>JALAZF010000535.1:1364418-2728836 GCA_022829125.1 Lathyrus tuberosus
TTGTGGGGTTATTGATGTGTTGAGTTGTGATGATTATAATATGATGATTCGTAAGTGTTGTATTGTGATGATTATAAATACGATGAATTGTGAAGTATTGTGATGAATTGTGATGTGTGTAGTTGATGTTATATTATGATGAATATTCCTGAATCATGATGTAATTTTGACGATTCTATTGTGAAGTATATTGATAAATCATGACGTATGTGAATGATATGAAGACATGATGTTTTGATGGAATTTTATGAATGATGATGCAATTTGACGATTTTGTGACGATGACGATTATGAAGTTTGCATCATGCATTCATAGCATTTAGGACTTCGGTCCAGTGACGATTTTAGGACTTCGGTCCAATGGTGGCTTCAATCCCATTGTGTGGATTGGGGTGTATGACGTTGCTTCGGTTCTTGTGTAGAATTGATCCTATTGGTGGAGATCTTTAGAGGGTGATGGCCCAGTGTCCATCAACATGACGAGTTTGGTACCACATGCATGAGTCTATGTTGTTGCATTTCATACTATGTGGCATTGTATAATTGAGTGTTAAATTAATGTTTGATAATGTTGTGACTTGAGGAATGTTGATTTTGATACTTTTGTGACGAAGACGTATTTATGTTACTACGATAGGAAGGTGTGAGTATAATACTTTGTAAATGATGTTATTGATGAAGTGATTTTCTAAGTGATGTACGATGATGATGATTATTTGGTTTGACGATACTATGACGGTGTAATTGAACTGTTGATGCTACTGTACTGATATATCTTTTCTTTAGATCCTTTATATTGATTCGTGATTACTCACCCTGCCTGTTTGAATGTTGCCTCCACGTGGGTAACGTGCAAATTCTTAGGAATAGCTCGGAGAAGCATCAGTGATGTCTTTGGAATTATTTAATTGTGTTTCCATTAATAATAGAGGTGTCTTGCTCTGATATGTAACATTAGGTGGGGAACGCTTGAGTTGAAGTTGTGTTGTTTTGTTAAACATATTTTTATGATTTTTCTAATATGTTGAATTATTTGATGACGATTTTTGACAATGACTAAAAGGTCTTGATGTTTGATTAAATAAATGAAGTTACTTTGTGACTATGATTTCGCTGCGACGTTTGAATTTATATGTTGATGTACCAGAGAAATTATTATTAAAAATGTTTCAAAACCCGTGTTATGGAGCAGGAAGCTTACTAAGATGTTTTTATGATGCATGTGTCACCCTGGTTGGTGCAATGTGTTGGATTAATTATTAATTTATTAGCGATATATTTGAGGGTTTATAAGGGTGTTACACATATCATTCTAATCTTTCTCGTAGTTTCTTGCATAATTTCCGGTCCTAGAATTCGCTCTTCACCAACTTCCGTCCAACACAAAGGTGTTCTACATTTTCTCCCATACAAAGCTTCGTAAGGAGCCATTCCAATACTTGAGTGGTAACTATTGTTGTATGCAAATTCAATCAATGGCAAGAGTTCTTTCCAATTTTCTCCACTTTCAAGCACACAAGCTCTCAACATATCTTTTAATGTTTGTATCATCCTTTCCGTCTGAACATCCATCTGAGGATGATTCGACGTACTTAAGCACAGCCTAGATCCCATGGCTTGTTGAAAAGATCTCCAAAATCTTGAAGTAAACTTTGGATCTCTATCGAACACAATACTATAGGGGACACCATGTAGCCTCACAATTTCCTCAACAAACACTTGTGCAAGATGACTTGCCTTATAAGTAGTCTTCACCGCTAGGAAATGTGTGGACTTTGCCAACCGATCCATATTACCCATATAGAATCATAACCACCTTGCGTACGAGGTAAACTAACTGCAAAATCCATTGAAATGTTATCCCATTTCCATACCATAATTTCCAACGGTTGCAACAAACCAGTCAGTCTTTGGTGCTCAATCTTCACCTGCCGGCACACCACACATAGATCAATAGCCGGTCTTCATTGATGATCTTGTCAGTGAAATAGATATTATGTGTTTTTAATCCAATAAGTGAACATATATGTTGATTCTTGACGCTGGCTGTATTTAACACATGACGCCACACCAGAAATGCTTTACTACATTTAAGTCAGTGATAAGTCACCACATGTGTTAGTTTTATTGTCATGTGAATGTCAAAAGCAGGTGAATTGTGATGAGTTTGGATAGTAGTTTAGGCCTATTTTAGTAGATTTTATCATGTTTTGATTTGTTGAGGTTTTATTGTTTCTGAGCTATTTTACGCACGTGAGGTAGTGTTTCATGTGTTTACAGGTCTGAAGAATCAAGAGGAAATTGATCAGAGAAGAATCCATACAAAAATGCATGAGCAGAAGAAAAGAGAATAATTTGAGCATCTCCTGCCCATACGCGTATGATGAGTCTCATATGCGTATGGCCACCTTGTGCCACCAACCAACATACGCATAATGCCAAGGAGAGAGCCAAAATCATGCCTCTACTCATACGTGTATGGGAAGGTCCATACGCGTATGAGACTAACCACTCAAGTCCCCTATAGAGGCTAGAGCCTTACGCGTATGGTTCTAGCTCGGCTATGCGTCTTACCCTGGGCCATACGTGTACGAGTAAGTGAAAAAATGTTTCATACGCGTATAGGAGGAGGCCATACGCGTATGAAACGACCTAGATCTAAAAACTCCAAATTTCACCTATTTAGCCAAAAAAATAAGAATTTCCAAGGGTTGGATGATTTTTCAGTGCAAAAAATACATTTTGAAGGCAAGAGAACTCAAGAATTTGTGGTGGATCAAGGATTTCATGAATCCTAAGTGATTGAAGACCTCTTTTCTTCCATTAATTTATAATGTCTACACTTTCTATTTTGTTTTTCTTTACTATTATGAGTAGTTAAGCCCCTTAATGCTAGGGGGTGTCCCTGATTCGAATTTATGAGATAATTTTGGTTTGAACCCTGTAATGACATTAATTTGATGATATTTGATTTACTTGCAATTTTTTCTTAATGTTTTCTCTCCCAGACAAATTGAGTTTGATTTACGGTTAATACTTAGGCTAAACCAGCATTGTTAACGCTTAATTGTGAGTATTTCATAGTAGATATAACCTAGGGCTAGGGATACCCTATGGAAACTGGAATATTCTTGATTAAAATAATGCTTAATTTCATCTGTAATTCACTGGACATAGGAGTTAAGTTAAATGATTAAAGGTTTCCTCACTAAGGACTTAGGAGTAAACACCCTTGAGGACCGGTAATCAGTGTTGTTGAATTAAGTTGTTGCAAGGTCAAGTTATTTTTATTGAAGAATCCACTCATAAACCTTCCCTAGCATGTTCACTAATAATCTCTTTTAAACTGTTCAATTTCTTTATTTACTTTCAATTGCAATTTATTTTCTATTTTTATAACAACAATCCAAAACCCCCGAGTATTTTGTTTAACTAATTTAAAACCAAAACTCTGTATCGTCAAGCACTCCTTGAGATCGATATTTGAGGAATTCCCCTTATTACTACATTGGAAGATTAATACACTTGCTTATTTACCGACTAGTCAGGTAATTTTGGATTTTTTATCTAGGTGATGATAAAGCATGTCTTATCACTATAATGGGACAAATTAAGATTTCCATGGACGATGGTGGCGTGTGAACATTGAACAATGTCAAATATATTCCAAAATTGAGGGAGAACTCAATTTCCCTAGGAACGCTAAAGAAAAATGGTTTCTTCTACAAGTCTAATGGAGATAGGGACATTATGAAAGTTAGAAAAGGTGCATTGATTGTGATGAGAGCAAGGAGAACAACATGTAATATCTACAAACTATTGGTAAACACTATTGTAGGTGATGTTGTATCAATTGAGTCTGAAAATGATGCAACAAACTTTGGCATATACGTCCGAGTCATCTTAGTGAGCGTGGGATGATGAAACTTAATAAGATAAATCTACTGAAGGGTGTTCATAATTTCAAGATGGATTTGTGAAAGTATTGTGTATTTGGGAAACAATGTTGTGCTCGATTCAAGACTAGAAAGCACAAAACAGAGGAAATTTTAGACTATGTGCATTTCGATGTGTGGGGACCCACCAAAAAGGTTTTTAGGGTGGTTCTAGGTATTTTGTGAATTTCATAAATGATTTTTCTTGCAACGTTTGGCTGTATTTCTTGAAGAAGAAATCTGAAGCCTTTACCAAATTCAAGTTGTGGAAGGCATGGTTAAAGACTCAAACAAAAAGAAAAATTAAGTTTTTACAATTAGATAATGGGACATTGAGCACAAATTTGAATTTCAGGAGGTTCTATGTTCAACACTGTATTCAAAGACATTTCTTAGTTTGTAAGACGCAACAACAAAATTCTATGGTAGAGAGAATGAATATGTCTCTGACTAAAAAGACGAGATGTCTCTTGTTAAGTGTTGGACTATCAAAAGGTTTCTGGGTAAAGGCAGTTAACATGGTAAGTTATCTTATCAATAGGTCACCATGGACTTCATTGGAAAGGAAGGTTGCAAAGGAGGTATCGACATGTAATCATATTAATCTTGATAATTTAAGGAGTTTTGAGTGTCCAAATTATGTGCATTTATCAGGATCGATCCAAACTTAACCAAAAGTTGAAGATGTGTGTCTTTGTCGGTTACACAAAAGGAGAAACTTCTAGAAAACAAGTGATTCAAGTGGATGTTTATCTACCACCAATGACAATACACAGGTAGTGCCTGAACCACAAGTGAACCGGACTATGATATTAAAAGTGACCATAAACCTGAAGTTTCAGGTGGAGTACAAGATTATACTCTTGTATATGACAGAGAGCATTATTCAACCAAGCCACTAGAAAGATGTCGGTATGAAGACTTAGTAGCATATGCACTTATTATTAGGTCTTGGATACCCTTCCACCTTTCTAATGGCTATAGCTTTCCATGAAAAAGATAAGTGGACGTGTGCAATGGTGGACGAGATGAAGTCCTCGAAGATAAGTAAAACACGAGAGCGAGTTTAGCTTCCTAATGGTAAAAAGGCCATCGGTTGTAAGTGGGTGTTCGAGAGAAAACAAGTAGTAACAGAAAAAGAAAGGCAAAGGTTCAAGGCTCACCTTGTTGCAAAGGGGTAGTCACACCAGAGTGGAATTGACTATGATTAAATTTTCTCTCTGGTCGTCAGACATACTTCTGTTAGGGCAATGTTAGCCTTGATATCCAGTCGGGACATGCATTTAGAGAAGAGGAATATGAAGATAACATTTCTTCATAGTAATCTAGATGCACAAATTTATATGGAGCATCCAGATGAGTTTAGTGACACTAGATATGGAAGACTAGTTTTTAAATTGAAAAGAGATTTGTATAGTTGAAAGCAGTCTCTAAGGCAATGGTACAAGCGCTTTGATTTCTACATGGTTAAGATTGGCCACATGAGGTGTGAAGATGACTATTGTGTTTATGTTAGGAGCCTCGATAAAGACTCATTTATTTTCATGTTATTGTATATTGATGATATGTTAATTTTTGCCAATCATTTACATGACGTAAATGAGCTAAAAATCATGTTGGGAAAGGAGTTTGGCATGAAAGACTTAGGTGTTGCCAAAAAGGTTCTTGGAATGAAAATTTACATGGATAAAAGTGCTAGAAAACTATGTCTCTCTCATTAAATTTATGTTGAAAATGTGTTAAATAAGTTTGACATTAGTAATTTGAAGGCTACGAGTACTCCATTAGCGAATCACTTTAAGCTCTCATTGGATGAATGTTCAAAGACAAATGCAGAAGTTAAGTATATGTCAAAGGTTCCTTATGTAAGTGTTGTTGATTGTTTAATGTATGTTATAGTCTACGCTAGGCTAGATTTGGCACATTTTAAGTCAAGTTTGTAAGTTTATGTCCAAACCAGGCATCCGTCATTGGGAAACATTCAAAAGAATTTTCCAACACTTGAAAGGTACATTCTGTCTGCGGTATCATGTTGAGCAGCAAATAAGGCCACTAATACAAATAACCTATCTAACATCGGCTGAAAATTGCATTTAATCTCAGATACACAGGAGAGGTAATGAACGACGACAGGAAAATTAATCACTTGTCACCTCGTTGATGTTAAAACTGAGGTTAGACATTAAAAGATCGTGGGTTTTATCCTCATAAACAACATATTTTTTATTTTCTAAATTTTTTTGCGCACGCCATTTACCTCTCGGATTTTTTTAAAGGCTGAGGTAATAAGTTTTTTATTGACCTTAGTTTTAAGTAGTAACTGAGGGATAAAATCTCATTTTTTTTTCTGTATCATTTTCATCGCCTGTATCATTTTCGCTGGCCTGTATCATTTGCACCGCCTATATCATTTTCGATGGCCTGTATAATTTTCACTAGCCTGTATCATATCATTATAAATCTATTAACCTGGCTGCATCATTTTTTACACAGAAACTACAAAATATACGACAACATTGGAATTTATCATATTATTTACATTGTTCTGATCAGCAAAACAGAATACACACATTTACATATTTACACAAAATAAATTAATGAAATTTACACATTTATAACCAAGAAAAAACTATTATTTTAGAGAATAATCTTAATAAGATAAAAAGACTCTGACCCAACTTGATTGGATGTCATCCATATCTTCTTTTGAGCATGGTGTTTTGTTGTTAAACTCTTATAATTAGAACTAAAACTAAATTATGATAAGCTAATAACCTGAACTTAATAAGATATGGATTACGTTAATACCTTATGCTTCATCCATCTCTCTTTAATGCCTGTGGAGATAATATAGAGCATATATCTCATAACATAGTATCCACATGAATGGTTGTCGGGTTGTTTTTGCCACTATAAATAATTTTCATATATTTATATCACACTAATACACACAAATAATATAATGTTAATAAACACACAAGTATCATACTTACTTTTGGGAAAACATAGTTAGGCCTTTTACCAATTACATTATGTTTGAATGCATTATACTCCTCCATCGCTCTACACATGTCGGTTAAAATTAAACATAAATAAAAACTATACTACTCTAAAGTTAAAAATAATACCACTTTGCCATTCAAAGCGTTAACCACTTCTTTGGCCAGTTCAGATTGCAATGAGCAAAATGAAACTGTAGTATTTCTCTTGCGACATATAATAATTAGTTAACAATGTTCACTACATAAGCACTCAGAATAATTAATATGTATAAAATTGATTTATA
Source organism: Lathyrus tuberosus (assembly GCA_022829125.1). Lineage (NCBI taxonomy): Eukaryota > Viridiplantae > Streptophyta > Magnoliopsida > Fabales > Fabaceae > Lathyrus > Lathyrus tuberosus. The sequence continues at coordinate 1,371,640 of JALAZF010000535.1, forward strand.
AATAAAAACACAATTTAATATATACTTGCATTAAAACGGGGCGAAATAATAACCATTGATGTTCCTTTTCAATTTATCTTTTAAGTAATTTCAGATAATGTGTCTTGTTGAACCGTGTGTGAGAGCAATGAGCACTGGATCTAAGACATAATACCTATTTTGAAGTTTCCTTTCATTACATAAGTCATGGAAGTACCTACAAGAGAAAATCTTTATGTTAAAGTAGAAGAACGTGTGAATATAAATAGAGATCAACATAAAAACTATACTTACAAGGACCAATTTTGTAATACAGAGTTGTCCAAGTACACATTTTCCCGACAAAAATTCATAGACAGAATTCCTACAAAGCATGAATAATTGTTCTGGATCATGACTTAATTTAATACCCAACAATGTGTCTGGAAGAGTGTCAACGATCATTCTTAGTCTCTCAATGTTATCTACTCTTGTCGGTGTGGGTTCAATACTGCCCTGATTGGCAGAAAAACTTTCTTTCGCACCTGTACCACCCATAACTTTCTGAACTTCATTGTTTGAAATTTTCAACTGATTTGAATTTGTGAAGCTCAATAGACCCAACAAATTCAATTTCTGCGTCATAAAAATAACATAAATACAACCCAAAATTAAAATATGCAAATAATAATAACAACAACATACAATTTATACCTCAAGCACATCACAGATACACTTCTCGAACACCATCTCCTTAGTCATCCTCTCTCGCTCCTCCTGCTGCTTCTGGACACTCTCCGCACCGTCTGCAACAACCTCTCCCTCTTCTCCTCCAACTTCCTATCATGTTCCTCCCTCCACCTCTTCTCCTCCTCCTCCTCAAACTTCTTTCTATCCTCCTCTAACTTCCTATCCCGATCCTCCCTCCACCTCTTCTCCTCCTCCTCAAACTTCTTTGTAACACCCTTCTAAACCCCACGTAATAATACGTCATAAATCAGAGTAAGATAACATGAATCTCAAATAAGGGTGTCACATATAATTCAAACATCACACATACACCTGTCATGCTCGATAACACTTAAATTAAATTCATGCTTTTCGTACACTTTCACATAGCATGTAGCAGCGAAATCACTTTCATTCATAATGAACATAATAAATAGTCTCATAAATAACTCATTCATATCACCACTTAGGCATGAAAGCCAAAACTCCACATAATTCAAATAACGATAGCAAAATAAAATAGAGTACATAAAGTATCTCTCAAAATATGAATCAAAATGTTCCCAGTGTTACATGACCTGAGCATGACTCGACCCAAAATAAATAAGGAAACTAAAGTAAATAACTTCAACAACTACCCTTGTGCTAGAAGCAACTCTACTCTTCAGTACCCGAGGGATGTCGTATAAAACATCATTCCAACAGAAGGGTGAGAATTCACATAATTATCGAAATCATATAAAAATATATAATACATAACATACATGCATAGCATAATTATTCTCACACTTCAAATGCTTTATAAACATAACATCACTCAAACAACCATACTATTCATAAGTACATACTCACAAATCCACAATTTCACGAATTCATCAAATTCACATAATGCACATAATCTCATATTGCAATTATAGACACAATATGATTCAATACAAGACTCAAATGCAATACTCATGCATGTGGTACCAATCACTGTTATTATTTTTCGGTTTTTACATTAAACCAGGTTCGTCACCTAAACCAAGAACACACAAAATCCCATCCTCTAAGCTTCAAACCCCTCTCTAGGTTTGGGACAAGTCACTAGTTCCCACGGAACTAACAAGCATTGCCTCTTGACTACAATAATGCATGTGCAAGTTCAACAACCATATGCAATTAAGACCATCCCTCAATCTTAACACCCATGCATATCTTTAATAATTCATCGTAATTGAATTACCACACAATTACACATACTTGCACATATATATTAATCATCCACACACAATTCACTTTCAAATGGTATACAACACATTTTACAATATAATCACGACTGTATTATCATTATAACAAGAAATAACTATCATGCATTTCATGTTGTTACACACCAAAATATACTAATACAAGCACACACACACACACACACACACACACATACACACACAAGTATTCGATAAATTATCCATAAATAGTTTCACTACCGGCAACAAATAGCGCAACAATTCATTTATAGAACATATACACAATTGGATTCCCAAACATATTAGATATAAAAATATTGGACAACCAATTTTATTATCTATAATATGTTGTATCTTTATTCATAAGCTTTCCGACGCTTCGAACGGGGACCAAAACGGACTTACGGATCAAGAGATATGATCGAGACAATTCTGGGTATAAAATCCAGCGAGCTGACACGGCCAGTGGCACTCCAAAGTTAGAAAATCACGTTTTTGCACTCCAAAACAGGGGGGCTAACATGGCCACCCGTGTCAGGTGACACGAGCTGTGTCAGAGCCCAGAAAAACCCATTTTCACTATCGGAGGCCTTCCGGACCTCCGATTTCGATTCCGTAAAAAGTTCCAGTTCCAGAATTCGAAATACTACCACTATGTGACAATTATAACAGCCCACAACACATATTTAAGGATCCTACCATCATACATCATGTAATCATCAATTTCAAAACCATGGAAATTAGGAATTTTTATCCTAAATATGATACTACCCGTCATACACTATCATGTAATCCCATAACCATGTAAAGACCCACCCTACCTTGCTTTCTTGATGAACTCTTGATTTTCCTCCTTAGGTTTTCTTCTCCTCTTTTCCCCTTTTCCTTTTCTCTATGTTAGCTTCTTTTCTTCTTTTTCCCTTATTAACTCTATTTTTCTCTTTATACATAAAACTCTTATAACAACTAATTCTAGTAACTAATGGGCTTACTAATCATACCCCCACCTTTAATCTTTACATTCTCATCCAATAGGCCCAATTATATTATTTCTATTATATCTATATCATTTCCACCAAATAAAATAATCCAAATAAATCAATTACGCACAAAATCACACAATTAATTAATTAATATAATATATATAAATAATTACTAAAAATTGGGGTGTTACAACCCTCCCCCACTTAAAAGATTTTCGCCCTTGAAAATTACCTCAAACGAACAGATCAGGATAAGACTCTCTCATCAGACTCTGAAGCTCCCAAGTCACGTTTCCACCTGCTAGTCCTCCCCAAGCTACCTTCACCAAGGCAATCTCTTTACCTCGAAGTTGCTTCAACTCCCGATCCTCTATCCGCATAGGTGATGTCTCCACAGTCAGATTATCTCTCACTTGCATATCATTTACTTAGACTACATGAGACGGATCCGCAATGTATTTCCTCAATTGAGATACATGGAACACATCATGGAGATTAGCAAGAGACGGTGGCAAAGCAACCCGATAGGCCACCTCTCCTATTCTCTGCAAAATCTGTTATGGACCGATAAAACGCGGCATTAACTTACGTGACTTTAATGCCCGACCAACACCAGTTACCGGAGTAACTCTAAGAAACACATGATCTCCTTCCTGAAATTCAAGTGCTTTCCTCTTCTTGTCATGATAACTCTTCTGGAGACTTTGAGAAATCTTCATCTTCTCCGGAATCATCTTAATCTTATCAGTAGTCTGCTGGACTATCTCAGGTCCAACCACACCACTCTCTCCCGACTCATACCAACACAATGGCGTCCTACACCTTATGCGATACAAGGCTTCAAACGGTGCCATTCCAATACTCGAATGAAAACTGTTGTTGTAAGTAAACTCAATTAAAGGCAAGTAGTTATCCCAAGCACCTCCTTTTTCCAACACACAAGCTCTCAAAAGATCCTCAAGTGACTGAATCATCCTCTCCGTCTGACCATCTGTTTACGGATGATAAGCAGAACTCAACCGCAACTTCGTACCCAAAGCACTTTGTAAACATTCCCAAAATCTCAAAGTAAACCTTAGATCTTTATCTGACACAATGCTAGACGGAATATCATGCAAACTGACAATCCTCTTAATGTACAACTTTGCTAACCTCTCTAATGGGTAATCCATTCTCATTGGAATAAAATGAGTAGATTTCGTCAATCTATCAACAATGACCCAAATAGCCTCACAATTACTCGGTGTTCTGGGTAAACCACACACAAAATCCATCGATACACTATCCCATTTCCACTCAGGAGTAGATAACGGTTGCATCAAACCTGACGGTTTCTGATGTTCGATCTACGACATCTGACAAGTCAAACAAGAATACACAAACTCTGCAATTTCTTTCTTCATACTAGGCCACCAAAATATTTTCCTCAAATACTGATACATTTTAGTAGCACCCGGATGAATACTCAATCCACTATGATGCCCTTCCTCAAGAATACTCTTTTTCAGCTCAACTATATCCAGAACACAAACTCTATCACGACATCTCATAATACCATTTTCATCAATCCGAAAATCACCACCTCGACCTTGATTGATCAAAGTTAATCGATCTATTAAACTCAAATCAGATTTCTGACCTTCCCGAATCTCATCAAGAATACCACTAGTAAGCTTCAGCATACCAAGCTTAACTCCATGAGAAGTCTCTTCACAAACCAAACTCATATCTCAAAATTGCTCAATCATCTCTAACTCTCTTACCATCATCATCGACATATGCAAAGATTTCCTACTCAATGCATCAGCTACTACGTTTGCTTTACCCGGATGATAATTCAAACCAAAATCATAATCTTTCAGAAGGTACAACCATCTCATGTGCCTCAAATTCAACTTTTTCTGATCAAAGAGATATTTCAAGCTCTTATGATCACTAAACACTTCAAATCTTGATCCGAACAAATAATGCCTCCAAAGCTTCGATACAAACACAACAGCAGCCAACTCTAAATCATGTGTCAGATAATTCCTCTCATGCACTTTAAGCTTCCTTGAAGCATAAGCTACAACTTGCTGACGTTGCATCAACACACCTCTCAATCCCATCAACGAAGCGTCACAATATACAACAAACAGTTATGCTAGATTAGGCAAAATCAAAACAGGAGCTATCGTCAACCTTCTCTTAAGCTCTTGAAAACTTTCTTCACACTGTGCATCCTAAACAAAAGCTTGACCTTTCCTAGTCAACTGCGTCAACGGCAAGGTTAACTTGGCAAATCCTTCAATGAATTTCTGATAATAACCTGCCAAACCAAGAAAACATCTAATCTCAAAAACTGATTTCAGAGATTCCCACTGCGATACAACTTCAACCTTCGACGGATCAACTGCAATACCTCTACTCAAAATCAAATGGCCAAGGAAACTCACTTCCTTCAACCAAAACTCGCACTTAGAAAGTTTAGCATACAACTGTTTCTCTTTCAACACTGATAACACAATTTTCAAATGCTCAACATGATCCTCTTCACTTCTTTGAATAGATCAAAATATCATCAATGAACACAACCACAAACTTGTCCCAATAGGGATGGAAAATCTTGTTCATGTAATCCATAAATACACCCGGTGCATTAGCCACACCAAACGGCATCACAGAATACTCATAATGATCATACCTGGTTCTAAAAGCAGTCTTTTGAATATCTTCAGCCTTCACACGAATCTGATGATACCCAGACCTCAAATCTATCTTACTGAACACACTTTCACCAACCAACTGATCCATCAGATCATCAATCCTCAGAAGTGAATACTTATTCTTAATAGTCACCTTGTTCAATTGTATATAGTCCACACAAAGCCTCATAGAACCTTCTTTCTTCTTAACCAACAAAACTAGTGCACCCCACAGTGACACACTCGGACGAATGAATCTCTTCTCATTCAAACTCTTGTAGTGAGTAGACTGAGCTCTACTATCTTCATCATAGATCCTACTCTTGTTAACCAACTCAGAAAATTGCCTAATCTCCTGATAACCAATGGCTTGCTTGATCTCATGCCTCAAACCATTCACAAACTTAAGACATTTGGATCTCTCAACATTAGAAGTGTTATAATGAGGATAAAACTTAATCAACTCCTCAAATCTTGCTCCATACTTAGCCACAGTTGAGTTACCCTGCTTCAGCTCAAGGAACTCAATTTCCTTCTTCCCACGCACATCTTCTGGAAAATACTTCTCCAGAAATGCTTCTCTAAAAAGATCCCAAGTAACCTCAACTTCCTCTTCTTCAAACCTCTGACGAGTATTACCCCACCAGTCCTCAGCTTCCTCTTCAAGCATATAAGTGCCAAACTGCACTCTCTACGTATTTGAACAGTTCATGACCCGAAAGATCTTCTCAATTGCTTTCAGCCATACTTGTGCCTTATCAGTTCATGTGTTCCCTTAAAGATTGGCGGATTGTTCCACTGAAACTTCCCCAAAGCACATAACTCATCATCATTGTTATTCCTAACATTCACGTTGACTTGCTGATTCTGCCCAATTGCTCCAGCCAACATTTCCAAAGGTTCAGCAATTACTTCGACATTTCTGCCTGCAACCATTGTTCTGAGAGTTTCCAACAACAAATTCTCATCAAAACAAACAATACCAATAGTGTTACACACATATCGAATATAAAAGGGAATAAACGCATTAACAACTTGGTCAACTGATCGACTTTGCTCTGATACCACTAATGTAACACCCTTCTAAACCCCACGGAATAATACGTCGTAAATCAGAGTAAGATAACATGCATCTCAAATAAGGGTGTCCCATATAATTCAAACATCACACATACACCTATCATGTTCGATAACACATAAATTAAATTCATGTTTTTCGTACACTTTCACATAGCATGTAGCAGCGGAGTCACTTTCATTCATAATGAACATAATAAATAGTCTCATAAATAACTCATTCATATCACCACTTAGGGATGAAAGCTAAAACTTCACATAATTTAAATAACGATAGCAAAATAAAATAGAGTACATAAAGTATCTCTCAAAATATGAATCAAAACGTTCCCAGTGTTACATAACTAGAGCATGACTCGACCCAAAATAAATAAGGAAAATAAAGTAAATAACTCCAACAACTACCCTCATGCTAGAAGCAACTCTACTCTTCAGTACTTGAGTGATGTCGTATAAAATATCATTCCAACAGAAGGGTGGGAATTCACATAATTATCAAAATCATATAATAATATAATACATAGAATACATGCATAGCATAATTATTCTCACACTTCAAATGCCTTATAAATATAGCATCACTCAAGCAACCATACTATTCATAAGTATATACTCACAAATCCAAAATTCCATAAATTCATCAAATTCACATAATGCACATAATCTCATATTGCAATTATAGACACAATATGACTCAATACAAGACTCAAATGCAATACTCATGCATGTGGTACCAATCACTATTATTATTTTTCGATATTTACATTAAACCGGGTCCATCCTCTAGATCAATAACACACAAAAGCCCATCCTCTAAGCTTCAAACTCCTCTCTAGGTTTGGGATAAGTTACTAGTTCCCACAGAACTAACAAGCATTGCCTCTTGACTACAACGATGCATGTGCAAGTTCAACAACCATATGCAATTAAGACCATCCCTCAATCTTAACATCCATGCATATCTTCAATAATTCATCTTAATTGAATTACCATACAATTACACATACTTGCACATATATATGAATCATCCACACACAATTCAATTTCAAATGGTATACAACACATTTTAAAATACAATTACGACTGTATTATCATTACAACAAGCAATAACTATCATATATTTCATGTTGTCACATACCAAAATATACTTATATAAGCACACACACACACACACACATAAGTATTCGATAAATTATCCACAAATAATTTCACAACCAGCAGCAAACAGTGCAACAATTCATTAATATAGCATATACACAATTGGCTTCCCAAACATATTAGATACAAAAATATTGGACAACCAATTCTCTTATCTATACTATTTCATAGCTCTATTAATTAGCTTTTCGAAGCTTCAAACGAGGACCAAAATAGAATTACGGATCAAAAGTTATGATCGAGACAATTCGGGGTATAAAATCCAGCAAGCTGACACGGCCCTTGGCACTACAAAGTCAGAAAATCACGTTTTTGCACTCCAAAACTGGGTGGCTGACACTGCCACCCGTGTCAGGTGACACGGCCCATGTCAGAGCCCAGAAAAACCCATTTTCACTGTCGGAGGTGTAACGCCCGTTTTTATTTAATTATTATTTGTGAATATAATAATGAGTTGTTGTAGTTGATTGTATGTTGTTGTGTATTTGTTATGTTTTATGTACCTGTAATGAAGAGTAGTGGCCTTAAGATGGAGTCTTGAGGGTCGTAGGGATGTATGACCGAAAGTGTAGAAGTTGGTAGTGTGGAGACTAAAATTAGTTAGGCTTATTTAATTAATATTTGCTTAACCATAGTGTAAAATAGACATTAGTAGAATGATATAATTGACGAGAATTATTATTATTAGTATTTAGTTGGATCCAAAAATATTGCTAATAATGTAATGGGATAAATAGAAAATAAGGTGTGTAGATAATTGAGGGGCAAACTTGTAATTGTAGAAGAGTAAGTGAGGGTAAAAGAGGTAATCCATAATGAGGGACTTTATAAAGAAAAATTAGAGAATGAGAAGGGATTTTTAATCATACGTGAAAGTGAAAGCAAAAGGGAGAAGAGGTTAGGGCAAGAAGAAGGAGAGGAACCAATTGAGGAAGAGGGAAGCTCATTAATACAAGGTAAGGGTGGGATTGTTTTAATCACTCAAGGGTTAGATGATGTAGGTATGTCGGTAGGAATCATTAGGTTGATGTCTTGGATTATTGTTTGTGGATTAATTGGGGTTTTTGGGAAGAACCTATAACTAAAGTGTTTGGAATTGCCGAAATTGTTATATTCGAATTGTTGATATTGTTGTGAATAATGTATATGTGGTATAAATGGGTTTTAATGACTTAAACTGGGGTTATTGGGGTTAAAAATGCAATTTAAGGGTGTGAAATCGCAGTGGGAGAAGTACTGTCATCGCAGACACTTTTGGCTGAATCGCAGAGCGGGCTTAGCGCGGTCCCCTCGGGCATCTTATTTTAAAAACTTCGAAAATTTATAACTTTTGACTCGTAAGTCCGTTTGGGTCGCCGTTCGAATCGTTGGAAAGTTGAATTTATGTAATTTATCTTAAAATTATTTTCAATGATATATTTCCAACTATTCGACGCGCCATATGAGTCTCCGTGTAGGTTCCGGTGTGTTGAAATGTGAAATGTGGGAGTTAGTCGTAGGAATGTGTGTTGTGATTGTTGCTTATGATGTTGCGTGAGGTTGTTGAGAAGTTGTTGTAGCATACCATGTGATTGTAATCATTGTTGCTTATAATATTGTGTTATGATATTGTTGACTAGTTATGGTATGATGTGTTGTGACTTAACTGATAAATGCAATAGTTGTTGTTTATGAAGTTGCATGATGTTGTTGTTGAGTTGTTGTGACGTAACTTGTAAATGCACTAGCCATTACTTATGTGGTAGTATGATGACGACGTTGAGTTGTTACGGCATGTTACGTGATAGACATGTTTTGATGAGTTATATGCATGTTTCGATAAATGCGTGTTGATTGTCGAGTAGTATTGACATGATGATGAATATGCTATGTGCGGGTATGAGTCGTTGTTGCATGTTGTCATTGATGGTGCATGGCATGTGCATAGTTGTGGGATGGCATGCCCAGGTGGGGTGTTATCGTTTATCCGAATTCCTTGATGGAATCGTTGTTGTTGGCGTGATTGTGTGCTTAGATGAGGTGTAAGCAATTACAGTTGTTGGTGCGATCATGAAATAGGGGTCGTACGTGACCATGAAATAGGGGTCGTTGGTGTGATCATGAAATAGGGGTCATACTTGATCATGAAACAGGGGTCGAGAGTTCCGACGGGAATTGTGACCATGGAACAGGGGTCGAATTTGGTACCATATGCATTGAGTCAAGTTGGTGTCTCATTGTTATATAAAAGTTGTGTTGTATTATGAAATGTGTGATTATCTGTTTGTGTTGAAATTAATGAAAGTTGTGTTGAAGGGTGAATTACTTGATGATTTATGCTTTCATATTTATATCATCTGTTTCTTTTGTTGATTTGAGAATCTCACCCCTTCTGTTTGAATGTTGCCTCCACGTTGGTAACGTGCAGATAATCTGCAGTGGGAGATCGGATGTGAGTGGAAGATGGAGTCTTCCGTTTATGGCTTTGTGTCGGTGTCTGCTCTGATATGTAACACTGGGGTCATGGAACGTTATGTTTTCTTAGGCTATGTTTTGCTTGAGATTTTAGATATCTCTTATTTTTAGTTATTTATTTAAGTTAAATACTATGCTTACGTTGTAATGAATATGTGTTGATGTTTCCGCTGTTTTAATAAAAAGAAAATGAAGTTAGAGATCTTTTATCATTATCGTTGTTGTTAAAATAATTTTAAAATGATGTGTTGTATATCAAGTATATAAGCATGTGTTTGATGAAAGTAGCATCCTAAAATGCTTGATATTTTATTTTACTCCGATTTTATTTATATTACACGGGGGATTATTTAGGGTGTTACAATGTGGTATCAGAGCAGGTCGGTTCATCCGGCCAGGTTGTCTAATTATGTTGTTCCCTAGTATGCGACATGTGTGTGAAAACACTGTCGGTGCTTGTTTTGTTTTCCATTTGTAGGTTGGGAATGAAACAAGTGGGGGGAGAAGCATCTGCTTCTCTTGGATATTCCAGTGGTTGCGGGATTGGATATCATGTTGTCGCATGAGGGAGTGCGGTGTTAGATTGTCCAACTGTTTGAGAATGGTGTGATCCTTGAGGGAAGACGGTCAGGTGTTTTCATTATTTGCTTCCTTGTGAGGGGAAATACTATGTTGTGGCTAGAGATAGGCCGGTGATGTGTGGAGTATCCTGACGTGTTTCCTTAGGAGGTGCACAGTTATCTTTAGTTGGAACAAGATGATGTCATTTTTGGGACGAGTTGGTGGAGATAAACCATGTGTTTACAAATTATTTAGATGAGTGGTGTAGTGTGTTGTTGAGACAAGTGTAGCTCCAGTGTTATTAGTTAAGGAGAAAGAAGGTAGTACGAGATTGTGTGTGGATTAGTGACAATTGTGTAAGGTAATGAGTGAGAATAAATATCCATTTCAACGGGATTGATGATTTGATGGACCAACTGGTGGGCTAGTGTGTTTTCGGTATAATGGAATTGAAGTCGGATTACCTTCAGATTTGGGTGAAAATTGAGGATAGTTGGAGAATCTTAGAAGTAAGAGAAAGAGGTGGAACTCATGTTCACCATTTCCAATCTTCATTTTCGCACTTAAGGAACATCCTACACTAACAGGAGATAACTTCTTACTCATAACCCGGATTTAAGCGGTTCTTGAATTTTTGGGATCTACAGAAAATTCCCTTCATTTTGGCAAATAATTTTGTATCAAGAAGGTCTATATTGAAGGAGATAATTGCGTTTGAAGTTGAGTGAGTCTTGCTGAAAGTGGGTAAGATAAGGTAAGGTATAAGATGTTTAGTAACAGGACGGAGGTGAGAACCTCAGAGAAACACATGGAGATGCGGCGTATGCCAGTTGAGAATGATTAGAGTGGAGAGATTTTTGAGGAATGGAGAAGGTTAAATAGTAACGTGGATTGTGTGTCATTGATGACATGGTGTCAACATGTGTCAGGAAGATTTTGGAAAGTTTCTATAACCAACCCGATGATGAGATGGTACTGTTAAGATTATGATTAGGATGAGACCAAATGTGAAACTATACGGATCATCGAGATTGTGAAATTAAAGAAAGGACGCTATTGTAGTTGGATAATGATGATTTATGCCACCGTTATGGTTGTCGACTACCTATTGACAAATTAAGGAACTGATCACCCTTAATCTCTTGTTGATAGTATACAGAATCATGTTGGATGGGATAGACGTGTCTTGCCAGCTGGTATAGTATGTACATTGAATTGTTTGAAGTCGAGCCAAGTGCTTGTGGATTGTTTGATTAGTCGATGCAGATTCCTATATCTGAAGATGAGGCGGATTCGAGGCTTTTGTATGTTGATCAGTGTAATACCCCAAAATTTGCTCTCCCTCTTTGTCATCATAGCATGGCATTATCATTTATCATATCATATCCACCTCATTAACATTGCATTGCATCTAACATAGAAAAATGAAGCATGGCATCCTTCTTACCATTAGGGCATGTGATCAGGTGGAAGGTGGACAATCAAGAGATCATTCAAAACACCAAGGGGTCAAATAAGTGGTCTCAAGGCAAGCCAAGAGGTCTCTCATGTCTCATACTATCTCAATTGATCATCCACAACCTCAAGGATAAGAGATACAATGGGAGATTGAAGCACTACATCTTTCACTATGCAAGAGGTTCAAAAACTGAAGGAAGACCCTCAAAAGAGATAGTTCATTGATCCAAAATCATCCTCAAATGGTAAATCTCATCATCCTTTAAGGGGATACACAATATACTCTGAGGAATTTGAAATTGAAGACTGCACATTTTTCTCCTAGGAGGTGGGCACCAAAACTAGGGTTTCTAATAAAATCAGGGAATTTTTGATTTTTTGGACCAAATTTGATGTCATGGTATTTCATATGTCCCTAAGTGTATGGAGGTGGAAAATTGCTTCTCAATTGGTTTTGGAAGTGGTTCAATTGGAAGAAAGATCAGAAATCAGGAAAATTGGGGCAAAGTCAAATAATCAGGGGAAAAAGTCAACTCTTGACTTTTTGAGCCCAAAATCATGAAATTCATGTTATATGTGTCCAATGTACAAAATTTGATCAAGAAACTCCAAAGGAATCATGAAAAAATCAAGATGTGGAAAGTTGCCATTTTTGGAAGAGGAAGGGTTACTAAAAATAGCAAGTTTTGGCCATTTTGCATCAGAATTTGAACCAAGGCCATTTAAATTTGGAGCACCAAATGAAAAATCTACTCTGCCTCAATGAAAGATCTTGTTTTAAGCTTCAAATCCATGTGTAGAACATCTCCATTGGATAAAAATTGAGAGAGATATGATTGATCAAAGTTTGAGCAAAGTAGGTCCAAAACTAGGTCATGACCAAGATTTTCAGGGCACGCGCGCAGTCATTTTCTCAAACACTTGGTGGGCCAAATGTATTGATCAATTACTCATGATTAGAGGCTTCAAATGGAAAATCTTTCAACATCAAAATTGTTCCTCTACGTGAGATCTTCAAAGTTGGTGTTTATCAATTTTTCATCTGATCAAAGGTTAAGGAGTTATGATGGCTCAAAGAATGGTCATTGCAACTGAAATTTGACCAGGTCACAACCAGGTCATGCCACAAGTCTGCGCACCCATGTACCAGCTTCTTTTTCCATCTGTTTGAGGTCATTTTTAGACATGTTTGAGACCTCATTCCACTTCAATTTCCAAATCAATATTGTGCTCCAATGCATCCTCTTTCCAATGACTCCTAAAACACACCAATTCATTCATTGAGTAGAGAGAAAAACTTCCTCAAACCACCATATGTTGACACTGATACATTGATGACATGCTGCATGATTTGGTTCAGTCACACCACAAACACCTCCTCACTTTTGTTTCCTCTTTCAACCAAGCACAAGTTACTTACATAATGCACACCGTCACGTGCCATACATGAGAATAGAAGGAACAAACTTGCTTAGCAAGTTTCTGATGCACAGATTGGCAGCTTCACTCTCCTTTTCTCCTTTCCACCATAACTGTCATGAGCTTGACCTCACCATAACTCAGCCTCAATAACTCGCCCCTAACTAACTTGACTCAGTTAGTTAGGGTGCACTCACTTTAACTCATCCAACTCAGTTAACTCCACTCATTAAACCATGATTAGCTCACACTATAAATAAGAATCACACTCTCAAATTTCATTTCCCAACTTCATTTTCTCACATTCAACTCAGAAATTCTCTCGACTCTCTCTCAATTCCTCCACATTGCAACTGATTTTCAAACTCCATTTCATTCATCTTCCTCATCTTCATCTCAGAATATCTCTGATTCTATCTCCATTTTCATCACATTGCAACTGTTTTGAAGCTTGGATATCAACTCTCCTCCACTGAAGCATCATCCACCACTGCATCTAAGCCTTTATTTGGCCAAAAGAAGCTCAAAGAGGAAGCAGCATCTCTGGTTTTCTGAAGAACATCTCAAGGTCTCAAATCTTCAGGTACGAATTTCCACCATTATAGACTTGATTTGAAGTGGTTTTCAGGTTCTTGAGGCTTCTTATAAGCTCAAGAATTTGTCTGGCTAGTTGATAGGCCTTTAGAGGCATAGTTGAAAACTTAGGGCAGGACTTGATCTCTTCTGTTCTTTGTGCACGTGCTTGATATGTGAAAAATAAGTGTGCATTCTTGATCTACATGAGCTCAGCTTCATTTTGGTATGCGTATTGTACATTTCTGTGAACATGTGAAGTTGCAGACGGTGGTGTGTGACCGGAGAAGGTGACCGGAGGTCCCTCTCCGGCCGGTAGCCTTGTGCTAGGGTTTCATTGCCAGAATGAATGTCAGCCACATGATGTTGTTGATCTAACGATCCAAAACGCGCCAGCACATAAAAAACTCACATGCCTCTCACGTGTGGCTTCTGATTCCATTTTAAACATTGTGTGTTGTGGCATACGGTATGGAACGTGGACATGCGTGTGTGAGCGTTTGATCTGTTTACTTTGACTTTGGCTTGACCTTGACTCAATCTAGTGGCTATTAATGAGTCAATTTTGTTGACTGAAGAACATGCTAGTTATGGTGCTTTGCGCGCTTAATGGACCCAAGTCAGAATACTATCCACACCCCCAATTTTGAGGCCCATGTGATTTGAACATGCTGGTTTGCTATATTCATACCCCCCTCTCATATTGCATTTTATTTTTATTTTCATTTTACATACGCGTTTCATTTCTAATTTTTAAAAATACTAAAATGCATAATAAAATTCCACAAAAATTCATGTGTATTCTTAAAACATTTAGGAAATTTTCTATGATTTTATTTTCTGATTTTATGACCATTTTACCCCTGTTCCATTATTTCTTTTGAATTTCCATTTGTATGCATACTTAATGTGACATATGATTTTGTGCATTTTTGTTCTTGATCATAAAAATGATTTTGATGCCTTTCTTTTTGCATTGTGGTCACAATATGTTGAGGTATGTTTGAGATTTATGAGATGATTTTTAAGTCTTTTTTGGATGACTTTTGATGTGTTTCTTTGAGCATGAATGCATGAAACTTCCATGAGACTTTGACCTAATTGTTGAGTGACTTTGGTTCTGATTCATTGCTTGTGGACTTGATATGTTAATGGCATGTGTTTAAGGTGTTTGATTGGTGAAAGTCATAATTTTTAAAGCATGTTTGCTATTTGTTTGAAGCATGAAGTTTAACTTGTTCATTTTGTGAATGCATGCCTTATGTTTGGTTTGCTTGATCATGAAGGCACTTGTGCCATGAGTTGTGGTTTTGTTTGAGGATGTATAGCATGTTAATTGACTTCTGATTGTGACATTTGGGTTTCATCTTTGCATGTTTGATGTTTATCTTGCACCTTAAGTCACTTGTTTCACAAGTATGAACCACATTCACATCACTTCACCTCTTCTTCTTTGCTTCTTGTTGGATTGAGATTTTGTTTGCATGATTTGGTATGCTCATTTAGGATAACATTAGGTTGTGTAAATATGAGTTACATTCTGACTTGGAAGCATGTATAGCATTCAATCTCATTTTACTTTGTTTGTCAACTTGTTTGAATTTGATTTGTTCATTATATTTTCTTACTTTACTTGTAAGTGATTGTGCTAACCATGTAGGGGCTTTGGTAAGTTTCAATTGAGTGTGGATAAGGAATCCACATTCAACTTCTATCCTTTCTCTTTTACAATTCCATTTTGTGTTTTGTTAAGCACTTATGTGCTTTCTTTTAATAACTCATTACTTTCCCTTTTGAATTACAATTCATCTTCTACTTTGGAAGTGAATTGTTTAATTCTTTCTTTCTTTAGATTTTAGGTTGAAACCTCACAAACCTTTAGGATCACTCCCTTTAATCTTCAATTAGGATTGAGTCTTAGTCCATATAGGTTTTACCCTTTCTCCTCCCTTGAGTCTCTTTTCTCATCTCAAAGAAAATTCAAAACATATAATAAAGGTAGGCATTTATTGCATTTAGGCCTTTCATATAAAGAAAAGGTTATAAGGGGTCTTCTCTTATAATCTTAGAATGTATAGCATATAGCCCATCTTGGGTCAATGTGTTAAACATTTGATCTTGTATGAGGGACTTAAATGCAATACTTGTTGAAGGTGCAAATAATAAAAAACACTTCTTCATTTCTTAATCAACAAAACACTTAATAAACACAAGTATGCTAGTGTGTTGGAACCTTGACAATTGGAACTAAGTGTGGGGGTCTTCTTCACTCTTAGTGTGCTTTCTTACCCATTCCATCTTGGAATGTGAGGATGTACACATTCCAATGACTAAGATTCAGATACACTATCATATGCAAACAAATGAAAAAACTCTTAAAAGACAAAAACAAACAATAATGTCTTTCCTTCGGGAATTCTTTTCTCACCTCATTCACTCTCAACGCACGAACGCGCTTCTACTCGTTCTCTTGCAAGATGGTAACGCACTCGGACCAGCGAGCCTGCAACACCTAAGCTAGAACGTCAGCCGTTCTCTAAAAAACACAAACAATTCATCCCTAGTGAGGGGAACTACGTCGCTCTGATTCTCATGCTCCCGATGAGATACGTAGGCAGTGGGGTAGGGCCCATGCGAGCACTTCTTTTATTTTCCCTACATTTGTTTCTCTTTCTCTTTCTCTTTCTCTTTCTCTTTCTTTCAGTTCCATTTCCAGCATCCTATTCTATCACCCTTTGATCGAGACAAGCAAGCGTGGATCCCATCGGGTACGATGGACGCGAGGGGGTGCTAATACCTTCCTCTCGCGTAACCGACTCCCGAACCCATCTCTCTTGGTCGCAAGACCATGCTTTTCCTTTCCTTCAGGTTTATGCGGTGTTTCCTTTCCCTCTCGTGGGATAAATACACATTGCTGGCGACTCTGTTTCGGTGCCACTTTCGCGTTTGTACTAGGATGAAAATCCCGGGAGCGACAGCTGGCGACTCTGCTGGGGAGTATTAGGTTGACCTATTGCTGGCCCATCCCTAAGCGAGTCAATCCTAGCGCTTGTCTGCTTTTCTTTCATTGGGTGTTTACTGTTGTGTTGTATTTACTGTTTTATTGTATGGTTATTTACTGCTTTACTGTACATTACTGTATTTACTGCTTTTTAGCATTACATATCATATTATTACTGTTGTGTTGGACTGTGCTATTTTCTGTTTGGCGGGATGGGATTTCTGAGAGATAAGCCCATTACACAGGCTTGAGTATACACTTAGAATTAGAGTGGAGAGTAGTGGGACCTACGTGCCGTTTGGAGTGCGTTGGGTGTTCACGAAATTCACAGCTAGACGAGGCTATCTTGGGACACGTCGTGGCATGCGCATCTTGCGTATTCCAGGATGTAGATCTAGAGAGCTGTCGACTCTAGTGACCGATCATGAGGACCTTAGTGGAAATATCCCTCTTTAGTGGTGACAATGGCAGACCACATTCTGTGGCAAACCCATTCGCACCCGAGGGCCCACTTTGGAACTTGCATAGGATGACCTTTATTTTCTAAGGGGAGTCAGTGGACGACCTCTTTGATTGGCATAGCATTGTATCCTACGGGCTGAATGTGCTATTGCTTCTCAAACCTCCGAAGCTGACAAGCCTTATTTTCTAAGAACCACATGTGAGTATGGGCGGGATGTTTACAGGTTTGCAGGAAACCCAGCCTCCTACCTACCTTATTTGTGATTCTATGACGATTTCAGACATTGTATCCTATGACAGTGATTTAAGTGTTCATCTCAGATATTGCCAGATTCAGTACGGAGACACAGTGCACACAGTTCAATACAGACACCGACACTTGATTACCTGATCACATGCCCTTTTGCATTGCATTACCATATCATAACAGTTATGTTTGTCAATTTCAGGTGCATAATACATTTCTGATTCCAATCCATGGGTTCAACAGAGATCGTCGCCGAGAGAAAGAACAATGTGTCTTACAAGTTTCCAGATCCTGTCTTGGATTCATTGCTCAAAATTATAGATATGGCTGGTCCGGGTATTCTTGATAGGTTTCAGAAGAGCTACGGGAATTTGGTTGGGATGGTCCGTACAATCACCAAGTATGAGCATGATGCTTTGCACACTCTGCTGCAGTTCTACGAGCCTTCGTTGAGGTGCTTTCTTTTTTCGGATTACATTTTGATGCCAACACTGGAAGAATTCTCATTTATTTTGGGAATTCCGATCACGTCGGCAATACCATTCTTCTCTGGTAGTTCTCCCAGCGTAAAAGAAATTGCTGCTGCTTTACAAATGGATCAGGCAGTGATAAAGAGTGGTGTGAGCAGTAAAAATGGAGTTAGCGGATTTCATTTAGAATTTCTGTCTGGACAGGCCCAAGAGGCTGCAAGTGCTAAAAATTGGACGGTTTACAATTCCATTCTGGCTCTCTGCATATATGGCCTAGTTTTCTTTCCCAATCAGCAAGACTTTGTGGATATGCAAGCGACAAGAGTTTTCGTTCTTAAAAATCCAGTCCCTACTTTGTTAGGAGATTTTTATCATTCTGTGCACTATAAGAATGAGAAAAGGAGGGGAGGATCTGTTAGTTGCTGTACTCCACTGCTGAGTCATTGGTTTTTCAAACATTTGCCTCAGACAGGTGCCTTTGTGGAAACCAAAGATGTGGCGAAATGGTCTAAACGATTGATGAGTTTAACTGCTGATAACGTTGTATGGTTTGACCACCGGTTATTGAGAATGGAGCTGGTCACAAGATGCGGAAATTTCCCAAATATGCCTTTGATTGGCAGAAAAGGAGGGATCAATTATAATCCAGTTTTGGCCATCCGACAGTTTGGGTATGCTTCCAGGGATCCTCCTACAGAGCAAGATGTGGAGGAATCTTTATTCTTTACAGGAACTAAAGATGCGAAGGTGGTAGAAGTAGTGAATGCTTGGAAAGATAAGCACAAAATTGGAAAAGCAGTTTTTGGAAAAGGAGATTGTAGATCTTATCCTGAATATGACAGGTGGATTGAGACGAAAGTAAAGGAATTGCTTTTACCCTTTTCAAGGGGACCTCTTTTATGTTCAGCACAGCCAGAACAACCCACTATGGTGGCTATTGAAGAATGTGAGAAGTGGAAGAAAATGGTCAGAGAGTTGCAGATAGAGAATTCTGGAATGAGCAGATGCCTTCAGAAAGCTCTAGCTGACAACAAAGAGTTGGAAAAGAGAGCCTTGAAAGCGGAAAAAACCTTGGCTGACAAAGAGGAAGATTTTGATGACCGAGCTCGGTACTTTCGGAAACTTACTTTGGGAGCAGATGACACTAGTCAGGCTCACAAGATTACAAAACAGGCTTTAGCCCGAAGCAAGGATTCATTAGCTCAACTCCGTCAAGCTTGGGATGAAGTCAGAATTGAAAATGCCGAGTTAAAGGATCAGTCGAAGACTAAAGACGAGGAGCTTAAAAAGGCACATGAGCAGAGGAGAAAGTATCGGGAAAGTCTCAATAAAAGTCAAGAACAGTTAGAAGAAGCTAGAAGCCAGTTGAAGAATACCAAGAAAGAGCTTGAAGAAGTCATGATAGAAAGGGAGATACTCAAGACGCAAGCCGGCATAAAGAGACACAAAGGAGTGTGTGATGACGAGGCTCTGATGCTGCACGTGGGTTCTTTAACTGAAGCTCTTGAGAAAAGGGATGTCCTGATCAAAGAGATGATTGAAAAGCCGAATCACCAGCGTACCCGTATACTTTTTGAGGAGATCAAATACTCAAGTGATAAGCTGAAGGGTGTGGAATTGTCAGACTGATGTTCTTTTCCTTATATTTTGTTGTTAATGGTTACCATCAGGCTTGTTGATGGATCCATTTTTCCTTGTATTGCATTTGCGGTTGAACCTTTCTTAAATGTACTTGAATACTTTGTTGAATGAGTATGAGCAGTTTTATTCAGAATTATTCTTTATCAGATAGCTGCGCACAAGCACATGACCACGACACGTCTCTTTATATCACAATTTCTGGTCTTCAGATTTCTGTGGTGGGATTGGAATCAGGGTATAAAGCACCTCGGAAATGACAAACATGGCATTGCATGGCATTGCATATCATTTTGCATTTTTGTTACTTGCTTTTCAGGTACTCGTTGCAGGGTCTCTAACCTTTATTTGGTTTCAGGCAGTATAGCGGAGAGTCATATTCACCGATATTCGACGCGAAGGAATCAAGTAAGAATCATGGATCAAGTGCAAAGTGATTTGGCGGAAATGAGGGCGCGTATGGACCAGTTCATGACCCTCATGACTGGCATGGCGCAAAATCAGGAGAGACTGAGGCTTCTGGTAGAGCGTCCCGACAATGGGCCCGAAGGTGATCGTCATGACAATTCACAGGAACATGGCATTCCTCCTCCCGGTGGCAACCCTCCTCCTGGTGGTAACAATCGGGGTAATGGAAATGGTAGGCATGCTGGTGTTACTCTTGAAGATACTCTGGAAGACCAATTTACTCTACTAGACGCTGATGTGGGTAATCAAGGGGATCGAAGGTATGATGAGTTAGCAGAGAAGATCAGGGCCATAGAATGCAAGAACTCTATGGGTATTGATGTTACCAGCTTGGGGCTGGTCTCAGGAGTCAGAATTCCCCCTAAATTCAAGCCTCCTACTTTCGATAAGTATCACGGCAATGCGTGTCCCCAAACGCATCTTCAAGCTTACTTTGGGAAGATTTCAGCCCATACGGATGACGAGAAGCTATGGATGCACTATTTTCAGGACAGTCTGGCTGGGGCATCCTTGACCTGGTACATGAAGTTGAATAGAGCTGCTGTGAAGAATTGGAAAGATCTGGCAGAAGCGTTCCTGAAGCAATACCAATATAATATTGACATGGCGCCCAACCGCACCCAACTGCAGGGATTGTCCCAGAATGCCAAGGAGAGTTTCAAAGAATATGCACAGAGGTGGAGGGAAATGGCTGCCCAGGTCCAACCTCCCTTGTCAGACAGAGAAATGGCAGATATGTTCATGGGTACCTTGCAAGGGGCCTATCTGGATAGATTAGCTGCTTGTCCGTCGACTGGATTTGCTGATATTGTGATTGCGGGAGAAAGAATAGAAAGTCTGTTAAAGCTTGGAAAGATCCAGGATGTGAGTGGGGCTGGCTCTTCGGGGACGAAGAAACCGTTTGCTAGTAACCAGAAAAGAAGAGAAGGTGATACGAACGCTGTGTTTAGAGGACGAGGCAGAGGGCGTTCTCGAGCTTATTATCAGGTAGATGCTGTGACAATCCCCACACCGTCTGTTCAGAAACAACAACCCCAACAACAAGTTCAACAACAACAACCTTTTTTCCAGCAAAGGTCTAGACAGAGGGATCGTAAGATGGATCCTCTCCCCATGACTTATGCCGCGCTGTTGCCCCGGCTACTCGAGTTAAAGTTGGTAGAACTCCGTACTATGAAAGCTCCGGTTGCTGGAAACCTGCCACCTAACTTCGATGCTAATGCTCGTTGTGAGTTCCACTCAGGTGCTCAGGGGCACTCCATTGAAAAATGCTGGGCTTTCCATCATAAAGTACAAGATTTGATTGATGCTAAGGCCATCAATTTCTCTCCCGCTCCTAATATTACTCAGCATCCCATGCCTGATCATAGTGCAGCAAATGTGTACGCTATTGAAGATGGGAGGAGATTGAATCTGGTGACAGATATCCGTCAAGTGAAAACTTCTTTGTTGGTTGTAAAAGATCGTTTATTGAAGGGACAGGTGTTCCCGGGCTGTAATCGAGATTGCTCTGAGTGTGTGAATCAGGAGAACGGCTGTGATAAGTTGAAGATGGGTTTACAGAATCTGATCGATGAAGGATGTCTACAGTTCGACAGAGTCGTGAAAGACACTGATGAGATATCAACCGTGACCATCTATTACACTCCCGCTGAGATTCAAATGCCGGTCAATGCAGTTCCCGTGGCGAGTGTTGCGCCAGAAGGGCCCAGTCCTGTCACTATCACGGTGCCAGGACCAATTCCGTTCACGTCTACGAAAGCTATCCCATGGCACTATGGGGCAGATGTATATTACGAAGGTAAAAAACAGGAAGTTGAGCCGTCAGTCAGCCCAAATATTGATAATGTAGGGGGTGTAGGGGGCTTTACAAGAAGTGGAAGGTTGTTCGCTCCCCAAACCTTGAGAAGTGATAAAGAGGCAGAAGCTGCAGCAAAGGCTAAGGGTAAACAGGTGGTTGAAAGTGCGCCTACACCTGAAGCAGAGACAAAGATTACTTTTGATAAGGAAATGGAAGAATTTATGAAGATAATCAAGAAAAGCGATTATAAGATTGTGGACCAACTGAATCAGACCCCTTCAAAGATTTCAATCCTGTCACTATTGATGTGCTCTGATGCGCACCGACAGGCGTTGTTGAAAGTGTTGAAGAGTGCATACGTGCCACAAGAAATTACTGTTAATCAGCTCGAGGGCGTAATCTCCAATGTTAATGTCAGCCATGGCTTGGGCTTTACAAGTAGAGATTTGACTGTTGAAGGAAGAAACCATAATAAGGCTTTGCATATCACGATGGAGTGTAAGGGCGCAGTGTTATCTCATGTACTGGTAGACACTGGTTTATCACTCAATGTATTGCCCAAGAAGGCATTGATGAAGCTAGAAGTTGATGGTTTGATCTTAAGGCCTAGTGAATTGGTGGTCAGAGCATTCGATGGAACTAGACGATCTGTGTTCGGTGAGGTGGAATTGCCCGTACAAATTGGACCACAGGTATTCAAATCCACGTTCCATGTAATGGACATACAACCTGCATATAGCTGCCTATTGGGACGCCCTTGGATTCACGGAGCTGGAGCTGTTACCTCTACTCTACATCAAAAGCTGAAGTATGAGTTTGAAGGGCAGGTTGTGACAGTGTGTGGGGAGGAAGACATCTTTGTGAGTCACTTGTCCACGTTCAAGTACATTGAAATGGATGGGGAAATTCATGAGATGCTGTGCCAATCATTTGAAGCAGTCAATATTGACGATGCACCTGAGTCTTCTTCTGTACCAGTTGGGGCTGGTACCTCCATTTCATCTTACAAACAAGCTGTCGAAGTCGTCAGGGCAGGCAACGCCCGAGGTTGGGGCAGGTTGATAGAGACCCCAATGAAGGAAGACAAATTTGGTATTGGTTATCATCCCTCTACAACTTCAGATGCGGGGAGCAGGGGACCCATTACTTTCAATAGTGGGGGAATTATCTACATGGACCAGTCTTGTGCAGCCACAGAGGATAGTGTTGACAGTAATTGTGACCTGGACAACTGGGTACGCCCTCATGCTTCGGGACAACAAGTGCAGAACTGGTCCGTTGAAGAAGTCATCCGGGTTACTCTTCAGACAGAGTAATTTTTCTTTGTTTTTTCTAACCATAATGCATGACAAAATCTTGCGCTCTGCCCAAGGCGTATAGATTCATTTGTAGGGCCACCATGGTTGCATTTGCAATGTTTAATCATTAATAAAGGACGTTTTGCAATCAAAATTTTGTTCTCTGTCTTTCAGTTTTTATGTTTGCACAAAAAATAAAATGGCAATGTTTCATTTTCTTTTGTTTTGCTTAAAAATAAATTCTAAAATAAGGCATGAACCCGTTCATGCAGACTTGATCCTCCGGATACCACTGATAACGATTTTGATATGGCCATGTATGACTTTGACAATCCGATTTATCAAGCCGAAGAAGGGGATGAGAAAGATTGGGAACTTTCTGAAGAACTGGCCAGATTGTTGAAACAAGAGGAAAGGGTCATCCAGCCTCATCAGGAGACTGTAGAAATCATCAATATTGGTACCGAGGACGCCAAAAAAGAGATCAGGATTGGTGCCAGCTTGCAAGCAGATGTGAAGCAAACCTTGACGGAAATGTTGCGCGAGTATGTTGACGTCTTCGCCTGGTCGTATCAAGACATGCCGGGGTTGGATACGGATATTGTCGTGCACAGGCTGCCATTAAGAGAAGAATGTCCGCCAGTCAAGCAGAAACTTCGTCGGACTCACCCCGACATGGCTTTAAAGATTAAGGAGGAAGTCCAGAAGCAGTGGGATGCTGGGTTTCTTGCTGTGACAAAGTATCCTCCATGGGTAGCCAACATCGTGCCAGTACCGAAGAAAGATGGAAAAGTGAGAATGTGTGTGGATTATCGAGATCTTAATAAAGCTAGCCCGAAAGATGATTTTCCACTACCTCATATTGATGTGCTGGTCGATAATACAGCTCAATTTTCAGTGTTCTCATTTATGGACGGTTTCTCCGGGTACAACCAGATCAAGATGGCACCTGAAGATATGGAGAAGACCACGTTCATTACTCCGTGGGGTACTTATTGTTATAAAGTAATGCCTTTTGGGTTGAAAAACGCAGGGGCAACGTACCAGCGGGCGATGGTGACATTGTTTCATGACTTGATTCATAAGGAGATCGAATGTTATGTAGATGATATGATTGCCAAGTCGAGAACAGAAGAGGAACATCTGGTTAACCTGAAAAAGCTGTTTGAAAGGTTGAGAAAGTTCCGTCTGAGATTAAACCCAAACAAGTGCACGTTTGGGGTACGTTCTGGAAAGTTACTGGGTTTCATTGTGAGCGAAAGAGGAATCGAGGTTGATCCTGCCAAGGTGAAAGCAATACAAGAAATGCCTGAACCGAGAACAGAAAAAGAGGTTCGTGGTTTCTTGGGTAGATTGAACTACATTGCAAGGTTCATATCTCACCTAACAGCCACGTGTGAACCAATATTTAAATTGCTGAGGAAAGATCAAACGGTCAGGTGGAATGACGATTGCCAATTGGCATTCGATAAGATAAAAGAATACTTGCAGGAACCTCCGATTCTAATGCCTCCAGTTGAAGGGAGACCACTGATAATGTATCTGACAGTGCTTGAAGGTTCCATGGGTTGTGTTCTCGGTCAACATGACGAGACGGGTAGGAAGGAGCATGCTATTTACTACCTGAGCAAAAAGTTCAATGATTGTGAGTCCCGATACTCAATGCTTGAAAAGACATGCTGTGCACTTGCATGGGCCGCTAAGCGATTGAGGCAATATATGGTTAGGCACACAACCTTGTTGATTTCAAAAATGGATCCTATCAAGTACATTTTCGAGAAACCAGCATTGACAGGCAGAGTTGCACGGTGGCAAATGGTCTTGACAGAGTATGACATTCAGTACACTTCACAAAAGGCCATCAAAGGAAGTATCTTGTCCGATTATCTTGCGCAACAGCCGATAGATGATTACCAACCCATGAAGTTTGACTTCCCTGATGAGGACATCATGTTTCTCAAAGCTAAAGACTGTGAGGAACCACTTCCGGAGGAGGGGCCAGACCCTGAATCCAAATGGAGTCTGATGTTTGATGGGGCTGTCAATATGAATGGGTGCGGAGTTGGAGCAGTTCTTATCACGCCGGAAGGTGTTCATATGCCTTTCACTGCCCGAATAACTTTCGGATGCACCAACAATGAAGCAGAGTACGAAGCTTGTATAATGGGGATCGAGGAGGCGATTAATCTACGGATTAAAACCCTTGATATATTCGGTGATTCAGCTTTGGTAATCAATCAAGTGAAAGGGAGTTGGTACACGCACCAAGCAAATCTAATGCCGTATAGAGATTATACGAGGAGATTGCTGACATTTTTCACAACAGTGAAACTGTACCATATTCCTCGAGATGAGAATAGGTTCGCTGATGCCTTGGCCACTTTGTCTTCCATGATCAAAGTGCAAGGATGGAACCATGTACCTAAGATTGAGGTATCCCGCCTCGACAGACCAGCATTTGTGTTTGCGGTAGATGCAACGTCTGATGACAAGCCATGGTTTCATGACATTAAGTGTTTCTTGAAAAGTCAAGAGTATCCGCCCGGGGCATCGTCCAAAGACAGGAAGACGTTGAGAAGGTTAGCTGGTAGTTTCTTCCTGAACAAAGATGGCGTGCTGTATAAAAGAAATTTTGACGCGGTCCTGCTTAGATGTGTGGATAGACATGAAGCAGACTTGTTGATGATTGAAGTGCACGAAGGCTCTTTCGGTACCCATGCCGGAGGGCAGGCAATGGCTAAAAAGTTGTTAAGATCGGGATATTATTGGTTGACTATGGAGTCAGATTGTTGCAAATATGCCCGCAAATGCCATAAATGCCAGATCTATGCAGACAAGGTGCATGTGCCTCCAAATCCGTTGAGTATCATGTCGTCGCCATGGCCGTTTGCCATGTGGGGCATTGATATGATCGGAAAGATTGAGCCTACAGCTTCCAATGGTCATCGTTTCATCTTGGTGGCAATTGATTACTTCACCAAATGGGTTGAAGCTGCATCCTATGCCAATGTTACAAAACAAGTGGTCGCTCGTTTCTTAAAACGGGATATCATTTGCCGATATGGAGTTCCCGAAAGAATCATTACTGATAATGGTTCTAATTTGAACAATAAGATGATGGCTGAGTTATGCCGGGACTTCAAAATCGAACATCACAATTCTTCTCCGTACCGCCCAAAGATGAATGGCGCGGTCGAAGCGGCCAACAAAAATATCAAGAAGATTGTACAGAAGATGGTTGTCACGTACAAAGATTGGCATGAGATGTTACCATTTGCTTTGCATGGGTATCGAACGTCGGTACGCACGTCCACTGGGGCAACCCCATTCTCACTCGTATATGGTATGGAGGCAGTGCTACCGGTTGAAGTAGAGATTCCGTCCCTCAGAGTCATGATGGATGTTAAGCTAGATGAGGCTGAATGGGTACGAGCCAGATTTGATCAGTTGAGCCTTATCGAGGAAAAGCGATTGGCGGCTGTATGCCATGGGCAACTATATCAGCGCAGAATGAAACAGGCATTTGACCAAAAGGTGCGTCCTCGGGTTTACAAAGTCGGAGATGTGGTACTCAAAAGGATCCTTCCTCCCAATACAGATCACAGGGGCAAATGGACTCCTAATTATGAAGGTCCATTCGTGGTTAAAAAGGTCTTTTCGGGCGGAGCTTTATTGCTTACAACCATGGATGGCGAAGACTTTTCATCCCCTGTCAACTCGGACGTAGTCAAAAAATACTTCGCATGAATAGACCCGCTGGATAATAAGAATGAAAAAAATCCAGGCAAAAAAGGGCATCCCGGCGAACCAAAAACAGAATAAGGTTCGGGCAAAAATTAGGGATATAATTGAAAAAAATTGTACACCCGGTAAGTTGAAAACCCGAAAGGGCAACTTAGGCAAAAAAGGGTATCCTGGTGGATCGAAAACCTGAAAGGGCGGTCCACACAAAAGAGGGATTTAAGCGAATGACTACAGTCTGAGTTATCTGTACCCATTATCGTGTGAACAACTGACGTTCTGAAAGATAGGAATCGGTCTGATCATTCCTCAGAAGGCAGGGTCGGGGAGTTTTGAAGACATACTGGTCATAACAGAATGGAAACTCAGTGGAATTCCGTTTTCACATTGCCATTAGGATAGTTTCTTTTCTCAATTTTCAGCGATCACCTCTTTCCAGGGATTGCTTCCGGATGTAATTGCCTATTCTGGGCTTTCAGTCAATAAATTGAATTTCAATAAAAAGCTTTCTATTTTTGTTTTATTGCTTTGTTTGCAAAAACGTCCTAATTGGTGATAAAACATTGCATTTGAAAACATGGCAGCCTGGCAATAACATGCGCAGAAAAAACATTTGAAATTACTTCGAATGTTGAATACTCCCGGATGATGGATTCTAGCCACGCAATATTCGGGGCATGTGGGCATATTCTTTTGTTGCAGGTAGCAGGTGCAGATGATTTTAAGCACAAGACTAGCAATAAATCACTCCACGCAAAAGACTGGGGCAATTATGGGTAAGGAGATCGGCGTTCATCGGGTCGATCTCAGTGAATTAAGTTCAACTGGGTACCGTTGTATCTTATTAAGTCGATTCTCTCATTCAGTACTTCCAACAGCTACAAGCTTTTCTATGTCGGTAACGGTCACAGGTTCCCCAAAAGAAGGGTCTCGTCGACACCGAAACTGATGGTCATTATCCCCAGCGAAGTCACAAGAGTTGGAAGAGGCTAGATCTTCTGTAAAATCCTCTTATGACATCCGCTTCGGGGACAAATTGTTGGTTTTCTTAAGCATGGGGCATGTTGTTTCCCCAGCATGAAGTGTTGATCACCCCCCATTAGAGTTTGATGGTCATTATCCCCAGCGAAGTCGCAGGAGTTTGAAGAAGCTAAATCTTCTGTAAAATCCTCTTATGACATCCTCTTCGGGGACGAATTGTTGTTTTGTCCAAGCATGGGGCATGTTTGGTTCCCCAGCATGAAGTGTTGATCATCCCCAGTAGAGTTTGAGGACAGTTGGTCTTCTGTAAAATCCTCTCAAAAGGCATTCTCCAGCACGGGACGTTTTAAAGCAGTTTCCTCCAGCAGAGTTTGTTATAAACTCGTCATCCCCAACGGAATTGTCTAAAGGAAAGCTCGCCTAACATGGGGCATTGTGGCACTTATCCTAAGCTTGACAGTCATATTCTGCGGCAGACTACTGTGGATTTGCTTTGAGTTTCCCCAAAGGACTCTTTCCTAGCAAATTGCAGGGAAATGTTCTAACCAGGATTTGCATATCCCTGGCAGAGTAGCCCTGATACCCAGCAAGATCGTATCTCTGGTAATGATCCCCCACAGAGGTCAGTATCGAATCTTGTCAGCAATACTCCCCAGCCGGATCAGAAGGTTGATAATCCCTATAAAGGATCTTGGGTTGAATAAATCCCCAAGCAGAGTTTTAATGGCTCATTTCCCCAGCAGGACGTCATTCAAAAATTCTCATCCCCAGCGGAGTTGCTGTGACCAGAATTCATTCCCCCAAACAGATGGAATAATTCCTGGCAGAGTCATCATTCTCTCATATCTTAAAGTCCAATTTATTTTTGGCAAGCTTGGCAATTCGAAGCAGACGGATTGTTCCTCCATTCGCCAGCAGAGATATTATCCTTTTAGGAGTCTCCGAGATTAAATCATTGATTGTGGTTCCTCAGCAGAGTCGGCAGAGATGTCTGGCGCAGAGGCAGAGAGTAATTCGATTTTAAAATTGGCAAAAGTCCAACAGTGGATTGGCAAAAGTCCATCTTCGGGTGGCAGAAGTCCAACAGTGGATTGGCAAAAGTCCGTCTTCGGGTGGCAAAAGTCCAACAGTGGATTGGCAAAAGTCCGTCTTCGGGTGGCAAAAGTCCAACAGTGGATTGGCAAAAGTCCATCTTCGGGTGGCAGAAGTCCAACAGTGGATTGGCAAAGGTCCATCTAAGGGTGGCATATTCCAAAAGTCCAACAGTGGATTGGCAAAAGTCCATCTTCGGGTGGCAGAAGTCCAACAGTGGATTGGCAAAAGTCCATCTTCGGGTGGCAAAGCAGCCAGAAGTCCAACAGTGGATTGGCAAAAGTCCGTCTTCGGGTGGCAGAAGTCCAACAGTGGATTGGCAAAAGTCCGTCTTCGGGTGGCAAAAGTCCAACAGTGGATTGGCGAAAGGTCCATCTAAGGGTGGCATATTCCAAAAGTCCAACAGTGGATTGGCAAAAGTCCGTCTTCGGGTGGCAAAAGTCCAACAGTGGATTGGCAAAAGTCCGTCTTCGGGTGGCAAAAGTCCAACAGTGGATTGGCAAAAGTCCGTCTTCGGGTGGCAAAAGTCCAACAGTGGATTGGCATAAGTCCATCTTCGGGTGGCAAAGCAGCTAAAAGTCCAACAGTGGATTGGCGAAAGGTCCATCTAAGGGTGGCATATTCTCAAAGTCCAACAGTGGATTGGCAAAAGTCCATCTTCGGGTGGCACGAAGCTGCAAAGTCCACCAGTAGTGTGGCAGGCCAGTAGTCGTCTGGAGTTGCATAAAAGACATTATTAAAGTCCACCAGCAGCGTGGCAAGCCAGTAGTCGTCTGGCGTCGTTCAAAAAGACATTATCAAAGTCCACCAGTAGTGTGGCAGGCCAGTAGTCGTCTGGAGTTGCATAAAAGACATTATTAAAGTCCACCAGCAGCGTGGCAAGCCAGTAGTCGTCTGGCGTCGTTCAAAAAGACATTATCAAAGTCCACCAGTAGTGTGGCAGGCCAGTAGTCGTCTGGAGTTGCATAAAAGACATTATTAAAGTCCACCAGTAGTGTGGCAGGCCAGTAGTCGTCTGGCATCGTTCAAAAGACAGATCTCTCCGATGTTTCATCGAGGATTCAATCCAGCAGTCTCGTTGGGTTTATATCCCTTTTCTTCTTCACTATCCAGAGCAAATTTTTGGTTATATTTGGTATTCAATCACTATATACCTTGAAAGTCCGAAAGCAATTGCTTTCAGGCATTCAGGTCTACAGCGCTTGAATAGGGGCAGCTGTAATACCCCAAAATTTGCTCTCCCTCTTTGTCATCATAGCATGGCATTATCATTTATCATATCATATCCACCTCATTAACATTGCATTGCATCTAACATAGAAAAATGAAGCATGGCATCCTTCTTACCATTAGGGCATGTGATCAGGTGGAAGGTGGACAATCAAGAGATCATTCAAAACACCAAGGGGTCAAATAAGTGGTCTCAAGGCAAGCCAAGAGGTCTCTCATGTCTCATACTATCTCAATTGATCATCCACAACCTCAAGGATAAGAGATACAATGGGAGATTGAAGCACTACATCTTTCACTATGCAAGAGGTTCAAAAACTGAAGGAAGACCCTCAAAAGAGATAGTTCATTGATCCAAAATCATCCTCAAATGGTAAATCTCATCATCCTTTAAGGGGATACACAATATACTCTGAGGAATTTGAAATTGAAGACTGCACATTTTTCTCCTAGGAGGTGGGCACCAAAACTAGGGTTTCTAATAAAATCAGGGAATTTTTGATTTTTTGGACCAAATTTGATGTCATGGTATTTCATATGTCCCTAAGTGTATGGAGGTGGAAAATTGCTTCTCAATTGGTTTTGGAAGTGGTTCAATTGGAAGAAAGATCAGAAATCAGGAAAATTGGGGCAAAGTCAAATAATCAGGGGAAAAAGTCAACTCTTGACTTTTTGAGCCCAAAATCATGAAATTCATGTTATATGTGTCCAATGTACAAAATTTGATCAAGAAACTCCAAAGGAATCATGAAAAAATCAAGATGTGGAAAGTTGCCATTTTTGGAAGAGGAAGGGTTACTAAAAATAGCAAGTTTTGGCCATTTTGCATCAGAATTTGAACCAAGGCCATTTAAATTTGGAGCACCAAATGAAAAATCTACTCTGCCTCAATGAAAGATCTTGTTTTAAGCTTCAAATCCATGTGTAGAACATCTCCATTGGATAAAAATTGAGAGAGATATGATTGATCAAAGTTTGAGCAAAGTAGGTCCAAAACTAGGTCATGACCAAGATTTTCAGGGCACGCGCGCAGTCATTTTCTCAAACACTTGGTGGGCCAAATGTATTGATCAATTACTCATGATTAGAGGCTTCAAATGGAAAATCTTTCAACATCAAAATTGTTCCTCTACGTGAGATCTTCAAAGTTGGTGTTTATCAATTTTTCATCTGATCAAAGGTTAAGGAGTTATGATGGCTCAAAGAATGGTCATTGCAACTGAAATTTGACCAGGTCACAACCAGGTCATGCCACAAGTCTGCGCACCCATGTACCAGCTTCTTTTTCCATCTGTTTGAGGTCATTTTTAGACATGTTTGAGACCTCATTCCACTTCAATTTCCAAATCAATATTGTGCTCCAATGCATCCTCTTTCCAATGACTCCTAAAACACACCAATTCATTCATTGAGTAGAGAGAAAAACTTCCTCAAACCACCATATGTTGACACTGATACATTGATGACATGCTGCATGATTTGGTTCAGTCACACCACAAACACCTCCTCACTTTTGTTTCCTCTTTCAACCAAGCACAAGTTACTTACATAATGCACACCGTCACGTGCCATACATGAGAATAGAAGGAACAAACTTGCTTAGCAAGTTTCTGATGCACAGATTGGCAGCTTCACTCTCCTTTTCTCCTTTCCACCATAACTGTCATGAGCTTGACCTCACCATAACTCAGCCTCAATAACTCGCCCCTAACTAACTTGACTCAGTTAGTTAGGGTGCACTCACTTTAACTCATCCAACTCAGTTAACTCCACTCATTAAACCATGATTAGCTCACACTATAAATAAGAATCACACTCTCAAATTTCATTTCCCAACTTCATTTTCTCACATTCAACTCAGAAATTCTCTCGACTCTCTCTCAATTCCTCCACATTGCAACTGATTTTCAAACTCCATTTCATTCATCTTCCTCATCTTCATCTCAGAATATCTCTGATTCTATCTCCATTTTCATCACATTGCAACTGTTTTGAAGCTTGGATATCAACTCTCCTCCACTGAAGCATCATCCACCACTGCATCTAAGCCTTTATTTGGCCAAAAGAAGCTCAAAGAGGAAGCAGCATCTCTGGTTTTCTGAAGAACATCTCAAGGTCTCAAATCTTCAGGTACGAATTTCCACCATTATAGACTTGATTTGAAGTGGTTTTCAGGTTCTTGAGGCTTCTTATAAGCTCAAGAATTTGTCTGGCTAGTTGATAGGCCTTTAGAGGCATAGTTGAAAACTTAGGGCAGGACTTGATCTCTTCTGTTCTTTGTGCACGTGCTTGATATGTGAAAAATAAGTGTGCATTCTTGATCTACATGAGCTCAGCTTCATTTTGGTATGCGTATTGTACATTTCTGTGAACATGTGAAGTTGCAGACGGTGGTGTGTGACCGGAGAAGGTGACCGGAGGTCCCTCTCCGGCCGGTAGCCTTGTGCTAGGGTTTCATTGCCAGAATGAATGTCAGCCACATGATGTTGTTGATCTAACGATCCAAAACGCGCCAGCACATAAAAAACTCACATGCCTCTCACGTGTGGCTTCTGATTCCATTTTAAACATTGTGTGTTGTGGCATACGGTATGGAACGTGGACATGCGTGTGTGAGCGTTTGATCTGTTTACTTTGACTTTGGCTTGACCTTGACTCAATCTAGTGGCTATTAATGAGTCAATTTTGTTGACTGAAGAACATGCTAGTTATGGTGCTTTGCGCGCTTAATGGACCCAAGTCAGAATACTATCCACACCCCCAATTTTGAGGCCCATGTGATTTGAACATGCTGGTTTGCTATATTCATACCCCCCTCTCATATTGCATTTTATTTTTATTTTCATTTTACATACGCGTTTCATTTCTAATTTTTAAAAATACTAAAATGCATAATAAAATTCCACAAAAATTCATGTGTATTCTTAAAACATTTAGGAAATTTTCTATGATTTTATTTTCTGATTTTATGACCATTTTACCCCTGTTCCATTATTTCTTTTGAATTTCCATTTGTATGCATACTT
Source organism: Lathyrus tuberosus (assembly GCA_022829125.1). Classification (NCBI taxonomy): domain Eukaryota; kingdom Viridiplantae; phylum Streptophyta; class Magnoliopsida; order Fabales; family Fabaceae; genus Lathyrus; species Lathyrus tuberosus. Next base: position 1,405,375 of record JALAZF010000535.1, read on the forward strand.
AATGTGACATATGATTTTGTGCATTTTTGTTCTTGATCATAAAAATGATTTTGATGCCTTTCTTTTTGCATTGTGGTCACAATATGTTGAGGTATGTTTGAGATTTATGAGATGATTTTTAAGTCTTTTTTGGATGACTTTTGATGTGTTTCTTTGAGCATGAATGCATGAAACTTCCATGAGACTTTGACCTAATTGTTGAGTGACTTTGGTTCTGATTCATTGCTTGTGGACTTGATATGTTAATGGCATGTGTTTAAGGTGTTTGATTGGTGAAAGTCATAATTTTTAAAGCATGTTTGCTATTTGTTTGAAGCATGAAGTTTAACTTGTTCATTTTGTGAATGCATGCCTTATGTTTGGTTTGCTTGATCATGAAGGCACTTGTGCCATGAGTTGTGGTTTTGTTTGAGGATGTATAGCATGTTAATTGACTTCTGATTGTGACATTTGGGTTTCATCTTTGCATGTTTGATGTTTATCTTGCACCTTAAGTCACTTGTTTCACAAGTATGAACCACATTCACATCACTTCACCTCTTCTTCTTTGCTTCTTGTTGGATTGAGATTTTGTTTGCATGATTTGGTATGCTCATTTAGGATAACATTAGGTTGTGTAAATATGAGTTACATTCTGACTTGGAAGCATGTATAGCATTCAATCTCATTTTACTTTGTTTGTCAACTTGTTTGAATTTGATTTGTTCATTATATTTTCTTACTTTACTTGTAAGTGATTGTGCTAACCATGTAGGGGCTTTGGTAAGTTTCAATTGAGTGTGGATAAGGAATCCACATTCAACTTCTATCCTTTCTCTTTTACAATTCCATTTTGTGTTTTGTTAAGCACTTATGTGCTTTCTTTTAATAACTCATTACTTTCCCTTTTGAATTACAATTCATCTTCTACTTTGGAAGTGAATTGTTTAATTCTTTCTTTCTTTAGATTTTAGGTTGAAACCTCACAAACCTTTAGGATCACTCCCTTTAATCTTCAATTAGGATTGAGTCTTAGTCCATATAGGTTTTACCCTTTCTCCTCCCTTGAGTCTCTTTTCTCATCTCAAAGAAAATTCAAAACATATAATAAAGGTAGGCATTTATTGCATTTAGGCCTTTCATATAAAGAAAAGGTTATAAGGGGTCTTCTCTTATAATCTTAGAATGTATAGCATATAGCCCATCTTGGGTCAATGTGTTAAACATTTGATCTTGTATGAGGGACTTAAATGCAATACTTGTTGAAGGTGCAAATAATAAAAAACACTTCTTCATTTCTTAATCAACAAAACACTTAATAAACACAAGTATGCTAGTGTGTTGGAACCTTGACAATTGGAACTAAGTGTGGGGGTCTTCTTCACTCTTAGTGTGCTTTCTTACCCATTCCATCTTGGAATGTGAGGATGTACACATTCCAATGACTAAGATTCAGATACACTATCATATGCAAACAAATGAAAAAACTCTTAAAAGACAAAAACAAACAATAATGTCTTTCCTTCGGGAATTCTTTTCTCACCTCATTCACTCTCAACGCACGAACGCGCTTCTACTCGTTCTCTTGCAAGATGGTAACGCACTCGGACCAGCGAGCCTGCAACACCTAAGCTAGAACGTCAGCCGTTCTCTAAAAAACACAAACAATTCATCCCTAGTGAGGGGAACTACGTCGCTCTGATTCTCATGCTCCCGATGAGATACGTAGGCAGTGGGGTAGGGCCCATGCGAGCACTTCTTTTATTTTCCCTACATTTGTTTCTCTTTCTCTTTCTCTTTCTCTTTCTCTTTCTTTCAGTTCCATTTCCAGCATCCTATTCTATCACCCTTTGATCGAGACAAGCAAGCGTGGATCCCATCGGGTACGATGGACGCGAGGGGGTGCTAATACCTTCCTCTCGCGTAACCGACTCCCGAACCCATCTCTCTTGGTCGCAAGACCATGCTTTTCCTTTCCTTCAGGTTTATGCGGTGTTTCCTTTCCCTCTCGTGGGATAAATACACATTGCTGGCGACTCTGTTTCGGTGCCACTTTCGCGTTTGTACTAGGATGAAAATCCCGGGAGCGACAATCAGAGGATGTTGATAGTTACTTATCAGAAGCAGAGAACAACGTGCTGACTAAAGATATGCCAAGGGTGTCACTATGGAGGGCCTTATTATAATTAGTAAAGAAAAGGATGACAACATGAGGTTGCGTGTGGATCGGTGAGTATTATGGAAACTCACAGTTGTGTCCGGGGTAGCTTGAGTTTTGATTTGAGATGAATCGAGAATCCGATAGACATGAGACTTGATGCATTGGAAAGATGATCCAGTGAGGGAGTAAATGAAATGCGAGACCATGATTCAACCAAGGATGTTTGGTAGAGGATAGTACTGACTAGTACGCCTTAAAGTGTGTGTAGGGAGTATGGATCGTATCTTCCATACTTATTTGGATAAGTTAGAACTGGTGTTCATTGTGGATGCTCGAATCTATTATAAAAATCGGAAGAAGAACGTGTAGAGTAATTGAGAATTGAGTTACAGGTATTGAAAGAAGTGAAGTTATATGTTAAATTATCAAAGTGTGATTTTTGGTTAGTAGAGATGAGTTTACTTGATTGTGTTAATTCAGAGGAGGGTAGTGTTGTGGATCCATCCAAGTAGATGTAGTTCTACAATAAGGAAGCTCTGCAGTGGATTAAGGGGAGTATAATATTCTTGGACTTAGTCGGTTATTATCACGGAGTTTTGTAGCAGGAACAGCGAAGGGCGCTTAGCACTGTCGAGCGCGCCCAGCGCGGTCTGGAAGACTCTCGCCCTCCCGAGGCAGAAGCGAGTGCGCTTAGCGTGAGTCAGATCCCGCTTAGCGCGGCCTGGGAGTGGAAAAGGTGACTTTTCTTGTCGAAATTAATTGGAAATATGTATCCTTAAGCGGTTATGGTATTGGGATGTTGTTATGTGTTTAAGATGAGTTTAGACAGTGTGATATTATAAGATGGTGAAGTTGTAGCTTATGTTTTACGATAGTTGGAGATTCATGAAAGTATCTATCCTATTCAAGATTTGGAATTGGCTGAGGTTGTAATTGTGTTGGGTATCCGGAGGTATTATTTTTATGAATCTAGGTCCGAAGTGTTTAGTAATCACAAGAGTGTAGAATACCTGTTTGGTCGGAATTCCCGATGAATTAAGTCGAAAGTCGTTTCTTATGTCTGCCTTGATGGTCGGAAGTTGGATGTGAACTTGGTAGATTTGATATTTGCGAGTAATTCGAGTGCGCAGCGAAAGCGTGGTGTAATGCAGTTTGTTCGTACGTGTGTAACAACGATGTTGGTAATTTGGTTACCTTGAGGTTGTGTTATGGACTTTTGGGTTTTTATCCTTGTTGTTGCCTCGTTACCTATGGTGATGGTTCGAGTGCGAGTATCTAATTCCTATGATGGGGAATTAGGGGAGTGTTGCCTATGGTGATGGTAACGATCGTGTTGTGTTCGGGTTCATAGTGAACCTGTGTGTTCTTAACTTGGGTATTCTTTCTGTCTTGAGTTGGTCGTCGAGTGCATCCTATGAGCATTACATCTTGTTGTTATTGTCATTAATAAGGTAGTTTGTTGTTTTGTGTTAACCGCGGTGTTGCCTTTCATGGCTTGGGAATTGATTAGTCGGATACGAGGACGTATCCGGGGTAGTCCGCATCAGGTGAATTTTCGAGGCCGAAAATATTCTAAGTGGGGGGAGAGTTGTGACGCCCGTTTTTATTTAATTATTATTTGTGAATATAATAATGAGTTGTTGTAGTCGATTGTATGTTGTTGTGTATTTGTTTTGTTTTATGTACCCGTAGTGAAGAGTAGTGGCCTTAAGATGGAGTCTTCAGGGTCGTAGGGGTGTATGACCGAAAGCGTAGAAGTTGGTAGTGTGGAGACTAAAATTAGTTAGGCTTATTTAATTAATATTTGCTTAACCGTAGTGTAAAATGGACATTAGTAGAATGATATAATTGACGAGAATTATTATTATATTAGTATTTAGTTGGATCCAAAAATATTACTAATAATGTAATGGGATAAATAGAAAATAAGGTGTGTAGATAATTGAGGGGCAAGCTCGTAATTGTAGAAGAGTAAGTGAGGGTAAAAGAGGTAATCTATAATGAGGGACTTTATAAAGTAAAAATTAGAGAATGAGAAGGGAGTTTTAATCATACGTGAAAGTGAAAGCAAAAGGGAGAAGAGGCTAGTGCAAGAAGAAGGAGAGGAACTCATTGAGGAAGAGGGAAGCTCATCAATACAAGGTAAGGGTGGGATTTCTTTAATCACTCAAGGGTTAGATGATGTAGGTATGTGGGTAGGAATCACTAGGTTGATGCCATGGATTGTTGTTTGTGGATTAATTGGGTTTTTTGGAAAGAATCTATAACTAAAGTGTTTGGAATTGACGAAGTTGTTGTATTCGAATTGTTGAGATTGTTGTGAATAATGTATATGTGGTATAAATGGGTTTTAATGACTTAAACTGGGGTTATTGGGGCTAAAAATGCAATTTTAGGGTGTGAAATCGCAGTGGGAGAAGTACTGTCATCGCAGGCACTTTTGGCTGAATTGCAGAGCGGGCTTAGCCCAGGTTTTTGGCGCTTAGCGTGGTCCCCTCGGGCAGCTTATTTTAAAAACTTCGAAAATTCATAACTTTTGACTCCTAAGTCCGTTTGGGTCGCCGTTCGAATCGTTGGAAAGCTGACTTTATGTACTTTATGTTAATAGTAGGAATGTGTGTTGTGATTGTTGCTTATGATGTTGCGTGAGGTTGTTGAGAAGTTGTTGTAGCATACCATGTGATTGTAATAATTGTTGCTTATAATATTGTGTGATGATATTGTTGACTAGTTATGGTATGTTGTGTTGTGACTTAACTGATAAATGCAATATTTGTTGTTTATGAAGTTGCATGATGTTGTTGTTGAGTTGTTGTGACGTAACTTGTAAATGTGCTAGCTGTTACTTATGTGGTAGTATGATGATGACGTTGAGTTGTTACGGCATGTTACGTGATAGACATGTTTCGATGAGTTGTATGCATGTTTCGATAAATGCATGTTGATTGTCGAGTGGTATTGGCATGATGATGAATATGCTATGTGCGTGCATGAGTCGTTGTTGCATGTTGTCATTGATGGTGCATGGCATGTGCATAGTTGTGGGATGCCGTGCCCAGGTGGGGTGTTAACGTCTATCCGAATTCCTTGATGGAATCGTTGTTGTTGGCGTGATTGTGTGCCCAGATGGGGTGTAAGCAATCACAGTTGTTGGTGCGATCATGAAATAGGGGTCGTACGTGACCATGAAACAGGGGTCGTTGGTGTGATCATGAAATAGGGTCATACTTGACCATGAAACAGGGTTCGAGAGTTCCGACGGGAATTGTGACCATGGAACAGGGGTCGAATTTGGTACCAGATGCATTGAGTCAAGTTGGTGTCTCATTGAATTATATAAAAGTTGTGTTGCATTATGAAATGTGTGATTATCTGTTTGTGTTGAAATTAATGAAAGTTGTGTTGAAGGGTGAATTACTCGATGATTTATGCTTTCATATTTATATCATCTGTTTCTTTTGTTGATTTGAGAATCTCACCCCTTCTGTTTGAATGTTGCCTCCACGTGGGTAACGTGCAGATAATCCGCAGTGGGAGATCGGATGTGAGTGGAAGATGGAGTCTTCCGTTTATGCCTTTGTGTCAGTGTCTGCTCTGATATGTAACACTGGGATCATGGAACGTTATGTTTTCTTAGGCTATGTTTTTCTTGAGATTTTAGATATCTCTTAATTTTAGTTATTTATTTAAGTGAAATATTATGCTTACGTTGTAATGAATATGTGTTGATGTTTCCGCTGTTTTAATAAAAAGAAAATGAAGTTAGAGATCTTTTATCATTATCGTTGTTGTTAAAATAATTTTAAAATGATGTGTTGCATATCAAGTATATGAGCAGGTGTTTGATGAAAGTAGCATCCTAAAATGCTTGATATTTTATTTTACTCCAATTTTATTTATATTACACAGGGGATTATTTAAGGTGTTACAGGAGGCCTTCCGGACCTCCGACTTCGATTCCGTAAAAAGTTCCACAACACATATTTAAGGATCCTACCATCATACATCATGTAATCATCAATTTCAAAACCATGGAAATGAGGGATTGTTGTGAAAAACGATACCGTAACAACAAAGTATATTTGATTTCTTAAACACCAAGAAATCCACAAGGGTAGAAAAGAAAGAAAAACCTTGAGCAAACACACGAAACCCTATTAGGGTTCACAAAGGAAAAGAACAGAGGAAAAAGAATAGAGAATTTGGTCAATCTGTTTTACTATTCACTTTCTCAATAGGGTTCAAAGATTTCAAGTGAATATCAACAATTAACCTCTCTCATCCTAATAAGGTTTTATCACACTTAGGAAGAGAGACTAGTATGTTATTTATAATAAATCTAACATACTAAACTACTGGGCCTTTTAACAATTACCCATTACAAGCTAACTTAGGGTACAAGCTAACATAAAGAATTGCATCCATAACACAATGCCTAATTCGATCTCCTACATACTAGAACACAATTCGACTACAGCATGTAGGTCTTCGACAACAACATGTGAGCAGACTTTGACGACATGCTAAAACTAGAGTTCGATCCAATATATCACAAATATCCACCTTGGATCTAACTCTATATCTTCAAGAAATAGACTAGCTTTCTTCATGCAGCTTTATCAACTGCATACAGTAGAAAAACTTGCAATTGGACAATGTCTTGGTGATCATATCAGCAGCATTATGATATGTCGAAACCTTCAGTGCATGGACTTCTCCATGCTCGATGACCCCCTCTGACGAAATGCAACCTTACATCAATGTGCTTGGTTCACTCATGATAGGCTGAATTCTTCGACAGGTGTATTGCACTTTGACTATCACATTTATTAGTGATAACTGGACCTTGAAGTTTCAGCTCCTTTGCAAAACCTTCAAGCCACAATGCTTCCTTCACAACTTCAGTTAGGGCAATATATTCCGCTTCAATGGTTGATAAGGCAACAACCTTCTGAAGTGTTGCTTTCCAATTGATTACTGTCCCAAACATAGTGAATACATATCCAGAAATAGATTTTCTGGAATCCATACAACTTGCATAATCAGAGTCGACATATCATTCGATTGCTGCTTTACTATCTTCACCCAAGGCTCCACCATAAATTAGGACTCTATTCAGAGACCCATTTATGTACCTTAAAATCCACTTCAATGCTTTCCAGTGAGCCTTTCTAGGATTCGCCATGTACCTGCTTACAAGGCTTACTGCATATGCTATGTCAGGTCTAGTACAGACCATAACATACATCAAAGAACCCACTATATTAGCATATGGAATGTTATTCATATAATCTCTTTCGACATTAGTACTGGGATACTGATCTATACTCAGCTTGAATTAAGGGTTTGTCGGAGTCACAACAGGCTTTGAATTCGACATACCATACTTTTCGAGAATCTTCCGTAGGTATGCCTCTTGAGATAAGCATAACTTCAAATGCTTTCTACTCTTTGGATGTCAATCCCAAGAATCCTGGACGTAGCTCCCAGATCCTTCATTTCGAACTCCTTATTGAGTTCAGCCTTCACCCTCATTACCTCTTCGACATTGTTGCTTGCTATTAGAATATCATCCACGTAAAGCAACAAAATAACAAATGAATTACCAGGTCGAAATCTGAAGTAAACACAGTGGTCGAACTGACTTCTAATGAAACTTATGCGTGCCATGAACTTGTCGAATCTCCTATTCCACTGTCGAGGAGATTGTTTCATTCGAAATAAAGATCTCTTCAACTTGCACATATAATCTTCCTTCCCCTTTTCAACATACCCTTCAGGTTGCCTCATCAGGATTATTTCATCTAGATCACCATACAAGAATGCAGTCTTCACATCCATCTATTCCAGTTCAAGGTCAAACTGTGCCACCGTCACAAGTAATATTCGAATGGATATGTGCTTTACAACAGGAGACAACACATCATTGAAGTCGACACCTTCTTTTTGAGTGAACCCCCTAGCGACCAATCTTGCCTTGTATCTCTTCGACGCCACTCCTTCGATTCCTTCCTTAACTTTGAAAATCCATTTACAGCTGACTAACCTGGCTCCAACAGGTTTCTTGATCAGTTCCTAGGTGTCGTTGTGATGAAGATATTTCATCTCATCATCCATGGTCTTCAGCCATTCAATCTTTTTTTGACTCCTTATAACTTCCTTATAGTCTCTAGGTTTTTCGTCGAGAACCTCACTTGCAGAGATTAAGGCATAAGCTATAAGATCTGCATACCCAAGTCTCTGAGGTGGCTTGATGACTCTCCTCGACCTGTCTCTTGCTAGCAGGTAGTCATTATCAGTCTCCTCATCTTCGACAACATCTTCTGCTTCTTCTTCGACTTCATCTGGAATACGCAATTCAGCATTAACATGCTCCACCTCAATAGGAATCTCTCCTTGTTCCAGCTCTTCGTCAGCATCATCAGTTTTCTTGAAAGCCATCTCAGCTTCATTGAAAACTACATCTCGACTGGTGATACACCTCCTGTGACCTGGCTCTAGGCACCATAGCCTATAAGCTTTGACTCCTTCAGGGTATCCCATGAAGATGCATTTCAGAGCTCTAGGTTCGACCTTGTCTTGCCTAATATGAGCATAGGCCACACAGCCATATACTATCAGTCTGTCGAGACTAGGTGGATGTCTCGACCAAACTTCTTCAGGTGTCTTCATTCCCAAGGCAGTTGAGGGACATCTATTTATCATATAGGCTGTTGTCGAAACAGACTCCTCCCAAAACACCTTCTTCAATCCAGCATTAACCAACATGCATCTAACCCTTTCAAGGATTGTTCGATTGAATCTCTCAGCTAAGCCATTTTGTTGAGGAGTACCTACTACAGTCTTATGCCTTGCAATCCCAGACTCAACACAGTAATTGTCGAAAGCTTCATTGCAGAACTCAAGGCCATTGTCGGTTCTTAACCTCTTAACCTTTCTGCCAGTTTGAGTTTCAACCAGAACCTTACAACTTCTGAAATTCTCAAAAGTTTCATCCTTCGTCTTCTGAATGAATACCCATAACTTTCTGGAATAGTCATCAACGATGGATAGAAAATACCTTGCACCTGAGTGTGAAGGATTCCTTGCAGGCCCCCAAAGATCAGCATGAGTGTAATCCAGGGATCCATGTGTTCTTTGCTTGTCTTTGTTAAACTTCGCCCTACAGGATTTACCAAATACACAAGATTCACAAAACTCCAACTTTTCGACTTTGTCACATCCTAGCAGGTTCTGCTTCCCCAATTCGACCAGGTCTTTTTCGTTGACATGGCCCAATCTCATGTGCCATAATTCCGTCTTCAACACAGGTTTTTTAGATGCAATATTTGTCGAACCACTTACAACCTCAGCCTCAAGGGTATACAAGCCTTGTTTCTTCACGCCTCTCAAGACTTCCTTCGACCCCTTCATGACTCTTAGAATACTTTTCTCTCCTTGAAAAACATATCCCTTCCTGTCGAATTCACCAAGAGAAATTAAATTTCTCTTCAAATCAGGTACATACTTGACTTCAGTCAATAACCTTATTGACTCATCATGGAGCTTGAATCTCACAGATCCAATACCTACAATTTTGCAGGATTTGTTGTTTCCTAGCAGCACCGATCCACCATCTTAATCATATAGCTCCTCGAACAATTCTCTGTTTGGAGTCATGTGCCAAGTGCAACCTGAATCCATAATCCACTCTTTTTTTGAGTCGCCGCTTGAAACCACAAGAACATCAGATGATTCGAAGTCATCTTGAACAATGGTTGTGTTGCCATTATCCTTACCTCCATGATCTTTCAGGCGCTCAGGACACACCTTTCTTGTGTGGCCCTCCTTCTTACAATGATAACATCGAATGCCAGATGCTTCACCACTATAAGACTTCTGCTGAATTTTACCTTTCTTCTTGTCGAACTTACCATCCTTTCGCAAGAATTTTCCCTTAACGGCCAAACCTTCACCAACCGTCGAAGGTTTATGCTCCTTTCGTTCGTTCAGGTCCTTAGAATACAGGGCTAATTGAACTACTTCAAAGCTCAGGGACTCCCTTCCATACAAGAGAGTTTCTTTGAAGTGAGCATGTGTTCTGGGCAAAGCACACAACAACAATAGTGCTTGATCTTCGTCATCGATCTTCACATCAATATTTTCAAGATCAGGAATCAGCTTGTTGAACATATCCAACTGCTAAGCCAAAACTTTGTCTTCACTCATCTTGAATGAATACAAAGCTTGCTTCAGGTAAAGTCGATTCACCAAAGATTTGGTCATGTACAAACTTTCAAGTTTCAACCATAACCCCGATGTCGTAGTCTCCTTTGATACCTGTCGAAGAACCTTATCACCAAGGCTCAACAATATTGCGTTGTGTGCTTTCTCTATCATGACCGCCTTTTCTTTTACCGTTAACACAACATCCATGGCTGCCTCTCCCTTCAACACTTCCAAACAACCTTGCTGAACCAGTAGGGCTTTCATCTTCAAGTGCCACAGACCGAAATCGTTCACTCTAGTGAACTTTTCAATCTCATACTTTGTTGAAGGCATCTTCTCCACGCTCACCACACCAATTTGTTGTGAAAAACGATAGCGTAACAACAAAGTATATTTGGTTTCTTGAACACCAAGAAATCCACAAGGGTAGAAAAGAAAGAAAAACCTTGAACAAACACACGAAACCCTATTAGGGTTCACAAAGGAAGAGAAAAGAGGAAGAAGAATAGAAAATTTGTTAAATCTGTTTTACTATTCACTTTCTCAATAGGGTTCAAAGATTACAAGTGAATATCAACAATTAACCTCTCTCAGCCTAATAAGATTTTGTCACACTTAGAAAGAGAGACTAGTATGCTATTTATAATAAACCTAACATACTAAACTAATGGGCCTTTTAACAATTACCCATTACAAGCTAACTTAGGGTACAAGCTAACTTAAACAATTGGATCCATAACACAAGGCCCAATTTGATCTCCTACATACTAGAACACAATTCGACTATAGCATGTAGGTCTTTAACAACAACATGTGAGCAGACTTCGACGACATGCTAAAACTAGAGTTCGATCCAATATCTCACTGGGATTTTTATCCTAAATATGATACTACCCATCATACACTATCATACAGTCCCATAACCATGTAAAGACCCACCCTTACCTTGGTTTCTTGATGAACTCTTGGGTTTCCTCCTTAGGTTTTCTTCTCCTCTTTTCTCCTTTTCCTTTTCTCTATGTTAGCTTATTTTCTTCTTTTTCCCTTATTAACTCTATTTTTCTCTTTATATATAAAACCCTTATAAAAACTATTTCTAGTAACTAATGGGCTTACTAATCATACTCCCACCTTTACTCTTTCACATTCTCATCCAATAGGCTGAATTATCTTATTTCTATTATTTCTATTATTTGTATATCATTTACACCAAATAAAATAATCTAAATAAATCAATTACGCACAAGACTACACAATTAATTAATTAATATAATATATATAAATAATTACTAAAAATTGGGGTGTTACATTCTTCCTATCCTCTTCCAATTTCCTATCCTGCTTCTCCCTTTCCTTTTCCAACTCAACAACAACAACAATCTCTTTAATCTCTATCTTACAGGTTTTCCCACTATATGATTTAGGTGGTCCAAAAAAAAACCTTAAAGCAAATGTCTCTTCCAACACCACGGACACGCTCAGGATGCTCCTCGGTTCCAATCGCTTCTACCAAGATGTCATGATGATATCGTGGAGTGAAGAGGCCGACTTCGGTTTGTTCAACCAGATCATCCTACAACACATATGAAATTTCATCTTTAACAAATTGCTTTAACTAAAATAAATATTTTTGAAAAAAGCATATACTTACAATCCTTTGAGCCACTTTGCGTGTAGCTTCTGATGTGAAATCACCTTCTTTTCTTTGACATGCCCTCTTCCATTTCTCATGGGATGATGGTGGAGATGGAGTGTGGTCAAGACTTATAAAACCTCCCAGCTATTCCTCCCTTTGTTTTCTTTTTTCTTCAATCACCGTCTTTTCAACTTTATGATATCCTCCACGAGACAATCTATGTGGATATATATTTCTAGCTTGATTTTCCTTTCCTTTTTGGCTCTTTGCCAAGAACTAAGGAGTGGTGCAAAACTCTACAAATTTCTCCCAAACAGTTTGATCAATAAATGGATACACGTCATATGGAGGCTTTTCTTAATCTACTCCATCTTTAATATAATCATGGGTGAGCTGTGTCTTAAAGCCCATCCAACGCTCACCATAATATGTAATCATCTTCTTTTTCACATAATCATTATTTGGACAAACAATGAACTCATCCCATGTTTGCACAATATAGATGTTATTAGTAACAATGAACACATCATACGTTTAAACAAAAAATAAATAATCATATATACTTGCAAACAAATCATAAAATACCTGAACGTCTCCCCATATGATGTCTTTCAATTCATCTTCAACATCGTGCCAACTATCAAACAAAAGGCTCACTTTACTTCTACCTTGTAACACAATGTAACCCATAAAATCGTCAGCGCGTTCACCATAAGCCCTACCAGTTGCGGCATCAACTGTAACTGGGTAGCGAATATCGGTTTCTCGAGCTTTTTTCACCTTGGCATACATCATGGCACCTCTAGATTTTCTTCTACGATTTGTATTAATAGATGTTGTGTGAGAGGTGTTTGTCGAATCGGCCATGACTATCAATAGACAAATACTTAGAAATAAAATGATCAAAAGACACACAGTAAAAAACAAAATGATATAAACTCATTTTGGTGATATATAACTCGTTTCACTGATACATAACTCGTTTTAGTGAAGAACAAACTTGTTGAAAAATGATATATGTTGAATAAATAAACCTCAAAATGATCAAGAGAAACTATACTAACTAACGTTTCAATAAAAACAAATGAAAAATCGTAGAAACAAAATGTTCAAAAGACAAACTAACGTAAAACCCTAGACAACATGAATAGTGAAAAACAAAGTGATATATAACTCGTTTCAGTGAAGAACAAAGCTGTTGCGAAAATGATGTTTGATGAATATCTGTTGGAAGAGTTTTGCTGAATATCATCTTGAAAATTGACTAGGGTTTTTGCGAAATGAGAGTGACGAAATGACGTTTGAACGTTGATAGGTAAATGAAAAGTTAGAAACTAGCTAGATTATAGTCTGAAGTATCTCATGCAATAAATGTTTCACGTCGGTTTTAAATAAAATCCGACGTGACAATATTAATTAAAAATATAAAATATAAAAAACACAATAGTGCCATATTCCAGGAATTCAATGAAAAGATATATAACGTCGGTTTTTGTTGTATAACCGATGAGTTTGAACATATCAAATAAAAAAATTAAAATAAGATTTTGAAACTAGTATTTTGAAATTGATTAATGCAAAATATATTACCTCTAAGTTGGACCATGTCGCTGAGGTAAATACTAATAAAAATGTAAAATAAAAAATAACAATGATAAAAAAGAAACTTGGAAAGGCGACAAGTGAGAAATACAAACTAAACAACTGAAAAAAAAACATAAAATGCAAATACTGGGTGTCAAAGCGAGCTCCCTTATAGATATATTCCCTCGCTTTTCTGAAATACCGAGGTAAAAGGTTGCTAATTTCTTTAAAACTAATAAATAAAAGTTGGCGCTCCTAGTACCCATTCCCTCGTTTTTCTATTGTTCGAGGTGTTAGCTTCGTCATAAAAAGAGTTATTTGTTGTAGTGGTCGATCCTTCGATTGTAGGATATGATGATTCAAACTAGCTAGTGATATGGATGATAGAAGATTTACAACTAGGTATGTCTTTACTTTAATAAGAGAACCTATTTGTAGGGAATCTTCGATTTAGTTAATAGTGGTCATGTTGGCAAACGATGCATAATACATGGAAGTAGGTGAAGCAACAAAATAAGCCTCATGGCTTACATGATTGATGATAGAATTAAGTGTTGAGTAAGGTAGAGTTTAATTACACTGTGATTATCAGAGTATCAATTATTTGACAAACAATAAGGTGTATAATGCCAAGACCAAACACATTGATGTGAGGTTTCAAAAGATCAGATATTTACTTGCATCTTGATAAATATTACTTGAAAATGTTCATACTTCAGAGAATACAACTAATATGTTAATCAAGCAAGTCATCAATAATAAATTCAAACATTACTTGAACTTATTACATGTTTTTGAGTGTTAAGTAGGTGTACATTTCTAGTTGTTAGAATGTGATTGTCTTTCAAGAAATCTTCATAGGGGTTTGATATTCGTTAAGGTAGAGATTATTGAGTGTGACTCATATTATGTGAAAATTTCAAATATGTCTTAGACCTAGCTATTTGTTGTAAGTAGGTAATAAAGGGGTGATGAGCTTCTGAGATATTATTATAAGTCGAGCCTTAATATTATATATTGTTTGTAACACTGCAACTCTATAAACCCTAATTATTAGATAAAATCAAGAGAACTATAACTAATATATAATAGCATATGTAATTATCAATAACCAAACCGCGTTAACAAAGATTAAATGTATTCATTGTCTTTTAATTTTATTTCTCTTTAATCTTTGGTAATGGTTATTATTCTAACACATTTTTTTATGTTTTATGAAGTTGAGCAGAGTAAAAACAAAATCAAATTTCATGCATTCAAAGCATTCACGCATACATCACCTTTAAAATAGTTAGATAATGATCAGAAGGTTCAAAATTTAATGGCAAAATACCCTTTTTGGTCTCTTAAGTTTACCTCGGGGTTCATTCTGGTCATTTATCTTTAAAAAGTTCTAAAAGTGGTCATTTAATTGTTCAAAAAGATCCACGTTAGTCCTTTTAGTCCATTTTTTTCAAACAACGTCAACTTTGCTTTGGTGGCATCTGACGTGGCACTGAGTTATACATGTGGCAAGTGACTTGGCTGACTTGGCACACATTCATCATCAAGGTCATTAAAATTGTGAAAAAACATTCCAAAATTATTGTTTTAGTCTAGATTTGAACCCAAACCATCTTGCTTGCAAGCAATAAAATCTTACCACTATACCACTTCATAATTGATGTATATTATATCAAATCAGTTGATAATCAGTAATTGATAGCTCGAGTTCCCAGCCATAATAATAATAATAATAATAACTATAATAATAATAATAATAATAATAATAATAATAATAATAATAATAATTATTATTATTATTATTATTATTATTATAATAAGAGTTTAATGGTAGTGCACTGTCAGTGTAAAAAAGTATTACACATACATCCAATCAAAATATTTTAAAGTGCTAAATCATATAAGTAATTTAAAATTTATAGGATGATTTGGCGGAATACATGATTGTCATTGGTTGATAGTGTAAAAATAATTTACACCGTCAGTGCACCATTCCTTTTCTATTAGAATTTAGACAATATGATTTTAATCAAATAATCAAAATTGTGTCACAAAATCATGGTCCGAGTAAAAACATACACACAATTCAATTATTTAATATTATAATATTTTTTTATTTAGCAACCTTTTTTTGACCAAACACTCAAAATGTACTATAGTCAAATTAGAGTCACTAGCGTCCAGACGGGCACTCGTGCCCGTCTGTCCGTTTTTTTAATGCACACACGTAAAAATATAAAAGATAATTTTTTATTTAATATTAATTTAAATATTTAAATAAAAGTTAGTAAGTTATTTGAAAGATAATAGTTATAGTTCAATGGAAGTTATCGTGGAAATTACAAAATTTAAAATAAAGGCAAAATGGGTAAAAAAAAAACCTACATCACATCTATGTTTTGTCTTTATATTAGTATAGATAGTATAGATAAACAACATGTTCCCCCATCTTGTTTTCTTATTGAATAGACGCTCCACCATCTTGTATAAAAAGAATGCTCTTCTCCCTAAACTAATCACACTCACACAACAACAATAACTTCATCATTCCCAATGTCGTCTTCTTCTGTCATCGTCCATTTCTTCATCTTATCACTATCCCTTTTCTCTCTTTCTTCATTATCAGCATCATCTCAACAACCACACTCCTTCATTCTTCCCATCAAAAAAGACCCATCAACCAACCTCTTCTATACCTCACTCGGCATAGGAACTCCTAGAACAAATTTCAATCTAGCCATAGATCTTGGAGGAGAAAATCTCTGGTATGACTGTAATACTCACTACAATTCATCAACCTATACTCCTATCCAATGTGGCTCTAAACAATGTCCAGAAATTGGATGTATCGGCTGTAATGGCCCCTTCAAACCAGGTTGCACTAACAACACATGTCCTTCTTCTGCATTAAACTCACTAGCCAAATTCATTTTTGGTGGTGGCCTTGGTCAAGATTTCATTTTCATTTCTCAAAACAAAGTTTTTGGCTTGCTTTCAAGTTGCATTGACACTGACTCATTTCCATCATTCACTGGCAATGATTCAGCACTTAATGGCTTACCAAAAATCACCAAAGGAATCATTGGTCTTTCAAGATCTAACCTTTCCTTACCAAAACAGCTTGCTTTGAAAAACAACCTTCCAACCAAATTCTCTCTTTGTTTGCCTTCTTCAAACAAACAAGGATTCACTAACTTGCTTGTTGGATCAGATAAATTCTCCAAATTTGTTCAAACTACACCACTCTTTGTCAACCCTTTTTCAACAGGTCCTGTTTCTGTTAAAGGTGTTTCTTCAAACGAATATTTTATTGGTGTGAATGCTATTAAGATTGATGGGCATGTTTTGAACT
Source organism: Lathyrus tuberosus (assembly GCA_022829125.1). Taxonomy (NCBI): domain Eukaryota; kingdom Viridiplantae; phylum Streptophyta; class Magnoliopsida; order Fabales; family Fabaceae; genus Lathyrus; species Lathyrus tuberosus. The sequence goes on from JALAZF010000535.1 coordinate 1,422,298, forward strand.
TAAAGCCTTCTTTGTTGTCCCTTGACAAAAAAGGAAATGGTGGCACCAAAATTAGCACTATAACTCCTTTCACTGAATTGCACACATCAGTTTACAAGCCCTTTATTCGTGATTTCCTCAAGAAGGCTTCAGATAGGAAACTAAAGAGAGTATCATCAGTGGCACCATTTGAAGCTTGTTTTGACTCAACTAGCATTGGAAATGGAAACTCACCAAGAATTGATCTTGTTCTTCAAAAGGGAGTGCAGTGGACAATTCATGAAACCAATTTGATGGTTAATGTAAAGAAAAATGTAGCATGTGTTGGAATTGTTGATGGAGGGACAGAGTCAAGGATGTCGTTTACAAAACCTTCAATTGTTATTGGTGGACATCAGTTGGTGGACAATCATCTGGTGTTTGATCTATCTTCGTCAAAGTTGAGCTTTAGTTCCTCACTTTTGGTCCATAATGCAAGTTGTTCCTAAATCCTAGTCTTGAATTAATTAATGGTGTAGTTTTATTAAGCATTTAGATTAGATGTTGCAGTTTCTATTTCTTACTTTTCTCAGCATTTGTTTGCTTTGTAGTGTAAAAGAAAATTGTTGTTTAGTTCTTTCTGCAATTTGTTTGAAATTGACACCACATTAGATGTAATCCTTTTTATATTTATGATGTTATCCTAGTTATGAAAGTTGTTTTGTTCTTTCTGCAATTTGTTGTTTGACACCAAAACTATTGATCAACATAAGATTTTCCCTATTGATCAACATTAAATGTGCACATTACTATTTGACACCAACTTTAAGAAAAAAAAGGTTTAGGCATTGGTGGTGGACTTTTTTACTGTTCTATCCAACTTTAAAAATTTAAATACCAATTTATCCTTTTTTGAAATTTTTTTTTCAAGTCCTAGTTCTTGTATGTGCACGTTATCCTAGTTCACAAGCAGGTGAAGGGAAACGCACCAAGAAGGTGCTCGCAGTTTCAGTTCACGAGCACGTGAAGTGTTTATTTTTTTGTTTTTTAATTGTTTTAATAATTGGTATGTTTTCAATAAATTCATTTAATTAATTATAATAATATATATTAATTAAATAATAATATAATAATAATAAAATTATTATTTTATTCATAAAATTAAATGTTTTTTAAAAATGAGTGATACTCGTTGAATGAGTTTGTGAGCAGAAACGTAAGATTTTTCTATAAATAAATGTCGTCTTAAATCAACATTAATCATTCCAGTTTGGCATTTTCGTATTCAAAAATGTCGGTCCAAGCTCTTGTGTTTTATGGGCAAGATAAAAAAATCAGTGTTTACCTATATCCAATGTGGAACTTCAGAACCTTGGTTGCAGCAATTAACACAAGGTTTCGACAGCTGGGTGGCCGTCGTATGAAGGTGAGAAAAATGGAGTATCGTTGTCCGTACATAATGCTGACTGATGCAAGCCCAGAGGGTACATACTTGTATTACATGGATCGTATAGAAAATGATGAAGATGTACAATGTATGTTTTCAGCACATAGTGGCGAAGTTAACAGAGGAGTCCAAGATCCACTTGTGTTGATTGTTGTTGTGGATTAGCTTTTATGTTAGGTTTGTTGAGTTTGTAATCTTCTAATGTTGTTGTTGATTAGTTGAATCATTTAAATGTTCGTTGTGTTGTTGTTTTAAGAACAAGTCTTAGTGTCGTAATTGTTTGAAAACCGTTGTCTTGAAATATAAATTTGTGTTGGATTACAGAGAAAGCAATTTCAAGCTACATACTTTACTAATTGATTAGCTTTGATAAGAAATAATATTATCTAGACGGTCGGTTTGACGGACCGGTAACATTAGGACATTTTCGACGCATATGGCCTATTTCTTTACAAATCTCACACCTTCTCTTTTCCTTTTCGACGCTGTCCATTTCAGTTCTAATCCTACTACTGGTTGGACGTCCCTTCTTATTTCTTCTCATGGAATCGTCGTGGCAAAGAGTAAATCCTTCATATTTCGGCAAGTTGTCTTCGTGGGGTAGTCCCAAGAAGCTTTCCTTGTAGGCTTTGAATACGTTGAGAACAGTAAAAACCTCTGGGATGTGAATGGAGTAGTCCTGACGTATACTAGAACATGCTGCGATAACGTGGGAGCAAGGTAAGTGAAATACTTGAAATTTCCCACAGTCACACCATCGATTCTTTAGGTTAACGCCGAAAGTACCTGTTGGACGACCATCATTAGGATTAATTTTTTCCTGCACCATGAAACAAAATCTTTCACGATCAAATTAAATGAAATTATGCGTGTTAGCCTTGGCTACTTCATCAGCCATTCCCTTGTTGCAACCATCTGTGAAAACCTTTCCAGTAGACAACATTTTGGTCTATTTGTGGCCTCTTTTACCAAATAGGGAACCCAGACGATAGTATGTAGATTGAACCAATGTAGTGATTGGAAGGTTTTGGGTTGCCTTTAGAACGGAGTTCATGGCTTCTGCCAAATTAGATGTCATATGTCCCCAACGCTTCCCTCTGTCATATACTCTTGCCCACTACTCCCTTGGTATATTGTCTATCCAACGCGGGGCCTCAATGTCTGTTCTTCAGATTTTGCCGCGATAGTAGCTAAATGCAGGCTCCGTCAAAGCGTAACCTGTAACATAAATGTTATGCAAAACATAGCAAAAGAACGAAAAAATAGGTCAGTTAGCTGAAATGTAATACAATACCCATGTTAACAAATTGCAAGCGTAATGCGTTGTCCTTAATCTAGCGCATGAAGTTCTGAGCAATGTGTCTAATACAATAGACATGTGTAAACGGTGGATCTTGCCATCCGTTCTCGGGATTGCTATATACACTCTTTATCGATTCATGTCTATCTGAGATTAGACACAAATTAGGTTGTGGTGTCACGTGTAACCTATGGTTCCTTAGAAAAAAGCTCCAGGCTTCCTTTGTTTCACCTTCGACCAAAGCGAAAGCTAGTGGGAATATGTTTGCATTTCCTCTTGTGCCACCGCCATCAACAGAGTTCCTTTATACTTGCCATACAAAAATGTTCCGTCAATTTGGATAACGGGCTTACAGTAGGCGAATCCACGTATACAAGGTCGAAATGCCCAAAACAGATGATGGAAGATTCGTTTGCCGAATATTTGGGAACCGTCATCTGAAATTGCAGGTAGGGTTTGCAACTCAATGATGGTTCCAGGAAGATAGGTTTTCATTACCAATATCCACTGTGGCAGGTCGTTGTAAGATATTTCCCAATTACCGTACAGTGACTCTACGGCATTGCACTTGGCGATCCATGATTTCCTGTAGGATATTATGTACTTGTATTTTTCAAGTATATGGGCAATGATGACATTCACCTTTAGTGAAGCGTCACGGTTGACAAGCTCTCTGATGCTGTGGCTGATCATTTGTGAATTTAACTTCCTATGGTCATGTGCCATAGACATGGTAGTGCATGTGTGAGGCCTAGACAGCTTACCAATCTTCCATTTGGAGTTCTTTTTTCTTTTGGAAGCCCTGCATTTGAAATTACAGTCTTGTTTCTTACATTTAATGACATACCGTTCATTGTCGGATTGGTAAACCCAATAGTCAACATTGTGTCTAATATGCCAGTGTTGCAGAGCGAGAATGCAAGCTTCCTTGTTTTCAAACTCCATCCCAATCTTTATTTCGTCAGCAATATGGTTTGGTATGACACGTCCAAACACAGAGATTGGTTCGGCGTCTTCCATACTTATATTCTGCATATGTGTAGGTGGTTAGTTGTTATTACCAAAAATGTCTTGCATCCTGACCTCCTGAAGTTCATCCTCACTTGCTTCCCCAACCTCTTCATTTGGTAAGAAAGGTTAGTTGTTTTGTGTTGGTTCGTCGTCAGATGTTTGGCTCATTCCATAGTGGTGTGAATGTGTCTCTTGCGTCGGAAATGTTTCAACATTATCATGAAGACGAACATTTAACTCAACCGTGGGCAATTGATCAAACAACAAGTGGCATTGAAACATTGCTTTCACGTCTTCATCGTTCGTGATCGGTTTCATCAAGTAAAAAATCGTACCATCATCTCCATTAAGCAATGGATGACGATAGATAATCTCCTCGACAAATCGTGCTAGTTTTTTTTTCTATCCTCTCTTTGAAGTGAATAAAATCATAATTTACATGAATTTTGAATGCGTAAGTGTCTGTGTTGCTAAAGGAGAATTCAACAATTCTATCTGTCAACACATTACCATTAAAGTGACAGGTAACAATTATATTGTTCTGAGCCATTATCTATGAAACTGTTAAGTGGTTGTGATGGTAGAAATGTAAGAAACAAGTGTTATATAATGTATTAATGTAATATAAAAAAGCTGAAAAAATACACGTTGCATGTGCTCGTGAACTGGGACTGCGAATATTTATTGATGCTTCACATGCTCGTGAACTGGGACTGTGAGCACACACATTCACTTCACATGCTCGTGAACTGGGACAGCGAGCACATGTAGTCTGATATTTGTGCAGCATGCATCGTACAAGGAATCATGCTATGGTATAGCCTAGCATGCATGCAAGAGGAAGAAAATGTGAGTTCCAATGCCATGCAGTGTGTAGTCTCTTCATGCAATGTGTTATCAACATTATTTACACATATTTTTTACTACACATATATTTTCCTATAAATTTGCATCAGTAAAAAAATCAATCACCAATTCACACTCACATTTTCTGAAACCTTCCCCAATTTCCTTATCATCAGCAAGTCACATTATTCAGTCTCACATTCAAAAATGTCTCTGTTGTGGTTGGGCGAGAATCACCGTGGTACACAAGAAAATGTTCTAGCTAGTGTAAGTTTCTTAGAAATGTTTCTCTAGAAAATTCTAAAAAATGTTTTAGTGTTGACTATTATTTCTTTCTTTTTCAGGGTAATGTAAAGTTAAAAGTAAACTCGCATTCTCACGTGAAAGCAAGTGATAGGATAATGCCTTATTTAGAAATAGCAGGTTTTGCTCATTTCGCACAAATAAATCATCTCCCACTTGACACTAGCCTAGTTCAGGCTCTGATAGAGAAATGGAGACCGAAAACACACACATTCCATTTACCAACCGGTGAATGTACAATAACATTAGAAGATGTTAACATGTTACTCGGTCTTAGAGTGGATGGAAAAGCTGTTAATGGTCCTACGGAGGTAGGTAACGAGGTCTATATAGAGAATTTAGGGGTTGAACCAACACCATCTGATATAAATAGAGGACCCGTCAAAATTAATTGGCTAGAGAACTTATATGCAGATTTAAACCGTGACACTAACATAACCCCAGAACGTACAATTTTACAAGCAAAAGTTTATATTTTGCTTGTGATTGCAACTATTATGTTTCCCGACAAGAGCCAAAATCTGTTGCATTCGTCGTGGATTCCTCTCATAGGGGATCTAGAAAAATGCAACCGATTTAGTTGGGGTTCTGCTTGTCTTGCAAAACTGTACAGAGAAATGTGCAAGGCAGCAGTCAAGGATGTAAGGAGCATGAGTGGTTGTGTCCTACTACTCAAGACTTAGGCATTCACGCGTATACCCTTGGTTGCTCCTATTAGTACTATGCAACCGTCATTTCTATACACGCAAAGGTATTACTTATATTAACATGCACTTTATTATCATCTTACTCAACTATAACTAATAGTTATAATTTTTTTTTCCAGATGGACCCAGAGACGAATGAATTACGAGAACAATCCACTGTTCCATGTACAGGGGTATCGAAACGCACTTGATCACATGCAAGAAAGAGACGTAAGTCTGAAAGCATAAAACCTACATGTTTCATATACATGCTTACTGTATTCTAATAGTTTTTTCCAGTTTATATGGAGGCCATACATTCACTTTCAAGTGCCAAATCAAAGAGACGCCAGAATCTGGAGTTCTACGACTTATCTTATCTGTTTCCATACAGTTGAAATGCATCAAACGGATAGAGTCAAACTCCAGTTTGGTTTTGAACAAGAAATACCTTCCACGCCTAGATGTCTAAGGGATCATCATGAGATGAACATGAAAAAGGCCCAAAAGGTTCATTGGCGCGAGCTAAACAAGGAAGAGGTGAACGAATGGAAAAATAGAAGATATTTGGTTTTGCAGGGGGTCACGGTAGATGGTGAACGCAAGCCAAGCCCGGAGTATTTAAATTGGTTTCGTGTGATTCCTTATGTACATATCGCGTCGGACCAATTTCTGACAGACCCTCGTATACGTGGTGCGTCTTCTACACAACCAACTTCGGCATCAATGCATCAGGATGTGCCATCAATGTACACATCCCAGTTTGGGGGACATGCATCTTCCTCCGCTCAGCATACATACCAACGTACACAAACTACCGAACACTTTCTACACAGGACCATCCCAACACCAAACTCCATACACTCTACTCCCTCAACAAAACTACCACTACAACTACAACCACCCATCGCCCACCCATACAGTTCACACTCGTTTCACCACCAAACTTTGACCAATCATACCCCGCATTATCAACAATAAACATACAACACATCATACTCTCAATCCACATCCACCTTCACACCTAACGATGTCTACATCCCAACCCTCCAACCACCACAACCACCACATTCATTCCAACACTTTTTGCTGACGGAACAACAATTAATGCAAATGTCTGATCTAAACATTGATGACCTTTTGCAAACACCAACACAAACAGACCCCCTTCATCGCAACCAAACCCCCCAACAACATATCATGGTGAAGACATGTCTTCTGATTCATCTCAATCACCTACAAGAACTGCAAATGAACCGATGGGCAGGGGATATCGACTTAAAAAGAGTACTAGGTGTGGAACGGGCGGCCATTTTTGATATAATGTATTTCAGTTGTGAATTTTGAATAAAAAAATTAGTGTTTAAATAAATATTTTTAATTATATATTTTTGTTTCTTATTTAATTTTTTGAAAAAGAAATAAGATTTTCATTATTATATTATTATTTAATTAATATATTATTAGTTAAAAACTTAAATTAATTAATTGTATTATTTAAATTATTATTTATCATATGAAACAATTAGAAAACGAAAAAAAACACCTCACATGCTCGTGAACTGGAACTGCGAACACCTTCTTGATGCATTTTCTTTCACGTACTCGTAAACCAGGATAACGAGCACCTTCAAAAACTAAAATATCCTAAAAATTTTATTTTAAAAATGGATAAATTGGTATTTAAATTTTCAGATGTGCATTAGCATCATCCTTTAAAATATATAAGGAGATAGATTGAGAAATCTTGAATTTTTTCTGTCAGTGTCAGTCTGTATCACTCTGTATACTTTGTTGGGCCATCCATCCGCATTGACTCAAAAAATTATGAGCTGCACTCCACGTCCTATAATTTTTTTAAAAACCAATCTTATCCATCTCATAATTTACTTTTCAAATAATTTATTTATTTGTGATTTTTTTTTTGTTCTCAAAGCTTGCGTAAATTCCAAAATTCGGTAGGATAACATTTGCAGGTTAAAAGTTTGGAATTGTAACGAATATTTTAGGTAAACTAATAAACTGTATTTTGTTTTACTTGATTTTTGGAAAATTCGCTATGAAATTGCATATTAGCCACATTTAATGAAAACCTGGTATCAGAGATGGAAATGGTGAAGGTTCGGAAGATTTCACAACGTTCTTCTCCATTACAAATATATGTTTTACTAGCATTTTTTTTGTCATTTGAATTTTATAAATTTATGTATTTCAATAATTAATTTTTTATTGTTATATTTGGTAAATATTTTTGACCTGGACAAAAGTATTATATTGGGCAGAAAGTATTGACCGACAGTACGATACTATTGTAGTTACCATTATTATGATTCATCACATGAGTTAAGAGGAAGGTGGGACAAACTAGTGATTGGTCGAGAGTATACATAGATGAATGCCATTGATGTTGTTTTTCCATTCTCAGTCCACCAAACGTTGGGGCAAATTGTAATGTGGTTGTTAAAGAGAATAGAGAAAAATCATGAATGCAACTGTGGAATAAAAACATATATTGGCCCAAACAATTTTCAAATCTTACAAATAAGGCTTCGAAAATAAAATACTAAATAAAAATTAAGATGAAAATTGTGTTTTTAAATAATTTAATTAAAATAAACAGACAGTGTAAAAGAATTTTACACAATCTGTTAATCATAAATGTTGAATGTTGAGAAATATTTAACTTTTATTTTAATCACCTATAAAATAAGACAAATGAAGGATGGTGATGAATTGAGAGTGTAAAATTTTTTATATTGAAAGTGCATAGTAATTATTCTTTTTTTGTAAATTATAAATAACATTATAAACTAAAAAAATATGAATAACCCGTTAGAATTTAACATATATAAAAATTATTTTTGATTTTTTTTTTATAAGATTTGTCTATGTATAAACTTTTTATCACCAAATTAATCATAACGCGCGTCAACTCATATTAATATTTACAATTTTACATATTAAAAATAGATTTACAATTATGAGATTTTTAAAATTTTAAAACACTAGTTAAAAATCTAATTGAGATGAGCTTGTATAAACAAACTTTGGTTCTCACTCCTACTAATATATATTTTAATAATATATTAGTATTTCTCATTAAAAAATACTTATAAATTTCATTAAGAGTTAATATAATAATATGAAAGAAAGATAAGATTTAATTAGGTTTTCAAAAAATCATTAAATCTAATAAAATACTTTTTTAAATAAGTTAGACAAGGTTAAATTATTTATTTAATTGTAATGATTTAATTAAAAACAATAATATTTATTTTAAATTTTAAATGATATTGAAAGAAAATATATTATTTTAGTAAAATAGAACAAAATAAAAATGTTGTTTTAAGAACCCACCCCCTTCATTCTCCTAAGTTACTCTTTTACCACTTGCTAGTTTCAAATATTTAAAGTATACTTTGAATTAAATTAATATATAGAAATATAGTTTAATATATATTAAAAAAAATGAGGCCTCTTACATTTTGAGGCCATGTGCTGTGGCACTGCTTGCACAGACACAGGGCCAGGCCTGAGTATGAGCAACACTTGTAACATTTTGATCTAGTATGTGCTAACATCTTTTCTTTTGTTGATTATGTTAAGTTATTAACTAAACACGGTTGTTTTCATACAAAGAAAAATTTGTTGTTGCACGAACCAAGTCACTCAAAATATTTTAGTAAATATACACGGTTGATAGATATTTTAGTAAGTATACTAAAAATATTACCAAGCAATAAAATTTAAGTTCGTATTCACACGAATTGTTTTATTTTAGAAACGCAAATGAAAAATACTAAAATAGTTTAAATTGTGGGTTTATTTGAAAAGTTGCGCTAATTTAAAACAAGTAAAAATGGTTGGAACTCATCAGAGAATAAAAACGACTATGTATTTTGTTAAAATGTAATTCAATACTCTTGGGCTTGGGTAGATATTGGGCTTAGTGTCGATAGTCCAATGTATATAAATAGTTCTAATGTTGTGCTGAATGTTGTAACATTGTTTTCATTCTTTCTGCTATGTGAAATAACAGTCTTGCTGAAATTATCCACTCTGCTAGTATTGAATTCTCTTCTTCTTCTTCCTTACATCATCATTGAAATCTAGAAAACCTAACAACTGGTATCCAGAGCTTCTGGTTCTGATCATTGCAATTCACAATGGTGCAAACCGGCGCAACGTTTACGACAAATCTTCCTGTCCTCACCGGAAAGAATTGGGATCGTTGGAGAGTGCAGATGAAGGCGATAATGGGGTACCAAGAAGTCACAGAAATTGTGGAAGAGGGTTACCCAGAACTTCCTGCAAATCCCACAGATGCACAGAAGGCGCTTTACAAAGAAAACAAGAAGAAAGATTGTAAAGCGACGTTCTTGATCCATCAATGTGTTGATGAAGCGCATTTTGAGAAGATTGCAGGAGCTGCAACTTCGCGAGAGGCATGGGAGATCTTGGTGAAGTGCAACGAAGGTGCGGAGAAGCTGAAGAAAGTGAAGTTACAGACATTGAGACGTCAATATGAATTGATGCAAATGGAAGAGAATGAGAAGATAGCAGAATTCTTCAATAGGATCACTACTCACAGAAACTCGATGAAGAATTATGGAGAAACGCTTGAAGATAAGACAATTGTTGAAAAGATTCTACGAACTCTAACCCCCAAATTCGATCACATCGTGGTGGCAATAGAGGAATCAAAGAAAATAGAAGAAATGAAGGTTGAAGAATTGCAAGGCACCCTTGAAGCACACGGGCAAAGAATCACTGAACGAAGCACAGAGAAAGTCAGTGAGAATCAAGCCTTACAAGCCCACACCTTAAGAAGAGATGGCTTCAATGGCAAATCGGGATCGAAGGGTAGGGGTCGTGGAAGAGAAAGCAGAAGCACAAATTGGAAGAATTCCCAGAGCCAAGAACAAGAGAAGACTGAGCAAGATCAATCCGGCGGTTCAAATCAAAGATGAGGATCAACAAATTGGCGTGGAGGAAAGAAGAAAATTGATAGAAAGAGACTCAAATGTTTCAACTGCAATCAAATTGGACACTTCTCATCTGAGTGTACTGCATCATCAAGTCAACAAGAACATCAAGCCCACATAGCCAAAGAAGAAGCAAGTGCTGAAGACCAACCAGTCATGCTAATGATGTTAACCAATCCAGAGTTGCAGAACAATGAAGTTTGGTATATAGATTCTGGATGTTCCAATCATATGACAGGACATCGAAACTGGTTAATTAACTTTGATCCAGAGAAGAAGAGTATGGTAAAGTTTGCAGACAATAGAACCACTCAAGCTGAAGGAACTGGTGATGTCACTGTTAAGAGAGAAGATGGAAAGCAAGTGGTGATCACAAATGTGCTGTATGTACCTGGCATGACCACGAATCTGATAAGCTTAGGTCAGTTGTTGGAGAAAGGTTTCTCAACAAATTCTGACAATGGCTTCTTAAGGATCATTGATGAAGATGGAAACATGGTGATGAAAGCACCCTTGGCCAAGAACAGAACCTTCAAGGTAAGTCTAAACACCATGGACACACAATGCTTCTCTGCTGATATTTTAAATGATGAATCATGGTTGTGGCACCTTAGAGTAGGTCATCTGAATTTTAGGGACATAAAACAATTAGGGTCAAAAGGAATGGTTACAGGACTGCCCCTAATTGAGATTCCAAACAAAATCTGTGAGAAATGCCTGATTAGCAAACAATCTAGAAACTTATTTAGTAATCACATCAGTTCTAGAGCTAGTGAGATACTAAATGTTGTTTACTCTGATGTTTGTGGTCCCTTTGATAAACCATCACTAGGAGGAAATAGATACTTTGTATCCTTTGTTGATGACTTGAGCAGGAAAATTTGGATATACCTAATCAAGGCCAAGAATGAGGTGTACAAGATATTCCAAGAGTTCAAGGCTCTTTTGGAAAAGCAGTCAGGGAAGAAAATCAAAGTACTGAGAACAGATGGTGGTGGAGAGTTCACATCAGGAGAGCTTGAAGACTTCTGTAGAAAACAGGGCATAATTCATGAAGTGACTGCACCTTACACACCACAACACAATGGCACTGCAGAGAGAAGAAACAGAACAATTCTAAATATGGTGAGAAGCATGATTAAAGAGAAAGGTCTTCCACATAACTTCTGGGGTGAAGCTGCTATGACTGCAGTATATGTGTTGAATAGATGCCCAACCAAAAGGATTGGCTTAATGGTTGCTGAAGAGGCATGGTCAGGACACAAGCCTTCAGTCAAACACTTCAAAATATTTGGCTCCCTATGTTACAGACATGTACCAGACCAAAGAAGGAAGAAACTAGATGATAAGAGTGAAAAAATGATCTTTGTAGGCTACAACTCAACTGGCTCATACAAGCTATACAACCCAGAGAAGCAACAAGTCATATTCAGCAGAGATGTTTTGTTTGATGAAGCAGGATCATGGAAAGACACTCAACCAAAAGACAATGCTAGCTCCAACATTCAACTTGAATGGGAAGATGGAGAACCAAGTGAAAACATACAGCCTGAAGCAGCAGAAATTGAAGAGCAAAGAGTCACAGGCAGACCTGCAAGAACAAGACATCCTCCAACTCATCTAAATGATTATGAAGTGTATTCTGCTGGTCATTTGTCAGAAGTAGAAAACCTGGTGCAGCATATGGCTCTTATGGCTGATGTAGAGCCTATCACATTCGAGGAAGCGGTTACTAAAGAAGTATGGAGAACAGCTATGGAAGATGAGTTAAGGAGCATTGAAAAGAATGACACTTGGGAAATGGTCAGCCTACCTCAAGATAAAAAGGCTGTTGTTGTCAAGTGGGTATTCAAGACCAAACTCAAGCCAGATGGATCTATAGCCAAGCACAAAGCTAGACTTGTGGCAAAGGGGTTCATGCAACAAGAGGGTCTGGATTATGATGAGGTGTTTGCACCTGTAGCAAGAATGGAGACAGTGAGAGTGCTTGTTTCAATTGCTAGCTGGAAAAACTGGAAATTGTGGCAGTTAGATGTCAAGTCTGCCTTTTTGAATGGGCCATTGGATGAAGAAGTATTTGTGGTGCAACCTCCTGGCTTCAAATGCAAAGGTGAAGAGCAAAAGGTGTTGAGGTTGAAGAAGGCCCTCTATGGTCTAAAACAGGCACCAAGGGCATGGAACAAAAGAATAGATTCATACCTCAACAACCTTGGTTTTCAGAAATGCTCAGTAGAACATGCTATGTATCTACAAACTCTGGAGGAATATGGATTATTGATGTTATGTCTGTATGTTGATGACTTAGTCATCACTGGCAGCAATCCAAGTGCTATAGAAGCAATCAAAGGAAAGCTAAAAGGAGAGTTTGAGATGATTGATTTAGGCATACTATCCTATTTCATGGGATTTGAGTTTTTATATTCAGAAAGTGGCACCATTATGCATCAGAGAAAGTATGTGATGGAGGTACTGAAAAAGTTCAACATGATGGGAAGCAAATCAGTAGAGACCCCTGCTGAGGTAAATGTAAAGCTGACAAAAGATGAAGATGGAGGACATGTTAATGGCACATTATTCAGACAAATAGTTGGCAGTTTGAGATATATATGTCATAGCAGGCCTGAGATAACTTTCAGTGTGGGATTGATCAGCAGGTTTATGAGTGATCCTAGGCACTCACACATGAAGGCTGCCAAGAGAATAATGAGATATTTGAGGGGTACTTTGAATCAGGGCATTCTATTCTCATGTCACAACACAGCAGATAACATGTTACACCTTGTAGCATATTCTGACTCTGACTGGTGTGGTGATATGGATGATAGGAGAAGCACCATGGGACAAGTTTTCTTGTTGGCAGGTTCCCCCATATCTTGGAGTTCCAAGAAACATAATGTAGTAGCTCTGTCAACATGTGAAGCAGAGTATATAGCAGCTTGCTCAGCTGCTTGTCAGGCTTTGTGGTTGACTGCACTACTCAAAGAACTGAGGATTTGGAATGAAGAAGCAGTGGAACTGTTGGTAGATAACAAATCAGCAATAGATTTGGCCAAGAATCCTGTATCACACGGCAGGAGCAAACATATTGACACAAAATTTCACTTCCTCAGAGACCAAGTTGGAAAGGGAAGAATCAAGCTCAGACATTGCAAGACTGAACTACAAATAGCAGACATTTTGACCAAGCCACTGAACAGTGAAAGATTCAAGAAATTGAGAAGAATGCTGAATGTTGTCTCAATGTAATAGTTTTGAATTAAGGGGGGATGTTAAAATGTAATTCAATACTCTTGGGCTTGGGTAGATATTGGGCTTAGTGTCGATAGTCCAATGTATATAAATAGTTCTAATGTTGTGCTGAATGTTGTAACATTGTTTTCATTCTTTCTGCTATGTGAAATAACAGTCTTGCTGAAATTAGCCACTCTGCTAGTGTTGTATTCTCTTCTTCTTCTTCCTTACATCATCATTGAAATCTAGAAAACCTAACATATTTTTCTGAATCACTTAACATGAATTTATAGCTAAATGATAAATTAATATGATCGATATACCTAATACCTTAGTATATAACTCTCTCTTTTAACAACAACTCTCTAATTCCTTAAATGAATTCACATTAATTTTTAAATAAAAAAATTGTAATTATTTATTCCTAAATTATTTACTATGTTTGAACCGTTAATCTAATTCTGGTATCAAGAATTAGGATCAGTAGCCATCTTCAACCTAAGATCATTTATATGTTCATCAACATACAAAAGGCAATAAATTAAAATTAACTGAATGCTAACTAGAATTTCATATAAAAAAATAGTACAAAGCCATTTACATATATTAAAAGATAAATCATTTTCATCTTCAAAGACCCAATATAGAGAGAGAATTAGCTACTCATAATACAATTACTCATAATTATGAGTTTAGACAAACCACAAATGAAACTGAGGTATAATTTGGTCTTCAATAGAAAAGACATTCATTATTGAGCTCCTTGATTACTTATGTCGTCAAAATCACGCATTAAAAAGTACAACCCCTCAAAATACTACAAAATTGCTATTTATAGGAAGTCAAAACATGTCAGAATCGTGTCACGATATGCAGAAACTTGTCATAATCGTGCCAGATACTTCCTGATCATTTGACAATATGCAAAAATATCCCAGAATCATGTCTTGATCTTGCCTAATCATGTCACAATTTTTCTAGTGGATGAATTTTTCACGCTTTTTTCTCAAATTTCTTCCTTTTTGTCTTCTTTGTTCCCTCTCTCATATTTTGCTGATTTTTCTTCAAAAACTCAATATTTGTTTGCTTATAACAACTAGAAACAATTGAAAAATGCTTGTAAACATTGCATGATAACTGACTGTGACCACAACCTCAAAGTTGAATTGTTGTTTGTCCTCAAAGAAATTTGCATGTAAAATAGAAGTTTCAACAAAAAACAATATAGTTACCAAACCAATGAAATTCACCAATTCCAACTAACGTTGTCACTTTTATTTCTTCCTTCAATTCAGATTAATTCAAAAAGTTTCTTCAATTTTCATATGTACACAACCTGTTTCTCAATTTCACATGTTAAGTCGAATTGAATAAGCGCGATAGTCGCTCAATTAACATACAAAATTTATCTTACAATAAATTTGAAACATTTATAAAAATGTTAGTCAAAATCATATTCTAATACACACTTTCGAGGTCTTTTCAGGTTTTAATAGGACTTACGTAAGGGTATTGATCTCGAGTATTCGATCAGATCCACACACGTTGGTCGTCAGATGGCGAGGTGCTCGGTAGATGATGGTCGCTGGACGTGCTAGGTGTTCGGACTGTTGAGGAGAAAAGGGGGTGTACCTGCAAGGCACTCCGACGCTCAAGTAAGAAAGGGTCAGAGAAAAAGGGGCAAGTACAAAGTGTATTCTTAGGGTGAAAATGTGATACCTCGCCCTCTCAAGTGAGAGGGTTTATATAATGTTCCCCAGCGCGTGGCCAACGGTCCTATTTTCAAGGCGAAATAACCGTTTTCCTGAAGAATAGGTAACTGCCCAAACTAGCCGTTATGACGGGCAGGAGGGTAGTTGGCGGCATCTGTCCGTCATCTGTCGGGGAGCTGTAGCTCGTGTGTGGCGGACAATAATTCCGGGCAGGGCTGAGCGGTCAGTGCCCGGTTGTAGTGGCAAAAGGGTACTTTTGTCATCTTAATGGACTGGATCCAAGCGTTTGGGCCGTTACTGTAGCAGTCACGGATTGGGCCGCGCATGGCCGTTGGCCCAATCCAGAACAGTAGCCCCCCAAGTCGTTGCTTTTGAGCATGGAAGTGATGACTTAAGGATAGCGTACAGTCTCGGGGAAGTGGAGCATTTTGCTCGTCGGCTGTGGGAGCCCGTGGTTTCTACTGTCCGTTGTGGCTGTTGGTCGTGGTCGTTATACGTTGCCCGTTACCGGTGGGTACCAACAGTTTAGTGGAATACGAAACGGTACGGGGGTTGCCACGTGTATGTTGGAACTTGTGCCGCCGCCGCTTAGGCAATGATGGCTACCGGGTAGTCATTATGACCTATGTGCGCGTGTGGTTGCACGTGACCTCCTGTATAAATAGGGGGAAAATCTTCATTCAGAACCTTTTCCTTCAATCTTCAGCAAATTCCTTGCCCGTGAACGCTGTCCGTTGTAACCTTCATTGTTTGAAGCTCCGAGCAAGTCCTTTCAGCCTCATATTTACGAGTAAGTTGTCTCTTTTCCTTGTTTTGCTTTTTGTCGATGCTTACTTAGACGGTGCATGTGGTTAGGTTAGATTTTAGGAGACTTAGGGTTGTATATGTGGTAGTCGCCGGTGGTGGATGATGGTTCCGCCGTCTCCATCGCCGTTAGCCTGTCGTTACGTTGTGTGTGGAGGGTCTGTCCGTGACGCCGTCGCGATGGTGACGTGCACGTGACCGTGCGAGCGTTGCGTTTTATGGAGTTGTGAGATGAATGAAAAACTCGTGATCTTGCTTTGGAGAAATTCCTCGTGTGGGATGAGAGTTCCGGGCACTGTCTCGCGGGGAGACTTTTTGCAGTATTGTCAGGGCTTAGGCCGGGGACGTCGTCCTCAGCCCTTAGCGCGCCCTTTCACTTGTTCAGCGGTGGAAGGGTGGATTTGATTAGCTGTCGAATTCACTGTCTTTCTCTGCTTTTCAGGTGATGGTGACAGGGCCCCGTGGAGAAATTGTATTAGATTCGTCCGAGGAGGAGTCTGGTTCCTCGGGGAGTAATAGCACTCAGTCTTCGAGTGGGTCCACTGAGCAGGATACGGACTACGAGCAAGAGGACGAACTGCGGGACGATGATCAGGACGAGGTGCTCGAGGAGGAGGTACCCGAGGAGGATGCACCCGAGGAGGATGTATCCGAAAATAAAGCAGAGGAATGGGAGGTAGCGGAACCCTCTGAGCATGTGTCCGAGTTTGCGAGCTATGTTGGAGACTGCTTCCGGACGGTGGGAGACGACGGGGATTGGAGAGTCCACTTTCCCACTGCTAATGAGCGCGTCTGCACCAATTACGGGGAGCGTTTCATGATGTATGAATATGTCTTCAAGGAGTTGGGCTTGAGGCTTCCATTTACGGATTTCCAGCAGTCCGTCTTTCTACATCTTCACCTGGCCCCTACGCAGCTCCACCCCAACTCGTTAGCGTTTATGCGGGCGTTCGAGCTGGAGTGCGAGCACTTGCAGGTAGGGGCGACTCTTCCATTCTTCTTCACCGTATTTCATCTTCAACGGCAGACTTCTGGAAAGAGCTATGGCTGGGTCTCTTTGAAGCAGCAGCGTAAGCTGTTCAAACCTTTCTCTGAATCTATCCGTACATTTAAGACGAGGTACTTCGTCATGGAGCCCGTATCGGAGGCTGCCCAGGATAGCACGTTCTGCTGGGAGCTTGAAGTGGATGAGAACGGGGAGGACAGGATTAACGAGGAGGGTAAATACATTGGGCGGCGATTGCTGAAATATCCCTTCCAGTAGACCGGGGCGCATTTTACTAAGCCGCCAAAGGACTATGTTTTTGAGCCGTCCGATTTGGATGAGGGGGATGCTGCCTCATATGAGAAATTGCTGAAGTACGTGAACTCGTTCCGAATGGCCGAGTGTGTTACGAAGAAGAATGTGACGATCCTTGAGGACGATGGTAGTCCTCGAGTAGAGCCTCGTTTTATTAACGTTAGGGCACTGCTGGGGTGCAACACTTATAGGGATGCTATGGATCTGCTCGGTATTTAATCTTAATATATTGCTTTGTGTTGCTCGTTATTTTTTATCACCTGACGCCTGTTTTTGTCTTTTGCAGCCGCTATGCCTTCAGCCCACGAAAGGATGGTGAGGAACGTGGCTGCGCGGAAACAAGCTGCTGCAGCTGCTACTCCTAAGGTTCATCCTTCCCCTGCCCGTGCGATTGGTCCTTCCCAGCCTCCTCAGGGGAATGCTTCACCGGCCAATGCACAACGGTCTCCAATGCCCCTTGCGACCAGGTCTAAGAGTCCAAGGAACGAGGCAGTGGATCTGGGCAAGGCGTCAGAGAAAGCAAAATTCGAGTTGCCTCCTTGTGTACTGGACAAGAGGTTTTTTGAAGAGACCTCTTTGGTGGTTCCCCACGCTGACTCTCTTCATCTGCAAAGCCTGGACCGTCCGAGCAAGAGGGCGTTGGTGGCCCAGGATGCCTCTGCGGTGGTCAGGCTGCTGGAGATGACGACCACCTATGCCGAAGGGGACACGGCCACTGAGGGTGAGTTGACTATTGCCCGTGGGAAGGTGACCGCTCTCGAGGAGAGCTTGAGGAAGGCCAGGGAGGAAGCTAGGGCTGCCAAGGAGGCGAGGGAGAAGGAGAGCGAGGAGGTTGTCCAGCTAAAGGGGAAGATGGTTACGCTTGAGGCTGAGAAAAAGGCTGCTGAGGACTTGGTCGCGCAACTGCAGGCGGCCAATGCTCCGGGCGAGGAGGAGCCTGAGGACGTGAAGGTGCTGAAGACAAGGTCAGAGTTAGTTGCCCGACTGGTGGTGGCCGAGGATGACAACGCGGTGCTCGGCGAGGAGTCCTTCCAAAACGCAGTGTCTCAGCTTCAGGTGGTGAATCCTGGTGTTGATTTGGTGACCGAAGGCACCAATTTCCTGGCGTACGTTAAAGACGGGCAAATAGTGATGCCAGAGTCTATCCTTGCCGGCCAAGCCAGAACCTAAACCTCTCCGCCCGATGATGAACGAGTCGAAGACACCGAGGAATGATGTTTGCCGATGATGATGTTTTGCCGGCCTGCGTGCCGTGTAGTTTGTTGTAATTTTATTTGGTTTGGGGGGCGTGCCCCCCCTTTTATGTAATTCGTACAATCTTTGGCCCTGATGGCCTTTTTTACTTTATGCCCAGTTTTTGCTACTTATATGATTTTTGTTTATGTTGTTGTACTTTACATTAGTGTTGTACTTTA
Source organism: Lathyrus tuberosus (assembly GCA_022829125.1). Taxonomy (NCBI): domain Eukaryota; kingdom Viridiplantae; phylum Streptophyta; class Magnoliopsida; order Fabales; family Fabaceae; genus Lathyrus; species Lathyrus tuberosus. The sequence continues at coordinate 1,441,296 of JALAZF010000535.1, forward strand.
TCTTAATTGTGCGTGTATGACTGCCCGTCGGAGGGTGTGTCCGTTAGTGGAGCTTTCTTTTGGAAGGTAGCCCGCTGCGTGTGAGTTCGCCAGTGCGGGGAACTGGGCAAACAACCGAGGAAGGTCCTGGCGAGGTTGCGGATCTCAGGTCGCGATTGAGGCCTGAGGTCGCGGTGTGAACGTCCCATCGCGAGCTGGGGTTCTGCCAATCATGGTACTTGGGCGAAGGCGGTGCTCGGTCGAGGACCGCCGACGAGCAGAGTTCCGGCTTGCTTGTTTGAGCGGGATTCTACTTTGTGTGCATGCGTCGCTTGTACCTGGGCGAGCATGATGACCGCTAGGTGGTCTTTTGATACGAGGAAGCCTAAGGTCATTTTAGCTGTAGTATTGCTTAAGTTTCTCAGCGTTCCATGGTCGAGGGAGTGCCTCCCCGTTGAGGTTTTCTAGGAAGTATGCGCCATTTCCCGTTTTGGCACGGACTCTGTATGGCCCTTCCCAGTTGGCCGCTAGTTTTCCTTCGCGAGAGTACTTGTGGTTTCTCCGCAGGGCAAGGCTGCCCACGTCAAATTCTCGTCGTAAGACTTTGGCGTTATGCCTGATTGCTATTTTTTGCTTAAGAGACGCTTCACGGAGGGCTGCTCCTGTCCGGATTTCCTCGACGAGGTCGAGCTCTTCTCTTATCGCTCCGTTATTCATCTCCTCGTCTAGAGGTGACTCGGTCCTCCTGGACGGTACGTGGATCTCGATGGGTAAAATAGCCTCCATGCCATATGCTAAGCGGAAAGGCGTCTCCCCGGTGGTGGACTGGGGAGTAGTACGATATGCCCATAAGACGCTGTGGAGCTCCTCGACCCAGACCTTCTTCGTTTCGTCCAGTCTTCGTTTGAGGCCACGAAGGATGACACGGTTGGCCGCTTCCGCCTGCCCGTTGGTCTGGGGGTGCTCGACCGAAGCGAAGTGTTGCTTTGTTCCGAGATGGGCGACGAAGTCTTGGAACTCTTGTCCGTGAATTGTGTTCCATTGTCCGTGGCGATTGCTTGGGGAATCCCAAAACGGGCAAGGATATTCCGCTTGTAGAAGCGTAGAATGTTAAGTGCTGTTATCTTCGCTAAGGCTTCTGCTTCTATCCATTGTGTGAAGTAATCTACACCCACTATCAGGTATTTATTTTGGCTAGACCCCGTCATGAAGGGTCCTAGGATGTCCAGGCCCCACCAGGCGATGGCCACGGGGATGTCAAGCTTTTTAGCTCGTTAGGGGGAGCTAGGTGCATATCCCCGTGTCGTTGGCATTTGTCGCATTTCTTCACATGCTCTTTGGCGTCTTGCTGCATAGTTGGCCAGTAATATCCCGCCCGGAGGGCCTTGCGGGCAAGGGACCTTCCCCCCAGGTGCTGGGCGTTAATGCCTTCGTGGATTTCTCGTAATACGTGGGGGACAATCTCCTCCTCTATGCACTTTAGTAGTGGAATGGAGAAACCCCTTCGGTAAAGTTTGTTTTCGAGGATGACGTACGAGCAAGCTCTTCGTCTGATGGTGCTGGCTTCTTTGGGGTCATCCGGAAGTTCTTCCCTGGTGAGGTAGTTGTACACGGGCGTCATCCAGCAGTCGGTGTCCCCGATTGCGTGCACGTGTAGGGTCGAGGGCCCCTTGTCGATGCTGGATCGGAGAAGTATCTCTTGGATGACTGACCTGTTTCTGCCTTTCCTCTTGGTGTTCGCTAGCTTGGATAGGACGTCTGTTCGCACGTTGTGTTCGCGGGGAACATGTCTTACTGCTACCGTCCTGAACTTCGATATCTTTTCCCTAACTAGGGAGAGGTATTCAGACAGACTGTCATTTTTTGCCTGATACTCCCCGGAGACCTGGTGAGCTACGAGCTGAGAGTCCGTGCAAATGACGATTTCTTCTGCCCCTAAGTCTTCAGCTACGCGTAACCCAACGAGGAAGGCTTCATACTCGGCCTGGTTGTTCGACGTGGGAAAGGATAAAGTGAGAGACGCTTCGACTATGGTCCCCTCGTCGTTCTCCAGAATGACTCCTGCCCCGCTGCCGCTCGAGCTGGAAGCTCCGTCTACGTAGATGGTCCATCTGTTTACTACGTCGGGTGAGGAGTCTGAGAAGGTTACTTCTGCCATGAAATCGGCCAAGGCCTGTGCTTTGAGAGCCTTTCTGCTTTCATACCGAACGTCAAATTCGGACAGTTCCAACGACCACTTGAGCATTCGACCGGCCATGTCTGGCCGTCCCAGCAACTGCTTGATGGGCTAATCCGTCCTCACCACGATCGTGTGGGCCAAGAAATAGTGCCTCAGTCATCTGGCGGCATTAACGAGGGCCAGTGCTACCTTCTCTATCTGCTGATATCGCAACTCCGCGTCTTGCAACGCTTTGCTCGTGAAGTATACGGGCTTTTGCCCGGCGTGATTCTCGCGGATGAGAACAGCGTTCACGGCCTCGGCGGTGACGGCGAGGTATAGGAACAAAACTTCCCCGGTATCTGGCCGCGATAACACGGGCGGTTTCGACAGAGCTTGTTTTAAGTGGAGGAGGGACGCCTCGCATTCTTCGGTCCATTCAAACGCGACTTCTTTTCTCAAGAGCTTGAAGAAAGGAAGGGCGTGTTGGGCGGATTTTGCGACGAAGCGGGACAACGAGGTGAGTACCCCGTTGAGGGACTGGATGTTCTTCTTAGACGTGGGCATTGGGAACTCAGAGAATGCCCGGCATTTGTCTGGGTTAGCCTCTATTCCTCATTCCGTTAGGTAGAAACCAAGGAATTTGCCTGCCCGTACGCCGAATGTGCACTTCTCTGGGTTAAAACGCATTTGATATTTTCTTGCTTGCTCGAAAATTGTTCGAAGATGGGCGACATGGTCTAGTTCCTCGTGGGACTTGACGATCATGTCGTCCATGTATACCTCGAGCATGTCGCCTATTTGTCCTTGGAAGACTTTGTTCATCATTCGTTGGTATGTAGCGCCGGCGTTCTTCAGACCGAAAGGCATCACGTTGTAGTAATAATTGCCCGATTCGGTCATGAGGGCCGTGTACATTTTATCGCTCGCGGCCATTGGGATTTGATTGTAGCCCGAGTAGGCGTCGAGGAACGATAGCAGCTTAAAACCTGCTGAGTTATCCACGAGCTTATCTATATTGGGGAGGGGGTAGGCGTCCTTCGGACAGGCCTTGTTAACATCAGTATAATCAACGCACATTCTCCATTTGCCATTATTTTTTCTTACAAGTACAACATTTGAGAGCCACGTAGTGTATTTGGCCTCGGAAATAAACCTAGCTTCTAGAAGGTCTTTAACAGCTTTCTCCGCGGCTTCCATCTTCTCCAGGGACTGTTTCCTTCTGCGCTGGACAACGGCTTTGATGGCGGGATCGATTGTAAGCTGGTGGCAAGCAACGGAGGGGTCCAATCCTGGCATTTCAGCAGCGCTCCATGCGAACAAGTCTGCGTTCTCCCTGAGGCACGCTTTTAGTTGTCTTTTGGCCAGGTCGGGGAGGTCTGCTCCGATTTTTACTCCCCGTTGGGGGTCTTCTCCGAACGGGACGATCTCGAAGTTGCCATCTGGTATGGGGCGCAGGAGATGGCCGTTGTTGTGGGACTGGCTATCCGAAGTCGTCGGGGCTTTGGCGTGATCCTCCTCGTTGAAACGGCTGTCCAAGTCGATGGATTCGACCTGGGGGGAGTGGTTTTGGCCACTCGGAGCTGTTGGGCAGAGGAGGGCGACCAGATGTCCTCGGCTTCGCTGAGATTGTGCTCAATCCTTTTGATGCTGCTTCAAAGCATCGACGGGCAGCTTCGATGTCGCCGTGGAGGGTGGCGACCATCCCTTCAAAAGTGTAGTACTTCATCTTGAGATGTACGGTGGAAGGCACTGCAACCAACTCTGCCAGGGTTGGCCTTCCAAAAATGCACTGATATAGTGACGGGCAGTCGATTACCAGAAACTGTGCTTTGATTGCTCGGGTTGTCTTTCCTGAACCGAAAGTCACGATGAGCTCTACGTAACCTCGGGGCCTTGTTACTGCTCCGTTGAATCCCTGCAGGTCAGATCCAACGTATGGGGTAAGGTGAGAGTCGTCCAACTGCAGTGTCTCGAACAGGTGGTTGTACATAATATCAACTGAACTGCCCTGGTCCACGAGTATCCTGCGAACGTCGAAGTTCACCATCCTTGCCCAGATGAGAAGCGGGATGCTTGAGTTCGGTGACCCACCGAGGAGCTCCTCTTTGTAGAAGGAAATGGGAGATGATCCTTTGCGAGTGGTATCCAGCGTGGTGACTTCGTTGGCGCTCTTGCTGATCAGTTGATCGAACTTTCTTTTGACCGAACCAACCGTGATTTTGTTGAATCCGCCACCGGAGATGACCATGGCCGACGGGAAGGTTTCCCACGGGCTGTGAGCGCCGAGGAACATGGAAGCGGGCAAACTGTCAGGGATGCAGAAGTCTTCTGGTCGAGTCACGGACATAGCGACCTGTACGTTGGTGTCATCGGAGGGCGGAGTCTCTTTAGCCGCCTTCTTGCTCTCCTGGGTCTCTTGCCGGGGAGCTTCTTTTTTCTTCGCGAACTGCTTCAGATGGCCGTCGCGAATGAGGATCTCTATGGCATCTCTGAGGTGGATGCATTCTTCCGTCGTATGGTCGTGGCTCTTGTGGAAGCGGCAATACTTGGATTTGTCCATACCTGGCCTGGCCGGCAGCTGTTTGGGGAAATGGATCCCCGCTTGTTTGAACTCTGAGTTGGCACATTCGGACAAGATCTTCTCCCTCGAGGTAGTGAGGGGGTATAGTCGTGGAACCGTCCAGAAGGTCCCTTCTGTTCGCGTGCATCGCGAGGCCGATCGTCGCGTCTTTTATCTCCTCGACGGGATGTCGAGGGCTCTTCGGCTCTGGATGTCCGGGCACTTTCTTGGTGACGGGAGGCCCGGACAGAGTGGGCAGCGACCTTCTCCTCGTACTGTATATGCGACTGGCCTTGGTGGAGGAGAGCGTTGAGGTTCCTTGGGGGATCTAGGCCGATGGCTTTCACGAAATCTGAGCCAGGACGTAATCCCTGCTCGAGCAGGAATTTCTTCATATCGTCGGTCGTTGGCACTTGGACGGCTTCCTTGTTGAACCGCTCAATGTAGTCCCGAAGGGGTTCATCTCTCCCCTGTACAACAGCTCCAAGGGACGCCTCAGTCTTAGGATGGCGTCGCGATGCGGTAAAGTGTTGGGAGAAGATCCTCCCGAGCTGCCTCCAGGAGGTGATGGATTCCTCGGGCAGTTGTTTGTACCAGGTCATTGCTCCCTTCCGGAGCGTGGTCGGGAACAGGCGGCACTTAATGGCTCCTCGTACACCTCGGTAGTCCAGAAGAGCATCTATGTTTTCTATGTGCTCGTCTGGGTCCGTGGTTCCATCATAAGTCCCTAGAGACGGAGGCTTCTCTAGTCCTTTGGGGAGACGGGTGGCCAGGATCCTGCGGGACAACGGGCCGCGAGGCTCGTCGTCGCTGTCCGAACTTGAAGTCGACGGTGACCGTTGTCTGCGCTCGCGGCGGCGGTCTCTGCGAGGTGAGGGCGATCGTGGCCGGTCGCGATGTCTGATCGGGGGAGAATGCCCGTCCTGCCTCGTTCTCTTGTGTCTTGGTGGCGACTGGTCCCGCGGGGAGATCTGGTCGCGTTTGCGAACGCGTAGTGGTTCGGGCCTCGTCATACGGTCTTCCCGGCGCCTAGGCGGCGGGCTTCTTGATTTCTGGTGTTTCCTCTTGGGAGGAGAAGATCTTGGAAGAGCTGCTTCTTCGAGGGCTCCTATCCTTTCACCTTGCTGCATGATAAGGAGGTTCGTGCAGTTGACAGCATCTAGGAGGGCTGCGACGGCTAGATCAGTGCTGGGGGGCCAGGAATTGGTCGCTCCCCCAACGGTGACTGTTTTTCTCCTTGCTCGGTGGGAGGAGGAGATGGAGAAGCAGTGGCCCCGTCTCGAAGGAAACGGGGATCAGAAAGTAACAGCGAACTGCCATTAACGTCCACCTTGTTGACGGGGACAAGAACTGTAGCGTCAGCACTTTTTGCGGGGTTCTGAGCGGCCATGTGTGGGTGGATTAACGAAGGTATGTTTTGATCTTTAGTTTCCGAGTAAGAAAGAAAGAAGGGGAGAACAAGGGTTTCCCACAGACGGCGCCACTGATCTCGAGTATTCGATCAGATCCACACACGCTGGTCGTCAGATGGCGAGGTGCTCGGTAGATGATGGTCGCTGGACGTGCTAGGTGTTCAGACTGTTGAGGAGAAAAGGGGGTGTACCTGCAAGGCACTCCGACGCTCAAGTAAGAAAGGGTCAGAGAAAAAGGGGCAAGTACAAAGTGTATTCTTAGGGTGAAAATGTGATACCTCGCCCTCTCAAATGAGAGGGTTTATATAATGTTCCCCAGCGCGTGGCCAACGGTCCTATTTTCAAGGCGAAATAACCGTTTTCCTGAAGAATAGGTAACTGCCCAAACTAGCCGTTATGACGGGCAGAAGGGTAGTTGCGGGCATCTGTCCGTCATCTGTCGGGGAGCTGTAGCTCGTGTGTGGCGGACAATAATTCCGGGCAGGGCTGAGCGGTCAGTGCCCGGTTGTAGTGGCAAAAGGGTACTTTTGTCATCTTAATGGACTGGATCCAAGCGTTTGGGCCGTTACTGTAGCAGTCACGGATTGGGCCGTGCATGGCCGTTGGCCCAGTCCAGAACAGGTATAATATTTTTGGGATAATATGCTTAATGGAAACTACTAGGGTTACTTCTACTACTTCTTCAAAAGATTTTCTTGATGGAGATTCTTCTATGAACTTGAGTTTATTCCATCATCTTTCAAAAGATGGATAAAATAGTTTAGTTTTTTTATTATCTTCTTTTTTCTAGATTCTTCCTAAAACTTAACAAAGACACAACTATCTTTAGAAATGTGGATTGAATCAGATCTCTAATTCTAACTCTTAATTCTTAGATAGTTGTTAGATACAATATTTCTAATATAACCCCAAGGATTTCAATGGTTGAGTATCATCTATGAGAATAATTCTCATATTCATTGGCCATTCAAACTTCTTGAGTTTGTGTGTTCATTATATCTTGCTTAATTCTTGGAGAAACTCCATATATCATCTCAAAAATGTTCCGTACTTCTTTGACACAATAACAATTAAAGGCATAACAAAAATCCTTAGAATTTAAAGCACTTATCAAAGGATGCTTAACTTTAAAACCAAGTTTCATTTTTCTCTTGTCTTCTTTCGTCCAATGAAAAGCGAGTTTATTTACTACTTCATCATTAAAGGAGAAAGTAGGAATAAACAGACCATTCATTAAAATATTCCAAATTTAAAAATAATTTGATTTTATAAAAATTTCAAATCTCGCTTTCTAGGATTCAAATCTTTCACCATCAAATGAGGGAGGTGTATTTATAAAAAATTTCTTGTTGAAAGCAGAAGTGTTTGAAGTCACCATCTTTTTTCTGAGATGATTAGTTTTTAAACATGAGTTAGGCTTTGATACCACTTGTTGGACAAGTGGCTCCAAACACAAGAGATAAGGGGTGAATTTTGTGAGTTTTAAAAATGGTGTCCGAATAAAAATATTTTATAAAATCAGAGTTTAAAATACATTTGTAAAACAAACATGGCAAAAGCATCAAAATAAAGAAAATCAGAATGGAAAGGCGAAAAAACAACGAAAGTCAATAATTGACAGAAATGTAAAGAGATAAGGGAAGGGAGAAAAACACCAAAGATTTATAGAGGTTTAGTCTAATAATGTGACATACTCTTCTCCCTAAAATATGAGAATGTCATTTTTATGTAAGAACATGAGAATGAATCTGAACCATTAAATTTTAAAATAAATGGTGGAGATTATGTGTAGTTTTTTTTTCTCTCCTTCATTATTAAAATATATGATGGAAGAGAGAGAAAAAAATGACACATAATCTCCACCATTTATTTTAAAATTTAATAGTTCAGATTTATTCTCATGTTCTCACATAAAAATGACATTCTCATAGGATACGTCATATATATATATATATATATATATATAGAGAGAGAGAGAGAGAGAGAGAGAGAGAGAGAGGTATTCAAAATACATTTTCTAGTGTAATTTAAAATGTGGGAAAACTCTCTTTTTATAGGAGAAGGCGTGGCTCAAAAATGGAAGAAATCCATGGGCTTTTCAATGCTCCTAATTGAATATGCAAAACATATAATTTATTATGCAATACAAAAATAGAAAGTTTTTAAATGGTGTACTCACTAATAGACTATAAGCCTTAATAATCGACTCTGAGGCATTACAAAAGAGATAATTGATTAATACTAAAGTGTTAATAGATTATTTAGCGTAAACTACACTCATAAAGGATCATATGATATAGTAATCAACTAGATACTTGCATAAAACATTTTATGGTGATTTTCACAAAGCATAAAGGCTTTCCGATCATTTCAATGTATGTGTGTGCATGATTTTTATGAGTAAATTAAATAGCTAATCTTATATATTTACAGACTCAGACCACTTAACATGGACGAGGCGATGTTTCACACTTTCTCTCTTTCTCATATCTTAAGATCTAATATCCTTTGATTTATACAACATTGATTCATCACTTCATATGGTACTTGATCTTAACTTATATATGACTAGGCTTGATATGGATTCTTAATAGATACCATCGTTAAAGAGATTTCTCGATTGAGATTTTTATGACTCCATAAAATACTGCTAGATATTTGGTTTGTTTTTCAAGATGAGAGTTGACATCTCTATCTCCAAGCACTACAATTTAATCACCACATCTTATAAATACTTCACATTAGTTTTGTCATCATTATATCTACAAAGATTTAATCATAACTTCAAATGAAAACTTCTCATCACAATGTTGTCATCATAAAAAAAATATATAAGTCATCTAACTATTGCAGTCATTATACTTGCAAGTACATAGATCCATATACTCTATGTTGAAGCTGTAACTTGATTAAATCAAAGGTTCATTTGAAAAAGTGGCATGAACATTAAACATCACCATATTTCTCGGTTTTATGCAATATTGCATTGTTTCGTGTTAATAAAATGTAAAAACCACATTGCAAAAGAGTTTGAAAGAGTGAAGCGAGTTGGTGTTGATTAGTGTAGCGTCGGTTTTTGGTGACGCGACCACTTACCGCTGTTTGGTGCTACTTTCTAATTTCTGTATTTATCCTGTTAAGCTCTAAAGAAAGGGGAAGATATTTTAAAGTAACCCCGCACGCAAGTGTTTTCTTTAACAAATGCTTAAAAGATAGAGGATTAGGGTTTGGTTGCACAAAGGAAAGCTATTAACACCTAAAGTATCTCGAGTTGTCCGTATGACCCTTTATTTGCAGGTATTTTTTACTGTTTGAAATGCTTTCTTAAGTCTATCTGCTGTTGATTGGGGAAAATTTCTCCTTTGGGAGGGTTAAGAGAATATTTTTGTTGTTTTCGGGTTTTTTTTATTGTTTTTGGGGAAGGTACTTGACCTAAGATTTTTTATTTGTGTGCTCGCTAAGATTTCGCAATCTTATGCCTACGTATTCCCGTAAAGAGATTTGGGAAATCAGAGCAATCGTAGTTCCTCTTATTCTATTGGAGGAAAGAATATTTGGTGTCTTGTTTAAAGCCCAAGATTGAGGCTAAATTTTGACTGAGAGAGAACTTGTCATCTCTAAAGGGAGATATCTCACCCATTCATCACAAATGTTGAGTAATTGGTTATAAGGGAAATTACTTTAACTGTGATATGAGATCCAACAATGCAATTATTTCCTTTATAAGAGAGATGTCATGAAGGAAGAAGCTTTAACTCAGTGTAGAGCAATGGTGTAACGCCCCGATTTTTGTTAGATTTATTTAATCGAGTCGATTTAATCATTTTCGTTTTTCTATTATTTTATTCTTGACTTTTATTTGACAATATATTATTTTTTCATCGTTATTATGTTTTATCGCGTTTTGAGAGCGTTTGCGAGATATTTGAGCTAAGGGGTAAAATAGTCTTTTTAGGGGTTTAGATATTTGTTATTATAAGAAAGAAAAAGAGAGAAAAGAAAGGGAAATGAAAGAAAGACAGAAAGAAGGAAAAGGAGAGGAAAGAAATGGAGAAGAGGAAAAGAGGTGGAAATCGACATAACTTCGTTTCAAGTGCGATTAATCGGATAAGGGTGAGAAGTTTCGATTATATCATGCTTGTATATGTATATGTATGTATTTGTTTGAATGTTTGGTTAAAAATATATATGTTTTCTATTTGGTTGAATTTGTGAGCAATTGATAGAAACCGATGTTTTCACGGTTGAAACTCGATATAAACTGCGTAGAATACTCGTTGATTATGTTGGAACATGTTTTGGTATGAATTGGAAGGGTTTGGGTGGAAGAAATGATGTATTTTGGCCCCAAATGACCTATATTGACGCTGCTGCGAATTCTGGGTTTCGCGGGTTCGCCTAGCGAGCCACAGCGAAGGAACAGGCGAATGTTCGCCTAGAGGTTCGCCTAGCGAACTTTATGTTGGTTTTCCACTGCCTTGGTTCGCCAGAGTTCGCCTAGCGAATACTGGAGCGAAGTGGCAGATTTTTCTATTTTGTTTTCTTCATAACTTTCAAACCGTAAGTCCGTTTTGGTCGCCGTTCGAAGCGTTGGAAAGCTAATAAAATATTCTTTCTATTAAAAATAGTTTGGAAGTCAGTAGATGATTTATTTAAGTCGTGGTTTTGCAAAAGTGTTTGGTTGTCGGGTTTTTATCGCGTTAAATGCGTGCGGTTGGTGTTTTACCGTGTGTTGTGCTATTGTTGTATAACGTGGAGCTTTTATGTGGTTTATATGATGTTGAAGCATGTGATAATTTGTCGTGGTTGCTTGTGGCCTAATGGAAAAATACTTTGTTGAATTGAATTACAAATGTATGTTATTATGAATGTTGTTGTGGGTAGCCTTCGTGGCGTAAATCCTAGTGTTGTGAGTATCATTGTATGATTATAGGATTGTTGTGGTGATGGTGAGTAATTCTTGATGTGAATTGATATGAGTGTATATGCTAAAATGCTAATTGTTGTGGTTTGTGGATTATGATGAAATGCATTGTTTGAATTGATTTCCAATTCATGACTAATGATGATGAGATAATCCATATTGTTGATTTGTGAAGATGCATTTGATTGTCATGAGTCATTGTATGCCAAGTATCATGATATGCATCTTGTGATGTCGTGTGCCCTAGTGGGTGTGAGCGACGAAATGATTCCAGAGAGAATCCGCTATAACATCGTGTGCCTTATACAAAGAGGTGTGAGCGATGATTATAGACGATTGTGTGCCTTATACAAAGAGGTGTGAGCGATCGGGTCGTGTGCCTTATACAAAGAGGTGTGAGCGATCCATAAATGTTGTGTGCCTTATACAAAGAGGTGTGAGCGACGGGGAACATCGTTTTCCCGATGGGGAGTTACACTAAGTAACAAGCGATGATTCCAATAGTTCCTGAGTGAACTGGTGATGAGAATGATGGATGGATGGTGGATGGTACCCGCATTTGCATAGAGTCGTTGTGTCGGTCTCTCTGCATTTGCATAAATCATGAATGGATTGATAATGTGTGGAAAATCATGAATGGATTGATTATGTGTGGAAAATCATGAATGGATTGATTATGTGTGGGAAATTGTGAATTGATTGAGTATGTGTTGAGATTTATGTTTGAATTGGTGAATTGATGTGCATATGTGATAAGTGCATTGATTGTGGATAATATGTTTTATGCATAGACAGATGCTACGTTTTGTGGGGATGCTGTACATTACAATGATTGTATTAATTCTCAATGGTATGCTATGTATGAATATACGTGATGTGGTGGTGTGTTTCCATATGTTATAACTTTGGTATGCCTTATGTGCTAATATGTGATTGTGTGGGTATAATTGATATATGCTATGTGTATTAGTCTGCGATGCTTGTGGTGAGAATAATTGTGCATGTGAATTTATACGTGTTTGCATATTATTATGCAATCTTGACTTAGTTGTTATTTCTTACCCTTCTGCTGTGGTTTGTTGCTCTATGAGGCAATTGCAGATTAATGTCTTGGAGGCTTTTGAGAAGAGTTAGTCCTCCGTCCTTTCGTCGGTCTGTCTGCTCTGATACGTAACACGGGAGTCGAGGAACGCTTTTGTTATATATGTATACATTTGTGGGATCTATTTTGTATTACCTTTGTATGAATATTTTGATGTTATAAAATAATTTATTTTGTAAAACAAGTCAGTTATGGATCTTTCCGCTTTATTCCATAATTGAACTTTCCTTTTGTTGGAAAAAGTTTCCCTTTTAGGTTTATTCCATTTTGTGTTATGTATCAAATTTATGAGAAAAGATTGTATTTTCTTTCTTTAAATGTGGCATCCTTGTTTCTGTCTAAGGATACAAATTTTATTCACTCTGATTTATTTATGTATTATTTATCCGCGATGGGAATTGGGGTGTTACATTAGTGGTATCAGAGCAGGTCGGTCCGTCCGGCCAAGTTGTTGAGTCAGTTGGTGTGGCAGTTGAATACTGTCAGTGTTGTTTGTTCCTTAGTATGTGATATGTGTGTGAAACACTGTCAGTACTTTCTGGTTTTTCTGATTCCTTGTCTGCAGGATTTAGAATGAGATAAGTGGGGGCGAAGCTTGTGCTTCTCCAAGTTGCCTCAGTTGTGGAGCGTTGGTTGCAAGATTGTAAGTGTTGTTTGGACAGTGTTGTCCCCGGTTCCGGAGGGAATGCGGAGGTAAGGTTTATGTCAACTAAGGATTTGTGCCTGAGGTAGTTTTGTGCACAAGATGCAAGAAATGCTATTATAGTTTGGCAAAGACTGTTTATACCCCATCATGATCGTCGGCTGTCTATTTACAAATTGAGGAATTGATCACCCTTAATCTCTTGTTGATAGCAGACGAGAATTATGTTGGATGGAATAGACGTGTCTTTCTAGCTTTGATAGTGTGTTCAATGAATTGTTTGGAATTTAGAAAATGATTACGGATTGTTTTGATGAGTCGATGACGATTCGTATATCGGAAGATGAGACAGATTAGAGGTTTTGGTATGTTGGTCAAGTTGGGAAGTCATTGAGAGAGAATGATTGGGTATTGTTTGGCTGCTTCTCAGAGAGTAGAAAGTGAACTTAAATTGGACGAAGGTGAATAGTTGAGGTTTATATCTGCTAAGTAAGTAGAAGAACTTTTAGGAAGTGAAACTCAGATGTTTGTCATGTTTGTGATGATATTTTTCTAGAAATTGGCAGAAAAGTCACAGTGATGGGCCGTCAGTGGTGCATAGTTTTTAGATGTGTTTTTGGATGGAACATTAGTGTGTTGACTTGACAAGGTCCAGCATGGTTGGTAAGGAAAAGGATGATAGCATGAGGTTGCGTGTTAATCGGTGAGTAGTATGGAAACTTGCGGTTGTGTTCTGGATAGCTTGAGTTTTGAATTGTGACGAATTGCGAACGATTTGAAGTTCCTTGAAGGTATTACTTTTGTTATGGGTTGAGCTCTCGTGTCAGCAGAAACCTTGAGTGAGTTGGAACCCCGTAAGAAGGATTGATATGGAATGTGGTAACCAGAGATTGTTAAGCTATTTTGAATAAATTGTTTCAAGCTCAGAATGAACTTTAAAGGTTGTATATGTTATGGTTGTGGAGTATATGAAACGTATCTTCCATACTTGTTTGGATAAGTTTATAGTGATGTTTATTGGATGATATTTTGATTTATTTTAAATCAAAGGATGAGTATGTAGAGTATTTGAGGATTTAGCTACAAGGGTTGAAAAAGAGGGAGCTTTCTGCTAAATTATCGAAGTGAGAATTTTGATTGAAAGAGGTTAGTTTTCTTGGTTATGTTATTTCCGATGATGGTATTGTTGTGTATCTAGCAGAAATAGATGCAGTTCTACATTGAGAGACTCCAAAGTTTGTTAAGGAGATTAGAAACTTTTGGAGTTAGTTGGTGGTTACTGCATGTTGTGGAAGACTTTGCTAAGTTCGTACTTCTGTTATCTCAGTTGACTTGCAAAGGGTGAGTCGTTTGTTTTGGATGTTCGTTGTGAGTAAGTTTTGGTGAGCTGAAGTAGAGATTGACTACGGCTCCAATTTTGATTATGTGTGACCCTAATAAACTGTTGGTGAGGTATTGCGATGTGTCTTTGATGAGTTTAGTCAGTGTGTTAATGCAAGAGGGTAAAGTCGTAGCTTATGCTTTACGACAATTGAAGATTCATGATTTCAAGGTGGCTGCGGTTACTTTTGTGTTGAGAATCTGGAGGTATTATTTTGAGGGTTTTAGGTTCAAGGTGTTTGGATGGAGAAAATAATGGTTTTGGATGAGTAACAGCACTGCTGGGATTTTGAGTTTTCCATGGTTCTCCTAGCGAACCTGGGGCGAAGTCCAGCGAACAGCTTTCGAGGGTTCGCCTAGCGAACCCGGCAGCGAAGGTCAGCGAATGTTCGCCAACGACATTCGCCTAGCGAAGGTGGTAGCGAATGCTCGCTAGAAGGTTCGCCTAGCGAACATGACAGTTTGTGCAGTTTGGTTTCCTTCATAACTTTTGATTTGTAACTCGGATTGAGGCACGGTCGGATGGTTGGAAATCCTGATTAGTTATGACCTTGGCTCGAATCATTCTATTGGCAAAGTTAATGTTGTGCCTGAAGAGTTAAGTCGATAGTCTTGGCATATGGCCGTGTTGATGGTCAGAGAATTAAAATTATTTGAGCAATTCAGAGACTTGTGTCTGGTGTGTGAGATAACACAGCAGAGTGTGAGGATGGGTATATTAACAGTGAACAATGATTTTTGGTGAATATGAGGAAGAGTTAGACTTTGGATATGAAATTGGTGGATTTGATTGTTGCGAGTAATCAGAGTGCGCAACGGGAGCGTGATGTGGCACATTTTGTATATGCGTGTGTGACTTGTAAGAGTTCATAGGTTGAACATTAGAAACATGTAGGGATGATGAGACCATTGGACATTCCAGAATGGAAGTGTTAGGTGAAAGGTTTAAATATTATTCATGGGCTACTATGTAGATGGATGTTTTGGTTATATGTCCGATTGGTGAATCGTAGCATTGTGGTAAGGTCGTTGTGTGACAAGGATGTTGGTATTGTGGTTATGTAGAGGTTGTTGAAACGATGTTGGGTCGTGGAACTTTATGTTCTTGTTTGAGTTGTTGCCTCGTTTCCATTGTGATGGTTCGAGTGCGAGTGGCTAATTCCTGTGTGGGGAATTAGGGGAGTGTTATCTGTGGTGAGGGTAACGACCTTGTTGTGTTTCGGTTCAAGAGTGAACCTGTGTGTTCGTAACTTGGGTATTCTTTGAGTTGTGAGTTGGTCGTCAAGTGCATTGTATGGGCTTTGCATCTTGTCGTTGTAGTTGTCGTCGTTGTCGTGTTGTTGTTGAAGCTGCTGTTAGCAAGGTGGTTTGTCAGTTTGTGTTATTCGTGGTGTGCCTTTTGTTGGCATGATAGTTTGTTAGTCGGATGCGAGAGTCGTATCCGAAGTTGTTCATATCAGTTATATTTTCGAGGACAAAAATTTCTAAGTGGGGGAGAATTGTAACGCCCTTTTGTTAGATTTATTTAATCGAGTCGATTTAATTATTTTCGTTTTTATATTATTTTATTCTTGACTTTTATTTGACAATATATTATTTTTTTCATCGTTATTATGTTTTATCGCGTTTTGAGAACGTTTGCGAGATATTTGAGCTGAGGGGTAAAATAGTCTTTTTAGGGGTTTAGATATTTGTTATTATAAGAAAGAAAAAGAGAGAAAAGAAAGGGAAAAGAAAGAAAGAGAGAAAGAAGGAAAAGGAGAGGAAAGAAATGGAGAAGAGGAAAAGAGGTGGAAATTGACATAACTCTGTTTCAAGTGCGATTAATCGGGTAAGGGTGAGAAGTTTCGATTATATCATGCTTGTATATGTATATGTATGTATTTGTTTGAATGTTTGGTTGAAAAAATATATGTTTTCTATTTGGTTGAATTTGTGAGCAATTGATAGAAACCGATGTTTTCACGATTGAAACTCGATATAAACTGCGTAGAATACTCGTTGATTATGTTGGAACATGTTTTGGTTGTTTTGGTATGAATTGGAAGGGGTTGGGTGGAAGAAATGATGTATTTTGGCCCCAAATGACCTATATTGACGCTGCTGCGAATTCTGGGTTTCGCGGGTTCGCCTAACGAGCCACAGCGAAGGAACGGGCGAATGTTCGCCTAGAGGTTCGCCTAGCGAACTTTATGTTGGTTTTCCACTGCCTTGGTTCGCTAGGGTTCACCTAGCGAATACTGGAGCGAAGTGGCAGATTTTTCTATTTTGTTTTCTTCATAACTTTCAAACCGTAAGTCCGTTTTGGACGCCGTTCGAAGCGTTGGAAAGCTAATAAAATTTTCTTTTTATTAAAAATGGTTTGGTGGTCAGTAGATGATTTATTTAAGTCGTGGTTTTGCAAAAGTGTTGGGTTGTCGGGTTTTTATCGCATTAAATGCGTGCGGTTGGTGTTTTACCGTGTGTTGTGCTATTGTTGTATAACGTGGAGCTTTTATGTGGTTTATATGATGTTGAAGCATGTGATAATTTTCCGTGGTTGCTTGTGGCCTAATGGCAAAATACTTTGTTGAATTGAATTACAAATGTATGTTATTATGAATGTTGTTGTGGGTAGCCTTCGTGGCGTGAATCCTAGTGTTGCGAGTATCATTGTATGACTGTAGGATTGTTGTGGTGATGGTGAGTAATTCTTGATGTGAATTGATATGAGTGTATATGCTAAAATGCTAATTATTGTGGTTTGTGGATTATGATGAAATGCATTGTTTAAATTGATTTCCAATGCATGACTAATAATGATGAGATAATCCATATTGTTGATTTGTGAAGATGCATTTGATTGTCATGAGTCATTGTATGCCAAACATCATGATATGCATCTTGTGATGTCGTGTGCCCTAGTGGGTGTGAGCGACGAAACGATTCCAGAGGGAATCCGCTATAACGTCGTGTGCCTTATACAAAGAGGTGTGAGCGATGATTATAGACGATCGAGTGCCTTATACAAAGAGGTGTGAGCGATCGGGTCGCGTGCCTTATACAAAGAGGTGTGAGCGATCCATAAACGCCGTGTGCCTTATACAAAGAGGTGTGAGCGACGGGGAACGTCGTTTGCCCGACAGGGAGTTACACTAAGTAACAAGCGATGATTCCAATAGTTCCTGAGTGAACAGGTGATGAGAATGATGGATGGATGGTACCTCATTTGCATAGAGTCGTTGTGTCGGTCTCTCTGCATTTGCATAAATCATGAATGGATTGATTATGTGTGGAAAATCATGAATGAATTGATTATGTGTGGAAAATCATGAATGGATTGATTACGTGTGGGAAATTGTGAATTGATTGAGTATGTGTTTAGATTTATGTTTGAATTGGTGAATTGATGTGCATATGTGATAAATGCATTGATTGTGGATAATATGTTTTATGCATAGACATATGCTATGTTTTGTGGGGATGTTGTACATTACAATGACTGTATTAATTCTCTATGGTATGCTATGTATGAATATACGTGATGTGGTGGTGTGTTTCCATATGTTATAACTTTGGTATGCCTTATGTGCTAATATGTGATTGTGTGGGTATAATTGATATATGCTATGTGTATTAGTCTGTGATGCTTGTGGTGAGAATAATTGTGCATGTGAATTTATATGTGTTTGCATATTATTATGCAATCTTGACTTAGTTGTTATTTCTCACCCTTATGCTGTGGTTTGTTGCTCTATGAGGCAATTGCAGATTAGTGTCTTGGAGGCTTTTGAGAAGAATTAGTCCTCCGTCCTTTTGTCGGTCTGTCTGCTCTGATAC
Source organism: Lathyrus tuberosus (assembly GCA_022829125.1). NCBI lineage: Eukaryota > Viridiplantae > Streptophyta > Magnoliopsida > Fabales > Fabaceae > Lathyrus > Lathyrus tuberosus. The sequence continues at coordinate 1,459,276 of JALAZF010000535.1, forward strand.
GTAACACGGGAGTCGGGGAACGCTTTTGTTATATATGTATACATTTGTGGGATCTATTTTGTATTACCTTTGTATGAATATTTTGATGTTATAAAATAATTTATTTTGTAAAACAAGTCAGTTATGGATCTTTCCGCTTTATTCCATAATTGAACTTTCCTTTTGTTGGAAAAAGTTTCCCTTTTAGGTTTATTCCATTTTGTGTTATGTATCAAATTTATGTGCAAAGATTGTATTTTCTTTCTTTAAATGTGGCATCCTTGTTTCTGTCTAAGGATAAAAATTTTATTCACTCTGATTTATTTATGTATTATTTATCCGCGATGAGAATTAGGGTGTTACAAATGCCACTTTTTCCTTTATGAATCTTTCATGCTAAGAGAGGGACATTGACTTGGATGTGTAGAATCCAAAAGCGTGCCACTTATATCTATTAGATGAAAGAGAAGTTTTAGCCAGGATAAGGGAAGAAATCCAACTTGGATTTTGAATTAACAAGCGTGTCACTTACAACAATTATCTGAAAAAAGGTTATGATTGTTTGTTTTGATATGTGATGTATAGAAGAGGTATCTTCCTACAAAGATGACTCATAATCTCATCTGAGGGGATGTTATTTTTTGTGTGCCTTGTTAAAAGTCCAAGGTTATAGCTGAAAGAAAATTGTTATTGGTGGCCATCAGTTGGTGGACAATCTTCTGGTGTTTGATTTATCTTTCTTAAAGTTGAGCTTTAGTTCCTACTTTTGGTCCATAATGCAAGTTGTTCCTAAATCCTAATCTTGAATTAATTAATGGTGTAGTTTTATTAAGAGTTTAGATGTTGCAGCTTCTATTTCTTGTTTTCTCAGCTTTTGTTTGCTTTGTAACGTAAAAGAAAAATGTTGTTTAGTTATTTCTGCAATTTGTTGACACCACATTAGATGTAATCCTTTTTATATTTATGATGTTATCCTAGTTATGAAAGTTGTTTTGTTCTTTCTACAATTTGTTTGACACCAAAACTATTGATCAACATAAGTTTTTCCCTATTGATCAACATTAAATGTGCACATTACTATTTGACACCAACATTAAGAAGAAAAAAAAGGTTTAGACATTGGTGGTGATTGGTGAAATTAAGAGTTTCTCAATCCACCTCTTAAAACAAGAGATTTATCATAATATTTAAATATATATAAGGAGATAGATTGAGAAATCTTAAAATTTTCCTGTCAGTGTCAGTCTGTATCAATCTGTATACTTTGTTGGGCCATCCTTCCGCATTGACTCGAAGAATTATGAGTTGCACTCCACGCACGCCCTATAATTAAAAAAAAAAAAACAATCTTATCCATCTCATAATTTACTTTTCAAATAATTTATTTATTTGTGATTTTTTTTTGTTCTCAAAGGTTGCGTAAATTCCAAAATTCGGTAGGATAACATTTGCAGGTTAAAAGTTTGGAATTGTAACGAATATTTAGGTAAACTAATAAAACTGTATTTGGTTTTACTTGATTTTTGAAAAATTCGGTATGAAATTCCATATAAGCCACATTTAATGAAAACCTGGCATCAGAGATGGAAATGGTGAAGATTTGGAAGATTTTATACCGTTCTTATATTACAACATTTTTTCATTGGTCATTTGAAATTTATAAACTATGTATTCGTATAATTAAATTGTTTATGTTATTTGGTAAATATTTTCAACCTGCACAAAAGTATTATTTTGGGCAAAAAGTAAATTGGCCAACAATAAGATATTATTGTAGTTACCCTTATTATGATTCATCACATGGGTTAAGAGAAAAGTGCGACAAACTAGTGATTAGTCGAGAACTTACATTGATGAATGTTTTTTTTTAAAAGGCCAATAATTATTTTAATAACAACAGCACCAGACGTGCTAAATATACACCAGGAATTACAACAAAGATAAGTCCACCAGAGGAAGAGATTGATAAAACTAGCAAAAACTGTCTACTACTAGAACAAAAGAGCTGTCTAACCCTGGCATCCTAATAAAAAATAGGCTTAGGATTAAAGCTACCAAAACCCACCACATAGTATCCCAAGTATCTAAAACAATTATCAGCAGACACCATAGCGGTCTATGAAGCTGTTTGCTTGGAAAATTCGCAAACAACCACTGATCTCCTAATTTATGTAAAATTAGTTTACTTACAGGATCGATCAAACAAATCCTAGGACAATGTGCTCTAACAATTTTGGTAACTTTCGTGAGAAAACCTTTTGTTTATTGAATTCATCATGATTTCTTATCAATCTTTGTATTTTCGACAGAAATGATAACCTTTGTCTTTTAAAATAAATAACAAACGTAAATAACTTGCAAGTAAGAAATGGCGGAAAGGCAAAAAGAAACTGTAAATGAAGAACTTTAAACTTCTATTTAGATGCAAGAAATGAAAACTGGTGTTTTTCAAACGTACATTTTCTCAGTAATTACTCTTTTCTCTCTCTCTCTCTCTCTCTCTCTCGGTTACTTTGAGTATTTCTTGAGTGATTTGTACAAATTCTGAACACACCCGGAAATCTAACACTAAGACCCCTTATTTATATACAAACGAAATAACCAACTATAACAGCTATTTCTCTTGATGGCGACAGATGGCATTCTGCATGTATTCGTCTGCCAGATGCGTTCCACGCGTCCCTTTTCAAAACGGAATTCCCTCCTGAATTTTGAATTTCAAACACCCGTCGAAAAGGAGCCTATTTCTTCTTTTTTGTCGAAAGTATTCTTCACACTTAGAAAAATCTGGCAACGCTTCCCCTGAGCGCCATTGGTCTTCGACTAGCTTTCTCCATCACAAAACCTTCTAGTCGAATTACCCTATCGAATTGTTTACTTTTCATTAAAACCATTATCTTGGCGTCGAAATTAGCAGCCTACAAATTGCCCCCCAAGAAATGTATTTTCGACAACAGGAAAAAAAACATTTCTTTGTCAATGCCATTCGACGCCAATAGATCGTGGAAGTGACTATTCACCTGACTAGACGTTGGAAGTGTTAAAATCATCATCACGCTTCTTTTCAAATGTCTTTTCAGCCCACGTTTTGAGATCTTCATCATCCCTACTCTAACCCCTAGCAGATCGTGGGTCAAAACATAACTGCCACCGTCTGAGTCATCCACTTCAAAACCTCCACGTGTCCCACAATCCTTTCACTATTTTTCCATTAAAGTTTCTGAATACTAACCGCTTCCATTCCTCCATCTATATATAAGTAAAAAACTTCATTTTTTCACCCTTTTTACTTTCCAAACTAAAAACTCCCTTCACACTTCATCTTCTCCATTTTCCTCTACTTCTGTAATCATCAATGGCGTCGTCTGCTACTCCTAAAATCACAAGTAAAGACTCCCAAAAATCCAACAGCTTAGCGCCAGTAGAAAGAATCTTTGGTCCCAAGGTGGTGGGAAATCAAGAATATGTTCCGGAACCTCCCAATGAAGAGGAGAAACGCTGCATCTATCAATCCCAGGTACTCATTCCTATCTTGATTTCTGGTAAATCCCATGCCATGCTAGGACCTTTGCCTGACTTAAAATTAGACCCGACTAAAGTACAAGAATTTTTTCCAACCTATCACCGTTACAAACCCATAGCGAACGGGGTTAGACCTAGAACTGACAAGGAAAAAATTATAGACGAAAAGTCCAAAGTTGATGGCCAAGGGACCCCCTCTGAAGAAGTCATAAACTTAGAGTATATGAATAATTTTAGAATTTTTAGATCCTGCCCTTTGTCGAAAGATCCCTCTGACTACCTAGCTTGGTTGGAAAAAATAGAGAAGGTTAAAAGTAATGATTGGAAAACTATGGGTATTTTTTATCTTATTCAGCTGTCGAAAATAGGGCCAGGATATTGTCTTTCCATGCTTCTAGCTTCCCTTTATTTCTGGGACAACACTTATAACAACTTCCACATTCCTTGTGGGATGATTACTCCCACCCTTTTCGACATAGCTGCCATTACTGGCTTAAGTCCCTTAGGAGTCGATTATGATCCAAACTTGCTATCTGACGATTCAATAGGCTTCGACACCAACAAAGCCACTTTTACAGCCTACATTGCCAACTATCATGATAAGGAGACTAAAGAAGTATCCGATCAAGAGCATGTAGCCTTCCTGGCCCTTTGGCTGTCAAGATGCGCCTTTTGCTCCAGATCTCTCCAAGTGGCGAAGCGCTACATCACCATAGCAAATCAGCTTCACGCTGGACACCAACTGTGTCTTAGCGAGATAATTTTGGCGAACCTCTACGAATCTCTTGGCGAAGGGGTTACCACCCTGAAGAATATTAAGGAGAAGAAAACTCTGCTGTTATCAGGACCCTTCTGGGTCTTACAATTCTGGCTCAATGCCACCTTCGAAGCATCTCTTCCCAATAAGTCAACTGTGGACGCAGCTGCTCTCGGGGACAGAAGAGTCGAAGGCCTCCATTTGGCGCAACTAACGCCCCATGACGAAGGTCTGAGCCTCCACCAAACCTTTACCAGCTATGTTATGATGTTTGCTAAATGTTACAATTTTACGCCCAACATGGCTCCTTTTGCTGATAGGAAGGTTGGACTGCATGGTTTACCAGAAAACTTCTCAATGTCTGGGAATCTTTTCTTACACCTAGACTTTTAGTTTCCAGACTTAGTTTCACTATAATATGACTCATACTGAAGATGAATGCTCTGAGTTGCTGGCGAAGTATTCGAATCTGGTCGAAATCCAACCAGTGGTCTTTCGACCCAGCTTCTTTTGCACTCAAGAGTTTGACGAATGGTGGAGGGCCTATTATGATTCTCAAATTTTTAATGTGGATTCTTTCACCATTCAACTGACCAGAGCCTTTGCCCTTGTGCAGGACAAGACAAAGAAAGGTACTTCTCGACACGTCAAAGAAATCCAAGCTTTCCATAAATACTTTGAAACTGCCTATAGGTCTAATGAACTTAGTCGAACCATAAGCGAAGCAGCTGTGACTTTGAAAGAAAAATTTACCAGAAAACTGGATGAGTTAAAACTACCTGCGTATGTTCGACCAGAACAACGTTATGAGGTAGCTTTTAACCTCTACCGACCAAAATCCCCCCCTTTCATCTGCTGAATTTGGTGTGGCTTTTAGCCCTCCATTTCCAGATTGGTTCATTTGTGGGGATTCTATGAAAATTCTTCGCCAAGAATACCAGAAACGTGCTAAGCGAGTGGTTCCGACTAAGTATACCTTGGACAATTTCAAAGGCCACCTTCATATTGGCATAGAACACGTTCGCGTGGAAAATCCTATATATGAAGGTGTGAAAAATGGGAAGAAGTTCAACCTCACTTTCCATTTACTTAAACATATATACGTTATTTTACGCTTGACCATTTTCTTCTTTTCTTTTCTAGCTATCAAGATTTCGACCAAAAAACCAACCACTGGCGAAGCAACAACTGCTAGAGATGCAGAGCCCCAAAAAGATGCTACCAAGACACCTTTGGCGAAGGTATTGCTTTACTTCTCTTTTAGGTCACCACGTGTTTTCTCATTTTCTGACATACTAATAAAATTTCTCCTGTTCCACAGGGCAGTCGAAGACCCCCATCGACGCCTAAGAAAAGAAAAGCGAAAGAACATGAAGTCAAAGCTGCCGACACTGATGATGGTGACGAGTCACCAGACCAAGTAAAGCCTACCAAGAAGAAAAAGAAAACAACCAAACCTCCACCACAAAAACCTCCTACTTCCAGAATTTTAGAAAAAACTCCACTCAAAAATCCAGGCGAGGAAACTACCCCTGTTCCAGCAGAAAGCGAAAGCTCTAGCCTGAAGACTAAAACTCCCAAGGTATGGTTTTTTCTCTTTTCTTTCGACGCTGAAAAGGCTGTTTACTTGTGTTACCTTTCTTGATTTATTTATCTTTCAGGTCCTTGTCGACACTCATGGGCATCCCATGGTCCAAGTTCTCCCAAAGACCAGTAGTGATCCTACCTACAAGCCAACCAGCGCCTCCAAACCGTCTCCTAAGGATTCGACAAAGGAGTCAGCTACAGAAGTAACCCAGCCCACTGCTATCTCTAAACAAATTCCAGACGTAGTGGAAGAAGAAACTGGTCCTGAGACTGACGACTTAGTCGACACTGGTGGGGATACTGTGATGCCCACTGCAGCGCTTATCACAAGTAATGAACCTGAAGACCAATCTCCCCTCAACTTACAAGTCGCTGACGAAGAAAAGGATGAGGAGGTTGCAACTGATGGCAAAGAGGAGGAAGAAAAAGTAAGCGAAAGGCCTCCAACTCTCACAGCTGCTACGAACGAAGAGAAAGAAAGCGACAAAGAAGACCTTGGTAAAACACATAAAATTGCTTCGACCGCGACAACTTCGACCCAACTTTCTCATGAGGAGCTTGAAAATCTGAAGGTGCAAAGACCTTTTGAGTACCTAAAGGCCATGCTTAGTTCCCGCTACAATTTTGCTGATACTACCATTAGTAGTTCGACCACCTCAGGGACTACTTCTGATGCCAAATCTGTGGACGAATCGCTGGAAAATATTCGACAAAAAATTATCAACATTGACCTATTTCAACTTCTGGAGAATGGCTCATCTGCTTAATTTGATCTAAAGAAAATCTTGAAGCAAATCAATGTCCTGGAGGCTCCCCCTGAAGTTACTGATGTGGTGCTGGACCTCACTACCCTAATAGATCTTGTGGTGACTGACTTTAATCGGCTTCGAGATTACTCCAAGAAGCTTGAAAATAAGACAGAAACCCAACTTGCTGAGTGGGATGCTGCTTCCAATTCGTCCAAAAAAGTAACTGAACTAGAAAAAGTGTCTGAACAAAATAAGAAAGAAGCAACTTTGTGTGGTGAGAACATCCTCAAGTGGAAGAAGCAAATTGCTGTTCTTCAAAGCAAAATTTCCCAGGCGGAAAAGCGTCAAGAAGAACTGCAACACATCGACCAAGAGGAAATACGTAAAGAACTTGACGTTGGTGTGCATCATGTTGATAGGGCCCGAAAACTTGGTGAGGAAATTGAGGAGCTCTCGAAAGGCAAGGCACTTTGTGAGCGTCGTCTCCAAATTCAGAAGTCGAAATTTGAAAAGCTGAAAGAGTCTTTTCCTATCTGAATATTTGTAATATTTTTGTTTGGCCTTTTAAGGCTTTTTTGTAGTGACATTGGAGCCATTTTATTTGGCGAAAGATTTTCTATCCACCATATTGCTTATTTTTTCTGCATAAGTATTCGACTGTTATTTTAACTTCTTGTAATGTGGGCTTATATTTTTTCAAATACTTCCCGTTTATTTTTAATATACGCTTATCTTTATCCAATTCTTCGACTTCATATGCGCCATTGGAAAATACTCGTATGATTTGAAAAGGCCCTTCCCACTTAGGGGACCATTTTCCCATAAGTCTGTCTTTTCGATCCACGGGGAGAATCACCTTCCACACCAAATCACCAACCGAAAAAGCTTTATTTTTTACTTTTTTATTGTAGAATCTCTCCACTCTTTCTTTTTGCCTTTTCAGTAAGTCCAACGCTGTTAATCTTTCTTCGTCTAAATCCATTAATTCGTCCATCATCATATTCCAATATGTATCTAATGGAATTTCATGATGTCTTTGTATCCTTATTGACTGCAAGTATACTTCGACTGGTAAGACCGCATCATGGCCAAACGTTAATCGAAAAGGCGTAGTGTTTGTAGCTTCCTTAGGCGAGGTTCGACAAGCCCATAGAATTTGGTACAACGTTTTGTGCCAACTCTTTGGTTTTCTTCCCACGTGCTTCTTTATTAAACCAATTATAACCTTATTTGCAGCTTCGACTTGACCATTGGCTTGAGCGTAGTAAGGTGTTGATGTGAGGAGTCTGAAACCCATTTCCTTCGTGAATTCTTGCATATTTTTTCCCGTGAAAACAAATCCTTGATCCGTTGTTATCGTCTCTAGGATACCAAACCTATAAATAATATGTTTTCGAATGAATTCGATCACTGCATCTTGATCCATGTTCACTAAGGGTATGGCTTTAATCCATTTCGTAAAATAATCTATTCCCACCAAAATAAATTTCTGGCTTTTTGAAGAGGCAGGTCGAATTTCTCCAATTAGATCCAAAGCCCAACCTCTAAAAAGCCAAGGCTTTATTATAGAATGTAATTCACTTGCAGGAACATGTGGTATCCCTGTGTGTACCTGGCATTCTTGACATCCTTTCGCGTATTCGACGCAATCCTTTAACATAGTTGGCTAATACATTCCCTATCGGAATAATAACCATTTCATCTTATGGCCTGCCTGATGTGCACCACATGCCCCACCGTGTACATTCGACAATGCTATGTACGCCTCTGATTCGCCTAAACACTTCAGTAGTATTCCTTCCGGAGTTTTCTTAAATAGTTCATTTCCCAAGATCACAGAACTCAAAGCTCGATATCTGATTTTCCTTTCGACTGGTCCTGTTGGGTTTTGCAGGTATTCTATTATAGGCTTTCTCCAATCTCCAGTCATTGAGTCGTCTATGTTAAAAATTTCGAAATTTTCTTCGTCAGCGTATCCAAGCTTTATTGTTTCCAAATCTGATAGGGATAATCTTGCTGACACCACTCTTCCTCTAACTTCAATGGCTTTCTGTAACTTTTCCTTTGATACTCTGTACCCTGAAGCTATCTCGCTAAATCATTTGCTTCCTGATTCTCTATTCGCGGGACATGTCGAATCGTAACCATATCGAACCTTTTTAAGAGTCGATTAGCTATTACAAAGTACATGATTAAATTTTCCTTAACACATTTGTACTCTTTTGTTATCTGCTTTATGACTAACTCAGAGTCGCCCATTATTTCGACCCGAGTTGCCCCCAATTCCAACAAGATTTCAAGTCCTGCTATCAAAGCCTCATATTCTGCCTCATTATTTGAGCAGAGTCCTTCGACTTTGTACTTGAATTTTGTTGGAATTTTGTCAGGAGAAATAACAAGAACCCCAATTCCAGTTCCATTTCTATGACTAGAACCGTCGAAGTACAACTTCCATGGTTCCATTTCAATATAATTCAAAGACTCTTCATTTATAGCGTGGTCGACTATGAAATCAGCCACTACTTGTCCTTTGACAGCCTTTAAAGGAAAATATGTCAAAGAATACTCAGTCAATGCTAATGCCCATTTTCCAATTCGACTGTGCAAGATTGGTTTAGATAACATATATTTTATAACGTCGAAATGAGAAGAAACGTAAACATCAACTGGTTTTATATAGTGCTTTAATTTCATACAAGAAAAGTATACACATAAACACAACTTTTCAATCACACTATATCTAGTTTCCGCATCGTTCAAGACCCTATTGAGGTAATAGATGGCTCTTTCGACACCATTCTCGTCCTCCTGAGCCAACATGCTCCCTAAAGTCTTGTCCAACGCAGATATGTACAACTTCATACTTCTACTTCTACAAGGTGACACTAAGATTGGGGGGTGCGTTAGATACTCCTTGATCTTGTCGAAAGCATCCTGCTGCTCTTGCCCCCATTCGACATCTCCTTTCTTTAGTCGAAGTAGAGGAGAAAAGGCTTGCGTCTTCCCACTAAGGTTGGAGATGAACCTTCTAAGAAAGTTGATCTTGCCAAGTAAAGACTGCAACTCCTTCTTTGTAGATGGCGCTTTCGCCTCCATTATTGCCCTGGCCTTGTTATGGTTGATTTCGATCCCCTTCTTGTGGACCACAAAGCCTAGGAAGTCTCCCGCCTGCACACAAAATGCACATTTGAGAGGATTCATCTTCAGACCAAACTTCCTCATCCTTTCGAAGGATTGTCGAAGATGGTCTATATGATTGTTCTCTGAAACGGACTTAACAACAATATCGTCAATGTAAATCTGCATAAAATCCTCAATGAAATCGTGAAAAATTGAATTCATTGCTCGCTGATATGTTGCCCCAGCATTCTTTAAACCAAAAGGCATTACCACCCATTCGTAAGTGCCTAAGGCTCCAGGGCATCGAAACGCCGTTTTTGGGACATCTTCCTCAGCAATAAAGATTTGATTATAACCAGAATACCCATCAAGCATACTAAGGTACTCATGTCCCGCGGCGGAATCGACAAGCATTTCCGCCACTGGCATAGGATATTCATCCTTTGGGGTAGCCGAATTCAAGTCTCGAAAATCAATGCATACCCTCAACTTGCCATTTTTCTTTATTACAGGAACTATGTTAGCAATCCATTCGACATACCTGGTTGGACGGATGAACTTGCACCTGAGAAGTCTTTCGACTTCTTCTTTAATTTTCGAGAGGATTTCTGGGGTGAATCTCCTCAGAATCTGCTTCACAGGTTTCCTCCCAGGTTTTATTGGCAACCTTAATTCGACCAAGCTCCTATCCAACCCAGGCATTTCGTCGTAGTCCCATGCGAAACAATCTTTGAATTCTTTCAACAATTGGACTATTTCGACCCTGAGTTGGGGGCTTACTTTCACGCTGATATAAGTGGGTCGCTTCTCTGCCCCTGATCCCAAGTCGATTTCTTCAAGTGGATCCTGTGCCATCATCTTGGTATTTGATGCTAAAGGATCCTTTTCGAAGCCCAACGGTTTGTTGTCATAAATCGCGTCAAGCCTCTGATTCTGCAAATCACCTTGATCTTTATCCGGAGGATCCCAATTTGAATCCTTTTCGAGACCTTGTCGATCTGCTTCAATTTGATTAGCTTCGACAACCATATACTTTACTTCGGCCTCTAAGGCCGCTTTGAGTTTGTTCTCGGCTATGTAAGCCGCGATCTTTTCAAGAATTAGTGACTCACTCATTGTCACTGAATTCGCTGCCCCAACCAGTTGGCTGGATGTGTGCGGTTCCAAAAATGTAGTTTTCTTCACCAACTACCTCCCTATCCCACTGAAACCCGTGAGTAGGATGAAGGTATAATGAGCAAAAAGCATTATCTGTTGGCGTCATGTCGAAGATTGCTGGGCTACAAGGAGCTATGTGAGCCAGATTCCTGTCGAAACTCCTCCTATCCACCTGGTTTACCTCGGCCAAAAAATAACTTTGGTCTGCCTCTATGTTTTCGACTATGCCGTCTGCGCGCCAGATGGTTATTTGCTGGTACATTGACGAAGGGACGGCACCAATACCGTGTATCCACTCTCTACCCAGGAGAAGGTTGTAGTTTGCTTTCGACGCAATCACCATAAACATATTTGGCCTCGTAATGGTTCCAACTATTAAGTCTACCTGAATCACACCCATAGTAGTTCCTACTTTCCCTTCATAATTCGACAATACCATATTGTGAGGTTTGGTATCGGAATCATCTTTTCCAATTTTCTTCAGCATAAAGTGCGGCATCAAGTTGACAGCCGCTCCCCCATCGACCAGAATCTTATTCACCCCTACATCGCCAACTTTCCCTTTTATAAATAGGGGTTTAAGGTGGCTCTTCATTGAGTCATCTGGCCTTTCAAAAAATGTGTTCTGTTCTTCGACGCATCCGTTGTTCATGATATAGTAGCAAACAGGACTGTGTCTGGCCGTTTCGACCTCCAAAGCTTCCTCTTCCTCTTCGAATTCCATAATTTGATCATACTCCCTGGGGAGCACTGAAACGACATTACATGTCACATCGAATGATGCTTCTGACTCTTGTAGCGAGTGATTTTTGGATGTGGTTGCGAAGCACGATCGCTCTGGTACTACAGCTCGATTCATTTTTTATCCTATTAAAGCTGATGAAGGAAGGGAAATAGATGTCTCCAACTAACCCTGCTTGCATACTGAGATTAAACAGTCAAAACTGTTGGTTTACAGATGCTACAAAGATTCGGGGTTTCTCCTAAGTTTATTTTGTTGACGAGGGGTGCTTTAGGCTATCGGTTGAGATGTTAGGACGAATATATATATGAAAGTATGGGATTTTGGGTTTTTGTTTAGTGTGCTCGCTAAGATTTTTCTTTCAATCTTATGCCTACGTATTCCCGTTTACCGAAACAGGGAAATCAGAGCGTTCGTAGTTCCTCCTATTCTATGGGAGGAAATGGGTGTTTTGGTGTCTTGTTCAAAGCCCAAGACGTGAAGCGAAAGGTGATTTGTATCTTGTTCAAAGCCCAAGATGTGAAGCTGAAGGTGATTTGTATCTTGTTCAAAGCCCAAGATGTGAAGCTGAAGGTGTTTGACTTTAAAGAGAATTTGTCATCTCTAAAGAGGGTCTGTTTGTCACAACTGTTGGGTGACTGACTGTAAAGGAGGATTACTTTAACCGGGATTTGTGAATCCGGCAATGCCATAATTTCCTTTATAGGGGATTTTAACCTGAAGGAGAAGACTTTAACTCAGTTTAGAGCAATGCCATCTTATCTTAGGAATTTCTCATACTAAAAGAGGGACATTGGCATGGATGTAGATGATCCAGAGGCTTGCCGCTTACAACAGTTAGATGGAGGGGAAGGAGTTGTTGATGTTTGTGTACTGTGAACGAGGCACAACTTTGATGCTAAAAGGTTAATTGGATCAACCAGTGGTTTTCTTATACAAAGCCTAAGAGAAGGCGATTATGTGTCTCGTACAAAGCCCGAGAGAGAGGCTAAAAGGTTTTGACTCAACGAGGGAATATTTTGGTATCTCGTATAAAGCCCGAGATGGAGGCGAAAGGGTGATTGACTCAACGAGGGAGTCTCTTTATGTGTCTCGTACAAAGCCCGAGAGAGAGGCTAAACATTGTTTGACCCCGCTGGGGAGAATCATTGTACAAAGCCCAAGAGAGAGGCTAACTTCACTGGAGAAGGATCATTATACAAAGCCTAAGAGGAGGCTATGGCGACTGTTCAGTTAAGTGACGGGTCCAGTAGACTGATTTTTAAAGAGAAAATCAGTTCTTATATGAGCAATGTTGTACTCGAGGATTTGATTCGAGGATCCGGGTTATTCCTGTTCTTTAAGGAAGTGGGAAATCCGAAGGGTATTGAGACTGTCCGAGTCTACGGGTTTTCTTCCTATTCTTGAAGGGGTCACTTGAGAATGTCTTTGAGACTCAAGGATATTAGACTGTCCAAGTCTAGAGTTTCATCTTTTCTACCATGCTTTGAGAAACAGTAGTAGACTCTATGAAAGGACTGTTCTATGCAGATGACTAAGTTCTGTTCCTATACCTCTAGGAGGTCGTCGGGACAATTTGTACGAAGCCCAAGAGGAGGCTGGAAACTTTTAAGAAGCCGATGGGTCCTTGTACGATGCCCAAGAGGAGGTTATCATTCCCGGAGGAAGAGATCATTATACGAAGCCTAAGAGGAGGTTGTGAATACTTCTAAGAAGCTATAAGGTCCTTGTACTAAGCCCAAGAGGAGGCCGGGTTGCTTTTAGGAAGCCTGTGGGTCCTTGTACGATACCTAAGAGGAGGCCGATGCTTTTAAGAAGCCTGTGGGTCCCCAAACCCCGAGAAATTCAAGGCAAGCTATTCACAAGGAATAGATCAAGTCAGGAAAGTTTGAGAATTTGGAAGAAACTTAAAGATGCCATTCACGGAGAATACATTCATCTCTGGGAGTAGAGTTTCTTGATAATTCCTAATGAGGACAGCCGAAGAGAAGACTGTATCTGGTGATCCTATTGGGGGTCTAGTTGTCTATTTCTATGAATAAACGAAGCGGCGTCACCTAGTTCTAGAGGTAGTTGCCGGGGAAACTCTAAATATCTATACTATTATTACACAGTTGATATGAGTTTATGAAAGAAGACTTACAGTGAAACAGCCCCACAATACAGTTATATGTATATGAAAGTGGTAAATGAAAGCATTAACCACTTACTCGGTTGTAGAGCTTCCATGCTGTTTGGTTAGTTGTTCAACAAAGAAAGATTGAAAACAACAGTATATTCAAAATCAAAGGAGAAAGTGCTTTGAAAAAGAAAGATTTGGGGCTTACAGCTCAAGGAGAGGCCCAGGGTTTTATCAGTGAGCGCACTGTTTGAATTTGTACAGAGGGACTTATACAAGTGACTGAGGCCCAAAAAATGTTTTGCTGTACAAAGAGATGGGTCTTACACTCTCTCAAGAGGCCCAAAAAGTTTAAAGAAAAAGAGTAGGGCTTATAACACGAGGGTAGGCCCAATTGATTTTTCCGTTTGAAATGGCGATCGCACCGAGATTTTCTTTTAATGCAGAGGGACTTATACAATAAGTGAGGCCCAAAATGTTTTGGTTAAAAGGGGGTTGGGTCTTACACTCTATTAGAGGCCCAAAAGTTTTAAATGGGTCTTATAGCTCGAGGAGAGGCCCAAAATGTTATTTTTCAAAAGGCGACGATCGCGCCGTTTGTTTTTGACGGTATCGGGACTTATACAATACACTGAGGCCCAAAAATGGTTTGGTCAAAAAAGGATTGGGTCTTACACTCTATTAGAGGCCCAAAGTGTTTTGAAAATGATTTATGAGGGTTGAATTAATCCAAAAACCCTAATTTGTTTTCAAAATGTGTTTTAATTGAATAAAAATTCAATTAAAATGATCAAAATTGTTTAACATAGGAAAAACAAATTGTAATATTGGATTAATGCTTCAAAAATTAAGTATTGACCTACAAAATAATTAGAAAGCATTAAAAGTTGCAAAATCAAGGTGGAAAAAATATTTTAAATGTTAAAAACAATTAAAACATTAATTCTTTGCAAAAATATCAATTATAAAAAATAAATAATATTTTTGGGATTTTTTGGGAAAATAAAATATTTTAACATTTTTGTGAATTATTAAGAAAAGAATCAACTCAAAATCATTAAAACTCAGAGAGAAATTAATTTTTGAATCAATTAAATAAAATCACAAAATTCAAATATGAAAATGGCACCAAGAACATGGACCAAGAACACGCGCGCGTTTTCTGCCTTGCCCAAATTTGCATTTTCTATCCAATCTCACTGAATACTTGATTATATCATGCAATCCACATATCAATATGCTCGTCTCAACCTCACGATCATGTTTATGATAATTAATTCCATTTAAATTAAGCATAAAACAAGAAATCACGATAAATCCTTATGAACCCTAATTTCTGCATGAAGGCTGGGATTTTTAATACCCGATTCAAACAAAGCAATTACTTGAGAAGAAACATTCCATGCATGATTAAGAACATTTGGCAAAAGTATTGTGCGAGGAAATATGCATAGATTGAGAGATGACCAAGTTTAAGCTTACCTCTTGGTCGTGACAGCAAGAGCAAATTAATTTCTGAGTAGGAGGTGTTACAGATGAATTGTGATGATCTGAACAGCTTCCCTACACCCTATGGAGTGTGTTTGAATGCTTGGACTTGACTGAGAATGGCTGGATCACTTCATGGCATCTCAACTGCACTTTGGTTAAAACCTTGAGCAATTGACTGGTGATTCTGAGAAATCAGTGTTCCAGTTGTTGTTTAAGTGTTTGATCAGCTCACATATGATGTATATGAGGTGTGTGTGTGATTGGTTTGAGTGGAATTGCTCTCTAATGAAAACCCGATAGTGACTTGCTAAGAAAGGCATTTTTGAGAGTGAGAAGTGGGTTTTGAGAAAGGCAAGTGTTGTAGGCCTTTGGTGTACTTAAACTGATCACAATTGAGCTCTATTTATAGTAGAGCAAGTTTGTTTTGGGATCCACAGTGAATGGCAACTGCAGCAGGTGTTTGTTCAATGTTGGCCAATGGAAATCCAAGTCTCCTCTAGCCATTGACTAGAGGTTAGGGCACAGGGTTGTGGTTCCATTGGTCTTGGATAAGTCTTGACTGAATTCAGTTGCAAATGGCTCAGTCCATGCCACCTTGATGCTTCCATTGAATGCTCCAATCCAAAATTGGAGTCTTGTCCCTATTTTGGCCATTCTAGGTTCAATATGCTATTTCTTGTTCCAAAGACTTTGGAGGCATGGCTCAGTGTTTGTCCCCTTTAGATTCAATCCTCAGAGGTGTCCAAGTGGATAGGAGCATTTGGATTTGGCTGATTTTGGCAAATCGAGCAAAAGTGCAAATTCTGCCTTGCCTTGGCAGATTTTCAGCAAGGCAACTTTCCAATGTCATATCTCATGACTCAAATTCAATTTGGTAATGTTCTTGGTCATTTTGGAAAGCCCTTACATGATACAACAACTGTTTGAACATATTTGGTTTTGATCTCTTTTGAATCCAAGTGAAAAATCCCCCTACATTTGGCAAAAAGTAGGGTAAAATCTGACTTAGTGAAAATTTCACTAAGTGTTGGAACAAAGTGACTTTTCTTGATTTTGATCACTCCATAACTCAAAATCCATGAGGAATTGGAATTAGGTCTAGTTGAAGTTTTTGTAGAGGGCAATGAGATCTACAAATCAAGCCTTGGATGGGAGAAAATGGCTTTGTGGTTTAGGAGTTATGACCCTCCAAAGTTAGTACCCTAGCCACTTTATTTTTTAACTTAGAAAATTTTCTAAGTTTTTTATGGTTACCCCTTTTACAAGTTACCCAACTTTTCTTGATTTTTCTTGATGAATGATGATTCAAATCATACATTAACATCATTTTAGGGTTAAAAATCCATTTTGGTGAAAAATCTCAAAAAGTCAAAGTTGACTTTTGTGCACAGTTGACTTTTTATCAGATGAATTCCAAACTGTGCAATTCTTCAGGAAATCATGTCCTTGACCTAAATCAAACTTGATGGACATGTTCCATGGGTATCATAGGGTATATTGATGCATGTCATAGGGCTTGGGAGCATGTCCTGGTCAAAAGTCAAATTTACAGTTGACTTTTTCCTTAAAACCCTAACTGTGGTGCAGATGAAATTGAGACTTGTTGCTCAAGCTTCTGGGATTAATCCATTGTTGAAAATGGATCAATATAGTTCATTAGAGACCCTCAAACCCTCTCTTGAGGTCTTGGCTCATGATTTGCCCTAAAAGTCAACTTAGGGGTGAATTAGGTCAAGAAACCCTAATTCCTGATTTTTTATGAATGCATCCCCTGAGGCAAAATTGACTTGATGATTGGGTCCATAAGGTTCCATGGAGTATATTAGGTTAGGTTTTGGATCATTGGCTTGTGCCCAGATGAAAAATTTCTATCGGGAGGCCCTGGTCGACCAAAACCCTAATTTGGTGACACTGTCGATCTTGAGACTTAATCCACCTAGAAGGGAGCAGCCTTGTGCTTGATCCTTGAAGTGGGAGTCCTTTTGATCCATTGTGGATGTTTGAGAGGTTAGACAAGTTGAAGATCATGTCATTCCTTGATTGATCCTTTGTCTAAGCACTCAGAGAGGGCTTGAAACCCTAATTTTGATTGTAGTGAATGCTCACCCATCTTTGGGGAGACTGATGAAGTATGATGGCCCATCCATATTGTGATGATGATTTTCACAATGATGGGAAATCCTAGTGGTCAAAATTTGGGGTATGACAGATGCCCCTATTTAATCTTCTTGGACACGAAGGTGTGAATGACGAAGGTATTCGGGCATTCGGGGTGCAAGAGGATTAAATATCGGAATAACCGAAATTTTGATGGTGGTTATGAATGGTAGCTTACGCATTCATCTTCTTTAACTAAGCAATGATGCTTAGAAAAGGTAAACTTCCCCTCGATCCTGGTCTTCAGCCAAGGAACTGGTCTCAGTTTCTAAAATAAACTTCCCCTCGATCCTGGTTTCCTACCAAGGAACTGGTCTTAGTTTCTGATGTAAACTTCCCCTCGATCCTGGTTTCCTACCAAGGAACTGGTCTTAGTTTCTTATGTAAACTTCCCCTCGATCCTGGTTTCCTACTGAGGAACTGGTCTTAGTTTCTTTCGTCAATAAACTTTACTGACAAGGGACGCTATTCGTAGCGGCTTTCCCTCAAACTTCTCGCCGAATTTTCCTGGGGAGATGCCATTTGAGTGGAAAAAGTTTTGATGTCAGACTTGCTGGGGAACCCAGTCGTCTGAGTTGTAGAGGTGTACAAACTTCTCTGTTAGAGATTCCGTTTGTTGACTCTACTTGGGGAATGCGAGTCCTTTGAGAGTCTGCATTCGCTTGGGGTCTTTACATCATACTTTTCTCGGAGATCTTCTCGGAGAAATGCCATATGATGTGATCCAATTTTGAGGTGTCGATGACCTTTTTATCAGTGGGTTTTTCGGAGAAAAACTGCCATACTGTCGAATCTCCGATTTAGGAGGCTTTCTCTCGGGATTTTCTTTAATCCGGGAGAACAAGGATATCATCTTCAATGGCGAAGAGTGATGTTAACTGAGGGCTCTCTGGTCTTTCAGAGGTTCAAGTTATCAAAGTGGTCGAGGACCCAACTTCAATCCAGAAATAAAACTGGAGGAGAGAGAATGTTCAGACGTAACACTTCTTGACGAGGAAAGGGTTGACAACTTGATTGAGAAGACTTTTATCACTAGGGGACAAGGCCGACTAGAGTGATAGCGATGCAATATGAAATGTGAATGCAAATCAATAATACAATGATGCATCTATGTTTATGCTGACAAAACTGACGCGACATACAAACTGACAGGTGAACACGACTGGATACTCGGCCATTGTGGGGCGAAGAAGTACCGTTGGTTCAGAATAGCAATTCCACCTTGCTTAGGAGAGATAGTCGCTGTTGGGAGCTAAGTTGGTCGGGCTTAGGAGATGAAAACTCGGCCGAGGCGTGTCAGACGAAACAAGGTCTCTGACACAGTTGATCCCTTCATTCAGGCGTACTGGGTTAGAAGGAATACTTTGATTATGCACTTTGAAGTTCGCTTACTTCTGGCAAAGTGATCGATGTTCTTTCGATGTTCAACAGTCAAAAGCAATTGCCGTCTTTAATTTAAAAGCAGAAAAAGTTTTAACAAGTAAATTCATTTTTTGTTTTATTTCAAGAATCGTTAATCATGTTAACAACGTCGTTCTGTAAAGCTAAAACAAATAAGAATTACAAACAAAAGCACAAAGGCTCAAATTTTATTGATAAGATGGAGATCAGCCAAATGTGTGGTTCCAAAGAGTATATACAAAGTTAGAAAATGGTAATTTATAGGGAAAAGGGCTACGTTGAAACATAACGACCACTATCCTTCTACTAACTTTAAATTTGGGACATCCTGAGCTTCTGTCGAAGATGACCTTGACTGGAGTTTTCTGACAGATGATGTACCTGCTGCTGCTGAGGGATTTGCCTCTGTTGAACATAGTTACTTGCCATTATCCCTAATTTTTGCCTGGATTGTACTATGAGATTTCCAATCCATTGGGATGATTTTTTTTCATGTCTCTAACTTTTGCCTGGACCGCCCTTTCGGGTTTTCAATCCACCGAGGCATTTTTTTTTAGTTTAGGCGAAGTATTTCTTGACTACATCAACATTCGTGGGGTAGGAAAATTCCTCTCCGTCCATGGTTGCAAGTCTCAAGGCGCCGCCTGAGAAAGCTTTCGTGACCACATAGGGGCCATCATAATTCGGAGTCCATTTACCTCGCGAATCAGTGAGAAATGACTGTATCTTCTTGAGCACGAGGTCTCCTTTCCTGAAGACGCGAGGTCAGACCTTTTTGTCAAACGCCCTCTTCATTTTCTGTTGATACAATTGACCATGGCATAGTGCCGTTATCTGTAACACCCCACTTTCCCAATTTAAAATACAGCGCAAAATCTTAAAGATAAATCAGAGTTTTTCACCAAAAGTGGAATGTCACATTTCAAATCCACCAAATAACTCCTTTATTAAATAAAATAGCGGAAATTGTTTTATTAACTCAACTCACGGCCATCTGCCAACAACTTATAAAATATTCCACATCAATGCGTGGTTCACCAAAAATACACCAAAATATGATACGTAACAAATGAAAGAAATAACAAATAACAAATCAATTAAAATCCCCAAATAGTTCCCGTGTTACGTATCAGAGCACTCCTATAGACTCGATCAGCAACACCAATATCCAAGCTACCTAAGTACCTGGATTATCTGTACTTCCGAAGAAGCACAGACACAACAACAACAAAGGGGTGAGAAATCACGTTCAAATATTATAGGTGAATAAATACATGATAAACAGGTAGTCACCATACACAAGCACCATCATCTATCAAATACGGCCTACTGCCCAATATCATCAACAACAATAAATAATAATGAAATGCAACACAACACCATGCATGCGGTACCGACTCATTGGTTCATTCAATCGAACCCGGATAGATCACATACACCTCTCCTTGGCAATGATCTATCCCCACCATTCTCCATATAGGAGTACGGATGAATCGCATACACTCCTCCTGAGCAACGATCCATCCCACTAATCACCATGAAATGCAATGACACCAAATGCATATAAACACATGTATACGACATAGATACATGCACACGATCCTCCTGATCACACCATACATACCAACAACTCAACATTACACCATTTACTTCATACACACCAACTACTCAATTAATTAATTAATTAATTAAAAATTATTAAACTGATTATTTTCGTCACCAAATTATCGTTTCTCAACAACTGACTTCTACCCTTAACCTCTCAAACCGTTAGAAATTGAAACGGGTGCGAAACGGGAGAAGAATCGCCAAAACGGTAAAATCCTACACTCTGCCATCTCATACGCGTACGGACCCGAGTCATACGTGTATGCCTCAATTCTCCGCCCATCCATACGCGTAAGGCTCCATCTGTTACGCGTATCTCTTCACAGTGCCCAAGGCCATACGCGTACTGCCTTATGTCGTACGCGTACGGACAGAGACGTTTCCTCACTGAGTTTCCCATATTCCAATGCCATACGCGTATTGTTCTCTCTTACGCGTACTGCCCAGTGCCCTTACGCGTATGGCCCCTTTCCCTTCACTCCCATACGCGTATGGCCTAGCCCTATACGCGTATGGCCAGATCTATTACGCATTTCACCAGAGACCTCCCTATTCTGCATTCTGCTACGATTTTCACATGTTTCCACTTCTAATCAGTCCTATAATCATTTCTACATTGATTTTAGGTCCTATTTTCCTTCTTTCACTTGCATCTTATGATTACTACATCAATTACAAGCCTAAAATCTTAAATTGTTTCCCCCAATCTGAATCAACAACAACAGATACGTTCATACAACAGCAACAACAGCAGAAAATCTCATAATCATAGATCGATTCAAACACAACTTCCTTATCAGATCAGACGTATGCAACAATTCATCAACACAGTATTTTCATACAAATTCCTACGGGGTTAAGGACTCCCCACTACCCGATCATGAGATAAACACCAATATTAAACCCGTTTCTCCCCCCTTACCTCGAATAATTGCTTAATTTCCTGCAAAAATTGACAATTGGGGAAGATGATCCAAGCCCTAGCACACCTTGTTCTTTCTCTTCTCTTGGTTCTCTATTCTCTTTCTATCTCTACAATTCTTACTATTCCAACTTTTACCAATTACTACTAATTAGGCTCTAATTACCAAGTTACCCTCACTAATCTCATTAACCCAATAATCATTTAATTATATTAGGTCCTATTTTTACTAAATAATTTTAATAATAATAGTAACCAAAACAATATTAATACTAATAATAATAATAACATGAAATATACCATTATCCTAATAATAATAATAATATTTCTATATTATTAATATCACTCCCCACACACTCAAACACGCACCACCCAACCAAAGCCAACAAATAAAAATAATACCGGACATCTAAATAATCAAAATGGGGTGTTACAACTCTCCCCCACTTAAATTATTTTCGTCCTCGAAAATTACCTGATGGAAACAATTCTGGATACGACTCTCGCATCCTGCTTTCCAATTCCCAGGTCACACTGCCTCCTGCAGTACCTCCCCAAGCCACCCTCACCAGAGGTATCTCCTTTCCTCTGAGTTGTTTCATCTTACGATCCTCGATCCTCAATGGCATCGTCTCAACAGTAAGATTCTCCCTGATCTGAACTTCGTCTCTTTGAATCACATGAGACGGATCTGCAACATACTTCCGAAGTTGCGACACATGGAACACGTCATGCAAGTTCGAAAGTTCCGGTGGCAACGCCACTCTATAAGCAACTGCACCAAATCTCTACAAGATTTGATACGGTCCAATAAACTTAGGATCCAACTTCTTGGATTTCAAAGCACGACCCACACCGGTCACTGGGTTAACTCTTAGGAATACGTGGTCACCTTCACTGAATTCCAATTCCTTCCTCCTATTGTCATGGTAACTCTTCTGTCTACTCTAAGACGTCTTCATCTTTTCACGGATCATCTGAATTGTCTCAGTAGTCGGTTGCACAATTTCTGGTCCAAGCACCACACTCTCACCTGTCTCATACCAACACAGCGGTGTTCTACACCTCCTACCGTACAAAGCTTCAAAAGGTGCCATTCCGATGCTAGAATGGTGACTGTTGTTATACGTGAACTCAATCAATGGAAAATGAGTATCCCACGCACCACCTTTTTCCAATACACAGGCCCTCAGCAAATCCTCCAACGACTGAATGGTCCTCTCTGATTGACCATCGGTCTGTGGATGATAAGCCGAGCTCAACTTCAACTTAGAACCTAAGGCTTCCTGCAGACTCTTCCAAAATTCTGAAGTAAACCTCGGATCCCTATCCGACACTATGCTCGACGGAACACCATGCAACTTCACAATTATCCTGATATAAATCTCCGCCAGCTTCGACAATGGAAAACTGATGTTAATTGGTATAAAATGTGCAGACTTCGTAAGTCGATCCACCACTACCCAAATAGCATCAAAGCCTCTCGCCGTATTCGGCAACCCAGTTACAAAATCCATAGCAATACTGTCCCACTTCCATTCTGGAATCTCCAACGGTTGCATCAATCCCGAAGGTTTCTGATGCTCCACTTTTGACTTCTGACATGTCAAATAGGCATAAACAAACTGAGCTATGTCCTTCTTCATACCGGACCACCAAAACAACTTCTTCAAATCATGGTACATCTTTGTAGCTCCCGGATGAATACTTAAGCTACTCCGATGACTTTCCTCTAAAATTGCCCTTTTCAATTCCTCATTATCCGGCACACAAATTCTGCCCCAGAATCTTAACACACCAACATTATCAACTTTGAAATCACTATCGGTATCCTCTCCTCCTGTAGGCATCAAGTCTACCAACTTCACATCCAGCTTCTGCTTCTCCTTAATCATATCCAAAAAGTCATTATTCACCTTCAACATATCCAACCTGATACTTCCTGGTGTAGTTTCACAAACCATACTCAAATCCCTGAACTGTTCAATCAATTCCAATTCCTTCACCATTAACGCAGACATATGAATTGTCTTCCGACTCAGAGCATCTGCCACCACATTAGCTTTTCCCGGATGGTAGCTCAAATTAAAGTCATAGTCTTTCAAGAATTCTAACCACCTTCTCTGCCTCATATTCAATTCCTTCTGGTCGAATAAATATTTCAAGCTCTTGTGATCACTAAACACTTCAAATCTCGACCCATACAAATAATGCCTCCATATCTTTAACACGAACACCACTGCAGCTAACTCAAGATCATGAGTAGGATAGTTCCTCTCGTGCACCCTCAATTGCCGTGAAGCATAAGCCACTACCTTGTCATTTTGCATCAACACACCGCCTAATCCCATCTTAGATGCATCACAATACACTACAAAAGAATCATTCGGACTTGGTAAAATTAGCACTGGTGTTGTAGTCAACTTCTTCTTTAGTTCCTCAAAACTTTCCTCACAGGCGGCATCCCAGACAAAAGCTTGATTCTTCCTGGTCAACTGAGTCAATGGCAACGCCAATTTAGAAAACCCTTCAATAAACCTTCTATAGTAACCTGCCAGACCCAAAAAGCTTCTAATCTCCGTTGCGGTCTTCGGAGCCTCCCATTGAAGTACTGCACTTACTTTAGAGGGGTCCACCGCTATACCATCACCAGAAATAACATGGCCTAAGAAACTCACAGTCTTCAACCAGAATTCACACTTCGAGAACTTTGCAAACAATTTGTTATCCTTCAACACCTGCAATGCAATTCTCAAGTGACCTGCATGCTCTTCGTCAGACTTAGAATAAATCAGTATATCATCAATAAACACCACAATAAACTGATCCAGATAAGAATGGAAAATACGATTCATATATTCCATAAATACACCCGGCGCATTAGACACTCCGAAAGGCATCACTGCATATTCGTAATGTCTGTAGCGAGTTCTGAAAGCAGTCTTCTGAATATCACCTTCTTTGACTCTAATCTGATGGTAACCCGACCTCAGATCAATTTTGCTGAACACACGAGCTCCTACCAGCTGATCCATTAAGTCATCAATCCTAGGGAGTGGATACTTATTCTTAATGGTCACTTTATTCAACTGACGGTAATCAATGCACAGACGCATACTACCATCCTTCTTCTTCACCAACAACACTGGAGCTCCCCACGGTGACACACTTGGCCTGATAAACTTCTTATCGAGCAGTTCCCCGACCTGAGATTTCAACTCTGCCAACTCTGATGCCGACATCCTGTACGGTGCCATAGAGATAGGTCTGGTACCTGGTACAAGATCAATAGCAAATTCAACTTCCCTCGTCGGAGGCAATTCTGTGATGTCATCTGGAAACACTTCAGGAAATTCATTAACTACTGGCAATTCATTAACTGAAGTCTTGCTTTCAACAGACAACGAGGCAAATACTGCAAACAGCTTTGCTTCATCTTCCAACAACGCCCTCAACTCTTTGCTAGATAGCGAATCCGCTAATGCTTCCTCTTCAGGAGTAAGAAACAGTAACGTCTTCCTGAAGCAATCAATATACACCCGGTTGAACTCCAACCAGTTCATCCCCAAAATAACATCAAGATTACCGAGTGGCAAACAAATCAAGTCCACTCTGAAATCTCTACCAAATACGGTCAGCGGACACTTCAAACACACCAAAGAAGTAACCACATAACTAATAGAAGGAGTTTCAATCGTCATCCTCTGCTCTAGAGTCGACGACATAATTCCTAATCTCTTCACACATTCAACAGAAATAAACGAGTGTGTTGCACCCGTGTCAATAATAGCAATCAAAGGAACATCATTAATAAAACAAGTACCTTTGATGGAACGCTCCTCATCAGTAGATTGAGCTCCTACCAAAGCAAACACTTTCCCACCAGATTGAGACGCCTGAGACTTCTTCGGCTTCTCACAGTGAGTACTGATGTGACCCTTCTCACCACAGTTATAACAAGTAGGCATAGTGGCTCTGCAATCAACTATGACATGACCTGCTTTGCCACACTTGAAGCACTTCTTCACCTCTTTCTGACAGTCATTCGCACGGTGACCCGCGCCACCACATTTGAAGCACTTGAGAGTATCAGCACTTGCTCCCCTCTCTTTTGGCTTCTTCCCCCCATCAGTTTTCTGTTTCCCCTTATCAGCTGGAGCACTGTAAGGAGTACCTCCAAATCTCTGTTTGTTTTTCTTCTCATTTACAGCTTTGTAATGAGCAATTCTGGCTCTGTTGTCATTATCATAAATTCTGCTTCTGCTCACCAGCTCTGGATAGTTTCTTATCTTCTGACAAGCAATACCCAATTTGATCTCGGGACGCAGCCCGTTCTCAAACTTCAGACACTTCGATGTCATAGCCTCTTCAGTATTATAATGAGCACAATACTGAACCAACTCCTCAAACTTTGCAGCATATTCGGCAACTGTCTTGTTACCCTGCTTCAACTCCAAAAATTCCACCTCTTTAGCACTACGGATGTCTTCCGGAAAATACTTTTCCAGAAACTCAGCTTGAAACACTGCCCAAGTAATCTCAGTACCTGCAGCTTCCAATCTCTGACGACTGTTGTCCCACCAAGCCTCAGCCTCTCCCTCCAGCATGTGAGTACCAAACCGTACCTTCTGAGCATCACTGCATCCCATGGTCCTGAAGATCTTCTCCACAGCCTTCAGCCATTTTTGTGCAGCCTCTGGGTCCAAGATACCTCCCTCATATGTAGGCGGCTTGTTACTCCGAAACTGTGCTAAGTCACAAAACTGAGCACCTCCACCCTGGTTGGCATTCTCTACAGCTTGTGCCATGGCTTGCATAGCAGCAGCAAGAGCAGCATCATTCCTTCCTGCCATACTGGACAACAATCATCACAAGGTTAAAACACCAAAATCAACTCCCATTCTAAGGACAGACTCAACTACTACACTGGCCGGACGGACCAACCTGCTTTGATACCAATTGTAACACCCCACTTTCCTAATTTAAAATACAGTGCAAAATCTTAAAGATAAATCAGAGTTTTTCACCAAAAGTGGAATGTCACATTTCAAATCCACCAAATAACTCCTTTATTAAATAAAATAGCGGAAATTGTTTTATTAACTCAACTCACGGCCATCTGCCAACAACTTATAAAATATTCCACATCAATGCGTGGTTCACAAAAAATACACCAAAATATGATACGTAACAAATGAAAGAAATAACAAATAACAAATCAATTAAAATCCCCAAATAGTTCCCGTGTTACGTATCAGAGCACTCCTATAGACTCGATCAGCAACACCAATATCCAAGCTACCTAAGTACCTGGATTATCTGTACTTCCGAAGAAGCACAGACATAACAACAACAACAAAGGGGTGAGAAATCACGTTCAAATATTATAGGTGAATAAATACATGATAAACAGGTAGTCACCATACACAAGCACCATCATCTATCAAATACGGCCTACTGCCCAATATCATCAACAACAATAAATAATAATGAAATGCAACACAACACCATGCATGCGGTACCGACTCATTGGTTCATTCAATCGAACCCGGATAGATCACATACACCTCTCCTTGGCAATGATCTATCCCCACCATTCTCCATATAGGAGTACGGATGAATCGCATACACTCCTCCTGAGCAACGATCCATCCCACTAATCACCATGAAATGCAATGACACCAAATGCATATAAACACATGTATACGACATAGATACATGCACACGATCCTCCTGATCACACCATACATACCAACAACGCAACATTACACCATTTACTTCATACACACCAACTACTTAATTAATTAATTAATTAATTAAAAATTATTAAACTGATTATTTTCGTCACCAAATTATCGTTTCTCAACAACTGACTTCTACCCTTAACCTCTCAAACCGTTAGAAATCGAAACGGGTGCGAAACTGGAGAAGAATCGCCAAAACGGTAAAATCCTACACTCTGCCAGCTCATACGCGTACGAACCCGAGTCATACGTGTATGCCTCAATTCTTCGCCCATCCATACGCGTAAGGCTCCATCTGTTACGCGTATCTCTTCACAATGCCCAAGGCCATACGCGTACTGCCTTATGTCGTACGCGTACGGACAGAGACGTTTCCTCACTGAGTTTCCCATATTCCAATGCCATACGCGTATTGTTCTCTCTTACGCGTACTGCCCAGTGCCCTTACGCGTATGGCCCATTTCCCTTCACTCCCATACGCGTATGGCCTAGTCCCATACGCGTATGGCCATATCTATTACGCATTTCACCAGAGACCTCCCTATTCTGCATTCTGCTACGATTTTCACATGTTTCCACTTCTAATCAGTCCTATAATCATTTCTACATTGATTTTAGGTCCTATTTTCCTTCTTTCACATGCATCTTATGATTACTACATCAATTACAAGCCTAAAATCTTAAATCGTTTCCCCCAATCTGAATCAACAACAACATATACGTTCATACAACAGCAACAACAGCAGAAAATCTCATAATCATAGATCGATTCAAACACAACTTCCTTATCAGATCAGACGTATGCAACAATTCATCAACACAGTATTTTCATACAAATTCCTACGGGGTTAAGGACTCCCCACTACCCGATCATGAGATAAACACCAATATTAAACCCGTTTCTCCGCCCTTACCTCGAATAATTGCTTAATTTCCTGCGAAAATTGACAATTGGGGAAGATGATCCAAGCCCTAGCACACCTTGTTCTTTCTCTTCTCTTGGTTCTCTATTCTCTTTCTATCTCTATAATTCTTACTATTCCAACTTTTACCAATTACTACTAATTAGGCTCTAATTACCAAGTTACCCTCACTAATCTCATTAACCCAATAATCATTTAATTATATTGGGTCCTATTTTTACTAAATAATTTTAATAATAATAGTAACCAAAACAATATTAATACTAATAATAATAATAACATGAAATATACCATTATCCTAATAATAATAATAATATTTCTATATTATTAATATCACTCCCCACGCACTCAAACACGCACCCAACCAAAGCCAACAAATAAAAATAATACCGGACATCTAAATAATCAAAATGGGGTGTTACATTATCCGTTTCTCTCCGATCAGATTCAGTTCGTCGTGTAGGCTTTGACACCATTCAGCTTCGGTGAGCTTAGCTTCCATCAATACTCAGATTGACGGGATCTCTACATCTATGGGGAGCACTGCTTCCATGCCATATACTAGAGAGAAAGGGGTTGCCCCTGTTGAAGTGCGAACAGATGTGCGATAACCGTGAAGAGCAAAGGGTAGCATCTCGTGCCAGTCTTTGTAGGTTACAACCATCTTTTGAACGATCTTCTTGATGTTCTTGTTAGCCGCTTCTACCGCTCCGTTCCTCTTGGGTCGGTAGGGAGATGAGTTATGGTGTTCAATCTTGAACTCTGCGCACAACTCTTTCATCATCTTGTTTTTCAAGTTGGATCCATTATCAGTAATGATCTCGCTTGGAACACCATAACGGCAGATGATATTGTTTTTTATAAATCGGACCACCACTTGTCGGGTTACATTGGCGAATGACGCTGCTTCAACCCACTTGGTGAAGTAGTCAATGGCTACCAGGATGAACCGATGTCCGTTTGAAGCCTTGGGCTCAATCATGCCAATCATGTCGATTCCCCATATGGAAAAAGGCCATGGGGAAGAGAGAACTTTGAGATGTGATGGCGGTACATGAATTTTGTCGGAGTATATCTGACACTTGTGACACCTCCTCATGTACTTGTAGCAGTCAGATTCCATTGTCAACCAATAGTACCCTGCTCTTAGAATTTTTCTCGCCATTGTGTGTTCGCTGGCATGAGTGCCAAAGGACCCTTCGTGAATTTCTTTCATAAGCATGTCTGCTTCTGGTCTGTCTACGCATCAGAGCAAGACCATGTCAAAATTTCTCTTATAGAGAGTGTCCCCGCTCAGGAAGAAGTTTCCAACCAATCTTCAGAGGGTTTTTCTGTCTTTCCTGGATGCCCCAGGTGGGTACTCTTGTTTCTGAAGGAAGCATTTGATATCGTGATACCAAGGTTTGTCGTCTATGACTGCTTCAATCGTGAAGATGTAAGCGGCCCGTTCAAGGCGCATTATGTCGATCTTAGGTAGGTCGTTCCATTGACCTACACTAATCATGGAAGAGAGAGTGGCTAATGCATCAGCCATGTGATTCTCCTCACGAGGGATATGATGAAACTCGACTCTGTCAAAGAAGGATAACAACCTTCTTGCGTAGTCTTTGTAAGGAATCAATCCTGATTGGTATGTGTTCCAATCTCCTTTTATCTGATTGATAACTAGAGCTGAGTCGCTATATACGTCCAAGCTTTTGATCCTTAAATTAATTGCTTCTTCGAGACCCATAATACAAGCTTTGTATTCGGCCTCGTTGTTCGTACATTTGAACGTAAGTCTGGCAGTGAAAGGAATGTGGGTACCCTGAGGGGTAACAATGATTGCCCCAATTCCGTTTCCGTAATGATTAACTGCTCCGTCAAAGATAAGTCCCCATTGGGAACCTGGTTCTGGCCCTTCACTGGGTAACGGTTCATCGCAGTCTTTCATCTTTAGATACATGACATCTTCGTCTGGGAAGTCAAACCCGGTTGATTCTTGATCGTCAATAGGTTGATGAGCCAAATGATCGGCTAAAATACTTCCCTTAACGGATTTCTGAGCGTGGTACTCTATGTCATATTCTGATAGCAGCATCTGCCAACGGGCAATTCTTCCCGTGAGAGCAGGTTTTTCGAAGACGTACTTGATTGGATCCATTTCTGAGATTAACCAAATAGTATGACAAATCATGTATTGGCGAAGACGTTTGGCCGCCCAAGCCAAAACGCAGCAAGTTTTCTCGAGCATCGTGTACCGAGTTTTGCATTCGGTGAATTTCTTGCTCAAATAGTAAATGGCAGACTCCTTCCTTTTGGTTTCGTCCTGTTGGCCAAGTACACATCCCATTGAGTCTTCCAAGACTGTGAGGTAAATGATCAGTGGTCTTCCTTCCATTGAAGGTGATAGAATCGGCGGATTCAACAGGTATTCCTTAATACTGTCGAAGGCGGTTTGGCAATCTTCTGACCAAACGCAATCCTGGTTCTTTTTGAGTAATTTGAAAATCGGCGCCCATGTGGTGGTCATAAGGAATATGAACCTGGAGATGTAGGTCAAACGTCCCAGGAATCCTCTGACTTGTTTTTCAGTTTTGGAGAAGGCATTTCTTGAATGGCCTTGACCTTGTCAGGATCAACCTCAATTCCTTTCTGGCTAACGATGAACCCTAGTAGTCTCCCTGAACGGACACCGAAGGTGCACTTGTTGGGATTCAAGCAGAGTTTGTACTTCCTCAAACCCTCGAATAGTTTCGACAGGTGGGTCACATGCTCGTCTTCTGTCTTAGATTTTGCAATCATGTCATCGACATATACCTCTATCTCTCTGTTTATCATGTCATGAAACAGAGTAGTCATGGCCCTTTGATAGGTTGCCCCGGCGTTCTTCAAACCGAACGACATCACCTTGTAACAAAAGGTACCCCATGGGGTAATGAACGAAGTTTTCTCCATGTCTTTCGGCGCCATTTTGATCTGGTTATAGCCCGAGAATCCATCCATGAAGGAGAAAATTTTGAACTTTGCTGTACTGTCTACCAGCATGTCAATGTGTGGTAAAGGAAAGTCGTCCTTTGGACTAGCCTTGTTCAAATCCCTGTAATCAACACACATTCTGACCTTTCCGTCCTTTTTCGGAACGGGTACGATGTTGGCTAACCATTGAGGATATTCAGATGTGGCGAGGAAACCTGCGTCAATCTGTTTCTGTACTTCCTCTTTGATTTTGATGGCCATGTCCGGGTGAGTGCGTCTCAACCTTTGCTTTACTGGCGGACATTCCGATCTCAACGGTAAGTGATGTTCCACGATGCTGGTATCCAACCCTGGCATATCCTGATAGGACCAAGCGAATACATCGGGAAATTCTCTGAGAAGCTTTATCAAACTCTCCTTGGCAGATGGACTGAGCAGTGCCCCAATCCTGATTTCTTTTCTCTCTTGTTCTGAACCTAAGTTTACCTTTTCCAACGGCTCTTTGTGAGGTTCAATGGACCTTTCCTCTTGTCTGAGTAGTCGAGAGATCTCTTCTGGAATTTTGTCGTCATTTTCTTCTTCAGCCTCGAATACTGGGAACTCAAAGTTGGGAGAAGGCATCGGATCGTATGTTTCAACGGGGTTTAAAACAAGCAATCTGCATGACGTATTGATTCGTGTTTAGAAGAGATAGAGAAAATGCAAGTGTGTGCAGTGTATTTATTTTTACTGCTTGTTTTTATTTGAATTGTTTTTTAGGATTACCATTTTCTGAAAAAGCAAAAAGAGAAAACAACAATTAATGCGGAAATTACAGAACGACATTATTTTATTAATGAACAAGTCGATTCTTGAAACTACAGCCCTATAAAACAAAACTCTGTCGCTTTGGACGAAGCGAAGAGGGAAAATTTACAGAAAGCGAGCCCTATCAAAACATCCGTTTCACCTGGGCAGGGTGAAAGGTTAAAAGACGGAAATTACTTTGACTTATGAACGATCTTCGGAACCTCGACGGCAACCCATTGGCGGCGAACTCCTCGGTGAATCACAAAGTCTGGCACCTTCCTTGATTTGTCTTCAGAAGTGACGCTGATTTCTGGTGGAGCAGGATCATTGGAATCTGTCTCCCAAGCAGAATTGTCGTAGGAGAATTCCTCAGTTGCATTTTGCATAGTATTTGTGCTCTCAGCTGTATCTACCCATCCAGTTGGCTGGATGTCTTCGAGCCTGATACGAGAGCCTTCGGGAGCGGTGTACTTGACCATATAGTCGTATTTCCCACTCGGTTGTCCCAAGGTGTCCCACACTTCTCTGGAACTGGAGGAGTCATGTCTCTCGATGACGTTGACCTCGGGAAAAGCATAGTTGACGAATTCAAGTCCTGCAAATGTTGCGAATTCATCGTCATGTTGAGTAGTTTCTGAATGACCTGAGTGTTGATCCCATGACATGGTGAGGACACAGGTATTTTGTTCAATGACGGTCAGCTGATTTTCATGATTCGGCTGACTCTCTTGCCCCAAATCTCCTGGATAAGGTTGCCACATTGGCAGACCATCCATTGGGCCATAGTAGGTGTAGTCAAACTTGTCTTTCATCAGAGTGTCCTCCTCTAATGAGTTTGCCGTAGCACGACATCCTTCCGGATCATAATCCCCGTGTATCATTTCGACATCTGACCGTGGTATAGATCTCAGACTCTGTGCGGGATAGCAAAATGGTATAGGCACCTCTTCCTTAGACATATAACCGTCCTCGTTAAGGTAGGACTTCCATTCTTCATCTGTGTCAGAGGGATCTTCCTCATTGATAGCATGTACTGCCTGAGACACCGGGTGAAGAAAACCTCCACTGTGGAAGAAGTTTTGAAGGGGATGAAGACTTTCATCGTTGGCAGCTGTCTGGGTACAGGTTGCAGAAAAACCAAGACCCTTCTTTGTTTTATTGTCAATAGGAATGACAAGCTGTCCCTATCCTGTTGTATCGGTACTCTCGACCGCTTTGATAACATCTTTGTATGAGGAAATTGAGGTTCCTCCTTTGAACTGATTGTTTTTACTTACCGACAGTGCTTGGAACTGAGTTCCAATAACCTCCTCGGGTTCTATGCCAGTAGATGATGACAAGTTGCTTACAAGCAAGGCTTGTTCCCCACAAACTGTGACAAGTTGATCGTTCTTGACGAACTTTAGCTTTTGGTGGAGGGTTGAAGTAACCGCTCCAGCCTTATGTATCCAAGGTCTTCCTAATAAACAACTGTACGTTTCCCGGATGTCCATGACCTGGAAAGTGACTTGGAAAGTGTGAGGACCAATAGTTATGGGAAGATCAACTTCGCCGATAACTGTTTTTCTGGATTCGTCGAACGCTTTGACGACGACCTCGCTGATTCTCATCGGAGGGCCTTTGAATGATAATTGCATCAAAGTGGACTTCAGCATAACATTCAGGGCTGACCCTGTGTCTACCAGTACGCTGGCTAAAGCATCGTCCTGGCAGTTAACTGTAATGTTGAGCGCCCTGTTATGACGACGACCCTCTTCAGGTAATTCCTCATCACTAAATCCCAAATTGTTGCAGGAAGTGATGTTAGAGACAATGCTATCGAACTGTCTGATTGTTACATCTTGTTCCACAAAGGCTTGCTCCAAGACTTTCTGTAGAGCCTCCCTGTGGGCTTCTGAACTGAGTAACAGCGATAATACCGAGATCTTTGAAGGAGTCTGTAACAGCTGATCAACAATGTTGTATTCACTCCTTTGGATGAGCTTCAGCATCTCATCATTTTTTTTGAAAGGTCGGGATTACTGGATTGACCGACTGATGGATCGGGAACTTCTGTCTGAGGTTCCTTTTCTTTGTTAGGTTCTCCAACTCCTCGGTTGAAGATTCGACCACTCCGTGTTACACGACTGACGTCTGCAATATTCACGACGGAGGGTAATGGAATTTCCTTTCCATTTTCAACTGTCATTGCACCGTATTTGTAAGGGATAGCCTTAGCTGACTCATACGGTAACGGTCCTGGTAGATAGATAACTACAGGAGCCTTCTGATTTTTCTGACCATCATAATTAATCTCGATCCGTTCCCGGTTGGGAACTTTAGATTCGTCAAGTAGAGGGATGATGGCAAAAACATCCCTGGTCCTATGATGACCAGAGATTGTGACAACGTCCTCAACTTGCTCGGCAAGGTAGGTCGGCGTCCAGTCGATGAGTCCAGAACCCGGATATGGGCGAATCTCTCCACGATCTACCTGACCCTGAAGAGCTGCTCTCACAAAGTAACACCCTTGGTTACTTTCCGAACAGACATCGTAACGTTCATAGTTGTGTGGTGGCACCTGGCCACGCCCACTTTGAATACAATGTAACCTCACTAGGTTAGCTTCCACATATCAGACATCCTGACTCTGACGCCGAGTGGGGTTTCTGTTATTGATACTAATTTGCTGAGTATCTTCATCCATATAAATTGGCATCCTCCAGTGATTTAACAAGTGCTGAAGTGCCTCCTGGACAAGGGTACAACCTCGATCGTTTTTGCAACCCGCTTTACAGCTCTGATAGTCATGTGATATTAAGAATCTGAGTCGGACCTGCTCAGCATGTAACTCTACCAGGTTGGTATTCATCACACGAATATCGAAGATCTGAACCATATTGATCTGATAGGGATTCCTATCATGGTAGTCTTGGATCCATCCAAGATCCATCTGACGTTGGAGGGCCTCCTGTATGAAAGAGCATCCCTGTTTGTTTACCGAGCAAATCAGACAGGAACTGTAATCGTGCCGCGGCAGATTATGATACTGGCTTTGCCTTGAGTGCATTGCCACCAGATTGACATTCCTCGCACGGATATCGTGGTTCTGAATGACATTAGAATTTGTGTAAACCATTTAACTCCACGAACTCGGTGCTCTTGGATCCATCTGAGATCCATCTGTTCCTGTAGAGCTGCTTGCACCACAGAACATCCCTGATTGTCTTTAGAGCAGATATCACACTGGTGATAATTATGAGGTGGCACATGGCCATATCCACTCTGTCTACAATGCATCTTGACCAGATTGGTTTTCAACAAGAGTACATCGTGAATTTGATAGACATCATTAGTCTCTTCTTCTATCAAATTGACTGCAGCCTTCTCATGTTGAGGCAGCGGGTTCGTGAGAACATTAGGATTTGTATCCTTGAAGGATAAGACCCCACTCCTCACAAGTTTTTGCACGTCGGACTTGAAATTGAGACAAGTCTCTATGTTATGCCCTGGACCTCCTTGGTGGTAAGGGCAAGTTTGATCCACCTTAAACCAAAAAGGCGGATTTTCCGGTACTGTAAGAGGAGATTTAGTCTGAATGTGCCCCTTAGCCAGTAGTAATGGAAACATCTCTGCGTATGACACAGGTATAGGATCAAATCCTGGTGGCCGTGTTGTACGGTTGTTGTTGTATGGAGGACGAGCCTGCTGAAGAGGCTATTGTGTCCTTTGCTGATCAGGTTGGCTCTGCGCAACCTGAGGTTGATACATAGGAATAGACGCAGGGTTGATAGCAGGAGTCACAGCTGCTACCGGTTGATAACATCGCCTTTGCTTTCCGAGAGAGATATTCCCAATATCCTGCTCTTTTTTCTTGGGGAGAGCACTACCATATTTTTTAGTACCGCTCGCCGATCCAGTGTCTTTTACCAAACGTCCTTCTCGGACGGCTTCCTCAAGACGTACGCCCATGCCAACCATTTCGGTGAAATCACTGGGCGCACTGGCAACCATTCGGTCATAGTAAAATGAGCTTAAGGTCTTTAAGAAGATCTTTGTCATCTCTTTTTTGTCCAGAGGTGGACAAATTTGAGCGCAATCTCACGCCACCTTTGAGCATACTCCTTAAAGGTTTCCTTGTCCTTTTGCGACATCGATCTGAGTTGATCTCTGTCGGGTGCCATGTCCAAATTGTATTTGTATTGTTGGACGAAGGCAGTGCCAAGATCTCTGAATGTGCTGATCGTGGCACGGTTTAAACCCATGTACCATTTGAGTGCGGCACCAGTTAAACTATCCTGAAAGTAGTGAATCAGTAGGTCCTGATTTTCCGTCTGAGCTGACATCCGCCGGGCATACATCACCAGATGGCTTTGAGGACAAGAGTTACCCTTGTACTTTTCAAAGTCGGGCACTTGAAATTTGTGCGGGACTTTCACATTTGGGACCAAGCAGAGATTTGCGGCGTCCTTTCCAAATAGATCCTGACTGCGAATAGCTTGCAGTTCCTTCTGAATTTCCAAGAACTGCTCCTAGAATTCCTCCATTCTGTCAAACATAGTTTCCTTCTTACCAGAAGGGATCGGTGGAATCTGTCCTTCCGGGACAGTGTGCACCACAGGGGGTGGTACCGTGACTACGGTAGTGAGTCTTGGCATCTCCCGAAGTTTGTAACCTTCAGGAGTCTTCAGTATGCCTCTGGCATCTTTGCTTTCCT
This sequence comes from Lathyrus tuberosus, assembly GCA_022829125.1. Classification (NCBI taxonomy): domain Eukaryota; kingdom Viridiplantae; phylum Streptophyta; class Magnoliopsida; order Fabales; family Fabaceae; genus Lathyrus; species Lathyrus tuberosus. The sequence continues at coordinate 1,495,698 of JALAZF010000535.1, forward strand.
AAAGTTTGTAACCTTCAGGCCCAACGGCTTCTGTTATGATTCCCTGATCTTCAGTGATCGGCGGAATATATCCTTCCGAGATATAGTTAACAAGCATGCCCCAAGGACGATCTTTCGGTATTTGATACCTAGGATCATACTTCTCCACTATGGGCGTTGAGGTGATCTCTGAGATCACAGTTCTTTGCAGCTGAGCTTCTGCCATGGCTTGCATGTCGTTACGAAGCTTTCTCATATCCTCTCTCAAAGCGTCGATCTCTTCTTTCGACTCTCTGTTTTCTTCCTCAAGATCATCCATATTTTTCTGACGATTGGCCCGAGTATTATACGAATGAGACAGTTTGACTCTAGAATCGAGACACAAACGTGAGATTCGTAGGTAAGAAGAATACGCGATGTGAGAATGATGAATGCAATGATTATATTAATTGTTTTTTTGGTTTAATCAAAATAAACTTCGACAATTAGATTGCAAATATCAAACGGTGGGGAAACCCCTTTTTATTGAATTCAAAGGATTACAGAAATGGAAATACAGTAGATTACAAGGTGCAGAAACAGAAACCTAAGCTAATGGGTCCCGAGTCCTCTCTGAAGAGAAATCGGGTGCTGATTCTGATATCTTCCTTTTCTTTGACCGGGGCTCTTGGGCCGTTGTCGGGTTGTCATTCCTTTGCCAGGTGAAAGGAGCGAGCAAATTCCTTTGGTCATCCTGACTCTCTACAGCATGTTGCTCCAAAATTTCAATCAGAGCATCTTTCTCTTTCAGTAATTGCTGTATTTTGATGCCCTCCACGTCGAGGGTGCGGTACTTGTTCTTCCAAGACTTTCTCTCCTTTTAAACTTTGTTGAGAGTAACCTGAAGCTTTTCAGTTTCTGTCATGAAGTACATGACAGATTCCCTCGGCGGAAGAATTCCGTAACGAGGATAAGGCATCTTCAGCTTGAGAGCTCTAGTTTGTACCCAATGGAGATAAGGCTCCACCGAGACACAATCCGGTTTTCCTAGAGACTCTCGTCCTTTCTTATGAACATGTTTCCAAGCGTGCACTATTTCCATCTTTAGTGCTCTGTCATTTTCTCCTTCCTTGAAGAAAAGACCTTCCAGATGAACACCCCGTGGGACGTGTCTCATTGGGTATCCAAATTGACGACGAACGAGAACTGGATGGTAATTGATTCCTCCCTTAATTCCTATAAGGGGTACGTTGGGGAAGTTTCCACAACGATCAATGATCCTGATCCCATCATAGATCCTATTACACCAATCTATATCAGAGTTGGTAAGGGACATGATCTTCTGCAACCAACGTAAGGCACTCTTACAATCCCAAAAAGCAGCAGACTTGGGCAAGTGAGAGATAAACCATTTGTAAAGCAGAGGTACACAACATGTGATCTCCCCTCTGCTGTACAAATTTCCCAAGTGTACAGAATGATACGAATCTGCGAGCAAAGTCGGCACAGGGTTTCCAATGAGAAAAACCTTAATGGAGTTGATATCGACGAAGTTATTGATGTTGGGAAACAAAAATAACCCGTAGGCGAGCAAGACAAAGACGCTTTCAAAAGCAGTCACGTTTCCTATACTGGCAAAATACAAGGCCTTCTTTATCAAGAACTGGGCTGGCAAACCTTGGATGCCACCCTTGGTAGTTAGGTGAGTCCTAACCTCAGACTCGTCCAAATGAATTGCTCTTGCAATGGTCTGATTCTTTGGAATTTCTTCCAGTCCAGAAAATGGAGCTTGATCAGCAATGTGTAGATCAATCAGATGAGAATACTCCTCTAGCATTGGTGCGAGCTGGTAATCCGGGAATGTGAAACAGTGATAAACTAGATCATAAAACTGAATGAGCGCATCCATGATTCCCTCAATCACATAGACTCTTAACAGTGGTAGCAAACCTCCGTGCTTGGCTCTGAAAGCCTCTGGGTTTGTGATCATTCCTGCTAACCTTCTCAAATCCTCTAGTTTTGGAACCTTGAAGGTGTAAGTATGAGTTCTCCTTCTACCGAAATCCATTAGTGCAATCCTTTTCTCTGATATTTGTAATCACAATCTCAGTTTAATTTGAAAAACAGAGAGACTAGAAGAGAAATTTTTTGAATGTTTTTAATGTTTTTTTTAAATGAATGCATGAATGCAGCACACAAAAACAAAGAAAAAACATGGGGTCAAAGGGTCGTTGTCATGAAGTCAAGGCTCTACCCATCCCCAAAGGTTTATACTAAGGTGATTTTTGTACCTGTACTCATTATCACCAACTCCTCCCAGGAAAGCAAAACAACAAGCGGATCGCCAGCGAGTTGTAGAGCAATCTTAGAGTAAGTGCCATTCACCGAGAATAGATCACCAGCCTCAAATGAGGGTAGTATCGCGTAACAACTATTCCCGATAGTTTCCGCACTACAAAAGGGTTTGGCTCCTCAGCTTCTCAGACATCACAATCGGCCCATTGTCTAGGTGAGAGAATGGTTTGCATTGGTCAGCCTCCACTGAGGTTGATGGTCAACCTAGTCGCCATCACTTATCTTAAGTGTATACTCGATCTTTCCACATGCGGCATCACACGCATTCCCATTAGCAGAAAAATAAACACGTATAGCAATTACGAAAAGCAGTATATACATTTGTCCTAATCATCCTAGACTTTTAAAATCTAAGAATCTTAAGTTCCTGACAGAAAATGGTTTCCCGACGGAGTCACCAATCCGTGGTTTTATTCCAAAATAACGGAGTTTTGACCTAAGATCCTAGTGACGTCAAGGTTTCCACAAAAAAGAACAAGATCCCTAAATAGACCAACGGTATTCCCCAGCAGAGTCGCCATTTTTCTGTAGCGAGTGATTTTTGGATGTGGTTGCGAAGCACGATCGCTCTGGTACTACAGCTCGATTCATTTTTTATCCTATTAAAGCTGATGAAGGAAGGGAAATAGATGTCTCCAACTAACCCTGCTTGCATACTGAGATTAAACAGTCAAAACTGTTGGTTTACAGATGCTACAAAGATTCGGGGTTTCTCCTAAGTTTATTTTATTGACGAGGGGTGCTTTAGGCTATTGGTTGAGATGTTAGGACGGATATATATATATGAAAGTATGGGATTTTGGGTTTTTGATTAGTGTGCTCGCTAAGATTTTTCTTTCAATCTTATGCCTACGTATTCCCGTTTACCGAAACAGGGAAATCAGAGCGTTCGTAGTTCCTCCTATTCTATGAGAGGAAATGGGTGTTTTGGTGTCTTGTTCAAAGCCCAAGACGTGAAGTGAAAGGTGATTTGTATCTTGTTCAAAGCCCAAGATGTGAAGCTGAAGGTGATTTGTATCTTGTTCAAAGCCCAAGATGTGAAGCTGAAGGTGTTTGACTTTAAAGAGAATTTGTCATCTCTAAAGAGGGTCTGTTTGTAACAACTGTTGGGTGACTGACTGTAAAGGAGGATTACTTTAACCGGGATTTGTGAATCCGGAAATGCCATAATTTCCTTTATAGGGGATTTTAACCTGAAGGAGAAGACTTTAAATCAGTTTAGAGCAATGCCATCTTTCCTTAGGAATTTCTCATACTAAAAGAGGGACATTGGCATGGATGTAGATGATCCAGAGGCTTGCCGCTTACAGCAGTTAGATGGAGGGGATGGAGTTGTTAATGTTTGTGTACTGTGAACGAGGCACAGCTTTGATGCTAAAAGGTTAATTGGATCAACCAGTGGTTTTCTTATACAAAGCCTAAGAGAAGGCGATTATGTGTCTCGTATAAAGCCCGAGAGAGAGGCTAAAAGGTTTTGACTCAACGAGGGAATCTTTTGGTATCTCGTATAAAGCCCGAGATGGAGGCGAAAGGGTGATTGACTCAACGAGGGAGTCTCTTTATGTGTCTCGTACAAAGCCCGAGAGAGAGGCTAAACGTTGTTTGACCCCGCTGGGGAGAATCATTGTACAAAGCCCAAGAGAGAGGCTAACTTCACTGGAGAAGGATCATTATACAAAGCCTAAGAGGAGGTTATGGCGACTGTTCAGTTAAGTGACGGGTCCAGTAGACTGATTTTTAAAGAGAAAATCAGTCTTATATGAGTAATGTTGTACTCGAGGATTTGATTCGAGGATCCGGGTTATTCCTGTTCTTTAAGGAAGTGGGAAATCCGAAGGGTATTGAGACTGTCCGAGTCTACGGGTTTTCTTCCTATTCTTGAAGGGGTCACTTGAGAATGTCTTTGAGACTCAAGGATATTAGACTGTCCAAGTCTAGAGTTTCATCTTTTGTACCATGCTTTGAGAAACAGTAGTAGACTCTATGAAAGGACTGTTCTATGCAGATGACTAAGTTCTGTACCTATACCTCTAGGAGGTCGTCGGGACAATTTGTACGAAGCCCAAGAGGAGGCTGGAAACTTTTAAGAAGCTGACGGGTCCTTGTACGATGCCCAAGAGGAGGCTATCATTCCCGGAGGAAGATATCATTATACGAAGCCTAAGAGGAGGCTGTGAATACTTCTAAGAAGCCGTAGGGTCCTTGTACTAAGCCCAAGAGGAGGCCGGGTTGCTTTTAGGAAGCCTGTGGGTCCTTGTACGATGCCCAAGAGGAGGCCGATGCTTTTAAGAAGCCCGTGGGTCCCCAAACCCCGAGAAATTCAAGGCAAGCTATTCACAAGAAATAGATCAAGTCAGGAAAGTTTGAGAATTTGGAAGAAACTCAAAGATGCCATTCACAGAGAATACAGTCATCTCTGGGAGTAGAGTTTCTTGACTATTCCTAATGAGGATAGCCGAAGAGAAAACTGTATCTGGTGATCCTATTGGGGGTCTAGTTGTCTATTTCTATGAATAAACAAAGCGGCGTCACCTAGTTCTAGACGTAGTTGACGGGGAAACTCTAAATATCTATACTATTATTACACAGTTGATATGAGTTATGAAAGAAGACTTACAGTGAAACAGCCCCACAATACAGTTATATGTATATGAAAGCGGTAAATGAAAGCAATAACCACTTACTCGGTTGTAGAGCTTCCATGCTGTTTGGTTAGTTGTTCAACAAAGAAAGATTGAAAACAACAGTATATTCAAAATCAAAGGAGAAAGTGCTTTGAAAAACAAAGATTTGGGGCTTACAGCTCAAGGAGAGGCCCAGGGTTTTATCAGTGAGCGCACTGTTTGAATTTGTACAGAGGGACTTATACAAGTGACTGAGGCCCAAAAAATGTTTTCCTGTACAAAGAGATGGGTCTTACACTCTCTCAAGAGGCCCAAAAAGTTTAAAGAAAAAGAGTAGGGCTTATAACACGAGGGTAGGCCCAATTGATTTTTCCGTTTGAAATGGCGATCGCGCCGAGGTTTTCTTTTAACACAGAAGGACTTATACAATAAGTGAGGCCCAAAATGTTTTGGTTAAAAGGGGGTTGGGTCTTACACTCTATTAGAGGCCCAAAAGTTTTAAATGGGTCTTATAGCTCGAGGAGAGGCCCAAAAGGTTATTTTTCAAAAGGCGACGATCGCGCCGTTTGTTTTTAACGGTATCGGGACTTATACAATACACTGAGGCCCAAAAATGGTTTGGTCAAAAAAGGATTGGGTCTTACACTCTATTAGAGGCCCAAAGTGTTTTGAAAATGATTTATGAGGGTTGAATTAATCCAAAAACCCTAATTTGTTTTCAAAATGTGTTTTAATTGAATAAAAACTGAATTAAAATGATCAAAATTGTTTAACATAGGAAAAACAAATTGTAATATTGGATTAATGCTTCAAAAATTAAGTATTGACCTACAAAATAATTAGAAAGCATTAAAAGTTGCAAAATCAAGGTGGAAAAAATATTTTAAATGTTAAAAACAATTAAAACATTAATTCTTTGCAAAAATATCAATTATACAAAATAAATAATATTTTTGGGATTTTTTGGGAAAATAAAATATTTTAACATTTTTGTGAATTATTAAAAAAAGAATCAACTCAAAATCATTAAAACTCAGAGAGAAATTAATTTTTGAATCAATTAAATAAAATCAAAAAATTCAAATATGAAAATGGCGCCAAGAACATGGACCAAGAACACGCACGTTTTCTGCCTTGCCCAGATTTTCATTTTCTATCCAATCTCACTGAATACTTGATTATATTATGCAATCCACATATCAATATGCTCGTCTCAACCTCACGATCATGTTTATGACAATTAATTTCATTTAAATTAAGCATAAAACAAGAAATCACGATAAATCCTTATGAACCCTAATTTCTGCATGAAGGCTGGGATTTTTAATACACGATTCAAACAAAGCAATTACTTGAGAGGAAACATTCCATGCATGATTATGAACATTTGGCAAAAGTATTGTGCGAGGAAATATGCATAGATTGAGAGATGACCAAGTTTAAGCTTACCTCTAGGTCGTGATAGCAAGAGCAAATTGATTTATGAGTAGGAGGTGTTACAGATGAATTGTGATGATCTGAACAGCTTCCCTACACCCTATGGAGTGTGTTTGAATTCTTGGACTTGACTGAGAATGGCTGGATCACTTCATGGCATCTCAACTGCACTTTGGTTAAAACCTTGAGCAATTGACTGGTGATTCTGAGAAATCAGTGTTCCAGTTGTTGTTTAAGTGTTTGATCAGCTCACATATGATGTATATGAGGTGTGTGTGTGATTGGTTTGAGTGGAATTGCTCTCTAATGAAAAACCCGATAGTGACTTGCTAAGAAAGGCATTTTTGAGAGTGAGAAGTGGTTTTTGAGAAAGGCAAGTGTTGTAGGCCTTTGGTGTACTTAAACTGATCACAATTGAGCTCTATTTATAGTAGAGCAAGTTTGTTTTGGGATCCACAGTGAATGGCAACTGCAGCAGGTGTTTGTTCAATGTTGGCTAATGGAAATCCAAGTCTCCTCTAGCCATTGACTAGAGGTTAGGGCACAGGGCTGTGGTTCCCTTGGTCTTGGATAAGTCTTGACTGAATTCAGTTGCAAATGGCTCAGTCCATGCCACCTTGATGCTTCCATTGAATGCTCCAATCCAAAATTAGAGTCTTGTCCCTATTTTGGCCATTCTATGTTCAACATGCTATTTCTTGTTCCAAAGACTTTGGAGGCTTGGCTCAGTGATTGTCCCCTTTAGATTCAATCCTCAGAGGTGTCCAAGTGGATAGGAGCATTTGGATTTGGCTGATTTTGGCAAATCGAGCAAAAGTACAAATTCTGCCTTGCCTTGGCAGATTTCAGCAAGGCAACTTTCCAATGTCATATCTCATGACTCAAATTGAATTTAGTAATGTTCTTGGTCATTTTGGAAAGCCTTTACATGATACAACAACTGTTTAAACATATTTGGTTTTGATCTCTTTTGAATCCAAGTGAAAAACCCCCTACATTTGGCAAAAAGTAGGGTAAAATCTGACTTAGTGAAATTTTCACTAAGTGTTGGAACAAAGTGACTTTTCTTGATTTTGATCACTCCATAACTCAAAATCCATGAGGAATTGGAATTAGGTCTAGATGAATTTTTTGTAGAGGGCAATGAGATCTACAAATCAAGCCTTGGATGGGAGAAAATGGCTTTGTGGTTTAGGAGTTATGACCCTCCAAAGTTAGTACCCTAGCCACTTTATTTTTTAACTTAGAAAATTTTCTAAGTTTTTTATGGTTACCCCTTTTACAAGTTACCCAACTTTTCTTGATTTTTCTTGATGAATGATGATTCAAATCATACATTAACATCATTTTAGGGTTAAAAATCCATTTTGGTGAAAAATCTCAAAAAGTCAAAGTTGACTTTTGTGCACAGTTGACTTTTTATCAGATGAATTCCAAACTGTGCAATTCTTCAGGAAATCATGTCCTTGACCTAAATCAAACTTGATGGACATGTTCCATGGGTATCTTAGGGTATATTGATGCATGTCATAGGGCTTGGGAGCATGTCCTGGTCAAAAGTCAAAGTTACAGTTGACTTTTTCCTTAAAACCCTAACTGTGGTGCAGATGAAATTGAGACTTGTTGCTCAAGCTTCTGGGATCAATCCATTGTTGCAAATGGATCAATATAGTTAATTAGAGACCCTCAAACCCTCTCTTGAGGTCTTGGCTCATGATTTTCCCTAAAAGTCAACTTAGGGGTGAATTAGGTCAAGAAACCCTAATTCCTGATTTTTGATGAATGCATCCCCTGAGGCAAAATTGACTTGATGATTGGGTCCATGAGGTTCCATGAAGTATATTAGGTTAGGTTTTGGATCATTGGCTTGTGCCCAGATGAAAAATTTCCATCGGGAGGCCCTGGTCGACCAAAACCCTAATTTGGTGACACTGTCGATCTTGAGACTTAATCCACCTAGAAGGGAGCAGCCTTGTGCTTGATCCTTGAAGTGGGAGTCCTTTTGATCCATTGTGGATGTTTGAGAGGTTAGACAAGTTGAAGATCATGTCATTCCTTGATTGATCCTTTGTCTAAGCACTCAGAGAGGGCTTGAAACCCTAATTTTGATTGTAGTGAATGCTCACCCATCTTTGGGGAGACTGATGAAGTATGATGGCCCATCCATATTGTGATGATGATTTTCACAATGATGGGAAATCCTAGTGGTCAAAATTTGGGGTATGACAACTCTGAGTTAAAATCATCTGTCATTTCGTCATCCTTGGTTACTTCCTCCTTTGGCGCTTCTTGCACTGGAGCAGTGGGTGGATTATCAGGCTTTACTTCTTCCATCTGGGTCGAAGTATGAACGTTGCTGCTAGTTTCTGGCTTGTCTTTTCCTGTAGCCTCCCTCTCAGCCTTCTTTCGACGTTGGTGTCTCCTCCATTGTGACTTCGTCATAGGGTTCTTACCCTTATAATTCTCAGAAGGGTAAGTCACCCTTTTGGACTTCTAGATTTCCTTTCTGTATGACATAGAGGATGCCCTCTGCACTTCAAAATCCTTCCATTTTCCTTGCCCCTGGGCTTGTCAGATTGGATTCACCCACCTATCATCTGGAGCCTTGGTTGTTGGTTTGAACGTGTTAGGGCATTTTTCGCCTAACCTCTCTCCATTTTGGTTCCCTCTCCTGGGGTCGAACCTCTCTCTAGCAGGCTTCTAATTTCCTCTTTTTCTTGCCCTCTCTATTCCTTCTAAGTTTTTTGCTGCCTTTTTGTCGAAGACAGCACTACAGCGAGGGCACAACATCACCTCAGACCTCTTCCTCTGGCATCTACGAATAAAATCTGCCAGTTTTTCTTCCTCTTTTGGGTAAGCCACTTTCTGGTACTCCTCCCGTCGACGTTCTTCGTCAACTTGCATTGCAGCATCCTGAGTTACTTCGACCATGTTTATATTGGCCGGTGATTCTGCATCCATGCCCAACTTTTTCAGTTTCAAGGTGAGGCCCTCATCGACCTCATGCTCCTTCTTCATTCGATTGAAATCCTCAGAGATTTTCTTTGACAGAACCTTTGGGAGTGGACTCCTGGCAACTTGTGGGGTGATGAATCCAACAGTTTTGTCCTTCGGGTCCTCCATGGTTCTCCGGAGAATCCCAACAGCAGCTTGCTTGTAAGAACCTTCAATAGTTCCTTTATTGATTTTGGTGAAACCCTCAGTGATCTCATTGTTGTCTTTGTCGAAACCCTCAGTAGTTTCGTTGTTTACTTTCTCGAAACTCTCAGTAGTTTCGTTGTTGATGCCCTCAGTGGCCTCAACAATGTAGTTCTTGATGCTCTTTGTGCCAAGATCTTCAGCAATCTTGACCATCATTGACCGGTCCACACCATCAGTCATGTCTCTGACCATGTCACCTTTGTCAGCGGGGTCTTCAGCAACCTCCACCATATTCATGTTGCGGTCAAAACCATCAGCAGCTTTCATCATGTCCAAGGTATTGTCGAAGCTCTCAGCAACTTCAACCATGTTTACTACGGATGGCTCAGCATAGTGGGCTTCCACCACCTGCAAGGAGTTTGAATCCACTTTAGCCTGGGACTTCGACTTGTCGCCGAATTTGAGCCTTCCGTCTCTTATTGCATTCTGGACTAGATCCCTGAAAAGGAAACATTGAGACGTTTTATGACCCAAAAAATTGTGATATTTACAAAAACCTCCCTTTTTCTGTTGTTCTAAAGGAGGCACCTTAGTACCAAGAGGTACTATCATTTGGCCATCCTTGACCAATAAGTCAAATATTTCGCCGCATTTTGTAACGTCGAACGTGTAAGTTCTCTTAGGGAACTTGTCGTTCTTCTCCGATTCGGCTGGATTTTTTCCATTCGACGGAGCCAAAACTTTGCAGGCATAAGGTGGGCCCTGTTTTAACTCTGCCAAATCTACCTCTTGCTCGTCGAAATTTGACGATTCTTCTTCGTCATCCTCCTCACAGACTCCGACATAGGCCACCCTTTCTTTCCTATTTTTATTAACCCTAGCTTTTTCGGCTTTTAGTCTTTCGACCTGTCTAACCCTATCAGCTAAATGGGCCATGTCTCTTAAATATTGGGTGTCTAATTTCTTTCTTATAGAATAGTCGAGGCCGCTAGCGGCCATTTCGACTAACTCGTGCTCTGGCACTTGTGTGAAACACCTTGCCTTGAGCAATCTGAACCTATTCAGATAATCATCTATTGGTTCTGAAAACTTTCTCTTTACGCTAGCCAATTCTTTCAGGCTTATCTTTGTCTGCCCCATGTAAAATTGTTCATGGAACGACCTCTCCAACTGGGTCCACGTATGGATCGAACCTACAGGCAAAGACGTGAACCAAGTAAAAGCATTTTTCGTCAGAGAGCTAGGAAAATATTTTATCTTCAAGTTCTCATTGTGCGCTATTTCGCCTGCTTCGATCAAGTAACAGGCCACGTGTTCGACCGTCGATTCACTCGTGTCTCCTGAAAACTAAGTGAATTTGGGGACTTTCCACCTTGGGGGTAAATCTTCCTGCAATATATATTCAGATAATAGTGATGTGTAACTAGGCCTCTGCAGCCCTATATTTACCCCATTTCGAGCCATTATTCTTTCGACCATGGCTGCTAAATTATTTTCCGCCGGCATGTTATTACAACGTATTCGTTGCACAATATCATCAGCGTCTTAACCCCTATTTACTATCACCCTCACAGGTTCTTGCTGGATAGGCATTTCTACACGAGGTGGTTCGACCACTGCTCCCTGGTCTTGTAGGTCTGCCTGAGGAATGTTTATTGGTCTCTGGTTTATATTAGGTTCTTCTTTGACCGCTACCCTTGGGATCTGAACTTCCTTTCCCCTCGGAGGAGGTTGAGGGACACCGAAAAAATCAGCAATGCGCGTCATCTGTGCTGCCAATTGTTGATTCGTTTGTGTAGTGTTTTGGATCAAAGGATTGAATATAACCCCCATTTGTTGGGCCAACATCTGAACCATATCATGGTTACTCTCATCCATTTGTTGCCTGATCACTTGCGCAGAGTTATTGGTGATGTTTGGCATGTAAGTTTGGTACCCCCGTTCCTAAAGGCTGGCTAATTCGACCTATATTGTTCACACCAGAACCGGACCCTTGTAAGGGCGAAGTTATGTTCATTGTTGGGTCTGTAAATGTTGATGGAGCGTTATGCAAACTTGCCATTACTGAAGTTGGCATTCCATATGGTTGCTCTCGATTTAGTGGCATCGAAAACCCATACATAAAGGGTCTGTACATACTTGCTGAGGGGGGGGGAGTCATTTGAGGCATTTGGGGTCCCATAGTTGAAAAACTAGGCGCACTCTGAGGTGTTGAAAGTGCAGGCGTCGAACCCGCTGTTGATGGATTAGCCTCTGATACTGATATTGAGGCCATACTGCCCCCAGTCGAAGGATTAAGGGGTGGTATTTCATTGTTCGCAACATTTTGATTGTTAGGCGGATTTGGATTTGCCATTCTGGGTACTCGTCTTCTTCTGGGTCTTTCTTCGTTATTTATGGCTAGTTTACCACTTCTTAATTTCATGCAACAAGACGAAGCAAATTTCTTACGAGTACACTGTAAAATGAAGGTTTTCAAATGTTAATAGCACAAGGTCCCACTGGGCGTGCCAATTTGTTTGCTTGGAAAATTCGCAAACAACCGCTGATCTCCTAATTTATGTAAAATTAGTTTACTTACAGGATCGATCAAACAAATCCTAGGACAATGTGCTCTAACAATTTTGGTAACTTTCGTGAGAAAACCTTTTGTTTATTGAATTGATCATGATTTCTTATCAATCTTTGTATTTTAGACAGAAATGATAACCTTTGTCTTTTAAAATAAATAACAAACGTAAATAACTTGCAAGTAAGAAATGGCGGAAAGGCAAAAAGAAACTGTAAATGAAGAACTTTAAACTTCTATTTAGATGCAAGAAATGAAAACTAGTATTTTTCAAACGTACATTTTCTCAGTAATTACTCTTTTCTCTCTCTCGGTTACTTTGAGTATTTCTTGAGTGATTTGTACAAATTCTGAACACACCCGGAAATCTAACACTAAGACCCCCTATTTATATACAAACGAAATAACCAACTATAACAGCTATTTCTCTTGATGGCGACAGATGGCATTCTGCATGTATTCGTCTGCCAGATGCGTTCCGCGCGTCCCTTTACAAAACGGAATTCCCTCCTGAATTTTGAATTTCAAACACCCGTCGAAATGGAGCCTATTTCTTCTTTTTTGTCGAAAGTATTCTTCACACTTAGAAAAATCTGGCAACGCTTCCCCTGAGCGCCATTGGTCTTCGACTAGCTTTCTCCATCGCAAAACCTTCTAGTCGAATTACCCTATCGAATTGTTTACTTTTCATTAAAACCATTATCTTGGCGTCGAAATTAGCAGCCTACAGAAGCCCCCTAAAACAACAACCACAATCAACTGCCTGTAGCAAAAGCCATCTGATGAGGCCAATCGCAGCTAAAACCGAGCTGAATATAAACACCACCGAAATCAACAACGATCCTACATGGGTTGAGTTAAGAAGGAGACGATGATGAAATGATATAACCCCAAAATATAGGATCCAGATCAGCCAAGATCAGAACTGATACTAAGACGATCTTCAAATCCAATAAAAAGCACCCTGCTTGAGCACTATATCAATGATACAAAACAACTACATCACTGACCAACCACTGTCATACCCCAAATTTTGACCACTAATATTTCCCATCTGTTGACAGGTGATTTCGACCAAAGGTGAAAAACAAGAAGGAATGCAATGGCACGTCGACGCCATGGGTTTCAAGGTGTCGATCCGACACAAGCCAGAGAGATGCGTTGGAGAGGTGGCGACAGGCCACAGCGTCAAAGGGAAGTGAGGCGAAGGACAAGTCTCAAATTCAAAGATAAGTGTATGGGCGGGAAAAGTTTGAAAGCTCCAAAAATATGGGAAGTTGAAAAGAGAGTGGGGTGCCACGTGTCAGCTCCAAAGGATGTCTGGGCAGACAAACAGTTATTTTCTAGGCCTATATAAAGCATTGTGTTTTCCATTTTTAGGGGTCGCATTTTTTCACATTGTAAAGGGAAAACACTCAAAGTACCAAGCTTAGAGAGAAACGAGTTCAATCCCGCGAAAATGTACAATTGCGTCCAACTTTACTTAATGCAATTTACTTTCAGAATTTAATTTATTGCCCTTTTTTGCTTTTTGTTTTGCCTTTCCTTCCTTTTAATTTTTCGCTTTGTTCCAAACTTGGTTGATTATTAAAACTTTACAACTTTGGCCAAAAAAGCAAAGAAACCAAAAGACAACACAGACGTACGCTTCCAATTCCTTGTTTTGGGATTTGTGTGGCCGATCCCGCGAGTAAACCTACGACCGAAGGCCAGCAGTTGTTCGCGCCGGCGAACAAAATTGGCACACCCGGTGGGACCCGTGTGAATTGAGTGTATGTTTTTGCATGGTGGTAAGATGGTAATACCACGTTCGAACGACGAGTCGTCTTCGACTGAAACTACGGTCGTGACACAATTAACTGACGTTGGTTCTGGTACCGTGTCAGCGGTGTCGACTACCCCTAGTGGACACCGCGACGTCACGTCGACCGGACCCGAAGCCAACGATGACAGGGACTACGGGGCAGTATATGCCTAGTATCACCATGCCTATACCTCGAACCTATGGGATGCCGATAGAGTTCATGTTGAGTTCACACTCTACCGGCCCTTTGTTTGGGGAAAGTTCGTCCCCAGTGTTTTCACCTTATTAGGGGGCAGGACCTCTGTCAAACCCGATGGTCCGATCCCCTGGTTTTTTCTCTCAACCCATACCAACATTTACCTCTAGTTTCGTCGCGGTCATGAGGCAACAGATGAATGAGAGTAATCATGAGATGGTCCATATGTTGACTCAATAGATGGGTACAATATTGAGGCCACTGATACAAGAGTCAACGTAGAGTTACCAACATCTGGAAACTTAAATGACACGTATAGGTGACTTTCTAGGCGCCCCTAGGGCTCAGGGTCGACAGACCCCACCGCCTCGACCGGAGACGCCCATTCGTCAGGATAAGGTCTTCGACGAAACTAATGAACAGCCCCGTGAGTTCGAAGAGATTTCTAGGAGGGTCCAAAGGCCTCCCGTGATCGTACATAGGAATCAAGATCCAGACTTTGTCGTACAACAAGTTCGACAGGACGCCCTGGCTGGGGAACACAACTTGGAGGTCGTGGTCGAACGTATCATGGTTCGTAATGGGGCAAACCCAGGCTTTCGACGGCCAACGTACACGTCCCCATTACCAGATTTTGTGTTACAAACAGAGTTACCCAGGGGTTGGAAGGTGCCAAAGTTCACCAAGTTCGCTGGTGAGACTGAGGAGTCCACTGTCGAGCACGTCGCTAGGTATCAGACCGAAGCAGGCGACATAGCAAATAATGAGGACTTAAAAATGAAATATTTCCCAAGTTCCCTCACAAAAAATGCGTTTACGTGGTTTACCACGTTGCCCCCTCAGTCCATCCATACGTGGGCACAATTGGAAAGACTGTTTCACGAATAATTTTATATGGGACAGTCGAAGATAAGTCTGAAAGAGTTAGCAAGCGTCGAACGCAAGGCCACATAGTTAGTAGACCAGTAATTGAACATGTTTAGACTTTTGAAAGCACGGTGCTTTACTCAAGTCCCTGAGCACGAATTAGTCGAAATGGTCGCTGGTGGTCTAGATTATTCAATCAGAAAGAAATTAGACACGCAATATCTTAGAGATATGGCACAGCTGGCTGACCGGGTTTGCCAATTCAAACGATTAAAAGCTGAGAAAACCTAGTCTAACAGATACCGTAAAAAATAAAAAGTGTCCTATGTGGCGGCTGACGAATATTCGTCCGATGATGAAGAATTCGTCGATGAAAGCGATATCCACGTGGCTGAACTTAAGCCAGGGCCTCCCTACACATGCAAATTGTTGAAACCATCAAATGGGAAAAACCCTGCCGAAATCGAAAAAACGGATAAATACGTCGCTAAAACTTATCCTTTTGATGTTTCTAAATGTGATGAAATATTTGATTTACTGGTTAAAGATGGTCAAATAGTCATTCCGCCTGGTTCAAAAGACCCCCTCTAGAACAAAAGAAAAAGAGGGGGTTTTGTAAATTTCATAATTTCCTTGGTCATAAAACAACTCAATGTGTTCTTTTCAGGGATTTGGTGCAGAAGGCTTTGAAGGAGGGTCGAGTCCAATTTGGCGAGAAGCCGAAAATGCAGGTTAACACCGACCCTTTGAAGGTCGAAGAAGCTTTGTACTCAGAGGTATACGAATGTATGATGGTTGAGGCTACTAAAGGTCTTGACAAACAACCAATGGCTGAGGTTGTGGAGTGCATGATGGTCGAAACTACTGAAGGTTCCGACAAGAAAGTTGAGGACAAACTCGAAGTAGTGTATCCCCAGACTGATGAAAGTTTGAAAGATTTCCAGGAGAAGTGTAGGATAAGTGGGTCGAAGGCCGCATTATGCCCTAGGTGCAATACCGTGTTCGACGAGAAAGCTGCTGAGAGGTATGAGGCAAACAAGAGAGAAGTGCTGTCGGAAAACAAGCCACCTGTCCCAAGGTTTGTGTTCGAAAAAGGTGGGGCTCCTCGTCGAAATGAGGAATACAGAAAGCTGTTCCACGAGGCACGACCCAAAACTTTTGTGCCTCTGTCAGACACCCCTCAGGAAAGATGGATGGCACCAGTCAGCCAAAAAGGGAGTAAAAGACCAAAATGGAAGGCTCTGGATTTGGAGAATGAGGCGAATGTCGCCTACAAAAGAGTCGAACCAACAGGATATAGGGTGTCCCTTAATTACAAGGGAAAAAACCCCATGACTAGGACCCAGTGGAGGCGCTATCAGCGCAATAAGAAGGCTGAGAGAGAAGCTGCAACTTCACAAGTGAAGCCTGTCGGAACGTCTGGACAAAAGCGCCAATACCCAAAAGGAAAATGGGTAGAAAAAGACAGAGTGGTGATAAACCAGACAATGGCTGTAACCATAGGCACATCAGGAGAGAAAGGGGTGGTGTCGACCCAGAGCTCACAATGTACTTTGCTGGTGGAAAGCCAAAAAGAACCAGAGTATACTCCTCAGTCGGATGAAGAGGAGTCAAAATATTCTCCTCAGTCGGATGACGAGTATAATCCATCACCTGAGGGAGATTTTGACGAGGACATGTATGACGACACCAACAACGACACCTATGGCGAAGATTTCGTGCTGAATTGTGGCATCATGTCGATCCTACCAGCTGAGTATGATGTGGTGTCTGAGATCTCTGAGGTAGAGGAAGATTTCGTTCCTATTGAAAATGCGGATGACAAGCCGCTATGTTATTATATGATGAATATCGGTGTGGTCGAAGAGCAAATGACTATGTTTGAACAACCTAGCCCTGGGATGATGTACCACTTGAAGCCGTTATTCATAAAGGCGAAAGTTGACGGAGTGGCTGTCAACAAGGTGTTTGTGGATGGTGGAGCAACTGTGAATTTGATGCCTCACAATCTATTTAAGAAAATTGGAAAAACGGAGGCTGATCTTCGACAGCATAACATGGTTTTGTCCAACTATGAAGGCAAGACCAGTAACATCCTGGGGGTTGTCCAAGTGGACTTGGCAGTAGGTACGACCAACAGGCTGACACTCTTCATGGTCATCAAGTCAAAAGCAAATTTCAATCTGTTGCTGGGACGGGAGTGGATCCATGGAATTGGGGCAGTGCCGTCGACAATGCACCAGAGATTGACCATTTGGAGAAAGGACGACATCGTCGAAAACATTGAGGCAGATCGAAGTTACTACAAAGTCGACGAAGCCAAGGGTAACAAGAAGTCTTTTGACAAACACTAAGAAAATGTGGCTCCTTGTGATGACGGGTCAGGTTCCTACACCTCTGTCGACACGGGTCGCGTCCTTAACCTAGACCCCGACTATGGGTTCATATGGGATGTTGCCGACGAAGCCATGGAGCCAATGAAAATGCCACCAACGGGGTGGCCCACAGTTTGTGAAAATGACTGCTGAGTTAGAAAGCATGACTCGAATTTTGGCCTATTTGGCTGAAAACAGAAGGATGGCGGCACTTGAAGAAGACAAATCTCCACAAATAGGTAAGGGAGCCGACTGTGATACACAAACAAGTGGCCAACAAGGCAAAAAAGAAGCTTTAGAAAGCGGGAGGCTTGATTGTATTTATGACGATGAGCCTTTAGGGTTTGAGAAAGACCCAAATCATGAGCTACAGAAAATGCAAGCGCAGGACCCGCTTGAGGAGGTTGACTTAGGGGATGGGGCAACCAAAAGAGCCACATATGTGAGTGCCAAAATTGGGCCAGAAATGAAGGCAAAGCTGGTTAAAGTGTTAAAAGAGTACAAGGATTGCTTTGCTTGGGATTATGGCGAAATGTCTGGCTTGAGTCGGAGCGTAGTGGAGCATCGACTTCCAATCCAGCCAAGTAAGAGGCCAGTAAAGCAACAACCTCGACGCTTCGCCCCAGAAGTCACGTCGAAGATCAAGCAGGAAGTTGAAAGACTGCTCAAAATCTAGTTCATCAGAACTGCAAGGTATGTCGAATGGATAGCAAACATAGTACCCGTTATTAAGAAAAATGGAACCCTTCGAGTTTGCATCGACTTTAGGGATTTGAACAACGCTACCCCTAAAGACGAATATTCGATGCTTATGGCAGAGATGCTGGTTGACTCAGTCGCAGGATTCAAATATTTGAGCATGCTTGACGGCTACTCCGGTTACAATCAAATTCTCATAGCCGAAGAGGATGTCCCCAAAACTGCGTTTCGATGCCCTGGAGCTTTGGGGACATACGAATGAGTTGTGATGCCTTTTGGGCTGAAAAATGCTGAGGCAACCTATCAAAGGGCTATGAATGCTATATTCCATGACTTTATTGAGAATTTTATGCAGGTATACATTGATGACATAGTCATAAAATCGTCATCAGAGAATGGTCATCTCGACCACCTTCGACGCTCGTTTGAGAGAATGAGAAAATATGGATTAAAAATGAATCCACTAAAATGTGCTTTTGGTGTTCATGCAGGGGATTTTCTGGGATTCGTAGTCAACAAGAGAGGCATCGAAATCAACCAGAACAAAACGAAGGTGATATTGGATCTCAAGCCTCGGACGACAAAGAAACAGCTGCAGTCTTTGTTGGGGAAGATAAATTTCTTAAGGAGGTTCATCTCGAACCTAAGTGGCAAGACGAAAGTATTTTCACCACTGCTCAAGACCAAGAAGGAAAGTGAGTTCCGTTGGGGACAGGAGCAGCAGGAGGCTTTCGACGCGATTAAGGAATACCTTACAAAGCCTCTGATCCTATTACCACCTAGTATAAATAAAAGCATGAAGTTGTACATTGCCGCGTCGGATACGACCATAGGCAGTATGTTAGCACAAGAGGATGGTAATGGTGTCGAAAGACCCATTTATTACCTTAGTAGGATATTGATAGATGCTGAAACTAGGTATACTATGATTGAAAAGCTGTGTCTATGCTTGTACTTCTCATGTATGAAATTAAAGCAATATATTAAACCAGTTGATGGTTATGTTTTGTCGCACTTTGATGTTATTAAGCATATGTTGTCCAAACCTATTTTGCATATTCGAATTGGGAAATGGGCACTAGCATTGACTGAGTTCTCCCTGACATACGTCCCTTTGAGGGCGATGAAGGGTCAAATAGTGGCAGACTTTATTGTCGACCTCGCGTTAGTCGAAACATCGATATACAGTGTTGACATCGCTCCGTGGAGATTGTACTTTGATAGATCAAGCCATAAAAATGGGGCAGGTGTGGGGATCTTGATAATATCCCCACAAGGTATTCCAACCAAATTTAAATGCAAAGTTGATGGAAAATGCTCAAATAATGAGGCCGAGTACGAGGCCTTAATCATCGGTCTCAAAATACTCAAGGATTTGGGAGCCAAAGAGGTCGAGATAAGAGGCGACTCAGAATTGGTGATTAAACAAATCACAAGGGAGTACAAGTGCGTGAAAGAGCATCTTTTGGGCTACTTCTCGTTGGCGAAACGTTTGTTAGAGCATTTCGAAGTCGTCAACATTTCGCATGTGCCAAGGGTAGAAAACCATAAAGCTAATAAATTAGCATAAATTGCCTCTGGTTATGAAGTGTAGGAAGGTAAGCTGCTAGATTTCATCGAAACTAGGGCGATGATGGTGTCGAACTTACATTCACCGTCAAGTTGGTCGGTGTCCCAGGATTCGAAGAGTTTGGTCGAAGATCTAGGAAGTTATGAGGTTTTTGTTAACAATATGTCACCAACGGATTGGCGAAGGCCAATCATGGAGTATTTGGAGAATCCATCGGGCAGTACTGATAGAAAGACTAAGTACAGAGCAATGAGTTATGTCCTTATGGGCAATGAGTTATTGAAGAAAACTCCAGAGGGAATATTGCTCAAATGCTTAGGAGATACTGATGCCTATTTGGAAATTTCTAAGGTTCATAGTGGGACTTGTGGAGCTCACCAAGTTGGCCACAAAATGAAATGACTTTTGTTTTGACAAGGTGTCTACTAGCCCAGCATGCTCAAGGATTGCATAGATTTCGCGAAGGGATGCCAGAAGTGCCAGAGGCACGCAAATATTCAGCATATACCAGCCAGCGAGTTGCATGCTATAGTCAAGCCATGACCATTTCGAGGTTGGGCTTTGGCTGTAATAGGAGAGATTCGACCAGCCTCGTCGAAGCAGCAAAGATTCATCCTCGTGGGAATAAACTATTTCAAGAAGTGGATAGAGGTTGTGCCGTTAGTGAAGTTGGATCAAGAGACTGTGATAGATTTCATCTAGGATCATATCTTGTATAGATTCGGGATACTTGAGACAATCAAGAGAGATCAAGGCTCTGTGTTTGTGGGGCAGAAAATGCAAGAGTTTGCGGCAGAAACAGGTTTTAAGTTGGTTATGTCGACGTCATACTATGCGCAGGCGAATGGTCAGGTTGAAGCAGCTAACAAGGTAATAATTGAGCTAATCAAGAAGCACGTAGCGAAAAAGCCAAAGAACTAGAATAAGACATTAATCCAAGTTTTATGGGCCTGTCGGACGTCACCCAAGGAGTCAACCAATTCGACTCCATTCCGTTTAACCTTCAGGCATGACGTCGTGCTACCAGCAGAAGTATGCCTGCAATCAGTTAGAGTACATCGACAATACGAGATTCCGTCGGAACAGTATTGGGAAATGATGCTAGACGAACTCGTGGACTTAGACGAGGAAAGGATGGTAGCTTTAAATGTCTTGTTTCGCCAGAAGGCACGAGTCGCCAGGGCGTACAACAAAAGGGTCCAAGAGAAACCCTTCGCTGTCAATGACTATGTTTGGAAAGCGGTGTTGCCCATGGATCGACGATATCGGACGATGGGAAAATGGTCACCTAACTGGGAGGGACCATTTCAGGTGACTCGAGTGTTTAGTAACAATGCGTACGAAGTGCAAGAGTTGGGAGCGGACCAACGAATCTTAAGAGTAAATGGGAAATATTTAAACAAATATAGACCTATGCTACAAGAGATTCACATCAAAATATAGTTCTCATTGATTAAAGGCCAAAATAGTCTAAAGGGCCAAAGATGGCTTACAAAATTTTGTTTTACATTAGTTCGACATACAAGCTAAGGAAACTTAGGAAATCTAGACTTAAAGTCTTCAAAGAGGGTATTCTCATGAACAATCTTACTCTCGAGGAGAACCTTTCGTCTCTGCATGCGGCTAATAGT
Source organism: Lathyrus tuberosus (assembly GCA_022829125.1). Classification (NCBI taxonomy): domain Eukaryota; kingdom Viridiplantae; phylum Streptophyta; class Magnoliopsida; order Fabales; family Fabaceae; genus Lathyrus; species Lathyrus tuberosus. The sequence continues at coordinate 1,516,924 of JALAZF010000535.1, forward strand.
GTCTTTGATCTTCATAGCTGCTTATACGTGAGTAATTCCTTGAGCTACCTCATGGTCGATAGCCTCTTGAGAGGGCAGAGGCTTAGCTGAGTCTAAGGAGGCTTTCTGTTGTTCGACCTCCGCAATCTTTTTTGTCAGCTCCGTTATCTGAGCTTGATATTAAGATATCCGCTGGTCGAGAGCCTGACGTTTGTCGAAGCGCTCTTGTTTTTTTGGTTTCGAAGTCTCCAAGCTTTTGTTCACAAATTGAGCTAAGGTACCACTCACGTTTCATATCATTATGTCGGTACCGAATTTGAGCATCGACCTGATGATTCATAGAAATGTCTTTGGCCAATTGAGTGAAGAAGGCTTCAAACTCGATCAGGTACGTGGCCATGGGGGCAGGGAGCTGGAATTCGGAAAGTTCATCTAAAAGCTTAAAGACATCGTTGGCTATGGTAGCTTCTTCGGCGACGGCCGCCAGGAACTGTTCTTCGAATAGATAAGATCATAACTGTTGAAGTTTGAGGTTGAAGGAGGCATCTACTTCAGGAGTTGGGATGGTTGTCGAACTGGTAGGATGGACCTCTTCAGTCTCTTTGCGAAGTTTGTGTAGCACCTTCAGAGTCGCTGTTGGATCTGTTTTCTTGGCTGCCAAGAGTTCCTCTACAGTAGGGGTTTTGTCGACAGTAGGTGAGCTTCTCCCTGGGCCATGTTCAGAAGCGTGAAAGTTCTCTCTGAATTCAGTAGTGGTGACGACAGGCGAAGGATGGATGTTCCTCCCAAGAGTTACACCATCAGGCTCAAGGTTGTCAGTTTGGGAAGTAGGCGTCTTCGCCACCAAGTTTTCCTCTGACACGGGTATCTGTAATTCATCAATTTTCTAAGGACTCGGCGTGATGGTGATGCCAGCGGTAGTGGCGTCGGCGGCCAGTTCAGTGTCACCAATATCAACAGTGGTCAAAGTGACCACATTTTCCTACAAAGCAAAATGCGAGTGAGATTTTCTACCAAAAAGTCATCTAGGGTACTAAAATGGAGAAGGGAAAGTACCTGCGCAGGCTGAAGAGGTGTTGTCTTGGGAGGGACGACAGTAGGGATTGGCTCAAATACGTCTTCAAGATTTCTGGGGACCACCGGGGGCCACTGCCGGAGTGCCGGTTCTTGAAGGTGTCCTCCATGTCAACGCTTTTATCTTCCTCACCAAAGGTGTGGATGGAGGGGATGCTGGAGCCACTGTGGTGAAAACCCGAGAGTGAGTGCTCTCATTCGACTCAGTTCTTTCAGGAGAAGGGGCTTTCTCAGAAACCTGTGCAGAAATACCGTCAGAGAAAAGACAGAAGAAGCAGGATAAGAAAATAAAATATACCTGTGAAGTAGTGGTCCTGGGTTTTTTAGCTGGCCTAGTCAAGGTCGACGCAGCAGCGGTTTCCCGTTTGCGTCCCCGAAAACAGCTGAAGCAGTTTAGTTTGAATCCATGGACGAAACAAAAGTTAAAATCTAGAAACTACCTTTGTGGAAGGGTCTTCTGCAGGGTCGTCATCTGCAACAGAGGCCGCGGTCGACGATTTAGGAGCTACACCAGCCATAGAAGCAAAAGCATCGACCATATTCGCCAAGAAAAGATTTGGAGTGAAGATTTGAGCCTGATACTCCAACCACCAGGCGTCGAATTCTTGAGTGGTAAAAAACAAAGGCTGGAATACAAATACTGGCAATTCAAGATGTTGAGTGCCTCTAACGAACCTCATGCCGGATCGTACTATGTCATCAGGATGTTTTACCAGCGACTTCAGCAATATTTGGCTCAGGACAAATTGTCGGGCTACCAAGTTTGGATGATAGTTCATAGAACCATAGCAAGTGTTTCCCGGGTCGATCCGAAAGGATATCATGGTAGGAGTGAGAAACGTCCGCCATATAGCATTCGACTGAGCAGCTGCTTTGGGGGAAACCCCAGGAAATGGATTTCTAAACCATTCAGGGCCAAACTTACACTCCACAAACGGCGCCATGTCGGGGACAAAAGAGGTGGTCTCGACAAACATAGTAAGATACCTCATAAGAAGGGATTGCTTCGGAGCTTCTTGGGTAGTCATTAGAGCAAGGCGCATTCCTTCGACATAGCGTTCTCTGTTCAGATGTTCCATTCTCGCGGAAGCTGGATATCCTAACTTGAGTTCAAAAGTGGCGTTGAGCCAATGCTGCAACAACCACATAGGCACTGAGACGTTTAGAGCTTTGGTGGTCTTGTGGAGGAGTTTTAGCCTCATGGCCGACAGGCCAAGAGAATGGTAGAGAGAGTCTAGCAGAAGCTTAGCCAAAGATATCTGTCGACCTTCATGGATCTGAATGGTCAGACTATTAAAATGTTTGGCTATTTGTAAGGAGTCAGGACAAAACATGTAGTACGACAACCATAAAGTCTGGAAAGCAATGTGCTCCTCATCAGAGACTTCATTGGAGTGATTGTCATGATGATCTTTAATATAGTTCTGAAAGCTGGCACGATCGAAGTCGAAAGCATGGTCGGTTTCCAGGGTTGGGTCGAACATCTCACCTTGTGGCGAAAGGCCTGTAATGGCCGCCACGTCGAACAGTGTTGGTGTGAACATGCCACAGGGGAGGTGGAATGTGTTGGTCGATCCCTCCCAAAAGTACATTGACGCAAGCAGTAAACAAGGGTTGACCCTGTGAGCAGTTCTGGAGAGTTGGATGGCGTCGAAGATGCCATATTCCTTCCATTGTTTGTTGCGCTTACTTTCGACTCTGTCGAGCCAGACAATGTAATCTTTGTTTCCCGGGGTAGGCATGGATCGAAAAAACTCGAGACTTAGGCGCCATAAACTTGAGATCTAAAGTACCGCCTTTCTCGAAAGCAGGTGGAATTGTTTGGTCGAAGCAAGGAAAGAACTTCTGGAGTTCTTGTGGATTAGGTTTGTTGTTTGAAAGGGGGCCATGGAGACCACAAAGTTTGTTTTCCACTGCAAAAAGGGATAACCATCTGGCGGCGCCAGTTGGCTACCACCGTCTCATCAACGGATGATGGTTGAGGAAGAGGATGAAGTGTTTCCGCTTCAGAGAGCACATATGCAACTGGATTGTTACCAGTGGTTTGAGGAATGGAAGTGGTAGCAATGTTTGACGAAGCCATTAGGTAGAAAGAAATGTAAAGGTGTTCTGAGGCAATGAACACTTTAGGAAGAAGAGACCAGAGTGTGATTCTCAGAGCAAATAGCAGGTTTAGAAGAAGAAGTTTTGAAAAATGATGAAACGGTTTGGAGGAAGGCTATTTATAAGTCACACGTGAGAGTTGAAAGATCACCAAGGCTTTTCAACTTCTGAGAAGTATGTGGGAGTTGGTTTCGAGGCCCATAACTCAGACGAGACTAGCCATCATGGCGTTTTTCTTGGAAATCGTGGTATGGGATTGCCATCATCATGTCAGATGGCGCTTGACACGTGTTTTAGGAGACAAAGCGTTGGCGAATGTGTCGAAGGAGATCCGTCGAAATCCCGTGTGCAAACCAAAAAGCCAGATTTCTCAGTCGACGCAGTACTCAGTCGAAATTGGCCTTTTGGGGGGAGGGCAACTTGTTGACAGGTGATTTCGACCAAAGGTGAAAAACAAGAAGGAATGCAATGGCACATCGACACCAAGGGTTTCAAGGTGTCGATCGGACACAAGCCAGAGAGATGCGTCGGAGAGGTGGCGACAGGCCACGGCGTCGGAGGGAAGTGAGGCGAAGGACAAGCTCAAATTCAAAGATAAGTGTATGGGCGGGAAACGTTAGAAAGCTCCAAGAATATGGGAAGTTGAAAAGAGAGTGGGGTGCCACGTGTCAGCTCCAAAGGACGTCTGGGCAGACAAACAGTTATTTTCTAGGCCTATATAAAGCATTGTGTTTTCCATTTTTAGGGGTCACATTTTTTCACATTGTAAAGGGAAAACACTCAAAGTACCAAGCTTAGAGAGAAACGAGTTCAATCCCGCAAAAATGTACAATTGCGCCCAACTTTAATTAATGCAATTTACTTTCAGAATTTAATTTATTGCCCTTTTTTGCTTTTTGTTTTTCCTTTCCTTCCTTTTAATTTTTCACTTTGTTTCAAACTTGGTTGATCATTAAAACTTTACAACTTTTGCCAAAAAAGCAAAGAAACCGAAAGACAACACAGATGTACGCTTCTAATTCCTTACTCTGGGATTTGTGTAGCCGATCCCGCGAGTAAACCTACGACGGAAGGCCAGCGGTTGTTCGCGCTGGCGAACGTCATCATTGTCCAAATCATCACCACAATATGGATGAATCAACATGCCTCAGTCAATCTCCTCAAAGGTTATTGAGCATGCACTACAAACAAGGATTAGGGTTTTGAGCCCTCTCTGAGCCTTAGACAAAGGATCAATCCAGAATTGACATGGTCTTCAACTTGTCTAACCTCTCAAACATCCACAAAGGATCAAGAGGACTCCCACATCAAGAATCAAGCATAAAGTTGCAGCATTCCAAGTGGATCAAGCCTCAAGATCGCCAGTGTCACCAAATTAGGGTTTTGGTCGACCAGGGCCTTCAGATTGAAATTTTCATCTAGGCATGAGCCATTGCTTCAAAGCATAACCTAAGATACTTCAAGGGAGCTCATGGACCCAATCATCAAGTCAATTTGACCTCAGGGGATGCATTTATCAAAAATCAGGAATTAGGGTTTCTTAACCTAATTCACCCCTAAGTTGACTTTTGGGACAAAGCATGAGCCAAGACCTCAAGGCATGATTTGAGGGTCTCCCATACATTACATTGATCCATTTCAACAATGTATTGATTAAGGAGCTTGATCCACAAGCTTCAATTTCATCAGGACCACAACTAGGGTTTTGAGGAAAAAGTCAACTGTACCTTTGACTTTTGACCAAGACATGCTCCCAAACCTTGGGATATGATTCAATACACCATATATTACCTATGGAATCCATCCATCAAGTTTGATTTAGGTCAAGGACTTGATTTCATAGAGGATCGCACAGTTTGGGATTCATCTGGTAAAAAGTCAACTGTGCACAAAAGTCAAACTTTGACTTTTTGAGATTTTTCATAATTATGGTTCCATAACCCTAAAATGATGTTAATGTGTGATTGGAATCATCATTCATCAAGAAAAATCAAAGAAAGTGGGATAACTTGTAAAAGGGGTAACCATAAAAACTTAGAATTTTTCTAAGAGTTATGGAACAAAGTGGCTAGGGTACCAACTTCCAAGGATCATAACTTGAGATCCAAGCAACCATTTTGGCTGATTCAAAGATGGACTTGTAGCTCTCATGACATACTTTAAAAGTGTCAACTACACCTCATTCCAATTCCTCATGGATTTTAAGTTATGGAGTGATCAAAATGGCTGAAAACATGAAATGTCACTTTTTCCAACACTTAGTGAAATTTTCACTAAGTCAGAATCTGTCTTGCTTTTTTTCCAAAAGTAGGGGGATTTTTCACTTGGATCCAAAAAGTCTCAAGACCAACTATGATCACACATGTGTTGTATCATATGATGTCTTTCCAAAATGGCCAAGAACTCCATCAAATTCCATCTGAGCTAAGAGTTGTGACAATGGAAATATGCCTTGCTGCAACTGTCATAATAAGGCAGATTTGAGCATTTTTCTCGATTTGATCAAATTTTGCAAATGACAAACAAGTGTATCCATCTGAACACCTCATGGGGAGACTAAATAGGGACAAACACTGATCCATAAGCCTCCCAAGTCTTTGGAACTATAAGTAGCATGCCAAACCTAAAAAGCCTAAAAGAGGGACAAGACTCCAATTTTGTTTTGGAGCATTCAATGGGTGCACCAAGGTGGCATGAACTGAGCCATTTCCAACTGAATGAGTCAAGGATAAGCTCTGATCCAAAGACACATAGGCTTGTGCTCTAACCTCTAGTCAATGGCTAGAGGAGACTTAAGATTCCAAAGTGATTCAATTGGACAATGGACTGCTGCAGTTGCCATTCACTATTCCTTGCAAAACAAACTTGCTCTACTATAAATAGAGCTCATTTGTGCTCAGTTTGAGTACACAAAAGCACTACAACACTTGCTTTCCTCAAAATCCCTTTCTCTAGGAAAAAATGCCTTCTTTAGCAAGGTAACTCTGAGTTTTTGAGTTAGAGAGCATTTCCATCACAACTCATGATCCAAACACATCCAATATATCATTTCTAAGCTGTCCAAACTCTAACAAGTGACCTGTAACACCAAAATCACAAAGTCCCCTCTCAAAACCTCAAAATTGGACTTTTTTGCATTTTTCAAGCCATGTCTTGGTTCATTCACTTTCAAAACCAGATAAAACCTCAAACACACTCCAAATATCATCCTTGAACTGTACCAAATGGTTCCACACATCTGGAACACCATTTGAGAGAGTTGCCATATTGGTCACTTTTGCCCCTTTTGCAAGAAAGAGCTCAAACTTGTTCCTGAGGATTTCAGTTGATTCCAACCATTCTAAAAACTCCTAAGTGATCATTTGAGGGTGTCCAAAGCATCAAATTGATTCTGGAACAAAGCACTTTGAAGATTGCACAAAAAGCTCCTAAAGAGGTAAGCATCACAACTTGAACTCTTTGAAATATGCATTGCTTTGAAGTCCACTGATCATGCACATCTTATACATGTTATATATATTATGTTTAAACCAATTCATCATGTAATTCATGCCTGTAACAAGAGGTAGCATAGAAAATGAAAATCATGGCCTATTTCAAAACCACTATTGGGTTTTTCAATAGGAGCCTCATCTAAAAAAAGCACCACCACCATTGGATTCCTTATGAAATTCTAGGCAGGATAGACCTAAATTTTGTCCCAATCCATGGAGAAATGAGAAAGTTACAAGCTTCACGTTTTTGGCCAAAATCTTGCCTTGCCTTGCCTTGGCCAAGCCAAAAACAAGGCAACCCTCATATATCCATGGGGTGGTTTTGATACACGGATGTATCACCACCCCATTGGTAGAGGGCGCGCGGTGCACACAAAAGGTCTGAGGTTCGAATCCCTCTTGCCCCAGATCCTCTTTTTATCATTTTCCCACTTTTTGTTATTTTTCATATTATTTATGATTTGGAAAATTAATAACTCTCTCAATTTTAATGATTTTTGATTGGTTCTTTTTGTAAAAAATCACAAAAATGTTAAAATATTTTATTCCATAAAAAATCAGATTTATATTAATTATTTTTAAACCTTTTTCACCTTGAAAAATCAAGACCAAATGAGTTTTAATTCATCTTGTGATTAAAACATCATGTTTCACACCTTAATCAAAAATCACAAGTTGTTCATTCAAACTTATTTGGTATATTTATCATTTTAATTAATTTTCTTAGAAAATTACTTTAAAGAATGATGAAATTAGGGTTTTGTTGATTTTCACCCTAACAAATCTTTTTCAAAACAATTTTGGGCCTCTAATAGAGTGTAAGACCCAATCCCTCTTTGAAACCAAAACTTTTTGGGCCTCAGTCATTGTATAAGACCCACGGTGTTTTCAAAAACCTCGGCGCGATCGCCGTTTTCAAACTAAACTTTTGGGCATCTCCTTGAGTTGTAAGCCCCATCACTTGTACAAAAACAATTTTGGGCCTCTAATAGAGTGTAAGACCCAACCCCTTTGTAAATAATACCTTTTGGGCCTCACACATTGTATAAGTCCCTCTGTATATTTTTAAACGTTCGGCGCGATCGTCGCCTTTTTAACAAAAATAATTTGGGCTTCTCCTTGAGCTATAAGACCCATCTTTATCCATTTTCAAACTTTTGGGCCTCTAAAAGAGTGTAAGACCCAATCCCCTTTTGACCAAAACTTTTTGGGCCTCGGCCGTTGTATAAGTCCCGATACCAAACAACAGTGCCATCGCTGTTAAATTTTGAGCCTTTCCCTAAACTGTAAAGCCACGATCTCTGTTCAAAGTATTCGGTCCTTTGATTTTGAATCTAAATGAATAGTTTCTATCAAAACTTTCTTCAATTTCTTTGTTGAACAACTAACAAAACAACATGGAAGCTCTACAACGGGTAAGTGTTTATCCGCTTTCTTTTATACGCTTTCATATACATAACTGTATTGTGGGAAGCTGCGCATGGTTAGTCTTCTTTCATTCTTTTAAATACATGTCAAATATATATATATATATATATATATATATATATATATATATATATATATAACTGTATTGTGGGAAGCTGCGCATGGTTAGTCTTCTTTCATACTCTTTTAAATACTCGTCATATATCAACTGTATATATACTAGTATAGTTATTTAGAGTTTTCCCGGCAACTACGTCTAGAACTAGGTAAAGCCATGTTGGTCACTCTCAAATACAAACAAAACTAGATCCCCCGTAGGATTCCAGATACAGTCTTCCCTTCTCTTGGGGTTAAACAATATGGAACAAAGAAAAATGTAGTATTCTTGGTGAACCTTTTCTCAGACTGTCAACCTTAGAAATTATCAAAGAAATTCTACTCCCCAGAGTTGATCTATTCTCCGTGAATAGCATCTCTTGAGCTTCTTCCAAACCCTCGAACTTTCCTGGAATGATCTCTTCTCTGTGAATTGCATTTCTTGAACTTCTCTTGGTTTGGGGACCCACAGGCTTCCTAAAAGCATCCCCGCCTCCTCTTGGGCTTTGTACAAGGACCCTTCGGCTTCTTAGAAGTTATCATGCCTTCTCTTGGGCTTAATATAAGGACCCTAACGACCTCTTAAAGGTATAAGACAGAACTTAGTCATCCTTTGCTAGAGCAGTCTTTCCAATGTCAAACCTCTGGCCACTTTAGGGTTGATTCTCATCCCTTAAGGCCCTTGCTCTCTTTTGGGCATCCTACAAAAGATAAAACTCTTCACCAGTAGACTTAGACAGTATAAACCCCTTTGAGTCTCAAAGACATTCTCAAGTTCCTTCTAAACATAGGAAGAAACCTTAATCACTCTGGATCAATCTCCAGCACAAACCCGGTCTCTCTCATGAGAGTTCCTCACCCTTGGGCCTGCCTATGGATCTAATCCTCGGCAGTAAGTTAGCCTCCTCTTAGGCTTTATACAAATGATTCTCCCCAGCGGAGCTAACCTTTTCAGACTCTCTTGTTGAGTCACTCACTTTTCAAGACTCTCTTGTTGAGTCAATCTCCTTTTAGCCTCAATCTCGGGCTTCGTACGAGACAGCAAAACACTCTCTTGGTGAGTATACAACACTCTTTTATTGAGTATAAAAGACTCTCTTGTTGAGTCAATCAACTTTCAGACTCTCTTGTTGAGTCCATCCCCTTTTAGACTCCCCCTCGGGCTTTGTACGAGACACTAAATCACTCTCTTGTTGAGTATAAAAGACTCTCTTCTTGAGTCAAACCCTTTTAGCCTTAATCTTGGGCTTTGTACAAGATAGATAGAACACTTTCCCCTGAGAAGTCAAACTTATCAGCCTCCTCTTAGGCTTTGTATAAGGACTTCTCCAGTGGAGTCAATCAACCTTTTAGCGTCAACCTTGCGCTTTGATCAAGGCACCCAAAAATCAACAATCCCTCTTTAGAGAGGACAAATTCTCTCTCAATCAAACCTTTTAGCTTCAATCTTGGGCTTTGAACAAGACACAAATACTCTGTTTATCCTCTGTCTTAGGCTTTGAACAAGACACCAAAACACCTTTTTCCTCCCATAGAATAGGAGGAACTACGATTACACTGATTTCCATGTTTTCTTTAACGGGAATACGTAGGCATAAGATTGCGAAATCTTAGCGAGCATACTACTCAAAAGACCTAGGTCCAGTACTTTCACACATCACTCAGAAAAAAAAACCAAATCCAGCATCTTATTAAAAGCCTCAAGACACCCTATTCTCAAGCGAAATAAACCTAAGACAGAACCCCCTATTTTGATAGCATCTGTAAACCAACAATCATCTGTTTAAACTCAGTATGCAAGCAGGGTTAATTGGAGACATCTATTTCCCTTCCTTAATCAGCTTCACAGGATAAAAAATGAATCGAACTGTAGTACCAAAGCGATAGTGATTCGAAACCACAAAAATCGCGCTACAACCACCATCCAAGGAGAATAACATCCAGTAACCACCAGTGAATTGGGTCAGTATTATAATATCTCACACTGCATTTGTTGATCACACGTATATATGCCATTACTACTGAACAATTTTCGTTGTTGGTAGTAATGTGTGTATCGGCTATTGTATATTAGATACAATTGAACCCAGGCCACTGAGGTAAGACTCCCAACCACCTGCAGAGAAGGAAAGAAGAAATCCACCAGTAAATAGAGCAACATTCCTCCAGAAGGCATAACCGGCCAGACCTGCGAGAATTACTTCAATGCCGATGCACCACATCACACAACAACACCATCTGAACAAAACTAACCAAACCGTACTCAACCACAAAGTTACTGCAATTTATCCAACAAAACATGTAATTCCAGCAACATATCCCAAGTAAACTTCCAGGCTCAATAAACACACAGGCTTGATGACCTATACAGGCAACAAACTGCTAACTCTAAAAATAAGAATTAAACAAATCATGCTCAATTGAACAATGAAGGAAATCATGCTAACTCTAAAAATGAGATGACAACCCCTCCTCTAGTCCACGTATAAGTCCTGTCAAGCAAATCACGCCAACGCCAATAAGAAGGAAACCATCTGTAATCCACCTTTATGTACTTTTCGTATTGTGAAAACTTTGGGGAAAATTGTTGAAGAGAATAAAGAAAAATCAGAAATAGAACTGTGGAATAAGATCATATATTCAAAGTGCATAGTTGTGTATGAGCAACACTTGCAGCATTTTGATCGAGTATTGTCGCACCCTAATTTTTGACCCTAAGATCACCGCCTTGTTCCTTGCATAACATATTGGGTCATCATTCGTGCATAACTAACCGCTTTATCTAGCTTTGTCTGTTGTTTATCTTTTAAGGACAGGTACTGCTGCAGAAGATTCAAGGTCTTGAAAGTTGTGTTATGTGTGTGTTCGTGGAGGTTTCATGGTCCTTGCAAGATGTGTGTGGATTCCTGTGAGATTATGCCCTTCCCCTTTTTGGTCCCTAAGCCTCCACCAAGCCTTTTCTTCCATCAGGCTCCTCAGTTCCCCCCCCCCCCCCCCACAGAATACTAGATCCTTACACCCTCTGATGTGGAGTTGGTCCTTAAAGACTAGTCACTGTTCTTTTTTTAGGCAGTTAGATTACAAGTTGGTTTTTTTCCCCTCCGTAAACTCCTTAAGGCTAAGTGATGTGTTTGCTTTTGCTCTTATTATCGTTCGTCAAGAAAGTTCAATTTGGGAAGAAATTTATAAGCCTTGGTTCAAGTATGAAACACAGGCCCTCTGTTTCAAGAAGGATATTTATATTTTTTAAACTGTCAAGTTTTCTTCAAGCAGGTTTGAAGATCTTTGGAATTTGAAATGTTCAAGATGTCTTGACCATTTATGGAATGTTTGGGTGATCCTTGCAAATTCTTAAAAGTTTTGTTTGTTAATATTGTTGTTAAAGAGGTAAAATACTACAGCCGGTTTGTTGGAGAAGTTTAGTCCTTATTTTTATTACAAGGACTTATGTCTAGTACCTTCCAAAACTCGTGGACTCGGGGAAACGCATAACGGTTGTTTACAAATATGAATTCATGTTGAAATCCAAGTTACAAGGCATGGCTCATGGAAATCCTAATTAATTCAAGGCCTTTGACTTTAGTTGAAATTCACAAAGTTTATTTGGCCCATTTTTCAAGTTACGAGGCATGTTTATTTCAAAGGAAGGTTTGGTAAGGTTGGAGGCAATTGTTTTTAGTTATGGACTCAAGTTTGTTTTAAAGGTAATTCAATATTTTGGAAGTATATTTATAGCGACAAAGGTTTCAAGATGAGTTTCAATTATGTTGAATTCCTAAAATCTAAAGTTTAAGTCATATCACAAGGGTTCATGTCACTTTTCTTTGTTTCTCTCCAATTGAAATACAATTCTAAGATGGGAGAAATCCAATATGAGATTCCAGTTTACTTATAAATAATATTGTCACGATTAATTCAAATTGCAAGCTACATTACAAACCAATTACAAGACCAAGCAACTTTGTTTCATCTAAAGTCGGATTCGTAAGTATGTCAAGACTTCGCATGTTTAAAAGAGGGAATGCAACACTTCATTGTAGGAAAATTCCAAGGTCCACTCCAAGTTACATTTGTATGTTCATTACAACACATGACAAAATATATAAAACAAAAATAAATGAATAACAAGGCACATGAAATTGAGCTCGTAGAAGCTACCATACGGCTCTACAATCCTCACACTAGCAACTACTTCACTAAATACAAGCCAAAATACATTTGGAGAATACACGAGAGCTATATGCTAAAAGCCATACAAGCACCAATCATAGCCAACAAACTGCTACATAAGTTCACAAGAACAATGGCAATGAAAACATCCAATGACATAGGAGTCGTATCCTTGGGATACAGAAGAGAAGCATGTAGTAGTGAACACCTATTTTCTTCTTTGAGAGAAAATAATAAAATTTAGAAAACGGTTCATGAAAAGACGCATCCAGAAAACTATGCGGCGGCAGCGGCATGTATATTATTGATGGCGACAAATATAGACCCGGTAGTAAGCAACAACATGATTATTTTGGATGAATTTCTTCCTATTTCAGTTGCGATGGCTTCTCTCACAACATCACTTCGAAGCTTACTCACGTTGATATAGAAGCAGTGGGTAACCAGCTACAGATCTCATGAATGCGGAGAAATTAAAAAGAAAAAATGTTAACTAAGTATGAGAAACGTGAGTAGCAAAGTGGTTTAGGAATTTTCCAAATATTTTGACATTGCCTCTTTGGATTCTAAGTGCTGCAAACACATTACTTACATTGGTAATTAAAAAAATCTTCCAAACCTTAGGATGCTCCTAGATTTCTTAACAACCTTGACTTGTCTTAAGAGGTTTCAGATTGTGGATTGTCCCCAACCGCCGAATCTTCCAACTGACCCCCATTGCCCGACTGTCTCCTTGAAGATTTGAGCATAGGCGGTTGTCCTGAACCGTGTAGAAAATTTCAACCTGAGTTAGTCAGTACTGGCATATGATTTCTCATGTCAAACGTTGGAAAACATCTAAGGAAATTGTAGAAACCATGCTTCATTTCCTGCAGGATGTAAACACACCATCAAATATTTCACAGAGCAATCAAACATAAACTATAATTGAAATTAAAATTCTGATCTGTTAAAGAACCAGAGCCAACACGATCAAACAACATTTGAAATAAGATAGAACCTGTCTCGAGACATGTTTCGATAGAAATGGAAAGGAATTTAACAGGTTCATCAAACAGAAAACCAGCAGCAGTTTTTAGTTTCCAAAACAAACCGTAACATGTCGCGTTGAAAAAGAAAAGAAAATCAAACGTATTTTGAACATGATTGATGTAAAGAAGGAAAGTATCATCATAGAATCACCATCATCAAATTTCCCAAGCACAACCAGGACAACTTTCAAATACTTTCCTAAACTAAAATCAACATTTATCAGACAAAATTTAAAATCATTCCAAAACAATGACAACACATTTCAGACAGTTCCAAAACTTTCCCAAATGAAAACAGCATGTCCAGACACTAGATTAAAACATCTTCAAAACAATATTTTCATCTGTTTATTGCTTTTGGACCTATATAAGAAGCACACACGACTGCTAGAGAAAAAAATAGGAGAAAAACTCAAGAATCCATACACATACCAAATTCAAATCGTACTCAATCCAATCCATCATATTACAGAAACAATCCATCATATCGTACCAGAAAACCACTTCATCAATCTACACCCACCAAAATTCAAATCGTACAATCAACATCAAGGTCATACACCAGAAGCTACAAAAGAAAACCTTACACAAACATTCATTATATCGAACACACCCAAACCATTCATCGATTCACAAAATCACCAGAGATTTCAATCACGCACATTCAGAAAAAAGGGAGGGCGGAGCAAATCGTACACACGCATAGCACAGATACCAACAAGAACACAGAAAAAAGGAATAGACTTATCTTTGGAGATCGTGAGCCTCGACTGCAACCTTCCATCTTCAATCAACGACAGCTTCCTTTCCTTTTTTTTATGCTTTAAATCATTGTAATTTGTAAACTCTGAATTAATAGTGAACTGGGGTATGGGACTATGTGGGGTTAGGGTTTTGGTCTGTTTGTTTGATTGATCGAAAGAGACGAGAGAGAACGAGTTTAGAAAACCAAAAGGAGGAGAGGTGGCGGTGAGAGGAATTTAGGGTTTCAAACCCCTTTGGCCGAGAGAGAGATGAGACACATGAGGGATGAGTCAGCACCTCACTCTCCTTTTCGCCCTTTTTGTTTAATCAGATACACTCACGCCCACAACACCATCTGTGCACCTCTCACATTTCACACACGATTCACAACACATACACCTCACACGGTACTGATTGGAGAGCCTATCGTAAACCCTCTCCCTCGCCTAGCACACGATCCCTCCGTTTTAAAATTAGTAACCTTTTTTAATTAACTTAATCTTTTTAAATGAATTCTTTTTTTTCCTAAATAATCATATATGTTTTTTAATAACTAACCCTAAAACATAAGTATCTATAAACTTTTTTTTATAATAACCCTAAAAAATATATACAATTTCTTTTTATATTCTAAATATCCTTTCTAATAAAATATAACTAAAAATAATTGTTAACTTTTGATAAAAACCTTTTTTTAATTAGTAAGAACTTTCTTTTCTAAATAATAAAAACTTTAAGATAATTAAAATCTTTTATAATAAAATCCTTAACATTTTCAAATTAAGCATAATCCCAAAATAATAATAAACCTTTTTAAAATAAGATAATCTTTAGCATGCTTCCCTTAATAATAATAAACTTTAAGATCAAATAAGCTCTTTTCTCAATAAATCAAAACTCATTTAGAATCTCTCGCGCCCGAGTGTACACTTGCGTGTTTATCTGTTTACTATGCCTCTATTTGAATGTATGCTTTGTATGTTTAAACCTTTTCAAACTTATAAAAAAATCTCGATCCAACGTCGAGTCCACTTTTCTACCCATGTAAGTCGATCGCCTTAGGGCATCGCATTCGACCTACCGATCACAAGACACAAGTCTAGCATCACTTTGCTAGCATCCTCGCCTAAATAACAATAATTAACCGCATAAAATATCCAAGGGAAAATCTCATGCATGATAACCATGTTATTGTGCATGGTGCACACCATTTGCATCATAATCGACACCCTTAAGTTAAGTCAATTAGATAACTTAGGATAGATTTCCTAGGTTAGTCCCCCCTTAACTTTGATTTCTTTAATCAAATTTTAGCCCACCTAATTCTCCACACAAGAGAATTAGATGCTAATCATCTCAAAGAAAGGGACATACAATCCCATACCCCACAAAATACAAACATTTTCAAAACTGTGGTGGTTTTTCTTAAGATGATGACTCATCTTCTTTTCCTAAACCTTTAAACATTTAGTATCCTTAATAAGGAACTACAAGTGCTCTGATTCCCTCCTGACAGGATATGTAGGCATAAGATGTGATATCTTGTCGATCACACTTAGGATTAAAAAAATAATAAATCACCTACCCTTAAATCCTTAGCAAAACAGATAACGAATAACATAAAATAAAATCAAGAGGTTCCTGTAGAGTACTACAGATATCTAGGATGCTAACACCTTCCCTAGGTATAACCAACCCCCGAACTTAGAATCTTAGTGCATTTGCATTGCATTGTGAGAATTCGGTTTTCTCCCTTCCCTTGGATAAAATCAAAGACCGGTGGTGACATTAAAAATGCGATCCTAGTTAACAAATAACTATGGTATCCAATTTTCACCGCGACAGAAATGGCGACTTCACTGGGGATTAGTCTCATAAGGGGTTCCCCCTAACTTGAATATTTATCTGTTATATATATTTGTTTTCCTGTTTGGAGGGATTCTTGAGTGGTGAGGAGTCCTAGACCCGGACAGGAGTATAATTATAGGAGATGATATGGTCAAGGGTACTTTGACGGAGTCGATTCCTGAAAAGTCGAATTGAGAAAATCATCGCTCAGTTTAGGTTCTTTTGAACTTAATATTGTTTGAACGAGTTCATTCGTGAAAACGGTATTAACTTCGACCAAGAACCCTTAAGACTGAGGACCGTAGCACCTTTAAACCCACTTGGCCTTTTAGAATGTAGTGCGGTGACTATGCGGGAGTCTATTTCCAAATAGTTGTCACGCGATACTACACTCGAACGAGATCCTCTTGAGAATATTATTGAATACTAAGTGATTTGGGAAGTAGATAATATCCGACAGATGGGTCGTAGACTCTGGGAACTTTTAGAACCTGTTCGACAGGTACATTTGAAACCATACTACCTTATGGGATGGGTAGACCTTGACTCCGTTCACGCTCCTTTGAACCTAGGACCCTTGTCTGTTTGATTGCTTGTGTGTGCTCTGTGCTTTGTACTTTGTTTTTTTGTCTGTATATTTGCATCCTTGCATTGCATTAGCATCATATCATAAAGATTCATGGAACTTAGTCTCATTTGTAAACATTGTAAGAATATCATAGTCTCTTAAAAAAAACGTTGAAGTACTCTTACAATAGTCATAACTTAGACGATCTAAGGAGATTGGAGACCTTGCGACCAGACAAAGAAGAGTTCAAGACAAGATAAAAAGTTATTCTACTGTCGCCTACCATTATTCCTGAGGACTAGTTGGTGACACCTTATGAAGAATATTCTTGCTGACCAAGTTACTATTTCAGGACAAAAATTCATTTCCTATCTTAGGTTAATATTCAAGCTAAGATGACTACAAAAAGAGAATTTAAAAAAAAATGCTACTTATTGCAAGAAACGGAAAGCTCAAGACATCTTATCCCATCAGTCAACACTTCGTCGACAAGCTTATTTTAGAAGAAGCTCAGTTGGAAGAAAGTCAAGGACTCAAAGAAGACCGTTGGAAAAGTCTCATTGGATCTATCATTATTAGCTTTTATTTAGCTTTACGTTATGACTGTTGTAAGGCGTACAGACGCGTTTTGATTTTATATTAAATCAATTTTTAGCATTCCAGTAATAATGATTGTAACCGTTTTTTCATGCGAGCCTGTTGATATTCCTCAATGATTATAAACAGCTGAGTTTCATGAATCTTGTTGCATAAAATTCACATTTGCATTTGCATTCCAGGTTCTCATTCGTGTTTCTCTTCTCAGTCAAGCTGAATCATCAATACAATACTCGAGCCGGTCGCAAGAAAAGAATGGATCAACTCGAGCAGGAAAACAGAGCACTTCGGGAAGAGGTTTTAACATTGAAGGAAAGTTTAGAGAAGATCAACGGGATGATGGAAGCTTTGATGGCCGCTCAGAACCAGCCATCACATAGCACACCATCACACAACACTATTATCTCTGAGATAATATCTGCACCGATCCTAGTGGTGCCTACTACAGGTGAAGTTCAGTACTCCATGCCTCCTGGTTATCCGTGGGGTATGCCTCCTAACTTTACTCCTGCTGGATACCGCCCACCTGTTTCTCAAGTTATTACCACAACTGCTGTAATGACTGTGCCACCACTCGTGGTAAATGCTACTCCTTTTCATATGGAAGAACCTCTATTTCATGCCGCTCCTAGTGAGAGCGCTGGGATGGAAGAACGAATGGATGATTTTTAGGACCAGTTTCTAGAAATGAAGAAAGAAATCAAGGCCCTTCGTGGGAAAGAGCTGTTTGGGAAGAGTGCCTCTGAGCTATGCTTGGTTCCTAATGTTAAGGTTCATCGAAAGTTCAAACTCCCTGATTTGGTGAAGTATAAAGGAAATTCTTGCCCACATAGTCACATAGTTATGTATGCCTAGAAAATGTCTGTTCATAAGGATAATGATCCGCTATTGATACATTATTTCCAGGATATTTTGACTGGTGCGGCCCTCAAGTGGTACATGGGGCTAGATAGTTCAAAGATCCGCAACTTTAATGACCTCTGTGACTCTTTTATTAAGCAATATAAATATAATGTCGACATGGCACCAGATAGAGACCAGTTGTGAGCCATGGCCCAGAAGGAAAGAGAAAACTTTAAGGAGTACGCCCAGCGTTGGCGTGAGCTAGCTGCTCAAGTCACTCCACCTCTGGAGGAGAAAGAGATGACCAGAATTTTTCTGAAAACACTGAGCCCATTTTTTTTTATGAGAGAATTGTGGCAAGCACTCCAAATGATTTCACCGAGATGGTGAATATGGGGATGCGCTTAGAAGAGGGCGTCCGCGAAGGAAGACTAGCTAAGGAAGGGAATACTTCCAACAATGTCAAAAAGTATGGAAGTAATTTTGGAAAGAAAAAGGAACAAGAAGTTAGTGTTGTGTATCAAGGACGATCAAAAGAAAGGTATCATCCACGCCCATATGCTGCTGCTGTGATCCCAACTATCAATACTCCAGCTTACCGGCCACAGTTTGCGCAACCACCTCAAACTCCACAGGCTTCACCACAACAGCAGTATCATCAGCAAAATCAAAAACCTCCTCAACAAGCCCGACAATCATTCAACAACCCAAGTCGTGCACTGAGGAAACCAAACTTTGACCCGATTCCTATGTCATATACATAACTTTTCCCAGTATTGTTACGCAAGGGCCATATCCAGACTAAGTCTCCACCAGCGGTGCTAAGAACCCTCCTTTGTGTTACAGAGCTGACTTATTCTGCCCTTATCATCAAGGGGCGCCAGGTCATAATATTGAAAGTTATTATGGGATAAAAGCCGATGTCCATAGATTCGTTGAAAGTGGAATCCTAACTTTCAAATATTCCAACCCAAATGTGCAAAGTAACCCTTTACCACAACATGGGGAGTCAACGTGAACATGATACAAGAATGTCCTACAGGTGAATACTAGAGAAGGTCCAAGCCGGCGAAATCAAGAGAAGAGCATGTTCCCGAGCTCATCAGGTTGTTTATTTATTTGCTTGCACTTATGACTATTTCTTTGATTGTAAAAGTTTGGTTTGCATGCAAGAACTTGTTATTTTGAATAATTAATGCAATAAACATGTTTGTCATGAAGAAATCCATTCGTTTCACTCTTTTTAAAATGTTTTTTCTATTTTATAATGCCAATGTTGCCCAATCTCTTGCCTTGGCAGAGAATTGAGTGGAGGATGACGAAATCAAGCGCAATCTCTCCTGTCATATGCTTTTGAATAAAACTCTGCTAGTGATGTAAGGCATTGTTTCAAATCCACAAACACCGGAGATATAAGGGAGATAGACCATCGTTAACCCTTTTTGAGCCTTTGAAGTAGGAGTTTTCTTTTTCCAAATAAAAAACCCTCGTTCTTAACCTGGGGCAGGGTAATTTTCAGTTAACAAAAATAGAGTAAATATCACGAAGATGGGGTGGGCACAAACAAACTTTGAGCCTTATATCCTTTGTTTCTTAAACCGTGAACCAACCACGATACAACCCTCAAAAGACCTAGTTGAAGCAGGGTTTATTTCAAAAGCGTAGAGATATTGTTTCTTGACTCCTATGAGCTATGCTCAAATTTTTGTCGGCATTATAAAATCGGTAATTTGACCACCAAAATCTTTTAATAAAATTTTCAAGACAAACATGGTGTTGCATTATCTGTTTCAGAATTAACATTTTCTACTTGCTAACATTGCTTGACATCGTAGAAATTAACATACGTGTGGCATTGATGAGCTAAAATTTAATACTGTTTCAAGGAGATGATAGTATCCAGGGGCACGTCACCTAAAGACCTTGCTGAGCAGGGGCAAGTTGTTTCCCAGCTGTTTCTTTCGTCGGCTGACCTCAAGGAACAAAGTTTGAAGATTCAGAACACCGTCAATCTGGGGCAGTTACGTCGAGATTTGGTAAATCTCTCAAAGAATTTGAAGACTCGGTTATAGAACACAGTCAATCCGGGCCAGTTACGTCAAGATTCGACAATCTCTCTAAGAGTTTGAAAACATTGGGACAGTTGGACGCCAAGTTTTCTGTAAAATCCTCTTGGGAGGACTTCTTCTTATAAACCATGTACCCTGGGGCATTTTGAGAAGTGTAGATTACTTTTGATCCATTCATAACAGCAATTGTTCAAAATGGCGACTACTATACAATATCAATGCAGAATTACGTCAGTCTCACGACATTATTCATCCATCTCTCAAAGAGTTTCTATCCCGAGTAATGTGACGACTCCCCAGTAAATCTTTACTTCAGGTAGTCACGACTAATCCCCGGTAAATCTCTACTATAAGAAGTTATGGCATGTTTGACGCAAGATCTCTCTAGTCGGCAACCTAAGAATCCTCGGTGGATCCTCTTACAACTTCAACCTTCCCCAGTGAAGTGGGTGTTTATTTCACTCCTCATTGGATTTTCTCAATCTTCTCCAGTGAAGGCGGGTGTTTATTTCATCCCCTCGAAGTTTTATCTCTGACATCTTTAACCGCTATATTACTATCTTCAAGCTTCCCCGATTGAAATGAATATTTATTTTATCCAGTTACAACTTTTATTCAGACTGCTTCAGTTCGCAATGGATATTTATTTTACCCCCATGAAGTATTTGCGATCATGAGTTTGGTTCGTTCCCAGTGAATCTTTCTTGACAATCCTAAGCGAAGTCACGATGTTCATCCCCAAGTGGAGTGCTTTATTTTCCCCAGAGAAGCTTTGAAGTGGGATTTGGCCTCATATATGGCTTCCCGTTCATCCCCAGTGATGCTTCTACCTTGCAAATATTGGCTGAGTATCCGTATCGAGATGCTTGTTTTTGTCTCCTGTTTGCTTCTTGTTGTTGTTTTGTCAGCATAAGCATAACATACATTCTTTCATGTAGATTCATGGCATGTGCGCATTTTGCATCTTGCGTTTTGTGTTGTTTGTTTTGTTCTGTCACGTTGGTCGTGTTTATCCCCCAAGTGGCTGGATTTTGTCTGTTCCCTCCAAGTAGAATCGTCAGCCCTAGGCAGAAAGAGCACACCCTTTCTAATTCCCCACTGAGTTCGATCCTCGTGGAGGATGGTTATTTCAGTTTTCTTTTCCATATATGGATAAAGATAAGCCTTTTAAGTTCATTCCTCAAAGGATGGAGTCTTGCTTGACCGTTTTCTTTTCAGTTATTTCCTGAATTGAACTTTGGTCCTCGACAATCACAATTTTGGATATCTCTGAGATGTTGAACCCGAAATAAGCGTGCATTTATTTTGCACTTTGTCTCCCCAAGAAGAGTTTATTTGAAGATCTCTATAGAAGATAAAAATTATTCCTCCAACAGTATTATTACAACGTTTTCGTGCAGACAACAAGTGGTAGCTCTTTATTTGAGCTCATTTTTCTATCTAGATGACAAATTACAGTCTCCTCAAGACATTTTGTCTATCCCCGGTGAAGTTATCGAGATTATCAACTCATTCTCCATCAAATGTTATCTCGCCGGAAATCCGTCAGAAAGGCTCATTGAAGACCTTCCAGGTGTTTCTCTTTATTTGAGAACCCCTATTGCAAGAATTTTATCGCTTCAACGAATTTCATTTACAGCTATATTACTTCTCAGTGGTATTCTCCCCAGTGAGCCCACAATTCAATTTGCTTCTGTCAAATGGCATCTCTTCGAGAAGTTTGATGAAGACTCAAATGATCTTTCTCTTTTATTTTAGAAGACATATTCTACAAGTCAGTCGGTCTGCATCTCTTTTGAAGATCCCCGGTGAAATTTCCAAATCTCCAACAAGTTATGGATTCCAGCTGAAGTCATAAGATCTCCAGTGAAATCCCAACCCCTGTGAAGTTACCTTTCCAGGAGGAGTTCAAGACTTTTGCTCGAGGCAGACAACCTCATAGCGTTTTTATTTCAAGATTGTGCTAGAGGCAGGCAACCTCGTAGCAGTTTATATCAAGATGCATGCGAGGCAGACAACCTCGTAGTATTCAATTTCAGACTTTGTTCGAGACAGACAATCTCGCAACACTTATTTCGAGACAGACAATCTCACAACACTTATTTCGAGACAGACAATCTCGCAACACTTATTTCGATACAGACAATCTCGTAACACTTATTTCGAGACAGACAATCTCGCAACACTTATTTCAAGACTTTGTTCGAGACAGACAATCTCGCAACACTTATTTCAAGACCTTGTTTGAGACAGACAAACTCGCAACATTTATTCCAGGCTTTGTTCGAGGCAGACAACCTCGTCTCATTCATTTCAAGACTTTGGTTCGAGGAAGACAACCTCGTAGTATTCATTTTCAAGCTTTGTTGTTCGAGGCAGACAACCTTGTAGGCTTCAAGATTTTGGTTCGAGGCAGACAACCTCGTAGCATTCGATTTTCAAGACTTTGGTTCGAGGCAGACAACCTCGTAGTATTCAATTTCAAACTTTGTTCGAGGTAGAGGACCTCATAACGAGTGTCCCAAGATTTTGCTCGAGGCCGACAATCTCGTAGCGCTTTATTTCAAGACTTTGCACAATAAATTAAACCATACCGAGAAACATGTTTTTCTTATCATCTTTGCAATATACACTTTTGGTTCTCACTGGAAGACACCCAACTGCTCAAAATACCTTGTGATTGTCAGATTGGTAGTCTCTTTCCCCCAGTGGAGTTAGATCTTTCCCCTTGGAGTCTTGCTCTGCTAAGTCGTTCCTCGTCGAGTCTTCCTTTCTTTGGCTGTGTTTTAGCGTTTCAACATCGGTTATCCCCTGTGACATCGTTCCTCACGGGATCCTTGTCTTGTATATCATATCATTTCATAGCATATGCATTTGGCGACATCTTAGGGCCAAAAATTTGTGCATGTTTGTATTTAATTCACTCCTATCTCGTCGAGACGAAGACTTCAATCTCCGTATCTCCGAATAGGAGAAACTTAAATAGGGGCATCTGTCGCACCCTAATTTTTGACCCTAAGATCACCGCCTTGTTCCTTGCATAACATATTAGGTCATCATTCGTGCATAACTAACCGCTTTATCAAGCTTTGTCTGTTGTTTCTCTTTTAAGGACAGGTACTGCTGCAGAAGATTCAAGGTCTTGAAAGCTGTGTTATGTGTGTGTTCGTGGAGGTTTCCTGGTCCTTGCAAGATGTGTGTGGATTCCTGTGAGATTGTGCCCTTCCCCTTTTTGGTCCCTAAGCCTCCACCAAGCCTTTTCTTCCATCAGGCTCCTCAGTTTTCCCCCCACAGAATACTAGATCCTTACACCCTCTGATGTGGAGTTGGTCCCTAAAGACTAGTCACTGTTCTTTTTTTAGGCAGTTAGATTACAAGTTGGTTTTTCTCCCCTCCGTAAACTCCTTAAGGCTAAGTGATGTGTTTGCTTTTGCTCTTAATATCGTTCGTCAAGAAAGTTCAATTTGGGAAGAAATTTATAAGCCTTGGTTCAACAATGAAACACAGGCCCTCTGTTTCAAGAAGGATATTTATATTTTTTAAACTGTCAAGTTTTCTTCAAGCAGGTTTGAAGATCTTTGGAATTTGAAATGTTCAAGATGTCTTGACCATTTATGGAATGTTTGGGTGATCCTTGCAAATTCTTAAAAATTTTGTTTGTTAATATTGTTGTTAAAGAGGTAAAATACTACAGTCGGTTTGTTGGAGAAGTTTAGTCCTTATTTTTATTACAAGGACTCATGTCTAGTACCTTCCAAAACTCGTGGACTCGGGGAAACGCATAACGGTTGTTTACAAATATGAATTCATGTTGAAATCCAAGTTACAAGGCATGGCTCATGGAAATCCAAATTAATTCAAGGCCTTTGACTTTAGTTGAAATTCACAAAGTTTATTTGGACCATTTTTCAAGTTACGAGGCATGTTTATTTCAAAGGAAGTTTTGGTAAGGTTGTAGGCAATTGTTTTTAGTTATGGACTCAAGTTTGTTTTAAAGGTAATTCAATATTTTGGAAGTATATTTATAGCGACAAAGGTTTCAAGATGAGTTTCAATTATGTTGAATTCCTAAAATCCAAAGTTTAAGTCATATCACAAGGGTTCAGGTCACTTTTCTTTGTTTCTCTCCAATTGAAATACAATTCTAAGATGGGAGAAATCGAATATGAGATTCCAGTTTACTTATAAATAATATTGTCACGATTAATTCAAATTGCAAGCTACATTACAAACCAATTACAAGACCAAACAACTTTGTTTCATCTAAAGTCGGATTCGTGAGTATGTCAAGACTTCACATGTTTAAAAGAGGGAATGCAACATTTCATTGTAGGAAAATTCCAAGGTCCACTCCAAGTTACATTTGTATGTTCATTACAACACATGACAAAATATATAAAACAAAAATAAATGAATAATAAGGCACATGAAATTGAGCTCGTAGAAGCTACCATACGGCTCTACAATCCTCACACCAGCAACTACTTCACTAAATACAAGCCAAAATACATTTGGAGAATACACGAGAGCTATATGCTAAAAGCCATACAAGCACCAATAATAGCCAACAAACTACTACATAAGTTCACAAGAACAATGGCAATGTAAACATCCAATGACATAGGAGTCGTATCCTTGGGATACAGAAGAGAAGCATGTAGTAGTGAACACCTATTTTCTTCTTTGAGAGAAGATAATAAAATTCAGAAAACGGTTCATGAAAAGACGCATCCAGAAAACTATGCAGCGGCAGCAGCATGTATATTATTGATGACATCTGCGTAGAAAGCATAATGTACCAGCTCACACTCTTCATCAACCACATCATCTGATGTAATTACACATTCTTGCAACCTTGCAGGCATGTGTCTTGTTCGTCGAGGTCTGCTTGAACCTGCTTCATCTGCAACTGGTTCTTGTCGAACTTCTCTTTCGACTTCAGTGACTGGTTCTTCACAAGAGATTCTCACTGAATCCTTCTTGGCTTTCTATTTCCAATCCCATTCTTTAAGCTCATCTATGATCACGTCCCTGCTGATCACTACTTGCTTATTCACTGGGTCGAACAACTTGTAACCTCCAGTCGAATGATATCCTATCAAGATCATCTGATTTAACTTGTCATCAAGTTTCCTTCTCAACTGATCTGGCACATGTCTATGTGCTATAGATCCAAACACTTTCAAGTGACTGAGACTTGGCTTAACACCAGACCAACATTCTTCTGGTGTGACTCCTTCAAGCTTCTTCGTCGGACATCTGTTCAAAATATACGTTGCTCTGCTTCTCCCCATAATTCTTTGGGTAGATGCTTTCCATTTAACATACTTCTCACCATATTCATGATGGTTCTGTTATTTCGTTCTGCAACTCCATTTTGCTGTGGTGTATAGGGTGGCACCACGTCATGCATAATCCCTTCCTTTTCAATTAATGTATCGAACTCTTTCGACACATACTCTCCACCAACATCTGTCCTCAGAATCTTCAACTTTCGACCACTCTGTCTTTCGACCATGGATTTGAATCTGGAAAATACCTCAATCACATCACTTTTCTTATTGATGAGGTAAGTCCACAACTTTCGACTGAAATAATCTATAAACGTGACAAAATATCTGTTGCCACCAATCGAATCCACCTGGATTGGACCACATACATCAGAGTATATGACT
This sequence comes from Lathyrus tuberosus, assembly GCA_022829125.1. Classification (NCBI taxonomy): domain Eukaryota; kingdom Viridiplantae; phylum Streptophyta; class Magnoliopsida; order Fabales; family Fabaceae; genus Lathyrus; species Lathyrus tuberosus. The sequence continues at coordinate 1,542,643 of JALAZF010000535.1, forward strand.
TCAAGAATTGCGTTCGACTTCCTTCCTGCATCCTTGCTGAAGCTATTCTTGTGTTGTTTCGACTGAACACACTCTTCACAGACTTCATTTGGAATGTCGATTTCTGGTAATCCTGAAACCATATTTCTTCTCTTTAGTTCTCTGATGTCATTGAAGTTGAGATGGCCTAGTCGAAAATTCCATAACCACTCATCTCTGTTGGCTGCCGTTGCTAGACACTTGTGCTCCATCACCTTTAGTTCAATCTTGAAGGTCCTATTCTGAGACATTGGAGCCTTCAAAATCAACCTACCATCTGCGTCGAGAACTCTCATCATCTTGTCTTCGACAACTACCTTGTAGTTCTTTTCGACTAGCTGCCCTATACTGAGCAAATTACTCGTCATACCTGGAATGTACAACACATTGGAAATTGTTGACCTTTTACCATTTTTCCTCATAATTAGAACATCACCAACACCTTCAGCTGCTAGAGTGTTGTCATTTGCAAACTTCACCGTGTTCTTCGACGAGGGCTTCATGTTGACAAACCAATCTTTCCTCCCAATCATGTGCGATGAGCATCCTGAGTCCAAGTACCACTGATCTTGGAATCTTTCTTCATCTTTTGTTGTGACCATCAGCAACGTCTCTTCTTCTTCATGCTTCGCCAGATTTGTATCAGTTTCTTGATTTTTCTTCTTTTCTGGACAGTTACTGACATAATGGCCATACTTCTGACAATTGAAACATTGAATGTGACTTTTGTCAGATTTTCGATCACCACCTTTTCTTCTACCTGCAGCACCACCTCTTTGGTTGCCTTGGTTCCAAGGTTTCTTCTGATTCGACTGGTTTCCTCCTTTGTTGTCATTCCAGCTTCCTTTACCTTTCCTTTCCTTTTCTGACTGCGCCTGCAAAGCCATATCACTCTTCTACTTTTCTGCAGCTCTCTCAGCCATCCTTTTTTCATGAGACTCAAGCGTCCCTTGAAGCTCTTCCTTCGTCAATATTGACAAGTCTTTCGACTCTTCTATGGCTACTACCACGTGGTCGAATTTTGGAGCCAATGACCTCAAGATATTTGCAACAACTGATCTTGATGTTAATACCTCTCCACATACTTTAATTTGATTCACCAGCTTTGTAACTCTGGTGAAGAAATCTGTAATACTTTCATTGTCTTCCATCTGAAGCAACTCATAGGTTCTCTTGTGAGTTTGTAACCTCATTTCTTTCACCTTCTCTGCGCCTCCAAATGAATTTTCAAGAATCTCCCATGCTTCCTTTGCTGATTTTGCATCGCTAACTTTTTCAAAGTTATCTGGATCAACACATTGATGGATTATAAACAGTGCTTTATAATCTTTCTTCTTCAATTCTTTGTGTGCAGCCTTTTCTTGATCCGACGCGTTCTCCCCAAGCGGTGTTACTCCTTCCTTCACAAGATCCCAAAGATCTTGATAACAGAAAACCACCTTGATCTGCTTGCACCAATTCTCATAATTATCTTTCTTGAGAATTGGTAGGGTCGCCGAAAAGTGCCCATTTGAATGATTCATAGCCATCACGATTTTCCTCCTTGAATCGCAACCGGAGCTCTAGATACCAGATGTTGGAAATACACCACACCCTATGGGAATTCCATTTCAATCTTGATCTCAAGATTGTTCACAAACCCACTACGCAATAGCAATAGCAACGAAGAACAAAGAAAGACGAAGAACAAACTAACAGCAAGAAAAAAAAGAGAGAGAAGAGAAATATTTCGAGGAGAAATGTTCTACCCACGAACAGTGGGATTTCTGAATATATTGCACTTTCACTGCTAAAATCTGCAACTGTGAATACAATACAATGTTATGAATTACAATGCAAGGATACTCCCTATATATAGATTTAGATTTACAAAGGCCAAAAACTCTAAAGTCCAAAATATCAAATCTAATCTAAATCATATCTGAATCCAATCAAACCAAATCTAAAACGAATCTGTCGAAATACCTTCAACAACTCGACACAAAGCTATTCGACACTAGAATGATTCGACTTCGACACTATAAATTACATTTAACAAGATATTGACTATTTTGAATCTTTCAATAAAACCTAACTTTGAAATTGTTCTTATTAAACCTAGATTTGCGTTATAAATAGTGGTTGTTTTAATTGTCATTGTCGTGGTTTGAATTGAGCTTTATTGTGTCTATTGTTTGAAGTTGAAAAAACAACAAAAACTTTTGGTTGAAGACTAGCAAAGTTCAAAGTTGTTATGGCGTCAGAACCTAAGCTAGAACCACATTAAATCCCAAAGGTCAAATCATATCAAATACAATTGACCTAAAGTAATTTACACATAAGTCATGGCAGTTTTATTTTTATTTTTATTTTTTTGAATGGAAAACTTTTTTTTGTCTAAATTTTGGAAAAAACTTTTGGTAGATTTGGTTCAATGGTTAAAACATTCAAACATATATTGGTTGCATAGCAATCTAAAGAGGCTTGTGATTTCTTTGGGGTCCAACGTTTAACTATAAGCCAAATATCCAACATGATTGGTTGTGTATTCTTAAGAATTTTCAACTGTAAACCAGATCAACCGCACTTACATATTAGTTGGTTTTGTGGACATGGACTGTTTAAATTACTTTAGGTCAATTTTACTTGTTAGGATTTTACCTTTGGGTTTTAATGTGGTTCTAGCTTAAGTTTTGAATCCATAACAACTCTGAACATTTCTAGTCTTCAACCAAAAGTCTTTGTTCTTTTTTCAACCTCAAACAAGAACTACAGTAAAGCTCAAAGTTCAAACACAACAACAATGAAAATTACAATAACCATATCCTAGAACACAGATTGTGGTTGAAAATACACATTTTCATAGTTAGAGCTATCTAAAAGATCCAAAATAGACAATACTTCACTTGAGATTGAAACACTAACCAAACACTACACAAAAAATCATATATTAAATTGTTAACACAAAAATCACGAAAAAACGTTAAAGGTTATCGGAATATTCAATTAAAAAAATGGAAAATCAAGTTTGATGAGAACAAATAAACCAGTCACATGCAATGAAGAAGTTGAATGTAGTTAGAGCATAAACATCGGTGCCATGTCACCGTTCACACACATACTTCAAAGTCATTCTGTCAGAAACAAATGGATAATCAATTTACACTGTCGTGCTTTAGTTTGTAATTGTCCTTCTGCCTAGCAACGTTCATAAACTTGAATTTGGGTATAAATATATATATTCAATTAAATTTGAGATAAGTTGTAGTGTTTAATGGGACCCATTTTAAAGTTTTGGATAAATTATATAGATATTTAAAAAATATGCTAGAGTTGTTTAAATAATTGAGAAATGTAAAATAATATAATATATGTAATGGGGTCCATTTAAATAACTCAAATGGATTCTTTGGATGTGGGTGCTCTCAGATGAAGAAAACAAAACAAAGTTATTGGCGCAAAAACAGGAAACAAAAAAGTGGATGAGGAAAACACTATAAAAAAGGTGTATTTGTATTACCTGGTTGAGATGAATTGGCATGATTCAAAAGAGAAGCATAACCCATTGTTAGATGTCAAACATGCTATATATTTGTATATGATTCTTGGCATTTTTCAACACTTTTCTATGTTTAATTGTTGATTTTTGGAGTTAATTGTTGTTGTTCTTCATGCATTGTATTTATACCTTTGGTGCTTGTAATGGATGTGTTATTGTGCAGAAAAGTGCACTAATTGATCAAGGAATTGAGACACAAAGAGATGAAACAAGCCGCCAAAGAAAGAGGAAGACAACATGGTGTTCGCTTTGCGAACTCTGGCGAAGGTGCCAGCGATGGTTCGCTTTGCGAACAGCAGCGAGCCTCCCAGCGAATGGCTCCAGAATGTCATGGATGGAAAAGAACCTTAAGTTCGATTTGCAAACTCCCTGCGAATGTTCGCTGATTTGCTCGCTTTGCGAGGACCTGGCGAATGGAGGCAGGGGAAAAAGGACCCTAAATTCGCTTTGCGAATGTGCTGGCGAATGGTTCGTTGTGCGAGTGAATTGTTCGCAGTGCGAATCCGCGACATCAGTCTGGGGCGGTTTAACTCTCAGAGGCACTTAAGGTGCCATTTTCTTTCATTCGCTAGGCGAATGATTCATTCGCAGTGCGAATGCTGCTGAATTCAAGTGTGTTATAAATAGATTTTTCACTTTCCTTGGGAAAAAAAACTGGCTATTTTCACACAAAAACATAGTTTTCTGTATTTTGATCATACAAGAGGAAATTTTCCCATAGAGAAGCTGAAGTCACATCCAATCTCGATTATTCGACTCGGATGTTCTTTCATCTCCTCTTGAAACTTGTCATCCAAGCTACCATGAGAATGAGTAGCTAAACACTCTTGTGTTAAGGTTAGATGTAGTTGATCTTGATCATATGTATTTCTTTTGATCTTTTGTATATGAACAAGGTTTATGATCAATATAGATGAAGTTATTTGTTCTCAATGATGTATGTGTGGTTTGTATTGCTCTAGACATAGATTTTGTAAACCATGACCTAATATTTTCATCTCATAAAAACCAAACTCTAGACATAGATTTGGGATTTGTGATTCGCTTTGTGTTAATTTTAACGATTGTTGTTTCGATTGTTAGCGTGAGACATCATCTAACGGTCTAAACAACGATACACACGCCTTTGCTTTAGACATAAACTTAGTTGAGAGGATACGCGGTTGTATTGGTCGGAAACTGAGTTCATATGCTTGATTAATCGAATATGTGTGAAAAGGATTAGCGAAACCTAACCTTGACATGCTTTTCTAAAACCTTACAAACTCTTTGCTACCAATTAATGTTAACCAAAATCAAGAACTATTTGAAACTCTTTAACTTAAAACATTGTGACTATTGAACGGCAAGCATCAGATATCGTACAATCCCTGTGGAGACGATAAAAACACCCCCTAATACTGTACCAACAAAATGGCGCCGTTGCCGGGGAGCATACATCCAACATGATATAAGATGGTCCTAATCATGTCTTGAGCTAGGTCATTTTGCTTCGGTGTTTCTGCCACGTTTCTATGTTGCTTAGTACTTTGTTTCATACAAAACTCATTATAATACTTAATACAAAACTCATTGTACATATCTAAAATAAACTCCAGGATATTATACATAGATATGTTGTTATCCCATAATTTTTATTTACTCCAATTTCCTCTACTCTCACTGCGTCATCTTGAGTCACTCAAGTCTATTCCATTATTTTTCACCTTCAAGTCTTGAAGTTTTGTTACACTCTAGTTCGAATCAAAGATTGGACTTTTTCCAAGGTAATAATATTTTCTTTTCATAAATTGGTGTATTCTTGAAATGATCAAAAGATATTCTAGACAAGGAACTTGATGATAGTAGAGCTTTATCCTCATTGCAAAATTCAGTTCAATATTTTGTAAATCATCCATTTTTTTTAATTTTGAAAATTATTTTCAAAATCTTTCAAGTTTTTTTTTCCTTTTTTTTCGGACTTAGCGAGCTCTTTTTGGAACAACTTTTGTGTGATTTGCTTTTGATTTTGAAAGTTGTGACTACCATGTTAGTTATTGCGAGCTTTTTTATTTTCACTGCTTCCTCAATGTTGGATGATGTGTGCGAGGAAGAGGATGTGCTTGAACCTCTTAGCCATGTGATTAGATGGAATAATTCTCTTGAGATCAGAATGCATCATTGAATTAATTGAAAAACTACCCTGCCTCTGGTTAAGATTAAGGGTTTTTTATAAATAAAAAGGACACCGACTTCAGGCTCGAGGGGGTTGACTACGGATTATCTCCTTATTTCTCCGGTGTTTGGGAAGTGAAACAATGCCTTACATCACCAACTAGGTCTTACTAAAAGCATATGTCAGCAAATTCGGTTCTTTTTATTTACATTGTTATCCCTTAAGTTTGTTAATGGTTGAAATATGAAATGGAAAAGCGTTGATTTTTTTTTATGGAAAGTGATGGCATAGAAAATAGTGAATACAAATGGATTTACCTCAAAAACACGCATGCTCATTTTATTATAATTATTTCTCAAAGAGTAGAACTTTTAAACAACACGTAGCAAAAAAGAAATTACAATTTGAAATGATAAAGTCTATTGATCATAGGGGTGAGCCTCCTTGTTGATCCACCGACTTTAGGAGACACTTATTAATGTTCTTGTACTTGTCCAAGTAAGGGTGACCACTCACCAATATGATTCCTTCTTTGAACGTCAACTGCTTGTCAATCAAGTCTTAAACTTTTTACTCACGTCGGGCATTTCTCATCATGATTTGTAGGATATGGACGAGGAGGAGGATCAAGTGATTGTAGCTTCACTAGGACTTCTCTGAGCAAGTGTCGGGGTAGTTGGCCATAAGACTTTGGCATATGATCCAACTTCTTTCCAAGCTTCCTTTTTTGTGATTGATGAACTGCATGAGGCTGGATCTGAAGTAGATACTGTTACAGACTTTATTGCAGAGGCATCATCCTGGGTTGCTATATTTGAAGCATTGGATAGGCTTGAATCTGGAATGGTGAAGGTTTACCTTATTTAATGGTACTTTCCCCTTTTGAGTTCCTCCATAGCTTCTTGAGACACCCTTCGAGTTCGTTCGTGAGTATCAGGAAGTATGCTAGCTGGATGACAGTTGGATAAGGGCGAAACTGGGGAGGATATGCAAATGTATGTGTATTTATGCAACTGCATGAAAATGCATGGGTATGCAAAAATATTTGTCCTTCATTTTTTTAGGTATGCTTAAAGTTTTTTTGGGGAGATGCAATGCAATATGGGGTTAGGATAAAGATAGACCTAAGGGAACCCAAACGGGTTTAGGGATAGTGACAAATATATGGAATACCAAACAGGTTTAGGAATAATAATCGACCTTAGAAAACCCAAGTGGCTAATAGGGAAACCCATATGGGTTTAGGGACTGCGACAGACAAAAGGAAACCTCAATGGGTTTAGGATAGTGACGGACACTAAGAAACCCCTACGGTTTAGGGATTGTGATGGATATAACCCACATATGGGTTTAAGGATAATGTTGAATATAAGGACACCTTATTTAAGAATTCTCTTTATAGATAGGGATAATGATCGGCATGGGAAACCCAATCTGGTTTAGGGATAGGTAAGGTAATATGCAAGCATGGCCTATTTAAGGGAGTCTCATTATAACATGATAGCTCTAGGTTTATACTACCCAATTCCCTCACTTGAAGGATCTAGAATTTTTGGATAATAGTCCTAGAGTCATGGATTATACCCTTGTTTTACCATGAGAAGGAGCACGCCTTCCTACGGTAACCCTTCGGGATAAGTTCCATCTAGACGGGACCTTAGTAACAACCATTGCAGGTTGATAACATAAGGTCACCATGAGTGGAATGGATTCTAGAAGAGGTTACCTAGAGTCATGGATCAAATTCAAGGTTTCATCGCGAAGAAGTGCTAGCCAACTCATTACAAACTCTTTAAACTGATCTACTCTAGGCGGAATCGTCATTAAAGACCCCATGGGATAAGAACCCACAGTGGCCAAAACAGGAAGACCCCTTCCTTAACTTATTATTTTTTCTCAAGCCTGGGTTTTAGCTTCCACACATATGCATATCCCAACCAACATGATATATAATAATAAAATGAAATATTAAATAAAACCGGAAGCATAATAATAAATAAATGAAAAGGCAAGAAATAAATAGAAAAAGCAAACAAAGAAGCACACAAAACCCTAAAGTTAAAGGTTAGGATGAACTTTTTTACGGAAGTATAGCATCCCCAATAGAGTCTCCAGCTGTCGCGGATGGGAAAATCTCAGAGTCACCATCATCATTTATTTGTTCCTAAGGAACAAGGAAATAATGATAAAACCTAAAAATCTAGGGTGAAAGACTAGTTTCGGGAGTCGATTAAGTGAGAGGAAGGTATTAGGCACCCCTCACCTCCATTGTACTCAATGGGATCCTCTCTAACTTCTAGGGTTATTGCTTGCCTAAGGATGTTTGCTCTATATATTTATTTATTTTATTTATTTATTATTTCAATTATTATTTACAGAAAGATTAAGTTATCAAATATATAAAAGAGAAGTTAATCAAAGAGAGGGACACAGAAAATGGTTTTTGTTATTGTACTCGCTAGAGTGTTACAACTCTATGCATACGTACCCTCAAACAATATGAAGTATTAGAGCACCGTAGTTTTTGTAAAAAATGTTGGTGTGTTTTTTGTTTTTATCCCTTGAAAAGTTTTCAACACACCAGGGACAGAGAAGTATTTTACTTTAAAAAATACCGCAATACACAAGGGCAGAGGACTTATGATTTGAGGTGTGTTAGATTGATTTTAATCCCTTGATTATTTGCAAGAAGAACAATGATTAATTTATAAATTAATAGTAGTCTTATATGATTAAATATTAAAAATTTAATTATATAAAATTGTGTATCTTATCCCTTATCCATGATGTTTTTATCGCTAAAACCCTAAAAGTTTATCCCTATTATTATTCCAAAATTATCTCAAAGTTATCCCATAGATTAACCCTAATTCTTTAATTATGTTCCCTAATTATATTTTTTTCTTTTTATTATTAGAAAAAAAAGAAATGTTACTCCTTAATATTAATTAATAATTGAATTATGCTTAATTATAAAATCAACCCTAATTCTAATTTAAATCCCTAATTATGTATTTTCATTTTTATTCCCTGTTGATTGTAATTATCTTATTATTTTTATTAATCTAATTATTATGTTAATTAATTATTAATTATCCTAACATTGTCGTAAAACTCTGGTTATTTATTTATTTTTTAGGGGATTTTTATATAAGAGGAAAGGTTTTTATTTATGCAAATTATTGTTTTTATATGTGTTGAGAAATAATTATAAGTTCGAGGAAATATAATTTACTGTTATGATTTATCCTAATTTAAATGTAAGGGAAAGAATACATTATACATTCCTCTTCCATCCTTATTTTCTTTCCTAGCTTCCTCCCTCATTCCCAATCGCTCGGCTAGTCGGCTCCCTCAACATGTTCTCTCCTCTCGCACAATACTCCCTCTCTATTTAAAACCCCAAATAGTTATTGTGATATCAGTAGAACCAAAAGAAACAAAAACGCAGCCGCTGCTCTTTTCTTTCTCACATTAACATTCATCTCTTCTTCTCCCTTACCAATCTCATAAATGTACCAGCGGATTCGCGACGGCAGGGGAGGCGAAGGTGTGGCGGTTCTCCGTGGGGTCGCGATTCCATTACTAGTGGTGGGACGTCCGGGGATAGCTTGTGTTCTGCAGTTGTGGAGGTCGCGACGCCGCGTCCTCGTGCAGCAGTCGGAGGAGTCGGCGGCGGAGGTGCGCGACGGTGATGAGTGATGTTGCTACTGTGCGGCTGCGGAAAGGTGTGAGTTGACGTCGGTGCAACGAAGAGGATGGCATTGCGCGGTGCTGCTGATGGCATCGGAGCTGTTGATGTGGTGTCGTTGTTGTTGTTCAGTGGTGGAGCACGCGAGTGAAAGGTAGATAAAGAGAGGCTCACGTGTGGTTCTTGACGGTGATTCACCATGTACATCAATTTCAAAATTTTCAGTTGCCCCAATTTCTCTGTTTTTATTTTTTTTTTTGGATTCAAAATGAATTTCTTTGCTGTGAATTTGACTGATGGTGAGTTTTACTTATTTGTGATTTGTTTATTCTAGAATACTTTGTGTTGTTGTAATATTGAATGATTATGGTGATGGATTTACAGGTTGTGTGATGGAGTTATTGTGGAAGAGAGTTGTGGTTCTTTTTGAATGGTTAATGGTGATTTGCTAAAGGATCTGGTTGAGTTATTTGAAGGTGATGGTGAATGAAAGGGATATAGTGTGTGCAAAAGTTTGTTCTTCTATTTGCGTTTGTTTTATCAGAAAAAAGCCAATGTGAGGGAGGAGAGTGTGTGAGGTTTTAGTGTTAGAGAGGTTAGTATTTTCTGTGCAGGTGTATGAGGAATGGATCATGTACGTGTAAGGTTTTGTGGTAAGAAAGGATTAAAAATTGTTAGTGTGAGAGTGAATTAAGATTAGTAATGGTTAGTTGATGAATGTTAATAAACAAAGGGATCTATTTATAGTGTAAACAATTAGATTAAAAAAACTAATTAGTAGTTAAAAGTGAATAATGATAAAATCAATAACGAAAGCAAAATTTTAATGTGAATGAATTTTACTATAAATAAAACATATTTTTTTGATTTTTTTTTTATCTATTGCTATTTTTTTGGTTATTTTTTACTATTTGGATGAAAAAAAAATAATTATTATTTAAAATAGGGTAATGCTAACTTGTGCTCAAAGGGCACAAGTTAAGAAATAAATTAAGAAATTTTGTCTTGTGCATTATCTTTAATAAAAGTATAAAATTAATTTTTTAATTGTGTTTTTCAATACAAACTTACTATAAATGTGTTTCTTAGGGGGCACAAGTTAGCATTACCCTTTAAAATATATATTAATAAAAAATAAAAAATTAATAATAAATATTTAAAAAATACAATTTTTTACCTTTAAAATAATAAAAGCAAAAAATAAGGCTAAAAAGTTGTATACAGGATTGGAAACCACAACCTCACATCTAACAATTACGGACACTTACCAATTGGACTAACTTGACACTTTTGATTTTATTTCCATTTTGGGTACTAAAAATAACAAATAATTATAAAGCTAGTGGTCAAAATTTAGGGTAGGACAATATGACTTAGTCGTTTATTGATATTGATGTTATCCTTGTTTACTTGTTTTACTTCAAGATTTGGACCGCTATTGAGAAATATTTTTCGAATCCCGATCTAGGATAATCATCTATTATATGTTAAACTCTAGACATAGATTTAGGTTTAACATTCACTAGAGTATCGAATATTAATGCTACTATATTGTTTAATAGGCTGAGAAATCATTGATTAAACAATACGGTTGAAATCTCGTAAGGATTTTAGACATAACCGATGTCGGCAAGCGTTACGTGATAATATTAATCAAAAGACTAATCTCTGTATAACTGGTCAGAAGAATACATGCGTGATCGTGGATGAATCCCAATTCCTGCAGGCTTTCTCATATTTTAAACTTCACTTATTATTTACCATTTTTTACATTATAAACTTGTTCCGGACTGACCCAATGACTAGACATGGCCCAATCCACTTCTGCTCCCAGAACAACCCAATTGCCTAAGTCTAGCCAATTTAGGGCAGCATTTACCTTTGTGCCCCTCTACCGGACAACAGTCACGACGCCCGTGCCCGCAGTTGCGCCTCTGCCCGTGGCAACGGCTAGTTTTGGGCACCTCTGCCTATCCCAACGACTAGTTTTTGACAGTTAATTATTCTTCAGGAAACAGTTATCTCCCCCCGAAAATAGGGACCGTTGGCCAAGCATTGGGGGCATTATAAAAACCCTCTCATTTGATAGGGTTAGGTATTCTAAATCATCCTACGAAACACATTCTTTGTACTTGCCTTTCTCTCTTCCGATTCTTACTTTAGAATCGGAGTGCCTTGCATGTACACCCCCTCCTTATCTTTCACACCCAGCATCTCAGGCGTTATCTTTGGCCCACTTCAGGTTCTGATCAGCAGTCAAGATCAATGGCGCCGTCTGTGGGAAACTTCTGTTATCCTGGTCTAACCTCCATTGTAGATTCAAGACCAAAACAACCTTTTCTAAGATTCTGATCATGGCAAGCTAAGATCATGTCCACGATGCTCGTCACTCTTCTTTTCTCCCCGTGAGCAAGACTGATACTGACGGAGCTACACCCTTTCTTGGGGGAGACGCCCATCATCTGAGAGATGGAGCCACCGCGTCTCCCTCCCTTACTCGCGCTGATCATGTTGAGGACCAGCCCTCCCAGGACCACCTGCATGTCCCGGTTCCTCCCAACGCCAACCCGGCCGTGGCGGCTCTCCTTGAAGCCCTCAACAAAATCAACCTCCTAATCCTCCAACAGAACACGAGGATTGGAGCCCTAGAGGAGTCCAACCGGCCAAAGATCCCGGAGTCCACCTCCCCGTCATAAAAGAGGCCGCCAGACACAACCTGAGCCAGAGCCCCAGGCCATCAGAAAGCGCGAACACATCTCCCCACAGAGCCAGTACTCCCTAAGAACCAAGAGGACTAAAAGAGACCAGTGTTTGCCTCCGCCCAGGTCCAAGGGCCGAGCACGAACCCCACCTCCCCACAGAGATCACCGTTCTATTCTTGAGCGAAGCATCCGCTCCCCATCATGCTCTAGTAGCAGTAGCAACGACGAGCCTCGCGGCTCGTTGTCTCGGGAAATCATGGTCATGCGCCTACCAAAGGGGCTGGAGAAACCACCGTCTCTAGGCACTTACGATGGTACAACGGATCCTGACGAGCACATCGAGAATATCGATGCATTGTTTGACTATCGTGGCGTCCGGGGCGATGACCTGGTATAAGAAGCTCCCTGACGAATCCATCACCTCGTGGAGACAGTTGAGGAGAATATTCTCCAGACACTTCACGGCCTCTCGCCGCCACCCCAAGACCGAAGCCTCCCTTGAGGCCATAATTCAAGGGAAAGACGAGCCCCTCCGAGCCTACATCGAGATGTTTAATAAAGAAGCGGTCCAGGTCTCAACGACTGATGTCATGAAGAAGTTCTTGCTCGAGTGAGGACTTCATCCATGTACAGAATTTGCCAAAGCAGTTGGCATTAAAACATCGAGGACTCTGGATGCCTTCCTCTTCAAGGCGCAAGCATATATCCAATACGAGGAGAAAAAAGCTGCCACCTTCGCCCGGGACTCACGACACCAAGAGAGTTCCCGGGCCTCCAAGCACGTTGACCCCTCGACATCTCTTCGGGGAGATAGAAGACACGAGGATTGCCCCCGAGAATTCCGGGACAACAAAGGACCCTCCGGCCACTTCCACGAGTATACTCCCTTGACCGTCTCCAGGGAGAAAATCCTCTCTGAATGTGCTAATGCAGAGTTCTTACAAGCAGGGGTCTAATTCCCTAAACAGATTTCGGCCAAGCCAAATACTGACAAGTCGAAATATTGTCAGTTCCACAAGAGCCACGACCATACAACCGACGACTGCATCCACTTGAAGGATGCCATTGAGATATTAATTAGGGACGGACACCTGAAACAATTTGCCAAGAAGAGGAAAGCTCCACAGCAGAATGCCCATGAGTCCAAGAAGGTCGAGGAAGAGGTGTTTTCCTTGGAAGAAACGAGCCTTCAGGTCGCAATGAGCATATCGCGGCCTGAGGACTTCTAGATCCCCGAAGGGCTTAATGCTCTCCCCTGCTTCACTGTGCACAACCCATGGGAGACCTTCCCCTCCGCCATGGTCATCTCTAGAGGGGGCTTCAACTAGGTTACTGTGGGCTCCGTTAAAAGGAAGTTCGAGCATCTTCTCATCACGAGCTCAAACTGGAGTACCATGCTCAACAAGGTCCGGGGAGAGTCGGTCCCTATCACTTTCTACTGCGAGGAAATCCTCGGTGGGGCTCCCAACTCAAGTATTTCGCTGCTCGTGAGAGTACAAATGGCCAACTTCGATGTTCGCCGAATCCTAGTCGACCAGGGCAGCTCGTTCGACATTATGTATTCACAATTGTTTTCCACCCTCCATCTAGATGAGACACACCTAACGCCCTACGTAGACTTTGACCTACAAGGCTTCAACGGGTCGGTCACAAAGCCATGGGGATACGTGGAACTGATCATAACTTTCGGATCTGCAGAGACGGCCAGGTCTATCAAAGTCCATTTATTGGTCATTGACTGCCCCTCTCTATATCACTACATCTTTGGGCGACCAACTTTGGCCGAATTGGTGGCCATACCATTGACCCTGCACCTGAAGATGAAGTACTACACTTCTAAGGGTCTGGTCACCACTCTGCACGGGGACATCGAGGCGACAAGGAGATGTTTCGAAGCAGCCACCAAAGGGTTGAACACTATTGCCGCCAAGCCAAAGACTTCCAGCAAGCCGACCCTGCCCAGCAGCTCCGATGAGGAAAAGCCGCAGCCCCGAGTCGACTCTATCGACCTTAACAACTGTTTCTCTGAGAACGACCAACCTTGTTCGATTAGCCCTTCAACTTCAACCAGTATCGGCGAGACCTCCCATCCGATGCGCCCAATTCTGGATGGCGAGTTCGAACTTGTCCTACTTGGCGACGACCCCCAGCGAGGGGGTAAAGATTGGGACCAGACTCCCCGAATTAGCGAGGAAACAGCTCAAAGCTAGCCGCCGGAAGAATGCAGATTTGTTCGCTTGGAGCGCCGCAGAAATGCCTGGCCTAGATCCTGACGTCTCCTTCCACCAGCTTACCATCGACCCCGCTGTAGCGAGTGATTTTGGACGTGGTTCTTAAGCACTGCTGCTCTGGGGTACTACATGTCGATTCATTTTTTATCCTATTGAAGCTGATAAAGGAAGGGAAATAGATGTCCCCAATTAACCCTGCTTGCATACTGAGTTTAAACAGATGACTATTGGTTTACAAATGCGGTTTAGATTGTGGGCCTCCCTCTGCTTATTTTGCTAAGAACACAGTGTGACATGATTATGCTATTGGTAGGATGTTAGGACTGATGCTTTTCGATTGATGTGTGAAGGTATGGGATTTTGGGTTTTGGATTAGTGTGCTCGCTAAGATTTTTCAACTTATGCCTACGTATTCCCGTTTGACAAAACAGGGAAATCAGAGCGATCGTATTCCTCCTATTCTATGGGAGGAAAAAGGTTGTTTTTGGTGTCTTGTTCAAAGCCCAAGACGTGAAGCTAAATGTGGTTTGTATCTTGTTCAAAGCCCAAGATGTGAAGCTGAAGGGTTTTGACTTTAGAGAGAATTTGTTATCTCTAAAGAGGGGTATTTGGTCTGTTTGTCACAACTGATGCGTGACTGGTTTATAATGTAGAATTACTTTAACTGGGATATGTGAATCCAGCAATGCCATAATTTCCTTTATAGGGGATTTTAACCTGAAGGAGAAGACTTTAACTCAGTTTAGAGCAATGCCATCTTTCCTTAGGAATTTCTCATGCTAAAAGAGAGACAGTGGCGTGGATGTAAATAATCCAGAGGCTTGCCGCTTACAACAATTGTATGAAGGAAAAGGAGTTGTTGATGTTTGTATACTATGAACGAGGCACAGATTGATGCTAAAAGGTTGATTGACTTAACTGGGGTTTTCTTTATATAAAGCCTAAGAGGAGGCTATTGACCCAACAAGAGGGTGCTTTTATGTGTCTCGTACGAAGCCCGAGAGAGAGGCTAAAAGGGTTGACTCAACAAGAGAGTGCTTTCATGTGTCTCGTACGAAGCTCGAGAGAGTGCTTTCATGTGTCTCGTACGAAGCTCGAGAGAGAGGCTAAAAGGTTTGACTCAACAAGAGAGTGCTTTAGTATCTCGTACAAAGCCCGAGATGGAGGCTGAGAGGTAAGTGACTCAATAAGAGAGTCTTTTAAACTCAACAAGAGAGTGATTTGTATCCCGTACGAAGCCCGAGATGGAGGCTAAAGGGTTTGACTCAACAAAAGAGTCTTTTATACTCAACAAGAGAGTGGTTTAGTATCTCGTACGAAGCCTGAGATGGAGGCTAAAAGTGTTTAACTCAACAAGAGAGTCTTTTATAATCAACAAGAGAGTGTTTTAGTATCTCGTACGAAGCCCGAGATGGAGGCTAAGAGGTTTGACTCAACAAGAGAGTCTTTTATACTCAACAAGAGAGTGTTTTTGTATCTCGTACGAAGCCCGAGATGGAGGCTAAAAGTGTTGGATAAAAGAGAAAATCAGTTCTTATATGGGTAATATTGTACCTTGGGATTGATCAGAGGATCAGGGAAATTTCCTGTTCTTTAAGGAAATGGGAAATCCAAAGGGTATTGAGACTGTCCAAGTCTACGGGTGTTTTGAGAAATTGATTCTCAGGTAGTGAATGATCTTTGTACGATGCCCAAGAGAAAGCTGGTATGTTAAGGGATGAAGGTCAACCCATTAACTGGTCTGACATTTGACTCAGAAAGACAGCTCTAGCAAATCGATGACTGGGTTCTGTTCCTATACCTGTAGAGGTCTCTGGGTCCTTGTACTAAGCCCAAGAGAAGGCATTAGAGCTTTTAAGAAGCCGAAGGGTCCTTGTACAATGCCCAAGAGGAGGCGGGGATACTTTTAAGAAGCTTGTGGGTCCCCAAACCCCGAGAAGTTCAAGACATGCTATTCACAGAGAATAGATCAAGCCAGGCAAGTCCGAGAATTTGGAAGAAACTCAAGAGATGCCATTCACGGAGAAAAGATCATCTCTGGAGAGTAGAGTTTCTTTGACAATTTCTAAGGGTTACAGTCTGAGAAAGGGTTCACCGAGAATGTTGCCTTTCACGTCTCCATATTGTTTAACCCCAAGAGGAGGGAAGACTATGTCTGGTAATCCTATGGGGATCTAGTTTTGTTTGTATTTAAGAGTGACCAACAGGGATTTACCTAGTGCTAGACGTAGTTGTCGGGAAAAACTCTAAATAATTATACTAGTAGTACACAGTGGATATTTGACAAGTATATAAAAGTTTGTGAAAGAAGACTTACAGTGAGCAGCCCCACAATACAGTTATATATATGAAAGCGGATAAAGAAAGCGGGTAAACACTTACTCGGTTGTAGAGCTTCCATGCTGTTTGGTTAGTTGTTCAACAAAGAATGCTTTGATAACAATATTATATTCAAAATCAAAGGAGAAAGTGCTTTGAAAAGATTGTTGGGGCTTACAGCTCAAGGAGAGGCCCAAAGTTTTGTCAGTGATTGCACTGTTGTTTTGAATTTGTACAGGGTCTTATACAAGTGACTGAGGCCCAAAAAGGTTTTTTGTACAAAGGGATGTGTCTTACACTCCCTCAAGAGGCCCAAAGGTTTATTTTTATACAAGTGGTGGGGCTTACAGCTCAAGGAGAGGCCCAGGGTTTGTTTGAAAACGGTGATCGTACCGAGGTTTTTTGAAAACGCAGTGGGTCTTATACAATGACTGAGGCCCAAAAGGATTTTGGTTTTCAAAGGGGGTTGGGACTTACACTCTATTAGAGGCCCAAAAAGTTTTAAAGAGAAGGAATGGGGCTTATAACACGAGGGTAGGCCCAAGGATTATTTGTTTTGAAAAATGGCGAACGCGCCGAGGTTTGAAAACACAGTGGGTCTTATACGATGACTGAGGCCCAAATTAATTTGGTTTTCAAAAGGGGTTGGGTCTTACACTCTATTAGAGTCCGAAAAAATTTGAAAATGATCTGTGAGGGTGAAAATCAAAGAAACCCTAATTTTGTTTCCCTTTAAAAGTAAATATTTAAAGAAAATCAAATAAAATGATAAAAATACCAAATAAGTTTGAATCAACCACTTGTGATTTTTGTTTAAGTTTTGAAAAATGAGGTTTTAATCACAAGATGCATTAAAACTCATTTGGTTTTGATTTTCAAAGTAAATATTCACTTTTAAATGTTTAAAAATCAATTAAAAAGGAAATTATTCACAAAAATACTAATTATATTAAATAAATAATATAAACTTAATTTTTTTGTGGAATAAAATATTTCAACATTTTTGTGATTTTTTGCAAAAAGAACCAATAAAAAATAATTAAAATTGAGGGAGTTATTAATTTTTCAAATCATTAAGAATAATAAGAAAAACAATAAAAAAGTGGAAAATTAGAAAAGAGGATCTGGGGCAAGGGGAATTCGAACCCCAGACCTCTTGTGTATAGGGCGCGCGCCTTACCACTGGGGTGGTGATACATCCGTTGATTGAAACACAACCATAAATATACAAGGCTTGCCTTGCTTTTGGCCTGACCCAAGGCAAGGCAAGGCAAGATTTTGGTTGAAAACGTGAAGGCCATAACTTTCTCATTTCTCCATGGATTGGGACAAAATTTAGGTATATCCTGCCTAGAATTTCACAAGGAATCCAATGGTGGTTGTGTTTTTTTTCAAATCATGCTCCTATTGAAAAACCCGATAGTGGTTTTGAAATATGCCATGATTTGCATTTTTTGTGCCGTCTCTTGGTACAAGCATGAATTACATGATAAATTGGTGCAAACACAACACATATAACATGTATAAGAGATGCATGATCAGTGGACATCAAAAGAAAGCATGATTCAAAGAATCCAAGTTGTGATGCTTACCTCTTTTTGGAGCTTTTGTGCAATCTGCCAAGCCACTTGTTCCAGAAATGATTTGATGCTTTGGACACCCTAAAATGATCTCTTAGAAGGTTTTAGGATGGTTGGAAACAGCTGGAAACCTCAGGAGCAAGTTTGAGCTCTTTCTTGCAAAAGGGGCAAAAGTGGCCAAAATAGCAACTCTCTCAAATGGTGTTCCAGATGTGTGGAACCATTTGGGACAATTCAAG
Source organism: Lathyrus tuberosus (assembly GCA_022829125.1). Taxonomy (NCBI): domain Eukaryota; kingdom Viridiplantae; phylum Streptophyta; class Magnoliopsida; order Fabales; family Fabaceae; genus Lathyrus; species Lathyrus tuberosus. The sequence goes on from JALAZF010000535.1 coordinate 1,561,116, forward strand.
GATGGTATTTGGAGTGTGTTAGAGGTTTTATCTAGTTTGGAAAGTGACTGAATCAAGACATGGCTTGAAAAATGCACAAAAGGCCTATTTTGAAGTTTTGAGAGGTGAATTTGTGATTTTGGTGTTACAGGTCACTTGTGAGAGTTTGGACAGCTTAGATATGACATATTGGATGTGTTTGGATCATGAGCTGTGGTGGAATTGCTCTCTAACTCAAAAACTCAGAGTTACCTTGCTAAAGAAGGTATTTTGCCTAGAGAAAGAGATTTTGAGGAAAGCAAGTGTTATAGTGCTTTGGTGTACTCAAACTTGTTATTTCTTTGATTTTGTGGTTGGCATTTATTTTGCTAAAACTATTCTAGCAGCAAGATGTTGAAACAAGATGTTATAATATTCTGCATTAAACATGTCGGATAAAGATGTCCCATCCTGGATCATAGGACATCGCGTCTGATTTTGGTTTAAAAGGAAGATTCTGTTGTTGGTATTTGTTACTGAATATCCTGTGAATATTTAGTTATCCTATGTGGCATCCAAAGTATTTTGGGTTGAGTTTTTGTGTGTTGGTTTTCGGATTTTCAACATTTTCTAAATATGGAGACATATTAGGAAACTTTAGATTGAAGACCTATTTTCTTGGAGTTTATTTTGCAGAATTGTGTGCAGTCTCTTTGCTGCGTTTTGAAGCCCAATCCAGTCCAGATTTAATGCTATATATTGACTGGTGTTAACCTAGTTTAGGTGTGGAACTTACGTGTGTTTTGTTAGGGTTTTTGAGTGTTATTTGTGAGCCAAAATGGTATCATTCTGATAACAGTACAAGGACTGGTTTTGTGTTGTAAGTTCTGTTAGTTACTCATAAGCTTTTAAGCATTGAGTTTCTTGTGTGTCAATTCTCATAAGCTTTGAAGTATTGAGAATTGTGTGTTTTGAAAGTGTGGCTTTCGTTTTGTTACTTGTGTTGAAAGGAACCAGTCACGGTTTGTGATTGAAGAGGGATTTGAGGAGGGCCTCATACCTAGGCGAGTCTTCGGTAGAAGTCATAGGTAGGGTAGTGATTAAGTGAGCGGATTGTAACCGGGTGTGGTTGCTGTATGATCTGTGAATTGATACTACCGTATATTAATTTCGTTCCTGGCTTGGTAGCCCCCAGAGTAGGTTTGTTGATCCGAACTGGGTAAATATATCACTGTGTTCTTTACTTTCTGCACTGTTATTATTATTGTTAACTTGTTCATTGTGTTGGATATCGGTGCCTCAACATCTGTGTAGGACATCTGATATCTGTGCCAGAATTTCAATTGGTATCAGAGCTTGCACCCTTGTTTGGTTCTGGGTGAGATTCAGGGAAGGTACTTTCTGGAGCAATGGACAAGGATGGAGGATTTTTGAACAAACAACCTCTGCTTGATGGTTCCAACTATGACTATTGGAAACCAAGGATGATAACTTTCATCAAATCCATGGATGATCAAGCATGGAAAGCTATTATCAAAGGATGGGAACCCCCAAAGGTTAGAGATGGAGAAGGTAATCCTACTGATGTGGTGAAGGAAGAGGAAGACTGGGATGATGCAGACTACAAAGGGTCCTTGGGAAATTCCAAAGCCATGAATGCATTGTTTAATGGTGTTAACAAAAATATCTTCAGGTTGATTGAACATTGCACCATTGCAAAAGAGGCTTGGCAGGTCTTGAAGGCTGCTCATGAAGGGACTTCAAAGGTGAAGATGTAAAAACTTCAGCTTCTCACTACCAAGTTTGAGAATTTGAAGATGAAGGAAGATGAGAGCATTCATGATTTTCACATGAACATTATTGAGATAGCTAATGCTTCAAGTGCCCTAGGTGAAAAGATGTCTGATAGCAAACTGGTCAGAAAAATCCTCAGATCTCTACCTAAGAGATTTGACATGAAAGTGACTGCTATAGAGGAAGCTCAAGACATAGATAAGATGAAAGTGGATGAACTTGTAGGATCACTTCAAACATTTGAATTCGGGATCAGTGAAAAGTTTGAAAAGATGAAGAGTATAACTTTTGTGTCAAATACTGGTGATTCAGACGATGAAGGTAACCTGGTCAAAGATGAAGGGATGTCTAAAGATCTGGTATTGCTTGGAAAACAATTTAACAAAGTGTTGAAAAGGATGGACTGGAAGTCAAGAGCAAATGTTCAGAACAAGTCACTCGACATCAGTAAAAACCAGGATGGAGGCAGAAGGTCCAGAACTGAAGAAGACTCCAATCAAGGGAAAAGAGTTCAGTGTTTTGAATGTGAGGGATTTGGGCACATAAAAACTGAGTGTCCCACGTATCTCAAAAGGCAGAAGAAGGGCTTATCTGTGTCTTGGTTAGAAGGAGAGTCTGAGAGTGATCTTGAAGAAGAATCAGCAAAATTGGTGATAGCCTTGACTGGAATCTGTAAATCTGATGGAGAAACAACTTGTGAGTCTGATTCTGACAAAGAATCTTATATTGGAGAACTCACTAAGCAGGAAGTTATCACTGGGTTCTCAGAGTTGTGTATCAAGAATGAAGAGAGGTGCCAGATAATATTAGAACAAAAGGTTCTGATAGCTCAACTAGAAGCTGAGAAGGAAGAACATCTATTAATCATTGCTGATCTTAAAGAGGAGGTTGTATGGCAAAAGTCAAAACTTGACAATATGACCAAATGTATAAGAATGATGAACAATGGTTCCACGCAGCTGGATGAGATTCTTCAGACTGGGAAAAATGCTGGAAATATACAAGGTCTTGGTTTTAACAATCAAGCAGAGAACTACAAGAAGTCTGTATTAAAGTTTGTTCCTCAGAAAATAAAGCAAGAGGAGGAGATGTCAAATCACATGTTTCAACATCAGATGAAACATCAGAAAATAGTATGTAGTTCAGAGTATAAACCATGGAGATGTCATTACTGTGGAAAGATTGGTCACTTAAAGTCCTTTTGCTACAATTTGCATGGTTATCCCAAAACTGCTCATCAACAAAATAAAGGACAGAATTGGGCTAAAGTAAAGAAAATATGGACTCCTAGAAAAATGATGGCTGGTTTCATAGCACATACCTCTCTCAGAGCATCTGCAAGGAAAGATTGGTACTTTGATAGTGGTTGTTCAAGACAAATGACTGGTGTGAAGAAATTTTTGGCAGATATCAAGCCTCACTCTACCAATTATGTCACTTTTGGGGATGGATCAAAAGGTGAAATAAAAGGTGTTGGAAAGCTGGACTACATAGGACAACCAAATCTGGATCGTGTTCTATTTGTCAAAGGGCTGACTGCAAATTTGATCAGTATAAGCCAACTATGTGATCTAGGACTCAAAGTAAATTTCACAAAATCTGAATGCCTAGTAACCAATGAAGAAAATGAAGTTGTTATGAAGGGAACCAGGTCTAAGGATAATTGCTATCTGTGGAATTCTCAAGAATCAGAAAATTTGTCTACCTGTTTGATGTCAAAGGAAGATGAAACCAAACCGTGGCATCAGAAATTGGGTCACTTACATTTGAAAGGGATGAAGAAAGTTCTGTCAAGTGAGGCTGTTAGAGGTATTCCCAAGCTGAAGATTGATGAGGATAGAATATGTGGTGAATGTCAAGTTGGGAAGCAAACAAGGATGTCACACAAAAAGCTTCAACATCTTACCACAACTTCTAGAGTTCTAGAGGCGCTTCACATGGACTTAATGGGACCTATGCAGGTTGAAAGTCTTGGTGGGAAGAAGTATGCCTATGTTGTCATTGATGATTACTCCAGATTCACCTGGATAATCTTTATCAGAGAGAAGTCTGAAGTATTTGCAGCTTTCAAAGAATTGTGTCAAAGGATTCAACGAGAAAAGGATTGTGGTGTTGTTCGAATCAGATGTGACCATGGGAAAGAATTTGAAAATAACAGGTTTGAAGAGTTTTGTTTATCTGAAGGAATCACTCATGAATTCTCATCACCAATCACTCCTCAGCAAAATGGTGTGGTGGAATGCAAGAATAGGACTATTCAAGAGTGTACAATGGTCATGATTCATGCCAAAAAGCTTCCATATCATTTTTGGGCTGAAGCCATGAATACCGCTTGCTATATACACAATAGGGTGACTATCATATCAGGTACTTCTGTTACTCTTTATGAGCTATGGAAAGGTAGAAAGCCAAATGTGAAATATTTCCATGTTTTTGGGAGTAAGTGCTATATCTTGGCGGATCGTGAGCAGAGGCGAAAGATGGATCCTAAGAGTGAGGAAGGGATATTTTTGGGATACTCTACAAACAGTAAAGCATATAGGGTATTTAATTCCAGAACTAAGGTGGTGATGGAATCCGTAAATGTGGTGGTTGATGACTCTGGCAAAGACGAAGATGTCCCAGATGATGTTGGAACATGCTTTCCCATGAACAATGAAATCTCATAAGACACTGAGTCCGTAGAAGATAATGCTCAAGAGACCGACACTAGACCTGAGAATGAAGAGGTAGAGGATGCTAACAGGGGACCCTCTATAAGGGTTCAAAAGGATCACCCTAAGGAGTTGATTATTGGAAATCTGAATGAAGGTGTAAGAACCAGATCGAGGGAGGCTGTGTCAAATTCCTGTTTTGTTTCAAAGCTTGAACCAAAGAATGTTAAAGAGGCATTGACAAATGAGTTATGGATAAGTGCTATGCAGGATGAGCTTTGTTAATTCAAGAGGAATGAAGTCTGGGAACTGGTACCACGACCAGTAGGAACAAATGTGATTGGAACAAAGTGGGTTTATAAGAATAAGTCTGATGAACAAGGAGTTGTTACCAGAAACAAAGCCAAACTAGTTTCTCAAGGATACACACAGATTGAAGGAGTAGATTTTGATGAAACATTTTCTCCTGTGGCTCTATTGGAATCCATCAGATTGTTGCTAGGAGTGGCATGTTTTATGAAATTCAAATTGTTTCAAATGGATGTCAAGAGTGCCTTTCTGAATGGCTATCTTAATGAGGAAGTTTATGTTGAGCAGCCTAAAGGGTTTGTGGATCCAAATTTTCCTGATCATGTCTTCAAGCTAAAGAAGGCTTTGTATGGTTTGAAACAAGCTCCAAGAGCTTGGTATGAAAGGCTGACTGAGTTCTTAGTCAAACATGGATACAGGAAGGGTGGTATTGATAAAACACTCTTTGAGAAGGATGGGAAACTAATGATTGCTCAAATTTATGTAGATGATATTGTGTTTGGTGGGATGTCGGATGAAATGGTCCAACATTTTGTCAACCAAATGCATCTGAATTTGAAATGAGTTTGGTAGGTGAATTGCCTTACTTCCTTGGATTGCAAGTCAAGTAGATGGAAGATTCCATTTTTATTTGTCAGAGCAAATATGCGAGGAATATTGTGAAGAAGTTTGGATTGGATAATGCCAAGCACAAGAGAACTCCTGCTCCTACTCACTTGAGGTTATCCAAAGATGAAAAGGGAGTGAATGTTGAACATAGTTTATACAGAAGCATGATTGGCAGTCTGCTGTATCTCACAACAAGTAGGCCAGACATAACCTTTGCAATTGGTGTATGTGCAAGATACCAAGCAGAACCCAAGGTCAGTCACATCAATCAAGTTAAGAGAATTCTTAAGTATGTGAGTGGTACATGTGATTATGGGTTGTTGTACTCCCATGACTCAAGTTCCATTTTAGTAGGATACTGTGATGCTGATTGGGTTGGAAGTGCTGATGATAGGAAGAGTACCTCTGGAGGCTGTTTCTTTTTGGGAAATAATCTTATTTCATTGTTTAGTAAGAAACAGAATTCTGTATCTCTTTCTACTACTGAAGCTGAGTACATAGCAGTTGGAAGTAGTTGTGCTCAACTGGTGTGGATGAAGCAAATGCTATCTGAGTATAATGTCACACAAGATGTCATGACATTATTTTGTGACAACCTGAGTGCTATTAATATTTCTAAAAATCCTATTCAATATAGCAGGACTAAGCACATTGATATCAGGCATCACTTCATCAGAGAACTTGTGGAGGACGAAGTCATAACTCTTGAGCATGTTAGCACAGAAAATTAGCTTCCTGACATATTTACCAAGGCTCTGGATGCAGTTCAGTTTGAAAACCTGAGGAGTAGACTTGGGGTTTGTATTCATGAAGAACTGTAGCAATTAATGTTCTTTCTGGCTGCCAGACTAAAAATAATAAAGGTAATTCTTGTAGTGCAGCTTGTGCAGGTGTTTATGAAGGGAAAGATGCTGAAGTTTGTGCATGACATTTGGTCATGTGATGTTGTGTGCATCTTCTTTCTGATGCTGTTTATTCTGGTTTATGACTTGATCATTTCTCAAAATTAATCACTGTTCAACTTGCCTTTGTCATATTTATGGCTAAAAAGGGGGAGTAGTGTGCTTGTGTTGTGCTGGTGCTGCAGTTGAGTGGGAGAATGTTGAATGTTGTTGTGTTGCTGCAGTTGAGGGGGAGCTTTTTGGGTGTGAATTTTTGCTGCTATGCTGTGTTTTGTGTTGGTGTTATGGTGTTTTTCGCTGTTGTCTCTGATATTGTTGTTTTGCTTGTGTTATCTTTGCAAGATTGTTTGGTGTGTAGTTTTAGCCAAAATAAGCCAAAGGGGGAGATTGTTATTTCTTTGATTTTGTGGTTGGCATTTATTTTGCTAAAACTATTCTAGCAGCAAGATGTTGAAACAAGATGTTATAATATTCTGCATTAAACATGTCGGATAAAGATGTCCCATCCTGGATGATAGGACATCGCGTCTGATTTTGGTTTAAAAGGAAGATTCTGTTGTTGGTATTTGTTACTGAATATTCTGTGAATATTTAGTTATCCTATGTGGCATCCAAAGTATTTTGGGTTGAGTTTTTGTGTGTTGGTTTTTGGATTTTCAACATTTTCTAAATATGGAGACATATTAGGAAACTTTAGATTGAAGACCTATTTTCTTGGAGTTTATTTTACAGAATTGTGTGCAGTCTCTTTGCTGCGTTTTGAAGCCCAATCCAGTCCAGATTTAATGCTAAATATTGACTGGTGTTAACCTAGTTTAGGTGTGGAACTTACGTGTGTTTTGTTAGGGTTTTTGAGTGTTATTTGTGAGCCTAATTGGTATCATTCTGATAACAGGACAAGGACTGGTTTTGTGTTGTAAGTTCTGTCAGTTACTCATAAGCTTTTAAGCATTGAGTTTCTTGTGTGTCAATTCTCATAAGCTTTGAAGTATTGAGAATTGTGTGTTTTGAAAGTGTGGCTTTCGTTTTGTTACTTGTGTTGAAATGAACCAGTCACGGTTAGTGATTGAAGAGGGATTTGAGGAGGGCCTCATACCTAGGTGAGTCTTAGGTAGAAGTCATAGGAAGGGTAGTGATTAAGTGAGCGGATTGTAACCGGGTGTGGTTGCTGTATGATCTGGGAATTGATACTATCGTATATTGATTTCGTCCCTGGCTTGGTAGCCCCCAGAGTAGGATTGTTGATCCGAACTGGGTAAACATATCACTGTGTTCTTTACTTTCTGCACTGTTATTATTATTGTTAACTTGTTCATTGTGTTGGATATCGGTGTCTCAACATCTGTGTAGGACATCTGATATCTGTGCCACAATTTCAAAACTAAACATAATTAAGCTCTATTTATAGTAGAGCAAGTTTGTTTTGGAAGCAATAGTGAATGGAAACCGCAGCTGAGGTTTGGCCAATGTTGAGCAATGAGAATCCAAGTCTCCTCTAGCCATTGACTAGAGGTTAGGGCACAGGCTGCTGGTTCCCTTGGCCTTGGATAAGTCTTGACTGAATTCAGTTGGAAAGGGCTCAGTCCATGCCACCTTGGTGTATGCATTGAATGCTCCAATCCAAAATTGGAGTCTTGTCCCTCTTTTAGGGATTTCTAGGTTCGGCATGATATTTTTGGTTCCAAAGACTTGGGAGGCTTGGGATCAGAGTTGGTTCCTCCTTGGTCCCCCCTTGAGGTGTTCAGATGGATAGAGTTGCTTGCCCTTTGCAAAATTTGGGCAAATTGAGCAAAACTCCAAAATCTGCCTTGCCATGACAGTTTGCAGCAATGCATATTGGCATTGTCATATCTCATGGCTCAAGTGGAATTTGATGGAGTTCTTGGTCATTTTGGAAAGCCTTTATATGATACAACAACTGTTTGCTCATAGTTGGTTTTAATACCTTTTGGATCCAAGTGAAAAATGCCCCTACATTTGGAAAAAAGTGAAGGCAAATTCTGACTTAGTGAAAATTTCACTAAGTGTTGGAAAAAGTGACATTTCATGTTTTCAGCCATTTTGATCATTCCATAACTCAAAATCCATGATGAATTGGAATGAGGTGTAGTTGAAGCTTTTGTAGATGGCCATGAGGGCTACAAATCCAGCTTTGAATGGGGAAAAATGGCCTTGTGGTTTAGGAGTTATGATCCTCCAAAGTTGGTACCCTAGCCACTTTATTCCATAACTTAGAAAATTTCTAAGTTTTTTTATGGTTACCCCTTTTACAAGTTATCCCACTTTTCTTGATTTTTCTTGATGAATGGTGATTCCAATCATACATTAACATCATTTTAGGGTCAAAAACCATATTTGTGAAAAATCTCAAAAAGTCAAAGTTGACTTTTGTGCACAGTTGACTTTTTGTCAGATTAATTCCAAACTGTGCGATCCTCTATGGAATCAAGTCCTTGACCTAAATCAACCTTGACAGATTGATTTCATAGGTGTTATAGGGTGTATTGAATCATGTCCTAGGGTTTGGGAGCATGTCCTGGTCAAAAGTCAAAGCTATAGTTGACTTTTCCCGCGAAACCCTAACGGTGGTTCAGATGAAATTGAAACTTGTTGCTCAAGCTTCTTGGATTAATCCATTGTTGCAAATGGATCAATTTAGTATGTTAGAGACCCTCAAACCATCTCTTGAGGTCTTGGCTCATGTTTTGTCCCAAAAGTCAACTTAGGGGTGAATTAGGTCAAGAAACCCTAATTCCTGATTTTTGATGAATGCATCCCCTGAGGCTAAATTGACTTGATGATTGGGTTTATGAGGTCCCTTGTAGTATCTTAAGTCATGCTTTGAAGTGTTGGCTCATGCCCAGATGAAAATTTTCATCTGGAGGCCTCAGTCGACCAAAACCCTAATTTGGTGACACTGTCGATCTTAAGGCTTAATCCACCTAGCAAGGAGCAGCGTTGTGCTTAATCCTTGAATTGGGAGTCCTTTTGATCCTTTGTGGATGTTTTATAGGTTTAGACAAGTTGAAGATCATGTCAATTCTTGATTGATCCTTTGTCTAAGAGCTCTTAGAGGGCTTGAAACCCTAAGTTTGATTTGTAGTGAGTGCTCACCCATCTTTGGGGAGATTGATGAGGTATGATGGTTCATCCATATTGTGATGATGATTTTCACAAGGATGGGAAATCTTAGTGGTCAAAATTTGGGGTATGACAGATGCCCCTATTTAATCTTCTTGGACTCGAAGGTGTGAATGGCGAAGATATTCGGGCATTCAGGGTGCAAGAGGATTAAATATCGGAATACCCGAAATTTTGATGGTGGTTAAAAATGGAAGCTCACGCATCCTTCTTCTTTTCCTAAGCAATGATGCTTAGAAAAGGTAAACTTCCCCTCGATCCTGGCTTCCTACCAAGGAACTGGTATAAGTTTCTGATGTAAACTTCCCCTCGATCCTGGTTTCCTACCAAGGAACTCGTCTCAGTTTCTGATGTGAACTTCCCCTCGATCCTGGTTTCCTACCAAGGAACTGGTCTCAGTTTCTTTTGTCAATAAACTTTCTTGACAAGGGACGCTATTTGTAGCGGTTTTCCTTCAGACTTGCTGGGGAACCCATTCGTCTGAGTTGTAGAGGTACACAAACTTCTCTGTTTGGAGATGCCATTTGTCGACTCTACTGGGGAAAGTGAGTCTTTTGAGAGACTGCTTTCGCTTGGGTATTACATCATACTTTTCTCGGGATCTTCCAGGAGAAATGCCATATGATGTGATCAAATTTTGAGGTGCTGATGACCTTTTCATCAATGGATTTTTTGGAGAAAAACTGCTGTATTACCGAATCTCTGATTAAGAGGCTTTCTTTGGAGATTTTCCTTAATCTGGGAAAGCGGAGATATCATCTTAACTGGATAAGAGTGATGTTTATCGAACGTTTTCTTGTTTTTTCAGAGGTTCAAGTTATCAAAGTGGTCAAGGACCGTCTCTAATCCAGAGATAAATGGGAGAGAGATTACTTAGATGATTCACTTCCTGATGTGGAAAGATCTGACAACTCGATTGAGAAGACTTTTATCACTAGGCGATAAGACCGACTGGAGTGATAGTGATGTGATATGAATATGAATACAAATCAACAATGCATGATGTATGTTTGTTTATGCTGACAAAACCAACGTGACATACAGACTAGTAGATGAACACGACTGGATACTCGGCCACAGCGGGGACGAAGAAGTATCACTGGTTCAAGATAGCAATTCTACCTTGCTTAGGAGAAATAGTCCCTGCGGGGAACAACCGTTGTCGGGCTTATGAGGTAAGAACTCGGCCGAGGGTGTCAGATGGGAAAGTCGCATCTGATACAGATGATCCTTCATTCAGACGCACTGGCTTGGAAGGAGTACTTTGATTCTGCATTTTGAAGCTCGATTACTTCTGGAGAAGCGAGCGACATTCTTTCGTTGTTCAACAGTCAAAAGAAATTTCCATCTTTATTTTAAAAGCAAAAAAAGTTTAACAAGTAAATTTATTTTTGTTTCATTTCAAGAATCGTTGATCATATTAAAATGTCGTTCTGTAAAGCTAAAACAAATAAGAATCGAAAACAAAAGCACATGGGCTCAAATTTTATCTATAGGATGGAGATCAGCCAAACGCGTGATTACATAGAGTATTTACAAAGTTTGAAAAATGGTAATTTAAGGGAAAAGGGCTACATTGAAACATAACGACCACTATCCTTCTACCAACTTTGAATTCTGGGCATCCTGAGCTTCTGTCGAAGATGACCTTGACTTGAGTTTTCTGATGTATGGTGTAACTGCTGCTGAGGGACTTGCCCCTTTGTTGAACATAGTTACTTGCCATTATCCCAAACTTTTTCCTGGATTGTACTGTGACGTTTCCAATTCACCGGGATGATTTTTGATCATGTCTCTAATTTTTGCCTGGACCTCCCTTTCGGGTTTTCAATCCACCGAGACGTTTTTTAGGCGAAGTATTTCTTGACTACATCAACATTCGTGGGGTAGGTAAATTCCTCTCCGTCCATGGTTGCAAGTCTCAAGGCGCCGCCTGAGAAGGCTTTCTTGACCACATAAGGGCCTTCGTAATTCGGAGTCCATTTGCCCCTAGAATCAGTGAGAAATGATTGTATCTTTTTGAGCACAAGGTCTCCTTTCCTGAAGACGCGAGGTCGAACCTTTTTGTCGAACACCTTCTTCATTCTTTGTTGATACAACTGACCATGGCATAGTGCCGTGATTCGTTTCTCTTCGATCAGATGTAGTTCATCGTATCGACTTTGACACCATTCAGCTTCTGTAAGCTTTGCTTCCATCAATACCCGGATTGATGGGATCTCTACTTCTATGGGAAGCACTGCCTCTATGCCATATACTAGAGAGAAAGGGGTTGCCTCTGTTGAAGTACGGACAGATGTGTGATAACCATGAAGAGCAAAGGGTAGCATTTCATGCCAGTCTTTATAGGTTATAACCATCTTTTGAACGATCTTCTTGATGTTTTTATTAGCCGCTTCTACCGCTCCGTTCATCTTGGGTCGGTAGGGAGATGAGTTATGGTGTTCGATCTTGAACTCTGCGCACAACTCTTTTATCATCTTATTGTTCAAGTTAGACCTTTATCAGTAATAATCTGGCTTGGAACACCATAACGACAGATGAGATTGTTTTTGATAAATCGGACCAGCACCTGTCGGGTTACATTGGTGTATGACGCTGCTTCGACCCACTTGGTGAAGTAATCAATGGCTACCAGGATGAACCGATGCCCTTTTGAAGCCTTGGGCTCAATCATTCCAATCATGTCGATTCCCCATATGGAAAAAGGCCATAGGGAAGAGAGAACTTTGAGATGCGTTGGCGGTACGTGGATTTTGTCTGAGTATATCTGACACTTGTGACACTTCCTCATGTACTTATAGCAGTCGAATTCCATGGTCAACCAGTAGTACCCTGCTCTTAGAATTTTTCTCGCCATCGTGTGTCCATTGGCATGAGTGCCAAAGGATCCTTCGTGAATTTCCTTTATCAGCATGTCTGCTTATGGTCTGTCTACGCATCGGAGCAAGACCATGTCAAAGTTTCTCTTATAGAGTGTATCACTGCTTAGGAAGAAGCTGCCTGCTAGCCCTCTGAGGGTCTTTCTATCTTTTCTGGATGCCCCAGGGGGGTACTCTTGTTTTTGAAGGAAACATTTGATATCGTAATACCAAGGTTTGTCGTCTATGACTGCTTCAATCGCGAAGATGCAAGCAGGCCATTCAAGGCGCATTATATCGATCTTAGGTAGGTCGTTCCATTTACCTACACTAATCATGGAAGAGAGAGTGGGTAAGGCACCAGCCATGTGATTCTCATCACGAGGGATGTGATGAAACTCGATTCTGTTGAATAAAGGTAACAACCTTCTTGCATAATCTTTGTAAGGAACCAGTCCTGATTGGTACGTGTTCCAATCTCCTTTGATCTGATTGATAACCAAAGTTGAGTCGCCATATACGTCCAAGTTTTTGATCCTTAAGTCGATCGCTTCTTCGAGACCCATGATACAAGCTTCGTATTCGGCCTTGTTGTTTGTACATTTGAACGTAAGTCTGGCGGTGAAAGGAATGTGGGTACCCTGAGGGGTAACAATGATTGCCCAAATTCCGTTTCCATAATGGTTGACGGCTCCGTCAAAGATTAGTCCCCATTGGGAACCTGGTTCTGGCCCTTCACTGGGTAGCGGTTCATCGCAATCTTTCATTTTTAGATACATGACATTTTCGTCTGGCAAGTCAAATCCGATTGATTCCTGATCGTCAATCGGTTGATGAGCCAAATGATCAGCTAAAATACTTCCTTTAGCGGCTTTCTGAGCGTGGTATTCGATATCGTATTCTGATAACAACATCTGCCAACGGGCAATCCTTCCCGTGAGAGCAGGCTTTTCAAAGACATACTTGATTGGATCCATTTTTGAGATTAACCAAGTAGTGTGACGAATCATATACTGGTGAAGACGTTTGGCTGCCCAAGCCAAAGCACAGCAAGTTTTCTCAAGCATAGTGTACCGAGTCTCACAATCGGTGAATATCTTGCTCAAATAGTAGATGGCAGACTCTTTCCGTTTGGTTTCGTCTTGTTGGCCAAGTACACAACCCATCGAGTCTTCCAAGACTGTTAGGTAGATGATCAGTGGTCTTTCTTCCACTGGAGGTGATAGAATCGGCGGATTCAACAGGTATTCCATGATATTGTCAAAGGCAGTTTGGCAATCTTCTGTCCGAACGCAGTCCTGGTTCTTTTTGAGTAATTTGAAAATCGGCGCACAGGTCGCGGTCATGAGGAATACGAATCTGGAGTTGTAGTTCAAACGTCCCAAAAATCCTCTGTCTTGTTTTTCTGTTTTCGGAGAAGGCATTTCTTGAATGGCCTTGACCTTGTTGGGATCAACCTCAATTTCTTTATGGCTGACGATGAACCCTAAGAGTTTCCCTGAACGGACACCGAAGGTGCATTTGTTGGGATTCAAGTGGAGTTTGTACTTTCTTAACCGCTCGAATAGATTTGATAGGTGGGTCACATGCTCCTCCTCTATTTTAGATTTGGCAATCATATCATCAACATATACCTTGATTTCCTTGTGTATCATGTCATGAAACACAGTAGTCATGGCCCTTTGATAGGTTGCCCCGGCGTTCTTCAAACCGAACAACATTACCTTGTAACAAAAGGTACCCCATGGGGTAATGAACGAAGTTTTCTCCATGTCTTTCGGCGCCATTTTAATCTGATTATAGCCTGAGAATCCATCCATGAAGGAGAAAACTTTGAACTTTGCTGTACTGTCTACCAGCATGTCAATGTGTGGTAAGGGAAAGTCATCCTTTGGACTTGCTTTGTTCAGATCCCTGTAGTCTACACACATTCGGACCTTGCCGTCCTTTTTTGGAACTGGTACGATGTTGCCTAACCATTCAGGATATTCAGACGTAGCGAGGAAACCCGCGTCAATCTGTTTATGTACCTCCTCTTTAATTTTGATGGCCATGTCCGGGTGAGTCCGTCTCAACCTCTGTTTTACTGGCGGACATTCCGATTTCAACGGTAAGCGATGTTCCACGATGCTGGTATCCAACCCTGGCATGTCCTGATATGACCAAGCAAATACATCGGGAAACTCTCTGAGAAGCTTTGTCAAACTCTCTTTGGTAGTTGGACTAAGCAGTGCCCCAATCCTGACTTCTTTTCTCTCTTCCTCTGAGCCCAAGTTTACTGTTTCCAACGGCTCTTTGTGAGGTTCAATGGACCTTTCCTCTTGTCTAAGTAGTCGGGAGATCTCTTCTGGAATTTCGTCGTCAACTTCTTCTTCAGCCCCAAATACCGGGAACTCAAAGTTGGGAGAAGGCATCAGATCGTATGTTTCAACGGGGTTTAAAACAAGCAATCTGCATGACGTGACGATTTGTGTTTAGAAGAGATAGAGAAAATGCAAGTGTGTGCAGTGTGTTTTCTTTGGAAAACTGCTTGTTTTTATTATTTGTATTTTAGGATTACCATTTTCTGAGAAAAGCAAAAAGAAAAAACAGCAATTAATGCGGAAATTACAGAACGACGTTATTTTATTAATGAATAAGTCGATTCTTGAAACTACAGCCCAATAAAACAAAACTCTGTCACTTTGGACGAAGCGAAGAGGGAAATTTACAGAAAGTGAGCCCTAACAAAACATCCGTTTCACCTGGGCAGGGTGAAAGGTTAAAGACGACAATTACTTTGACTTATGAACAATCTTCAGAACATCGACAGCAACCCATTGGCGACGAACTCCTCGGTGAATCACAAAGTCTGGTACTTTCCTTGATTTGTCTTCAGAAATAACGTTGATTTCTGGTGGAGCAGGATCATTGGAATCTGTCTCCCAGGCAGAGTTGTCGTAGGAGGATTCCTCTGTTGCATTTTGTAGAGTATTTGTGCTCTCGGGAAAATCTCTCCATCCAGTTGGCTGGATGTCTTCGAGCCTGATACGGGAGCTTTCGGGAGTGGTGTACTTGACCAAGAAGTCGTATTTACCACTCGGTTGTCCCAAGGTGTCCCACACTTCTTTGGAACTGGAGGAGTCATCTCTCTCGATGACGTTGACCTCGGGAAACGTATAGTTGATGAATTCTAGTCCGGCAAGCTTTGCCAATTCATCGTCGTGCTGGATACTTTCTGAATGACCTGAGTAATGATCCCATGACATGGTGGGGACGCAGGTATTCTGTTCAATAATGCTCAGTTAATTTTCATTGTTCAGCTAATTTTCTTGCCCCAAGTCTCTTGGGTACGGCTGCCAGATAGGCAGGCCATCAATTGGGGCATAATAGTCGTGGTCAAAGTTGTCTTTCATCAGAGTGTCTTCCTCTAATGAGTTTGGTGGAGCACGAAATCCTTCCGGATCATAATCTCCGTATATCATTTCGACGTCTGACCTCGGTATAAATTTCGGACTCTGTGCGGGATAGCAAAATGGCGTAGGCACCTCTTCCTGAGACATATAACCATCCTTGTTAAGATAAGACTTCCACTCTTCATCCGTACCGGAGAAATCTCCCTTGTTGATAGTATGGACTGTTTGAGGCACTGGGTGAAGGAACCCTCCACTGCGGAAGAAGTCCTGAATGGGATGAAGACTTTCATCGTTAGCAACTGTTTGGGTGCAGGTTGCAGAAAAACCAAGACCCTTCTTTGTTTTGTTATCGGTAGGATGACAAGCTGTCCCTATCCTTTTGTATTGTTATTTTTTATCACTTCGAGAGCATCTTTGTATGAGGAAATCGAGGTTCCTTTCTCTGGTTGATTCTCATTGCTCACCGAAAGTGCTTGGAACTGAGTCCCAACAGCCTCCTCGGGTTCTACATAAGTAGATGATGACAAGTTGCTCACGAGCAAGGCTTGCTCTGCATAGACAGTGGCGATTTGATCGTTCTTGACGAACTTCAATTTTTGGTGCAGCGTCGTAGTGACTGCCCCAGCCTGGTGTATCCAAGGTCTTCCTAATAAACAACTGTATGCTGCGCGGACGTCCATGACCTGGAAAATGATTAGGAAAGTGTGAGGACCAATAGTTATGGGAAGGTCGGCTTCGCCAATAACTGCTTTCCGAGATCCGTCAAAGGCTTTGACGATGACCTCACTACCCCTCATCAGGGATCCTTTGAATAATAGTCGCATTAAAGTGGACTTCAGCATAACGTTGATGGCCGATCCTGTGTCTACCAGTACGCTGGCTAAAGCATCGTCCTGTCAGTTAACTGTGATATTGAGCACCATGTTGTGACTTTTGCCCCTCTCTGGCAAGTCCTCATCACTGAATCCTAAGTTGTTGTAGGAAGTGATGTTAGAGATGATGCTGTTAAATTGTCGTATTGACACATCCTGTTCCACAAAGGCCTGCTCTAAGACTTTCTGTAGAGCCTCTCTGTGGGCTTCAGAACTGAGTAAAAGTGATAGCACTGAGATCTTTGAAGGAGTCTGTAATAGCTGATCAACAATTTTGTATTCACTCCTTTGGATGAGCTTCAGCATCTCATAGTTGTTTTTCAAAAGGTCGGGATTACTGGATTGACCGACTGGTGGATTGGGAGCTTTTGTCGGAAGTTCCTTTTCCTTGTTAGGTTCTCCAACTCCTCGGTTGAAGATTCGACCGCTCCATGTTACTCGACTGATGTTTGCAATATTCACGACGGAGGGTAATGGACTTTCCTTTCCATTTTCAATTATTGTTGCACCGTATTTGTAAGGGATCGCCTTAGCTGATTCATATGGTAATGGTCCCGGTAGATAGATAACTACAGGAGCCTTCTGATTTTTTTGACTGTCGTAAGTAACTTCAATCAGTTCCTGGCTAAGAACTTTTGATTTATCCAGTAGAGGGATGATGGTACAAACATCCTTGTTTCTCTTAGGGTCAGAGATTACAACCACGTCTTTGATCTGATCAGTGAAGTAGTCCGGCGTCCAGTCGACGGACCCTGAAGCTAGGTTTGGGTGAATTTCTTTGCGATCCAATTGACCTTGGAGAGCCGCTCGCACGAGGTAGCATCCTTGGTTATTCTCCGAGCAGACTCTACAACATTCATAGTTGTGTGGTGGCACCTGGCCACGCCCTCTTTGAATGCAGTGCAACCTTACCAGGTTTGTTTCCATAGATCGAACATCTTGACTTTGACGCCGAGTAGGGTTTCCGTTAAGCACACTGATTTGTTGCGTGTCTTCATCCAGATAGATTGGAAGCCACCAGTGGTTTAACAAGTGTTGTAAAGTTCTCTAAACGAGAGCGCACCCTTTGTTCCAACACTTAGTGAAATTTTCACTAAGTCAGAATCTGCCTTCATTTTTTCCAAATGTAGGGGGATTTTTCACTTGGATCCAAAAGGTATCAAAACCAAATATGATCAAACAGTTGTTGTATCTTATGAGGGCTTTCCAAAATGGCCAAGAACATCACCAAATTCCATTTGGGCCATGAGATATGACAATGGCAATATGCCTTGCTGAAAACTGCCAAGGCTAGGTAGAATTTTGTACTTTTGCTCGATTTGGCAAAATCAGATAATTCCAAGCCTTGTCATCACTTTGGACACATCTGAGGATCAAATTTAAAGGGGACAAACAATGAGCCAATCCTCCAAAGTCCTTGGAATAAGAAGTAGCATGTCAAACCTAGAATTGTCTAAAAGAGGGACAAGACTCCAATTTTGGATTGGAGCATTCAATACATACACCAAGGTGGCATAGACTGACACATTTACAACTGAATTCAGTCAAGACTTATCCAAGACCAAGGGAACCACATCCCTGTGCCCTAACCTCTAGTCAATGGCTAGAGGAGACTTGGATTCCAAAGTGCAACCATTGGCCAAACCTCTGCTGCAGTTGCCATTCACTATTGATCCCAAAACAAACTTGCTCTACTATAAATAGAGATAATTTGTGTTCAGTTTGAGTACACCAAAGCCATCAAACATATGATTTCCTCAAAATCCCTCTCTTTAGGCCAAAATGCCTTCTTTAGCAAGGTAACTCTGAGTTTTTGAGTTAGAGAGTATTTCCATCACAACTCATGATCCTAACACCTCATAAACATCATATGTAGGTGATCCAAACTATCAAAAGTGACCTGTAACACCAAAATCACAAAGTCACCTCTCAAAACCTCAAAATAGGCCTTTTGTGCATTTTTTAAGCCATGTCTTGATTCAGTCACTTTCCAAACCAGATAAAACCTCAAACACACTCCAAATAACATCCTTGAACTGTCCGAAATGGTTCCCCCCATCTGGAACACCATTTGAGAGAGTTGCTATTTTGGTCATTTTAACCCCTTTTGCAAGAAAGGGCCAGTTTGTGTTTTTGCAGGTTCCAGCTGATTCCAACCATCCTAAAAGCTTCTAAGGGATCATTTGAGAGTGTCCAAAGCATCAAACCATTTCTGGAATAAGAAGTTTGGCAGATTGCACAGAAAAGTCCAAAAGCTCAAAAAGAGGTAAGCATCATGACTTAAACTTTCCAAAATATGCATTGCTTTGAAGTCCACTGATCATACACACCTCATACATGTTATATATGTTGTGTTTGAACCAATTCATCATGTAATTAATGCCTGTATCAAAGTGTAGCATAGAAAATGCAATTATAGGCCTTTTTCAAAACCACTATCGAATTTTGAGGAGGGAGTATGATCTGGAAAAAATACCACCGCCATTGGATTCCTTGTGAAATTCTAGGCCAGATGCATATAAATTTTGTCTCAAACCATGGAGAAATGAGAAAGTTATGACCTTCACGTTTCTGACCCAAAACTTGCCTTGCCTTGCCTTGGGCCAGGCCAAAAACAAGGCAAGCCTTGTATATTTGTGGTTTCACTTCAAGCAATGGATGTATCACCACCCCAGTCGTAAGGCGCGCGCCCTATAACCTTGAGGTCGTGGGTTCAAACCCCACCCATGCCATTTTGTGTTTTCTCACATTTTTGCTATTTTTTCCAATATTTTCATGTTTTATTAATTAATTGGAAAATTAATAACTCTTTCAATATTAATTATTTTTTATTGGTTCTTTTTGTAAAAAATCACAAACATGTTGAAATATTTTATTCCACAAAAAAATTAAGTTTATATTATTTATTTAATATAATTAGTATTTTTGTGAATAAATTCCTTTTTAATGTTTTTAAACATTTTAAAAGTGAATATTTACTTTGAAAATCAAAACCAAGTGAGTTTTAATTCATCTTGTGATTAATCCCTTATTTCTCAAACCATAAACAAAAATCACAAATGGTTTATTCAAACTTATTTGGTATTTTATTTGATTTTCTTTAAATATTTACTTTTAAAGAATAAACAAATTAGGGTTTCTTTGATTTTCACCCTCATCAAACAATTTCAAACACTTTTGGGCCTCTAAAAGAGTGTAAGACTTAATCCTTTGTAAATACAAACCTATTTTTGGGCCTCACTTATTGTATAAGTCCCGTTGTATTTCAAAAAGTTCGACGCGATCATCGTTTGTTGAAAAACAAACCCTGGGCCTCTCCTCGAGCTATAAGACCCATTCAAAATTATTCTTGGACCTTTATTAGAGTGTAAGACCCAACCCCTTTGAAAACCAAACCATTTTGGGCCTCAATGCATTGTATAAGACCCACCGCGTTTTCAAAAATCTCGGCGCGATCGCCATTTTCAAAAGAATGACCTTGGGCCTCTCCTTGAGCTGTAAGCCCCACCACTTGTACAAAAATAAATCTCTTGGGCCTCTATTAGAGTGTAAGACCCAATCCCCTTTTAACCAAAACTTTTTGGGCCTCAGTCACTTGTATAAGTCCCTCTGTACAAAACAACAGTACGATCACTGATAAACCTTGGGCCTCTCCTTGAGTTGTATGCCCTAACATCTTTTCAAAATACTTTCTCCTTTAATTTTGAATATACTGTTGTTTTCAATCTTTCTTTGTTGAACAACTAACCAAACAGCATGGAAGCTCTACAACCGAGTAAGTGTTTATATGTTTTCTTTATCCGCTTTCATATACATATAACTGTATTGTGGGGCTATTTCACTGTAAGTCTTCTTTCATAAACTCATATCAACTGTGTAATACTAGTATAGATATTTAGAGTTTCCTCGGCAACTACGTCTAGCACTAATCCCTGTTGATCACTCTTAAATAGACAAAACTAGATCCCCCATAGGATCACCAGATACAGTCTTCTCTTCGGCTGTCACCCTTAATTGTCAAAGAAACTCTACTCCCCGGAGATGATCTTTTCTCCGTGAATGGCATCTCTTGAGTTTCTTCCAAATTCTCGGACTTTCCTGGCATGATCTATTCTCTGTGAATAGCCTGTCTTGAATTTCTCGGGGTTTGGGGACCCACAGGCTTCCTAAAAGTATCCCCGCCTCCTCTTGGGCGTTGTACAAGGACCCTACGGCTTCTTAGAAGTATTCACAACCTCCTCTTAGGCTTCGTTTAAGGATTCTTCCTTCGGGAAGAGAGCCTCCTCTTGGGCTTCGTACAAATTATCCCTCGGCTTCTTAAAAGTTTCCAGCCTCCTCTTGGGCTTCGTACAAATTGTCCCAACGACCTCCTAGAGGTATAGGAACAAAAATTAGTCATCTTAATATAACAGTCTTTCAAAGAGTCTAGATCTTTCTACCGTGAACGTACTACTACTGTTTCTTTAAGCATAGTACAAAAGATAAAACTCTAGGCTTGGACAGTCTAATCTCCTTGAGCCTCGATGGCATTCTCAAGTAGGGAAAAACACCAGTAGACTCGGACAGTCTCCAATCCCCTCTAGATTCCCCATTTCCTTAAAGAATAGGAAATAACCCTGATCCTCTGATCAATCCCAAAGCATAGCCTTACCTTTAATCAGTCTCTTTATAAGAACTGATTTTCTCTTTTAACCAACCTACTGGACCTGTCACTCAACTGAAACAAAAATCCTTTTAGCCTCTATCTCGGGCTTCGTACGATATACAAAAAGACTCCCTTGTTGAGTCAATAAATCCTTTTAGCCTCTATCTCGGGCTTCGTACGAGATACAAAATCACTCTCTTGTTGAGTATAAAAGACTCTCTTGTTGAGTCAATTTCTCTTTTAACCTCCATCTCGGGCTTCGTACGAGATACAAAACACTCTCTTGTTGAGTATAAAAGACTCTTATCTTGAGTCAACCTTTAGCCTCCGTCTTGGGCTTCGTACAAGACACATCTAAAAGCACTTTCTTGTTGAGTCAACTCTTTTTAGCCTCCCTCTCGGGCTTCGTACGAGACACAATAGCCTCCTCTTAGGCTTTGTATAAGAAAAAGCCCGGTTGAGTCAATCAATCTTTTAGCATCAAAACTGTGCCTCGTTCACAGGATACAAACATCAACAACTCCTTTCATCTAATCGCTGTAAGCGGCAAGCCTCAGGATTATCTACATCCACGCCACTGTCCCTCTTTTAGCATGAGAAATTCCTAAGGAAAGATAGTATTGCTCTACATTGAGTTAAAGTCTTCTCCTTCAGGTTAAAACCCCCTATAAAGGAAATTATGGCATTGCTAGGATTCACATATCCCGGTTAAAGTAATCTTCCTTTATAGTCAGTCACCCAACAGTTGTGACAAACAGACCCCCTTTAGAGATGACAAATTCTCTCTAAAGACAACACCTTTTTAGCTTCACATCTTGGGCTTCGAACAAGATACAAATAGACCCTTCAGCTTCACATCTTGGGCTTTGAACAAGATATAAACCACCTTTTCAGCTTCACGTCTTGGGCTTTGAATAAGACACCAAAACACCATTTCCTCCCATAGAATAGGAGGAACTACGATCGCTATGATTTCCCTATTTCAGTAAACGGGAATACGTAGACATAAGATTGAAAGAAAAATCTTAGCGAGCACACTAATCCAAAGCCCTAAATCCCATACCTTCACATATCAATCGAAAAGCATCAGTCCTAGCATCCTAACAAAATTCCCCGTGAACATTCCCGGTGTTTCGTTCTAAACAAAGAAAGAAGAAAGAGGCCCCATTACCATATAGCATTCGTAACCTAACAGACCGCTATTTAAACTCAGTATGTAAGCAGGGTTAATTGGAGACATCTAATTCCCTTCCTTAGTCAGCTCAATAGGATAAAAAATGAATCAACCTGTAGTAACCCCAAAGCGAAAGTGCTTAAGAACCACGTCCAAAATCGCTCGCTACAGAAAAGTGGCGCCCACCGTGGGGCATAAAAAGTTTCTTTCTTTCCTTTTTTGGGGATTTCACTGGGATAGGACCTTTGTTGACTTCACTAGGATCTTAGGTCAAAACCTTTAAAGTTGGGAAGGTACCACAGAATGGCGACTCCGCCGGGGAGCCATTTTTGTCAGGAACATAGGATTCATAGCTCTTTAAAGTCTAGGACTTTAGGACAAATATATATACTGCTTTTGCTAATTGATATCTGTGTATATTTTTCTGCTAATGGGAATGCGTGTGATTCCGCATGTGGAAAGATTGAGTATACACCTAGGAAAAACCTCTTTTAGTAGTGCAGAAACTATTGGAAATGGTTGTCACGCGATACTACCCTCTTCTGATGGTTCTTCGAAAAACATCACCTAGCACGGTTCCCGGCCCGCTGGGGTTTTCTCGACAAGAACTGATGATTTTGAGAGACAGGTACAAAAATCACTAGTATAAACCTTTGGGGGGGGGGGGGGTTAGAGCCTTGACTTCATGACACCTGTATCATGCAATATGCTTTTA
Organism: Lathyrus tuberosus; assembly: GCA_022829125.1. Classification (NCBI taxonomy): domain Eukaryota; kingdom Viridiplantae; phylum Streptophyta; class Magnoliopsida; order Fabales; family Fabaceae; genus Lathyrus; species Lathyrus tuberosus. The sequence continues at coordinate 1,584,145 of JALAZF010000535.1, forward strand.
ATATATATCGTATGACTCGTGTGATGTTATATGATGTGAATACATGTGATTAAATGTTGTGATGATGGTTTATGGCCTAAGGGCAAGTAAATGCATTGTGATTGTGGTTGATCGTATATGCATGATTATTGATGTTGAGATGGTTCACATGGTTGTATATATGTATGCATTGGATTGTCATGAGTCATTGTATGCCAAGTATCATGTTATGCATCTTGTGATTTCGTGTGTCCTTGTGGGGTGTGAGGGACGAAACGATTCCAGAGGGAATCCGCTATAACATCGTGTGCCTTATCCATAGAGGACCTAAAGCGATGATTATAGACGATCGTGTGCCTTATACAAAGAAGACCTAAAGCGATCGGATCGTGTGCCTTATACAAAGAGGACCTAAAGCGATCCATAAACGTCGTGTGCCTTATACAAAGAGGACCTAAAGCGACGGGGAACATCGTTTTCCCGACGGGGAGTTACACTAAGTAACAAGCGATGATTCCAATAGTTCCTGAGTGAACTAATGATGAGAATGATGGATGGAATGGTACCGCATTTGCATAGAGTCGTTGTGTCGGTCTCTTTGCATTTGCATAAATCATGAATGGATTGATTTTGTGTGGAATTGTGAATGGAATTGATGAGTTGATATATATATATATATATATATATATATTGGTGATAAATGTATTGTGCATGATTGATATGCCTTTGTGACGGATATATGAGATATGAATTGTGTTGTTTTACATTTGAATTATGGTGTAAATGGTGGTGAGAATGTTTTATATGTAATTTTGTGTTATTATATAATTGTATGCAATTATATTATGATTGTGTTTCTCACCCTTCTGCTGTTTTGAATGCTCTATGAGGCATTGCAGATTAGATACTGGAGGTCTTTTTGTGAAGCTTAGGTCTTAATTCTTTTGTCGGTCGGCTCTGATATGTAGCACCGGGTAGTCGGGGAGATCGTTTGTGATTATGTGTATATGTATATGTTCTTTTTGGATTGTACATGTATGACTCTGTGTATGACAGACAGACTTTTATGTTATATATATATATGAGATTCGGTTGCAGATTTTCCGCTTTTATTCTGTATCTGAATTGTGGGTGTTAGGAACTGAGTTCCTCTGTTATATGCTACCTGAATGTTGCATATCTATATGAGCAGGTTGTTGTATTTTGTTTCAATTGATGTGACGCCTCCGTCTATGCCATGAATGTTTGGATTATACTCTGATTATTTGTTATCGCTTTATTTGCTCGGGGGATAGATTGGGGGTGTTACATTAAGTGGTATCAGAGCCAGTTTTGTCAGTTTGTGTCAGTTTGTGCCAGTCCGTGTCGCTCCTTGTGTTTGGGGTGAGCTGTTTGTTTAACCATAGTTACTGTTATTGGATATGAACAGAATATGGCTGGTAGGAATGATGCTCCTTTGGCTGCTGCTATGCAAGCTATGGCTCAGGCTGTGCGGGGTGCACCTAATACTGGTGGGAATGATGAGTTCAGGAAGAACAAACCGCCTGCCTTCAAAGGGAGACATGATCCGGATGGTGCTCAGATTTGGCTTAAGGAGATTGAAAGAATCTTTCGAGTGATGGACTGTGCTGAGGAACATAAGGTGAGACTGGGTACTCACATGTTGCAGGACGAGGCTGATGATTGGTGGGTTAATGCGCGTCATGTGTGGGAAGCTACAGGTGAGGAGGTCACTTGGACTTTGTTTAGCAGGGAGTTTTTGAGAAAGTATTTTCCTGAAGATGTTCGAGGAAATAAGGAAATAGAGTTCTTGGAGTTGAAACAAGGTAACATGTCTGTTATTGATTACACTGCTAGGTTTGTGGAGCTTGTTCAGTTTTATCCACATTATGCTGAAGCAACTGCGGAGTTTTCCAAGTGTGTGAAGTTTGAGAACGGATTGCGTCCTGAGATCAAGCAGGCAATCGGTTATCAAAGGATTAGAAGGTTTTCAGATTTGGTGGATTATTGTAGAATTTATGAGGAGGATAGCAAAGCTCGTTCTACTCACTATAAGAGTGTGAACGAAAGGAAAGGGAAGCAACCGTTTCGTGGTGGTCCTTATGTGACACCAGCTGATAAGGGTAAGCAAAGGGGTAGCTTTGAGAAAAGGCCAAGTGGGGGAGGTATGTCTAATCCTCTGAGATGTTTTAGGTGTGGTGACTTAGGACATCGTTAGTTTGAATGTAGAAAGGATATGAGAAAGTGTTCCAATTGTGGAGGTTTAGGACATGTTGTAGCTGATTGTAAGAGGAACGTGGTGAAGTGTTTCAACTATGGTGAACCTGGTCATGTTAGCACGAAGTGTCCAAAATCAAAGCAAGGTCCAGCTGGAGGGAAAGTATTTGCATTGGCAGGGACTCAGACTACTAGTGCAGATCGTCTGATCAGAGGTACTTGTTTTATTAATAGTATGCCTTTAGTTGCTATTATTGATACCGGAGCGACTCATTCGTTTATTTCGTCTGAGTGCGCGAAGCGTTTGAATCTTTTGTTGTCTTCGATGGGTGGAGAGATGGTTATCGATACTCCAGCAATGGGGTCGGTAACTACTTCTTTGGTTTGTTTAAGTTGTCCTTTGACCATTTATGGTAGAGATTTTGAGATGGATTTGGTGTTTCTGCCGTTGGAGGGTTTAGATGTGGTTCTGGGAATGAATTGGTTGCAGTTCAATCGGGTTCATATTGATTGTTACCATAAGTTGGTAAGATTTCCTTCTCTTGAAGAAGACGAGGAATCGAGTTTCTTATCTACCAAAGAGTTGAAGAAACTTTTGGTGGATGAAGCTCAGTTGTTCGGGTTGTTTGCATCGTTGACTGTGGATAGTCAAGTTGCAATTGGTGTGTTTCCTGTTGTGTGTGATTTTCCAGAGGTGTTTCCAGAGGATATTTCAGATGTGCCGCCAGAAAGAGAGGTGGAGTTTTCTATAGATCTAGTTCCTGGTACTAGACCTGTATCTATGGCACCTTATCGTATTTCGGCATCGGAGTTGGTTGAGTTGAAGAAGCAGTTGAATGAATTGTTAGAAAAGAGGTTTGTGAGGCCGAGTGTATCGCCTGGGGTGCTCCAATTTTATTGGTGAAGAAGAAAGATGGAAGTATGCGATTGTGTATTGATTATCGCCAGCTGAATAAGGTGACGATTAAGAATAATTATCCTCTTCCGAGAATTGATGATTTGATGGACCAGTTGGTAGGTGAGTGTGTGTTTAGTAAAATTGATTTGAGGTCAGGTTATCATCAGATTAGAGTGAAAGAGGAAGATATTCAGAAGACGGCTTTTAGGACACGCTACGGACATTACGAATATTCTATGATGCCGTTCGGGGTTTTTAATGCGCCGGGTGTGTTTATGGAGTATATGAATAGTATTTTCCATGAGCATTTGGATCGATTTGTTGTTGTGTTTATTGACGACATCTTGATTTATTCTAATTCTCGGGAGGAGCATGCGGAACATTTGCGTGTTGTGTTGCAAATTTTGAAGGAGAAGAGACTTTATGCCAAGTTGTCCAAGTGTGAGTTCTGGTTGTCGGAAGTGAGTTTTCTTGGGCATGTGATTTCAGGTAATAGTATTGCTGTGGATCCATCTAAAGTAGATGCAGTTCTACAATGGGAGGCTCCTAGATCTGTTACTGAAATTAGAAGCTTTTTGGGTTTAGCTGGATATTATCGAAGATTCATTGAAGGTTTTTCCAAGTTAGCACTTCCTTTTACCCAACTGACTTGTAAAGGTAAAGCGTTCATTTGGGATATTCAGTGTGAGGAAAGTTTTAGTGAGCTGAAGAGAAGATTGACTACATCTCCGATTTTGGTCTTACAGAATCCTAGTGAACCGTTTGTGGTGTATTGTGATGCGTCTTTGATTGGTTTAGGTGGGGTGTTGATGCAAGAAGGTAAGGTTATGGCTTATGCTTCGAGGCAATTGAGGATTCATGAGAAGAATTACCCTACTTACGATTTGGAATTAGCGGCAGTGGTTTTTGTATTGAAAATTTGGAGGCATTATCTCTACGGTGCAAGATTCGAAGTCTTTAATGATCATAAAAGTTTGAAATACTTGTTTGATCAGAAAGAGTTGAATATGAGGCAACGGAGATGGTTGGAATTTTTTAAGGACTACGATTTTAGCTTGAATTACCATCCTGGTAAAGCTAATATGGTAGCCGATGCGTTAAGCCGAAAATCTTTGCATATGTCTGCTTTGATGGTTAAGGAGTGGGAACTTTTGGAAGCATTTAGAGATTTGAGTTTGGTGTGTGAATTGACATCTGACAGCGTGAGGCTTGGTATGTTAAAGGTCACTAATGATTTTCTGTTAACCGTTGGCGAGAAGCAGAAGTTGGATGTGAGATTTGTTGATTTGATGACGGTTGGGGATCAAGGTGTGAATGGTGACTTTAAAGTGGATGATAAGGGTGTTTTAAGATTCCGTGGTAGAATTTGTATTCCTGATGATTCGGACTTGAAAAAGATGATTTTAGAGGAAGGACACCGGAGTAATTTGAGTATACATCCGGGAGCTAATAAGATGTATCAAGATTTGAAGAAGATATTTTGGTGGTCTGGATTAAAGAGGGATGTGGCTCAGTTTGTTTATGCGTGTTTGACGTGTCAGAAGTCAAAGGTAGAACATCAGAAGCCTAGTGGATTATTGCAACCGTTGGATATTCCCGAGTGGAAATGGGACAGTATTTCTATGGATTTTGTGACAGGGTTGCCGAATACACAGAGGGGACATAATGCCATTTGGGTAGTTGTGGATAGGCTGACTAAATCGACGCATTTCATTCCGATTGACATCAATTTTTCTTTGGAGAGGTTGGCTGAGATTTATATCCGTGTGATTGTGAAGCTACATGGTGTTCCGTTGTGTATTGTTTCAGATCGAGATCCGAGGTTTACTTCCAGATTTTGGGAAAGTTTGCAAAAGGCGTTAGGTTCCAAGTTGAGATTGAGTTCTGCTTATCATCCGCAGACGGATGGTCAGATCGAGAGAACTATTCAGTCAATGGAAGATTTGTTGCGGGCTTGTGTTCTTGAGCAAGGTGGTGCTTGGGATAGTTATCTTGCGTTGGTGGAATTCACGTATAACAACAGTTTCCATTCGAGTATTGGAATGGCACCTTTCGAAGCGTTGTATGGAAGAAGATGTCGAACACCTTTGTGTTGGCATGAATCTGGTGTGAGTTCGGTGGTTGGACCGGAATTAGTGCAACAGACTACGGAAAAGGTGAAACTTATTCGTGAGAAAATGAAGGCTTCTCAGAGTAGGCAGAAAAGTTATCATGATCGAAGGAGGAAAGATATTGAATTTCAAGAAGGCGATCATGTATTTTTTAGAGTTACACCGGTAACGGGTGTTGGTCGTGCATTAAAGTCAAAGAAGCTTACTTCTCGGTTTATTGGTCCTTACCAGATATCCGCGAGAGTGGGTGCTGTGGCTTATCGGGTGGCGTTGCTGCTGAGTCTTTCGAATTTGCATGATGTGTTCCATGTTTCACAGCTTCGGAAGTATGTTCCGGATCCGTCACATCTGATTCCGATGGACGAGGTTGAGGTAAGGGAGAACCTTACGGTCGAGGCATTACCGGTGAGAATTTTGGATCGCGAGTTGAAGCAGTTAAGAGGGAAGGATATTGCGCTTGTGAAAGTAGCGTGGGGAGGCGCTGCTGAGGGCAATTTGACTTGGGAGTTGGAGAGTCGGATGCGGGAGTCGTATCCGGAGTTGTTCGTCTCAGGTAATATTTTCGAGGACGAAAATTTCTAAGTGGGGGAGAGTTGTAACGCCCTAGTTTTGTTAGATTTATTTAATTGAGTCGATTTAATTATTTTTGTTTTTATATTATTTTATTCTCGACTTTTATTTGGCAATATATTATTTTTCATCGTTATTATGTTTTGTCGCGTTTTGAGAGCGTTTGCGAGATATTTGAGTGTAGGGGTATTTTGGTCTTTTGCTTGGGTAGATATTATATTTTTCATATAATAGAAACATAGAGAGAAAAATAGAGAGAAAGAAAAAAAAGAAGAAGGAAAAGAGAAAGGAAAATAAGAAAATGGGGAAAAACTTAGAGAGTAAGAAACCGATTCAACCGACATTTCAAAGCACTATTAATTGGGTAAGGGTGCGAAACTCGGTTATACTATGTTTGTGTATGATTATGTAAGTGTGTGTTGGAATGTTTGTTGTGTTTCATAGCTTTTCAATTCTAGGTCGGAACGATGGAAATCGATGTTTTCGCGGTTGAAATGTGATATAAATATTGTAGAATACTTGTTACCATGATTGGGTTATGTTCTGATTGTTATGTTTTGGTTTGGAAGTGTTTTGGGGGTTAAAATGTTGGTTAGGAGTGATCTATAGAGCTGCTGGGATTTTCTGGTTTCGCGTGAGGTTCGCACTGCGAACTTTGTGTTGTTTTCTTTCTGCCACGGTTCGTTGGGAGATTCGCACTGCGAAGGGGAAAGCGAAGGTTCGCTGGGAGTTCGCACTGCGAACTTTAGGCTATTTTCTTTCTGCCATGGTTCGCTGGGGTATTCGCACTGCGAATGAGGAAAGCGAAGGACTCGCTAGGAGCTTCGCATTGCGAACATGACAACTTTTCCAATTTGTTTTCTTCATAACTTTTGGGTCGTAAGTCGGTCTGAGGCGCGGTTTGATGCGTTGGAAAGCTATTGGGATGTTCTTTTCTATTAAAATGGTTTTGAGATTGGTGGCCGATTTAATTATATCGGGAATTCGGAAATCTGTCGTTTTGTCGACTTTTACCGTTTTAATGGTGGGTATTTGATGTGTTATCATGAAATATGCTTTTAATATATATCGTATGACTTGTGTGATGTTATATGATGTAAATGCATGTGATTAAATGTTGTAATGATGGTTTGTGGCCTAAGGGCGAGTAAATGCATTGTGATTGTGGTTGATCGTATATGCATGATTATTGATGTTGAGATGGTTCACATGGTTGTATATATGTATGCATTGGATTGTCACGAGTCATTGTATGCCAAGCATCATGTTATGCATCTTGTGATGTCGTGTGCCCTTGTGGGGTGTGATCGACGAAACGATTCCAGAGGGAATCCGCTATAACATCGTGTGCCTTATCCAAAGAGGATCTAAAGCGATGATTATAGACGATCGTGTGCCTTATACAAAGAGGACCTAAAGCGATCGGATCGTGTGCCTTATACAAAGAGGACCTAAAATGATCCATAAGCGTCGTGTGCCTTATACAAAGAGGACCTAAAGCGACGGGGAACATCGTTTGCCTGACAGGGAGTTACACTAAGTAACAAGCGATGATTCCAATAGTTCTTGAGTGAACTAATGATGAGAATGATGGATGGAATGGTACCACATTTGCATAGAGTCGTTGTGTCGGTCTCTTTGCATTTGCATAAATCATGAATGGATTGATTTTGCGTGGAATTGTGAATGGAATTGATGAGTTTATATATATATATATATATATATATATATATATATATATATATATATATATATATATATATATATTGGTGATAAATGTATTGTGCATGATTGATATGCCTTTGTGACGGATATATGAGATATGAATTGTGTTGTTTTGCATTTGAATTATGGTGTAAATGGTGGTGAGAATGTTTTATATGTAATTTTGTGTTATTATATAATTGTATCCAATTATATTATGATTGTGTTTCTCACCCTTCTGCTGTTTTGAATGCTCTATGAGGCATTGCAAATTAGATGCTGGAGGTATTTTTGTGAAGCTTAGGTCTTCATTCTTTTGTTGGTCGGCTCTGATATGTAGCACCGGGTAGTCGGGGAGATCGTTTGTGATTAAGTGTATATGTATATGTTCGTTTTGGATTGTACATGTATGACTCTGTGTATGACAGACAAACTTTTATGTTATATATATATATATATATATGAGATTGGTTGCAGATTTTCCGCTTTTATTCTGTATCTGAATTGTGGGTGTTAGGAACTGAGTTCCTCTGTTATGTGCTACCTGAATGTTGCATATCTATATGAGTAGGTTGTTGTATTTTGTTTCAATTGATGTGACGCCTCCGTCTATGCCATGAATGTTTGGATTATACTCTGATTATTTGTTATCACTTTATTTGCTCGGGGGATAGATTGGGGGTGTTACAACACCGACCCTTTGACCCCATGTTTTTCTATGTTTTTGTGTGTTGCATTCATGCATTCATCTAAAAAACATTACATCAAAGAAAAAATTCTCTTCTAGTCTCTCTTTTTCAAACTAAACTAAGACAAGTATTGCAAATGTCAGAGAAAAAGATTGCGCTCATGGACTTCGGTAGAAGGAGAACTCATAAGTATACCTTCAGGGTTCCAAAACTAGAGGATTTGAGAGGATTAGCGAGGATGATCACCAACCCTGAAGCTCTCAGAGCCAAGTACAGAGGTCTGCTACCTCTGTTAAGAGTCCATGTGATTGAAGGAATCATGCAGGCACTCATTCAGTTTTACGATCCGGTCTATCACTGTTTCACATTCCCGGATTACCAGCTCGCACCAACGCTGGAGGAATATTCTCACCTAACCGATTTACACATTACTGATCGAGCTCCTTTTTCTGGATTGGAAGAAATTCCAAAAGATCAAACCTTTGCAAGAGCAATCTATTTGGGTGAGTCAGAAATCAAGACTCACATGACCACTAAGGGTGGGCTCCCAGGTTTGCTAGCTCAGTTCCTGACAAAGAAGGCTCTGTACTTTGCTAGTATAGGGAACATGACTGCTTTTGAAAGCATCTTTGTCTTACTCACCTACGGGTTATTTCTGTTTCCCAACATTAATAGCTTCGTCGATATCAACGCCATTAAGGTTTTTCTCATTGGAAACCCTGTGCCAACTTTGCTCGCGGACGCGTATCATTCTGAACACTTAAGCAATTTGTACAGCGGAGGGATGATCACATGTTGTGTACCCCTGCTATACAAATGGTTTATCTCCCATTTACCCAAGTCTGCTACGTTTTGGGATCATAAGAGTGCCTTGCATTGGTCGCAGAAAATCATGTCTCTTACCAACTCTGATATAGATTGGTGCAATAGGATTTATGACGGGATCAGGATGATTGACCGTTATGGAAACTTCCCCAACGTACCCCTCATAGGAACTAAGGGAGGAATCAACTACCATCCAGTATTGGTTCGTCGTCAATTTGGATACCCGATGAGGCATGTCCCACGTAATGCTCATCTGGAGGGTCTTTTCTTCAAAGAAGGAGAAAATGACAGGGCACTAAAGATGGAAATAGTGCACGCTTGGAAACATGTTCATAAGAAAGGACGAGAGTCTCTAGGAAAACCGGACTGTGTCTCGGTGGAGCCTTATCTCCACTGGGTACAAACTAGAGCTCTCAAGCTAAAGATGCCTTATCCTCGTCACGAAGTTCTTCCGCCGAGGGAATCTGTCATGTACTTCATGAATGAAACGGAAAAACTTCAGGTTACTCTCAACAAAGTTCAACAGGAGAGGAGGTCTTGGAAGAACAAATACCGCACCCTCAATGTAGAGTGTACCAAAATACAGTAACTGCTGAAAGATAAGGATGCTCTGATCGAGATTTTAGAGCAACATGCTGTGGATAATCAGGATGACCAAAGGAATTTGCTCGTTCCCTTCACTTGGCAAAGGAATGACAACCCGACAACGGCCCAAGAGCCCCGGTCCAAGAAAAGGAAAGTACCAGAATCAGCACCCGGTTTCTCCCTAGAGAGGACTTGGGACCCCTTAGCTTAGGTTTCTGTTTCCGCACCTTGTAATCTACTGTATTTCTATTTTCGCAATCCTTTGAATTCAATAAACGGGGTTTCCCCGCTGTTTGATATTTGCAATCTAATTGTCGAAGTTTATTTTGATTAAACCAAAAAAGAAATAATTAATATAATCATTGCATTCATCATTCTCACGTCACGTATTCTTCTTACCTACGAATCTTACGTTTGTGTCTCGGTTCTAGAGTCAAACTGTCTCATTCGTATAATACTCGGGCCAATCGTCAGAAAAAGATGGATGATCTCGAGGAAGAGAACAGAGAGTTGAGAGAAGAGATCGACGCTCTGAGAAAGGATATGAGAAATCTTCATAACGACATGCAAGCCATGGCAGAAGCTCAGCTACAAAGAACTGTGATCTCGGAGATCACCTCAACACCCATAGTGGAAAAGTCCGATCCTAGGTACAAAATGCCGAAAGATCGTCCCTGGGGCATGCCACTTAACTATATCCCGGAAGGATATATCCCGTTGATCAATGAGGATCAGGGGACCGCAGCAGGAACTGCTGGGCCTGAAGGTTACAAACTTCGGGAAAGCGAAGATGCCAGGGGCATGACAGCAACTCCTGAAGGTTACAGCTTTGGGAGGCACCGAGAGTCTCGGCCATAATGACTATACCACCGCCCGTGGTACACACTGTCCGGAAGGACAGATTCCACAGACACCTTCTGGTGGAAATGACAACATGTTCGAAAGAATGAATGAGTTCCAGGAACAGTTCCTGGGAATGTAGAAAGAACTGCAGGCCCTTCGCGGTCAGGATTTAATTGGAAAGGACGTCGCGGACCTCTGCTTGGTCCCCAATGTGAAAGTCCCGCACAAATTCCAGGTGCCCGACTTTGAAAAGTACAAGGGTAACTCTTGCCCTCAGAGTCACTTGGTGATGTACGCTCGGCGAATGTCAGCTCAGACAGAGAATCAGGATTTAATGATTCACTACTTTCAGGATAGTTTAACCGGTGCCGCACTAAAATGGTACATGGGTTTAAACCGTGCTACGATTAGCACTTTCAGAGATCTTGGCACTGCCTTGGTCCAACAATATAAATACAATCTGGACATGGCACCCGACAGAGATCAACTTAGATTAATGTCACAAAAGGACAAGGAAACCTTTAAGGAGTATGCTCAGAGATGGCGTGAAATTGACGTTCAAATTTGTCCCCCTCTTGAGGAAAAAGAGATGACAAAGATCTTCTTAAAGACCTTAAGCTCATTTTATTACGACAGAATGGTTGCCAGTGCGCCCAGTGACTTACCCAAGATGGTCAGTATGGGAGTTCGTCTTTAGGAAGCCGTCCGAGAAGGACGTCTAGTCAAAGACACTGGATCATCAAGTAGTACAAAGCGATACAGTAGTGCTCTCCCTAAGAAAAGAGAGCAGGATATTAGGAATATCTCTCTCGAAAAGCAAAGGCGACGTTATTAGCCAGTACCGGCTGTGACTCCTGCTATTAATCCTGCGCCTATTTCTACGTATCAACCTCAGGTTGCACAGAGCCAACCTAATCAGCAAAGGACTCAACAGCCTCTTCAGCAGGCTCGTCCTCCATACAATAACAACCGTACAACGCGGCCACCAGGATTTGATCCTATACCCGTATTGTACGCAGAACTATTTCCGTTACTACTGGCTAAGGGGCATGTCCAGACTAAGTCCCCTCTTACAGTACCGGAAAATCCGCCTTTCTGGTTTAAGGTGGATCAGACTTGCCCTTACCATTAAGGAGGACCAGGGCATAACATAGAGAACTGTCTCAATTTCAAATCCGACGTACAAAAGCTTGTTAGGAGCAGGGTCTTATCTTTCAAGGATACAAATCCTAATGTTCTCACAAACCCGCTGCCTTAGCACGAGAAAGCTACAGTTAATTTGATAGAGAGAGAGACTAACAACGTCTATCAAATTCATGATGTACTCTTGTTAAGGACCAATCTGGTTAAGATGCATTGTAGAAATAGTAGATATGGCCATGTGCCACTTCATAACTATCACCAGTGTGATATCTGCTCTAAAAGCAATCGAGGATGTTCTGTGGTGCAATCAGCTCTACAGGAACAGATGGATCTCGGATGGATCCAAGAGCACCGAGTTCGTGGAGTTAACATGGTTTACACGAATTCTAACATCATTCAGAACCACGAAATCCATGCAATGAATGTCAACTTGGTGGAGGCACATTCCAGGCAAAGCCAGTATCATAATCTGCCGCGGCACAATTACAGTTCCTGTCTGACTTGCTCGGAAAACAAACAGGGATGCTCTTTTGTACAAGAGGCCCTCCAACGTCAGATGGATCTTGGATGGATCCAGGACTACCATGATAGGAATCCCTATCAGATCAACATGATTCAAATCTTCGATATTCGCTTGATGAATACCAGCCTGGTGGAGTTACATGCTAAACAGGTCCGGCTCGGGTTCCTAGTATCGCATGATTATCAGAGCTGTAGGGCGGGTTGCGAAAACGATATAGGCTGTGCCCTTGTCCAGGAAACCCTTCAGCACTTGTTGAACCACTGGTGGCTTCCAATCTATATGGATGAAGACACCCAGTAAATTACTATTACCAACGGGAACCCTACTCGGCATCAAAGTCGGGACGTTCGATCTGTGAAAACTGACCTAGTGAGGTTACATTGTATTCAAAGCGGGCGTGGCCAGGTGCCACCACACAACTATGAACGTTGTAGAGTCTGTTCGAAAAGTAACCAAGGATGTTACCTTGTGCGAGCAGCTCTTCAGGGTCAGGTGGATCGTAGAGAGATTCGCCCATATTCAGGTTCCAGACCAATCAACTGGGCGCCAGACTACCTCGCTGATCAAATTGAGGACGTTGTTGTAATCTCAGATCATCAGAGGGCTAGGGATGGTTGTACCATCATCCCTCTATTTGATGAATCGAGAGTTCCCAACTAGGAACGGATCGAAATTGCTTACGATGGTCGGAAAAATCAGAAGGCTCCCATAGTTATCTATTTACCGGGACCATTACCGTATGAATCAACTAAGGTTATCCCTTACAAATACGGTGCAACAACAGTCGAGAATGGAAAGGAAATTCCATTACCATCCGTCGTGAATATTGCAGACATCAGTCGAGTAACACGGAGTGGTCGAATCTTCAACTGAGGAGTTAGGGAACTTAACAAAGAAAAGGAACCTCAGACAGAAGTTCCCAATCCACCAGTCGGTCAATCCAGTAATCCCGACCTTTCGAAAAACAATGATGAGATGCTGAAACTCATCCAAAGGAGTGAATACAACATTGTTGATCAGCTGTTACAAACTCCTTCAAAGATCTCAGTGCTATCACTTTTACTCAGTTCTGAAGCCCACAGAGAGGCTCTACAGATAGTCTTAGAGCAGGCCTTTGTGGAACAGGATGTGTCAATACGACAGTTCGATAGCATCATCTCTAACATCACTTCTTGCAACAACTTAGGATTCAGTGATGAGGATTTACCGGAGGGGGGCAAAAGTCACAACATGGCGCTCAATATCACAGTTAACTTCCAGGATGATGTTTTAGCCAGCGTACTGGTAGACACAGGATCTGCCATCAATGTTATGCTGAAGTCCACTCTAATGCGACTATCATTCAAAGGATCCCCGATGAGGGGCAATGAGGTCATCGTCAAAGCGTTTGACGGATCTCGGAAAGCAGTTATTGGCGAAGTCGACTTTCCCATAACTATTGGTTCTCACACTTTCCAAGTCACTTTCCAGGTCATGGACATTCGGGCAATGTACATTTGTTTATTAGGAAGACCTTGGATACATCAGGCTGGGGCGGTCACCTCAACCCTCCACCAAATGTTAAAGTTCGTCCAGAACAACCAGCTCGTCACGGTCTGAGGAGAACAAGCCTTGCTCGTGAGTAACTTATCATCATCTACTGGTGTAGAACCCGAGGAGGTTATTGGAACTCAGTTCCAAGCACTGTCGGTGAGCAAGGACAATCAATCCGAAGAGGGAAATTCCATTTCCTTATACAAAGATGCTATCAAAGCGGTCGAGAGTACCAATACAACAGGATGGGGACAGCTAGTCATTCCTACTGACAATAAAACAAAGAAGGGTCTTGGTTTTTCTGCAACCTGTACCCAGACAGCTACTACCAGCAATGAAAGTCTTCATCCCATTCAAGACTTCTTCCACACTGGAGGTTTCCTTCACCCAGTGCCTCAAGAAGTGCATACCATCAATAAATATGATTCCTCTGATATGGAGGAAGAATGGGAGTCCTATCTTAACAAAGACGGTTATATGTCTCAGGACGAAACGCATACTCCTTTTTGCTTTCCTACACAGAGTCCGAGATTTATACCCAGGTCAGATGTCGAAATGATATACGGAGATTGTGATCCGGAAGGATGCCGTGCTCCACCAAACTCATTAGAGGAGGACACTCTGATGAAGGACAACTTTGACCACAACTATTATGGCCCGATGGATGGTCAGCCAATGTGGCAGCCGTATCCAGGAGACTTGGGGCAAGGAAATCAGCCGAACAATGAAAATCAGCTGAGCATCATTGAAAGGAATACCTGCGTCCCCACCATGTCATGGGATCAACACCCAGGTTATCCTAAAAATACCCAGCACGACGATGAATTTGTAACATTTGCAGGACTAGAATTCATTAACTATTCTTTTCTCGAGGTCAACATCATCGAGAGAGATGACTCCTCCAGTTCCAAAGAAGTGTGGGACACCCTGGGACAACCAAGTGGAAAATTTGACTTCATGGTCAAGTACACCACTCCTGAAAGCTCTCGTATCAGGCTCGAAGACATCCATCCAATTGGATGGGGAGATATACTTGAGAGCACAAATGCTATGCAAAATGCAACAGAGGAATCCTCCTACGACAATTCTGCCTGGGAGACAGATTCCAATGATCCTGCTCCACCAGAAATCAGCATTATTTCTGAAGACAAATCAAGGAAAGTACCAGAATTTGTGATTCACAGAGGAGTTCGCCGCCAATGGGTTGCTGTCGATGTTCCGAAGATTGTTCATAAGTCAAAGTAATTGTCATCTTTAACCTTTCACCCTGCCCAGGTGAAACGGATGTTTTGATAGGGCTCACTTTCTGTAAATTTCCCTCTTCGCTTCGCCCAAAGCGACAGAGCTTTTTTTATAGGGCTGTAGTCTCAAGAATCGACTTGCTCATTAATAAACTAACATCGTTCTGTAATTTCCTCATTTTGTTGTTGTTTTCTCTTTTTGCTTTTCTCAGAAAATGGTAATCCTAAAGAACAAATCAATAATAAAAAACAAGCAGTTTTCCAAAGAAATACACTGCACACACTCTTGCATTGCCTCTATCTCTTCTAAACACAAATCATACTATCATGCAGATTGCTTGTTTTAAACCCCGTTGAAACATACGATCCAATGCCTTCTCCCAACCTTGAGTTCCCGGTATTTGGGGCTGAAGAAGAAAATGACGACGAAATTCCAGAAGAGATCTCCCGATTACTCAGACAGGAGGAAAGGTCCATTGAACCTCATAAAGAGCCGTTGGAAACGGTAAACTTAGGTTCGGGAAAAGAGAGAAAAGAAATCAAGATTGGGGCACTACTCAGTCCGACTATCAAAGAAAGTTTGACAAAGCTTCTCAGAGAATTTCCCGATGTGTTTGCTTGGTCCTATCAGAACATGCCAGGGTTGGATACCAGCATCGTGGAACATCATTTACCGTTGAGATCGGAATGTCCGCCAGTAAAACAGAGGTTGAGACGGACTCACCCAGACATGGCCATCGAAATCAAATAGGAGGTACAAAAACAGATTGACGCGGGTTTCCTCGCCACATCAGAATATCCTCAATGGTTAGCCAACATCGTACCCGTTCCCAAAAAGGACAAAAAATTCAGAATGTGTGTGGATTACAGAGATCTAAACAAACCCAGTCCAAAGGACGACTTTCCTTTACCACACATCGACATGCTGGTAGACAGTACAGCAAAGTTCAAAGTTTTCTCCTTCATGGGTTGAAAACTTCGTTCATTACCCCATGGGGTACCTTTTGTTACAAGGTGATGTCGTTCAGTTTGAAGAACGCTGTGGCAACCTATCAAAGGGCCATGACTACTCTGTTTCATGACATGATACACAAAGAAATCGAGGTATATGTCGATGATATGATTGCAAGATCTAAGACAAAAGAGGAGCATGTTGCCCATCTGTCAAAGCTATTCGAGCGGTTGAGAAAGTACAAACTCCGCTTGAATCCCAACAAGTGCACCATCGGTGCCCGTTCGGTAAAACTTTTAGGGTTCATCGTCAGCCAGAAAGGAATTGAGGTTGATCCTGACAAGGTCAAGGCCATTCGAGAAATGCCTTCTCCAAAAACTAAAAAACAAGTCAAAGGATTCCTGGGACGTTTGAACTACATCTCCAGATTTATATGCCTCATGACCGCGACATGTGCGCCGATTTTCAAATTACTTAAAAAGAACCAGGACTGCGTTTGGACAGAAGATTGCCAACCCGCCTTCGACAGTATTAAGGAATACTTGTTGAACCCTCCGATTTTATCACCTCCAGTGGAAGGAAGACCACTGATTATCTACCTCACCGTCCTAGAGGACTCAATGGGATGTGTACTTGGCCAACAAGACGAAACCAAAAGGAAGGAGTCTGCCATCTACTATTTGAGCAAGAAATTCACCGACTGCGAGACTCGGTACACTATGCTTGAGAAAACTTGCTGTGCTTTGGCTTGGCCAGCCAAACGTCTGCGCCAGTACATGATTCGTCACACTACTTGGTTGGTCTCCGAGATGGATCCAATCAAGTATATCTTTGAAAAGCCTGCTCTCACGGGAAGGATTGCCCGTTGGAAAATGTTGCTATCAGAATATGACATAGAGTACCATGCTCAAAAAGCCTTTAAGGGGAGTATTTTAGCTGATTACTTAGCTCATCAACCGATTGACGATTGGGAATCAATCGGGTTTGACTTCCCAGACGAAGATGTCATGTATCTAAAAATGAAAGACTGCGATGAACCGCTACCCAGTGAAGGGCCAGAACCAGGTTCCCAATAGGGACTTATTTTTTACGGAGCTATCAATCATTACGAAAATGGAATTGGGGCAATCATCATAACACCTCAGGGTACCCACATTCCTTTCACTGCCCGACTTACGTTCAAGTGTACGAACAACGAGGCCGAATACGAAGCTTGTATTATGGGTCTCGAGGAAGCGATTGATTTGAGGTTCAAAAACTTGGACGTATATGGCGACTCAGCCCTGGTTATCAATCAGATTAAAGGAGATTGGAACACATACCAATCAGGATTGATTCCTTACAAAGACTACGCGAGAAGGTTGCTACCCTTCTTCAACAGAATTGAGTTTCATCACATCCCTCATGAGGAGAATCACATGGATGATACATTAGCCACTCTCTCTTCCATGATTAGTGTAGGTCAATGGAATGACATACCTAAGATCGACATAATACGCCTTGAACGGCCTGCTTACATCTTCACGATTGAAGCAGTCATAGACGACAAACCTTGGTATCACGATATCAAATGCTTCCTTCAGAAATAAGAGTACCCACCTGGGGCACTAAGGAAGGATAGAAAAACCCTCAGAAGGATGGCAGGCAGTTTCTTCCTGAGTGGTGATACTCTCTATAAGAGAAATTTTGACACGGTCTTGCTCCGATGTGTAGACAGACCAGAAGCAGACATGCTGATAAAAGAAATTCACGAAGGATCCTTTGGCACTCATGCCAACGGACACACAATGGCGAGAAAAATTCTAAGAGCAGGGTACTATTGGTTGACCATGGAATCCGACTGCTACAAGTACATGAGGAAGTGTCACAAGTGTCAGATATACTCCGACAAAATTCATGTGCCGCCAACGCATCTCAAAGTTCTTTCTTCCCCATGGCCTTTTTCCATATGGGGAATCGACATGATTGGCTTGATTGAGCCTAAGGCTTCAAACGGACATCGGTTCATCCTGGTAGCCATTGATTACTTCACCAAGTGGGTCGAAGCATCGTCGTACTCTAATGTAACCCGACAAGTGGTAGTCCAATTTATCAAAAACTATATCATCTGCCGTTATGGTGTTCCAAGTCAGATCATTACTGATAATGGATCTAACTTGAACAATAAGATGATGAAAGAGTTGTGTGCAGAGTTCAAGATCGAACACCATAACTCATCTCCCTACCGACCAAAGATGAACGGAGCGGTAGAAGCGGCTAACAAGAACATCAAGAAGATCGTTCAAAAGATGGTTGTAACCTACAAAGATTGGCACGAGATGCTACCCTTTGCTCTTCACGGTTATCGCACATCTGTCCGCACTTCAACAGGGGCAACCCATTTCTCTCTAGTATATGGCATGGAAACAGTGCTTCCCATAGAAGTAGAGATCCCATTAATCCGGGTATTGATGGAAGCTAAGCTCGCAGAAGCTGAATGGTGTCAAAGTCGACACGACGAACTGAATCTGATAGAAGAAAAGAGAATAACGGCATTATGCCAAGGTCAGTTGTATCAACAAAGAATGAAGAGGGCGTTTGACCAAAAGGTCCGACCTCGCGTCTTCAGGAAAGGAGACCTTGTGCTAAAAAAGATACAATCTTTTCTCACTGATTCTCGGGGCAAATGGACTCCGAATTATGACGGCCCCTATGTGGTCAAGAAAACTTTCTCAGGCGGCACCGTGAGACTTGCAACCTTGGGCGGAGAGGAATTTTCCTACCCCACAAATGTTGATGTAGTCAAGAAATACTTTGCCTAAAATAAAAATAAAAAACGTCTCGGTGGATTGAAAATCCGAAAGGGCGGTCCAGGCAAAAATTAGAGACAAAGTAAAAAATCATCCCAGTGGATTGGAAACCTCAAAGTACAATCCAAGCAAAAATTAGGGATAATGGCAAGTAACTACTTTCGACAAAGGGGCAAGTCCCTCGGCAGCAGTTACATCATCCGTCAGGAAAACTCCAGTCAATGTCATCTTCGACAGAAGCTCAGGATGCCCCGAATTCAAAGTTGGTAGAAGGATAGTGGTCGTTATGTTTCAACATAGCCTTTTTCCATGTAAATTACCATTTGCTAAACTTTGTAAATACTCTATCGAATCACGCATTTGGCTGATCTCCATCCTATCAATAAAAGTTGAGCCCTTGTGCTTTTATTTGTAATATTTGTTTTAGCTTTACAGAATGATGTTTTTAACATGATCAACGATTCTTGAAACGAAACAAAAATGAATTTACTTGTTAAAATTGTTCTGCTTTTAAAAATAAAGATGGCAATTTCTTTTGACGGTTGAACATCGAAAGAACATTGATCGCTTCTCCAAAGGTGTTCGAGCCTCAAAGTGCAGAATCAAAGTACTCCTTCTAAACCAGTATGCCTGAATGAAGGATCAGCTATGTCAGATGCGAATGCTCCATCTAACCTCCTCGGTCGAGTTCTCATCTCCTAAGCCCGACCAGCATCGCTCCCAACAGGGACTGTTTCTCCTAAACAAGGCAGAATTTCTATCTTGAACCAGCGATATTTCTACATGCGCCACTGTGGCCGAGTATCCAGTCGTGTTCATCCGTTATTTTGTATGTCGTGTCAGTTTTGTCAGCATATACATACATACATCATGCATTATTGATTTGCATTCAGATTCATATTGCATCACTATCACTCCAGCCGGTCTTGTCCCGTAGTGGTGACAGTCTTCTCAATTGAGTTGTAAAGTTCTTTCCTCGTTAGGAAAGGTTGCGTCTGAACAATCTCTCTCCTCCAGTTTATTTCTGGATCAGAATTGGCCCTTGACCACTTTGATAACTTGAACCTCTGAAAGACCAGAGAACCTTTAACTGATGTCACTCTTCGCCATTGAAGATGACATTTTCGCTTTCCCGAATTAAGGAAAATCCCTAGAGGAAGCCTCTTAAGCAGAGATTCGGAAATAATGCAGTTTTTCTCCGGAAAAAAAAAACCCGCTGATGAAAAGGTCATCAGCACCTCAAAATTGGATCACATCATATGGCATTTCTCTAGGAAGATCCTGAGAAAAGTATGATGTAATATCCCCAAGCGTGAAAGAAGTCTATCAAGAGACTCGTTTTCCCTAGTAGAGTCGACAAATAGCGTCTCCAAACAGAGAAGTTTGTGTACCTCTACAACTCAGACGAATGGGTTCCCCAGCGAGTCTGACATCAAAATTTTTCTATCAAATGGCATCTCCCTAGGAAAATTCGGTGAGAAGTTTGAGGAAAAGCACTACAAATAGCGTTCCTTGTCAAGAAAGTTTATTGACAAAAGAAACTGAGACCAGTTCCTTGGTAGGAAACCAGGATCGAGGGGAAGTTTATTTCAGAAACTAAGACCAGTTCCTTGGTAGGAAACCAGGATCGAGGGGAAGTTTACTTCAGAAACTAAGACCAGTTCCTTGGTAGGAAACCAGGATCGAGGGGAAGTTCACATCAGAAACTAAGACCAGTTCCTTGGTAGGAAACCAGGATCGAGGGGAAGTTTACATCAGAAACTAAGACCAGTTCCTTGGTAGGAAACCAGGATCGAGGGGAAGTTTTTACCTTTTATAAGCATCATTTCTTAACAAAAGAGGATGAATGTGTAAGCTACTATTCATAATCACCATCAAAATTTTGGGTATTCCGATATTTAATCCTCTTGCACCCTGAATGCCCGAATACCTTCGCCATTCACACCTTCGGGTCCAAGAAGATTAAATAGGGGCATCTATCATACCCCAAATTTTGACCACTAATATTTCCCATCATTGTGAAAATCATCATCACAATACGGATGAACCATCTTGCCTTGTCAGTCTCCCCAAGGATGGGTGAACACTTACTACAGTCAAAATTAGAGTTTCAAGCCCTCTCAGAGTTCTTAGACAAAGGATCAATCAAGAAATTACATGATCTTCAACTTGTATAACCTCCCAAACATCTACAATGGAACAAGAGGACTCCCACTTTAAGGATTAAGCACAAGGCTGCTCCCTTCCAGGTGGATCAAGCCTCAAGATCGCCAGTGTCACCAAATTAGGGTTTGGTCGACCAGGGCTTCCAGATGGAAATTTTCCTCTGGGCATAAGCCAATGCTTCAAAGCATATCATAAAATACTCCATGGAATCTCATGGGCCCAAGCATCAAGTCAATTTGACCTCAGGGGATGCATACATCAAAAATCAGGAATTAGGGTTTCTTGACCTAATTCACCCCTAAGTTGACTTTTGGGACAAATCATGAGCCAAGACCTCAAGACATGATTTGAGGGTCTCCAACATACCACATTGATCCATTTGTAACAATGGATTGATCCAGGAAGCTTGAGCAGCAAGTCTCAATTTCATCAGTACCACAATTAGGGTTTCGCGAGAAAAGTCAACTGTAGCTTTGACTTTTGACCAGGACATGCTCCCAAACCATAGGAAATGATTCAATACACCCTATAACACCTATGAAATCAACCCATCAAGTTTGATTTAGGTCAAGGACTTGATTTCATAGAGGATCGCACAGTTTGAAATTCATCTGACAAAAAGTCAACTGTGCACAAAAATCAACTTTGAATTTTTGAGATTTTTCACAAAAATGGTTTTTTAACCCTAAAATGATGTTAATGTATGATTTGAATCATCATTCATCAAGAAAAATCAAGAAAAGTGGGATATCTTGTAAAAGAGGTAACCATAAAAACTTAGAAAATTTTCTAAGTTATGAACAAAGTGGCAAAGGTACCAACTTTGGAGGATCATAACTCCTAAACTACAAGGCCATTTTTCCCCATCCAAAGCTGGATTTGTAGCTCTCATTACCCTCTAAAAAAGCTTAGAATTGTCCTCCTTCCAAATTCATCATGGATTTTGAGTTATGGAATGATCAAAATCACAAAAAGTGAAAGAGTCACTTTTTTCCAACACTTAGTGAAATTTTCACTAAGTCAGAATCTGCCTTCACTTTTTTCCAAATGTAGGGGGGATTTTTCACTTGGATCCAAAAGGTATCAAAACCAAATATGATCAAACAGTTGTTGTATCATATGAGGACTTTCCAAAATGGCCAAGAACATCACCAAATTCCACTTGGGCCATGAGATATGACAATGGCAATATGCCTTGCTGAAAACTGCCAAGGCTTGGCAGAATTTTGCATTTTTGCTCGATTTGGCAAAATCAGATAATTCCAAGCCTTGTTATCACTTTGGAAACATCTGAGGATCAAATTTAAAAGGGACAAACACTGAGCCAAGCCTCCAAAGTCCTTGGAACAAGAAGTAGCATGCCAAACCTAGAATTGCCTAAAAGAGGGACAAGACTCCAATTTTGCATTGAAGCATTCAATACATACACCAAGGTGGCATGGACTGACACATTTGCAACTGAATTCAGTCAAGACTTATCCAAGACCAAGGGAACCACAGCCCTGTGCCCTAACCTCTAGTCAATGGCTAGAGGAGACTTGGATTCCAAAGTGTAACCATTGTCCAAACCTCTGCAGCAGTTGCCATTCACTATTGATCCCAAAACAAACTTTCTCTACTATAAATAGAGCTCATTTGTGCTCAGTTTGAGTACATCAAAGCCATCAAACAGATGCTTTCCTCAAAATCCCTCTCTTTAGGTCAAAATGCCTTCTTTAGCAAGGTAACTCTGAGTTTTTGAGTTAGAGAGCATTTCCATCACAACTCATGATCCTAACACCTCATAAACATCATATGTAGATGATCCAAACTATCAAACCCTGTAACACCAAAATCACAAAGTCACCTCTCAAAACCTCAAAA
This sequence comes from Lathyrus tuberosus, assembly GCA_022829125.1. Taxonomy (NCBI): domain Eukaryota; kingdom Viridiplantae; phylum Streptophyta; class Magnoliopsida; order Fabales; family Fabaceae; genus Lathyrus; species Lathyrus tuberosus. Next base: position 1,606,776 of record JALAZF010000535.1, read on the forward strand.
TAGGCCTTTTGTGCATTTTTCAAGCCATGTCTTGATTCAGTCACTTTCCAAACCAGATAAAACCTCAAACACATTCCAAATAACATCCTTGAACTATCCCAAATGGTTCCCCCCATCTGGAACACCATTTGAGAGAGTTGCTATTTTGGTCATTTTAACCCCATTTGCAAGAAAGGGCCAGTTTGTGTTTTTGCAGGTTCCAGCTGATTCCAACCATCCTAAAAGCTTCTAAGGGATAATTTGAGAGTGTCCAAAGCATCAAACCATTTCTGGAACAAGAAGTTTAGCAGATTGCACAAAAAAGTCCAAAAGCTCAAAAAGAGGTAAGCATCATGACTTGAAATTTCTAAAATATGCATTGCTTTGAAGTCCACTGATAATACACACCTCATACATGTTATATATGTTGTGTTTGAACCAATTCATCATGTAATTCATGTCTGTATCAAAGTGTAGCATAGAAAATGCAATTATAGGCCTTTTTCAAAACCACTATCGGATTTTGAGGAGGGAGTATGATCTGGAAAAAATACCACCACCATTGGAATCCTTGTGAAATTCTAGGTCAGATGCATATAAATTTTGTCTCAAACCATGGAGAAATGAGAAAGTTATGACCTTCACGTTTCTGACCCAAAACTTGCCTTGACTTGCCTTGGGCCAGGCCAAAAACAAGGCAAGCCTTGTATATTTGTGGTTTCACTTCAAGCAATGGATGTATCACCACCCCAGTGGTAAGGCGCGCGCCCTATAACCTTGAGGTTGTGGGTTCAAACCCCACCCATGCCATTTTGTGTTTTCTCACATTTTTGCTATTTTTTCCAATATTTTCATGTTTTTTTTAATTAATTGGAAAATTAATAACTCTTTCAATTTTAATTATTTTTGATTGGTTATTTTCGTAAAAAATCACAAAAATGTTGAAATATTTTATTCCACAAAAAAATTAAGTTTATATTATTTATTTAATATAATTAGTATTTTTGTGAATAAATTCCTTTATAATGCTTTTAAACATTTTAAAAGTGAATATTTACTTTGAAAATCAAAACCAAGTGAATTTTAATTCATCTTGTGATTAATCCCTCATTTCTCAAACCATAAACAAAAATCACAAATGGTTTATTCAAACTTATTTGGTATTTTATTTGATTTTCTTTAAATATTTACTTTTAAAGAATAAACAAATTAGGGTTTCTTTGATTTTCACCATCATCAAACAATTTCAAACACTTTTGGGCCTCTAATAGAGTGTAAGACCCAATCCTTTGTAAATACAAACCTATTTTTGGGCTTCACTTATTGTATAAGTCCCGTTGTATTTCAAAAAGTTCGACGCGATCATCGTTCGTTGAAAAACAAACCCTAGGCCTCTCCTCGAGCTATAAGACCCATTCAAAATTATTCTTGGGCCTCTATTAGAGTGTAAGACCCAACCCCCTTTGAAAACCAAACCATTTTGGGCCTCAATGCATTGTATAAGACCCATCGCGTTTTCAAAAATCTCGGCGCGATCGCCATTTTCAAACAAATGACCCTGGGCCTCTCCTTGAGCTGTAAGCCCCACCACTTGTACAAAAGTAAATCTCTTGGGCCTCTATTAGAGTGTAAGACCCAATCCTATTTTAACCAAAATCTTTTGGGCCTCAGTCACTTGTATAAGTCCCTCTGTACAAAACGACAGTGCGATCACTGATAAACCTTGGGCCTCTCCTTGAGCTGTTAGCCCCAACATCTTTTCAAAATACTTTCTCCTTTAATTTTGAATATACTGTTGTTTTCAATCTTTCTTTGTTGAACAACTAACCAAACAGCATGTAAGCTCTACAACCGAGTAAGTGTTTATATGCTTTCTTTATCCGCTTTCATATACATATAACTGTATTGTGGCTGTTTCACTGTAAGTCTTCTTTCATAAACTCATATCAACTGTGTAATACTAGTATAGATATTTAGAGTTTCCCCAGCAACTACGTCTAGCACTAAGCCCTGTTGATCACTCTTAAATAGACAAAACTAGATCCCCCATAGGATCACCAGATACAGTCTTCTCTTCGGTTGTCGCCCTTAATTGTCAAAGAAACTCTACTCCCCAGAGATGATCTTTTCTCCGTGAATGGCATCTCTTGAGTTTCTTCCAAATTCTCGGACTTTCCTGTCTTGATCTATTCTCTGTGAATAGCCTGTCTTGAATTTCTCGGGGGTTTGCGGACCCACAGGCTTCCTAAAAGCATCCCCGCCTCCTCTTGGGCATTGTACAAGGACCCTACGGCTTCTTAGAAGTATTCACAGCCTCCTCTTAGGCTTCGTATAAGGATTATTCCTTCGGGAAGAGAGCCTCCTCTCGGGCTTCGTACAAATTGTCCCTCGGCTTCTTAAAAGTTTCCAGCCTCCTCTTGGGCTTCGTACAAATTGTCCCGACGACCTCCTAGAGGTATAGGAACATAAATTAGTCATCTTAATAGAACAATCTTTCAAAGAGTCTAGATCTTTCTACCGTGAACGTACTACTACTATTTCTTTAAGCATAGTACAAAAGATAAAACTCTAAACTTGGACAGTCTAATCTCCTTGAGTCTCGAAGGCATTCTCAAGTAGGGAAAAACACCAGTAGACTCGAACAGTCTCCAATCCCCTCTGGATTCCCCATTTCCTTAAAGAACAAGAAATAACCCTGATCCTCTGATCAATCCCAAAGCATAGCCTTACCTTTAATCAATCTCTTTATAAGAACTGATTTTCTCTTTTAACCAACCTACTGGACCTGTCACTCAACTGAAACAGCAATCCTTTTAGCCTCTATCTCGGGCTTCGTACGAGATACAAAAAGACTCCTGTTGAGTCAATAAATCCTTTTATCCTCTATCTCGGGCTTCGTACGAGATACAAAATCACTCTCTTGTTGAGTATAAAAGACTCTCTTGTTGAGTCAATTTCTCTTTTAGCCTCCATCTCGGGCTTCGTACGAGATACAAAACACTCTCTTGTTGAGTCAACCTTTAGCCTCCATCTTGGGCTTCGTACAAGACACATCTAAAAGCACTCTCTTGTTGAGTCAACTCTTTTTAGCCTCCCTCTCGGGCTTCGTACGAGACACAATAGCTTTCTCTTAGGCTTTGTCTAAGAAAAACCCCGGTTGAGTCAATCAATCTTTTAGCATCAAAACTGTGCCTCGTTCACAGGATACAAACATCAACAACCCCTTTCATCTAATCGCTGTAAGCGGCAAGCCTCTGGATTATCTATATCCACGCCACTGTCCCTCTTTTAGCATGAGAATTTCCTAAGGAAAGATAGCATTGCTCTACACTGAGTTAAAGTCTTCTCCTTCAGGTTAAAACCCCCTATAAAGGAAATTATGGCATTGCTAGGATTCACATATCCCGGTTAAAGTAATCCTCCTTTTTAGTCAGTTACCCAACAGTTGTGACAAACAGACCCCCTTTAGAGATGACAAATTCTCTCTAAAGATAACACCTTTTTATCTTCACATCTTGGGCTTCGAACAAGATACAAATAGACCCTTCAGCTTCACATCTTGGGCTTTGAACAAGATATAAACCACCTTTTCAGCTTCACGTCTTGGGCTTTGAACAAGACACCAAAACACCATTTCCTCCCATAGAATAGGAGGAACTACGATCGCTCTGATTTCCCTATTTCAGTAAACGGGAATACGTAGGCATAAGATTGAAAGAAAAATCTTAGCGAGCACACTAATCCAAAGCCCCAAATCCCGTACCTTCACATATCAATCGAAAAGCATCAGTCCTAGCATCCTAACAAAATTCCCCATGAACATTCCTGGTGTTTCGTTCTAAACAAAGTAAGAAGAAAGAGGCCCCATTACCATATAGCATCCGTAACCTAACAGACCGCTGTTTAAACTCAGTATGCAAGCAGGGTTAATTGGAGACATCTATTTCCCTTCCTTAGTCATCTCAATCGGATAAAAAATGAATCGACCTGTAGTAACCCCAGAGCGACAGTGCTTAAGAACCACGTCCAAAATCGCTCGCTACAGAGTCCTTTTGATCCTTTGTGGATGTTTGAAAGGTTTAGACAAGTTGAAGATCATGTCAATTCTTGATTGATCCTTTGTCTAAGAGCTTTGAGAGGGCCTGAAACCCTAAGTTTGATTTGTAGTGAGGGCTCACCCATCTTTGGGGAGATTCATGAGGTATGATGGTTCATCCATATTGTGATGATGATTTGCACAAGGATGGGAAATCTTAATGGTCAAAATTTGGGGTATGACACCTGCCGTTAAGGCAGTAGCTCAACGTAGGCGAAAGCAGTCTCCAGAGAAAACGGAGGCTGCCGAACAAGCTGTAAAAGACCTCCTCGAGGCAAATTTTATTTTGGAGGCCAAGTACACTACTTGGCTGTCCAATGTTGTACTCGTTAAAAAGTCTAATGGAAAATAGCGCATGTGTCTTGACTATACCGAACTCAATAGAGCATGCCCTAAAGATGCTTATCCCTTCCCCAATATGGATAAATTAGTTGATAATTCGGCTGGTTTTAAATTGTTATTGTTCATGGACGCATATTCGGGCTATAATCAAATACTCATGGCGAAAAACCACAAAAGGTACACAACTTTCATAACCGAATTGGGTAATTATTACTACAACGTAATGCCTTTCGGCTTGAAAAATGTTGGTGCTACCTACAAAAGATTGATGAAGAAAGTCTTCCTGGGAGAAATCCGGGACATGCTCGAAGTCTATATGGACAATATGATCGTGAAGTCCCACGAGGAATCCGATCACACGGCCCATTTGAGGAAAGTCTTCGAGCAGGCCAGGAAGTACCGGATGCGTTTCAACCCGGAGAAGTGCAGGTTCGGGGTACGAGCGGGAAAAGTCCTCGGCTTCTATCAAACAGAATGGGGAATCGAAGCTAACCACGACAAGTTCAGGCCTTCTCCGAATTCCCCATGCCAAACTCGAAGAAATTCATCCAATCCCTCAACGGGATGCTCGCTTCATTATCCAGTTTTGTGGCGAAGTCTGCTCAGCACGCACTGCCTTTTTTCAAACTCCTCCCCAAGGAGGCCACTTTCGAGTAGACGGAGGAATACGACCAAGCCCTCCTCCACCTGAAGCGAGCACTGTCAGAACCGTCTGTCCTCTCCCGGCTAGACGTCGGTGAAATCCTGTATCTCTACCTCGTCGTCGCAACTAAGGCTGTTAGCACCGCCTTTATTCGTGAAACGCCTGAATGAAAAAAGCCCATATACTTCACGAGAAAGGCACTACAAGGGCCAGAAGTAAGATTCTAGCAAATAGAGTAAGCGGTCCTAACCGTTATCAATGTTGCGAGAAGGCTGAGACACTACTTTCTAGCCCACACAATCGTTGTAACTGTCCAAATTTGACATCCAATATGAGGGCAGAAAAGCCCTCAAGGCTTAGGCACTGGCCGACTTTGTCGCGGAGATGACAATTCCCGATTCCCCCACTTGCGGGGCTCGCAAATGGACAATCTTCGTCGACGGGGCATCCAACTCAGCAGGAAGCGGGGCAGGTATCATCTTCGAAAATGAAGAAGGAATCCTCGTTGAGGTCTCACTTACCTTATCTTTCCCCATTTCCAACAATCAGGATGGATACAAAGCTTTCCTCGCTGGTCTACGCCTCGCCGAAGACCTAGGAGCCGAGGAAGTCGTCATCTGCACCGACTCTCAACTTGTGGCCCTCCAGGTTCGAGGAGAATACCAGGCCAAGAAGAAGATGACGAAATTCGCATCAGTAGAAGTAAAGAATGTTCCCCGCGAACATAATGTCAAAGCAAATGTTTTGTCAAAGCTGGCGAGCACGAAGAAAAATGGTGGAAACAAATCTGTCATCCAGGAAGTGCTTCCTCAACCCAGCATCGAGAAAGCATCCACGATCCTCGATGTGCATATCATCGGCAACAACAACTGCTGGATGACCCCCGTCTACAACTACCTTGCCAAAGAAGAATTACCATCTGACCCCAAGGAGGCCAGTGTAGTCAGGCGCAGAGCCTGATCCTACGTCTTGGTCAGAAATAAGCTATATAGGCGAGGGTTCTCCATCCCTCTACTCATATGTATCGAGGAAGAGATGGTCGCTCACGTTCTGCGTGAGATCAACAAGGGGATCAACGCCCAACACCTCAGGGGGAGATCCCTCGCCAGGAAGGATCTGTGAGCAGGATATTACTAGCCAACCATGCAGCAGTATGCAAAAGAGCATGTGAAGAAATGCGACAGATGCCAATGGCACGGGGACATGCACTTGGCGCCGCCCAATGAACTCAAAGCAATGTCATCCCAGTGATCCTTCGCATGGTGGGGCCTGGACATCCTGGGACCATTCGTCGTAGGGTCAAATCAAAATAAGTACTTGATAGTGGGTGTTGACTACTTTACTAAGTGGATAGAATCGAAGGCTCTGACCAAAATAACAGCCCACAACATACTCTGCTTCTACAAGCGGAACATCCTTGCCCGCTTCGGCATCCCTCAAGCAATCGTCACCGACAATGGGACGCAGTTCACGGACAAAATGTTTCAAGAGTTCGTCGCCCAAGTGGGCACCATGCAACACTTCGCGTCCGTCGAACATCCCCAGACTACGGGAAAGCCGAGGCAGCAAATAGGGTAATCCTACGAGGCCTCAAACGAAGGCTAGACGAAATAAAGAAACAATGGGTCGAGGAGCTGCATAGCGTACTCTGGGCCTACCAAACTACGCCCCTCTCTTCGACCGGGGAAACCCCTTTTCGTCTAGCGTACGGAACTGAGGCAGTGATCCCCGTTGAGCTACACGGGCCCTCCAGGCGAACTCAATACCCCCTGGACGAGGAGAAGAATAACGAGGCGTTAAGGGAGGAGCTAGATCTCGTCGAAGAGGTCCGGTCAGGGTCATCCCTCCGAGAATCCTCACTAAAACAAAAAATCACAATTAGGTATAACACCAAAGTTATACAATGAGAATTCTTAGTAGGTAGTCTCGTCCTAAGGAGGAATCACAAAGATTCTCGAGATGGCAAACTCGCTGCAAACTGGGAGGGACCCTATCGTGTTCGAGCAAGAATAGAGAATGGGGCACATTACCTAGAATAACTCAACAGGGAAGAACTTGCTCGACCATGGAACGCCGAAAGGCTAAAACAATAATATAGCTAAGGCCTAACGCTCGGCATCCTCCGTCGAACCGACGAGCAATACGCACCGAGCAGAGAGTGCGCGCCTAGGTACAAGCGTTGCACTACAAACAAATTGAGGCAGGCTGTTGCTCAAGAATGAGCAAAACTCATGCCCGACAACGGTTCCCTGACCGAGCCCGCCGTCGTCCAAGTACCATGACAGGTAGAACACCCAGCTCGTGATGGGAAGTTCACACCGCAAACTCAGGCCTCAAACACGACCTGAGCTCTGCTCTCTTGCCCGGAAGCTACCCAGGACGTTCGACCAGTTCCCCTCAGTGCCGAACACATCTAAGTCGAGCAAATCCCTAAACAACAAATCATTCAAAGTTACCCTTATGATGGACAAATGCGCGTATCGAGCAAAATTTCAACACTTAACAAAAATAAAGAAAAGTTAAGCCATGCGCGAATATAGATCATACCAAACTGACCACCTTGGCCGGGGATAAATATTACAATAAACTGGCCACGAGGGCCACGAGTGACTAGTTGCATCAATAAGGGGCCATGCTCCGTACAAAAAAATAAGTTACATAGTTACAACACGTAGGCCAAAAATACTACAAAGAAGAAATCACTCGTCCATCTGCTGAGGCCCATCGCGGAGAGTCTGGGCAAGCTCCTCGCCAATCTGAAGAAACTCGGGGATGACAATTTTTCCGTCCTCGACACAATAGAGGAACCTAGCCCCCTCGGTGGACAATTCGACCCCAGGGTTCAGGATCCTCAACTGTGCCACGACGTTGTTGAAGGACTCCTCAGCGATGACTTCACAATCGTCCTCTGCCCAGTTGATGCGTGCGACTAGCTTAGCCCGAGTCTTCAATTTCTTTAACTCCTCGTGCTCATCTTCAGCAAGGGAAGCAACATTCCTCAGATGCTCAACCAGGTCTTCTGCGGCTTTCTTCTCCGCTGCAATGGTGTTTTTCTCCCTGTTGACCCTAGTCATCTCCTCCCGGAACTTTCACAGCGCCTCCTCGATGGCCCTGGCCTGCTCCTCCATAGACTTCTTCAGCTTCTCTTCCAGGTCCACAATCGTGGCCTGGGCCTTCTTCAGCTCAGAGTCCTGGCAGAGACCCTCCTCGGTTTAGACCACCGCCATTTCTAGGACCCTAATTAGGGCAGAAGCATCCTGAGCTAGCATTACCCTTTTGCTTGGGTGATCCATCTCCTCGAGCTTCAAAGACTCCGCCCGAGGAATCTCCAAGGAAGAACCCTCAAAGAACTTTCTGTTGTGGAGGCACGGGGGCAGCTCAAACCTGCTCTTAGCCCCCTCCTTATTGAGGTCCACCAGCTCGCCTGTCCGTATGCGTTTGAGCCTCGAGTCAACGGGCACGGGGGACGTATGGACGATTGAGGTTGTGGACGAAGAGATCCTCGAACCCGTTTGCGAAGGGGGTCCCCGCTGGCTGAGCCGGCTCCTCCCGATTGTTATATCACCTTTGCCCTTCGCCTGGGCATTCTTCACCATCCGCTCACGCGCAGAAGACATTTTACCTATAAAAACATAACGGGCACATTAGCAAAAGGAAAGGATAACAATCCGAACAAGCTAGGGGATTAAAGCTACCCAGCAATTCAAGAGCATCATCTCGAGTGCGGCACTCGAGGAGCTCCTTTGTATTGATAAAACGGCTCTCCACCTTAAGCCCCTCATCTTTCTCATAGATTAGTTCCCCGCTCTTAGTCACACACTGAGCAGGGGTAAAATTATTGACAAAGCCCACCAGCTTTGCATAGTCGGCCTTGTCATCCTCGTCCAGCATCTCTGGGGTGGTTGTGCAACCATCCGTCCCCATGGTAAAATGGTCCCCGCTCCAACAAAAAGGGAACTTCAACAGTCTCTGCCCCACGAACTTACCATCCTCATCAACGGTATCCTCCCCGTTCTCGTTCGTCGAGACCTCCCAGACGAACATGGAATCAGTGGCACTTGCCGACACAGGCTCAATAATATAGTACCTCTACTTGAAAGTCCTAATGGACTCAAAGAAGGGTTTGAACAGCTTCCTTCGTTGCTTCAGGGAGACCCAGCCAAATTTCCTCCCCGAAACCTGTCACTGAAGGTGGAAGACTGTAAAGAAAAGAAGGAGGGTAGCTCCTATCTCCAAATAATCGCATGTCAGCTCGAATGGCCATATGAAGGCAATCGAGTTAGGATGCAGCTGCGAGGGAGCCAGAGCCAGATAAACGAAGACCTACCTCTGGAAGTCAGTAAAGGGAAACCTCAGCCCAATCTCCTTGAAAACATATTCATACATCGGGAACGTCTCCACGTAGTCCATGCAAATGCGATCGTCTTCTCCAGGGAAGTGGACCTTCCACTCCCCTTCAGCCCCCACAGTCGTGAAAGTTTCTCCAGTATACAAAACAAAAATAGAGGCATGCTCTGCAAGTTCGGCAACAGACCACTCTTCTGCGAAAGTCCTCGAGGGAGGGGTCTCGTCAGCATTACGAGGAGTAGCAGTGTCTTCGGTATTTCTATCTTCCGAGGAGCTCTCCTCAGACAGGTCTCTAAGAATTTCGTCCTCTGTTTCGCGAGCCATCTCCTTTACCTAAAAAGCAGAGGACAAAAGTGAATTCAATGACAAAATCAAAACCACCCTTCCACCGCTAATCAAGTGAAAGGGCACGCAAAGGCCCGAGGATAACGTTCCCGAACTAAGCCCTATGCAAATGGCACAACTATTGCATGATGAGATGCCCAGGGCAACCCCTCTAACGCACACGGGGAAATCCTCCCCGGTTCGCTACCCAGAATTTCGTTTGAAGGCCTATCGGAAAACTCATTAATCCGCCGAAAAACTCTTGAGTACACCAAAAAATTCATGAGCTCCGTCAGCGAAAAACGCTCCCGTCGTCGCAACGGCATCAAAACCAACCTAAAGTCCTAAGTTCCTAAGGTTCCAGCGACTACAGCAGCGGCAAAAAGTGGCCAAACCACCGCCTACCACCAACAGTCACCGGAAATTGCTCCTACACTACCTGGTCGGTGCTTGTACGACGGCTGGACGGTGGTTGGACGGCGGTTAGACGGCAGTGCACCGCGGAAGCAATAACAGAAGAATGAAGGAGGAGAGAGAAGTGAAAAGTGCAAATGAGCAGCTTCTCCCTCTATTTATACGCAACTTGTGGGCACGTTCACGAGCACGCGCGGCTAGGGGCATTATCATGACCCTAGCCTAACCATCATGACGCATTAAATGCAACACATGGCTCGAGGCACACGTTGCATTTCACCGCTTAAAATCACATCAACCGTTGGGCTCCCCATACGCCGGCCACGCCGGACAATGTTACATATCCCGTGAGCACTAACTCCCGCGGGCATCGTAGAACAACCTCATCTCGTCGACAAGCAACGACCATTTATGTACCTCCCCGGGACTGCGAACTACCCTTAAGTCATCACTCTCACGCTTGAGAGCAGCGAATTTGGGGGCTCCTGTTCCGGACTGGCCCAATGACTAGGCATGGCCCAATCCACTTTTACTCCCAAAACGGACCAATTGGCTAAGTCCTACCAATTTACGGCAGCATTTACCTTTCTGCCCCTCTACCAGGCAAGGCTGGTCGGGTAACCCCAAGGGTCAACTGCCCCTCCTCGATAGTTCATGCCCATCACGCAGGGTTCCACCATCCAGAAACAGTCACGACTCCTGTTCCCGCAATTGCGCCTCTGCCCGTGGCAACTGCTAGTTTCGGGCACCTCTGCCCGTCCCAACGGCTAGTTTCTGGAAGTTACCTATTCTTCGAGAAACGGTTATCTCGCCGCAAAAATAGGGACCGTTGGCCAAGCGTTGGGGGCATTATAAAAACCCTCTCATTTGAGAGGATCAGGTATTCTAAGTCATCCTACGAAACACATTCTTTGTACTTGCCTTTCTCTCTCCCAATTCTTACTTTAGCATCGGAGTGCCTAGCAGGTACACTCCCTCCTCATCTTTCACACCCAGCATCGCAAGCGTTATCTTTGGCCCACTTCAGGTTCTGATCAGCCGTCAAGATCAGAACTTGATGCAAACAAACAATTTAACTACTTCTCACTTAAACCATATCAATTGTTGAACGACATTTAATATCGCATTAGTCCCCGTGGATACGATAAAATAAAAACTTACTTTTGATGTTGAATACTGCAACCATCAGGCACATTAAACTCATAGTGGGGTAAGAAACTGCACACACCATACTTTTTAATGGTCTTTTCCCTACAACATTAAATGAACTTAACCTTCTCCACAATGCTTTCATTGCAGTGGTCATGTTCACCTCTGATCCATCATTTATGTCTTCATCTTATTGACCTTCCATCTTTAATTTCCTCTAATGGATATGAACAACATCTATTGTTATCAAAACACCACCCAATCTATATCTTCCTAACTCATAAGCACAAGGAAAACCATATGATGTTTTAATAGTACACCCACAAATTTGGGTGTCACTTCCCTAGTGTTTACAAAATGCAGCACTCGATTGATTCATGCTCCAAAAAATTTATGCCTATGAGGAGTCAACCGTGTGTCTTTCACATAATCAATGGATTGACTACAATCAACACATGTTTTCTTAATTTGTTACAACTATTGATGGTACTTAACCTCATCATTGTCCCATACGAGATCAATCCATAATGCGTTTATCGCCTCTCGCATATCATTCATAACATATTGTTTAGCTTTTGATTGAACATTTTTGTTGATGTGAAATCGACAGAGCTAATTAACCTTCCTTGGAAATAAAACTTTAATTACTTTCATAAAAGCAAGATCTCTATCGATCAAAATTACTTGTGAACATAACCTTTCCTTACTAAATAATTGCTTTAGCTTATCCAATACCCAACAAAAATTATCCTTTTGTTCAACTTCCATATAGAAAAATGCAACAGAAATAGTCAACTTGATTGATGTCATACCAACAATTCCAAACAACGGTTGTCAATATTATTTTTTCTTGTATGTTTTGTCCATAATCAACACAATATAAATATATTTGTTCCGGACTGGCCCAATGACTAGGCATGGCCTAATCCACTTCTGCTCCCAGAACGGCCTAATTGCCTAAGTCCAGCCAATTTAGGGCAACATTTACCTTTCTGCCCCTCTATCAAGCAAGGCCGATCGGGTGACCCCAAAGGTCAGCTGCCCCTCCTCAATAGTTCCTGCCCGTCACGCACGGTTCCACCATCTAGAAACAGTCACGATGCCTGTGCCCACAACTGCGCCTCTGCCCATGGCAACGGCTAGTTTCGGGCACCTTTACCCGTCCCAACGGCTAGTTTCTGGAAGTTACCTACTCTTCGGGAAACGACTATCTCACCCCGAAAATAGGGACCGTTGGCCAAGCGCTGGGGCATTATAAAAACTCTCTCATTTGAGAGGGTCAGCTATTCTAAATCATCCTACGAAACACATTCTTTGTACTTGCCTTTCTCTCTCCTGATTCTTACTTTAGCATCGGAGTGCCTTGCAGGTACACCCCATCCTCATCTTTCACACCCAGCATCACAGGCGTTATCTTTGGCCCACTTCAGGTTCTGATCAGCCGTCAAGATCAGTGGCGTCGTCTGTGTGAAACTTCTGTTATCCCCGTCTAACCTCCCTCGTAGATTCAAGACCAAAACAGCCTTTTCCAAGATTCCGATCATGGCAAGCCAAGATCATGTCCACGATGCTCGTCACTCTGCTTTTCTACCTGTCAGCAAGACTGATACTGACAGGGCTGTAACTTTTCTTGGGGGCGACGCCCATCATCTGAGAGATGTGTCATACCCCAAATTTTGACCACTAGGATGTCCCATCATTGTGTCACTCATCATCACAATATGGAGGAACCATCATACCTCATCAGTCTCCCCAAAGATAGGTGAGCATCCATTGCAATCAAATTAGGGTTTTAAGCCCTCTCAGAGCCTTAGACAAAGGATCAATCAAGGAATGACATGATCTTCAACTTGTCTAAACCTCTCACACATACACAAAGGATCAAAAAGGACTCCCACTTTAAGGATTAAGCACAAAGCTTCTCCCTTCTAGGTGGATCAAGCCTTAAGATCGCCAGTGTCACCAAATTAGGGTTTTGGTTGACCAGGGCCTCCAGATGGAAATTTTCCTCTGGGCATGAGCCAATGATCCAAAACATAACCTAATATAATTCATGGAACCTCATGGACCCAATCATCAAGTCAATTTGACTTCAGGGGATGCATTCATCAAAAATTAGGAATTAGGGTTTCTTGACCTAATTCACCCCTAAGTTGACATTTGGGATAAATCATGAGCCAAGACCTCAAGAGAGGGTTTGAGGGTCTCTAATGAACTATATTGATCCATTTGGAACAATGGATTAATCCAAGAAGCTTGAGCAACAAGTCTCAATTTCATCTGCACCACAGTTAGGGTTTTAAGGGAAAAGTCAACTGTAACTTTGACTTTTGACCACGACATGCTCCCAAGCCCTATGGCATGCATCAATATACCCTATGACACCCATGGAACATGTCCATCAAGTTTGATTTAGGTCAAGGACATGATTTCCTAAAGAATTGCACAGTTTGGAATTCATCTGATAAAAAGTCAACTGTGCACAAAAGTCAACTTTGACTTTTTGAGATTTTTCACCAAAATGGATTTTTAACCCTAAAATGATGTTAATGTATGATTTGAATCATCATTCATCAAGAAAAATCAAGAAAAGTGGGATAACTTGTAAAAGGGGTAACCATAAAAACTTAGAAAATTTTCTAAGTTAAAAATAAAGTGACAAGGGCACCAACTTTGGAGGATCATAACTCCTAAACCACAAAGCCATTTTTTTCATCCAAAGATGGATTTGTAGCCCTCATTACCCTCTACAAAAACTTCAACTAGACCTAAGTCCAATTCATTAAGGATTTTGAGTTAGTGAGTGATCAAAATGGCTGAAAAGTGAAAATGTCACTTTTTCCAACACTTAGTGAAATTTTCACTAAGTCAGAATCTGCCTTCACTTTTTGCCAAATGTAGAGGGATTTTTCACTTGGATTCAAAAGAGATCAAAACCAAATATGTTCAAACAGTTGTTGTATCATGTAAGGGCTTTCCAAAATGGTTAAGAGCATTACCAAATTCAACTTACACCATGAGTTATGACATTGGAAAGTTGCCTTGCTGAAATCTGTCAAAGGCAAGGCAGAATTTGCAACTTTGCTCGATTTGCCAAAATCAGCCAAATTCAAATGCTCCTATCCACTTGGACACATCTGAGGATTGAATCTAAAGGGGACAATCACTGAGCCAAGCCTCCAAAGTCCATGGAACAAGAAATAGCATGTTTAACCTAGAATGGCCAAAATAGGGACAAGACTCTAAATTTGGATTGAAGCATTCAATGGAAGCATCAAGGTGGCATGGACTGAGCCATTCTCATCTGAAATCAGTCAAGACTTATCCAAGACCAAGGGAACCAAAGCTCTGTGCCCTAACCTCTAGTCAATGGCTAGAGGAGACTTGGATTTTCATTTGCCAACATTGGCCAAACCTACTTACCAGTTGCCATTCACTATTCCTTGCAAAACAAACTTGCTCTACTATAAATAGAGCTCAATTGTGATCAGTTTGAGTACACCAAAGCCATCTAACAGATGCTTTCCTCAAAATCTCTTTCTCTTGGCAAAAATGCCTTTCTTAGCAAGGCAGCTATCGGGTTTTGAGTTTGAGAGCTTTTCCAATCAAACCAATCACTCACACACCTCATATACATCACATATGAGCTGATCAAACACTTAAACAACAACTGGAACATTGATTTCTCAGAATCACCAGTCAATTGCTCAAGGTTTTAACCAAAGTGTAGTTGAGATGCCATGAAGTGATCCAGCCAATTTCCATCAAGTCCAAGCATTCAAACACACTCCATAGCACCTAGGGAAGCTGTTCAGATCATCACAACACAACTGTAACACCTCCTACACAAATCACGATCACCAACTGCAAGTGGTAAGCATGAGCTCATCTAACTCTATGATCCATGCAATTTTTGCTGCACAATAATTTGGCCATATGTTCATAATCATGCATGGAATGTTTTCCCTCAATTAATTGCTTTGTTTGAATCGTGTATCAAAAATCCTAGCCTTCATGCAGAAATTAGGGTTCTTGAGGTTTCTTCATGATTTCTTGTTATATGTTTAATTTAAAAGAAATTAATGGACATAGACATGATCGTGAGGTTGAGACGAGCATAATGATATATGGATTGCATGTTATAATCAAGTATTCAGGGAGATTGGATAGAAAATGCAAATCAGCCAAACCCAGAACACGCGCGTGTTCTTCAGCTGTTCTTGGCGCCTTTTTTGAATTTTCAAATATTTGAATTTTGTGATTTTTGTTTAATTGATTCAAAAATTAATTTCTCTCTGAGTTTTAATAATTTTGAGTTGATTCTTTTTTTAATAATTCACAAAAATGTTAAAATATTTTATTTTCCCAAAAAATCCCAAAAATATTATTTATTTCATATAATTGATATTTTTGCAAAGAATTAATGTTTTAATTGTTTTTGACATTTTAAATATTTTTTCCACATTGATTTTGCAACTTTTAATGCTTTCTAATTATTTTGTAGGTCAATATTTAATTTTTGAAGCATTAATCCAAGATCACAATTTTTTTTTCACATGTTAAACAATTTTGATCATTTTAATTGAATTTTTATTCAATTAAATACATTTTTGAAAACAAATTAGGGTTTTTGGATTAATTCAACCCTCATAAATCATTTTCAAAACACTTTGGGCCTCTAATAGAGTGTAAGACCCAATTCTTTTTTTGACCAAATCATTTTTGGGCCTCAGTGCATTGTATAAGTCCCGATACCGTAAAAAACAAACGGCGCGATCGTCGCCTTTTGAAAAATAACCTTTTGGGCCTCTAATATAGTGTAAGACCCAACCCCCTTTTAACCAAACATTTTGGGCCTCACTTATTGTATAAGTCCCTCTGCGTTAAAAGAAAACCTCGGCGCGATCGCCATTTTTTAAACGGAAAAATCATCTGGGCCTACCCTCGTGTTATAAGCCCTACTCTTTTTCTTTAAACTTTTTTTGGGCCTCTTAAAAGAGTGTATGACCCATCCCTTTGTACAGAAAAACATTTTGGGCCTCAGTCACTTGTATAAGTCCCTCTGTACAAATTTAAACAGTGCGCTCACTGATAAAACCCTGGGCCTCTCCTTGAGCTGTAAGCCCCAAATTTTCCTTTTTCAAAGCACTTTCTCCTTTGATTTTGAATATACTGTTGTTTTCAATCTTTCTTTGTTGAACAACTAACCAAACAGCATGGAAGCTCTACAACCGAGTAAGTGGTTATTGCTTTCATTTACCGCTTTCACATACATATAACTGTATTGTGGGGCTGTTTCACTGTAAGTATTCTTTCGTAAACTCATATCAACTGTGTAATAATAGTACAGATATTTCGAGTTTCCCCGACAACTACGTCTAGAACTAGGTGACGCCGTTTCGTTTATTCGTAGAAATAGACAACTAGATCCCCAATAGGATCACCAGATACAGTCTTCTTTTCGGCTGTCCTCATTAGGAATTGTCAAGAAACTCTATTCCCAGAGATGAATGTATTCTCCGTGAATGGCATCTTTGAGTTTCTTCCAAATTCTCGAACTTTCCTGACTTGATCTATTCCTTGTGAATAGCTTTCATTGAATTTCTCGGGGTTTGGGGACCCACGGGCTTCTTAAAAGCATCGGCCTTCTCTTGGGCATCGTACAAGGACCCACAGGCTTCCTAAAAGTGACCCCGCCTCCTCTTGAGCTTAGTACAAGGACCCTACGGCTTCTTAGAAGTATTCACAGCCTCCTCTTAGGCTTCGTATAATGATCTCTTCCTCCGGGAATGATAGCCTTCTCTTGGGCATCGTACAAGGACCCGTCGGCTTCTTAAAAGTTTCCAGCCTCCTCTTGGGCTTCGTACAAATTGTCCCGACGACCTCCTAGAGGTATAGGAACAAAACTTAGTCACCTTCATAGAACAGTCCTTTCATAGAGTCTACTACTGTTTCTCAAAGCACAGTATAAATGATGACACTCTAGACTTGGACAGTCTAATCTCCTTGAGTCTCAAAGACATTCTCAAGTGACCCCTTCGTTAAATAGGAAGGAAACTCGTAGACTCGGACAGTCTCAATACCCTTCGGATTTCTCGATTCCTTAAAGAACAGGAATAACCTGGATCCTTGGATCAAATCCTTGAGTATAGCATTGCTCATATAAGAACTGATTTTCTCTTTTAAAATCAGTATACTGGACCTGTCACTTAACTGAAACAGTAACCACAGCCTCCTCTTGGGCTTTGTACAAATGATTCTCCCCAGCGGAGTCGAACAACATTTAGCCTCTCTCTCAGGCTTTGTACGAGACACATAAGGGACTCCCTCGTTGAGTCAATCACCCTTTAGCCTCCATCTCGGGCTTTATACGAGATACAAAAAGGTTCTTACTGAGCCAAACGAATTTTAGCCTCCATCTCGGGCTTTATATGAGATACCAAAAGATTCCCTTGTTGAGTCAAAAACCTTTTAGCCTCTCTCTCGGGCTTTGTACGAGACACATATTAGCCTCCTCTTAGGCTTTATATAAGAAAACCACTGGTTAATCCAATTAACCTTTTAGCATCAAAGTTGTGCCTCGTTCACAGTACACAAACATCAACAACTCCTTCCCTTTCATCTAATCGCTGTAAGCAGCAAGCCTCTGGATCATCTACATCCATGCCACTGTCCCTCTTTTAGTATGAGAAATTCCTAAGGAAAGATGGCATTGCTCTACACTGAGTTAAAGTCTTCTCCTTCAGGTTAAAATCCCTATAAAGGAAATTATGGCATTGCCGGATTCTCAAATCCCGGTTAAAGTAATTCTCCTTTATAACCAGTCACCCAACAGTTGTGACAGACAAACCCTTCTTTAGAGATGACAAATTCTCTCTAAAGTTGAGACCTTTTAGCTTCATATCTTGGGCTTTGAACAAGATACAAATCACCTTTCGCTTCATGTCTTGGGCTTTGAACAAGACACCAAAACAACCATTTCCTCCCATAGAATAGGAGGAACTACGAACGCTCTGATTTCCCTGTTTCGGTAAACGGGAATACGTAGGCATAAGATTGAAAGAAAAATCTTAGCGAGCACACTAAACAAAAAACCCAAATCCCATACTCTCACATCAAAAAGCATCAGTCCTAACATCCTAATCCTTGTTCCCCGCCAGAAACCTTCTGTCTAGATAAAACGAAAGAAACTGTATTAGCGAAAACACAAATAACCAGTACAAAGGCCCCCCCACATTGATAGCATCCGTAACCTAATAGACCGCTGTTTAAACTCAGTATGCAAAGCAGGGTTAATTGGAGACATCTATTTCCCTTCCTTCATCAGCTCACAATAGGATAAAAAATGAATCGACCTGTAGTTTAAGCTCAAACCGCAGAGAGCGACCAACGCTTAAGAACCGAGTCCAAAATCGCTCGCTACAGAAAAATGGCGCCCACCGTGGGGCCGTTCAAAGTTAGATCTAGGCACGGTCTTCCTTTTCATCTCTTGAGTGAATACCACAGATTGGGGCTTTCGCCGGGGAATCCAATTTCTGTCAGGAACTTAAGATTCATAGTTTTAAAGGTCTAGGATGATTAGGACAAATATATGTACCGCTTTTCCTAATTGCTATACGTGTTTATTTTTCTGCTAATGGGAATGCGGGTGATGCCGTATGTGGAAAGATGGAGTATACACTTAAGATAAGTGATGGCGACAGGGTCGACCATCAACCTCAGTGGAGGCTGACCAACGCAACCCATTCTCTCACCTAGACAATGGGCCGGTTGTTAAGTCTGAGAAGCTGAGGAGCCAAACCCTTTCGTAGTGCAGAAACTATCGGAAATAGTTGTTACGCGATACTACCTTCATTTGAGGCTGGTGATCTATTCTCGGTGAATGGCACTTACTCTAAGATCGCTCTACAACTCGTTGTCGATCCGCTTGTTGTTTTGCTTTCCTGGGAGGAGCTGAGGATAATGAGTACAGGTACAAAAATCACCCTAGTATAGACCTTTGGGGGATGGGTAGAGCCTTGACTTCATGACAACGACCCTTTGACCCCATGTTTTTTCTATGTTTTTGTGTGCTGCATTCATGCATTCATTTAAAAAACATTAAAACATTCAAAAAAATCTTCTCTTCTAGTCTCTCTGTTTTTCAAATTAAACTAAGACTGTTATTGCAAATATTAGAAAAAGGGATTGCACTAATGGATTTCGGTAGAAGGAGAACTCATACGTACACCTTCAAGGTTCCAAAACTAGAGGATTTGAGAAGGTTAGCAAGGATGATCACTAACCCAGAGGCTTTCAGAGCCAAGCACGGAGGTTTGCTACCACTGTTAAGAGTCCATGTGATTGAGGGAATCATGGATGCGCTCATTCAGTTTTATGATCCAGTTTATCACTGTTTCACATTCCCGGATTACCAACTAGCACCAACGTTGGAGGAGTATTCTCATCTGATCAATTTACACATCACAGATCGAGCTCCATTTTCTGGACTGGAAGAAATTCCAAAGAATCAGACCATTGCAAGAGCAATTCATTTGGACGAGTCTGAGGTTAGGACTCACCTAACTACTAAGGGTGGCATCCAAGGTTTGCCAGCCTAGTTCTTGACAAAGAAAGCCCTGTATTTCGCCAGTATAGGAAACGTGACTGCTTTTGAAAACATCTTTGTCTTGCTCACCTACGGGTTATTTTTGTTTCCCAACATCAATAACTTCGTCGATATCAACTCCATTAAGGTTTTTCTCATTGGAAACCCTGTGCCAACTTTGCTCGCAGATGCGTATCATTCTGTACACTTGGGAAATTTGTACAGCGGAGGGGAGATCACATGCTGTGTACCTCTGCTTTACAAATGGTTTATCTCTCACTTGCCCAAGTCTGCTGCTTTTTGGGATTGCAAGAGTGCCTTACGTTGGTCGCAGAAGATCATGTCTCTTACCAACTCTGATATAGATTGGTGCAATAGGATTTATGAGGGAATCAGAATCATTGACCGTTGTGGAAACTTCCCCAACGTACCCCTCATAGGAACTAAAGGAGGAATCAACTACCATCCGGTATTAGTTCGCCGTCAATTTGGATACCCGATGAGGCACATCCCACTGGGTGTTCATCTGGAAGGTCTTTTCTTCAAGGAAGGAGAAAACGACAGAGCGCTAAAGATGGAAATAATGCATGCTTGGAAGCATGTTCATAAGAAAGGACGAGAGTTTCTAGG
Organism: Lathyrus tuberosus; assembly: GCA_022829125.1. Classification (NCBI taxonomy): domain Eukaryota; kingdom Viridiplantae; phylum Streptophyta; class Magnoliopsida; order Fabales; family Fabaceae; genus Lathyrus; species Lathyrus tuberosus. The sequence continues at coordinate 1,627,287 of JALAZF010000535.1, forward strand.
AAAACCGGAATGTGTCTCGGTGGAGCCTTATCTCCATTGGGTACAAACTAGAGCTCTCAAGCTAAAAATGCCTTATCCTCGTTATGGAATTCTTCCGCCGAGGAATCTATCATGTACTTCATGACGAAAACTGAAAAGCTTCAGGTTACTCTCAACAAAGTTCAATGGGAGAGAAGGTCTTGGAAGAACAAGTACCGTACCCTCGACGTAGACTGCATCAAAATACAGCAATTACTGAAAGAAAAAGATGCTCTGATTGAAATTTTGGAGCAGCATGCTGTAGAGAATCAAGATGACCAAAGGAATTTGCTCGCTCCTTTCACTTGGCAAAGGAATGACAATCCGACAACGACACAAGAGCCTCGGTCAAAGAAAAGGAAGATACCAGAATCAGCACCCGATTTCTCTTCAGAAGGGACTCAGGACCCATTAGTTTAGGTTTCTGTTTCTGCACCTTGTAATCTACTGTATTTCCATTTCTGTAAACCTTTGAATTCAATAAAAAGGGGTTTCCCCACCGTTTGATATTTGCAATCTAATTGTCGAAGTTTATTTTTATTAAACCAAAAAACAATTAATATAATCATTGCATTCATCATTCTCACATCACGTATTCTTCTTACCTACGAATCTCACGTTTGTGTCTCGGTTCTAGAGTCAAACTGTCTCATTCGTATAATACTCGGGCCAATCGTCAGAAAAAGATGGATGATCTTGAGGAAGAAAACAGAGAGTTGAAGGAAGAGATCGACGCTCTGAGAGAGGATATGAGAAAGCTTCGTAACGACGTGCAAGCCATGGCGGAAGCTCAGCTACAACGAACTGTGATCTCAGAGATCACCTTAACGCCCATAGTGGAGAAGTATGATCCTAGGTATCATATGCCGAAAGATCGTCCCTGGGGCATGCCTGTTAACTATATCCCGGAAGGATATGTTCCGCTGATCACTGAGGATCAGGGAATCACAACAGAAGCCGCTGGGCCTGAAGGTTACAAACATCGGGAAAGCGAAGATGCCAGGGGCATACTGAAGACTCCTAAAGGTTACAAACTTCGGGAAACGCCAAGACTCGCTACCGTAGTTACGGTACCACCCCCTGTGGTGCACACTGTAACGCCTGAATTTAATTAATTAGTTAATTAAATTATTGAAGGATTTAATTATTGGATTTAGACGAAGTTGAGAACTAATCGGAGTAGTTGGATTTGTCGGTATTATTTTAAGAGGCGTATTGGGATTATTAAGTTAAAGTAGGATTTTAGTCGGTTAAATCGGAGAAATAATATTAAGAATAATATCATTTATCTATTGGACTATCTTATTTAATTAACTAAGTTGAATTGTTGGACCATTTGGTTGATAATCAGAATTAATCTATTAAGCCGGGAGTAAGTAGTTGGTCGCGAATTATTAGTTCGGTTAATTATGTGTTTCGAAGAATTAAGTCGTTAAGTCGGAATATTAGTCGGAAAGTCGAAGAAATAATATTATAAGTGATATTATGGATTATTGGAGCATGTTGGGTAATGGGCTTGGATTTCGTCGGGATTAGCTGTAACGCCTCAGTTTTGGTCAGTTTTATTTAATCGAGTTTAGTTGATTATTTTATTATTATATTATTTTATTCTTGACTTTTATTTGGCAATATATTATTTTTCATCGTTGTTTATGTTTTATCGCATTTTGAGAGCGGTTGGGAGATATTTGAGAGTAGGGGTATTTTGGTTTTTTTGGGGGTTAGATATTTGTTATTATATAAATAGAAAGAAATAGAGAGAAAAGGAGAGAAAGAAGAAAAAGAGAAAGAGAAGAGAAAAAGAGAAAGAAGAAGAAAGAAAGGGAGAAGAGGAAAAAAGAAGGAAAATCAGGAATTCATCCGTTTAAAGCGCGAATAATCGGGTAAGGGTGAGAAGTTTCAATTATATCTTGCTTGTGTATGTATATGTGTATGTTTTTTTGATTGTTTTGGATGTTTCCTCATAGTTTTAATTTTAGGTCGAAATGGTAAAAATGGTTAGAAATCGATGTTTTCACGGAAGAAAGTCGGAATAAATCGCGTAGTAGAGTCGTGAGATGTTGGGTCATGATTTAGTGTGATTGTTTGATTGAATTGAGTCGAATTTGTAACTTTTGCTTTTTTGATATATATCGATATTTTTGTACAAATTGTTGTTGTGATCGAGTAAATGTGGTTGGATACGTCTGGTAACATTGGTACAGGTTGATATTTCATCGGGTAAGGATAGGAATTAATCGGGAATGGTTGTTGGTGTATTTTCGAGTGGTTTTGATCGAGTTTGGAATTGGGTTAAATTGATAAAACTATGTTTCAAAATATTTCAAAAATGGAAAATGTGTTGGATGTCTTTTTAATGGTGAAAATATTGTAGTATTTCGAATTCTGAGATCGCAGCTTTTTACGGAATCGAAATCGGAGGTCCGGAAGGCTTCCGACGATGAAAAATGCATTTTCTGGGCACTGACACGGCCCGTGTCACACAACACGGGGGCCGTGTCAGACCACTGACTAGGGAGGGTGGAAACGTGAAAAAAAGGTGAAATTTGGGATTTTGGGTGACACGGGCCGTGTCCCACAACACGGGGGCCGTGTCAGGCCTGCTGTGGGTTTTTCTTTCAAAATTGTTTCGATCGTAACTTTTGAACCGTAAATCCGTTTTGGTCCCCGTTCGAAGCGTTGGAAAGCTTATAAAATATTCTTTCTATTAAAAATGGTTTGGATGGTAAAATATGATTTAATTAATTTGTGTTTTTGAAAAATAGTCGGGTTTTTATCGCGTTAAATGCGTGCGGTCGGTGTTTTACCGTGTGATATGCTTTTGTTATATAACGTGTAGCTTGTGTGCTGTTATATGATGTGAATATACATGATGAAATGTTGTGATGATGGGTTGTGGCCTTATGGCAAGTATGTGCATTGTTTTGAATTAGACTTCGATGCGTGATAATGTATGTTGTTGTGGTGTGTTGTGGGTAGCCTTTGTGGTGTGAATCCCTTGTGGAAGTGATTGTGATTGCATGATTGTTGTGGTTTGTGGTTTGGGATGAAATGCATTGTTTATGTGAAATTCAATGTATGTTGTGTGGTGGCCTTTATGGTTTGAGATGCATTGTTTGAATTATTTTGCAATGCATGAATGTGATGATGTTGAAGCATGTGACAAGTTATTGTAATTGTTGTGGTTGTTGATTTGTGACCTAAGGGCAAGTATATGCAATGTGTGGTATGTGATTATATATGCTTGATTATGGTTGCATATATGTGTGAAGATGCATTTGATGTCATGGGTCATTGTATGCCAAGCATCATGATATGCATTGTTGAAACGTCCTGAGTGACGGTTTGGTTCCAGAGGGAATCCGCTATGACATCGTGCGCCTTATGCCGATAGGACCTAAAGCGATGATTATAGACGATCGTGCGCCTTATATTAAGAGGACCTAAAGCGATCGAATTGTGCGCCTTATACCGAGAGGACCTAAAGCAATCCATAAACGTCGTGCGCCTTATACCAAGAGGACCTAAAGCGACGGGTGAACATCGTAGGCCCGACGGGGTGTTACTTGAGTGATCCTCAGTAACGAGCGATGGTTCCAGCAGAGTTCCTGAGTGAACTAGTGATGAGATATGAAATCTTGGAGTCGGTACCGCATATGCATTGGCATAGAGAGTCGTTGTGTCGGTCTCTTTGCATCTGCATGAATTATAATTGCATTGGTTATATGTGGAAAATCATGATTTAGTTGATTATGTGCGAGACATTGTGATATGCATTTGTGATAAATGTATTGGGCATGATTAATATGCAATTGGGGATGGAGACATTGTGTGATTGAGCGGGTGATAGTATTTGTGAATTGAGGTGTATTCGTGTTAAATGCCTTGAATTATGAATGATACGTTTTGTGTATAAACACATGCATGATGTGTGAATATGTTATCATGTTGGAATAATTGATATATGCTATGTTGTTGGAAATGTTAGAAATAGGTTAAGTATATGTGGTATGTTATATGTATCACATGTGATGCTTGTGGTGAGAATAACTATGTATGTGAATTTATATGTTTTTGCATATTATTATGCAATCTTGGTTTAGTTGTTATTTCTCACCCTTCTGCTGTTTTATAATGCTCTATGAGGCATTGCAGATTAGAGTTGTTGGAGGTCTTTGTGTGAAGATTAGTTCTCCATTCTTTTGTCGGTCGGCTCTGATATGTAGCACCGGGTAGTCGGGAGATTGATTAGGATTATTTTGTGATGTTGTGAATATGTATCTTTATCCTTTGGAGTTGTGTATATACATGATTCTGTTGATAACAGATAAACCTTTATGTGATATATATATATATATATATATATATATATGATATTCAGTTTTAGATTTTCCGCTTTTATTCTAAAATCTGAAGTGTGGGTGTAAGGAATTGAGTTCCTCTGTTGATTGCTACCCCACTGTTGCATATCTTTATGAGCAGGTGTTGTATGTTTTGTTTCAATAAAATGTGATTCTCCCTGTCTATGCCATGATAATTTAAATATACTCTGACGAAATTTTTAATAAGTGTTGATTGTTTTATTATTAATTGGGGGTATAGATTGGGGGTGTTACATTAGTGGTATCAGAGCAGGTCGGTCCGTCCGGCCAAGTTGTTGAGTCAGTTGGTGTGACAGTTGAATACTATCGTGGTTGTTTGTCCCTTAGTACGTGATATGTGTGTGGAACACTGTCAGTGCTTTCTAGTTTTCTAATCCTTTGTCTGCAGGAGTTAGAATGAGATAAGTGGGGGAGAAGCTGGAACTTCTCCCAGTTACTTCAGGTGTGGAGCGTTGGCTCAGTGTGTTGAGAATTGCAAGATTGTAAGTGTTGTTTGGATAGTGTTGTTCCCGGTTCCGGAGGGAATGCGGAGGTAAGGTTTATGTTAACTAAGGACTTGTGCCTTAGGTAGTGTTGTGCATGAGATGTAAGGAATGCTATTATAGTTTGGTAAAGACGGTTTATGCCCCATCATGATTGTCGGCTGTCTATTGACAAATTGAGGAACTGATCACCCTTAATCTCTTGTTGATAGCAGACGGGAATTATGTTGGATGGAATAGACGTGTCTTTCCGGCTTTGATAGCGTGTGAAATGAATTGTTTGGAATTTAAGGAAATGGTTACGGATTGTTTTGATAAGTCGATGAAGATGCTAATATCGGAAGAGGGGACGGATTAGAGGCTTTGGTATGTTGGTTCAATTGGGAAGTTTTGAGAGAGAATGATTGGGCATCGTTAATGGTGGTTCTCAGAGAGAAGAGTGTGAACTCAAATTGGACGAAGGTAAGGATTTGAGGTTTGGATCTGCTAAGTAAGTAGAAGAACTTTTAGGAAGTGAAACTCAGATGTTTGTTTTGTCTGCAATGGTAGTGTTCTGGAAATTGGCAGGAAGCCACAGTGATGTCCGTCAGTTGGGCATAGTTTTCAGATGTGTTTTTGGATGGAACATTAAGGTGTTGTCTTAGAGAGCTCCAGTATTGTAAGTAACCAAAAAGGAAGAATGATTGAATGGAATAACAAGCATGATGCGTATAATGGTATTGAGACTTTGGAAATCGAAACTTAGAGTTCTGGTGAGGTGTGGAGTCTTTGGAGTTTTAAAGCATTAATGGAAATCTTGAGAAAACCCTTATGTGTGGATGTAATATTGATACTAAGAGTTCCTTTTGGTGGGTTGTTGATACTTGTTATGCTGGTTGGATAAGTTTGTAGTGTTTTTAATTGAGAATATTCGGATCTTTTATAAACTCAGAGGAAGAACAAGTAGAGTGTTTGAGAAGTGAATCACAAGTGTTGAAAAGAGACAAAGTGTTATGCTAAGTTATTCAAGTAAGGATTTTGGTTGAAAAAGGTTAGTTTTCTTGGATATGTTATTTCAGATGATGGTATGGTTATGGATCCATCGGAAGTAGATGCAGTTCTACAATGAGAGGCTCCGAAGTCGGTTAAGGTGATTAGAAACTTTTTGGATATTAGTTGGTTATTACCGGAGGTTATGGAAGGTTTTTCCAAGTTAGCATTTTCGTTACTTCGGTTGACTTGCAAAGGGTGAGTCGTTTGCCTTGGATGTTCATTGTGAGGAAAGTTTGAGAGGGTTAAAGTAGAAATTGTCTACGGCTTCAGTTTTGATTCTGTGTGATCCTAATTAACCGTTTGTGAGGTATTGTGATGTGTCGTTGATGAGTTTGGTAAGTGGGTTAATGCAAGAGGGTTAAGTCGTAGCTTATGCCTTACGACCATTGAGGATTCATAGAAGGATCTATACTATTCAGGATTTGGAATTGGTTGCGGTCGTATTGTGTTGGAAAATTTGGAGGTATTATCTTTATGGTCCTAGGCTCGAAGTGTTTAGTAATCACAAGAACTTTGAGTACCTGTGTGGTCGGAAGGAATATAGTATGAGACCGCGAGGTTGGGAATATATAGGAGTGTTGAGACCATTGGACGTTTCAGGATGGAAGTGATAGGTGAAAGGTTTAAATGTTATCCATGGGCTACTATGTAGATGGATGTTTTGGTTATATGTTCGATTGGTGAATCGTAGCATTGTTGTAATAAGGTTGTGTGACAAGGATGTTGGTATCGTGGTTATGTAGAGGTTGTTGAATCGATGTTGTGTCGTGGAACTTGTGTTCTTGTTGTGTTTCGGTTCAAGAGTGAACCTATGTGTGTTCGTAACTTGGGTTTTCCTTGAGTCGTGAGTTGGTCGTCAAGTGCATTGTATGGGCTTTGCATCTTGTCGTTGTAGTGGTCGTCGTGTCGTTGTTGTGGTGCTGTTAGCAAGGTGGTTTGTCAGTTTGTGTTATTCGTGGTGTGCTTTTGTTGGCATGTTAGTTTGTTGGTCGGATGCGAGAGTTATATCCGGAGTTGTTCGTATCGGTTATATTTTCGAGGACGAAAATGTCTAAGTGGGGGAGAATTGTAACGCCCCAGTTTTGGTCAGTTTTATTTAATCGAGTTTAGTTGATTATTTTATTATTATATTATTTTATTCTTGACTTTTATTTGGCAATATATTATTTTTCATCGTTGTTTATGTTTTATCGCATTTTGAGAGCGGTTGGGAGATATTTGAGAGTAGGGGTATTTTGGTCTTTCTGGGGGTTAGATATTTGTTATTATATAAATAGAAAGAAATAGAGAGAAAAGGAGAGAAAGAAGAAAAAGAGAAAGAGAAGAGAAAAAGAGAAAGAAGAAGAAAGAAAGGGAGAAGAGGAAAAAAGAAGGAAAATCAGGAATTCATCCGTTTAAAGCGCGAATAATCGGGTAAGGGTGAGAAGTTTCAATTATATCTTGCTTGTGTATGTTTTCTTGATTGTTTTGGATGTTTCCTCATAGTTTTCATTTTAGGTCGAAATAGTAAAAATGGTTAGAAATCGATGTTTTCACGGACGAAAGTCGGAATAAATCGCGTAGTAGAGTCGTGAGATGTTGGGTCATGATTTAGTGTGATCGTTTGATTGAATTAGTCGAATTTGTAACTTTTGCTTTTTTGATATATATCGATATTTTTGTACAAATTGTTGTTGTGATCGAGTAAATGTGGTTGGATACGTCTGGTAACATTGGTACAGGTTGATATTTCATCGGGTAAGGATAGGAATTAATCGGGAATGGTTGTTGGTGTGTTTTCGAGTGGTTTTGATCGAGTTTGGAATTGGGTTAAATTGATAAAACTATGTTTCAAAATATTTCAAAAATGGAAAATGTGTTGGATGAATTTTTAATGGTGAAAATATTGTAGTATTTCGAATTCTGAGATCGCAGCTTTTTACGGAATCGAAATCGGAGGTCCGGAAGGCTTTCGACGATGAAAAATGCATTTTCTGGGCCCTGACACGGCCCGTGTCACACAACACGGGGGCCGTGTCAGACCACTGACTAGGGAGGGTGGAAACGTGAAAAAAAGGTGAAATTTGGGATTTTGGGTGACACGGGCCGTGTCCCACAACACGGGGGCCGTGTCAGGCCTGCTGTAGGTTTTTCTTTCAAAATTGTTTCGATCGTAACTTTTGAACCGTAAATCCGTTTTGGTCCCCGTTCGAAGCGTTGAAAAGCTTATAAAATATTCTTTCTATTAAAAATGGTTTGGATGGTAAAATATGATTTAATTAATTTGTGTTTTTGAAAAATAGTCGGGTTTTTATCGCGTTAAATGCGTGCGGTCGGTGTTTTACCGTGTGATATGCTTTTGTTATATAACGTGTAGCTTGTGTGCTGTTATATGATGTGAATATACATGATGAAATGTTGTGATGATGGGTTGTGGACTTATGGCAAGTATGTGCATTGTTTTGAATTAGACTTCGATGCGTGATAATGTATGTTGTTGTGGTGTGTTGTGGGTAGCCTTTGTGGTGTGAATCCCTTGTGGAAGTGATTGTGATTGCATGATTGTTGTGGTTTGTGGTTTGGGATGAAATGCATTGTTTATGTGAAATTCAATGTATGTTGTATGGTGGCCTTTATGGTTTGAGATGCATTGTTTGAATTATTTTGCAATGCATGAATGTGATGATGTTGAAGCATGTGACAAGTTGTTATAATTGTTGTGGTTGTTGATTTGTGACCTAAGGGCAAGTATATGCAATGTGTGGTATGTGATTATATATGCTTGATTATGGTTGCATATATGTGTGAAGATGCATTTGATGTCATGGGTCATTGTATGCCAAGCATCATGATATGCATTGTTGAAACGTCCTGAGTGACGGTTTGGTTCCAGAGGGAATCCGCTATGACATCGTGCGCCTTATGCCGATAGGACCTAAAGCGATGATTATAGACGCTCGTGCGCCTTATATTAAGAGGACCTAAAGCGATCGAATTGTGCGCCTTATACCGAGAGGACCTAAAGCAATCCATAAACGTCGTGCGCCTTATACCAAGAGGACCTAAAGCGACGGGTGAACATCGTAGGCCCGACGGGGTGTTACTTGAGTGATCCTCAGTAACGAGCGATGGTTCCAGCAGAGTTCCTGAGTGAACTAGTGATGAGATATGAAATCTTGGAGTCGGTACCGCATATGCATTTGCATAGAGAGTCGTTGTGTCGGTCTCTTTGCATTTGCATGAATTATGATTACATTGGATATATGTGGAAAATCATGATTTAGTTGATTATGTGCGAGACATTGTGATATGCATTTGTGATAAATGTATTGGGCATGATTAATATGCAATTGGGGATGGAGACATTGTGTGATTGAGCGGGTGATAGTATTTGTGAATTGAGGTGTATTCGTGTTAAATGCCTTGAATTATGAATGATACGTTTTGTGTATAAACACATGCATGATGTGTGAATAAGTTATCATGTTGGAATAATTGATATATGCTATGTTGTTGGAAATGTTAGAAATAGGTTAAGTATATGTGGTATGTTATATGTATCATATGTGATGCTTGTGGTGAGAATAACTATGTATGTGAATTTATATGTTTTTGCATATTATTATGCAATCTTGGTTTAGTTGTTATTTCTCACCCTTCTGCTGTTTTATAATGCTCTATGAGGCATTGCAGATTAGAGTTGCTGGAGGTCTTTGTGTGAAGATTAGTTCTCCATTCTTTTGTCGGTCGGCTCTGATATGTAGCACCGGGTAGTCGGGAGATTGATTAGGATTATTTTGTGATGTTGTGAATATGCATCTTTATCCTTTGGAGTTGTGTATATACATGATTCTGTTGATAACAGATAAACCTTTATGTGATATATATATATATATATATATATATGATATTCAGTTTTAGATTTTCCGCTTTTATTCTAAAATTTGAAGTGTGGGTGTAAGGAATTGAGTTCCTCTGTTGATTGCTACCCCACTGTTGCATATCTTTATGAGCAGGTGTTGTATGTTTTGTTTCAATAAAATGTGATTCTCCCTGTCTATGCCATGATAATTTAAATATACTCTGACGAAATTTTTATTAAGTGTTGATTGTTTTAGTATTAATTGGGGGTATAGATTGGGGGTGTTACATTAGCAATTAAGGAGTGTATGACTTAGGCCCATTAGTTGTTATATTGGATTATTATTATTATTTTAATAATAAGAAAAAGAGAAGAAGAATTAGTCAAGGGGAGAAGTATTAGTTAGGAGGAGAAAGAGGAACAGAACGTGGGAGAATGGGAGAATGGGAGAACGATTAAATTGGAGAAAACGGTTACGAGAAGTTTCCGTCGGAAAGCCGACCGGAGATTCGAGCGGCCATCAATCTAAGGTAAGGGTGGGGTTCAATCTCTATAGCCGGGTATATGGTAGATCGTATGTGGGGTTAGGTTGTGCGAAAAATGCCGTGGATTGATTGTTGTTTTCTGTGATGTGTTGGTTTAGTAAATTGATTGATTTTAATAGTTGTTGATGTGTTGGTCCTTGTTGCAATATTAGTCGAATGAGTTGTTGTTGTTGTCTCTGAAAATATGTTACCTTAGAAATATAATTGAATTTCGTTTCTGTTTAATGTGATGGTTGGATTGGAACTGTATTGGAATTTGAGGAGAAGTTTGTGAATTGGGGCTGATAAGGGGTTGGAGTTAAAAGTTGATCGCTAAGTCGTTTTAAAAAAAAAAAAGGAAGGGGGGGTGGCGCAAGCCACCCTTGTGTGTGTGTGTGGGTGGCGCAAGCCACCCTTGTGTGAGGGAAATGGAAGTGGCGCTTGCCACTTGGATGTGGGGGAGTTGGAATAATTAATTGTTTAATCTACTATTAGAACATTTGGTTAGTATGTTGTTAGCACATTTGTGTAGTATATTGTTAGGACGTTAATAATTGGTTAGTATAATGTTCCTATCATGCTAGTAAGATATATTATGGCATGATAATATTATGTTAGTACGAAATATCATGTTGAGAGCCACCCAAAATATCATGATGAGAGCCACCATTAATTCCATGATGAGAGCCACCATTAATTCCACGTTGAGAGCCACCTTCCATGTGTGTTGTCTCTGAGTGGTTACTTTAGTTAATTAATTTAAGTGGATTACTTAGATGAATTAGTTTAATGAATTAATTAATAAATAAATTAATGGTTATATGTGATGCACTTAATAAGTAAGAAATTAGTATTTAATGAGTAGACAGGTAGTGTAACATATGTGAATTGCACAGAGCATTAGTGTATCAGTAGCAAGCAGTATTATGCAGAAGTGAGAAAATAGCAGGTTTTGTTGTTTCAACAGAGGCAAATATATCAGGAAGATAACAAGTATCAGGATTAATAAAAGTAATCGTAGTGATAATAGAATATTAAAAACAGTGCCGATTTAGCCGGTTTAGCCGATTTAAGCGGAAAAATTAGTTGTTCGGAATTTAACGAAAACTGTCGGGGTAAGTTGGGTAATTTAGTAGGTGACTTTTGTTGAATTATTTCGTTGAATTTCTGTTGAAAAAGTGGAATTGCCAGTAAAATTGAATAGGTTGAATTGTCCCGATTTACGGGCGAATTATTTAGGTTGCAGGTCTTAGGGCCAATATGGTTTGAGTTGAGTTGTTGTTTAAGTTGTAGGTCGAATGACCAATGTTGGATTAAGTTGATGCAATTGATGCATGTTTAAGTTGTTGTTTTCGTTGTCGTGAATTTATTGTTGAAGTTGAGGTTGCATGGCATACATTGCATTGTTTAAGTTGGCCTTGATGGCACCACGTTGAAGGCTTATGCCTTGTTGCAGATGCCTCGATAACCTGGCATATGTTTAAGTTGGGAGTTTCACTCCGATGGTACCACATGCATATGCATAGTCGAGTCGCATCCTGTGTCGCATTATTTATGTTGTTTGTGTTGATTGTGGTTGTTGAAGTTGAGTAAGTTGTTCATGTTGCTTAAGTTGATAAGGTTGTTCATGTTGCTTAAGTTGATAAAGTTGTTCATGTTGATTAGGTTAATTGTAGTGATTATGTCGTAAATGTTGATATGCGTAATAAGTCGATAAAGTATGTTGAGAGATTGTGGGTTATTGTTAAAGTTGTGGTTGTTGTTGTTAAGTCGTGATGAATTGAAGTTGTATATTATAAGTTGTTATGATGATGGGTTGGTTGATTTAAGTTGTTGTTACTAATTGTATTGATTTGAGTTGTTTGTTGATTGTTGTATAATTGTCGTTGAAGTGGTGGAATTTGTATGATCCTAATCTAACATATTGTTTATCATATACTTGTTTATGTTGGTTGATATCTCACCTCTTCTGTAATGATGTTACCTATTATGGGTAATTGAGCAGGTACTGAAGAATAGCTATGGAAGTAAAGTAATTTTATGAAGTCCTTTAGTTGCTGTTAGTTCGAGTTGGTCTTGCTCTGATACGTAGCACTCGGGGGGAATGTTTATGTTGCTGTTTCTAGGTTGTTGTCATTACTAATTGTTGAATAATTATAAATTGAACGTTGTTTTGGTTGAATAAAGTTGTTAGCTGATTTATAAGTTGGGATTGCCGAATGCTATGTATCACTTTTAAATGAAATATAAGTTGTTTGTTGTTTTAAGTTGAAATGTGACATCCCATGTTGTGTTGAAATTTTTTTTAAATACTCTGATATTTTTATTATAATTACCGGGTAGATTTGGGGTGTTACATTAGTGGTATCAGAGCAGGTCGGTCTGTCCGGCCAATGTTGTCTAATGTTGTTTCTTCCTTAGTACTCGACATGTGTGTGGAACACTGTCAGTGCTTGTTTATTAGTAGTTTCTAGTAGTTGTCTACAGGTTGGTTTGAATTAAGTGGGGGAGAAGTTTGCTCCCATACGTGTTGTTGGTATGTAGAAGTTGCTTCAAGGTGATGTTGATTGCAAGAGTGCAAAGGTTGTTGAAGCGATGTTGTTGCAGACCGGCGAGAGTTTAGACACATGAATTCGTATCGGTCGAGTTGAGAAGTGTGTGGAATATGGACGAGGAATTGATTGAGAATAAGGAAAGGATGAAAGTCGAGTAATTTTAGAGTTGGATGAAAAGAAAGGATCGTTGGTAGATTTTGGAGCAAGCGGGAGAGAGATGGAACTTATGTTCATCAATCTCAAATTCTGATTTTTGCAATTTTGGAGCAGTTGTCGGTAAAAGAGGCATACATTTTTACTCGTGATTCCGATTGAAGCGGTTCTGGACTTTTTGAAAAGCTTACGAAATTCCCTATAGTTTGCATATACGATTTGTCTTCAGGAAGTTTGTGAAGAGGGAGAAAAGTGTGTTTCAATATTTGGGTCTGATGCTGATTTTTTTAGAAAATTCTGCATACGGAAATTCTGAACCAGTCCCGTTGTGTGGCTGATAACTTTTTACTCGTAAGTCGGATTTACGCGATTCTTGAAGTTCTGAAACCTACACAAAATTCTCTTCATTTTGGAATATGATTTTGTGATTGAGAGATCTGTATTGAAGGAGATATATATGGTTGAAGTTGAGCGACATTTGCTGAAAAATTTGGAAGGATGAGAACAAGTGTGGAATATTATTAAGAATAAAATGTTGGTATTCGTAAGATGTGACTGTATCGGAGAATGCTTGGAGATGCAATTTATGTTGAATGAGGATGATTAAGAAGATGATGTTAAGTAAAGGTAATGTTGAGAGAAATGTGAATGTTGATTTGTGTTACTAAGAATTTTCACCTTGGTTGAAAGTTGTAATTGGAGCAAACTGAATTGGATCGTTCTCAAGGTTGTAACGATTTCAGTGCTGGAAAAATATTTAAAGTCGTGTTGTACTATGAACGTGCATAAGAGGATGCGTAATGGATTTTGAACGTTTTTGTATCGTTGACGAAGTTGAAACTAAAGAAACTAAGAGTGGCATTGGTAAGCCTTAGAAAGTTGGCGGATCATTATGCTTACGGACTTTGGGCACAAGTTGAAGTACGCTATTGTGTTGGGTACTGATGATTTATTTCACCATTATGGTTGTCGGCTGTCTATTGACAAATTGAGGAACTGATTACCCTTAATCCATTGTTGATAGTAGACGGAGTCATAATTGATGGATAGATGTGTCGTGCCAACTAGTATAGTATGTACGTTGAATTGGTCGGAGTCAAGCCAAGTGCTTGAAGGTTGTTTGTTTTTGCTGATACAAGTTCATAAGTTAGAATATTAGTTGAATTTAAGGATGACAGCACGAAGCTGTGTTTGATTGATGAGTAGTATGGAAAATTTCAGTTGAGACTGGATAATGTGAGAGTTGAGTTACAGGTAGAACAAGAAGTTAAATTATAAGATGATTTGTAAAAGTGGAGTTTTGGTTGGTAAAGATGATTTATCTTGTTGAATTTAAGTGGACTCAGGTGTCAAATGTTGTTGTAATGTTGTTATGCGCCTAAGGTGATTTTGGGAACTATGTTGATAAAAGATAGTAGAGTTGTAGTTTATGTGTGGTGTTAACAGGGAGATCCCGAAGAGTTAAGTCGAAAGCCTTGGTATTATGTCGATTTTGATGATTGGAAGTTGGAGGTCAACTGAGTAGAGTTAGTACCTTGAAAGTAATCAGAGTGCGCAGCGAACGCGTAGTGTATTGCGGTTATTCAGACTTGAATTGTATCGATGTTGATATTTGGTTACGTTGATGTTGTGTTTAAGTTGGTATTCTTATGTTGTTGTGTTCTGGTTCTTAAACCGGTAAATTCTTAAGTTGCTTACTTCTTGTGTTGCGATGTTAGTTGTCAATTGCATCACTTGGGTAGTATTCGCGTTGTTGTCGCCGTTGAGGTTAAGAACCGTTGTTTGTGTTATATGTGGAGTTGCCTTGCGAGAACGAGATTTGATTACTCGGAAGAATTAAGTTGTTGGAATAGTCGTGTCGGATAAATTTTCGAGGAAGAAAATATTCTAAGTGGGGGAGAGTTGTAACGCCTGAATTTAATTAATTAGTTAATTAAATTATTGAAGGATTTAATTATTGGATTTAGACGAAGTTGAGAATTAATCGGAGTAGTTGGATTTGTCGGTATTATTTTAAGAGGCGTATTGGGATTACTAAGTTAAAGTCGGATTTTAGTCGGTTAAATCGGAGATATAATATTAAGAATAATATCATTTATCTATTGGACTATCTTATTTAATTAACTAAGTTGAATTGTTGGACCATTTGGTTGATAATCGGAATTAATCTATTAAGCCGGGAGTAAGTAGTTGGTCGCGAATTATTAGTTCGGTTAATTTTGTGTTTCGAAGAATTAAGTCGTTAAGTCGGAATATTAGTCGGAAAGTCGAAGAAATAATATTATAAGTGATATTATGGATTATTGGAGCATGTTGGGTAATGGGCTTGGATTTCGTCGGGATTAGCAATTAAGGAGTGTATGACTTAGGCCCATTAGTTGTTATATTGGATTATTATTATTATTATTATTTTAATAATAAGAAAAGGAGAAGACGAATTAGTCAAGGGGAGAAGTATTAGTCAGGAGGAGAAAGAGGAACAGAACGTGGGAGAATGGGAGAACGAGGAAATTGGAGAAAACGGTTACGAGAAGTTGCCGTCGGAAAGCCGATCGGAGATTCGAGCGGCCATTAATCTAAGGTAAGGGTGGGGTTCAATATCTATAACCGGGTATATGGTAGATCGTATGTGGGGTTAGGTTGTGCGAAAATGTCGTGGATTGATTGTTGTTTTCTGTGATGTGTTGGTTTAGTAAATTGATTGATTTTAATAGTTGTTGATGTGTTGGTCCTTGCTGCAATATTAGTCGAATGAGTTGTTGTTGTTGTCTCTGAAAATATGTTACCTTAGAAATATAATTGAATTTCGTTTCTGTTTAATGTGATGGTTGGATTGGAACTGTATTGGAATTTGAGGAGAAGTTTGTGAATTGGGGCTGATAAGGGGTTGGAGTTAAAAGTTGATCGCTAAGTCGTTTTAAAAAAAAAAAAAGAAGGGGGGGTGCCGCAAGCCACCCTTGTGTGTGTGTGTGGGTGGCGCAAGCCACCCTTGTGTGAGGGAAATGGAAGTGGCGCTTGCCACTTGGATGTGGGGGAGTTGGAATAATTAATTGTTTAATCTACTATTAGAACATTTGGTTAGTATGTTGTTAGCACATTTGTGTAGTATATTGTTAGGACGTTAATAATTGGTTAGTATAATGTTCCTATCATGCTAGTAAGATATATTATGGCATGATAATATTATGTTAGTACGAAATATCATGTTGAGAGCCACCCAAAATATCATGATGAGAGCCACCATTAATTCCATGATGAGAGCCACCATTAATTCCACGTTGAGAGCCACCTTCCATGTGTGTTGTCTCTGAGTGGTTACTTTATTTAATTAATTTAAGTGGATTACTTAGATGAATTAGTTTAATGAATTAATTAATAAATTAATTAATGGTTATATGTGATGCACTTAATAAGTAAGAAATTAGTATTTAATGAGTAGACAGGTAGTGTAACATATGTGAATTGCACAGAGCATTAGTGTATCAGTAGCAAGCAGTATTATGCAGAAGTGAGAAAATAGCAGGTTTTGTTGTTTCAACAGAGGCAAATATATCAGGAAGATAACAAGTATCAGGATTAATAAAAGTAATCGTAGTGATAATAGAATATTAAAAACAGTGCCGATTTAGCCGGTTTAGCCGATTTAAGCGGAAAAATTAGTTGTTCGGAATTTAACGAAAACTGTCGGGGTAAGTTGGGTAATTTAGTAGGTGACTTTTGTTGAATTATTTCGTTGAATTTCTGTTGAAAAAGTGGAATTGCCAGTACAATTGAATAGGTTGAATTGTCCCGATTTACGGGCGAATTATTTAGGTTGCAGGTCTTAGGGCCAATATGGTTTGAGTTGAGTTGTTGTTTAAGTTGTAGGTCGAATGACCAATGTTGGATTAAGTTGATGCAATTGATGCATGTTTAAGTTGTTGTTTTCGTTGTCGTGAATTTATTGTTGAAGTTGAGGTTGCATGGCATACATTGCATTGTTTAAGTTGGCCTTGATGGCACCACGTTGAAGGCTTATGCCTTGTTGCAGATGCCTCGATAACCTGGCATATGTTTAAGTTGGGAGTTTCACTCCGATGGTACCACATGCATATGCATAGTCGAGTCGCATCCTGTGTCGCATTATTTATGTTGTTTGTGTTGATTGTGGTTGTTGAAGTTGAGTAAGTTGTTCATGTTGCTTAAGTTGATAAGGTTGTTCATGTTGCTTAAGTTGATAAAGTTGTTCATGTTGATTAGGTTGATTGTAGTGATTATGTCGTAAATGTTGATATGCGTAATAAGTCGATAAAGTATGTTGAGAGATTGTGGGTTATTGTTAAAGTTGTGGTTGTTGTTGTTAAGTCGTGATGAATTGAAGTTGTATATTATAAGTTGTTATGATGATGGGTTGGTTGATTTAAGTTGTTGTTACTAATTGTATTGATTTGAGTTGTTTGTTGATTGTTGTATAATTGTCGTTGAAGTGGTGGAATTTGTATGATCCTAATCTAACATATTGTTTATCATATACTTGTTTATGTTGGTTGATATCTCACCTCTTCTGTAATGATGTTACCTATTATGGGTAATTGAGCAGGTACTGAAGAATAGCTGTGGAAGTAAAGTAATTTTATGAAGTCCTTTAGTTGCTGTTAGTTCGAGTTGGTCTTGCTCTGATACGTAGCACTCGGGGGGAATGTTTATGTTGCTGTTTCTAGGTTGTTGTCATTACTAATTGTTGAATAATTATAAATTGAACGTTGTTTTGGTTGAATAAAGTTGTTAGCTGATTTATAAGTTGGGATTGCCGAATGCTATGTATCACTTTTAAATGAAATATAAGTTGTTTGTTGTTTTAAGTTGAAATGTGACATCCCATGTTGTGTTGAAATTTTTTTTAAATACTCTGATATTTTTATTATAATTACCGGGTAGATTTGGGGTGTTACATTAGTGGTATCAGAGCAGGTCGGTCTGTCCGGCCAATGTTGTCTAATGTTGTTTCTTCCTTAGTACTCGACATGTGTGTGGAACACTGTCAGTGCTTGTTTATTAGTAGTTTCTAGTAGTTGTCTACAGGTTGGTTTGAATTAAGTGGGGGAGAAGTTTGCTCCCATACGTGTTGTTGGTATGTAGAAGTTGCTTCAAGGTGATTTTGATTGCAAGAGTGCAAAGGTTGTTGAAGCGATGTTGTTGCAGACCGGCGAGAGTTTAGACTCATGAATTCGTATCGGTCGAGTTGAGAAGTGTGTGGAATATGGACGAGGAATTGATTGAGAATAAGGAAAGGATGAAAGTCGAGTAATTTTAGAGTTGGATGAAAAGAAAGGATCGTTGGTAGATTTTGGAGCAAGCGGGAGAGAGATGGAACTTATGTTCATCAATCTCAAATTCTGATTTTTGTAATTTTGGAGCAGCTGTCGGTAAAAGAGGCATAAATTTTTACTCGTGATTCCGATTGAAGCGGTTCTGGACTTTTTGAAAAGCTTACGAAATTCCCTATAGTTTGCATATACGATTTGTCTTCAGGAAGTTTGTGAAGAGGGAGAAAAGTGCGTTTCAATATTTGGGTCTGATGCTGATTTTTTTGGAAAATTCTGCATACGGAAATTCTGAACCAGTCCTGTTGTGTGGCTGATAACTTTTTACTCGTAAGTCGGATTTACGCGATTCTTGAAGTTCTGAAACCTACACAAAATTCTCTTCATTTTGGAATATGATTTTGTGATTGAGAGATCTGTATTGAAGGAGATATATATGGTTGAAGTTGAGCGACATTTGCTGAAAAATTTGGAAGGATGAGAACAAGTGTGGAATATTATTAAGAATAAAATGTTGGTATTCGTAAGATGTGACTGTATCGGAGAATGCTTGGAGATGCAATTTATGTTGAATGAGGATGATTAAGACGATGATGTTAAGTAAAGGTAATGTTGAGAGAAATGTGAATGTTGATTTGTGTTACTAAGAATTTTCACCTTGGTTGAAAGTTGTAATTGGAGCAAACTGAATTGGATCGTTCTCAATGTTGTAACGATTTCAGTGCTGGAAAAATATTTAAAGTCGTGTTGTACTATGAACGTGCATAAGAGGATGCGTAATGGATTTTGAACGTTTTTGTATCGTTGACGAAGTTGAAACTAAAGAAACTAAGAGTGGCATTGGTAAGCCTTAGAAAGTTGGCGGAGCATTATGCTTACGGACTTTGGGCACAAGTTGAAGTACGCTATTGTGTTGGGTACTGATGATTTATTTCACCATTATGGTTGTCGGCTGTCTATTGACAAATTGAGGAACTGATCACCCTTAATCCATTGTTGATAGTAGACGGAGTCATAATTGATGGATAGATGTGTCGTGCCAACTAGTATAGTATGTACGTTGAATTGGTCGGAGTCAAGCCAAGTGCTTGAAGGTTGTTTGTTTTTGCTGATACAAGTTCATATGTTAGAATATTAGTTGAATTTAAGGATGACAGCACGAAGCTGTGTTTGATTGATGAGTAGTATGGAAAATTTCAGTTGAGACTGGATAATGTGAGAGTTGAGTTACAGGTAGAACAAGAAGTTAAATTATAAGATGATTTGTAAAAGTGGAGTTTTGGTTGGTAAAGATGATTTATCTTGTTGAATTTAAGTGGACTCAGGTGTCAAATGTTGTTGTAATGTTGTTATGCGCCTAAGGTGATTTTGGGAACTATGTTGATAAAAGATAGTAGAGTTGTAGTTTATGTGTGGTGTTAACAGGGAGATCCCGAAGAGTTAAGTCGAAAGCCTTGGTATTATGTCGATTTTGATGATTGGAAGTTGGAGGTCAACTGAGTAGAGTTAGTACCTTGAAAGTAATCAGAGTGCGCAGCGAACGCGTAGTGTATTGCGGTTATTCAGACTTGAATTGTATCGATGTTGATATTTGGTTACGTTGATGTTGTGTTTAAGTTGGTATTCTTATGTTGTTGTGTTCTGGTTCTTAAACCGGTAAATTCTTAAGTTGCTTACTTCTTGTGTTGCGATGTTAGTTGTCAATTGCATCACTTGGGTAGTATTCGCGTTGTTGTCGCCGTTGAGGTTAAGAACCGTTGTTTGTGTTATATGTGGAGTTGCCTTGCGAGAACGAGATTTGATTACTCGGAAGAATTAAGTTGTTGGAATAGTCGTGTCGGATAAATTTTCGAGGAAGAAAATATTCTAAGTGGGGGAGAGTTGTAACGCCTGAATTTAATTAATTAGTTAATTAAATTATTGAAGGATTTAATTATTGGATTTAGACGAAGTTGAGAATTAATCGGAGTAGTTGGATTTGTCGGTATTATTTTAAGAGGCGTATTGGGATTACTAAGTTAAAGTCGGATTTTAGTCGGTTAAATCGGAGATATAATATTAAGAATAATATCATTTATCTATTGGACTATCTTATTTAATTAACTAAGTTGAATTGTTGGACCATTTGGTTGATAATCGGAATTAATCTATTAAGCCGGGAGTAAGTAGTTGGTCGCGAATTATTAGTTCGGTTAATTTTGTGTTTCGAAGAATTAAGTCGTTAAGTCGGAATATTAGTCGGAAAGTCGAAGAAATAATATTATAAGTGATATTATGGATTATTGGAGCATGTTGGGTAATGGGCTTGGATTTCGTCGGGATTAGCAATTAAGGAGTGTATGACTTAGGCCCATTAGTTGTTATATTGGATTATTATTATTATTATTATTTTAATAATAAGAAAAGGAGAAGACGAATTAGTCAAGGGGAGAAGTATTAGTCAGGAGGAGAAAGAGGAACAGAACGTGGGAGAATGGGAGAACGAGGAAATTGGAGAAAACGGTTACGAGAAGTTGCCGTCGGAAAGCCGATCGGAGATTCGAGCGGCCATTAATCTAAGGTAAGGGTGGGGTTCAATCTCTATAACCGGGTATATGGTAGATCGTATGTGGGGTTAGGTTGTGCGAAAATGTCGTGGATTGATTGTTGTTTTCTGTGATGTGTTGGTTTAGTAAATTGATTGATTTTAATAGTTGTTGATGTGTTGGTCCTTGCTGCAATATTAGTCGAATGAGTTGTTGTTGTTGTCTCTGAAAATATGTTACCTTAGAAATATAATTGAATTTCGTTTCTGTTTAATGTGATGGTTGGATTGGAACTGTATTGGAATTTGAGGAGAAGTTTGTGAATTGGGGCTGATAAGGGGTTGGAGTTAAAAGTTGATCGCTAAGTCGTTTTAAAAAAAAAAAAGAAGGGGGGGGTGGCGCAAGCCACCCTTGTGTGTGTGTGTGGGTGGCGCAAGCCACCCTTGTGTGAGGGAAATGGAAGTGGCGCTTGCCACTTGGATGTGGGGGAGTTGGAATAATTAATTGTTTAATCTACTATTAGAACATTTGGTTAGTATGTTGTTAGCACATTTGTGTAGTATATTGTTAGGACGTTAATAATTGGTTAGTATAATGTTCCTATCATGCTAGTAAGATATATTATGGCATGATAATATTATGTTAGTACGAAATATCATGTTGAGAGCCACCCAAAATATCATGATGAGAGCCACCATTAATTCCATGATGAGAGCCACCTTCCATGTGTATTGTCTCTGAGTGGTTACTTTAGTTAATTAATTTAAGTGGATTACTTAGTTGAATTAGTTTAATGAATTAATTAATAAATTAATTAATGGTTATATGTGATGCACTTAATAAGTAAGAAATTAGTATTTAATGAGTAGACAGGTAGTGTAACATATGTGAATTGCACAGGGCATTAGTGTATCAGTAGCAAGCAGTATTATGCAGAAGTGGGAAAATAGTAGGTTTTGTTGTTGCAACAGAGGCAAATATATCAGGAAGATAACAAGTATCAGGATTAATAAAAGTAATCGTAGTGATAACAGAATATTAAAAATAGTGCCGATTTAGCCGGTTTAGCCGATTTAAGCGGAAAAATTAGTTGTTCAGAATTTAACGAAAACTGTCGGGGTAAGTTGGGTAATTTAGTAGGTGACTTTTGTTGAATTATTTCGTTGAATTTCTGTTGAAAAAGTGGAATTGCCGGTGCAGTTGAATAGGTTGAATTGTCCCGATTTACGGGCGAATTATTTAGGTTGCAGGTCTTAGGACCAATATGGTTTGAGTTGAGTTGTTATTTAAGTTGTAGGTCGAATGACCAATGTTGGATTAAGTTGATGCAATTGATGCATGTTTAAGTTGTTGTTTTCGTTGTCGTGAATTTATTGTTGAAGTTGAGGTTGCATGGCATACATTGCATTGTTTAAGTTGGCCTTGATGGCACCTGTTTAAGTTGGCCTTGATGGCACCACGTTGAAGGCTTATGCCTTGTTGCAGATGCCTCGATAACCTGGCATATGTTTAAGTTGGGAGTTTCACTCCGATGGTACCACATGCATATGCATAGTCGAGTCGCATCCTGTGTCACATTATTTATGTTGTTTGTGTTGATTGTGGTTGTTGAAGTTGAGTAAGTTGTTCATGTTGCTTAAGTTGATAAGGTTGTTCATGTTGCTTAAGTTGATAAAGTTGTTCATGTTGCTTAAGTTGATAAAGTTGTTCATGTTGATTAGGTTGATTGTAGTGATTATGTCGTAAATGTTGATATGCGTAATAAGTCGATAAAGTATGTTGAGAGATTATGGATTATTGTTAAAGTTGTGGTTGTTGTTGTTAAGTCGTGATGAATTGAAGTTGTATATTATAAGTTGTTATGATGATGGGTTGGTTGATTTAAGTTGTTGTTACTAATTGTATTGATTTGAGTTGTTTGTTGATTGTTGTATAATTGTCGTTGAAGTGGTGAAATTTGTATGATCCTAATCTAATATGTTGTTTATCATATACTTGTTTATGTTGGTTGATATCTCACCCCTTCTGTAATGATGTTACCTATTATGGGTAATTGAGCAGGTACTGAAGAATAGTTGTGGAAGTGAAGTAATTTTATGAAGTCCTTTAGTTGTTGTTAGTTCGAGTTGGTCTTGCTCTGATACGTAGCACTCGGGGGGGATGTTTAAGTTGCTGTTTCTAGGTTGTTGTTATTACTAATTGTTGAATAATTATTAATTGAATGTTGTTTTGGTTGAATAAAGTTGTTAGCTGATTTATAAGTTGGGATTGTCGAATGCTATGTATCACTTTTAAATGAAATATAAGTTGTTTGTTGTTTTAAGTTGAAATGTGACATCCCATGTTGTGTTGAAAATTTTTTTAAATACTCTAATATTTTTATTATAATTACCGGGTAGATTTGGGGTGTTACACACACTGTCCCGGAAGGGCAGATTCCACAGACACCTTCTGGTAAGAAGGAAACTATGTTTGACATAATGGAGGAATTCCAGGAGCAGTTCTTGGAAATGTAGAAGGAGCTGCAAGCCATTCGCGGTCGGGATCTATTTGGAAAGGACGCCGTAGATCTCTGCTTGGTCCCAAATGTGAAAGTTCCGCACAAATTCCTAGTGCCCGACTTTGAAAAGTACAAGGGTAACTCTTGCTCTCAAAGCCATCTGGTGATGTACGCTCGGCGGATGTCAGTTCAGACGGAGAATCAGGACCTACTGATTCACTACTTCCAGGATAGTTTAACCGGTGCCGCACTCAAATGGTACATGGGTTTAAACCGTGCCACGATTAGCACATTCAGAGATCTTGGCACTGCCTTCGTCCAACAATACAAATACAATTTGGACATGGCACCCGACAGAGATCAACTCAGATCGATGTCACAAAAGGACAAGGAAACCTTTAAGGAGTATGCTCAAAGGTGGCGTGAAATTGCCGCTCAAATTTGTCCACCTCTGGAGGAAAAAGAGATGACAAAGATCTTCTTAAAGACCTTAAGCTCATTTTACTATGACCGAATGGTTGCCAGTGCGCCCAGTGACTTCACCGAAATGGTCGGCATGGGCGTACGTCTTGAGGAAGCCGTCCGAGAAGGACGTTTGATAAAAGATACTGGATCGACGAGCGGTACTAAAAAATATGGTAGTGCTCTCCCTAAGAAAAAAGAGCAAGATATTGGGAATATCTCTCTCGGATAGCAAATGTGACGTTATCAACCAGTAGCAGTTGTAACTCCTGCTATCAACCCTGCGTCTATTCCTACGTATCAACCTCAGGTTGCGTAGAGCCAACCTGACCAACAAAGGACACAACAGCCTCTTCGGCAGGCTCGTCCTCCATATAACCACAACCGTACAACACGACCACCAGGATTTGATCCTATACCCGTAACGTACGCAGAGTTGTTTCCATTACTACTGGCTAAGGGGCACATTCAGACTAAATCTCCTCTTACAGTACCGGAAAATCCGCCTTTTTGGTTTAAGGTGGATCAGACATGCCCTTATCATCAAGGAGGTCCAGGGCATAACATAGGGACTTGTCTCAATTTCAAGTCCGACGTGCAAAAACTTGTTAGGAGCGGGGTCTTATCCTTCAAGGATACGAATCCTAATGTTCTCACAAATCCGCTGCCTCAACACGAGAAGGCTGCAGTCAATTTGATAGAAGGAGATACTAACAATGTCTATCAAATTTACGATATACTCTTGTTGAAAACCAATATGGTTAAGATGCATTGTAGACAGAGTGGATATGGCCATGTGCCACCTCATAATTATCATCAGTGTGATATCTGCTCTAAGGACAATCAAGGATGTTCGGTAGGCAAGCAGCTCTACAGGAACAAATGGATCTCGGATGGATCCAGGAGCACCGAGTTCGTGGAGTTAACATGGTCTACACGAATTCTAACGTCATTCAGAACCACGACATCCGTGCAATGAATGTCAACTTGGTGGCAATGCACTCAAGGCAAAGCCAGTATCATAATCTGCCGCGACACGATTACAGTTCTTGCCTGACTTGCTCGGTAAACAAACAGGGTTGCTCTTTTGTACAAGAAGCCCTCCAGCGTCAGTTGGATCTTGGATGGATCTAAGACTACCATGATAGGAATGCCTATCAAATCAACATGGTTCAGATCTTCGATATTCGCGTGATGAATACCAACCTGGTAGAGTTACATGCTGAGCAGGTCCGGCTCGGATTCTTAATGTCACATGACTATCAAAGCTGTAAAGCGGGTTGCAAAAACGATCGAGGTTGTACCCTTGTCCAGGAGGCACTTCAGCACTTGCTAAATCACTGGTGGATGCCAATTTATATGAATGAAGATACTCAACAGATTAGTATCAATAACAAAAACCCCACTCGGCGTCAGAGTCAGGATGTCCGATCTGTGGAAGCTAACCTAGTGAGGTTACATTGTATTCAGAGTGGGCGTGGCCAGGTGCCACCACACAACTATGAACGTTGCGGCGTCTGTTCGGAAAGTAACCAAGGGTGTTACCTTGTGAGAGCAGCTCTTCAGGGTCAGGTAGATCGTGGAGAGATTCACCCATATCCGGGTTCTGGACCCATCAACTGGACACCGGACTACCTTGCCGAGCAAGTTGAGGATGTTGTCACAATCTCTGGTCATCATAGGACCAGGGATGTTTTTGCCATCATCCCTCTACTTGACGAATCTAAAGTTCCCAACCGGGAATGGATCGAGATTACTTACGATGGTCAGAAAAATCAGAAGGCTCCTGTAGTCATCTATCTGCCGGAACCACTACCGTATGAATCAGCTAAGGTTATCCCTTACAAATATGGTGCAACGATAATTGAAAATGGAAAGGAAATTCCATTACCCTCCGTCGTGAATATTGCAGACATCAGTCGTGTAACACGGAGCGGTCGAATCTTCAACCGAGGAGTTGGAGAACTTAACAAAGAAAAGGAACTTCAGATGGAAGCTCCCGATCCACCAGTCGGTCAATACAGTAATCCCGAGCTTTCAAAAAATGATGATGAGATGTTGAAGCTCATCCAAAGGAGTGAATACAACATTGTGGATCAGCTGTTACAGACTCCTTCAAAGATCTCTGTGTTATCACTGTTACTCAGTTCAGAAGCCCACAGGGAGGCTCTACAGAAAGTCTTGGAGCAAACCTTTGTAGAACAAGATGTAACCATCAGACAGTTCGATAGCATTGTCTCTAACATCACTTCCTACAATAATGTGGGATTTAGTGATGAGGAATTACCCGAAGAGGGCCGCTGTCATAACATGGCGCTCAATATCATAGTTAACTGCCAGGACGATGCTTTAGCCAGCGTACTGGTAGACATAGGGTCAGCCCTAAATGTTATGCCGAAGTCCACTTTGATGCAATTATCATTCAAAGGCCCTCCGATGAGAATCAGCGAGGTCGTCGTCAAAGCGTTCGACGGATCTAGAAAAACAGTTATCGGCGAAGTTGATCTTCCCATAACTATCGGTCCTCACACTTTCCAAGTCACTTTCCAGGTCATGGACATCCGGGCAACGTACAGTTGTTTATTAGGAAGACCTTGGATACATCAGGCTGGAGCGGTTACTTCGACCCTCCACCAAAAGCTAAAATTCGTCAAGGACGATCAACTTGTCACAGTTTGTGGGGAACAAGCCTTGCTTGTGAGTAACTTGTCATCATCTACTGGTATAAAACCCGAGGAGGTTATTGGAACTCAGTTCCAAGCACTGTCGGTGAGCAAGGACAATCAATCCCAAGGAGGAACCTCGACTTCCTCATACAAAGATGCTATCAAAGCGGTCGAGAGTACCAATACAACAGGATGGGGACAGCTTGTCATTCCTACTGACAATAAAACAAAGAAGGGTCTTGGTTTTTCCGCAACCTGTACCCAGACAGCTGCTAGCGATGAAAGTCTTCATCCCCTTCAAAATTTCTTCCACAGTGGAGGTTTCCTTCACCCAGTGTCTCAAGCAGTACATGCTATCAATGAGGAAGATCCCTCTGACACAGATGAAGAATGGAAGTCCTATCTTAATGAGGACGGTTATATGTCTCAGGAAGAGGTACCTATGCCTTTTTGATTTCCCACAGAAAGTCCGAGATTTATACCACGGTCAGACATCAAAATGATATACGGAGATTATGATCCAGAAGGATGTCGTGCTCCGCCAAATTCATTAGAGGAGGACACTCTGATGAAAGACAACTTTGACCACGATTACTATGGCCCAATGGATGGTCTGCCAATGTGGCAACCTTATCCAGGAAACTTGGGGCCGGAAAGTCAGCCGAGTAATGAAAATCAGCTGACTATCATTGAACAGAATACCTGTGTCCCCACCATGTCATGGGATCAACACTCAGGTCATTCAGAAACTACTCAACATGAAGATGAATTTGCAACGTTTGCAGGACTAGAATTCATCAACTATGCTTTTCCTGAGGTCAACGTCATCGAGAGAGATGACTCCTCCAGTTCCAAAGAATTTTGGGACACTTTGGGACAACCGAGTGGAAAATACGACTATATGGTCAAGTACACCGCTCCCGAAAGCTCTCGTATCAGGTTCGAAGATATCCAGCCTACTGGATGGGGAGGTACAACTGAGAGCACAAATGCTATACAAAATGCAACAGAGGAATTCTCCTACGACAATTCTGCCTGGGAGACAGATTCCAATGATCCCGCTCCACCAGAAATCAGTGCCATTTCTGAAGACAAATCAAGGAAGGTGCCAGACTTTGTGATTCACCGAGGAGTTCGCCGCCAATGGGTTGCCGTAGAGGTTCCGAAGATCGTTCATCAGTCAAAGTAATTGCCATCTTTAACCTTTCACCCTGCCCAGGTGAAACGGATGTTTTGATAGGGCTCGCTTTCTGTAAAATACCCCTCTTCGCTTCGCCCAAAGCGACAGAGTTTTGTTTTATAGGGCAGTAGTTTCAAGAATCGACTTGTTCATTAATAAAATAATGTCGTTCTGTAATTTCCGCATTAATTGTTGTTTTCTCTTTTTTGCTTTTTCAGAAAATGGTAATCCTAAAAAACAAATAATAAAAACAAGCAGTAAAATAAAAACACTGCACACACTTGCATTTTCTCTATCTCTTCTAAACACGAATCATCACGTCATGCAGATTGCCTGTTTTAAACCCCGTTGAAACATACGATCCGATGCCTTCTCCCGACTTTGAGTTCCCGGTATTTGAGGCTGAAGAAGAAAATGACAACGAAATTCCAGAAGAGATCTCCCGACTACTCAGACAAGAGGAAAGGTCCATTGAACCTCACAAAGAGCCGTTGTAAACGGTAAACTTGGGTTCAGAAAAAGAGAGAAAAGAAATCAGGATTGGGGCACTACTCAGTCCAAATGCCAAAGAGAGTTTGATAAAGCTTCTCAGAGAATTCCCCGATGTATTCGCTTGGTCCTATCAGGATATGCCAGGGTTGGATACCAGCATCGTGGAACATCACTTACCGTTGAGATCGGAATGTCCGCTAGTAAAGCAAAGGTTGAGACGTACTCATCCGGACATGGCCATCAAAATCAAATAGGAGGTACAGAAACAGATTGACGCGGGTTTCCTCGCCACGTCAGAATATCCTCAATGGTTAGCCAACATAGTACCCGTTCCCAAAAAGGATGAAAAGGTCAGAATGTGTGTCGATTACAGGGATCTGAATAAGGCTAGTCCAAAGGACGAATTTTCTTTACCACACATTGACATGCTGGTAGACAGTACAGCAAAGTTCAAAGTCTTCTCCTTCATAGATGGATACTCGGGCTATAACCAGATCAAAATGGCGCCGAAAGACAAGGAGAAAACTTCGTTCATTACCCCATGGGGTACCTTTTGTTACAAGGTAATGCCGTTCTGTTTGAAGAACGCCGGGGCAACCTATCAAAGGGCCATGACTACTCTGTTTCATGACATGATACACAAAGAAATCGAAGTGTATGTCGATGATATGATTGCAAAATCAAAAACAGAGAGTGAGCACGTTGAACATCTGTCAAAATTGTTCGAACGTCTAAGAAAATTCAAGCTCCTCTTGAATCCCAACAAGTGCACCTTCGGTGTCCGTTCAGGGAAACTATTAGGGTTCATCGTCAGCCAGAAAGGAATTGGCGTTGATCCTGACAAGGTCAAGGCCATTCAGGAAATGCCTTCTCCGAAAACTAAAAAACAAGTCAGAGGATTCCTGGGACGGTTGAACTACATCTCCAGATTCATATTCCTCATGACTGCCACTTGTGCGCCGATCTTCAAATTACTGAAAAAGAACCAGGATTGCGTTTGGTCAGAAGATTGCCAAACCGCCTTCGACAGTATTAAGGAATATCTGTTGAATCCTCCGATTCTATCACCTCCAGTGGAAGGAAGACCACTGATCATTTACCTCACAGTTCTGGAGGACTCAATGGGATGTGTACTTGGCCAACAAGACGAAACCAAAAGGAAAGAGTCTGCCATTTATTATCTAAGCAAGAAATTCACCGACTGCGAGACTCGGTACACGATGCTTGAGAAAACTTGTTGCGCTTTGGCTTGGGCAGCCAAACGTCTTCTCCAATATATGATTCGTCATACTACTTGGTTGGTCTCCGAAATGGATCCAATCAAGTACGTTTTCGAAAAGCCCGCTCTCACGGGAAGAATTGCCCGTTGGCAGATGTTGTTATCAGAATATGACATAGAGTACCACGCTCAGAAAGCCGTTAAAGGGAGTATTTTAGCCGATCATTTGGCTCATCAACCGATTGACGATCAAGAACCAATCGGGTTAGACTTCCCAGACAAAGATGTCATGTATCTAAAAATGAAAGATTGCGATGAACCGTTACCCAGTGAAGGGCCAGAACCAGGTTCCCAATGGGGACTTATCTTTAACGGAGCAGTTAATCATTACGGAAATGGAATTGGGGCAATCATTGTTACCCCTCAGGGTATCCACATTCCTTTCACTGCTAGACTTACATTCAAATGTACAAACAATGAGGCCGAATACGAAGCTTGTATCATAGGTCTCGAAGAAGCAATTGATTTAAGGATCAAAAACTTGGACGTATATGACGACTCAGCTCTAGTTATCAATCAGATAAAAGGAGATTGGAACACATACCAATCGGGATTGATTCCTTACAAAGACTATGCAAGAAGGTTGTTACCCTTCTTCAACAGAGTTGAGTTTCATCACATCCCTCGTGAAGAGAATCACATGGCTGATGCCTTAGCCACTCTATCTTCCATGATTAGTGTAGGTCAGAGGAATGACCTATCTAAGATTGACATAATGCGCCTTGAACGGCCCACCTACATCTTCACGATTGAAGCAGTCATAGACGACAGACCTTGGTATCACGATATCAAATGCTTCCTTCAGAAACAAGAGTACCCATCTGGGGCACTCAGAAAAGACAGGAAAACCCTCAGAAGATTGGCTGGAAACTTCTTCCTGAGCGGTGACACTCTCTATAAGAGAAATTTTGACATGGTCTTGCTCCGATGCATCGACAGACCAGAAGCAGAAATGCTGATGAAAGAAATTCATGAAGGGTCCTTTGGCACTCATACCAACAGACATACAATGGCGAGAAAAATTTTGAGAGCAGGGTACTACTGGTTGACCATGGAATCCGACTGCAACAAGTACATGAGGAGGTGTCACAAGTGTCAGATATACTCCGACAAAATTCATGTACCGCCATCACATCTCAAAGTTCTTTCTTCCCCATGGCCATTTTCCATATGGGGAATCGACATGATCGAACCTAAGGCTTCAAACGGGCATCGGTTCATCCTAGTAGCCATCGACTATTTCACCAAGTGGGTCGAAGCAGCGTCATTCGCCAATGTAACCTGGCAAGTGGTGGTCTGATTTATCAAAAACAATATCATCTGCCGTTATAGTGTTCCAAGCGAGATCATTACTGATAATGGATCTAACTTGAATAACAAGATGATAAGAGAGTTGTGTACAGAGTTCAAAATCGAACACCATAATTCGTCTCCCTACCGACCCAAGATGAACGGAGTGGTAGAAGCGGCTAACAAGAACATCAAGAAGATCGTTCAAAAGATGGTTGTAACCTACAAAGACTGGCACGAGGTGTTACCCTTTGCTCTTCACGGTTATCGTACATCTGTCCGCACTTCAACAGGGGCAACCCCTTTCTCTCTAGTGTATGGCATAGAAGCAGTCCTCCCCATAGAAGTAGAGATCCCGTCAATCCGAGTCTTGATGGAAGCTAAGCTCACTGAAGCTGAATGGTGTCAAAACCGACACGACGAACTGAACTTGATCGAAGAGAATCGAATCACGGCACTATGCCATGGTCAATTGTATCAACAAAGCATGAAGAAGGCGTTTGACAAAAAGGTCCGACCTCGCATCTTCAGGAAAGGAGACCTCGTGCTCAAGAAGATACAGTCATTTCTCACTGATTCGGGAGGTAAATGGACTCCGAATTATGATGGCCCCTATGTGGTCACGAAAGCTTTCTCAGGCGGTGCCTTGAGACTTGCAACCATGGACGGAGAGGAATTTTCCTACCCCACAAATGTTGATGTAGTCCAGAAATACTTCGCCTAAACTAAAAAAAAAAGTCTCGGTGGATTGAAAACCTGAAAGGGTGGTCCAGGCAAAAGTTAGAGACAGAGAAAAAAATTATCCAGCTGGATTGGAAACATCACAGTACAATCCAAGCAAAAGTTAGGGATAGTGGCAAGTAACTATGTTCAACAGAGGCAAGTCCCTCAGCAGCAGCAGTTACACCATCCATCGGAGGAAAACTCTAGTCAAGGTCATCTTCGACAGAAGCTCAGGATGCCCCGAATTCAAAGTTGGTAGAAGGATAGTGGTTGTTATGTTTCAACGTAGCCCTTTTCCCTGTAAATTACCATTTTCAAACTTTGTATATACTCTTTGGAATCATGCGTTTGGCTGATCTCCATCTCATCAATAAAATTTGAGCCCTTGTGCTTTTGTTTGTAATTCTTATTTGTTTTAGCTTTACAGAACGACGTTGTTAACATGATTAACGATTCTTGAAATAAAACAAAAATGAATTTATCTATTAAAACTTTTTCTGCTTTTAAAATAAAGTCGGCAATTTCTTTTGACTGTTGAACATCAAAGGAACATCGGTCGCTTCTCCAGAAGTAAGCGAACTTCAAAGTGCAGAATCAAAGTACTCCTTCTAGGCCTAGTACGCCTGAATGAAGGGATCGACTATGTCAGAGACCTTGTTTCGTCTGACACACCTCGGCCGAGTTCTTATCTTCTAAGCCCGATCAACGGTGCTCCCAACAGGGACTATCTCTCCTAAGCAAGGTGGAATTGCTATTCTGAACCAACGGTACTTCTTCGCCTCGCGATGGCCGAGTATCCAGTCGTGTTCACCTGTCAGTTTGTATGTCGCGTCAGTTTTGTCAGCATAAACATACACACATCATGCATTATTGATTTGCATTCACATTTCATATTGCATCACTATCACTCTAGTCGATCTTGTCCCCTAGTGATAGAAGTTCTCTCAATCGAGTCGTCATTTCTTGCCTCGTCAGGAAACGCTGCGTCTGAACATTCTCTCTCCTCCAGTTTATTTCTGGATCAGAATTGGCCCTTGACCACTTTGATAACTTGAACCTCTGAAAGACCAGAGAACCTTCGACCGATGTCACTCTTCGCCATTGAAGATGATATCCTTGCTTTCCCAGATTAAGGAAAATCCCCAGAGAAAGCCTCCTAAGCAGAGATTTGGCAGTACAGCTGCCATTCTCCGAAAAACCCACCGATGAAAAGGTCATCGACACCTCAAAATTGGATCCCATCATATGGCATTTCTCCGAAAAGATCCCGAGAAAAGTATGATATAAGCCCCCAAACGAAAACAGTCTCTCAAAAGACTCACTTTCCCCAGTAGAATCGACAAATGGCATCTCCAACAGAGAAGTTTGTACACCTCTACAACTCAGACGACTGGGTTCCCCAGCAAGTCTGACATCAAAACTTTTTCCACTCAAATGGCACCTCCCTAGGAAAATTAGGCGAGAAGTTTGAGGAAAAACCGCTACGGGTAGCGTCCCTTGTCAGTAAAGTTTATTGACATAAGAAACTGAGACCAGTTCCTTGGTGGGAAACCAGGATCGAGGGGAAGTTTAAATCAGCAACTGAGACCAGTTCCTTGGTAGGAAACCAGGAACGGGAGGGAGGTTGACAAAAGAAAACTGAGACCAGTTCCTTGGCTAAAGACCAGGATCGAGGGGAAGTTTACTTTTTCTAAGCATCATTGCTTAGCTAAAGAAGATGAATGTGCAAGCTACCATTCATAACAACCATCAAAATTTCGGGTATTCCGATATTTAATCCTCTTGCACCTCGAATGCCCGAATACCTTCGTCATTCACACCTTCGGGTCCAAGAAGATTAAATAGGGGCATCTGTCATACCCCAAATTTTGACCACTAGGATGTCCCATCATTATGTCACTCATCATCACAATATGTAGGAACCATCATGCCTCATCAGTCTCCCCAAAGATGGGTGAGCATCCATTGCAATCAAATTAGGGTTTTAAGCCCTCTCAGAGCCTTAGACAAAGGATCAATCAAGGAATGACATGATCTTCAACTTGTCTAAACCTCTCACACATACACAAAGGATCAAAAAGGACTCCCACTTTAAGGATTAAGCACAAAGCTGCTCCCTTCTAGGTGGATCAAGCCTTAAGATCGCCAGTGTCACCAAATTAGGGTTTTGGTCGACCAGGGCCTCCAGATGGAAATTTTCCTCTGGGCATGAGCCAATGATCCAAAACATAACCTAATATAATTCATGGAACCTCATGGACCCAATCATCAAGTCAATTTGACTTCAGGGGATGCATTCATAAAAAATCAGGAATTAGGGTTTCTTGACCTAATTCACCCCTAAGTTGACATTTGGAATAAATCATGAGCCAAGACCTCAAGAGAGGGTTTGAGGGTCTCTAATGAACTATATTG
The DNA here is from genome assembly GCA_022829125.1 of Lathyrus tuberosus. NCBI lineage: Eukaryota > Viridiplantae > Streptophyta > Magnoliopsida > Fabales > Fabaceae > Lathyrus > Lathyrus tuberosus. Next base: position 1,661,109 of record JALAZF010000535.1, read on the forward strand.
ATCCATTTGGAACAATGGATTAATCCAAGAAGCTTGAGCAACAAGTCTCAATTTCATCTGCACCACAGTTAGGGTTTTAAGGGAAAAGTCAACTGTAACTTTGACTTTTGACCACGACATGCTCCCAAGCCCTATGGCATGCATCAATATACCCTATGACACCCATGGAACATGTCCATCAAGTTTGATTTAGGTCAAGGACATGATTTCCTGAAGAATTGCACAGTTTGGAATTCATCTGATAAAAAGTCAACTGTGCACAAAAGTCAACTTTGACTTTTTGAGATTTTTCACCAAAATGGATTTTTAACCCTAAAATGATGTTAATGTATGATTTGAATCATCATTCATCAAGAAAAATCAAGAAAAGTGGGATAACTTGTAAAAGGGGTAACCATAAAAACTTAGAAAATTTTCTAAGTTAAAAATAAAGTGACAAGGGCGCCAACTTTGGAGGATCATAACTCCTAAACCACAAAGCCATTTTTTTCATCCAAAGATGGATTTGTAGCCCTCATTACCCTCTACAAAAACTTCAACTAGACCTAAGTCCAATTCATTAAGGATTTTGAGTTAGTGAGTGATCAAAATGGCTGAAAAGTGAAAATGTCACTTTTTCCAACACTTAGTGAAATTTTCACTAAGTCAGAATCTGCCTTCACTTTTTGCCAAATGTAGAGGGATTTTTCACTTGGATTCAAAAGAGATTAAAACCAAATATGTTCAAACAGTTGTTTTATCATGTAAGGGCTTTCCAAAATGGTCAAGAGCATTACCAAATTCAACTTACACCATGAGTTATGACATTGGAAAGTTGCCTTGCTGAAATCTGTCAAAGGCAAAGCAGAATTTGCAACTTTGCTCGATTTGCCAAAATCAGCCAAATTCAAATGCTCCTATCCACTTGGACACATCTGAGGATTGAATCTAAAGGGGACAATCACTGAGCCAAGCCTCCAAAGTCCATGGAACAAGAAATAGCATGTTTAACCTAGAATGGCCAAAATAGGGACAAGACTCCAAATTTGGATTGAAGCATTCAATGCAAGCATCAAGGTGGCATGGACTGAGCCATTCTCATCTGAAATCAGTCAAGACTTATCCAAGACCAAGGGAACCAAAGCTCTGTGCCCTAACCTCTAGTCAATGGCTAGAGGAGACTTGGATTTTCATTTCCCAACATTGGCCAAACCTACTTACCAGTTGCCATTCACTATTCCTTGCAAAACAAACTTGCTCTACTATAAATAGAGCTCAATTGTGATCAGTTTGAGTACACCAAAGCCATCTAACAGATGCTTTCCTCAAAATCTCTTTCTCTTAGCAAAAATGCCTTTCTTAGCAAGGCAGCTATCGGATTTTGAGTTTGAGAGCTTTTCCAATCAAACCAATCACTCACACACCTCATATACATCACATATGAGCTGATCAAACACTTAAACAACAACTGGAACATTGATTTCTCAGAATCACCAGTCAATTGCTCAAGGTTTTAACCAAAGTGCAGTTGAGATGCCATGAAGTGATCCAGCCAATTTCCATAAAGTCCAAGCATTCAAACACACTCCATAGCACCTAGGGAAGCTGTTCAGATCATCACAACACAACTGTAACACCTCCTACACAAATCACGATCACCAGCTGCAAGTGGTAAGCATGAGCTCTTCTAACTCTATGATCCATGCAATTTTTGCTGCACAATAATTTGGCCATATGTTCATAATCATGCATGGAATGTTTTCCCTCAATTAATTGCTTTGTTTGAATCGTGTATCAAAAATCCTAGCCTTCATGCAGAAATTAGGGTTCTTGAGGTTTCTTCATGATTTCTTGTTATATGTTTAATTTAAATGAAATTAATGGACATAGACATGATCGTGAGGTTGAGACTAGCATAATGATATATGGATTGCATGTTATAATCAAGTATTCAGGGAGATTGGATAGAAAATGCAAATCAGCCAAACCCAGAACACGCGCGTGTTCTTCAGCTGTTCTTGGCGCCTTTTTTGAATTTTCAAATATTTGAATTTTGTGATTTTTGTTTAATTGATTCAAAAATTAATTTCTCTCTGAGTTTTAATGATTTTGAGTTTATTCTTTTTTTAATAATTCACAAAAATGTTAAAATATTTTATTTTCCCAAAAAATACCAAAAATATTATTTATTTCATATAATTGATATTTTTGCAAAGAATTAATGTTTTAATTGTTTTTGACATTTTAAATATTTTTTCCACATTGATTTTGCAACTTTTAATGCTTTCTAATTATTTTGTAGGTCAATACTTAATTTTTGAAGCATTAATCCAAGATCACAATTTGTTTTTCACATGTTAAACAATTTTGATCATTTTAATTGAATTTTTATTCAATTAAATACATTTTTGAAAACAAATTAGGGTTTTTGGATTAATTCAACCCTTGTAAATCATTTTCAAAACACTTTGGGCCTCTAATAGAGTGTAAGACCCAATCCTTTTTTTGACCAAATCATTTTTGGGCCTCAGTGCATTGTATAAGTCCCGATACCGTCAAAAACAAACGGCGCGATCGTCGCCTTTTGAAAAATAACCTTTTGGGCCTCTAATAGAGTGTAAGACCCAACCCTCTTTTAACCAAACATTTTGGCCCTCACTTATTGTATAAGTCCCTCCGCGTTAAAAGAAAACCTCGGCGCGATCACCATTTTTTAAACGGAAAAATCATCTGGGCCTACCCTCGTGTTATAAGCCCCACTCTTTTTCTTTAAACTTTTTTTGGGCCTCTTGAAAGAGCGTAAGACCCATCCCTTTGTACAGAAAAACATTTTGGGCCTCAGTCACTTGTATAAGTCCCTCTGTACAAATTCAAACAGTGCGCTCACTGATAAAACCCTGGGCCTCTCCTTGAGCTGTAAGCCCCAAATTTTCCTTTTTCAAAGCACTTTCTCCTTTGATTTTGAATATACTGTTGTTTTCAATCTTTCTTTGTTGAACAACTAACCAAACAGCATGGAAGCTCTACAACCGAGTAAGTGGTTATTGCTTTCATTTACCACTTTCATATACATATAACTGTATTGTGAGGCTGTTTCACTGTAAGTCTTCTTTCGTAAACTCATATCAACTGTGTAATAATAGTATAGATATTTCGAGTTTCCCCGGCAACTACGTCTAGAACTAGGTGACGCCATTTCGTTTATTCGTAGAAATAGACAACTAGATCCCCAATAGGATCACCAGATACAGTCTTCTCTTCGGCTGTCCTCATTAGGAATTGTCAAGAAACTCTATTCCCAGAGATGAATGTATTCTCCGTGAATGGCATCTTTGAGTTTCTTCCAAATTCTCGAACTTTCCTGACTTGATCTATTCCTTGTGAATAGCTTGCCTTGAATTTCTCGGGGTTTGGGGACCCACGGGCTTCTTAAAAGCATCGGCCTCCTCTTGGGTATCGTACAAGGACCCACAGGCTTCCTAAAAATGACCCCGCCTCCTCTTGAGCTTAGTACAAGGACCCTACGGCTTCTTAGAAGTATTCACAACCTCCTCTTAGGCTTCGTATAATGATCTCTTCCTCCGGGAATGATAGCCTTCTCTTGGGCATCGTACAAGGACCCGTCGGCTTCTTAAAAGTTTCCAGCCTCCTCTTAGGCTTCGTACAAATTGTCCCGACGACCTCCTAGAGGTATAGGAACAGAACTTAGTCACCTTTATAGAATATTCCTTTCATAGAGTCTACTACTGTTTCTCAAAGCACAGTATAAAAGATGACACTCTAGACTTGGACAGTCTAATCTCCTTGAGTCACAAAGACATTCTCAAGTGACCCCTTCGTTAAATAGGAAGGAAACCCGTAGACTCGGACAGTCTCAATACCCTTCGGATTTCTCGATTCCTTAAAGAACAGGAATAACCTGGATCCTTGGATCAAATCCTTGAGTACAGCATTGCTCATATAAGAACTGATTTTCTCTTTTAAAATCAGTATACTGGACCTGTCACTTAACTGAAACAGTAACCACAGCCTCCTCTTGGGCTTTGTACAAATGATTCTCCCCAGTGGAGTCGAACAACGTTTAGCCTCTCTCTCGGGCTTTGTACGAGACACATAAGGGACTCCCTCGTTGAGTCAATCACCCTTTAGCCTCCATCTCGGGCTTTATACGAGGTACAAAAAGGTTCTTACTGAGCCAAACGAATTTTAGCCTCCATCTCGGGCTTTATACGAGATACCAAAAGATTCCCTCATTGAGTCAAAAACCTTTTAGCCTCTCTCTCGGGCTTTTTACGAGACACATATTAGCCTCCTCTTAGGCTTTGTATAAGAAAACCACTGGTTAATCCAATTAACCTTTTAGCATCAAAGTTGTGCCTCGTTCACAGTACACAAACATCAACAACTCCTTCCCTTTCATCTAATCGCTGTAAGCGGCAAGCCTCTGGATCATCTACATCCATGCCACTGTCCCTCTTTTAGCATGAGAAATTCCTAAGGAAAGATGGCATTGCTCTACACTGAGTTAAAGTCTTCTCCTTCAGGTTAAAATCCCTATAAAGGAAATTATGGCATTGCCGGATTCACAAATCCCGGTTAAAGTAATTCTCCTTTATAACCAGTCACCCAACAGTTGTGACAGACAAACCCTTCTTTAGAGATGACAAATTCTCTCTAAAGTTGAGACCTTTTAGCTTCACATCTTGGGCTTTGAACAAGATACAAATCACCTTTCGCTTCATGTCTTGGGCTTTGAACAAGACACTAAAACAACCATTTCCTCCCATAGAATAGGAGGAACTACGAACGCTCTGATTTCCCTGTTTCGTTAAACGGGAATACGTAGGCATAAGATTGAAAGAAAAATCTTAGCGAGCACACTAAACAAAAAACCCAAATCCCATACTCTCACATCAAAAAGCATCAGTCCTAACATCCTAATCCTTGTTCCCCGCCAGAAACCTTCTGTCTAGATAAAACGAAAGAAACTGTATTGGCGAAAATACAAATAACCAGTACAAAGGCCCCCCCACATTGATAGCATCCATAACCTAACAGACCGCTGTTTAAATTCAGTATGCAAAGCAGGGTTAATTGGAGACATTTATTTCCCTTCCTTCATCAGCTCACAATAGGATAAAAAATTAATCGACCTGTAGTTTAAGCTCAAACCGCGGAGAGCGACCAGCGCTTAAGAACCGCGTCCAAAATCGCTCGCTACAAGATGGAGTCGCCGCGTCTCCCTCCCCTACTCGCGTTGATCATGTTAATGACCAGCTCTCCCAGGACCACATGTATGTCCCGATTCTGCCCAACGCTGATTCGGCCGTGACGGCTTTCCTTGAAGCCTTCAACAAAACCAACCTCCTAATCTTCCAACAGAACGCGAGGATTGGAGCCCTAGAGGAGTCCGACCGGCCAAGATCCCCTCCGCCGAGGAAAGAGCGCCGAAGATCCCAGAGTCCACCTCCCCGACGTGAAAGAGACCTCCCGACACAACCTGAGCCAGAGCCCCAGACCATCAGAAAGTGAGACCACATCTCTCCACAGAGCCAGTACTCCATGGGAACCAAGAGGACCAAAAGAGACCAGTGTTCGCCTCCGCCCAGGTCCAAGGGCCGAGTACGAAGCCCATCTCCCCGCAGAGATCATCGTCCTATTCTTGAGCGAAGTATCCGCTCCCCATCATAGTTCAGTAGTAGCAGCGACGATGAGCTTCGCGGCCCATTGTCTCAGGAAATCATGGCCATGCGCCTACCAAAGGGGCTGGAGAAACCACCGTCTATAGGCTCTTACGACGGTACATCGGATCCTGATGAGCACATCAAGAATATTGATGCATTTCTCGATTATCGTGGCATCTGGGGCGCCATCAAGTGTAGATTGTTCCCTACCACGCTCAAAAAAAGAGCGATGACCTGGTACAAGAAGATCCCAGACGAATCCATCACCTCGTGGAGACAATTTGGGAGAATGTTCTCCAGACACTTCACAGCCTCTCGCCGCCACCCGAAGACCGATGCCTCCGTTGAGGCCATAATTCAAGGGAAAGACGAGCCCCTCCGAGCCTACATCGAGAGGTTCAATAAAGAAGCAGTCCAGGTCTCAACGACCGATGACACGAAGAAGTTCTTGCTCGAGCGAGGACTTCGTCCCCGTGCAAAATTTTCCAAAGCAGTTGGCATTGAAATTCCGAGGACTCTGGATGCCTTCCTCCTCAAGGCGCAAGCATATATCCAGTATAAGGAGAAAGAAGCTACCAGCTCCACTCGGGACTCACGACATCAAGAGAGTGCCCGGGCCTCCAAGCACGATGACCCCTCAACATCTCGTCAGGGAGATGAAAGACGCGAGGATCGCCCCCGAGAACCCCGGGACAACAAAGGACCCTCCGGCCGCTTCCACGAGTATAATCCCCTGACCGTCTCCAGGGAGAAAATCCTCTCCGAATGTGCCAACACTGATTTCAAACAAGCAGGGGTCTGATTCCCTAAATAGATTTCGGCTAAGCCGAATACTAACAAGTCAAAATATTGCCGGTTCCACAAGAGCCATGACCATACAACTGACGACTGCATCCACTTGAAGGATGCCATTGAGATATTGATTAAGGACAGGCACTTGAAATAGTTTGCCAAGAAGAGGGAAGCTCCATGGCAGGATGCCCAGGAGTCCAAGAAGGTCGAGGAAGATGTGTCTTCCTTGGAAGAGACAGGCCTTCAGGTCGCAATGAGCATATCGCGGCCTAAGGACTTCTACATCCCCGAAGGACTTAACACTCCCCCTACTTCACTGCGCACAGCCCATGGGAGACCTTCCCCTCTGCCATGGTCATCTCCGAAGGGGGCTTCAATAAGGTTACTGTGGGCTCCGTTAAAAGGAAGTTCGAGCATCTTCTCAGCACGAGCTCAAACAGGAGTACCCCACTCGACAAGGTCCAGGGAGAGTCGGTCCCCATCACTTTCTACCGCGAGGAACTTCTCGGTGGGGCTTCCAACTCAAGCATTCCGCTGCTCGTGAGAGCACAAATGGCCAACTTCGACGTTCGCCGAATCCTAGTCGACCAGGGCAGCTCGGTCGATATTATGTATTCACAGCTGTTTTCCACTTTCCAGCTAGATGAGACACACCCAACACCCTACGTAGGCTCTGACCTACAAGGCTTCAACGGGTCGGTAGCCATGGGGATACGTTGAACTGATCATAACTTTTGGATCTGCCGAGGCGGCCAGGTCTATCAAAGTCCAGTTCTTGGTCATCGACTACCCCTCTCTCTATCAGTGCATCTTTGGGCGACCAACTTTGGCCGAATTAGTGGCCGTACCATCGACCGTGCACCTGAAGATGATGTACTACACTTCTAAGAGTATGGTCGCCACTCTGCACGGGGACATCAAGGAAGCAAGGAGATGTTTCGAAGCAGCCACCAAAGGGTTGAACACTATTGCCGCCAAGCCGAAGACTTCCAGCAAGCCGGCCCTGCCCAGCAGCTCCGAGGAGGAAAATCCGCTGCCCCGAGTCGACTCTATCGACCTTGACAGCCGTTTCTCTGAGAACAACCAGCCTTGTTCGATCAGCCCTTCAACTGCAACCAGTGTCGGAGAGACCTCCCATCCGATGCGCCCAATTCTGAATGGCGAGTTCGAACTTGTCCTACTCGGCGAAGACCCCTAGCGAGGAGTAAAGATTGGGACTGGACTCCCCGAATTAGCGAGGAAACAGCTCAAAGCCTGCCTCCAGGAGAATGTAGATTTGTTCGCTTGGAGGGCCGCGGAAATGCCCGACCTAGATCCTGACGTCGCCTGCCACCAGCTTACCATCGACCCTGCCGCTAGGGTAGTAGCTCAACGTAGGCGAAAGCAGTATCCGGAGAAAACGGAGGCTTCTGAACAAGCTGTAAAAGACCTCCTCGAGGCAAATTTTATTTCGGAGGCCAAGTACACTGCTTGGCTGTCCAATGTTGTACTCGTTAAAAAGTCTAATGGAAATTGGCGCATGTGTGTTGACTATATCGATCTCAAAAGGGCATTCCCTAAAGATGCATATCCCTTCCCCAATATAGATAAATTAGTTGATAATTCTGCTGGTTTTAAATTGTTATCATTCATGGACGGATATTCAGGCTATAATTAAATACCCATGGCGAAAAGTGACAAAAGGTACATAGCTTTCAAGACCGAATCGGGCAATTATTACTACAATGTAATGCCCTTCGGCTTGAAAGATGCTGACGCTACCAACCAAAGAATGAAGAACAAGGTCTTCCGGGGAGAAATCGAGGACATGCTCGAAGTCTATATGGATATGATCATGAAGTCCCACGAGGAATCCGATCACACGGCCCATTTAAGGAAAGTATTCGAGCAGGCCAGGAAGTATCAGATGCCTTTCAACCCGGAGAAGTGCACGTTCGAGGCACGAGCAGGAAAATTCCTCGGCTTCTATCTAACAGAACTGGGAATCGAAGCTAACCCCGACAAGTGCAGGCCTTCTCTGAATTCCCCATGCCAAACTCGAAGAAATTCATCTAATCCCTCAACGGGATGCTCGCTTCATTAACCCGTTTTGTGGTGAAGTCTGCTCAGCACGCACTGCCCTTTTTCAAACTCCTCCGCAAGGAGGCAGCTTTTGAGTGGATGGAGGAATGCGACCAAGCCCTCCTCCACCTGAAGCGAGCACTGCCAGAACCGCTTGTCATCTCCCTTCCAGACATCGGCGAAACCCTATATCTCTACCTCGCTGTTGCAACCGAGGTCGTTAACGCCTCCCTTATTCATGAAACGCCTGACGGGAAAAAGCCCATATACTTCACGAGCAAGGCACTACAAGGGCCATAAGTAAGATACCAGCAAATAGAGAAAGTGGCCATTTCCCTTATCAATGTTACGAGGAGGCTGAGACACTACTTTCTAGCCCACACAATCGTGGTGCGCACGGACCAACCCGTGAAGCAACTATTAGGCTGCCCACACATGGCCGGCAGAATGCTCAAGTGGTCGTTGGAACTGTCCGAATTCAACATCTAATATGAGGGTAGAAAAGCCCTCAAGGCTCAAGCGCTGGCCGACTTTGTCGCGGAGATGACAGTGCCTGATTTCCTCACTTGCGGGGCTCGCAAATGAACAATCTTCGTCGAAGGGGCATCCAACTCGGCGGGAAGCGGGGCAGGTATCATCTTGGAAAATGAGGAAGGAAACCTCGTTGAGGTCTCACTTACCTTATCTTTCCCCACTTCCAACAATCAGGCTAAATACGAAGCTTTCCTCGCTGGTCTACACCTCGCCGAAGACCTGGGAGCTGAGGAAGTCGTCATCTACACCGACTCTCAACTCGTGGCCCTCCAGGATCGAGGAATATACCAGGCCAAGAATGAAAATTTGTTTGAATACTTGACCCTGGTCAAGGAGAAGATCACGAAATTCGCATCGGTAGAAGTAAAGCATGTTCCCCGCGAACATAATGTCAGAGCAGATGTTTTGTCAAAGCTGGCGAGTACGAAGAAAAAGGGTGGAAACAAATCTGTCATCCAAGAAGTAGTTCCTCGACCCACCATTGAGAAAGCATCCACGATCCTCGACGTGCATGTCTTCGGCGACAACAACTGCTGGATGACCCTCGTCTACAACTACCTCGCCAAAGACGAATTACCATCCGACCCCAAGGAGGCCAGGGTGGTCAGGCGCAGAGCCTGCTCCTATGTCCTGGTAAAAAATAAGCTATATAGGCGAGGGTTCTCCATTCTTCCTCAAATGTATCGAGGAATAGATGGTCACTCACGTCCTGCGTGAGATCCACGAGGGGATCAACGCCTAGTGCCTCGGGGGGAGATCCCTCGCCAGGAAGGCTCTGCGAGCAGGATATTACTGGCCAACCATGCAGCAGGATGTAAAAGAGCATATGAAGAAATGCGACAAATGCCAATGACATAGGGACAGGCACTTGGCGCCGCCCAATGAACTCAAAGCAATGTCATCCCCGTGGCCCTTCGCATGGTGGGCCTGGACATCCTGGGACCATTCGTCGTAGGGTCAAATCAAAATAAGTACCTGAAAGTGGGCGCTGACTACTTTACTAAGTGGATAGAAGTGGAGGCTCTGGCCAAAATAATGGCCCACAACATACTCCGCTTCTACAAGCGGAACATCCTTGCCCGCTTTGGAATCCCCCAAGCAATCGTCACCGAAAATGGGACGCAGTTCACGGACAAAAAGTTTCAGTAATTTGTCGCCCAACTGGGCACCAAGCAACACTTCGCGTCCGTCGAACATCCCTAGACTAATGGGCAAGCCGAGGTAGCGAACAGGGTAATCCTACGAGGCCTCAAACGAAGGCTAGACGAAACAAAGAAACAATGGGTCGAGGAGCTGTATAGCGTACTCTAGGCCTACCGTACTATGCCCACTCTTCGACCAGGGAAACCCCTTTCCGTCTAGCATACGGAACTGAGGCAGTGATCCCCATTGAGGTACACGTGCCCTCCAGGTGGACTGAATCCCCCCTGGACGAGGAGACGAATAACGAGGCGTTAAGGGAGGAGCATGATCTCGTCGAAGAGGTCCGGTCAGGGGCAGCCCTCTGCGATGCCTCGCTAAAACAAAAAATCGCAATTAGGTATAACACCAAAGTTATACGACAAGAATTCCAAGTAGGCATTCTCCATCTAAGGAGGAATCAAAAAGATTCTCGAGAAGGCAAACTCGCCGCAAACTGGGAGGGACCCTATCGTGTTAGAGCTAGAACAGAGAATGGCGCCTATTACCTAGAACAACTCAACGGGGAAGAACTTGCTCGACCATGGAACGCCGAAAAGCTAAAAAAATACTATAGCTAAGGCCTAACGATCAACATGCTCCGTCGACCCGACGAGCAAATCGCGCCGATCAGAGAGTGCGCGCCTAGGTACAAGCGCTGCACTACAAACAAATTGAGGCAGGCTGCTGCTCAAGAACGAGCAAAACGCATGCCCAACAGCGGTTCCTCGACCGAGCTTGCCGTCGTCCAAGTACCATGACAGGTAGAACACCCAGCTCGCGATGGGAAGTTCACTCCGCGAACACAGGCCTCAAACGCGACCTAAGCTCGGCTCTCATGCCTGGAAGCTACCCAGGTCGTTCGACCAGTTCCCCTCACTGCTGAACACATCTAATTCGAACAAATCCCTAAACAACAAATCATTCAAAGTTACCCTTATGACGGACAAATGCGCGTATCAGGCAAAATTTCAACACTTAACAAAAATAAAGAAAAGTAAAGCCATGCGTGAATATAGATCATACAAAACCGACCACCTTGGCCGGCGATAAATATTACAATAAAACTGGCCACAAGAGCCACAAGTATACCGATTACATCAACAAGGGGCCATGCCCCGTACAAAAAAATAAGTTACATAGTTACGACAAGCAGGCCAAAAATACTACAAAGAAGAACCACGACGTTGTTGAAGGACAATTTGACCCCAGGGTTCAGGATCCTCAACTATGCCACGACGTTGTTGAAGGACTCCTCAGCGATGACTTCACAGTTGTCCTCTGCCAGGTTGATGTGTGCGACCAGCTCAACCCGAGTCTTCAATTTCTTCAACTCTTCGTGCTCATCTTCAGTAGGGGTAGCAGCATTCCTCAGTTCCTCAACCAGGTCTTCCGCGGCTTTCTTCTCCGCTGCAAGGGTGTCTTTCTCCCTGTTGACCCTGGTCATGTCCTCCCGGAACTTTCTCAGCGCCTCCTCGACAGCCCTGGCCTGCTCCTCCCTAGACTTCTTCAGCTTCTCTTCCAGGTCCGCAATCGTGACCTGGGCCTTCTTCAACTCAGAGTACTGGTGGGGATCCTCCTCAGTGTAAACCACCGCCATTTCTAGAACCCTAATAAGGGAAAAAGCATCTTGAGCTAGCATTCCCCTTTTTCTCGGCCGATCCATCTCCTCGAGCTTCAAAGAATCCGTACGAGGAATCTCCAAGGAAGAACCCTCAAAGAACTTTCTGTTGTGGAGGCACAAGGGCAGCTCAAACCTGCTCTTAGTCCCCTCCTTGCTGAGGTCCACCAGCTCGCTCGTCCGTATGCGCTTAAGCCTTGAGTCAACGGGCACGGGGGACGTGTGGACGGTTGAGGGAGTGGACGAAGAGGTCCCAGAACCCGTTTACAGAGGGGGTCCCCACTGGCTGAGCTGGCTCCTCCCAATTCTTATACCACCTTTGCCCTTCACCTGGGCATTCTTCAACATCCATTCACGCGCAGAAAACATTTCACTTGCAAAAATATAATGAGCACATTAGCAAAAAGAAAGGATAACAATATGAACAAGCAAGGGGATAAAAACTACCCAGCAATTCAAGAGCATCGTCCCGAGTGCGACACTCGAGGAGCTCCTTTGTATTGATAAAATGGCTCTCCACCTTCAGCCCCCCATCTTTCTCATAGATTGGTTCCCTGCTCTTAGTCACTCACTGAGCAGGGGTAAAATTGTTAACAAAGCCCACCAGCTTTGTATAGCCGGCCTTGTCATCCTCGTCCAGCATCTCTGGGGTGGCAGTGTAACTATCCGTCCCCATGGTAAAATGGCCCCCTCTCCAGCAAAAAGGGAACGTCAACAGTCTCTGCCCCACGAACTTGCCATCCTCGTCAATGATATCCTCCCCATTCTCGTCCGTCGAGGCCTCCCAGACGAACGTGGATTCAGTGGCACTCACCGACACAGGCTCAATAATATAGTACCTCTCCTTGAAAGTCCTAATTGACTTAGAGAAGGGTTTGAACAGCTTCCTCCCCTGCTTCAGGAAGACCCAGCCAAATTTCCTCCCTGAAACCTGTCGCTGAAGGTGGAAGACTATAAAGAAAAGAGGGAGGATAACTCCTATCTCTAAATAATCGCATGTCAGCTCGAATACACGTATGAAGGCAATCGAGTTAGGATGCAGCTACGAGGGAGCCAAAGCCAGATGAACAAAGACTGACCTCTGGAAATCAGTAAAGGGCAACCTCAGCCCAATCTCCTTGAAAACATATTCATACATCAAGAACCTCACCCTATAGTCCGTGCAGATGCGGTCGTCTTCTCCGGGGAAATGGACCTTCCCCTCCCCTTCAGCCCCCACGGTCGTGAAAGCGTCTCCAGTATATGAAGCAAAGATAGAGGCATGCTCCGCAGGTTCCGCGACAGACCACTCTTCCGCGGAAGTCCTCGAGGGAGGGGTCTCATCAGTATCACAGGGAGTAGCGGTGTCTTCGGTATCACTATCTTCTGAGGAGCTCTCCTCGGACAGGTTTCTAAGAATTCTGTCCTGTTTCGCGAGCCATCTCATTTACATGAAAAGCAGAGGACAAAAGTGAATTCGATGACAAAATCAAATCCACCCTTCCATCGCTAGTCAAGTGAAAGGGCGCACAAAGGGCCGAGGACGACGTCCCCGACCTAAGCCCTACTCAAATGTCACAACTATAGCACGAGGAGATGCCCGGGGCAACCCATCTAACGGACACGGGGAAATCCTCCCCGGTTCGCTACCCAGAATTTTGTTTGAAGGCCTACCAGAAAACTCATGAATTTGCCTAAAAACTCATGAGTACACCGGAAAATTCATGAGCTCTGCCGGCGAGAAACGCTCCCGTCGTCGCAACGGCGTCAAAACCAACTTAAAGTCCTAAGTTCCTAAAGTTCCGGCGACTACAGCAGCGGCAAAAAGTGGCCAAACCACCGCCTACCACCAACAGTCACCGAAAACTGCTCCTACACTACATAGTTTCACCCTAGCAGTATGCATTCTAAGAGAGCAGGAAGCGAAAAAGCCTAAAACAAAGATCAAGTCAAGTAACTTACGTGGTCGAAGAAGAAATTAGAGGGTCGAAGAGTCTAGTCAGTGTTTGTACGGCGGCTGGACGGTGGTTGGACGATGGCTAGACGGCAGCGCACTACGAAAGGAATAGCAGAAGAACGAAGGAGGAGAGAGAAGCGATTAGTGCAAATGAGCAGCTTATCCCTCTATTTATAGGAAACCTGTGGGCATGTGCACGAGCATGCACGGCTAGGGGCATCATCATGACCCTAGCCTAGCCATCATGACGCATTAAATGCAACACATAGCTCGAGGCACATGTTGCATTTCACCTCTTCAGATCACATCAACCATTGGACTCCCTGTACGCCGGGCACGCCGGACAACGTTACATATCCCACGGGAACTAACACCTGCGGGCATCGTAGAACAGCCTCATCTTGTCGACAAGCAACGACCATTTCTGGACCTCCCCGGGACTGCGAACTACCCTTAAGTCATCACTCCCATGCTCGGGAGCAACGACTTGGGGGGCTCCTATTCCGGACTGGCCCAATGACTAGGCATGACCCAATTCACTTCTGCTCCCAGAACGGCCCAATTGCCTAAGCCCAACCAATTTATGGCAGCATTTACATTTCTGCCCCTCTACCGGGCAAGGTCGGTCGGGTGACCCCAAGGGTCAGCTGCCCCTCCTCGGTAGTTCCTGCCTGTCATGCACGGTTCCACCATCTAGAAACAGTCACGACGCCCGTGCCCGCAAGTGCGCCTCTGCCTGTGGTAACTGCTAGTTTCGGGCACCTCTGCCCATTCCAACGGCTAGTTTCTAGAAGTTATCTATTATTCGGGAAACGGTTATCTCGCCCCGAAAATAGGGACTGTTGGCCAAGCGCTGGGGGCATTATAAAAACCCTCTCATTTGTGAGGGTCAGGTATTCTAAATCATCCTATGAAACACATTCTTTGTACTTGCCTTTCTCTCTCCCGATTCTTACTTTAGCATCGTAGTGCCTTGCAGGTACACCCCCTCCTCATCTTTCACACCCTGCATCACAGGCGTTATCTTTGGCCAACTTCAGGTTCTGATCAGCCGTCAAGATCAATATTCAACAACTTGATTCAATCTGGTGGGCCAAAAAAATATATCTCACAACATCTAAGTCATCTTTTCTTCTACTATAATAAACGTAATTTGTATCCTCTATCAGCTTAAACAAATGTTGTATCTCAGTTTCTAGGACCTTTGATCTCTTTTTGTAACATACTCTTATGTTTATATATTTGTGTGATCCGAGTGACATTTTCAAGATCTCGCTCTTGCAAGGATATGAGTATATGTCCGGGTGAAACATGGGGCTTTGTCTTTGAATCTAATAGGTAAATTATGGTTGTAAAGTCCATACTTTAGGTCAATCTTCCATCATTAGCCACCTTTAGACGATATTAACCTAATTTTGAATGGACAACCACATTTTTAGTAGCACTTTGTATTGCACTATTCGTTTTCTTGTATTATCACTTTTATCACAACTAAATATTAATTTGTTGCTTCTACCTCTCTTTTCAGTTTCGGTATTTGATCAAGTAATGACAAAAACTATTTTATATTTGATTACAACCTTCTTAATCTACCTTATTACCTTGTCTCGTGTATCAAATTTCCGTGTAATTGAGAATGCATTAGTGGTACCTACACATATCTAATTTTTATTCGTAAGAAATTTCCATATATATGTGAAACATTAAAAAAATTTAAAAAACTTTGAAAAAAAAAACATACCCGATTGCTTATATATGAATAATCCAATGTACAAAATTGAAATAAACAGGAATACTTAGAACTAAATTATTCAGTGATAACCAAGATATGTTATAAGTTATCGGTAAACAAAAATATATATTAAAAAGGGTTAAATAAGTATTAGGTCCCTGAAAATAACCCAACATTCAATTTTGGTCCCTAGAAAAATTTTCTTCAAGGTTTGGTCCTCCTAAAGTTTTCCATTTCTAATTGTAGTCCCTCCCGTTAGTTTCCACTAACGGAGGATGATGTGGCACGCTGTGTGCAATAATCCTTTGCCAACTGTGTATTCTTATGCCACGTCAGAAATGATTTTCTCCTTCTATCCAACTTAATAAAAGCAACGGTGGATGAAGCACCAATCATTTGCCAAAATAACCTCTTCTCTCTCCGCTTATCCCTCTCTTAAATAGTCCTCTCTCTCTGCAACTAAACAAATGCCTAAACCCTAAAAACCCACCGTCCTCCTCCGTCTAAGGCCGCAGCTACAAGACCTGAGACGAGGTGTTCGTACCTTCGCGATGATGACGTTAATGGCGACTCGTTAGGTACTTCGTTTCTCTCTTCTCTTACTTCTGTTTGCGAATTCTTCTACCTTTAATTTGCGAATTTTTCTTCTCCTTTCCGGTTTGGATCCGTTGCAAATCGATTGTGTGTTCTGTTGATGAATGTTGTTGCAGGTTCTTCAATTTGGTGAAAGAATCTTGATGAAGGTTGTTGCGATTTGTGGATGGGGATGAAGATTAATGGAGGGTTTGTTACAGAGGAAGGAAAGAGTTGAAAGATGTATTTGCAGGGTCAGGAATTCAAGATGATGAAGATACGATGGTGAGAGCTGAAGAAAAAATGAAGATGATGAATCCTTAAGAAGGTTTTTGATAGAATTGAGGATTGGAGACAACATTATTCTTGCAAAGCACAAACATTAATAGAATTTTTGCATCTTGTTTTGTCCTATGGGTCTACCAATTATACAAATTAACCTTCACTTTATGTCATTAAATAGACTGATGTATCGAGTAACCTTTCAAATTTTGTTTTGCCCAATGGATCTGCCAACTGCAGGAAGTAGAACCGTATCAGGAAGGCACATCTTTCAAATTTTGTCATTAAATCATGTTTTTAATTCATTTTTTTGTGATGTTGAGGTGCAGATTTGGATTTGCAAAGTGCTTGAGGTGTATATTGTTTTGGCGGTATACTGGTTGGAAATTTGTCTTCTCCTATTGTACCTCCTTGCACACAAATGCTAGAGTTGATTTTTGCTATTTCATGTCATAAGGAATGGAGGTGGTAAGAGAAATCAGTTTATTGTTCATGCAGTGGCTTTTTAGCGAGTGGAGATTGAGCTCTTAACCTCCATGTCACTCAAATTCTTAACTCGCTCATCACAACCACCAAACCAGCATTATATCCCTTAGTTTTCCTTTATTTTTTCTGTTTCATCTTTGTAGTTCATGTGTTTGTACTTTGTATGCATCAGGTACAATGATTAAACATAGCAGCACATGGTGTTGTCTTATACATTTTCATCAAGAGTCTCCATATGATTTTGATTACAGCTGCTGCTGTTAAAAAAGCTTACAGGAAAGCTACTTTGTGTATTCATCCTGATAAAGTGCAGCAGAAAGGTGCCATTATTATTCTCTGTGGTTTCTTTCTACATTAGTATTTCATGGTCAAATTCTCTACATGTCAAGGCAGGATTTTCATTAACAATTTTGTATTGATTTTCTGTTGGATTGTTTTGATTTGGTGTAGGCAAGAAGCAGGCTGAGGAAGAAGTCAAGAAAGTGAGTGCTAAGAAACAAAAGGTTCTCTGAGGTTATTGATAAGCAAAAGAAGGAAGCTGTGGTTCAGAAAGCTAAGGAGGAAAGTAGTTCAGAGGAAGATTCCTCTGCAATAGTAGACTAGATAGTTTAGTTATGAATCGTGATGTTTACCTTTTGCAGCCGGAAGTAAGGAAGCTCCTGCAACAAAGTCCAACAGCAATAGTCACAGAAGAACCAGAGAAATCATTTGATATGCTTGTTTAGATTCTAATTTGTAGCTGATGATTGTAAAATCAATTTTGAAAAGAGCTTCAAATGTTTGAACATTCTATTTTTTTAGTGTATAGTTTTCTATTCGTTATTGAAAGCTTAATTTGAGAAGCTTTGTAGCTTAATTTTGTAAGGTGAGTGTTCAGTATGAATGGAAAAAGAATCTGGAGGTTTTATGAATTAGCTAGAGCTTAGCTATGAATTAGCTACAAATATGTTGTGTTTAAATTAGTTAGAGATTAGCTAGGAATTAGCTAGAAAGTAACTGCAAATTAGCTACAATTTCTGGATTCAAATATGATATAAATATAAAAAAATTTAAAATTGAAACTATTGCCACGTGGCATACATGTCAGCAATTTTTGCCACGTTGGCATTGCCACATGTAAGCCACGTCATCAAAAAATTTCCACATGGTGTGCCACATCATCCTCCGTTAGTGGAAACTAACGGGAGGGACTACAATTACAAACGGAAAATTTTATGAGGACTAAACCTTGAAAATTTTTTTTCTAGGGACCAAACTTGAATGTTGGATTATTTTCAAGGACTTAATACTTATTTAACCCTATTAAAAAAGATGATTACAATTTATCTGATAAACATGAATACATACCAAACAATTTGATTGAAAATAATTCAATAAAAAAACACGTATGGAAAAAGTAATTCAATAAATTCATGTAAGGGTTGCAAATTCATCAATTTTAAAAGATTAAATTAAAAAAATAAAAATTAAATAATTAATAATTAATATATAAAAAGAATAAAGCGATAATGGTTTTAAAAAAACGTAGAGGCCAAGGTTAAATGCAGGGTTGTAGGCTAAAGTTTTCCCAACCCCACCAACACAATATATACAGCAGTATTTTGTGGACCTGTATAATTAATTAATTCAATTGACTTGAATTGATAAAAAAAATCAATTGACTTGAATCTCTCTCTCTCGTACTGCTAGTGTTATACTATGCGAGACAAGAAGTAGTAAAAATGAGATATTCTGTGGTATATGCTTTTCACATTACCTGTGCATTATTTATGCATTTCTTGTCAAAAACTACTTCATCTTTTGAAATTAGTATTAATCGTTTTAATAGTTTCGTTCAAAAATATATATAGTTCATTTAATATGAAAGAGAAATAATATGTTATTTTGGAAAATTATATTTTACTAATAATATAATATGAAATAAAGAAATTTTAAAAATTGAAATAAGATGTTGATAGGAAAAAGATAAAATGCTTTTCTTTTCATATATAATAATATCTAAAATATTCTCACCAGATATAATTAAAATTTAATGATCAGAATCAATTTGTAATGCATTAACACGTTTGTCTTAAGAGCATGTTTTAGCATTTTTCATAAAGTATTAAGCATTATTTTTCAGAAAAATTAGGCATCAACAAAGATTTGATGAAGCCGTACAATGCCTGCCTCTATTATGGATACTATCTAAGATTTCTCAAATAAATTCAAGATCTTCGCTACAAGCTCGTCATCAATTAAGGTTGTCAAAATTGAAATCTTACATAAGATTAAGAGAGAATTGCACAATGGTAAAATATAAAATCGTAGCTAAATCGGAAGATTCTACCCAATTATTTTAGTAAGATTGAGAGTGGGTAACAAGATCATAAAACATAAGATCACAACAATAATCGTAGTATCCTACTAAAATGTACGAATAATAGTAAAATATTTAGATTATTTCTACATGATATATGTTAGTAAGTAAATGTATTCGTGAGAAAATTATTCTTTTTAATATTTTTAGACACGTATGATTGAGTTTTTACATGTATGATTGAGTTTTTACACTTTATTACTATCACATGGAACATTCGTTAAACATTAGGGACATATTTCGTCAATTAGTAGGATTATCATAAGTCTATTAGTTAAAGCAAACCCTACAAATGAGATGTTTATTTCCTAAATTCCAAATCTAAAACTTTACCATTTCAAAAGACACACATTCATCATTATCGAACCATAATTGTTGTGCCTATGTATCTTATCATCCTTCCCACTTTTAATGGTGGTGGTCGAAAAATGACCAACCATGCCTGAAATTGGCAAAGATCACACAAAGTCAATGATTTTACAAAAAAAAAATCACAATATTGCTACAACACGTGATTCTACTTAAGATCTGGATCGTTGGGGGGAGTGATATCGTAAAATCTTAAGATTTTAAGATCTAGATCAAGATCTTGACAACCATGTCATCAACATTTTGAATCTCTGGTAGTTTCCTTCCTTTCTTCCTCTAGTATCCTAGATCTCCCTCTTTGCTTGTGCAGTTTGTGTCACCTAGTTTAACCCTTTTCTCCACCCTGTGTGTATCCTAGGTTTTGTATCCCTCATTCTCTCTTGTGTTTTTCGTCTTGTGTTTCTTCTTCTGCTTCCTTCCTTGCTGCTTTCTTTTCCTTTTGTTTGGTTTCTTAACTATGGAAATACAAAAATGCCATAATTCAAACTCATCAAACCATTATCCACGTTCTTTACCTAACATCATCAATGATTCTGCAAAGCATATAAGTTCCAGCAATGACCCTAATAAGGCCCTTCAAACCACCAAACAGAAAGTTGATTTCTACCTAAACCTGCAAGAAAAAGGAGCCAAAATGATATCACACCTAACCAATCCATAACCAATAGGAAAAGCCTGGAAATTGTGATTCCTACAAAATCTACTCAAACAAAAAACTGGAAAAATCGGGAAAACCATAATAGATTTACCAACAAAAAGCATTCTTCTCCCACAAATGATATATTTGTCTATGAAGAGGAATAAATTCAAGAACAATAAGATTTGAATAATTTTTACATCTTGGGAAAATTGATAACAGAGAAACTTATTCATTGTGGCTTTATTCTCTATGCACTATCTAATATATGGTGTAATCCTATCAATCTCATTGTATCTGAAATGGAACCATATGTTTTCAAGATCACTATGGAAAAGAAAGATGTTCATAATCGAATTCTAAAAGGGAGCCCCTGGATTTTCATAAACACTTTGTTCATTATACTTGAATGGAATGGAATTACCCCATTAAGTGCCATGGATTTTGATATAACCCTTATTTGGGTCCAGATATGGGGTCTCCATATCAATGGGAAAACCTCTCAAATGGGGATGAAATTGGGTGATATGCTTGTAGAAAGTTGTGAAGCAGAAGTGTATAAGATATAGTGATGGAGGCTTAGGTCTTGAGAGTGTGCTCCTTTCAAGGTCTCAGGTTCGAATCCTACTAGGTGCAATCAACCCTTGTGTGGGCTAGTCCATACGGAGCTTTGCTCCGGCTTTAAACGGGGCCCCCGCTAGTGGACAGTGGGATTGGTCCCTCTTGGATTAGTCGGTCGCAAGGTCGGATACCAAGATTTCCAAAAAAAAAAATTGTCAAAGTTAAAGTCAAGCTTCACATCAAGGATCCTATAAATCCTAGGATGTACATAGGGAGCAATACTAATGGTGTTACATGGATAAATGTCAGGTATGAAAAAAAATACCCATGTTTTGTTTCAAATGTGGGTTAGTTGGACACAATGAAGAACATTGCAATACCCTAAAAGCCCTAAGCATCGAATCAAAGAAATAAACCCTTTAGGTCCTTGGCTGAGGACCAACCACTCTGGAAGAAGATAGTTTCAACAAAAAAAAAGGATGTTCACCAATAATCCCAGTAGAAGACCTAGTATAAGTAAAAATAGCTTTGTTCCAAAGGCTATGATTGAGAAACTGAATGAATTATCCTTGACATGGAAAGGAAAAATGGAAAAAGAAACTATTAATTGTAACACCCCGAGTTTTTAATTAATTATTTAATAGAATTTTTAATTGCTTTTATTTATTTATTTGAGTGATAAAATTCTTTATTTGATTTATATGAATTATTTGGTGTTTGTTGGACTTTATTGGAAATTAGTGGAATTTTATTTAATTAAAATAATAGAAAAATAGGAATTATGAGTTGCGGGGTGGAAATTAGTATTTTTGTAAAAGTGATGGGCTAAAGAGGGAGTTACTAATAATTAAAGGGAAGTTGTGAATTAAACAAATTAGTATTATGTCATTTATATAGAAAAGGCTTAATACCCTTTTTGGTCTCTTACCTATACCTCGAGGTCCATTTTAGTCCTCTTTCTTTTAAAAGTTCAAATTTGGTCCCTTATGTTGTCAAACAGAATAAAAAAAGTCTTTTCCGTCAAATATGGATAACGGCGTTAGAAGAAGAGGATGTGGCAGCTAAAGTGGATTCTCCAATTCATCACGTGGCGATGATGTGGATATGCTCATTAAAAAGCTTATAAAAATTTTGCATATACCAAGATTCGAACCTTCATCCACTTGGTTTCCAAGCAAACTTCTTTATCACTAAACCATTTTTCTTTTTGTAATTTATTTTACACATTAAACATATCAGGCTTGTTTCTCTTCTTCCCCAAACAATATAGGGTTTCATCTAATCATGAACTGTGAAGTTTTTCATCTAATTTCAATTTCATCTATTATGCAAGAAGTTGAACAAACATCCATTTCAATTTCATCTAATTTCAATTTCTATCAATTTCTATCAATTTCAATTTCAGTTTCACGTAATATCAATTTGAATTGCTAGTTCCCTTGTAGGAGATATGACTATACCCAGAACCTACAAGACAATGAAAAACTTCATAATTTAAATCAACAGAGCAATAAGTGGAATAACGAAAGCTAGGGTTTTGCCGGAAATCGGTGGCGGCGTTGACGGCGACGTCTTTGAAGCTGTAGTTTTGGCCATGGTTGTAGCGGCGAAGATTGTTCGTTTCTGCTGTTCCCAAATCTTAAAGGTGACACGGTTGTTGTTTGGTTGCGCGTGATGGCTGGAAATGGCGGTGCGGTTGGAATAGAGAAGCTCTGAACTTACGGCTTGGGTTTCGTTTGGCTTTGATGATGAATCTCTATGGTGTTGTTCTCGGTTTAGATGCAGTGGAGGTGGAGATCAATCCTACTTTCCACCCTTCTCCTTCCACTTTTCTATTTCTAGTTTTGTTTCTACAATTTTTGTTAATAGATTTATGTGTGGTTATTGTTAGATTTTGTTGGTGAATGTTTCAACTAGTATGGTAGTGTTTGTTGTTGTTATCTTCATTTTCCATGTTTCTCTGCAAAAGTATAATTTGGAACCACACAAATAATACATACAAAAAGAATTGTCAGTTTAATTACCCATGGCACCGTTCAGAATGAAAATGGGTTGTTATATTTAATGTGAAAAATTATTTATAAAATGAAAATTGTACCAGTGGTAAAGAATTGTGTTGTTAACCCAAGTGAATCAAGTTCGAATCTTGGCATGGGGAATATTTTGATGATCTTTTTAATGAGCATATCCACATCAGCGCCACGTGATGAATTAGAGAATCCACTTCAGCTTCCACATCCTCTTCTTCTAACACCGTTATCCATATTTGACGAAAAAGACTTTTTTGATTCTGCTTGACAACATAAGGGACCAAATAGGAACTTTTAAAAGAAAGAGGACCAAAATGGACCCCGAGGTATAGGTAAGGGACCAAAAAGGGTATTAAGCCTATAGAAAAAGTGAGGGGAGTAGAGGTTTTTGTCTGATGCATGAAAAAAGTGGAAAACAAGCAAGGAATGGGAAACCTAAAGGGAGCTTTAGGAAGAGTAAACTATAACCAAGACCTTGGATTTTCTACTGGAAATTAAGGTAAGGGGGAATTACTCTAATATTGGGGTCAAATGCATGAAGGGTAGAGAGGGATCCTCACCCTCCTCTAGGTTTTCTCATCTTTTTCACCTTCGTTGAAGCTTATGTGTTTTTGGAAAAAGTTGTGTGAAATATGTCATAATTGTTGTGATTGTTATGAAGTTTGTACCCTGATTTATGGATGAATTTCATGTATGATGTGTATGTGCAAATCTGAGTTTGAATGTTTATGTTCATGGGGTTTTGGTTTGATAAACAAGTTCTTAGATTTGGAATGGATTGATGATTAAATAATGTTAGTATCTATAATATATGTGTTTTATTTTGTTATAATTGTTATATAATTACTGTATGTCGAATTCTGAGTGTTCTGGTTTTTAAGGAATCGAAATCTGAGGTTTGCAAGTCCTCATATGGTGAAAAACGTAAAATTCAGCATTCTGCAATGGTGACGCACATCACCTTTGTGACGGTCCACCCGTCATTGTGTCAGACGAGTTGAAGGTCGTCAGCTTTGTGACAGTCCACCCGTCACGACCCAGCTAGTTTGGTTTAGATATGGTTTTACCATAACTTGAGTTTCATGACTCCGTTTGAGGTGTGGTTTAAAGAGTTGGAAAGCTAACGCATGGTACTACCTCATGATAAGGTCCTGAGAGGTTAATAGTGTATTTGATAACGTGGTTATATGGTGTTACTTGTTGTGTAATACTAATTAATGGTTAATGATAATGAAAACATTTTTTTTTATTGTTGTGATTGATTGAATTAATGATTACACTATTAGGAGGGATGTTGATGTTGATGTTGAGATGATTATTGATGAGAAATTATATGACCATGATTTTTATGTTGAGATAAAATACTATGATGAGTTTAATAATATTTGAGATGTCTTACATAATTATATGTTGTAAATTATAATTATGTGTATGAGTTGTGGATTGTTGGTATAATTATGTGTTGATGAATATAATTATATATTATTGATGTTGAGACATGTAGTTCCGAATGAGAACTACAGTGATTTCCTTAATTGGTGTTATGTACTATTCGAAGTAGAACTAGTAGTGTTATTGCATATGTATGTCAAGCATGACGTGTCGTGTTGAGATGTGATGAGTCGTTGATTCAAAAGTGGGGATCAGTGATGAGTTTGGGTTCAAAGAGGAACCGAGTTCGAAGAGGAACTGCAATGAGTGAATGAATATCATTAACATAACTCTGATTTTCGTGAAACAGTACCACATGAATTGAGTCAAGATTGTGGATCACATTGGATACATGAAAGCCTTATGAATTATTTTGTTATTGAGAATATTCTATGTGTTTAATGATTATGTGAATATGCTACCCTTACTATGTTTTGCACCGCTAATATATTTGAGTGTATTCTCACCACTCTTTTGTTTTGTTTGTGGTGTTTTATATGTTGTGGTATAGATACTTAGGAGAAGCAATAGATGTTGTGAGTTGGAAGATGACACTGAGGCTTTTCTTCATTTATTTATCGTTTTCCGTTATTTAGTTTTCGGTTGCTCTGATTTGTAACACTGCGAGCGGGTTGTTATCGTTGTTTTAGTTGATTGTTTTAGATTTGTTTAATGTTTTAGGGTATTACATAGTTGGTATCAAAACGGGTCGGTCCATTCGGCCTAGGTTTTGTAAATTGGTTTATTTCCTTTGAATACGACATGTGTGTGAATACTGTCGATGCTCGTTTTTCTTTACTAAACACTTTCTGGCATGAGCGGGATTGAAATAAGTAGGGGAGAAGCTTCTTCTTTCCTGAGGTGTTTCAAGTGTGGAGGGTTGGCTTAGCGTGCCGCTGATTTCAGAGTGTAGGTGTTGTTGAGACTTGTCGCAACTGCGAAAAAACAACCAGCGAAAACGAAACAGAAGAGTCGACACCGAACGTTATTTATCCCGACGCAGGGAAAGGAAACGATCGAAGAAACCTCAAAAGGGAGAAGACATGGTCATCGCAACCATAGTCGGGGTTCGGGAGTCGGTTACGCAAGGGGAAGGTATTAGCACCCCCATGCGTCCATCGTACTCGATGGGATCCACGCTTGTTGTCTAATCAAAGGGTGAGTTATCTAAAGCCTACTGCTAAACAGAAACGAAAAACAAAAGGGGAAAAGAGACTCGATAGGACATCACTGTCCTATACCTACATATTCCTTCGTGCAATGGGAAAGTCAGAGTCAACGTAGTTCGCAGGACTACGGGTGGATGGGGGAAGGTTGCTCGCCAAGACAACGCCGTCTTGTGCCAACGTATCCTCAATCTAACCAGAGAGAGGAAATCAGAGCGGTCATAGTTCAACCTACGAGTCAATGAGTGTTTTTTTATAAGCAATGTTAGGTTAGTGTCCGGCAGTTAGGGTCGATGCCTATTTGCGACAAAACGGAAGTAACGTGCTTTTTTCTGAAAATGATTTGAAACCCAACAATCCCGAAGGATAAAAAAGACTTGAATTTGGTTTGTGTTTTTTAGACAGAAATGGATTGAAGTTAGTTTGAAACTTACATTGCACTAAAGTCTATGACATAAGAGCGAATGCATCACATGGTCGCCCCTAATGTGACGTATGCTAAACACTCTATAAGAGTGAAGGGAGACCCCTCATTCTTCATTTCCTATGTACTTAAGGCTCATGGCGCAAAATGCTCGTTGCATTTATTAAGTGTTTTAGACTTGTTATTGAGATGAGAGGAGAAGACTCAAAGTTGAAAAGAAAAACACTAAGGGAACTCTATCCTAATGTTATCATGCAAAATGACCCTAAGGTTGAGATGAAAGGGAAGTCTACCTAATGTTAGAATACATGGGTTAGCTCCTAATGTCTATCCTACTCCAAGCTTAATCAAAGATTAAGTTGGACTAGGGAATCCTAAGGAAAAATGCAAAGGCAAATCTAAGACTAAAACAAGTCTTAAGACTTAGGGGAGAAGAAAGAAGTAAGAGATGAAGAAGAAGACGCAACAAAGTGAACAAACATGAAGTTTAACTCAAGAGGCAAAGCAACATGGCAAACATCATACTCATACCTGTAACACCCCAAAATTTGCCTTGTTTGTCTTTAGATAACTGGCTTAGGTTTCTTTTCATTTCTTGCATTTGCATTGTGCATAGCATTTGGTTCTTAGCATGGGATCGAGGTATTTGGTTCAACTCAAGGGCAAAAACTTCTTATGAGCTCCATAAGCTCCTCACATCCTTATATGGTGGCCCAAGGGCATTTCAATGAGGGATTATCCAAGTGGTTATATCAAGGGTTGGTGTCCTTACACTGATGACCAAAACTAGGGTTTTATGGTTAAGGGTCCTAAGCTCAAGGAATTGATTCAAACCTTTCACCAAGGTTCTCCATATGTCAAAACAAGTCTAAGGATGGATTTTGAGCCAAAAATTCACCTTGGAAGGCCTCAGATGATTCAGTAGCTTACAGATGAAGTAATCAGTCAAACTGGTCAACTGAAAAGTCAAACTAGGGTTTTGAGAGGTCCTCATCATGGTAACCAAGTCAAGAGACCTTTATTTGGTCTATGGAAGGCTTTCAAGATCACAATTTGCAAAAATCAAGCTTTGGTAAAAAGTTGCTAAATTGGGAAAGTGACTTGTAATTTCAAGTTACTATTTTTGGCATATTTTCAACCAACTTTAACCAAACTTTTCATGATCAAAAATGCTTCAAACGAATTTTTTCCCAACACCAAAGTTGTAGATCTCTTTCTCCTCTTTCCAAAGAGTTGTGGATCATGATCATATCATTTTTAGATCAAGAGTTATGGGCATTTGAAGTTAAAGGGCATTTGGTGTTCCACCATGCATACCATTTTTACATAACTTGCAAGATGCATTTTAACTCACCAATATGGCTTCTAATTGTTCAGTTCACCTCACCACACTCCAATGCACCTCAATTAGCATCATTTTGAGCCAAGAATTGAATGAATCCGTGGATTACATAGTCATAACTCATCATTATACAATTTGGCAAGTTCACTTGGAATTCATAATTCAGTTACTCTCTAGCCCCAAGATCAATCCAAAGGTTCTCATGGCATCAAAAGGAAAACAGTCATGCACTTTTCATGAAGAATGCACGAGTAGAATACCTCATGTGCACAAACTTGCAAATTTGCAAAACAGCCCAAAACTCATTGCTCTCAAGTCCTTGAAGTTTAAAACCCTAAACAGTGGCATTGGCACACTATATAAACTAACTCACACGAATTTCTCAGCAGCTACTATTCATTTTCATCACCTTTCAAAGTTTTTGCTCTCAAGTTTCTCTCCTTCGATTCTCCCAATCCTTCAAGGTTCCTCCATTTTTCTTGGTTGGTTTAGGATCAGTGAAGCACAAGGAAGAGAAATCCACCACTGTTTTGAGGTTTAAGCAAGGAATTCATCAAGTTGAGTTCAGAGCTTCAACTTTCGGATTCAAGGATTCAGGCTAGTTTGAAGGTCTAATTTCATTTATTTTGCAATTAGACGGTTGAAAGAGTTGATCTGCAGCTTATCTTGGAGTTTCTTGACGTATTTCCATTTCTGCAAATCTCAGGTGAGCTCCAAATTCATAGATCTAGAATTGATTTTTGTTGTGTGTTTAATGTTCATCTTGATGTGCTGAGCTCATATATGTGTTTGGTTTTGATTTTCAACGTGAATCATGGCTGAAATTTAGATCTGAAATTTTCAGATCCAAACTTGTTTCGTTCGATTCTTGAAATATATGCATGCTAAATGATTTTGAGTGGCATATTTGTGATCTACGTGAGTTGCTGAACATTTTGATGTATGATTTGTTGTTTTTGGTTGTTGTTTGAAGTTTGGTGACCGGAGAGTGGCCGGAGAAGATGACCGGCGCTTCTCCGGCCGGTGAGGGTTTAATTAGGGTTTGTGGTTTTCCAGTTTGAATCTCATGCGTTGGATTGTGATTAATTTTCCAGTTTGATTCTCGTGCGTTGGATCTTGATTATGTAATGTTAATTAAGCTGATTAGGGTTTAGTGGATCTGATTAAGTCATGACCGTTTGATTTCATTTAATTAGTGCATTTGAATGTGGACCATTGGATCATTGACTTTGCTTCGTTTGACTTTGAATGGGAGCCTGTGGATCTAGAGACTTTCCCTTGTTTGACTCAATCTCAGCCGTTCGTTGTTTCTGAAGGCTTGATAGCGTTTGGGCCTCTTTTGCTGTTCACACCCCCGTTTCTGAGCCCATGCCCATTTGCACGCGTTTGGATTTCTTTTTGCACCCCTGTCTTCATTTCATTTTCTTTTTATTTTCTATTTTCATACCATTTCATAATTAATTGTTAAAAATACTTGCATGTGCTAAAAAATTCTAAAAAATTTCATCATTCCTCCTCATTATTAAAATTAATTTTTCACATTTTATTTTATTATTTTTGCATTTTAATTGCATTAAATATTAATTTTCCAAATTAATTTTTCTCATTTGCACTTCATATTGTATCATTTATTTCTCTCATTTGAAAAGTGATTTGATCCTAATTCTTTTTGGGTTGTGTTCTTAGCATGTTGAGGTATGTTTGAGATTTTTGGTATGATTTTTAGGTCCTGTTTGGATGACTTTTGATGTGTGGCTTTGAGCATGAATGCATGAAATCCTATTGATGCTTTGACCTAATTGTTGATTGACTTTGGTTCTGATTCATTGCTTGTGGATTTGATATGTCAATTATACATGTTTTAGATGCTTGAATACTGAATGACATAATTTTTTAGGCATGTTTGTTATTTCTTTGAAGCATGAACTTTAACTTGTCCAACTAGTGAATGTATGCTTCATGTTTGGTTTGCTTGATCATGAAGGCACTTGTGCCATAATTTGGGGTCTTGTTTGAGAATTGATAGCATGTTAATTGACTTCTGGTTGTGATATTTGGATCTCATCTTTGCATGTTTGATGTTTGCCTTGCACCTTAAGTCACTTGTTTCACAAGAATGAATCATGTTTCACTTCACTTCACTTCTTCTTCTTTGCTTCTTAATTGATTGTGAAAGTGTTTGTATGACTTGAATGATGTTTGAAGATTTTGTTTAGGCACATATTTAGGATTGTGTCACTTCTGAACTTGGTTTACTTTGTGGAATTTTTACTTGGTTGCTTTACATGATCACTTCTTTTCATCTCACTCCTTCTTTAATGACTTGAATGATACTTGATTGACTTCTCCCTTTTCTTTTTGACTAATTGTGCATGATTAATATTAGAGGTCAGTAGGACCATTAGGTTCTGAACTTGATGTTTGATTCACTTTAGAACTTGATTCTTTATGGCCTTATGCTTGTTTGAGTTTCATTTTGTCATATGTGAATACTTCTAACATTTTCAGGGGCAAATGGTAAGTTGTTTGAATGTGGATATGCTTCCACATTTTACCTTCTTCCTTTATCTTTTAACTTTCATACTTGTATTTGAAGTGAGCTTAGGCCACTTGTGTTTCACTTCTCTCTCTCCTCCTTCTCTTTCACTCATTTCATCCCTCGAGTCTCAAGACTTGTTTAAGTCTTGGATTCTCTCCCTTTAGAGCTACCTAGTCCAACTTAATTTTCGATTAAGCTTGGAGTAGGATTAGCATTAGGTTAGGTAGTCGTCTCTCCTAAACCTCACTAACCATAGGACATCTATGCATGATAACATTAGGACTCTTAGTTTCCCTTTAGAGTTTCCTTTTGTGTCGCTTCTCTTCTTATCTCAAACTTCTTGAAAACACTTAATAAAATATAACGTATATTGCGCTCGAGCCTTAAGTGTAGGAAGTGAAGAACGAGGGGTCTCCTCTCTTCTTCTAGGGTGTTTTGCATACGTCTCATTCGGGGGCGACCATGCGACTCACTCGTTCCCGCATGGTAGACTTTGGTGCAATGTAAGTTACGAACTAACTCAAAACACTTCTGTCTAAAAAACACAAAACAAATTCAAATCTTTTTTTATCCTTCGGGATTGTTGGGTTTCAAACTTCATTTTCAGAAAAGAGCTCGTCGCTCACGTAAAAAAACACTTACCCACCCGTGGTCGTACCCACGAACTACGTCAGCTCTGATTCCTCTCTCTCGTCCGATTGAGGATACGTAGGCACAAGACAACGATTGTCTTGGCGAGCAACCTTCCCCCACAGTTCCCGTCCGAACTACGTTGACTCTGAATTTCCCATTGCACTGAGGGAGTACGTAGGCCTAGGACAACGATACCGTCCTATCGAGTCACTTCCTTTTCTTTTCTTCTTCGTTTCTCCGTTCTTTCCCGTTCTCGTTCCTTCTTCGGTCCAGTAGCAGTGGAATTCCAGACGACAACACCCTTTGATGCAGACAGCAAGCGTGGATCCCATCGAGTACGATGGACGTGTTGGGTGCTAACACCTTCCCTTCGCGTAACCGACTCCCGTACCCGTTCTCTTGGTCGCGTGACCGTGCTCTTTCCCTTCTTCCAGGTTTACGCAGTGTTTCCTTTCCCTCTCTTGGGATAAATACACTTTGCTGGCGACTCTATGTCTTTTGCGCCACTCTCGCGTTTGTACCGTTGGATGTGAATCTTTTCGGGAGCGACAATACCAAGTAATCACCAATCATCACGTCCAAACAAACAAGATCATGTAAGGCTAAGTGTTCAAACACACTTAAGTGATCTAGAATTCCATAAGAGATGCAATAAGACATACAAAAATGATATATAAGACCAAATGAGGTGAGATACAAGATAGGGCAGCAAGCACATCGTGTCATAACAAGCTCAAATCATCAAAGAAGGAACATCATCCATCACACTCAAAACATATGTCAAAACTAGGAAAAATATTCACTTATGTCATTCATGCAAGCAACAAAAGATCATGTGAGGCAAGAAGTGAGAAAATGTCACTCAATGGACACCATATTAAGAGGATCGGAACCTCGCACATGTTATTCAAAGCAAACAAGAGTCACCAAGCCTTCATTAGATCATATGAGAAGGCATCACAAAGAAACTAGTTCAAAACATCCAAAGAGTAATGCCAAAACATTGTCAACTTGGAAAATCGACCACACATAGAAAAATGATTAAATGAGAATGATTCCAAAGCCTCAAACAAGCCAAGACAGTACATGATCACATCATATAATCACTTCAAGCTTCATTTAAGCACAAGTGGTCATAAAGATCCAAACTAGGTCAAGTACCCAAAACATTCCATTCAAAGTTCAAGCTACATGTAAGCATCAACCAAAAATAGAAACATGCAATATAAAAATCCAAATAAATTCAAAAATCATTTTGTATCCATAAATAATACATTTACAAAATATCTCAACAATAATCACATAATTTCATCATCAAATGGATCAAACATCACAAATTTCATTAGTGTTTCCTTTCCCTCTCTTGGGATAAATACACTTTGCTGGCGACTCTGTGTCTTTTGCGCCACTCTCGCGTTTGTACCGTTGGATGCGAATCTTTTCGGGAGCGACAGCTGGCGACTCTGCTGGGGAAGTGGTTGACCTATGTTGGTCCATCCCTAAGCGAGTCAATCCTAGCGCTTGTTTGTTTTTTTTTTTTTTTTTTTTTTTTTGGGTGTTTGTTTTTATGGTGCTTTACTTTGTTGTATATTACTGTATTACTATTTACTGTAGTTTTACTTTACTGCTTTACTATTTTTACAGCTTTTATTGCATTGCATTTCATATTATTACTGTCATACTGGATATTGCTATGCTGTTCTGCTGCTGGATTTTCTGTTTGCAGGGTGGGTTGGATTCATGAGAGAAAAGCCCGATACCAAGGCTTGAGCATACACCTATGATTAGCGTGGAAAGTAGTGTGACTTGTTTGCCATTTGGCCAGACGAATTATACATGAAAACTCCACATCCAGACGAGGTTTTCTTGGTAATATTATGTCCTGTCCATTTGGGGCAGACGATGGAATATAACTTGGAAAGCTGTCGACTCTGGCGACCATTCCCGAGGACTCAGTTGCGGCACTCCTCCCGAGATGTGACAGTGGCAGCCCACGTTTTGTGGCAAACCCATTGCACATTCTCGATCCGAGGACCCAATGCTGGGAACTTGCTATAGGATTTCCCTTTTGTAGTGAATAAGCGGACGACCTCTGTGATTGGCGATAGCATTGTATCCTTCGGGCTGAATGTGCTATTGCTTCTCAAACCTCTGAAGCTGAGGATCTTTTGTTTTGGAGAATCGGTTGAGGCCTCCTCTTTTGATGATGATGCCAAACCAGAAATGGTGAACGTATCATCATTTCTCGACCTGAGAGCCCGGGATACTGAACATCCTAGTACCCACATGTGAGAGGGGATGGGTGTTTGCAGGTTTACAGGTAACTGAGACCTCCAACCTACCTGGTTTCTGGGTTTCTCATCTGTGTATATTATCCTGATGTTCTGACGGTTTGATTGGGTTGTTATTTTGGATTTTTGGGTTTCTGGTTTTCTGGGTCTTATTCAGTCAGCAGAACAGCAGCAATTTGAGCATTTTGGATACCTTGATCCCATGCCTGCATTTTGCATCATCTTTTTGCATTCTGACATGTTTGTTCATTTGTAGGGTTGCATCCTAACTTTGATTCCGGTTGTCTGAAGACTGTCCATGATGAGTATTAGCGCTGAAAAAAGAAAGAACATCATCCCGTACAAGTTCCCAGAGCTTCATCTAGACGCTGTGCACAAGATCTCGGCTATGGCAAAACCTGAGGTATTGGCAGATTTCAGAGGAGAATATGGGAGGATTCTGAGTTTCGCCCGGAATGTTACCAATTATGAGTTCAGGGCCCTGCACACTCTGGCACAGTTCTATGACCCTCAACTCCGGTGTTTTCTATTTGCTGATTATCTTTTGGCTCCAACGTTGGAAGAATTTGCTCTTATTTTGGATGTTTCGGTCAAAGAAGGAGCTCCCTTCTATCCTTCTAAGGAGTTTCCTAATTTGGAAAGGGTTGCTGCTACTTTACGTTTGGATCAGTCACTGTTGAAGAAAAATATTGCTAGTAAAGGGGGTTATCAAGGTTTTCACACGAAGTTTTTGATCGAACAGGCTGCTACTTGTGCTAAGGCTAAGTGTTGGTCAGTGTTCAATGCAATTCTGGCTATGTGTGTTTATGGAACGGCGTTATTCCCTAATGTGAAGGATTTTGTAGATGCACATGCTGTCCGGATATTCACCACGAAGAATCCGGTACCTACCTTGCTTGGGGATCTGTATTATTCGATGCACTATAAGAATGAGAAAAGGAGAGGCGGACCTCTTTATTGTTGTGCTTCAATTTTCTATAAGTGGTTTGCTGATCATCTTCCCAAATCTGGGGCATTCGAAGACACTAAAGGAACTTTAGATTGGGCAAAGAGATTAATGGGGTTAAGGGCCGACAACTTAGTTTGGATCAATCGTGATTTGTTGGGCCGAGAGATCCTGTTTAGTTGTGGAGGTTACCCAAACGTACCTTTAATAGGAAGGAAGGGGGGAATTAACTACAACCCCATTCTTGCTATTAGGCAATTTGGGTATGCTTTAAAGGAGCCGCCAAAAGGCCAAGATGTGCAAGAGTCTCTATTTTTGGGTGAGGAAGCCAATCTGGAGGTGTTGAAAGAAGCTGAAACGCTTGGAGAGATCGCCATAAGAAAGGAAAGACTTCTTTTGGAAAGTGTAACAACAAAGCTTTTCGTGCGTATGAAGACTGGGTTCAGAGCAGAGTAGAAAATGTACTTTTGCCATTCTGCAGGGAACCTCCTTCTTACCCTTTGCTGATTGAACCCCCAACCATGATTGAGATGGAGAAGTACAATCAATTATGGGCTGAAAAGGAGAAGATTCGAGAGGAGAACCGTGAGTTGCAAAAGGAAATCTACCAGTTAAAACATGAGCGAGGTGAGGCTGTTCATATTGCCAAGCTGAAGACAGAACGTCTCGCTGAGAAAGAAAAGGAGCTGGTTGAAGAGATAGCAGCTAGGAAAAGGGTAGGACAAGCTCTAAAAGGCGTTTGCAAGACTCTCAAATCCAAGAAGGATGACTTAGCCAAGGCTTGGGCGAAGATTCAAAGGTTCAATGCTTACCGAGATACTGCAATCACGGCCAACAAGCAGAAAGAAGATAAGCATTTGGAGCAGATTGAGAGTCTGAAGGTGAAGCTCAGGAAGAAGGACGAGGAGATCTTGTCAGGGACGTTCCGAAGACATGCAGTTGAAGAACGGCTCAAAGAAGCCATAGCAACCATGGAAGAGCTAAAAATACAAGCAGGAGTGAAGAGGTCTAAGTGGGAGTGCTCTAGCTCAGGCAGTGGCCCTCATACGGTGCAAGATCCTTGAAGGGAACTCTACTCAGTAGTTTGTATTTTGTTCTTTCTTTGTATTTTGGGTCACCACCAGAATTGTTGACTAGGACCTCTGCTTATTTTTGTTTCAGGCTATTTTTTTGGTACCTTGGGTTGTAATTTCTGACAGTGATTCACTCTGATTTATATGAGCAGCAGTTTCATCCTATTTCACCTTTAAACTGGAATCAAGGGGTGGATCACCCTGCAAATATACAAACATGTTTGCATTTGCATTTGCATAATCATAATCATTTTTGCATTGCAGGTTATCTTGGTTTCTCTGGTTTTCTTATGCTCTCTCTTTCTTTCATTCAGGATTGATCAACCAACTCATCGTTATTCTACTCGGCTCAATCAAAACAGAGTGATGGACAAAGTTCAGGCAGATATGGCCGCTATGCAAGCTCGCATCGACCAGTTCATGGAAATGATGCAGGGTGTGGTGCAAAGTCAGAACGAGTTTAGAACTCTGGTTCAGCCGTTAGTGGCGCAGGTCGACGAAAATGGTATCCTACACGGTGGTCTTATTAACCGTAATATCCCTCCGGACGGAGTTGGTGCTGGTGGACAGGGCAGAATTCCTACAGTGGTTGGAGAGGGAAGTACTGTTCGGGCTATCCATGGCCATCATTTTGATGATCAACAGGACGATGTGTTCTCGGTCAGGAGTCTAGATGCTGCCCTTCCTGTGGTCAGTGATGAAAGAATCCGTTTAATCGAAGCTCAATTGAAAGGAGTGGCGAAACAGGATGATTTGGGGATTGATTTGGACGACCTAGGGTTGGTCCCAGATATTGTTATTCCACACAAGATTCAGATTCCTACGCTAGAAAAGTACAATGGTTCTACCTGCCCAAGGACTCATGTGAAGGCCTATACCAGGAAGATGGCTGCTCACGCTAAGGATGAAAAGTTAATGATGCACTTCTTCCAAGACAGCCTGTCTGGCGCGTCTTTGGAATGGTACATGGGGCTAGAAAGTAGAGATGTTCGTACCTGGAGAGAGCTAGCTGTAGCTTTCATCAAGCATTATCAGTACAACACGGACATGGCTCCCAACAGAACTCAGCTGTTGAGCATGTCCTAGAAGAATGATGAGAGTTTCAAAGAATACGCGCAAAGGTGGCGTGAGCTGGCGGCTAGGGTGCAGCCACCAATGCTAGAGAAAGAGATGCTAGATATGTTCATGGACACACTGCCTAAGCACTACTATGAGAAGCTTTTGCCTTATTCTCTAGGCAAGTTTGCAGATGTGATTGCTATTGGGCAGAAGATAGAGGTCGGAATTAAGGCTGGGAAGGTTTCTAGCGGTGATGGATCGTCTTCCGGACAGGGAAAAAAGCTGTTTGATAATTATAAGAAGAAGGGAGAGACCAACGCTGTATCATCCCACAGGGGAAAAGGGAAACAGCGTCAGTTTAACAATCAACAGGTAGCATCAGTAACCATTCCAGCAACGTTACCTCCACCACAGCAGCAAAGGGGTAATGCTAATCAGAATAGGCAGCAGGGTCAGTATCAGAACAGACAGAGGAATGCAGAGAGGCATTTTGATCAACCCCCAATGTCGTATGCACAGTTGTTGCAACATTTATTGCAGTTGCGTCTAGTTGAGCTTCGTACCCTGGCTCCACCAACAGGGGAACTCCCACGAGGCTACGATGCTAACGCACACTGCGATTTTCATTCTGGTGCTCCTGGGAACACGGTGGAGAAGTGCAGGGCGTTTCAGCACAAGGTGCAGGACCTTGTGGATTCTAAAGCCATCAATTTCTCGAATGACGGACCTAATGTTATTCAAAACCCGATGCCTAATCACAATGGGCCAAGGGTGAATGCTATAATTGAGGACTGTGATACTTTGAATTTGATCATGGATGTGGAGGAACTGAAGACTCCATTGGTGGTGGTTAAGAACAGGTTATTGAAAGGTGATGTCTATCCGGGCTGTGGTGAGAATTGCTCAGATTGTTTGATAAAGGCTAATGGTTGTGATTCGTTGAAGAGGGGTATTCAGAATCTGATTGATGAGGGCTGTTTACAGTTTGACAGAGGTAATCAGCTAGAAGAGGTTGTCAGTGAAAAGGTTGCCACTATCACTATTCCGTTCAAAACAATTACTATTTCTGGTCCAGCAAGGCCACCTCCAGTCATTATCACAAGGGCTGGACCCATTCCGTACGAGAGTTCTAAGGCTATTCCGTGGAATTATGGTGCAGAGGTGTTTGTCAATGGGCAAAAGCAAGAGCTAATGAATACTTCACCATTGGGTTCTAGTTCAGGGGTTAAAGTTGAGACTGATGCTATAACCAGAAGTGGTAGAGTGCTCCCTCCGATTAATGATCAACCCAGTACCTCTAGGCAAGATAGAGGAAAACAGGCGATGGATGGTTCTGTTCAGACCCCAGTGATTGTGGAATCTACAGTGAAGCCGGTTGATGATGCTTTTTCGGAAAATGTGGAGGAATTTATGAGGCTCATCCGAAAAAGTGATTATAAGATCGTGGACCAATTACATCAGACCCCGTCCAAGATCTCTATTCTGTCTCTGCTCTTGTGTTCTAAGGCTCACAGGAATGCTCTTTTGAAGGTTTTGAATGCAGCATACGTTCCTCAAGAGATTTCTGTTAATCAGCTGGAAGGGGTTGTAGCGCACGTGAACGCGAGTAACGGCCTGGGTTTTACAGATCTTGACTTGACTTCTGCTGGCAGGAATCATAACAATGCCCTGCATATTTTGATCGAATGCCGTGGCTCGCTGATGTCACATGTTTTGGTTGATACTGGTTCATCGTTGAATGTATTGCCCAAGAAAGCGTTAATGAAGTTGGATACTCGAGGACTTATTTGTACACCAAGCGACTTGGTGGTGCGAGCTTTTGATGGCTCGAAGAGATCTGTTTTTGGCGAGATTATGCTTCCAATCAAGGTTGGACCGGAAATCTTTAATGCAACGTTTTACATCATGGATATTCAGCCAGCGTACAGCTGTTTATTGGGTCGCCCTTGGATCCATGGGGCAGGTGCTGTAACTTCCACTTTACATCAAAAGCTGAAGTATATGGTTGATGGTCACGTAGTGACAGTATGCGGAGAAGAAGACATAATGATCAGTCAGCTGTCAACCTTCAAATACGTGGAAGTGGATGGGGAAATCCACGAGACGTTGTGCCAGGGATTTGAGAAGGTGAAAGTTTCTGAAGAAGTTGTTCAGTCTGAAGCTGTAGTGCAGCCTGTAGTGGTAAATCAACCTGAGGGTTCCATGTCTTCGTTAAGAGACGCCAAAGCTGTGGTTGAAGCGGGTAGCTCACAGAGGTGGGGCCAGGTGGTTGAAGTCCAGAAAAAGAAGGATACTTATGGATTGGGATATAAGCCATCCAAAAGAGATGAGGATCCCCCAAAATTCTATGGCCCTGTCCGGTTCACTAGCGCTGGAGTTTTCTTCGACAAAGTTAATGCTATTGAAGAGGAAGGAGACAGTGATTGCGACATGGATAGCTGGATCCGTCCTTGTGTCCCAGGGGAAAGTCTGCACAACTGGTCTTCCGAGAAAGTCATTCAAGTGACAGGCTTCGAGTAATTGCTTTGTTTTCCTATTTTGTTAATCCTACGTTCTGCCCAAGACGTAGTGATTCTGTTTGTAGGGCTTTTAACTGTCGCATGTTTTGCTTTATCATCAATAAAGGACTTTTCACACTCAAATATTTTGATCTCTGTCTTTCTGTTTTTATTTTTATGCATTAAAAAACCCACATCAAGATGGCAATGTGTTTCTTTTGTTGCATCATAATAAAACATACCTCATAAATCATTGCAGGTCTTTTTGTTCAGATGACACCGATCATGACTCAGCTATAGCTCGGTATGACTTTGACAATCCAATCTATCAGGCTGAAGAAGAGGCTGACGAAGATTGTGAACTGCCCGAAGAATTGGCCAGATTGTTGAAGCAAGAGGAGAGAGTCATCCAACCTCATCAGGAGGAAATTGAGATTGTGAATCTGGGAACCGAGGACGCTAGAAAGGAAGTAAGAGTAGGGGCTGCGTTGGAAGACAGTGTCAAGGGAAGATTGATTGAGATGCTCCGTGAGTATGTGGACATCTTCGCCTGGTCTTACCAAGACATGGCTGGGCTGGATACTGATATTGTTGTACACCGGCTACCACTCAAAGAAGGTTGTGCTCCGGTCAAGCAAAAGTTGAGAAGAACTAAACTGGAGATGTCTGTCAAGATCAAGGAAGAGGTTCAGAAGCAGTTGGACGCCGGATTTCTTGCCGTAACAAATTATCCTCCATGGGTTGCTAACATCGTGCCTGTACCTAAGAAGGATGGGAAGGTCAGGATGTGTGTTGATTACAGGGATTTGAATAGAGCCAGCCCAAAGGATGATTTCCCGCTCCCTCACATTGACGTGTTAGTTGACAATACTGCTCAGTATTCTGTGTTTTCCTTCATGGATGGCTTCTCTGGGTATAACCAAATCAAAATGGCCCCAGAGGACATGGAGAAGACTACATTCATAACACCGTGGGGAACTTTCTGCTACAAAGTGATGCCCTTTGGATTGAAAAATGCAGGGGCAACTTACCAGCGGGCGATGGTGACTCTCTTTCATGATATGATTCACAAAGAGATTGAAGTCTATGTTGATGACATGATTGCGAAGTCACAGACGGAAGAAGAACATTTGGTGAATCTTCAGAAATTATTTGAAAGGTTAAGGAAATTCAGACTAAGGTTGAACCCAAACAAATGCACCTTCGGGGTGAGATCAGGAAAATTGCTGGGGTTTATTGTTAGTGAAAAAGGTATTGAGGTTGATCCTGCAAAGGTAAAAACCATACAAGAAATGCCTGTGCCGAAAACAGAAAAAGAGGTTCGTGGTTTCTTGGGGAGATTGAATTACATTGCTAGGTTCATCTCGCATCTCACAGCCATGTATGAACCAATCTTCAAGTTGCTAAGAAAAGATCAAGCGGTCAGGTGGAATGAAAATTGTCAAAAGGCATTTGAAAAGATTAAAGAATACTTGCAGGAACCTCCGGTCCTTATGCCACCGGTGCCAGGAAGACCTTTGATTATGTATCTCACGGTTCTTGAGAATTCAATGGGTTGTGTGCTCGGTCAACAAGACGAGTCAGGTAAAAAAGAGCACGCCATCTATTACCTGAGTAAGAAGTTTACCGATTGCGAGTCAAGATACTCGATGCTGGAGAAAACATGTTGTGCACTCGCTTGGGCCGCTAAGCGTTTGAGGCAATACATGTTAAACCATACAACCCTTTTGATTTCGAAGATGGATCCAATCAAGTATGTGTTTGAGAAGCAAGCACTTTCGGGTAGAATAGCCAGTTGGCAGATGGTTCTGACAGAATATGATATTCAGTATGTTTCCCAAAAGGCCATTAAGGGAAGTGTGTTGTTAGAGTATCTTGCCGAACAGCCAATTGTGGATTATCAAACGATGAAGTTTGAATTTCCGGATGAGCATATCATGTATCTGAAGATGAAGGATTGTGAAGAGCCTTTGCCTGATGAAGGACCTGAGATTGGATCTCAATGGAAGATGGTTTTTGATGGGGCTGTTAATTCATATGGCAACGGAATCGGGGCAATCATTACGACTCCACAGGGTTCTCATATACCCTTTACTGCCCGATTAGAGTTCATATGCACCAACAATGAGGCGGAGTATGAAGCATGCATCATGGGGTTAGAAGAAGCAATTGATTTGAGAATCAAGAACCTTGATGTTTATGGTGATTCTGCGTTGGTGGTTAATCAGATTACAGGAGAATGGGAGACCCGACAAGTAAATCTTGTTCCATATAACAATTATGCCAGAAGATTGCTACCTTTCTTTGACAGAATAGACTTCCATCATATTCCCCGTATAGAGAATCAGATGGCTGATGCGTTGGCAACATTGTCATCAATGTATAAAGTGAATCTTTGGAATGAAGCTCCCTCAATCAGAATCATGCGCTTGGATAGACCTGCTTTTGTATTTGCAGTTGAAGGGGTATCAGATGGCCAGCCTTGGTATCATGACATTAAGGTCTTCTTGAAGAGTCAGGAATACCCAGTCGGGGCATCTTCCAAAGATAAAAAGACATTGAGGAGGTTATCAGGAAACTTCTTTTTGAACAAGGACGATGTGTTGTACAAGAGAAACTTTGACATGGTCTTGCTACGTTGTGTTGATGAACACGAGGCAGGCTTGTTAATGGAAGAGGTTCACGAAGGCTCCTTCGGTACTCATGCCAATGGGCATGCTATGGCCAGAAAATTGTTGAGAGCAGGGTATTATTGGATGACTATGGAGTCTGACTGTTTTAAATACGCCCGGAAATGTCATAAATGCCAGATTTATGCTGACAAGGTGCACGTACCGCCTACTCCTCTGAATGTTTTGTCATCACCTTGGCCTTTTGCTATGTGGGGCATTGACATGATTGGAAAGATCGAGCCAACTGCTTCAAATGGACATCGTTTTATCCTGGTGGCTATTGATTATTTCACGAAGTGGGTGGAAGCAGCGTCGTATGCCAATGTCACCAAACAAGTGGTAGCCCGGTTTATTAAGAAGGACATCATCTGCCGGTATGGAGTCCCGGAGAGAATCATTACTGATAATGGTTCAAATCTGAATAACAAGATGATGAAGGAGCTCTGCCAAAGCTTTAAAATCGAACATCACAATTCCTCTCCCTATCGTTCGAAGATGAATGGGGCTGTCGAAGAGGCTAATAAGAACATAAAGAAGATTGTGCAGAAGATGGTAGTGACATACAAAGACTGGCATGAGATGTTGCCTTACGCTCTGCATGGATATCGTACTTCGGTGCGCACCTCGACTGGGGCAACTCCTTTCTCACTGGTGTATGGCATGGAAGCAGTCTTGCCATTAGAAGTTAAGATTCCTTCTTTGAGAATTCTGACAGATGTGAAGCTGGATGAAGCTGAATGGGTGCGTTCCCGGTTGAATGAATTGAACCTCATCGAAGAGAAGAGATTGAAAACCATTGCGCATGGCCGGTTGTATCAGAGCAGGATAAAGAAAGCCTTTGATCAGAAGGTGCGTCCTCGGTGTTTTCAAGCTGGTGAATTAGTTCTGAAAAGGATCACTCCTCCTCAAACAGATCACAGGGGCAAGTGGACTCCGAATTACGAAGGGCCATATGTAGTAAGACAGGTTTTCTCTGGTGGAGCCTTATTACTCTCAACTATGGATGGCGAAGATTTTACATCCCCTGTGAACGCGGATGTAGTCAAAAAATACTTTGCATAAAAGAGACCCGCTGAACATAAAAAGAAGGTTCAGGCAAAAATGGGGCATCCTGGCGAACCATAAAAAGAAAAGGTTCGGGCAAAAATTAGGGATAAAAAGAAAAAAGAATAAACCCGCAAGGTTGAAAACCTGAAAAGGCAACCTTGGCAAAAATGGGTATCCCGGTGGATTGAAAACCCGAGAAGGGCTATCCAGGCAAAAGTTAGGGATTTTAAAGCAAAAACTATGATCCGCGTTCGATCTGTGATCACTGTTCGCACTTGGAAAATTCGGAGGAAAGGAATCAGTCCAGTTAGTCGTCTTCGAAGGCCAAAGTATCTGCGGATGAACAAGTCATATGGGTTATAGCTGAGTTGAGTCATGGTGGATGTCTGTTCCCCACATTGCCGACATTTGTATTTTCTTTTGCTTTTTGTGCAATTACCTCTTTTCAGGAATTGCTTCCAGATGTAAATGCCTATTCACAGGCCAATTCATTCAATAAAGTTTGCATTTCAGTTAAAGAGCTTTCGTTTTCTGTTTTACCTGTTTTGTTTGTGAAAATGTCCGATATTTTTTATAAAAACATTACATGCTAAAACGTTGAGCTTTATGACGCAAGATGGAAAAACAGTGGCAATTGCTTAGGCGACAGTCACCATGTGGATAATCAATGTATTCATTTTTGCACGTAGACCTTTTGTCGGTTTTGCAGGATGACGGATGTACCTCCCCAGTAGAGTTGCTCTCTCGATCTTTGAAGTCTGATCGTCCTCAGCAGGTTATTACTCTTCCCCATCAGAGTATCGAGGGTCATCTTCCTCAACCAGAGTATAAAGAAGTAATTCCCTAAGTGGAGTCGTTAAGGATCGTCCTCCTAGCAGGATATAAGAGGTTTTTTTTTCCAGGCCAAAGTTGTGACTTGGCACATCTTTCTTCAGCAAGTGATGTCTCCCTACGAAGCATGGGACAACTATTTGTTCCCCAGCTAGTCAGGAAGCATGTGTTATCCCCTAGCAGGTGAATGTTGACAATTACTTTCTCTCCCAAGCGGAGTCGTTGAGGATCGTCTTCCTCAGCAAAGTACAGAGGATTATATGCCCAGCCGAAGTCGTGTCTGGATTATTATTCCCCAGCAAGTACTTAGAAGTTGATTGCTTTGAGGTGAATGTTGCCGTCCCTCCAACAGGAAGTTTGTGGACGAAGATGTTGTTATCCCCACAGGGTCCTGGTGCATACTTTCCTCGGTTGGTCAGAAAGTATAGTCTCGACGACAATGGTTTGATCTAGTACCCAGCAGGGTGAGGGTAAAGTTACTTCCCTAGCAGCAGATTAAGCTCATTTCTCCAAGCAGAGTCTAGTGGTGAGTGGTAGCCCCAGCAGGTCTTAAGGCCAATCGTTTTTGGCAGGCGCCGAAGCCAAGTTCTGAAATAGTCGGTCGTCCCCAGCGGTGGAATTTCCATCTTCAGTATTCATATCCCTCCCCAGCTGAGTGGGTATTCTCTCAGAGCTTCGTCCATCTCCGGCAGAATTGGTGATTATGATCTTCCCTAGCAGGGAGAGGTTTTTCTCAACAGGATTTCTTTGGTTTGGTGGCAATTTAGTTTGCCATCCCCAGCGAAGTTGCTTCTGGTCTTCAGCATTTATTTTGCTGAGACATCTCTCTTGCATTGCATTAGCATTTGTTTTGCATGGCATCCTCCCAAATGCGTAGCATTTCCACTTCATGTGGAACATTACGGCAAAATTCAAACATATGCATCTGAAGCGTAAGCCAGGTTTGAGTTTTCATTCGTCAGGAAAGCCGAATTTCAGAAAGATGTCTTTACTCCACAGGTGTTGGGTTAAGCAATATTTGACAGTTCCCCGGCAGAATGTCTTGCCAGGATTATTTATCCTTGATTTTATTTGTACCCCTTCGTCCAGGTGGTCCCTTGGTTTTTTCCCTCAAAATTTTTACCGTCAGACACTCGTCCGTGTTTCTTTCAGCACCCGTCCGTGTTTGAACCTTTTAAGTCAATGTCCGTCCGCATTGACTTTCGACACTCGTCCGTGTTCTTTCAGCACCCGTCCGTGTTTGACTCATTTGTTTCAATGACCGTCCGCATCGACATTTGACACTCGTCTGTGTTTCCTTCAGCACCCGCCCATGTGTGAACCTTTGATTTCAATATCTGTCCGTATTGAGCTTTTGATGACACTCGTCCGTGTTGCCTTCCATTCCCCAGCGAGATTAATTCCCGATAAAGTTGCTTTACGACCTTTTTCAATACCCGTCCGTATTGAAATCTTTTACACCCGTCCGTGTACCTTTTTCAATGCTCGTCTGTATTGAATCCCTTTGGCACCCGTCCGTGTTCTTTCGGCACCCGTCCGTGTTTGAACTTTTGTTTCAATGCCCGTCCGCATTGACATTTGGCACCCGTCCGTGTACCCCTTTTTCAGTACCCATCCGTATTGAACCTCTTTACACCTGTCCGTGTATCTTCTCAATACCCGTCCGTATTTAATATCCTGGATTCCTTGACACCCGTCCGTGTTCATCCCCAGCGCAGCTAACATTCGTTTGTGTTTATTTCAGGACTTTTCAATACAGTTT
Source organism: Lathyrus tuberosus (assembly GCA_022829125.1). Taxonomy (NCBI): domain Eukaryota; kingdom Viridiplantae; phylum Streptophyta; class Magnoliopsida; order Fabales; family Fabaceae; genus Lathyrus; species Lathyrus tuberosus. The sequence continues at coordinate 1,705,638 of JALAZF010000535.1, forward strand.
TAGTTTCCAACACTCATATGTGTTGTGACAGCGCAGCATTTATTGTTTGTTCCCCAGTGGAGTCGTCCCTCCTTTGAGGATTGCAAATTTCAGGTTTCTTATGGTATTCAATCTCCGTGAATCCTTGGAACGCATGATAGCCGTCACTATCATACCTTCAGGATCAAGTTGATTGAATAGGGGCAGCTGTAACACCCCAAAATTTGCCTTGTTTGTCTTTAGATAACTGGCTTAGGTTTCTTTTCATTTCTTGCATTTGCATTGTGCATAGCATTTGGTTCTTAGCATAGGATCGAGGTATTTAGTTCAACTCAAGGGCAAAAACTTCTTATGAGCTCCATAAGCTCCTCACATCCTTATATGGTGGCCCAAGGGCATTTCAATGAGGGATTATCCAAGTGGTTATATCAAGGGTTGGTGTCCTTACACTGATGACCAAAACTAGGGTTTTATGGTTAAGGGTCCTAAGCTCAAGGAATTGATTCAAACCTTTCACCAAGGTTCTCCATATGTCAAAACAAGTCTAAGGATGGATTTTGAGCCAAAAATTCACCTTGGAAGGCCTCAGATGATTCAGTAGCTTACAGATGAAGTAATCAGTCAAACTGGTCAACTGAAAAGTCAAACTAGGGTTTTGAGAGGTCCTCATCATGGTAACCAAGTCAAGAGACCTTTATTTGGTCTATGGAAGGCTTTCATGATCACAATTTGCAAAAATCAAGCTTTGGTAAAAAGTTGCTAAATTGGGAAAGTGACTTGTAATTTCAAGTTACTATTTTTGGCATATTTTCAACCAACTTTAACCAAACTTTTCATGATCAAAAATGCTTCAAACGAATTTTTGCCCAACACCAAAGTTGTAGATCTCTTTCTCCTCTTTCCAAAGAGTGGTGGATCATGATCATATCATTTTTAGATCAAGAGTTATGGGCATTTGAAGTTAAAGGGCATTTGGTGTTCCACCATGCATACCATTTTTACATAACTTGCAAGATGCATTTTAACTCACCAATATGGCTTCTAATTGTTCAGTTCACCTCACCACACTCCAATGCACCTCAATTAGCATCATTTTGAGCTAAGAATTGAATGAATCCGTGGATTACATAGTCATAACTCATCATTATGCAATTTGGCAAGTTCACTTGGAATTCATAATTCAGTTACTCTCCAGCCCCAAGATCAATCCAAAGGTTCTCATGGCATCAAAAGGAAAGCAGTCATGCACTTTTCATGAAGAATGCACGAGTAGAATACCTCATGTGCACAAACTTGCAAATTTGCAAAACAGCCCAAAACTCATTGCTCTCAAGTCCTTGAAGTTTAAAACCCTAAACAGTGGCATTGGCACACTATATAAACTAACTCACACGAATTTCTCAGCAGCTACTATTCATTTTCATCACCTTTCAAAGTTTTTGCTCTCAAGTTTCTCTCCTTCGATTCTCCCAATCCTTCAAGGTTCCTCCATTTTTCTTGGTTGGTTTAGGATCAGTGAAGCACAAGGAAGAGAAATCCACCACTGTTTTGAGGTTTAAGCAAGGAATTCATCAATTTGAGTTCAGAGCTTCAACTTTCAGATTCAAGGATTCAGGCTAGTTTGAAGGTCTAATTGCATTTATTTTGCAATTAGACGGTTGAAAGAGTTGGTCTGCAGCTTATCTTGGAGTTTCTTGACGTATTTCCATTTCTGCAAATCTCAGGTGAGCTCCAAATTCATAGATCTAGAATTGATTTTTGTTGTGTGTTTAATGTTCATCTTGATGTGCTGAGCTCATATATGTGTTTGGTTTTGATTTTCAACGTGAATCATGGCTGAAATTTAGATCTGAAATTTTCAGATCCAAACTTGTTTCGTTCGATTCTTGAAATATATGCATGCTAAATGATTTTGAGTGGCATATTTGTGATCTACGTGAGTTGCTGAACATTTTGATGTATGATTTGTTGTTTTTGGTTGTTGTTTGAAGTTTGGTGACCGGAGAGTGGCCGGAGAAGATGACCGGCGCTTCTCCGGCCGGTGAGGGTTTAATTAGGGTTTGTGGTTTTCCAGTTTGAATCTCATGCGTTGGATTGTGATTAATTTTCCAGTTTGATTCTCGTGCGTTGGATCTTGATTATGTAATGTTAATTAAGCTGATTAGGGTTTAGTGGATCTGATTAAGTCATGACCGTTTGATTTCATTTAATTAGTGCATTTGAATGTGGACCATTGGATCATTGACTTTGCTTCGTTTGACTTTGAATGGGAGCCTGTGGATCTAGAGACTTTCCCTTGTTTGACTCAATCTCAGCCGTTCGTTGTTTCTGAAGGCTTGATAGCGTTTGGGCCTCTTTTGCTGTTCACACCCTCGTTTCTGAGCCCATGCCCATTTGTACGCGTTTGGATTTCTTTTTGCACCCCTGTCTTCATTTCATTTTCTTTTTATTTTCTATTTTCATACCATTTCATAATTAATTGTTAAAAATACTTGCATGTGCTAAAAAATTCTAAAAAATTTCATCATTCCTCCTCATTATTAAAATTAATTTTTCACATTTTATTTTATTATTTTTGCATTTTAATTGCATTAAATATTAATTTTCCAAATTAATTTTTCTCATTTGCACTTCATATTGCATCATTTATTTCTCTCATTTGAAAAGTGATTTGATCCTAATTCTTTTTGGGTTGTGTTCTTAGCATGTTGAGGTATGTTTGAGATTTTTGGTATGATTTTTAGGTCCTGTTTGGATGACTTTTGATGTGTGGCTTTGAGCATGAATGCATGAAATCCTATTGATGCTTTGACCTAATTGTTGATTGACTTTGGTTCTGATTCAGTGCTTGTGGATTTGATATGTCAATTATACATGTTTTAGATGCTTGAATACTGAATGACATAATTTTTTAGGCATGTTTGTTATTTCTTTGAAGCATGAACTTTAACTTGTCCAACTAGTGAATGTATGCTTCATGTTTGGTTTGCTTGATCATGAAGGCACTTGTGCCATAATTTGGGATCTTGTTTGAGAATTGATAGCATGTTAATTGACTTCTGGTTGTGATATTTGGATCTCATCTTTGCATGTTTGATGTTTGCCTTGCACCTTAAGTCACTTGTTTCACAAGAATGAATCATGTTTCACTTCACTTCACTTCTTCTTCTTTGCTTCTTAATTGATTGTGAAAGTGTTTGTATGACTTGAATGATGTTTGAAGATTTTGTTTAGGCACATATTTAGGATTGTGTCACTTTTGAACTTGGTTTACTTTGTGGAATTTTTACTTGGTTGCTTTACATGATCACTTCTTTTCATCTCACTCCTTCTTTAATGACTTGAATGATACTTGATTGACTTCTCCCTTTTCTTTTTGACTAATTGTGCATGATTAATATTAGAGGTCAGTAGGACCATTAGGTTCTGAACTTGATGTTTGATTCACTTTAGAACTTGATTCTTTATGGCCTTATGCTTGTTTGAGTTTCATTTTGTCATATGTGAATACTTCTAACATTTTCAGGGGCAAATGGTAAGTTGTTTGAATGTGGATATGCTTCCACATTTTACCTTCTTCCTTTATCTTTTAACTTTCATACTTGTATTTGAAGTGAGCTTAGGCCACTTGTGTTTCACTTCTCTCTCTCCTCCTTCTCTTTCACTCATTTCATCCCTCGAGTCTCAAGACTTGTTTAAGTCTTGGATTCTCTCCCTTTAGAGCTACCTAGTCCAACTTAATTTTCGATTAAGCTTGGAGTAGGATTAGCATTAGGTTAGGTAGTCGTCTCTCCTAAACCTCACTAACCATAGGACATCTATGCATGATAACATTAGGACTCTTAGTTTCCCTTTAGAGTTTCCTTTTGTGTCGCTTCTCTTCTTATCTCAAACTTCTTGAAAACACTTAATAAAATATAACGTATATTGCGCTCGAGCCTTAAGTGTAGGAAGTGAAGAACGAGGGGTCTCCTCTCTTCTTCTAGGGTGTTTTGCATACGTCTCATTCGGGGGCGACCATGCGACTCACTCGTTCCCGCATGGTAGACTTTGGTGCAATGTAAGTTACGAACTAACTCAAAACACTTCTGTCTAAAAAACACAAAACAAATTCAAATCTTTTTTTATCCTTCGGGATTGTTGGGTTTCAAACTTCATTTTCAGAAAAGAGCTCATCGCTCACGTAAAAAAACACTTACCCACCCGTGGTCGTACCCACGAACTACGTCAGCTCTGATTCCTCTCTCTCGTCCGATTGAGGATACGTAGGCACAAGACAACGATTGTCTTGGCGAGCAACCTTCCCCCACAGTTCCCGTCCGAACTACGTTGACTCTGACTTTCCCATTGCACTGAGGGAGTACGTAGGCCTAGGACAACGATACCGTCCTATCGAGTCACTTCCTTTTCTTTTCTTCTTCGTTTCTCCGTTCTTTCCCGTTCTCGTTCCTTCTTCGGTCCAGTAGCAGTGGAATTCCAGACGACAACACCCTTTGATGCAGACAGCAAGCGTGGATCCCATCGAGTACGATGGACGTGTTGGGTGCTAACACCTTCCCTTCGCGTAACCGACTCCCGTACCCGTTCTCTTGGTCGCGTGACCGTGCTCTTTCCCTTCTTCCAGGTTTACGCAGTGTTTCCTTTCCATCTCTTGGGATAAATACACTTTGCTGGCGACTCTGTGTCTTTTGCGCCACTCTCGCGTTTGTACCGTTGGATGCGAATCTTTTCGGGAGCGACAATACCAAGTAATCACCAATCATCACGTCCAAACAAACAAGATCATGTAAGGCTAAGTGTTCAAACACACTTAAGTGATCTAGAATTCCATAAGAGATGCAATAAGACATACAAAAATGATATATAAGACCAAATGAGGTGAGATACAAGATAGGGCAGCAAGCACATCGTGTCATAACAAGCTCAAATCATCAAAGAAGGAACATCATCCATCACACTCAAAACATATGTCAAAACTAGGAAAAATATTCACTTATGTCATTCATGCAAGCAACAAAAGATCATGTGAGGCAAGAAGTGAGAAAATGTCACTCAATGGACACCATATTAAGAGGATCGGAACCTCGCACATGTTATTCAAAGCAAACAAGAGTCACCAAGCCTTTATTAGATCATATGAGAAGGCATCACAAAGAAACTAGTTCAAAACATCCAAAGAGTAATGCCAAAACATTGTCAACTTGGAAAATCGACCACACATAGAAAAATGATTAAATGAGAATGATTCCAAAGCCTCAAACAAGCCAAGACAGTACATGATCACATCATATAATCACTTCAAGCTTCATTTAAGCACAAGTGGTCATAAAGATCCAAACTAGGTCAAGTACCCAAAACATTCCATTCAAAGTTCAAGCTACATGTAAGCATCAACCAAAAATAGAAACATGCAATATAAAAATCCAAATAAATTCAAAAATCATTTTGTATCCATAAATAATACATTTACAAAATATCTCAACAATAATCACATAATTTCATCATCAAATGGATCAAACATCACAAATTTCATTAGTGTTTCCTTTCCCTCTCTTGGGATAAATACACTTTGCTGGCGACTCTGTGTCTTTTGCGCCACTCTCGCGTTTGTACCGTTGGATGCGAATCTTTTCGGGAGCGACAGCTGGCGACTCTGCTGGGGAAGTGGTTGACCTATGTTGGTCCATCCCTAAGCGAGTCAATCCTAGCGCTTGTTTGTTTTTTTTTTTTTTTTTTTTTTTGGGTGTTTGTTTTTATGGTGCTTTACTTTGTTGTATATTACTGTATTACTATTTATTGTAGTTTTACTTTACTGCTTTACTATTTTTACAGCTTTTATTGCATTGCATTTCATATTATTACTGTCATACTGGATATTGCTATGTTGTTCTGCTGCTGGATTTTCTGTTTGCAGGGTGGGTTGGATTCATGAGAGAAAAGCCCGATACCAAGGCTTGAGCATACACCTATGATTAGCGTGGAAAGTAGTGTGACTTGTTTGGCATTTGGCCAGACGAAGTATACATGAAAACTCCACATCCAGACGAGGTTTTCTTGGTAATATTATGTCCTGTCCATTTGGGGCAGACGATGGAATATAACTTGGAAAGCTGTCGACTCTGGCGACCATTCCCGAGGACTCAGTTGCGGCACTCCTCCCGAGATGTGACAGTGGCAGCCCACGTTTTGTGGCAAACCCATTGCACATTCTCGATCCGAGGACCCAATGCTGGGAACTTGCTATAGGATTTCCCTTTTGTAGTGAATCAGCGGACGACCTCTGTGATTGGCGATAGCATTGTATCCTTCGGGCTGAATGTGCTATTGCTTCTCAAACCTCTGAAGCTGAGGATCTTTTGTTTTGGAGAATCGGTTGAGGCCTCCTCTTTTGATGATGATGCCAAACCAGAAATGGTGAACGTATCATCATTTCTCGACCTGAGAGCCCGGGATACTGAACATCCTAGTACCCACATGTGAGAGGGGATGGGTGTTTGCAGGTTTACAGGTAACCGAGACCTCCAACCTACCTGGTTTCTGGGTTTCTCATCTGTGTATATTATCCTGATGTTCTGACGGTTTGATTGGGTTGTTATTCTGGATTTTTGGGTTTCTGGTTTTTTGGGTCTTATTCAGTCAGCAGAACAGCAGCAATTTGAGCATTTTGGATACCTTGATCCCATGCCTGCATTTTGCATCATCTTTTTGCATTCTGACATGTTTGTTCATTTGTAGGGTTGCATCCTAACTTTGATTCCGGTTGTCTGAAGACTGTCCATGATGAGTATTAGCGCTGAAAAAAGAAAGAACATCATCCTGTACAAGTTCCCAGAGCTTCATCTAGACGTTGTGCACAAGATCTCGGCTATGGCAAAACCTGAGGTATTGGCAGATTTCAGAGGAGAATATGGGAGGATTCTGAGTTTCGCCCGGAATGTTACCAATTATGAGTTTAGGGCCCTGCACACTCTGGCACAGTTCTATGACCCTCAACTCCGGTGTTTTCTATTTGCTGATTATCTTTTGGCTCTAACGTTGGAAGAATTTGCTCTTATTTTGGATGTTTCGGTCAAAGAAGGAGCTCCCTTCTATCCTTCTAAGGAGTTTCCTGATTTGGAAAGGGTTGCTGCTACTTTACGTTTGGATCAGTCACTGTTGAAGAAAAATATTGCTAGTAAAGGGGGTTATCAAGGGTTTCACACGAAGTTTTTGATCGAACAGGCTGCTACTTGTGCTAAGGCTAAGTGTTGGTCAGTGTTCAATGCAATTCTGGCTATGTGTGTTTATGGAACGGCGTTATTCCCTAATGTGAAGGATTTTGTAGATGCACATGCTGTCCGGATATTCACCACGAAGAATCCGGTACCTACCTTGCTTGGGGATCTGTATTATTCGATGCACTATAAGAATGAGAAAAGGAGAGGCGGACCTCTTTATTGTTGTGCTTCAATTTTCTATAAGTGGTTTGCTGATCATCTTCCCAAATCTGGGGCATTCGAAGACACTAAAGGAACTTTAGATTGGGCAAAGAGATTAATGGGGTTAAGGGCCGACAACTTAGTTTGGATCAATCGTGATTTGTTGGGCCGAGAGATCCTGTTTAGTTGTGGAGGTTACCCAAACGTACCTTTAATAGGAAGGAAGGGGGGAATTAACTACAACCCCATTCTTGCTATTAGGCAATTTGGGTATGCTTTAAAGGAGCCGCCAAAAGGCCAAGATGTGCAAGAGTCTCTATTTTTGGGTGAGGAAGCCAATCTGGAGGTGTTGAAAGAAGCTGAAACGCTTGGAGAGATCGCCATAAGAAAGGAAAGACTTCTTTTGGAAAGTGTAACAACAAAGCTTTTCGTGCGTATGAAGACTGGGTTCAGAGCAGAGTAGAAAATGTACTTTTTCCATTCTGCAGGGAACCTCCTTCTTACCCTTTGCTGATTGAACCCCCAACCATGATTGAGATGGAGAAGTACAATCAATTATGGGCTGAAAAGGAGAAGATTCGAGAGGAGAACCGTGAGTTGCAAAAGGAAATCTACCAGTTAAAACATGAGCGAGGTGAGGCTGTTCATATTGCCAAGCTGAAGACAGAACGTCTCGCTGAGAAAGAAAAGGAGCTGGTTGAAGAGATAGCAGCTAGGAAAAGGGTAGGACAAGCTCTAAAAGGCGTTTGCAAGACTCTCAAATCCAAGAAGGATGACTTAGCCAAGGCTTGGGCGAAGATTCAAAGGTTCAATGCTTACCGAGATACTGCAATCACGGCCAACAAGCAGAAAGAAGATAAGCATTTGGAGCAGATTGAGAGTCTGAAGGTGAAGCTCAGGAAGAAGGACGAGGAGATCTTGTCAGGGACGTTCCGAAGACATGCAGTTGAAGAACGGCTCAAAGAAGCCATAGCAACCATGGAAGAGCTAAAAATACAAGCAGGAGTGAAGAGGTCTAAGTGGGAGTGCTCTAGCTCAGGCAGTGGCCCTCATACGGTGCAAGATCCTTGAAGGGAACTCTACTCAGTAGTTTGTATTTTGTTCTTTCTTTGTATTTTGGGTCACCACCAGAATTGTTGACTGGGACCTCTGCTTATTTTTGTTTCAGGCTATTTTTTTGGTACCTTGGGTTGTAATTTCTGACAGTGATTCACTCTGATTTATATGAGCAGCAGTTTCATCCTATTTCACCTTTAAACTGGAATCAAGGGGTGGATCACCCTGCAAATATACAAACATGTTTGCATTTGCATTTGCATAATCATAATCATTTTTGCATTGCAGGTTATCTTGGTTTCTCTGGTTTTCTTATGCTCTCTCTTTCTTTCATTCAGGATTGATCAACCAACTCATCGTTATTCTACTCGGCTCAATCAAAACAGAGTGATGGACAAAGTTCAGGCAGATATGGCCGCTATGCAAGCTCGCATCGACCAGTTCATGGAAATGATGCAGGGTGTGGTGCAAAGTCAGAACGAGTTTAGAACTCTGGTTCAGCCGTTAGTGGCGCAGGTCGACGAAAATGGTATCCTACACGGTGGTCTTATTAACCGTAATATCCCTCCGGACGGAGTTGGTGCTGGTGGACAGGGCAGAATTCCTACAGTGGTTGGAGAGGGAAGTACTGTTCGGGCTATCCATGGCCATCATTTTGATGATCAACAGGACGATGTGTTCTCGGTCAGGAGTCTAGATGCTGCCCTTCCTGTGGTCAGTGATGAAAGAATCCGTTTAATCGAAGCTCAATTGAAAGGAGTGGCGAAACAGGATGATTTGGGGATTGATTTGGACGACCTAGGGTTGGTCCCAGATATTGTTATTCCACACAAGATTCAGATTCCTACGCTAGAAAAGTACAATGGTTCTACCTGCCCAAGGACTCATGTGAAGGCCTATACCAGGAAGATGGCTGCTCACGCTAAGGATGAAAAGTTAATGATGCACTTCTTCCAAGACAGCCTGTCTGGCGCGTCTTTGGAATGGTACATGGGGCTAGAAAGTAGAGATGTTCGTACCTGGAGAGAGCTAGATGCAGCTTTCATCAAGCATTATCAGTACAACACGGACATGGCTCCCAACAGAACTCAGCTGTTGAGCATGTCCTAGAAGAATGATGAGAGTTTCAAAGAATACGCGCAAAGGTGGCGTGAGCTGGCGGCTAGGGTGCAGCCACCAATGCTAGAGAAAGAGATGCTAGATATGTTCATGGACACACTGCCTAAGCACTACTATGAGAAGCTTTTGCCTTATTCTCTAGGCAAGTTTGCAGATGTGATTGCTATTGGGCAGAAGATAGAGGTCGGAATTAAGGCTGGGAAGGTTTCTAGCGGTGATGGATCGTCTTCCGGACAGGGAAAAAAGCTGTTTGATAATTATAAGAAGAAGGGAGAGACCAACGCTGTATCATCCCACAGGGGAAAAGGGAAACAGCGTCAGTTTAACAATCAACAGGTAGCATCAGTAACCATTCCAGCAACGTTACCTCCACCACAGCAGCAAAGGGGTAATGCTAATCAGAATAGGCAGCAGGGTCAGTATCAGAACAGACAGAGGAATGCAGAGAGGCATTTTGATCAACCCCCAATGTCGTATGCACAGTTGTTGCAACATTTATTGCAGTTGCGTCTAGTTGAGCTTCGTACCCTGGCTCCACCAACAGGGGAACTCCCACGAGGCTACGATGCTAACGCACACTGCGATTTTCATTCTGGTGCTCCTAGGAACACGGTGGAGAAGTGCAGGGCGTTTCAGCACAAGGTGCAGGACCTTGTGGATTCTAAAGCCATCAATTTCTCGAATGACGGACCCAATGTTATTCAAAACCCGATGCCTAATCACAATGGGCCAAGGGTGAATGCTATAATTGAGGACTGTGATACTTTGAATTTGATCATGGATGTGGAGGAACTGAAGACTCCATTGGTGGTGGTTAAGAACAGGTTATTGAAAGGTGATGTCTATCCGGGCTGTGGTGAGAATTGCTCAGATTGTTTGATAAAGGCTAATGGTTGTGATTCGTTGAAGAGGGGTATTCAGAATCTGATTGATGAGGGCTATTTACAGTTTGACAGAGGTAATCAGCTAGAAGAGGTTGTCAGTGAAAAGGTTGCCACTATCACTATTCCGTTCAAAACAATTACTATTTCTGGTCCAGCAAGGCCACCTCCAGTCATTATCACAAGGGCTGGACCCATTCCGTACGAGAGTTCTAAGGCTATTCCGTGGAATTATGGTGCAGAGGTGTTTGTCAATGGGCAAAAGCAAGAGCTAATGAATACTTCACCACTGGGTTCTAGTTCAGGGGTTAAAGTTGAGACTGATGCTATAACCAGAAGTGGTAGAGTGCTCCCTCCGATTAATGATCAACCCAGTACCTCTAGGCAAGATAGAGGAAAACAGGCGATGGATGGTTCTATTCAGACCCCAGTGATTGTGGAATCTACAGTGAAGCCGGTTGATGATGCTTTTTCGGAAAATGTGGAGGAATTTATGAGGCTCATCCGAAAAAGTGATTATAAGATCGTGGACCAATTACATCAGATCCCGTCCAAGATCTCTATTCTGTCTCTGCTCTTGTGTTCTAAGGCTCACAGGAATGCTCTTTTGAAGGTTTTGAATGCAGCATACGTTCCTCAAGAGATTTCTGTTAATCAGCTGGAAGGGGTTGTAGCGCACGTGAACGCGGGTAACGGCCTGGGTTTTACAGATCTTGACTTGACTTCTGCTGGCAGGAATCATAACAATGCCCTGCATATTTCGATCGAATGCCGTGGCTCGCTGATGTCACATGTTTTGGTTGATACTGGTTCATCGTTGAATGTATTGCCCAAGAAAGCGTTAATGAAGTTGGATACTCGAGGACTTATTTGTACACCAAGCGACTTGGTGGTGCGAGCTTTTGATGGCTCGAAGAGATCTGTTTTTGGCGAGATTATGCTTCCAATCAAGGTTGGACCGGAAATCTTTAATGCAACGTTTTACATCATGGATATTCAGCCAGCGTACAGCTGTTTATTGGGTCGCCCTTGGATCCATGGGGCAGGTGCTGTAACTTCCACTTTACATCAAAAGCTGAAGTATATGGTTGATGGTCACGTAGTGACAGTATGCGGAGAAGAAGACATAATGATTAGTCAGCTGTCAACCTTCAAATACGTGGAAGTGGATGGGGAAATCCACGAGACGTTGTGCCAGGGATTTGAGAAGGTGAAAGTTTCTGAAGAAGTTGTTCAGTCTGAAGCTGTAGTGCAGCCTGTAGTGGTAAATCAACCTGAGGGTTCCATGTCTTCGTTAAGAGACGCCAAAGCTGTGGTTGAAGCGGGTAGCTCACAGAGGTGGGGCCAGGTGGTTGAAGTCCAGAAAAAGAAGGATACTTATGGATTGGGATATAAGCCATCCAAAAGAGATGAGGATCCCCCAAAATTCTATGGCCCTGTCCGGTTCACTAGCGCTGAAGTTTTCTTCGACAAAGTTAATGCTATTGAAGAGGAAGGAGACAGTGATTGCGACATGGATAGCTGGATCCGTCCTTGTGTCCCAGGGGAAAGTCTGCACAACTGGTCTTCCGAGAAAGTCATTCAAGTGACAGGCTTCGAGTAATTGCTTTGTTTTCCTATTTTGTTAATCCTACGTTCTGCCCAAGACGTAGTGATTCTGTTTGTAGGGCTTTTAACTGTCGCATGTTTTGCTTTATCATCAATAAAGGACTTTTCACACTCAAATATTTTGATCTCTGTCTTTCTGTTTTTATTTTTATGCATTAAAAAACCCACATCAAGATGGCAATGTGTTTCTTTTGTTGCATCATAATAAAACATACCTCATAAATCATTGCAGGTCTTTTTGTTCAGATGACACCGATCATGACTCAGCTATAGCTCGGTATGACTTTGACAATCCAATCTATCAGGCTGAAGAAGAGGCTGACGAAGATTGTGAACTGCCCGAAGAATTGGCCAGATTGTTGAAGCAAGAGGAGAGAGTCATCCAACCACATCAGGAGGAAATTGAGATTGTGAATCTGGGAACCGAGGACGCTAGAAAGGAAGTAAGAGTAGGGGCTGCGTTGGAAGACAGTGTCAAGGGAAGATTGATTGAGATGCTCCGTGAGTATGTGGACATCTTCGCCTGGTCTTACCAAGACATGCCCGGGCTGGATACTGATATTGTTGTACACCGGCTACCACTCAAAGAAGGTTGTGCTCCGGTCAAGCAAAAGTTGAGAAGAACTAAACTGGAGATGTCTGTCAAGATCAAGGAAGAGGTTCAGAAGCAGTTGGACGCCGGATTTCTTGCCGTAACAAATTATCCTCCATGGGTTGCTAACATCGTGCCTGTACCTAAGAAGGATGGGAAGGTCAGGATGTGTGTTGATTACAGGGATTTGAATAGAGCCAGCCCAAAGGATGATTTCCCGCTCCCTCACATTGACGTGTTAGTTGACAATACTGCTCAGTATTCTGTGTTTTCCTTCATGGATGGCTTCTCTGGGTATAACCAAATCAAAATGGCCCCAGAGGACATGGAGAAGACTACATTCATAACACCGTGGGGAACTTTCTGCTACAAAGTGATGCCCTTTGGATTGAAAAATGCAGGGGCAACTTACCAGCGGGCGATGGTGACTCTCTTTCATGATATGATTCACAAAGAGATTGAAGTCTATGTTGATGACATGATTGCGAAGTCACAGACGGAAGAAGAACATTTGGTGAATCTTCAGAAATTATTTGAAAGGTTAAGGAAATTCAGACTAAGGTTGAACCCAAACAAATGCACCTTCGGGGTGAGATCAGGAAAATTGCTGGGGTTTATTGTTAGTGAAAAAGGTATTGAGGTTGATCCTGCAAAGGTAAAAACCATAGAAGAAATGCCTGTGCCGAAAACAGAAAAAGAGGTTCGTGGTTTCTTGGGGAGATTGAATTACATTGCTAGGTTCATCTCGCATCTCACAGCCACGTGTGAACCAATCTTCAAGTTGCTAAGAAAAGATCAAGCGGTCAGGTGGAATGAAAATTGTCAAAAGGCATTTGAAAAGATTAAAGAATACTTGCAGGAACCTCCGGTCCTTATGCCGCCGGTGCCAGGAAGACCTTTGATTATGTATCTCACGGTTCTTGAGAATTCAATGGGTTGTGTGCTCGGTCAACAAGACGAGTCAGGTAAAAAAGAGCACGCCATCTATTACCTGAGTAAGAAGTTTACCGATTGCGAGTCAAGATACTCGATGCTGGAGAAAACATGTTGTGCACTCGCTTGGGCCGCTAAGCGTTTGAGGCAATACATGTTAAACCATACAACCCTTTTGATTTCGAAGATGGATCCAATCAAGTATGTGTTTGAGAAGCAAGCACTTTCGGGTAGAATAGCCAGTTGGCAGATGGTTCTGACAGAATATGATATTCAGTATGTTTCCCAAAAGGCCATTAAGGGAAGTGTGTTGTTAGAGTATCTTGCCGAACAGCCAATTGTGGATTATCAAACGATGAAGTTTGAATTTCCGGATGAGCATATCATGTATCTGAAGATGAAGGATTGTGAAGAGCCTTTGCCTGATGAAGGACCTGAGATTGGATCTCAATGGAAGATGGTTTTTGATGGGGCTGTTAATTCATATGGCAACGGAATCGGGGCAATCATTACGACTCCACAGGGTTCTCATATACCCTTTACTGCCCGATTAGAGTTCATATGCACCAACAATGAGGCGGAGTATGAAGCATGCATCATGGGGTTAGAAGAAGCAATTGATTTGAGAATCAAGAACCTTGATGTTTATGGTGATTCTGCGTTGGTGGTTAATCAGATTACAGGAGAATGGGAGACCCGACAAGTAAATCTTGTTCCATATAACAATTATGCCAGAAGATTGCTACCTTTCTTTGACAGAATAGACTTCCATCATATTCCCCGTATAGAGAATCAGATGGCTGATGCGTTGGCAACATTGTCATCAATGTATAAAGTGAATCTTTGGAATGAAGCTCCCTCAATCAGAATCATGCGCTTGGATAGACCTGCTTTTGTATTTGCAGTTGAAGGGGTATCAGATGGCCAGCCTTGGTATCATGACATTAAGGTCTTCTTGAAGAGTCAGGAATACCCAGTCGGGGCATCTTCCAAAGATAAAAAGACATTGAGGAGGTTATCAGGAAACTTCTTTTTGAACAAGGACGATGTGTTGTACAAGAGAAACTTTGACATGGTCTTGCTACGTTGTGTTGATGAACACGAGGCAGGCTTGTTAATGGAAGAGGTTCACGAAGGCTCCTTCGGTACTCATGCCAATGGGCATGCTATGGCCAGAAAATTGTTGAGAGCAGGGTATTATTGGATGACTATGGAGTCTGACTGTTTTAAATACGCCCGGAAATGTCATAAATGCCAGATTTATGCTGACAAGGTGCACGTACCGCCTACTCCTCTGAATGTTTTGTCGTCACCTTGGCCTTTTGCTATGTGGGGCATTGACATGATTGGAAAGATCGAGCCAACTGCTTCAAATGGACATCGTTTTATCCTGGTGGCTATTGATTATTTCACGAAGTGGGTGGAAGCAGCGTCGTATGCCAATGTCACCAAACAAGTGGTAGCCCGGTTTATTAAGAAGGACATCATCTGCCGGTATGGAGTCCCGGAGAGAATCATTACTGATAATGGTTCAAATCTGAATAACAAGATGATGAAGGAGCTCTGCCAAAGCTTTAAAATCGAACATCACAATTCCTCTCCCTATCGTTCGAAGATGAATGGGGCTGTCGAAGAGGCTAATAAGAACATAAAGAAGATTGTGCAGAAGATGGTAGTGACATACAAAGACTGGCATGAGATGTTGCCTTACGCTCTGCATGGATATCGTACTTCGGTGCGCACCTCGACTGGGGCAACTCCTTTCTCACTGGTGTATGGCATGGAAGCAGTCTTGCCATTAGAAGTTGAGATTCCTTCTTTGAGAATTCTGACAGATGTGAAGCTGGATGAAGCTGAATGGGTGCGTTCCCGGTTGAATGAATTGAACCTCATCGAAGAGAAGAGATTGAAAACCATTGCGCATGGCCGGTTGTATCAGAGCAGGATAAAGAAAGCCTTTGATCAGAAGGTGCGTCCTCGGTGTTTTCAAGCTGGTGAATTAGTTCTGAAAAGGATCACTCCTCCTCAAACAGATCACAGGGGCAAGTGGACTCCGAATTACGAAGGGCCATATGTAGTAAGACAGGTTTTCTCTGGTGGAGCCTTATTACTCTCAACTATGGATGGCGAAGATTTTACATCCCCTGTGAACGCGGATGTAGTCAAAAAATACTTTGCATAAAAGAGACCCGCTGAACATAAAAAGAAGGTTCAGGCAAAAATGGGGCATCCTGGCGAACCATAAAAAGAAAAGGTTCGGGCAAAAATTAGGGATAAAAAGAAAAAAGAATAAACCCGCAAGGTTGAAAACCTGAAAAGGCAACCTTGGCAAAAATGGGTATCCCGGTGGATTGAAAACCCGAGAAGGGCGATCCAGGCAAAAGTTAGGGATTTTAAAGCAAAAACTATGATCCGCGTTCGATCTGTGATCACTGTTCGCACTTGGAAAATTCGGAGGAAAGGAATCAGTCCAGTTAGTCGTCTTCGAAGGCCAAAGTATCTGCGGATGAACAAGTCATATGGGTTATAGCTGAGTTGAGTCATGGTGGATGTCTGTTCCCCACATTGCCGACATTTGTATTTTCTTTTGCTTTTTGTGCAATTACCTCTTTTCAGGAATTTCTTCCAGATGTAAATGCCTATTCACAGGCCAATTCATTCAATAAAGTTTGCATTTCAGTTAAAGAGCTTTCGTTTTCTGTTTTACCTGTTTTGTTTGTGAAAATGTCCGATATTTTTTATAAAAACATTACATGCTAAAACGTTGAGCTTTATGACGCAAGATGGAAAAACAGTGGCAATTGCTTAGGCGACAGTCACCATGTGGATAATCAATGTATTCATTTTTGCACGTAGACCTTTTGTCGGTTTTGCAGGATGACGGATGTACCTCCCCAGTAGAGTTGCTCTCTCGATCTTTGAAGTCTGATCGTCCTCAGCAGGTTATTACTCTTCCCCATCAGAGTATCGAGGGTCATCTTCCTCAACCAGAGTATAAAGAAGTAATTCCCTAAGTGGAGTCGTTAAGGATCGTCCTCCTAGCAGGATATAAGAGGTTTTTTTTTCCAGGCCAAAGTTGTGACTTGGCACATCTTTCTTCAGCAAGTGATGTCTCCCTACGAAGCATGGGACAACTATTTGTTCCCCAGCTAGTCAGGAAGCATGTGTTATCCCCTAGCAGGTGAATGTTGACAATTACTTTCTCTCCCAAGCGGAGTCGTTGAGGATCGTCTTCCTCAGCAAAGTACAGAGGATTATATGCCCAGCCGAAGTCGTGTTTGGATTATTATTCCCCAGCAAGTACTTAGAAGTTGATTGCTTTGAGGTGAATGTTGCCGTCCCTCCAACAGGAAGTTTGTGGACGAAGATGTTGTTATCCCCACAGGGTCCTGGTGCATACTTTCCTCGGTTGGTCAGAAAGTATAGTCTCGACGACAATGGTTTGATCTAGTACCCAGCAGGGTGAGGGTAAAGTTACTTCCCTAGCAGCAGATTAAGCTCATTTCTCCAAGCAGAGTCTAGTGGTGAGTGGTAGCCCCAGCAGGTCTTAAGGCCAATCGTTTTTGGCAGGCGCCGAAGCCAAGTTCTGAAATAGTCGGTCGTCCCCAGCGGTGGAATTTCCATCTTCAGTATTCATATCCCTCCCCAGCTGAGTGGGTATTCTCTCAGAGCTTCGCCCATCTCCGGCAGAATTGGTGATTATGATCTTCCCTAGCAGGGAGAGGTTTTTCTCAACAGGATTTCTTTGGTTTGGTGGCAATTTAGTTTGCCATCCCCAGCGAAGTTGCTTCTGGTCTTCAGCATTTATTTTGCTGAGACATCTCTCTTGCATTGCATTAGCATTTGTTTTGCATGGCATCCTCCCAAATGCGTAGCATTTCCACTTCATGTGGAACATTACGGCAAAATTCAAACATATGCATCTGAAGCGTAAGCCAGGTTTGAGTTTTCATTCGTCAGGAAAGCCGAATTTCAGAAAGATGTCTTTACTCCACAGGTGTTGGGTTAAGCAATATTTGACAGTTCCCCGGCAGAATGTCTTGCCAGGATTATTTATCCTTGATTTTATTTGTACCCCTTCGTCCAGGTGGTCCCTTGGTTTTTTCCCTCAAAATTTTTACCGTCAGACACTCGTCCGTGTTTCTTTCAGCACCCGTCCGTGTTTGAACCTTTTAAGTTAATGTCCGTCCGCATTGACTTTCGACACTCGTCCGTGTTCTTTCAGCACCCGTCCGTGTTTGACTCATTTGTTTCAATGACCGTCCGCATCGACATTTGACACTCGTCTGTGTTTCCTTCAGCACCCGCCCATGTGTGAACCTTTGATTTCAATATCTGTCCGTATTGACCTTTTGATGACACTCGTCCGTGTTGCCTTCCATTCCCCAGCGAGATTAATTCCCGATAAAGTTGCTTTACGACCTTTTTCAATACCCGTCCGTATTGAAATCTTTTACACCCGTCCGTGTACCTTTTTCAATGCTCGTCTGTATTGAATCCCTTTGGCACCCGTCCGTGTTCTTTCGGCACCCGTCCGTGTTTGAACTTTTGTTTCAATGCCCGTCCGCATTGACATTTGACACCCGTCCGTGTACCCCTTTTTCAGTACCCGTCCGTATTGAACCTCTTTACACCTGTCCGTGTATCTTCTCAATACCCGTCCGTATTTAATATCCTGGATTCCTTGACACCCGTCCGTGTTCATCCCCAGCGCAGCTAACATTCGTTTGTGTTTATTTCAGGACTTTTCAATACAGTTTTAGTTTCCAACACTCATATGTGTTGTGACAGCGCAACATTTATTGTTTGTTCCCCAGTGGAGTCGTCCCTCCTTTGAGGATTGCAAATTTCAGGTTTCTTATGGTATTCAATCTCCGTGAATCCTTGGAACGCATGATAGCCATCACTATCATACCTTCAGGATCAAGTTGATTGAATAGGGGCAGCTGTAACACCCCAAAATTTGCCTTGTTTGTCTTTAGATAACTGGCTTAGGTTTCTTTTCATTTCTTGCATTTGCATTGTGCATAGCATTTGGTTCTTAGCATAGGATCGAGGTATTTAGTTCAACTCAAGGGCAAAAACTTCTTATGAGCTCCATAAGCTCCTCACATCCTTATATGGTGGCCCAAGGGCATTTCAATGAGGGATTATCCAAGTGGTTATATCAAGGGTTGGTGTCCTTACACTGATGACCAAAACTAGGGTTTTATGGTTAAGGGTCCTAAGCTCAAGGAATTGATTCAAACCTTTCACCAAGGTTCTCCATATGTCAAAACAAGTCTAAGGATGGATTTTGAGCCAAAAATTCACCTTGGAAGGCCTCAGATGATTCAGTAGCTTACAGATGAAGTAATCAGTCAAACTGGTCAACTGAAAAGTCAAACTAGGGTTTTGAGAGGTCCTCATCATGGTAACCAAGTCAAGAGACCTTTATTTGGTCTATGGAAGGCTTTCATGATCACAATTTGCAAAAATCAAGCTTTGGTAAAAAGTTGCTAAATTGGGAAAGTGACTTGTAATTTCAAGTTACTATTTTTGGCATATTTTCAACCAACTTTAACCAAACTTTTCATGATAAAAAATGCTTCAAACGAATTTTTTCCCAACACCAAAGTTGTAGATCTCTTTCTCCTCTTTCCAAAGAGTGGTGGATCATGATCATATCATTTTTAGATCAAGAGTTATGGGCATTTGAAGTTAAAGGGCATTTGGTGTTCCACCATGCATACCATTTTTACATAACTTGCAAGATGCATTTTAACTCACCAATATGGCTTCTAATTGTTCAGTTCACCTCACCACACTCCAATGCACCTCAATTAGCATCATTTTGAGCTAAGAATTGAATGAATCCGTGGATTACATAGTCATAACTCATCATTATGCAATTTGGCAAGTTCACTTGGAATTCATAATTCAGTTACTCTCCAGCCCCAAGATCAATCCAAAGGTTCTCATGGCATCAAAAGGAAAGCAGTCATGCACTTTTCATGAAGAATGCACGAGTAGAATACCTCATGTGCACAAACTTGCAAATTTGCAAAACAGCCCAAAACTCATTGCTCTCAAGTCCTTGAAGTTTAAAACCCTAAACAGTGGCATTGGCACACTATATAAACTAACTCACACGAATTTCTCAGCAGCTACTATTCATTTTCATCACCTTTCAAAGTTTTTGCTCTCAAGTTTCTCTCCTTCGATTCTCCCAATCCTTCAAGGTTCCTCCATTTTTCTTGGTTGGTTTAGGATCAGTGAAGCACAAGGAAGAGAAATCCACCACTGTTTTGAGGTTTAAGCAAGGAATTCATCAAGTTGAGTTCAGAGCTTCAACTTTCGGATTCAAGGATTCAGGCTAGTTTGAAGGTCTAATTGCATTTATTTTGCAATTAGACGGTTGAAAGAGTTGGTCTGCAGCTTATCTTGGAGTTTCTTGACGTATTTCCATTTCTGCAAATCTCAGGTGAGCTCCAAATTCATAGATCTAGAATTGATTTTTGTTGTGTGTTTAATGTTCATCTTGATGTGCTGAGCTCATATATGTGTTTGGTTTTGATTTTCAACGTGAATCATGGCTGAAATTTAGATCTGAAATTTTCAGATCCAAACTTGTTTCGTTCGATTCTTGAAATATATGCATGCTAAATGATTTTGAGTGGCATATTTGTGATCTACGTGAGTTGCTGAACATTTTGATGTATGATTTGTTGTTTTTGGTTGTTGTTTGAAGTTTGGTGACCGGAGAGTGGCCGGAGAAGATGACCGGCGCTTCTCCGGCCGGTGAGGGTTTAATTAGGGTTTGTGGTTTTCCAGTTTGAATCTCATGCGTTGGATTGTGATTAATTTTCCAGTTTGATTCTCGTGCGTTGGATCTTGATTATGTAATGTTAATTAAGCTGATTAGGGTTTAGTGGATCTGATTAAGTCATGACCGTTTGATTTCATTTAATTAGTGCATTTGAATGTGGACCATTGGATCATTGACTTTGCTTCGTTTGACTTTGAATGGGAGCCTGTGGATCTAGAGACTTTCCCTTGTTTGACTCAATCTCAGCCGTTCGTTGTTTCTGAAGGCTTGATAGCGTTTGGGCCTCTTTTGCTGTTCACACCCCCGTTTCTGAGCCCATGCCCATTTGTACGCGTTTGGATTTCTTTTTGCACCCCTGTCTTCATTTCATTTTCTTTTTATTTTCTATTTTCATACCATTTCATAATTAATTGTTAAAAATACTTGCATGTGCTAAAAAATTCTAAAAAATTTCATCATTCCTCCTCATTATTAAAATTAATTTTTCACATTTTATTTTATTATTTTTGCATTTTAATTGCATTAAATATTAATTTTCCAAATTAATTTTTCTCATTTGCACTTCATATTGCATCATTTATTTCTCTCATTTGAAAAGTGATTTGATCCTAATTCTTTTTGGGTTGTGTTCTTAGCATGTTGAGGTATGTTTGAGATTTTTGGTATGATTTTTAGGTCCTGTTTGGATGACTTTTGATGTGTGGATTTGAGCATGAATGCATGAAATCCTATTGATGCTTTGACCTAATTGTTGATTGACTTTGGTTCTGATTCAGTGCTTGTGGATTTGATATGTCAATTATACATGTTTTAGATGCTTGAATACTGAATGACATAATTTTTTAGGCATGTTTGTTATTTCTTTGAAGCATGAACTTTAACTTGTCCAACTAGTGAATGTATGCTTCATGTTTGGTTTGCTTGATCATGAAGGCACTTGTGCCATAATTTGGGATCTTGTTTGAGAATTGATAGCATGTTAATTGACTTCTGGTTGTGATATTTGGATCTCATCTTTGCATGTTTGATGTTTGCCTTGCACCTTAAGTCACTTGTTTCACAAGAATGAATCATGTTTCACTTCACTTCACTTCTTCTTCTTTGCTTCTTAATTGATTGTGAAAGTGTTTGTATGACTTGAATGATGTTTGAAGATTTTGTTTAGGCACATATTTAGGATTGTGTCACTTCTGAACTTGGTTTACTTTGTGGAATTTTTACTTGGTTGCTTTACATGATCACTTCTTTTCATCTCACTCCTTCTTTAATGACTTGAATGATACTTGATTGACTTCTCCCTTTTCTTTTTGACTAATTGTGCATGATTAATATTAGAGGTCAGTAGGACCATTAGGTTCTGAACTTGATGTTTGATTCACTTTAGAACTTGATTCTTTATGGCCTTATGCTTGTTTGAGTTTCATTTTGTCATATGTGAATACTTCTAACATTTTCAGGGGCAAATGGTAAGTTGTTTGAATGTGGATATGCTTCCACATTTTACCTTCTTCCTTTATCTTTTAACTTTCATACTTGTATTTGAAGTGAGCTTAGGCCACTTGTGTTTCACTTCTCTCTCTCCTCCTTCTCTTTCACTCATTTCATCCCTCGAGTCTCAAGACTTGTTTAAGTCTTGGATTCTCTCCCTTTAGAGATACCTAGTCCAACTTAATTTTCGATTAAGCTTGGAGTAGGATTAGCATTAGGTTAGGTAGTCGTCTCTCCTAAACCTCACTAACCATAGGACATCTATGCATGATAACATTAGGACTCTTAGTTTCCCTTTAGAGTTTCCTTTTGTGTCGCTTCTCTTCTTATCTCAAACTTCTTGAAAACACTTAATAAAATATAACGTATATTGCGCTCGAGCCTTAAGTGTAGGAAGTGAAGAACGAGGGGTCTCCTCTCTTCTTCTAGGGTGTTTTGCATACGTCTCATTCGGGGGCGACCATGCGACTCACTCGTTCCCGCATGGTAGACTTTGGTGCAATGTAAGTTACGAACTAACTCAAAACACTTCTGTCTAAAAAACACAAAACAAATTCAAATCTTTTTTTATCCTTCGGGATTGTTGGGTTTCAAACTTCATTTTCAGAAAAGAGCTCGTCGCTCACGTAAAAAAACACTTACCCACCCGTGGTCGTACCCACGAACTACGTCAGCTCTGATTCCTCTCTCTCGTCCGATTGAGGATACGTAGGCACAAGACAACGATTGTCTTGGCGAGCAACCTTCCCCCACAGTTCCCGTCCGAACTACGTTGACTCTGACTTTCCCATTGCACTGAGGGAGTACGTAGGCCTAGGACAACGATATCGTCCTATCGAGTCACTTCCTTTTCTTTTCTTCTTCGTTTCTCCGTTCTTTCCCGTTCTCGTTCCTTCTTCGGTCCAGTAGCAGTGGAATTCCAGACGACAACACCCTTTGATGCAGACAGCAAGCGTGGATCCCATCGAGTACGATGGACGTGTTGGGTGCTAACACCTTCCCTTCGCGTAACCGACTCCCGTACCCGTTCTCTTGGTCGCGTGACCGTGCTCTTTCCCTTCTTCCAGGTTTACGCAGTGTTTCCTTTCCCTCTCTTGGGATAAATACACTTTGCTGGCGACTCTGTGTCTTTTGCGCCACTCTCGCGTTTGTACCGTTGGATGCGAATCTTTTCGGGAGCGACAATACCAAGTAATCACCAATCATCACGTCCAAACAAACAAGATCATGTAAGGCTAAGTGTTCAAACACACTTAAGTGATCTAGAATTCCATAAGAGATGCAATAAGACATACAAAAATGATATATAAGACCAAATGAGGTGAGATACAAGATAGGGCAGCAAGCACATCGTGTCATAACAAGCTCAAATCATCAAAGAAGGAACATCATCCATCACACTCAAAACATATGTCAAAACTAGGAAAAATATTCACTTATGTCATTCATGCAAGCAACAAAAGATCATGTGAGGCAAGAAGTGAGAAAATGTCACTCAATGGACACCATATTAAGAGGATCGGAACCTCGCACATGTTATTCAAAGCAAACAAGAGTCACCAAGCCTTCATTAGATCATATGAGAAGGCATCACAAAGAAACTAGTTCAAAACATCCAAAGAGTAATGCCAAAACATTGTCAACTTGGAAAATCGACCACACATAGAAAAATGATTAAATGAGAATGATTCCAAAGCCTCAAACAAGCCAAGACAGTACATGATCACATCATATAATCACTTCAAGCTTCATTTAAGCACAAGTGGTCATAAAGATCCAAACTAGGTCAAGTACCCAAAACATTCCATTCAAAGTTCAAGCTACATGTAAGCATCAACCAAAAATAGAAACATGCAATATAAAAATCCAAATAAATTCAAAAATCATTTTGTATCCATAAATAATACATTTACAAAATATCTCAACAATAATCACATAATTTCATCATCAAATGGATCAAACATCACAAATATCAAGCTAGCCGAGCAATAATCGAGGAGCAATGAGAACTACATGGAAAATAATCAAAAATTAATCACCAAGGCATAAACTTGACACTCAAAAATTCCTCATCCAAGTATGAACACATGGTAAAAAATTCAGCTCAAGAAAGCATGGCAAAGTCACTAAACATAAGCATGAATCACATGGGTAGGCATGGAAGACACTTTGGAAAAGAAAATCAGAATTAATTATCAAAATAAATGGAAAATGAAAATAAAGTTATTGAAAAATTAAATAAGACATTAAAATACATACATAATTTTTTTTTGGAATTTTTTAATTAAAGGAAGTATTTTAAATAAAATAAAATGAAAATAAATAAAAAGAATAAAACAAGTAGTTAAAAAGGGAGGGGTGTGTTAGCAAGGAAGAGCACACCAATCCGCCTGAGCCTGCAACAGGGGGTGCGAATGGGAAATTCACGCAGGCCCATGAGACTATGTCACATATGTTCATAATTTTAAAATAAAAAGAAAATAAATTGAATTAAAATGTAACAAAAACATGTGGACTATAGAATCAATTGGTCACATAACATTTAAGTGACTAAAGACAAAATAGGAGACACACCCATACACCATGCGCCACATCATCACCATATTTATAGCATGCATGGTCTTCATGATGTGAACAGTACCTGCTACGGTGGGAAGAGTTCAGTCTGGGCGGCCACCGCCGACGGCGGCTGGCGCGGCCGGAGAAGAGGAAGAGACACCCCCCCCCCCATTTTTTCGTGTAGACTTCAAAAATGCAATTATTTTCTCATAAATCCTCCTCCAAGGCCATGAAAAACAAGGTTCAAGCAAGAACACTCATGGATCCATAATCACAAATCAAAACAACTAACATACTACAATGTAGTGCACTCTATGGTGATTTCAAATATGCGAAAATAAATGAAAAGCAACCACTAAAACTCAAGAAAACATGGATTAAAGTTTGCACACCTTAAATGGAACTTCATTAAAACATACAAATAATTATGCAAACATTGCCTACCCTAAGGTAGGACTTCATATGCACCCAACATGAACCTAAAACATGTCTAAAATGCAAGCTTAGAGTTGAAGAAAATTACTCAACGGAGTGGCTCCGTTGGCCCTTGAAACTATGTAGTAACTTCAAACAAATCCTTCCAATGGTCTCCTTGTGCCTCAGTGATGAAGAATCAAACGAAAAATATAGAGAAACTTCAGGGAAATGAGAATTTCAAAGAGAGAGGTTTTGAGAGTGAGAGAGAGTTTGCTCTTTGTGGCTGCTGAGAATCAATGAATGAAGCTAGGGTTTGCATATTTAGCTTATATATGAAGCTTTGGTGTGGTAAAAACAAACTTATTGTGGTTAAAACTTAAGGTTAAAGTTTGAGGAAAATTTGAAAAGAAATGAAAATGGTGGTGGTACAAGTTCACATGGCATATTGTGGTTTGTTTTTTTCTGTCATCTTATAGGGACGAATAGCTGATGAATTCAGAGTGGATTAGTGGAAACAACAATCCTTGTTGAGCAAGTTTAGAGGATTTTCATTTTTGACAAAAACATTAGAATATGGGGCAAATGGTACATGTCAATATTGGCACTTTTATGGCAATGTTTTGCTAGCAAGGATGAGAAGAAATTGCGCATGAAATATGAAGCATTATGGTGCTACATGAAATTTGAGCAAGTAAATGGAAAATGTGACATGGAATGTGAAATCCATAAGAACTCATATAGATCACTTTGAAGATCCATAACTCACTCAATTTGGCTCCATTTCAAGAAATCTTTGGTCCAATGCAAAGCTTATGGATCATAGAACATACTTTATTTGAAAATCAAGATGAAACAAGCCTTGGAAAGTGATGAAAATTTCCATGGAAAGTAGTCAAAAATTCTGTCCAAAATTTAATGAAAATTTCACTAAGTTACCAACTTCAAAACCCTAACTTGGGAGGATCATAACTTGAGCTTCAAACATCCAATAAAGGCATTCTAGTACTCAAAAGAAATCTGAGATAACGCTCAATAACCTTGATGTTGGGGGAAAATTGAAATGAAGTCTAGAGCATGGAGAAAATTGGCCATGAAGTGGATTTATTTTGGGCTAGAACTTTCCAAAAATGGAAACTCTCTAAAACCCTAACCTTCCATAAATGGCAAATTTCCCAAATTCTTGATTTTTGATGAATATCTTGACATTTCTTGACCAAAATCCATCCATTGATCACATTTGACATAATGAACAATAATTTGACCTCAAAAGTCAGGAGTTGACTTTTTCACTACACAGTTGACTTTTTGACCAGATGAATCAGATGCCTCCTCTATTCACTTCAAAAATTTCTGAAATGACCTGTGATGAACCATGAGACATGTATGAACCCCTTGAGATGCATATAGAGCCATAGAACATTGTCTTGCTCAAGAAGATATCCACATCCCTTTGCATAAAACCCTAGCTCAGAGCCACTAGGAGCTTAATCAGATGAATCTTTTGAAACCAATGAAACCCTAATCACCAGATGATTGAATGAACTTGTTGAGATACTTTGAAGAGTATGAGACCCTTTGTAGATTGAGAATAACATGATGTTGAGACAATCTCCTTGCTCATTGTTTGGAAAATCAACTCCTCCTCTTGAGAAAAACTAAAGCACCTTGATCCCATGCTTAGAAATAATGATATGCACAGATGCTAATGCCAAAATGAAAAGAATCATAAGCCAATTAAAGTTAGAGACAAAAGGGCAAATTTTGGGGTGCTACAACTGCCCCTATTCAATCGACTTGGACCTGAAAGGATGATAGCAGTGGCTTTCAGACATTCTATGTAGAAGGTGATTGAATACAAAAACAACCTGGTAATTTGCAAACTGTGGGGAGAAAAATAGTAATTGGAGCCCAGTCCGGAATTGGACTTACAAGGACAGGTCAGATGGGAACTGACTACTGAGCAAGAACTAATATTCTTTAAAATTAAATCGGCCAGACGAGAACTAGACTTGAAGAGCTGGATTCAAATGAGACAAGTCAGACGAAAACTGACTACCAGACGAAAAAAACTGGGTTTTGTATCGACAAACCGGACGGGTACTAAGTTTGAACGAGACAAATTAGACGGGAACTGAATACCAAACGAGGACTAATTACCAGACGAGAACTGGGTTTTGAAAAGACAAATCAGATGGGAACTGAATACCAAACAAGGACTGGGTTTCAAGAAATAGGTCAGACGAGAACTGAATACCAAACAAGGACTGGGTTTCACGAAATAGTTCATACGAGAACTGACTACCAGGCGAGAACTGGGCTTCACAAAACTAGGTCAGACGAGAACTGACTACCAGACGAGAATTGGGTTTCACAAAAATAGGTCAGACGAGAACTGACTACCAGGCGAGAACTGGGCTTCACAAAAATAGGTCAGACGAGAACTGACTACCAGGCGAGAACTGGGTTTCACAAAAATGGGTCAGAGAGAACTGACTACCAGGCAAGAACTGGGTTTCACAAAAATACTGGTCGATCAAAGGAAAATTTCCAACAAAGAGACGGTCGTGAACCGAAAAGGGGTTGGCAAGAGGTAAAATCAACGGACCTACAACCCAAAGATAAGATGACTCCGCTGGAGAAAGGAGAAGTCTAAACAGAAGACTCTGCGGGGAAGCACAAGTAAGATGAACACATCCATCGGTGATCTCACCAGGGATAAAACAAAATCTCATGAGTTATGCCATCTCTGCTGAAGAAAAGCTGGCAAAGAAAGTATCAAACCTGGCTTATGCCTCAAATGCATGTTTGAATTTTTCTATGGCGTAATGCTCCATACTAGATGGAAATGCTACGCATTTGGAGGATTGTTGAATAGTAATTCGGGGGGTGTTTTTATCGTATCCACAGGGATTGCGTGATATTTTGATGTTTTCCGTTCAATAGTCGCAACGTTTTAAGTAAGGGGTTTTCAAATTGTTCTTGGGTTTGTAACATCAATTTTGGTAGCAAAGAAGTAAACTATAACAAAGATGTTGTACGTTTTATAAAAGCATGTCAAGATTATATTTCGCTAATCCTTTTCATAAATATCCGATTAATCAAGCATATGAACTTAGTTCCAACCAATACAATCGCATATCCTCTCGAATAAGTTTATGTCTAAAGCAAACTCGCGAGTATCGTTGTTTAGACCGTTAGATGATATCTCACGCTAACAATCAAAACAATAACCGTTAAGATCAATACAAAGCGAATATTAAACCCCAAATCTATGTCTAGAGTTTGGTTTTTAAGAGATGAAGATATTAGGTCAAGATTTGGAAAATCTATGTCTAGAGTGATTCAAACCACAAATACATCATTAAGAACAAACAACTTCATCATATATTGATCATCAACCTTGTTCATATACAAAAGATCAAAATAAATACATATAAGCAAGATTAACTACCTCTAATCTAACACAAGAGGTGATTATCTACACATTTTCATGGTAACTTGGATAACAAGTTTCAAGAGGAGATGAAATAACATCTGCGTCGAATAATCGAGATCGGATGTGACTTCAGCTTCTCTATGTGAAAAATCACTCTTGAATTATCAAAACTCATAAAAGTATGTTTTTGTGTGAAAATATCAAGTTATGATCCCCAGAAAATGTAAAAAAAAAAAAACACTTTATTGTACACTTGGGATCTGATGCATTCGCACTACGAATGATCCATTCGCCTAGCGAATGAAGAAAATGGCACCTTAAGTGCCTTCTAAAAGTTAAATCATCCTTGGTTGTCATCGTGAGTTCTCAAAGTGAACAATTCATTCTCAAAGCGAACCCCTCGCCAAAACATTCACAAAGCGAATTTTGGGTCCTTTTGCCCCTGCCTTGCTCGCTGAGAGCTTCGCCAGAGTTCGCAAAGCGAACTTTCGCTGGGGACTTCGCCATGGATCGCAAAACGAACCAGATGTTTTTTTCCTCTTTCTTTGGTAGCTTGCATTAATTCTTTGTGTCTTCTTTCTTTGATCAATCAGTGCACTTTCCTGCACAATAGCACACAAATTACGAGCACCAAAGGTATAAATATAATGCATGAAGAACAACAACAATTCACAACAAAAATCCACAATTAAGACATGAAAGTAATGAAAAATGCCAAGTATCAAATACAAATATATAGCATGTTTGATATCTAATAACTCTCCCCAACTAAGTCTTTGTTTGTTCTCAAGCAAAGTATGCCTCTCATTGAAAACAAGAGGATTTGCTCGAGGATTTGATTCAATCCAAGAAAGGATAAACGGCTCAAATAAAACAGCAATTGTAACAAAGCACAATTACATAATCCTAGAATCGACAATGGAAAAGAACTTGATTCTTAAAACAAATCTCAGACAATGTTTCCAGAAACAACTAAACCATCATGCTCATGTCACTCTAACATTCCTCTTCGAAACAGGATTGAAGGAAATTAACGTGTTTGCAACCGCGGGGAAATTTCACTCAAATGACAAATGAAGCAAATACTAAGCAATTCATACAATATCTAATCGATTGCAAGAAATTATGGAAGCAAAAGATCACTAAGGACTTTTATCGGTTGTAACTTGGCCGGGGTTAAAAACAAGGGACATATGTACACGGCCATTGAAACAAGAAATGGTGAAGACTTTGAAGAGCATTTCTTTTTCAAAATTTTCGATCTTGTTCAATCCTTATTTCTTTTCTTCACAATGCATTATATTCTTTTGATTTTCTTTTCTTTTTGTTCTTTTTCTTTCTTCTCTTTTTTTTTTCAAATTCTTTGTCTTAGAATGCATTGTATCACCAAATCCTTTTTCTCTTTTCACAATAAACCACTCTCCCCAACTTCAACATTTCCATAAGCTTAGCTTAAATGCTCTTCAAACTGGGCTAAAATCGGGTTCATGATTCAAACAAAAATTTCATTTCGGCTCAAAAGAGGTTTCAAATACGCGCACACTCACAAGGTAACTTGAAGTGTTTTTGGAGTGGTGGTTACACTTAAAGTGCACAAACATTGCCTTGATCACTTCTATGTTTCCATAATTTTAAAATAACAAGCAAGATAAAGCATGAATTATAAGTATACAACAACATTCATCATCAATCCAAAGCATTTAGTACAACAAGGAGATTTCTCACTTTTATGGTTTTTGGACCTAAATGACACAAGCAATCAAATAGAGTTATAACAAGAAACAACATTTTCATTTGTACAAAGACAACAAAGTTCCAATACATTCTAAATTCTAGAACTAGGTAACTATGTACCTTGCCACAACATCGTGCTTAAAGTACTATCATAGCCATCCAATCTTGGAGGAATCTTCTTTGATGCACAATCAACACCAACCTAAGTTTCTTCCACAAAACATCCAAAAGTTGGAAATATTAACTTCCACAAGCATACCAACATAAAACAATGAAAAGCATATTAACAGTTTAAGAGTTGAACATTCGTAAACTGAAGAATTCAACTCTTAATAATAACAATTAACACAAAAGCATACCAACAATTTAAAAGTTGAGCATTCGTAAACTGAAGAACTTAACTCTTAATAAAAATAAGTAAAACCGAAATATTAGTAAAATTAAAAACAGAAAACTTTACTGAAAAATAACATATATTACTAATAATAATAATAATAAAAATGTACTGGTGTGAATACACCTACAAAGTCAAAAGTACCACCAAAGGGTACAAGTACAATAATATCCAAAAGAATCCAACAAAGTGGACAGAGTACATCAATAAAAACTGAAATAAAAAATAGAATACAAGAAAACTTCACTTTTTTGCCCAAAGGAAGTACAAAATCATCACACAAAAAAATTAGTCCTCCTCGGACTCTGAAGCATACACCTCAACCTCCTCCTCCTCTGAACCAGATCCAGAACCAGATACCTCAACCTCAGCACCATCACCCTCCTCATCAGCATCATCATCAGCACCAGCCACATCCTCTCCCCCTCCGAATACTGGCCTGGCCTCAAGCCAACCAACATGTGCAAGGAACTGCTCCCTTGTCATCATCGTATGCTCAGTGGCGGGATCGCGAATTTGTAGTTGCAGTACCTACATGGAGTCATGTAAATCAGTCATGGCGCGCTGAGAAGGTGCCATCCAGTCCCAGTTATACTGGCATATCTCCTGCTGATAAGGGTAAAAATTCTGAGACCCAGAACCAGAAGCATCTCCACCCCTTGTGCTGGCCTCAGCACCAGCACCTGATGTTTCACCCCTTGTCCCCTTAGGCTTGCAAAATTTGTCGACATAACGATCGTCGATCGCAAAAGGAATAGTGACCTGGAGGCGTGTGGGAATATCAACCCCAGCACCCGAACACAAAGACATGATCAGACAAGGAAAAGCGAGAGGGGCATTCTTCTGCGAAGTGGTACCACCAAGGCCACTCTCCACAATTGCCCTTATCTCATCGGCAATAATACGGGCCACATCAATCTACACGTTACTTAAGATACTGTGGACAAGGTGAGCTAATGGTATAGGGATGGTAAACGAATGCGACTTTGGCTTGATGTTGGTTATCACCAAAAGCAATATAAGTTGTGCCAAAGGTTGCATGTCCTCCCGCCGGTACCTAATAGCAACCCCAGATGGGTTGAGTACAATAGTTTTTCCCGGTCGAAGGAGATCTCTGGTCATTTGTGGAATATCTCGGCGAAGGTGTAAGTCCATATGGTAATCATCAATGTCGCTAGCTCTTAAAGGCAGAGGACTTCCAAGAACAATACTAATGGCCCTACGGTCAAATCTCACCACCTTCCCCCCAGCTAAGGTTGTCCAACTAAACTGCTCGCCATCATCAGGAAGGACGTTCGCATAAAATTCTCGGACAAGCTCGACATTGTAGCTATCCGCTGGAGTTATCAGTCGTCCCCATTTTTTCTCTTCCAAGAGTGTAGCTACAGACCGATAACTCCCTCGGTCACTTAGGTTGAACCTCTTTTCTGCTAAGATGCTTCTTTTTTCCAAGGTAAGATACCTTGCTGCTTGCTTGGCACCTCTAAAGCGAGTGTCGTCAAATTGGATTGGCACTTGTCGTGATGTGGAGGACATTCTTTTCTTGGTGAGGTTAACCTTGGGGGCTATCTTCACACAACAAGTAAAACAGCAAAAAGTAGAAACACAGTCATTAGAATTGGCAGCCAAAACCAAATCACAACTGAAACAACATAAAACAATTTCAACATTCTAATATGTTCGCTCCAGAGTTCGCTTTACGAAGGCTGGCGAACATTCGCCCCAGATTCGCAAAGCGAAGGTCTGGCGAATGCTCGCCCAGGTTCGCAAGGCGAATAAAGCAGCGAACCTACAAAAATTAAGAAAAACACAGCAGCCAACAAGTCCAACATTAGAGCTCCATTCACAAAATCATTTCTATTCTAAGGCTTGCACAATATTCAGCGTTCAATCACTAAAACCTTACAATAGAAATTAAACCCTAAAATCATTAATGTCTCTAATGTTTAAACTACAATCCTAACCATATTTCTACACAGAAATTAAAAGAAAAAGAGATTCGAACCTGAGTTTGTAATTGAAATTAGGGAGAGAATTTGGTGAAATTAGAAGAACAGTGTACGTGAAAGATTGAGTTCTTGAGAGATTGAGATGTTTTGTTTGAATGAGAGAGGCAACAGTGGGAGTAGGGTTTTCCCTCTCAATTTTTCAGAAAATGATATGGGTCTTGGGCCCAAGTGTTGGCCCACCCATAACATTAAAACCATTTTTTTAACTGAGGTGGCAGCAAATATACTTCCCTTGTCTCGCTGAGTTCGCAAAGCAAACTCGTTGGTGAATGCTCGCCCCAGGCTCGCAAAGCGAACACCAGCGAACATGATAGGTTTTGAAAATTGTTTTTTGCACTGCTGCCACTTCCTAAACCACTCTAAACATCAAACATCATTAAAATAACAAATAAAACAATAAATACTTACAATGTTGGGGTGCCTCCCAACAAGCGCTTGTTTAACGTCGGCTAAGCTCGACGGTTCAATGCAACCTCAAGGATCGCAAAACGGCACAACGGAGGGATTCCGCTCGAAATCACCACCTAGATAAATCTTCAACCTCTGACCATTTACAGTCCAACTCTCATTTAGCTTTGTGTCTTCAATGACTATTGCCCCAAATTGCTTGATCTCACGAATCCAGAATGGACCAGACCACTTATATTTCAATTTACCAGGGAACAGTTTTAATCGAGAACTGAAAAGTAGGACCAACTGCCCTACTTCAAACTGTTTGGCCGCTATCTTTTTGTCATGGTAAGTTTTGACTCGATCTTTATACAGCTTGTGGGAATCAAACGCTTGGAGGCGCAATTCCTCCATTTCATGCAATTGCATCTTCCTTCTTTCTCCGCTTAAAGTTGGATCAAAATTCAGAAATTTCAAGGCCCAAAATGCCTTATGTTCCAACTCCACCGGTAGATGACAATTCTTACCATGGGGCAATTTAAAAGGTGTGAGACCAATCGGAGCTTTAAAAGCTGTTCGATAGGCCCACAAAGCATCATCTAGCTTATTTGACCAATCCTTTCTTGAGGATGACACCGTTTTTTCCAAAATTCTTTTAATTTCCCGGTTTGATACCTCTGCTTGCCCATTGGCCTGAGGATGATATGGTGTTGCAACTTTGTGCTTCACACCATATTGCTCCAAGGCTTTTTCAAGCTGAGTGTTGCAAAAGTGGGATCCTCCGTCACTTATCAACACCCGCGGAGTACCAAATCGAGAAAAAATGTTTTTTTTCAAAACTTTTATCACAGTTTTTCCGTCCGCTTTAGCACATGCTATTGCCTCTACCCATTTGGATACGTAATCAACTGCGACCAAAATATACTCATTGGAAAATAATGATGGAAAAGGTCCAACAAAGTCGATTCCCCAACAATCAAACACTTCAATTTCTAACATGTTTTGTAAAGGCATTTCATGCCGCTTTGAAATTCCACCACTCCTTTGACACTTGTCACAACTTTGTGCATGCGAATGTGCATCTTTGAATAAAGAAGGCCAATAAAAGCCCGATTGAAGGACTTTCGTTGTCGTTCTTATTCCGTTAAAATGTCCTCCATAAGGAGAGTTGTGACAATGCCAAAGTATGCTAGTGGCTTCATCTATTGACACACATCTTCTCAAAAGGTTATCGACACCATGTTTAAACAAATATGGTTCATCCCAAATAAAAGACTTGGCGTCCGACAAAAATATCTTTTTCCGATGGTGAGTTAGACCATCCGGTATTAATCAGACGGCTTTGTGATTAGCCATGTCGGTGAACAGCTAACTTGCACCATATATAACTTTTCATCCAGAAATTCCTCCTTGACCTCTAATTCCTTTTTGGTCACTTCAACATTCACAAGGCGGGATAAGTGATCCGCCACCAAATTCTCAGATCCTTTCTTGTCACGAATTTCCAAATCAAATTCTTCTAACAAGAGGATCTAACGAATTAACCTTTGTTTTGAATCTGGCTTGGTGAGCAAATACTTAATCACCGTGTGATCCGTGTAAACAACTACTCGAGACCCAATTAAATAAGAACGAAATTTCTCCAATGCATACACTATCACAAGCAACTCTTTTTCAGTTGTTGCAGAGTTTACTTAAGCTTCTTTCAAGACTTTGCTCGCATAGTGTATAGCATGAAAATTTTTTGTTTTCTGTTGACCCAAAACCGCACCCACCGCATAATCGCTCGCGACACACATGAGTTCAAAATCTATTTTCCAATTGGGCGCGATGATGATGGGTGAGGTAGTCAAACTTTGTTTTAAAGAAATAAAAGTGATCATGCAAGACTCATCAAAATCAAAGGACTTATCTTTGTTGAGAAAATTGATCAAAGGCTTTGCTATCTTCGCGATATCCTTGATGAACCTCCGATAAAATCCCGCATGTCCGAGGAAACTCCTTATACCTTTTACATTAAACGGTGGTCGCAATTTATCAATAACATCAACCTTGGCTTGATCAACTTCAAGGCCCTTTGAAGAAACTTTGTGGCCAAGCACAATTCCTTCGGCACCATGAAGTTACATTTTTCCCAATTGAGTACCAAGTTGGTTTCCACGCACCGTTCCAAAACCGCATCCAAATTTCTCAAACAAATATCAAACGATTACCCAAAAACTGAGAAGTCATCCATAAAAACATCAATTGTCTTTTCGATCAAATCTGAGAATATTGCTTGCATACACCTTTGAAAAGTCGCCGGTGCATTACACAACCCAAACGACATCCTCCTATAAGCGAAGATTCCAAAAGGGCATGTAAAAGCAGTTTTTTCATGGTCCTCCGGGTTCACGATAATTTGGTTGTAACCCGAATAACCATCTAAAAAACAGTAGAATTATTGACTGGAAAGTCGTTCAAGCATTTGATCCATAAACGGGAGAGGGAAATGATCTTTCCTCGTAGCTTGGTTAAGCCTACGATAATCTATGCACATTCTCCACCCGGTTACGGTTCTCATTGAGATTAACTCATTTTTCTCGTTTCAGATAACCGTCAATCCGCCTTTTTTCGGCACCACTTGTACCGAACTAACCCATGGGCTATCAGAAATGGGATAAATCATTTCGGCATCTAACATTTTTACCACTTTCTTCCTAACCACCTCTTTCATGGTAGGATTTAAGCGGCTTTGCGGTTGAGCGACCGGTTTGAAATCTTCTTTCATGAATATTAAATGCATACAATAAGAGGGACTTATTCCTTTTAGATTGAAAAGAGTTCATCCCATTGCCTCTTGATTCTTCTTCAAAACACACATTAATTTTTTCTCCTCCATTGTGGTTAGCTCCGTGCTTATTATCACCGGTTTATGCCCCTCATCATCAAGAAAAACATACTTAAGATGAGACAGCAACAACTTCAATTCAAGCTTAATTTCCTCATTGTTTTATTTTTTTCAAAATTTCCACCCTTTCTTTCAAAGGAGAAATTTCATCCAATTCTTCTAATTCTCGCAAACACTTTTCGATCTCTTTTTCTTCGGCTTCATCGATACTTTGAAGAGCATTTGTGAGAACTTTTTGCAAAGGGGTTGGAACTTGTAATTGCTCCTTTACTTCTTCAATCGCCTTCTCCGTTGCATCTATTCTAAAACAATCGCCTTTGTCCTTTTTGTGCTTCATGGCCTCAAATAGATTGAAACAAACCTCCTCATCTTGGACTTTAACCTTCATAAGACCGTCGTCCATATCAATTGCCATTCTAGCAGTTTTCATAGACGTTCTTCCAAGAATCAATGGAGCTTCTTCATCTTCCTCTAGTTCAATCACCACAAAGTCGATAGGAAATAAGAATTTGTCCACTTTAACCAATACATCTTCCGCTACACCGTGAGGACGGGTAGTGGATTTATCGGCAAGTTGCAATGTCATTTGAGTGGTTCTCAATTCCAACTGTCCCAACCTTTTCACAATAGACAAAGGTATCAAATTGATACTAGAGCCCAAATCGATCAACCCGTTGCCAACATAGATATTTCTTATCGTAACCGGCAAAGTGACTCTTCACAGATCACTTTCTTTCCTCGGGAGAGCACGTTGAATGATAGTGCTACAACTAGCATCAACCATGATAGTCTCTTGATCCGTATACCTCTTCTTTTTTGTGAGAATATCCTTCATAAATTTTTCATATTTCTGCATTTGCTCCAAAGCCTCGGAAAATGGAATGTTTATTTGCAATTGTTTGAAAATATCCATAAACCGAGCATAGTGCCTCGCACTATCTTTCTTTGGCGGAGCATGAGGATATAGCAGATGTTGGATCGAAATTGTACTCAATGGTTCCTTCCCCTTCCTAGTATTTTTCAATTTTTCTTCTCTCTTTCTTTTTTCTTCTTCCTCACTTTTTTTCATTTCATTTTCTACTAAGTCACCCTTAACATTTTTTTCTACTTCAATCTCATCACTATCTTTCTCTTTTTCAACTACTTCCTCCTCCTCCACTACAACTTCACCTATTCCCATGTCAATCTCTCTTCCACTTCTTTTTAGAATAGCCTTACAATGCTCTTTTGGATTTGGTTGAGTATTCGCCGTAAAAGTTCCTTTTTGTTGGTCGACCAATTGTTTTGATAATTGTCCGACTTGCGTCTCAAGATTCTTTATGGCTGCATCGGTATTCTTCTGATTTGACATTGACATTTGCATAAATTACGTGAGAGTGTCCTCCATCTTGGTATTTCCACTTGGAACTTGTGGAGGTTGAGTGTAATTTTGGTATTGTTGACGATTTGAAGGTTCGGCTTCTTGAGGTCTCCACGGTTGTTGATAACCTTGATTACCTCTCGATTGGTAACCTTGGTTGCCTTGTTGGTAAGGTGGTCGAGGTTGGTATCCTTGATTTTGGTTTCCCGCATAATTTACCTCTTCCACTACCGGAGGACAATACCCAGTCGGGTGATCTCCTCTAAAAAGCTCACAACTCGCTATTATTTGGTTTTTGTTAGGAACTTCTTGCAACTCTTTTATTTGTTGTGGAAGTTTTGCCATTTGTTGC
This sequence comes from Lathyrus tuberosus, assembly GCA_022829125.1. Taxonomy (NCBI): domain Eukaryota; kingdom Viridiplantae; phylum Streptophyta; class Magnoliopsida; order Fabales; family Fabaceae; genus Lathyrus; species Lathyrus tuberosus. Next base: position 1,743,061 of record JALAZF010000535.1, read on the forward strand.
GTCAACAACTCCACTTGTTGTGATAACAATTTGTTTTGTGCAAGGATTGCGTCATTAGTTCCTAACTCAAGCACTCCCGCTTTCTTTTGTGAAGGGCCACAGTTATGGTTCCCTTGATGGTCATTTAAAGCCATCCGTTCAATGATATAAATAGCCTCTTCAGCGCTTTTAGCCATTAACGATCCACCCGCGGTGGCATCCAACAATGTTTTATGCACCAATTGAACACCGTTTCTAAAAATGTGAATTTGAGAAAGCTCATCGAAACCATGCCATTTACACTTTCTCAACATGGATTTGAATCTCTCTCACGCTTCATTGAGATATTCATTTCCACCTTGAGTGAAAATTGTAATTGCTGTCTTAGCCTCCATGAAACGATTGTGTGGAAAAAAATCGTTCCAAAAACTTTTCCTCAAGTACATTCCAGTCCGTCATGATTGCCGTATATTGGTCAAGATACCATTCCTTGGCCTTCCCAATGAGGGAATGTCGGAATAGTCTCTTAAACAGTGATTCTTCTTCAGCTTCGGGTGCACCAGTTGCTCCCGCAATCTCATAGAACTTAGTCAAGTGTGTAAAAGGATCCTCGTGATCCATACCAGTGAAAGGATTCTGATATAGGAGCGAGAGGATACCAGTTTTCATTTCTGAATGCCGACCGTTCTGAGCATTGCGCGAAAATTGTGCAGTGTGTCTCGGACTATTTGTACAAGGTCTTGAAGTAGGTGGTGGTGGTGGTGGTGCAGTCATAGTTGGCGGTAACTGTGGTATTTGCGTCGAAGTTGAACTTTTGTCTCGCTCTCGTCTTTCTTTCGCAAGTTGCCTCCTCTGCCTTGTTCTGCTATTTAATTTACGCGCAGTTCTTTCAATTTCAGGATCAAAAAGAAGTTGGTATGTGGGTAACTTCCCTCACATAAAACGGAGTCTGCACACTAAACTAAACAAATCAACAAGCACAAGAAAAAGTTAACAAGCTTAAAACAAAACAACTATTGCAATGCTTGCAATATCAAACAACAATCCCCGGCAACGGCGCCATTTTGTTGAATAGTAATTTGGGGGTGTTTTTATCGTATCCACAGGGATTGCATGATATTTTGATGCTTACCGTTCAATAGTCACAACGTTTTAAGTAAGGGGTTTTTAAATTGTTCTTGGGTTTGTAACATCAATTTTGGTAGCAAAGAAGTAAACTATAACAAAGATGTTGTACTTTTATAAAAGCATGTCAAGATTAGATTTCGCTAATCCTTTTCATACATATCCGATTAATCAAGCATATGAACTTAGTTCCGACCAATACAATCGCGTATCCTCGCGAATAAGTTTATGTCTAAAGCAAATTCGCGAGTATCGTTGTTTAGACCGTTACATGATGTCTCACGCTAACAATCGAAACAACAACCGTTAAGATCAATACAAAGCGAATATTAAACCCCAAATCTATGTCTAGAGTTTAGTTTTTAAGAGATGAAGATATTAGGTCAAGATTTAGAAAATCTATGTCTAGAGTGATTCAAATCACAAATACATCATTAAGAACAAACAACTTCACCATATATTGATCATCAACCTTGTTCATATACAAAATATCAAAAGAAATACATATAAGCACGATTAACTACCTCTAATCTTAACACAAGAGGTGATTAGCTACACATTTTCATGGTAGCTTGGATAACAAGTTTCAAGAGGAGATGAAAGAACATCCGCGTCGAATAATCGAGATCGGATGTGACTTCAGCTTCTCTATGTGAAAAATCACTCTTGGATGATCAAAACTCATAAAAGTATGTTTTTGTGTGAAAATATCAAGTTATGATCCCAAGAAAATGTAAAAAAACACTTTATAGTACACTTGGGATCTGATGCATTCGCACTGCGAATGATCCATTCGCCTAGCGAATGAAGAAAATGGCACCTTAAGTGCCTTCTGAAAGTTAAACCGCCCTTGGCTGTCATCGTGAGTTCTCAAAGCGAACAATTCATTCGCAAAGCGAACCACTCGACAAACATTTACAAAGCGAATTTTGGGTCCTTTTGCCCCTGCCTTGCTCGCTGAGAGCTTCGCCAGAGTTTGCAAAGCGAACTTTCGTTGGGGACTTCGCCATGGTTCGCAAAGCGAACCAGCTGTTGTTTTCCTCTTTCTTTGGCAGCTTGCATCAATTCTTTGTGTCTTCTTTCTTTGATCAATTAGTGCACTTTCTTGCACAATAACACACAAATTACGAGCACCAAAGGTATAAATATAATGCATGAAGAACAACAACAATTCACTACAAAAATCCACAATTAAGACATGAAAGTAATGAAAAATGCCAAGTATCAAATACAAATATATAGCATGTTTGACATCTAACAAGGATGTAATGCAAAAATTCTTATGCTATGCAAAAGGAACACCTCAGCGAAATAAACGCTGAAAACGAAGGCAACTCTACTGGGAAAGACAAACTAAATGTCTCTGAGGCATAAACCCTGCTGAGGAGAAATCACACCGAACGACTTTCCCGATCAACAGCCTCTGCTGAAGATGAAACCCAAAGAGGACTTCCCCTCTGCTGGGGACTACAAATAACCCTTGCGGAAGGTAGAACCCAAAACCTGATATTGAAAAGTGCCAAAACAATTGGACTTAGAACCTGCTGGGGATGTCAACCACCGCTGAACAAACCGTTGCGAGGATTGATACCAAACTCTGCTTGGGGAGAGAAGTTAATAATACCAAACCTGCCGGGGATAAGAGGATTATGTGACCTAAGGATTATCATTATGCCAAATACGGTTGGGCTCTGGATGTAAATTACCAGACGGAAACTGGTGGCAAAAGGTTAAATTGTCAGACGAGAACTAACTCCTTACTTTTGTATCAGTCGGGAACTAATTTTATGGCTTGCCAGATGAGAACTGGACCCTGAAACAATGCTTACCAGACGGGAACCGGTGTTAAAGACAGGCCAAAGATATGGTGACCAGACAAGAACTGGCTAAAAAACGACTTGTTGGACAGGAACTAATTCTGAAAGGTAGACTGCGCGATGAGAACCGGTGGACGGAAATTAAGTTGTCAGATAAGAACTGACTTCTCTCTTGGTTTGTCAGACAAGAACTGAATTTGAAAGTAGGTTGAAGAAAGGGCGACCATACGGGAACTGGTTAAAAAGCTTTTTACCATACGATAACTGGTATCTTGAAATGATTTGCCAGACGAGAATTGGGTTATGAAAGAAAAAACCGACCACCAGACGAGAACTGTAGCTAAAATGGTAAGTTAAAGAATGGGTGACCAGACAGGAACTGGTTTAAAAATCTGACGTTTACCAGACAAGAACCGGGCTTGAATTTCATCTGCCCGGAGGATATTTGGGACTGGTTTTCCAGGAGGGTACTGGACTTGACAAGGTTTGCCAGACGAGAACTGGACTTTGAGCGGCTGAATGATGTTGGGTTACAAGGTCCTCAGATTCCGGCTAGGATAAAGCCCAAGAATAACATGCAATGCTTATGCAGGTCTCCAAAAATGGAAGGAAAGTCTCTATAGCAAGGCTTCTCCAAAAAGCAAACGGGTACTTGACGGGGTAATAACATGATTCCCCGATACTCATCTTGAGCTCAACTGTTACTGGCGAAACAGACTTGGCTCGCGTAGCTTGAAAGCAAGGAGAGGTCTAGCCCCAATGTAGTTCAACTTGCCCCAGTCTGGTCCTCAGGAAGGTTCACCTTGAACGCAACTTGCCATGAGACGATCTCGAGATGGTTTACCCCAGAATTTGCACCATGAAAGGGTTTGTCTTTGATGAACTGACTCTTGGAATGGTTGGCTTCGATGTACTCTGAATGTAGCTTGCCCCTGAACGAGCGCCGAAGCGACTTAACTTGTGTTGATTAAACATTGGAAGGACTCTCCCTTAAAAAGAACCTCTAGATGACTCGCCCCTGATTAGTAGAGTCTCGAGATGGTTCTCCTCTGATCAACCAATTCTTGAATGTTTTGCCCCATGATCAACTGATGCTTGGGGATTTGCCCTTGACTGATTGGTTCCATATCCATTGGATATCAATGCTCCTGATCCAAAGGACTACAAGGTACACTTGATTCTGATCAACTTTGCCGAATGATCCAGTCCTGTTCAATTGATCCCTATCGGAATTTCCTCAATGTCAATTACTGACTTGCATTTAAACCTGTTTGTTCACGAATGGTAATTTTAATGCGATTATAATGCAGATTTTGCAAAATCAATCATTATTAGAATGACGTGATAGTGAATGACGAATGGACTATTAGTCCAGAAGCAGTGCTGATTTAGCTAGTGAGAGATATAGCAAGAAGAAGATTATCAAATCTTTAGGAGTCAGTTTACACAAACTTGCTATAATATGCTTTCAGAATAAACCCTGCTTCAATTAGGTCTTTTAAGGGTTTAATCGTGGTCTGGTTCATGGTTATTGAAACAAAGGATGAAAGGCTCAAAGTTGTTTTAACCCACCCATTCTCCTTGATGTTCTCCAGCCGTACGTTCAGCTAATTTAGCACAAGCGCTCACCTTTCAAAAAGTTTATTGAATGGTACGAGTGATGGTTAAGGAATCCACAAGGTTTTCAGAATGACAATCACCCCCTTCGTCTTTGGTGTCTTTAGTCACACGACTTGTTCCTTATCGGAGGTTTTCCTTTTGTGATCCTCTTTTTTTTTTATTCCTTTGTTCCCTAATTTTTTCCTGGACTGATTCTTTTTGAATTTTTCGATTTTGGAGTCCAGCGGGACGCCCTAACTTTTTCCTAAGTCATTTTTCAAGTTTTCTACTTAGTGGGCTTTTGTTCTTTTTCTTTTTTTCTTTTTTCCTTTTGATTCTCTTCTTTTTATTTTGGAACAAATCGCGTGACACTGGCTTGTCTTGATTTATCCGAAAAGGGTTGTGACAGCCCTATTCCTCGCAATGAGAGATAACCATTGTGGGTTTGTGAGGTACGACCTCAGGTAATGGATCCTTGGATGCACGTTCCTTTTGAAATTTGAACGCCCAGTCAAATTAACTGATGACTACCCTACCCCAGGTTAAGATGTGAGAGTTTAAAATCCGAAGGAAACTCCTACTTCTAGGCTTGAAGGGGTTAACTAGGGACTAACTCCTTATCTCTCCAGTGTTTAGGGGATTTGAAATAATGCATGTACATCTTCAGCAGGATTTTATCTGAAAGCAAACCAGCAGCAATTATGGGCATTTCGTTTTCATCATCCTCCCTCCAATCTTTGCCAAAATAGCAGTTTGATAAAGAAAATGGACAAGAGGTGTACGTGTCTGTGCTTTGCAATAAATGAGAAAAATGAGCGAAAGCGACATGATTAATTCAGAAAAATTCATAATCACTTCATTAATATTACCATTCAAAACAAGAATGTTTAACAAACAAGTAGCACTTAATAGTAAAGAAAATACAAATGCAAATGATAAAAGTGCCCAAGGCTTGCCAATGTTGAGGATGTCTTTCTGTCTGGACCACTGGCTTTAGGAGATGACCCTTGAAGTCTTCAAGCTCAAACAGATGAGAGGTTTACATGCACAATCAAATTTCCTTTTGGAAAAGATATGTACCCTTTGTCAATCAATTATTACACTTTGGCCTGGAAGACTTTGCAATCTTCAGTTGAATGCCCCATGGATCCCCCATGATATCCACATTGCACATTGGGATCGTATCCAGGAGGGTATGGCTCTGGCAACGGCTTGAGAGTCTTGTGCTCTACCAATGAGTTTTGAATCAGGTGTGGTAAGAGTTGATTGTACGACATGGGAACTGGATGAAGAGGAGCATTTCTTCTTTCCAAGTTGTTGCGAGGCCTATGCTGATTCTGACGCTGATAGTTTTGTCGTTAAGGAGCATAGGGTTGTTGGTACTGAATGACATTAGTCTCTCCTTCTTTCCCCTTGTAACGTTTCTTTGCATCTTCAGAAGAACCGGGAGCAACTTGAATATTTCCCATTTTGATACCGTTTTCGACTCTTTCTCCAGCCATCACTAAATCAGAAAACCCAGCAGAAGTACAAGTACAACCCAGAAGTTTCTCAAAATAAGGCCCCTGAAGTGTAGCCATGAAAATATCAATAAGTTCTCGCTCCAACATTGGAGGTTGAACTCTCGCTGCCAATTCCCGTAATCTTTGGGCGTACTCCTTAAAACTTTCATTTCCTCTCTGAGAAAGATTCTGAAGTTGAGTCCTGTTGGGAGCCATGTATGTATTGTACTGATAATGCCTGGCAAACGCTTCAACCAGCTCACGCCAACTACGGATACGACTTCTCTCAAGCTGCATGTACCACTCCAAGGATGCCCCAAACAGGCTGTCCTGGAAGAAATGCATTAACAGCTTCTCGTCCTCCGAGTAAGCAGACATTTTCCTATAATAGGCCCTAACATGAGTCTTAGGGCATATAACACCAGTATATTTGTCAAAAGTAGGCACTTGGAACTTATGAGGGACCTTCACACCAGGAACCAATCCCAAATCATCCATATCCAGACCCAACGAGTTCTGACTCTCGTAAGCCTTCATCTTTTCCTCGATCATCTTGAACCTTTTGTCAGCTTCTGATGGAAGGCCAACATCCAGGTCATGCATAGAAAATACATCTTCCTGTCGGTCCTCCTCCCAATGATGATTATGTGCCTCATCCGCTCCAAGCACAACACAGGCATTTCTCCCGTTGGGAACTCCACCCTGAACACCAACAACAATACCACCGCCAGGAGGAAAAACAACTCCAGGTCCTCGCCCCGAGGGATGACAACACCAGCACCACCATGGAAAACACCCCCATCATCAACCCTGGGAGTATCAATGAGCGGCTTGACCAGAGTTCTCAGTTGTTCTAACCTCCAGAATTTCAGCTTGCACTTGCTCCATAACTCTCTTCTGATTGGCTCAAGTAGGATACGGCTGAAAAAGATTGAATCTGCAACCCTGAAGAAACCAGATCGTTATCAAAATGACCAGCCTCAAACACCTGCCATGCATATGAAAATGAAATGCGATGCAAAATGATATGATGCAAATACAAAGACACGGGATCACGATTTCCATATGCTCTGAATATCTGTCGTGCTGCTGACTGAGTAAGTTCACAAATCTGCTTTGAAGAGAATACCGGAATACCAGAATACTGAGATAATCAGAATACCAGAATACTAGGCTGATAAGTTCACACTGATAAGAAAACCAGAATACCGAGTAGGATGAAGGTTACGGTTTCTTGCAAACCTGTAAACACCCAGCCCCTCTCACATGTGGGTACTAAAAAAAACTAAGGATCCTCAGCATCACGGACTCTCAGGACGAGAAATGATGATACATCCACCATTTCTGGTTTGGCATCATCACCAATCGAGGAGGCCTCAACTGATTCCCCTAAAAAAGGTCACCCTATAATAAGTTTCCAGCTTCGGGTCCTCGGATCAAGAAGCATAATGGGTTTGCCATTTCTGGTCTGCCACTATTACCTATTGGGAGGAGTGCCTCAACTGAGTTCTTGGGAATGGTCGCCAGAGTCGACAGCTCTCTAGGTTACATTATATTGTCTGCCCCAATACGCAAGATAGAACATTACCAAAAAAAAACCTCGTCTGGATGTCGAATTTTCGTGTATACTAAGTCTGGCCAAATGCCACACAAGTAACACTACTTTCCATTCTAATCCTAGGTGTATACTCAAGCATGGGTATTGGGCTTATCTATCATGGATCCAACCCACCCAACAGCACAACAGTAGTAGAGCAATATGATAACAAAAATAGAAATGCAATAAAATACAATAATATATAGCAAATAATGTACAATAGTAAACACCCAATGAAATATAAATAGACAAGCGCTAGGATTGACTCGTATAGGGAACCAGTTTCCCCAGCAGAGTCGTCAGCTGTCTCAACTGCAAAAAGACAACCGGTAGAAACGAAATAGAAGAGTAGCCACCGAACGTCATTTATCCCGACATAGGGAAAGGAAACGGTCGAAGAAACCTCAAAAGGGAGAAGACATGGTCATCGCAACCATAGTCCGAGTTCGGGAGTCGGTTATGTGAGGGGAAGGTATTAGCACCCCCATGCGTCCATCGTACTCGATGGGATCCACGATTGTTGTCTAATCAAAGGGTGAGTTATCTAAAGCCTACTGCTAAACGGAAACGGAAAACAAAAGGGGAAAAAAAGACTCGATAGAACATCGTCATCCTATGCCTACGTATTCCTTCGTGCAATGGGAAAGTCAGAGTCAACGTAGTTCGGAGGACTACGGGTGGATGGGGAGAAGGTTGCTCGCCAAGACATCGCCGTCTTGTGCCTACGTATCCTCAATCTAACCAGAGAGAGGAAATCAGAGCGGTCGTAGTTCGACCTACGAGTCGATGAGTGTTTTTTTATGAGCGACGTTAGGTTCACGTCCGACAGTTAGGGTTGGTGCCTGTTTGCAACAAAACAGAAGTAACGTGCTCTTTTCTGAAAATGATTTGAAACCCAACAATCCCGAAGGATAAAAATGATTGGAATTTGGTTTATGTTTTTTAGACAGAAGTGGATTAAAGTTAGTTTGAAGCTCACATTGCACTAAAGTCTATGACATATGAGCGAATGCGTCGCATGGTCGCCCCCAATGGGACGTATGCTAAACACTCTAGAAGAGTGAAGGGAGACCCCTCATTCTTCACTTACTATGTACTTAAGGCTCATGGCGCACAATGCTCGTTGCATTTATATAAGTCTTTTAGACATGTTATTGAGATGAGAGGAAAAGACTCAAAGTTGAAAAGAAAAACACTAAGGGAACTCTATCCTAATGTTATCATGCAAAATGGCCCTAAGGTTGAGATGATAGGGAAGTCTACCTAATATTAGCATACATGGATTAGCTCCTAATGTCTATCCTACTCCAAGCTTAATCAAATATTAAGTTGGACTAGGGAATCATAAGGGAAAATGCAAAGCCAAATCTAAGACTTAAACAAGTCTTATGACTTAGGGGAGAAGAAAGAAGTAAAAGATGAAGAAGAAGACGCAACAAAGTGAAAAAACATGAAGTTCAACTCAAGAGGCAAAGAAACATGGCAAACATCATACTCATACCAAGTAATCACCAATCATCATGTCCAAGCAAACAAGATCATGTAAGACAAAGTGTTCAAACACACTTAAGTGATCTAGAATTCCATAAAAGATGTAATAAGACATAGAACAATGATAGATAAGACCAAATGAGGTGAGATACTAGATAGGGCAGCAAGAACATCATGTCATAACAAGCTCAAATCATCAAATAAGGAACATCATCCATCACACTCAAAACATATGTCAAAACTAGGCAAAACATTCACTTATGTCATTCATGCAAGCAACAAAAAATCATGTGAGGCAAGAAGTGAGAAAATGTCACTCAATGGACACCATATCAAGAGGATCAGAACCTCACACATGTTATTCAAAACAAACAAGAGTAACCAAGCATTCATTAGATCATATGATAAGGCATCACAAAGAAACTAGTTCAAAACATCCAAAGAGTAATGCTAAAACATTGTCAACTTGGAAAATCAACCACAAACAGAAAAATGATTAAATGAGAATGATTACAAAGCCACAAACAAGCCAAGACAGTAAATTATCACATAATATAATCACTTTAAGCTTCATTTAAGCACAAGTGGTCAAAAAGATCCAAACTAGATCAAGTATCCAAAACATTCCATTCAAAGTTCAAGCTACATGTAAGCATCAACCAAAAATAGAAACATGCCATATAAAAATCTAAATAAATTCCAATATCATTTTGTATCCATCAAGAATGCATTTTCAAAAAATATCAACAAGAATCACAAAATTTCATCATCAAATGGATCAAACATCACACATATTAAGCTAACCGAGCAATAATCGAGGAGCAATGAGAACTACATGGAAAATAATCAAAAATTAATCACCAAGGCAAAAACTTGACACTAAAACATTTGCATCCAAGTATGAACACATGGAAATAAATTAAGCTCAAGAAATCATGGCAAAGTCACTAAACATAAGCATGAATCACATGGGTAGGCATGGAAGACACTTTGGAAAAGAAAATCAGAATTATTATCAAAATAAATGGAAAATGAAAATAAAATTCATAAATAATTAAATAAGACATTAAAATACATACATGATTTCTTTTGTAATTTTTTAATTAAATTAAGTATTTTAAATAAAATAAAATAAAACTAAAATAAATAAAAAGAATAAAACAAGTGGTTAAAAAGGGAGGGGTGTGTTTGCAAGGAAGAGCACACCAATCCGCCTGGGCCTGCAACAGGGGGTACGAATGGGAAATTCGCGCAGGCCCATGAGACTATGTCACATATGTTTAGAATTTTAAAATAAAAAGAAAATAAATTGAATTAAAATGTAACAAAAACATGTGGATTATAGCATCAATTGGTCACATAACATTTAAGTGACTAAAGACAAAATAGGAGACACACCTAAACACCATGCGCCTCTTCATCACCATATTCATAGCATGCATGGTCTTCACGACGTGAACAATACCTGCGACGGTGGGAAGAGTTCAGTCCGGCCGGCCACCGCCGGCGGAGGCTGGCGCGGCCGGAGACACGGAAGAGACACCCCCCATTTTTCGTGTAGACTTCAAAAATGCAATTATTTTCTCATAAATCCCCCTCCAATGCCATGGAAAACAAGGTTCAAGCAAGAACACTCATGGATCCATAATCACAAATCAAAACAACTAACATACTACAATATAGTGCACTCCATAGTGATTTCAAATATGCGATAATAAATGAAAAACAACCACTAAAACTCAAGAAAACATGGATTAAAGTTTGCACACCATAAATGGAACATCATTAAAACATACAAATAATTATGCAAACATTTCCTACCTTAAGGTAGGACTTCAGATGCACCCAACATAAACCTAAAACAGGTCTAAAATGTAAGCTTAGAGTTGGAGAAAATTACTCAACGGAGTGGCTCCGTTGGCCCTTGAAACTATGTAGTAACTTCAAACAAATCCTTCCAATGGTCTCCTTGTGCTTCAGTGATGAAGAATCAAACAAAAAATACAGAGAAACTTGAAGGAAATGAGAGTTTCAAAAAGAGAGGTTTTGAGAGTGAGAGAGAGTTTGCTCTTTGTGGCTGTTGAGAATCAATGAATGAAGCTAGGGTTTGCATATTTAGCTTATATATGAAGCTTTGGTGTGGTAAAAACAAACTTATTATGGTTAAAACTTAAGGTTAAAGTTTGAGGAAAATTTGAAAAGAAGTGAAAATGGTGGTGGTACAAGTTCACATGGCATAGTGTGGTTTGTTTTTTTCTATCATCTTATGGCGACAAAGAGCTGATGAATTCAGAGTGGATTAGTGGAAACAACAATCCTTGTTGAGCAAGTTTAGAGGATTTTCATTTTTGGCAAAAACATTTGAATATGGGGCCAATGGTACATGGCAATGTTGGCACTTTTATGACAATGTTTTGCTAGCAAGGATGAGAAGAAATTACGCATGAAATATGGAGCATAATGGTGCTGCATGAAATTTGAGCAAGTGCATGGCAAATGTGACATGGAATTTGAAATCCATAAGAACTCATATAGCTCACTTTGAAGATCCATAACTCACTCAATTTGGCTCCATTTCAAGAAATCTTTGGTCCAATGCAAAGCTTATGGATCATAGAACAAACTTTATTTGAAAATCAAGATGAAACAAGCCTTGGAAAGTGATGAAAATTGCCATGGAAAGTAGTCAAAAATTCTGTCCAAAACTTAATGAAAAATTCACTAAGTTACCAACTTCAAAACCCTAACTTGGGAGGATCATAACTTGAGCTTCACACATCCAATGAAGGCATTCTAGTACTCAAAAGAAAGCTGAGATAACGCTCTACAACTTTGTGTTGGGGGAAAATTGAAATAAAGTCTAGAGCATGGAGAAAATTGGCCATGAAGTGGACTGATTTTGGGCTAGAACTTTCCAAAAATGGAAACTCTCTAAAACCCTAACCTTCCATAAATGGCAAATTTCCCAAATTCTTGATTTTTGATGAATATCTTGACATTTCTTGACCAAAATCCATCCATTTATCACATTTGACATAATGAACAATAATTTTACCTCAAAATTTAGGAGTTGACTTTTTCACTGCACAATTGACTTTTTGACCAGATGAATCAGATGCCTCCTCTATTCACTTCAGAAATTTCTGAAATGACCTCTGATGACCCATGAGACATGTATGAACCCCTTGAGATGCATATAGAGCCATAGAATATTGTCTTGCTCAAGAAGATATCCACATCCCTTTGCACAAAACCCTAGCTCAGAGCCACTAGGAGCTTAATTAGATGAATCTTTTGAAACCAATGAAACCCTAATCACCAGATGATTGAATAAACTTGTTGAGATACTTTGAAGAGTATGAGACCCTTTGTAGCTTGAGAATAACATGATGTTGAGACAATCTCCTTGCTCATTGTTTGGAAAATCAACTCCTTCTTTTGAGAAAAACCAAAGCACGTTGATCCCATGCTTAGAAATAATGATATGCACAGATGCTAATGCCAAATGAAAAGAAACATAAGCCAATTAAAGTTAGAGACAAAAGGGAAATTTTGGGGTGCTACAAGACTGTGTTGTTTCCCTTCATAAAGGTCAGATGAAGATGATTGTGAAGTGTGTCAGTGGCAATGGCAACAGTGTATTGGAAGGTACTCTTCATATTCAAATATGGAAGAGGAACGCCCTTAAGGAGTTGGAGAATATGTTTTGCACCTCATATTGCCATGTGAATGATAACAACGGGCTAGTTTTTGGGGTGATTTTGGTTAATATGAAGGCGTACTCCAAGTTTGGCACAACGTCGAGGGAGGATGATACCTACAAACACTATGACATCTAAGTCAATGACAATCGATAGTGTGAGGTATTTTAGGGTAAAATTGTGTACCTTGATTTGAAGTTTGCCTTCTCTTTTTATGATAAAGTCTTATGATTTTCGAGGACCTAAAACATTATGTGCAAACTGCAGATAGTTGTCCAAAAGAAGCCAATTGTCTGAATATTATTTTTCAAGTTTAATATCTTTTTTCGTCCTACATCATGTACTCCGATTTCATTTTAGTCCCATAACTTAAAAAAATATCATTTTGACTCTTCAAATTTTCAAAATTTATCACATTACTACTTTCAATCTAAATGTCAACAACAATGTCAATTTTTGTTGACGTGATAATGGATGAGTAATATTGAACTTTAGTGACCAATTTATCGACACAAAAACCAGTCACTAAAAATGTTTTTAGTTTAACTAGATTTATTTATAAATGTTCATCTCCTTCCTTGTGATATAGATATTTTTGGGGATTTTCTATAGTCTTTTATTTTTAATATGAAAAATTCTCCAATTTAGATCATATAATAAAATTCATTTTTTCTTAGTTGAAAACTATTTGTCTCCTTGTGCACCTCTTTGAAAAGGTTGTTACCTAGATCAACACAAATCTTAGATTCATGCCCATAGGGCAAGTTCTCAGCATATTATTCTTATTTATCATTGAAAATTGACAAAAAAGACTAATAAATAAATTTGACATCAATAAATAAAAGTCATGTCTACGATCCTCTTGTCTTTCCCTCTATCAAAAGAAACTAGTAGATCTATCATCTCACATGGTTGAGCTGAGAGTCACTGAATGCTAGTATGTTATTGCCTTCATATGGCTTCAAATCTTGCATACATAACTCTAACTTCCTGAAGATTTTGTTGTCTATGAAGATCCATGCCACCAAATGATTTGCTATGGTGGAAATTTGATTGGAAACTAAGACACAATAATAGATCAATACGCAGCAGATATAAAACTCCCCAAACTTGTAGAAACCTTGAGGATCAACAACAAATATAAGATGAAAAATCGAACAAATAAAGGCACAAAAGAACACCGATATTTTTAACGTGGAAACCAGCTCAATATGAGAGTAAAACCTACGAGTCGTCCAGATCAAAGAAATAATTACACTATAATCAATTAAGGGTAAAATAGAGTCTTAAAGTGATTTACAAACTAGTGTTAATAACCGCAAATCACAAAGCAAACTAGTTTACAAATAAGAATAAAAAAGCTAAAAATTTTGCCCAAATTTGAAGCTTCGGTGAGAAGTAAATAACTTTGACCTCATACGTTGTTTTGAAATTCTGAACGGTCAAAAGTTAGATTTATGTGTTACGAACCTGAACACCAAATTTGAGCTCGATCCAACGGTTAACGAATCAGGGATCGTTGATTTAGTGAGACTGGTTGTAGAAAAATGGGAATGAGTTTCTCTCCTATTTTCTCTCTTTTGAATCCTTATTTTTTCTCTATCTTTTTCAACCCTAAATTGACCCTCTCCACTTAAATAAGTGAAAAAATGGGCTAATTATATTTCGGTCTTTCTCCACATAGGAAGGGAGCCAAAACCAAACAAATCTCCCCCTCACAACTATGTGGAGGAAATCCTCAAACCGACGATATCACAACAAGCTTCAAATTTTCCTCTTGGTAATGTTTTAGTCATCATATCATAATCACATCAATGTGTTTGGACCTATTATGAAAAGTCAGATTCTTACCAAGATGAATAGCGATTTGACTATCAACAAATAACACATATTTGTCTTGAACAAAACCAAGCTCCTGCAAAAATTTCTTCAACCATAGTAACTTTTTGCATGCTTCGGTAATTATAATGAACTCATCCTATGTAGTCGATAGTGCTACACACTTTTGCAATCTGGACTGCCAAGCAACAGCCTCCCCTACAAATTTAATCATGTAGCCCGAAGTGGACTTTCTGGAATCAATGTCTCCAGCCATATCAGAGTCTGAGTACCCCACTAGTGTAGGCTTATCTCCTTAAAAACAAAACCTCATAGAAGTAGTACCGCGAAGATACCTTAAAATCCATTTTACAACATTCCAATGCTCTCTACCTGGATTTGACAAAAATCTACTGATTGTTCCAACAACATGTGTTATATCTGGTCTTGCACACACCATTGCATACATCAAACTACCCACATCAGACGCATAAGGAACAAATTTCATATCAAACACTTCATCTTCACTTGAAGGACTTTGATTAGAACTCAACTTGAAATGAGTAGCGAGAGGAGTGCTTACCGCCTTAGAACTTTCCATTTTGAATCTTTGCAACACTATTTCGATATAATTTTCATGTGACATCCAAAGTTTCTTCTCTTTTCTGTCACACATGATTCTAATGCCAAGAATCTGTTTAGCTTCTCCCATCTCTTTCATGGCAAATGACTCTTCCAATTGTTTCTTTAACATGTTAATGTTAGAAATACTTTTCCCTACAATAAGCATATCATCAACATATAACAACAAGATAATGAAGTCATTGTTAGAAAATTTTCTAACAAAGAGGCAATGATCTGAAGTAGTCTTCTAGTATCCTTGATCACACATAACAAACTCAAACTTCTTGTACCACTTCCTTGGAGCTTGCTTCAACCCATATAAACTCTTTCTCAATCTACTCACATGATTTTCTTTACCTTTAACTTGAAAACTGTCATACCCCAAATTTTGACCACTAAGATTTCCCATCATTGTGCAAATCATCATCACAATATGGATGAACCATCATACTTCATCAGTCTCCCCAAAGATGGGTGAGCATTCACTACAATCAAAATTAGGGTTTCAAGCCTTCTCAGAGTTCTTAGACAAAGGATTAATCAAGAAATGACATGATCTTCAACTTGTCTAACCTCTCAAACATCCACAGGGGATCAAGAGGACTCCCACTTCAAGGATTAAGCACAAGGCTGCTCCCTACTAGGTGGATCAAGCTTCAAGATCGACAGTGTCACCAAATTAGGGTTTTGGTCGACCAGGGCCTCCAGTTGGAAAGTTTCCTCCGGGCATAAGCCAAAGATCCAAAACATAACCTAATTTGCTCCATGGAACCTTATAAACTCAATCATCCAGTCAATTTTGCCTCAGGGGATGCATTCATAAAAAATCAGGAATTAGGGTTTCTTGACCTAATTCACCCCTAAGTTGACTTTTGGGACCAATTATGGACCAATACCTCAAGAAAGGATTTGAGGATCTCCAATATGCCATATTGATCCATTTGGAACAATGGATTGATCCAAGAAGCTTGAGCAACAAGTTTCAATTTCATCTGAACCACAGTTAGGGTTTCGTGGGAAAAGTCAACTGTAACTTTGACTTTTGACCAGGACATGCTCCCAAGCCCTAAGACATGATTCAATATCCTCTATAACACCCATAGAACATGTCCATCAAGTTTTATTTAGGTCAAGGACATGATTTCCTGAAGAATTGCACAGTTTGGAATTCATCAGATAAAAAGTCAACTGTGCACAAAAGTCAACTTTGACTTTTTGAGATTTTTCACAAAAATGGATTTTTAACCCGAAAATGATGTTTATGTATGATTTGAATCATCATTCATTAAGAAAAATCATAGAAAGTGGGGTAACTTGTAAAAGGGGTAACCATAAAAACTTAGAAAATTTTCGAAGTTATGAAAAAAAGTGACAAAGGTACCAACTTTGGAGGATCATAACTCCTAAACCACAAAGCCATTTTTTCCATCCAAGGCTTGATTTGTAGATCTCATTTCCCTCTACAAAAGCTTCATACTGACCTATGTCCAAATTCCTCATGGATTTTGAGTTATGGAGTGATCAAAATCAAGAAAAGTCACTTTGTTCCAACACTTAGTGAAAATTTCACTAAGTCAGATTTTGCCTTACTTTTTTCCAAATGTAGGGGCATTTTTCACTTGGATCCAAAAAGTATCAAAACGAAATATGGTCAAAAAGTTGTTGTATCATATAAGAGCTTTCCAAAATGGCCAAGAACATCACCAAATTCAACTTGAGCCATGAGATATGACATTGGCAAGTTGCCTTGCTGAAATCTGCCAAGGCAAGGCAGAATTTTGTACTTTTGCTCGATTTGCCAAAATCAGCCAATTCCAAGCCTTGTCATCACTTTGGACACGTCTGAGGATTAAATCTAAAGGGGACAATCACTGAGCCAAGCCTCCAAAGTCCTTGGAACAAGAAATAGCATGCTAAACCTAGAATTGCCCAAAATAGGGACAAGACTCCAATTTTAGATTGGAGCATTCAATGGAAGCATCAAGGTGGCATGGACTGAGCCATTAGTAACTGAATTCAGTCAAGACTTATCCAAGACCAAGGGGACCAGCAGCCTGTGCCCTAACCTCTAGTCAATGGCTAGAGGAGACTTGGATTTTCATTTGCCAACATTGGCCAAACCTACTCAGCAGTTGCCATTCACTATTCCTTGCAAAACAAACTTGCTCTACTATAAATAGAGCTCAATTGTGATCAGTTTAAGTACACCAAAGGCCTACAACACTTGCCTTTCTCAAAATCCACTTCTCATTCTCAAAAATGCCTTTCTTAGCGAGTCACTATCGGGTTTTTCATTAGAGAGCAATTCCACTCAAACCAATCACACACACACCTCATATACATCATATGTGAGCTGATCAAACACTTAAACAACATCTGGAACACTGATTTCTCAGAATCACCAGTCAATTGCTCAAGGTTTTAACCAAAGTGCAGTTGAGATGCCATGAAGTGATCCAGCTAATTTCCATCAAGTCAAAGCATTCAAACACACTCCATAGGGTGTAGGGAAGCTGTTCAGATCATCACAACTCATCTGTAACACCTCCAACTCATAAATCAATTTGCTCTTGCTGTCACGACCTAGAGGTAAGCCTAAACTTGGTCATCTCTCAATCTATGCATATTTCCTCGCACAATACTTTTGCCAAATGTTCATAATCATGCATGGAATGTTTCCCCTCAAGTAATTGCTTTGTTTGAATCATGTATTAAAAATCCCAGCCTTCATGCAGAATTTAGGGTTCTTGAGGATTTTTCGTGATTTCTTGTTTTATGCTTAATTTAAATGAAATTAATTTCCATAGACATGATCGTGAGGTTGAAACGAGTTGATTGGTACGTGGATTGCATGATATAATCAAGTATTCAGTGAGATTGGATAGAAAATGCAAATCTGGGCAAGGCAGAAAACGCGCGTGTTCTTGGTCCATGTTCTTGGCGCCATTTTCATAAATTCAAATATTTGAATTTTGTGATTTTATTTAATTGATTCAAAAATTAATTTCTCTCTGAGTTTTAATGATTTTGAGTTGATTCTTTTTTTAATAATTCACAAAAATGTTAAAATATTTTATTTTTCCAAAAAATCCCAAAAATATTATGTATTTCATATAATTGGTATTTTTGCAAAGAATTAATATTTTAATTGTTTTTGACATTTTGAATATTTTTTCCACCTTGATTTTGCAAATTTTAATGCCTTCTAATTATTTTGTAGGTCAATACTTAATTTTTGAAGCATTTATCCAAGATCACAATTTTTTTCCATATGTTAAACAATTTTGATCATTTTAATTGAATTTTTGTCCAATTAAAATACATTTTGAAAACAAATTTGGGTTTTGGATTAATTCAACCCTCATAAAACTTTTTCAAAACTTTTTTGGGCCTCTAATAGAGTGTAAGACCCAATCCTTTTTGTAAAATAACCTATTCTTGGGTCTCACTTATTGTATAAGTCCCTCCGGGTATTTTCAAAAACCTCGGCGTAATCGTCGTTTTGTACGCAAATAACCTTGGGCCTACCCTCGAGTAGTAAGACCCATTCTTCTTTTTTAAACTCTTTGGGCCTCTATTAGAGTGTAAGACCCAATCCCCTTTGAAAACCAAACCATTTTTGGGCCTCAATGCATTGTATAAGACCCACTGCATTTTCAAAAATCTCGGCGCGATCGCCGTTTTAAACGAAAAATCATATGGGCCTACCCTCGTGTTATAAGCCCCACTCTTTTTATTTAAACTTTTTTGGGCCTCTTGAGAGAGTGTAAGACCCATCCCTTTGTACAGAAAACAATTTTTGGGTCTCGGTCACTTGTATAAGTCCCTCTGTTCAAAACAACAGTGCGCTCACTGATAAAACCCTGGGCCTCTCCTTGAGCTGTAAGCCCCAAATCTTTCTTTTTCAAAGCACTTTCTCCTTTGATTTTGAAATATACTGTTGTTTTCAATCTTTCTTTGTTGAACAACTAACCAAACAGCATGGAAGCTCTACAACCGAGTAAGTGTTTATACGCTTTCATTTACCGCTTTCATATACATATAACTGTATTGTGGGGCTGTTTCGCTGTAAGTCTTCTTTCATAAACTCATATCAACTGTGTAATAATAGTATAGATATTTAGAGTTTCCCTGGCAACTACGTTTAGCACTAAGCCCGTCGATCACTCTTAATTGTCAAAACTAGATCCCCCATAGGATTACCAGACACAGTCTTCCCTCCTCTTGGGGTTAAACAATATGGAGACATGAAAGGCAACATTCTCGGTGAACCCTTTCATAAACTGTCACTCGTAGAAGTTGTCAAGAAACTCTATTCCCCAGAGATGATCTCTTCTCCGTGAATTGCATCTCTTGAGTTTCTTCCAAATTCTCGGACTTTCCTGGCTTGATCTATTCCTCGTGACTAGCCTGTATTGAATTTCTCGGGGTTTGGGGACCCACAGGCTTCTTAAAAGCACTTGTCAAGAAACTCTACTCCCCAGAGATGATCATTTCTCCGTGAATGGCATCTCTTGAGTTTCTTCCAAATTCTCGAACTTTCCTGGCTTGATCTATTCCTCGTGAATAGCCTGTCTTGAATTTCTCGGGGTTTGGGGACCCATCGGCTTCTTAAAAGCATCGGCCTCCTCTTGGGCATTGTTCAAGGACCCACAGGCTTCCTAAAAGCATCCCCGCCTCCTCTTGGGCATTGTACAAGGACCCGTCGGCTTCTTAGAAGTATTCACAGCCTCCTCTTAGGCTTCATATAATGATTCTTCCTCTGGGAATGATAGCCTCCTCTTGGGCTTCATACAAGGACCTATCGGTTTCTTAAAAGTTTCCAGCCTCCTCTTGGGCTTCGTACAAATTGTCCCGACGACCTCCTAGAGGTGTAGGAACAGAAATCAGTCATCTTAATAGAACAGTCTTTCTAAGAGTCTACTACTGTTTCTCAAAGCATAGTACAAAAGATGAAACTCTAGACTTGGACAGTCTAATTTCCTTGAGTCTCCAAGACATTCTCAAGCTCCCTTCAAAAATAGGAAGAAAACCCGTAGACTCGGACAGTCTCAATACCTTTCGGATTTCCCACTTCCTTAAAGAACAGGAAATATCCCTGATCCTCGAATCAAAATCCCTGAGTGCCAATATTACTCATATAAGAACTGATTTTCTCTTTAAATCAGCATACTGGACCTGTCACTTAACTGAAACAACGCCATAGCCTCCCTCTTGGGCTTTATACAATGATTCTCCCCAGCGGAGCCAAGCTTTTTTTAGCCTTCATCTCGGGCTTTGCACGAGATATAAAACACTCTCTTGTTGAGTATAAAAGACTCTCTTATTGAGTCACCCCTTTTTTTAGCCTCCGTCTTTGGCTTTGTACAAGACACAAATCACTCTCTTGTTGAGTATAAAACCCTTAGCCTCCATCTCGGGCTTCGTACGAGATACAAAAAAAACTTTCTTGTTGAGTCAAATAGCCTCCATCTCGGGCTTTATACGAGATACCAAAAGACTCCCTCGTTGAGTCAAAACCTTTTTTCCTCTCTCTCAGGCTTTGTACGCGACACATATTAGCCTCCTCTTAGGCTTTGTATAAGAAAACCACTGGTTGATCCAATCAACCTTTTAGCATCAAAGTTGTGCCTCGCTCACAGTACACAAACATCAACAACTCCTTCCCCTCCATCTAATCGTTGTAAGCGGCAAGCCTCTGGATCTTCTACATCCGTGCCACTGTCCCTCTTTTAGCATGAGAAATTCCTAAGGAAAGATAGCATTTCTCTACACTGAGTTAAAGTCTTCTCCTTCAGGTTGGAAATCCCCTATAAAGGAAATTATGGCATTGCTGGATTCACAAATCCCGGTTAAAGTAATTCTCCTTTATAAACAGTTGTGACATACAAACCCCTCTTTAGAGATGACAAATTCTCTCTAAAGGCAACACCTTTTAGCTTCACATCTTGGGCTTTGAACAAGATACAAATAGACTCTTTTGCTTCACGTCTTGGGCTTTGAACAAGACACCAAAACACCATTTCCTCCCATAGAATAGGAGGAACTACGATCGCTCTGATTTCCCTGTTTCGGTAAACAGGAATACGTAGGCATAAGATTGAAAGAAAAATCTTAGCGAGCACACTAAACAAAAACCCAAAATCCCATACTTTCATACATCCGTCCTAAATATCTTAACCTCTCACCCATCGACCGAACACTACTTTTAACAAAATAAACCCAATAGAGACCCCGAATCTTTGTAGCATCTGTAAACCAACAGTTTTGACTGTTTAACCTCAGTTTGCAAGCAGGGTTAATTTGAGACATCTATTTCCCTTCCTTCATTAGCTTCAATAGGATAAAAAATGAATCGAGCTGTAGATACCAAAGAGCGATAGTGCTTCGCAACCACGTCCAAAATCGCTCACTACAGAAAAATGGCGACTTCACTGAGGACGTGTCATTAGGATCTGTCTCACCTTTGTAGCGAGATCTTCCCATCTATTAGGTGGAAACTTTAAAAGTGGCGCCCCGTGGGGCCGGTCTTTCTTTCTTTCTGGGATAGGACTCTTTGTTGACTTCACTAGGATCTTAGGTCAAAACGCCGTTAATTTGGGATGAAACCACAGGATGGTGACTCCGCCGGGAAACCATTTTCTGTCAGGAACTTAAGATTCTTAGCTTTTAAAGGTCTAGGACATTAGGACAAATATATATATTGCTTTTCCTAATTGATATCTGTGTTTATTTTTCTGCTAATGGGAATGCGTGTGATGCCGCATGTGGAGAGATTGAGTATACACTTAAGATAAGTGATGGCGACGAGGTCGACCATCAACCTCAGTGGAGGCTTCCCAATGCAACCCATTCCCTCTCATAGGCAATGGGCCGATTGTGACGTCTGAGAAGCTGAGGAGCCAACCCTTTTGTAGTGCGGAAGCTATCGGAAATAGTTGTCACGCGATACTACCCTCATTTGAGGCTGATGATCTATTCTCGGTGAATAGCATTTACTCTAAGATTTCATACAGCTCGCTGGCGATCCGCTTACTATTTGTTATCCTGGGAGGAGCTGATGATTTTGAGTACAGGTACAAAAATCACCCTAGTATAAACCTTTGGAGATGGGTAGAGCCTTTACTTCATGACAACGACCCTTTGACCCCATGTTTTTTCTATGTTTTTGTGTGCTGCATTCATGCATTTATTTAAAAAATATTAAAACATTCAAAAAATTTCTCTTCTAGTCTCTCTGTTTTTCAAATTAAACTAAGACTGTGATTGCAAATATCAGAGAAAAGGATTGCGCTAATGGATTTCGGTAGAAGGAGAACTCATAAGTACACCTTTAGGATTCCAAAACTAGAGGATTTAAGAGGTTTGGCGAGGATGGTCACAAACCAAGAGGCTTTCAGAGACAAGTACGGAGGTTTGCTATCTCTGCTAAGAGTCCATGTGATTGAGGGAATCATGGATGCGCTCATTCAATTCTACGATCCGGTCTATCATTGTTTTACATTCCCGGATTACCAGCTAGCACCAACGCTGGAGGAATATTCTCATCTGATTGATCTACACATTACAGATCAAGCTCCATTTTCTGGACTGGAAGAAATTCCAAAGAATCAGACCATTGCAAGAGCAATTCATTTGGACGAGTCTGAGGTCAGGACTCACATGACCACTAAGGGTGGCATACAAGGTTTGCCAGCCCAGTTCTTGACAAAGAAAGCCATGTACTTCGCCAGTATTGGGAACGTGACTGCTTTTGAAAGCATCTTTGTTTTACTCACCTACGGGTTATTTTTGTTGCCCAACATTAATAACTTCGTCGATATCAACTCCATTAAGGTTTTTCTCATTGGAAACCCTATGCCGACGTTGCTCGCAGATGCGTATCATTCTGTACACTTGGGAAATTTATACAGTGAAGGGTAGATCACATGCTGTGTACCTCTGCTTTATAAATGGTTTATCTCCCATTTGCCTAAGTCTGCTGCTTTTTAGGATCACAAGAGTGCCTTACGTTGGTCGCAGAAAATCATGTCCCTCACCAACTCTGACATTGATTGGTGTAATAGGATTTATGACAGAATCAGGATCATTGACCATTGTGGAAACTTCCCCAACATACCCCTTATAGGAACTAAGGGAGGAATCAATTACCATCCAGTTCTCGTTCGTCGTCAATTTGGATACCTGATGAGACACGTCCCACGGGGTGTTCATCTGGAAGGTCTTTTCTTCAAGGAAGGAGAAAGTGACAGAGCACTAAAGACGGAAATAGTGCACGCTTGGAAACATGTTCAATAAGAAAGGACGAGAGTCTCTAGGAAAACCCGATTGTGTCTCGGTGGAGCCTTATCTCCACTGGGTGCAAACTAGAGCTCTCAAGCTAAAGATGCCTTATCCTCGTCACGGAGTTCTTGCACCGAGGGAGTCTGTCATGTACTTCATGACTGAGACTGAAAAGCTCCAGGTTACTCTCAACAAAGTTCAACGGGAGAGGAGGTCTTGGAAGAACAAGTACCGCACCCTCAACGTGGAGTGCATCAAAATACATCAACTACTGAAAGATAAGGATGCTCTGATTGAAATTTTGGAGCAACATGCTGTAGAGAATCAAGATGACCAAAGGAATTTGCTCGCTCCTTTCACCTGGCAAAGGAATGACAACCCGACAACGGCCCAAGGGCCCCAGTCAAAGAAAAGGAAAATACCAGAGTCAGCATCCGATTTCTCTTCAGAGAGGACTCGGGACCCATTAGCTTAGGTTTCTGTTTCTGCACCTTGTAATCTACTGTATTTCCATTTTTGTAATCCTTTGAATTCAATAAAAAGGGGTTTCCCCACTATTTGATATTTGCAATCTAATTGTCGATGTTTATTTTAATTAAACCAAAAAACAATTAATATAATCATTGCATTCATCATTCTCACATCGCGTATTCTTCTTACCTATGAATCTCACGTTTGTGTCTCGATTCTAGAGTCAAACTGTCTCATTCGTATAATACTCGGGCCAATCATCAGAAAAAGATGGATGATCTTGAGGAAGAAAACAGAGAGTTGAAAGAAGAGATCGACGCTCTAAGAGAGGATATGAGAAAGCTTTGTAATGACATGCAAGCCATGGCAGAAGCTCAGCTACAAAGGACTGTGACCTTAGAGATCGCCTCAACGTCCATAGTGGAAAAGTATGATCCTATGTATCAAATGCCGAAAGATCGTCCTTGGGGCATGCCTGTTAACTATATCTCGGAAGGATATATTCTGCCGATCACTTAAGATTGGGGAATCATAACAGAAGCCGCTGGGCCTGAAGGTTACAAACTTCAGAAAAGCGAAGATGCCAGGGGCATACTGAAGACTCCTGAAGGTTACAAACTTCAGGAAACACCAAGATTCACTGCCGTAGTCACGGTACCACCCCCTGTGGTGCACACTGTCCCGAAATGACAGATTTCACTGATACCTTCTAGTAAGAAGGAAACTATGTTCGATAGAATGGATGAATTCCAGGAACAGTTCCTGGAAATGCAGAAGGAACTGCAAGCCATTCGCGGTCAGGATTTATTTGGAAAGGACGCCACAGACTTTTGTCTGGTCCCCAATGTGAAAGTTCCGCACAAATTTCAAGTGCCCGACTTTGAAAAATACAAGGGTAACTCTTGCCCTCATAGCCATATGGTGATGTACGCTCGGCGAATGTCAGCTCAGACGGAGAATCAGGACCTACTGATTCACTACTTTCAGGATAGTTTAATCGGTGTCGCACTCAAATGGTACATGGGTTTAAACCGTGCTACGACCAGTACTTTCAGAGATCTTGGCACTGCCTTCGTCCAGCAATACAAATACAATTTGGACATGGCACCGGACAGAGATCAACTCAAATCAATGTCACCAAAGGACAAGGAAACCTTTAAGGAGTACGCTCAGAGATGGCGTGAAATTGCCGCTCAGATTTGTCCACCTCTTGAGGAAAAAGAGATGACAAAGATCTTCTTAAAGACCTTAAGCTCGTTTTACTACAACAGAATGGTTGCCAGTACACCCAGTGATTTTACCGAGATGGTGGGCACGGGAGTTTGTCTTGAGGAAGCCGTCCGAGAATGACGCTTGGTAAGAGACGCTGGATCATCGAGTAGTACAAAACGATACGGTAGTGCTCTCCCTAAGAAAAAAGAGCAAGATATTGGGAATATCTCTCTCGGAAAGCAAAGGCGACGGTACCAACCGGTAGCAGCTGTAACTCCTGCTATCAGCCCTGCGCCTATTCCTACGTATCAACCTCAGGTTGCGCAGAGCCAACCTAATCAGCAAAGGACGCAACAGCCTCTTCAGCAGGCTCGTCCTCCATACAATAACAACCGTACAACGCGGCAACCAGGGTTTGATCCTATACCCATGTTATACGCAGAAATATTTCCGTTACTACTGGCTAAGGGGCACATCCAGACTAAGTCTCCTCTTACAGTACCAGAAAATCCACCTTTTTGGTTTAAGGTTGATCAGACATGCCCTTATCATCAAGGAGGTCCAGGGCATAACATAGAGAACTGTCTCAATTTCAAATCTGACGTGCAAAAGCTTGTTAGGAGCGGGCTCTTATCTTTCAAGGATACGAATCCCAATGTTCTCACGAACTCGTTGCCTCAACATAAGAAAGCTGCAGTCAACTTGATTGAGAAAGAATTTAACAACGTCTATCAAATTCATGATGTACTCTTGTTAAGGACCAATCTGGTCAAGATGCATTGTAGACAGAGTGGATATGGCCATGTACCACCTCATAATTATCATCAGTGTGATATCTGCTCTAAAAGTAATCAAGGATGTTCTGTGGTGCAATCAGCTCTACAGGAACAAATGGATATCGGATGGATCCAAGAGCACCGAGTTCGTGGAGTTAACATGGTTTACACGAATTCCAACGTCATTCAGAACCACGACGTCCGTGCGATGAATGTCAACTTGGTGGCAATGCACTCAAGGCAAAACCAGTATCATAATCTGCCGCGGCACGATTACAGTTTCTGTCTGACTTGCTCGGTAAACAAACAAGGATGCTCTTTTGCACAAGAAGCCCTCCAGCGTCAGATGGATCCAAGACTACCATGATAGGAATCCCTATCAGATCAACATGGTTCAAATCTTCGACATTCGCTTGATGAATACCAACTTGGTAGAATTACATGCTGAGCAGGTCCGACTCGGATTCTTGATATCACATAATTATCACAGCTGTAAAGCGGGTTGCGAAAATGATCAGGGGTGTGCCCTTGTCCAGGAGGCACTTCAGCACTTGTTAAATCATTGGTGGATGCCAATCTACATGGATGAGGATACTCAGCAAATTAGTATCAATAACAGAAACCATACTCGGCGTCAAAGTCAGGATGTCCGACTCGTGGAAGCTAACCTGGTAAGGTTACATTGTATTCAAAGTGAGCGTGGCCAGGTGCCACCACACAATTATGAATGTTGTGGAGTCTGTTCGGAAAGTAACCAAGGGTGCTACCTTGTGCGAGCAGCTCTCCAGGGGAAGGTGGATCGTGGAGAGATTCGCCTATATCCAGGTTCCGGACCCATCAATTGGTCGCCGAACTACCTTGCCAATCAAATTGAGGATTCTGTCGTAATCTCTGATCATCAGAGGACCAGGAATGTTTTTTCCATTATCCCTCTGCTTGAAGAATCAAGAATTCCCAACTGGGAACGGATCGAGATTACGTACGATGGTCAAAAAAACCAGAAGGTTCCCATAGTCGTCTATCTGCCGGGACCACTACCGTATGAATCAGCTAAGGCAATCCCTTACAAATACGGTGCAACGATAATTGAGAATGGAAAGGAAATTCCATTACCCTCCGTCGTGAATATTGCAGACATCAGTCGTGTAACACGGAGTGGTAGAATCTTCAACAGAGGAGTTGGAGAGTCTAACAAAGAAAAGGAACTTCAGACAGGAACTCCCGATCCATCAGTCGGTCAATCTAGTAATCCCGACCTTTCGAAAAATGATGATGAGATACTGAAGCTCATCCAAAGGAGTGAATACAACATTGTCGATCAACTGTTACAAACTCCTTCAAAGATCTCGGTATTATCACTGTTACTCAGTTCAGAAGCGCACAGAGAGGCTCTACAGAAAGTCTTGGAGCAAGCCTTTGTGGAACAGGATGTAACAATCAGACAGTTCGATAGCATTGTCTCTAACATCACTTCCTGCAATAACTTAGGATTTAGTGATGAGGAATTACCTGAAGAGGGTCGTCGTCATAACATGGCGCTCAATATTACAGTCAACTACCAGGACGATGCTTTAGCCAGCGTACTGGTAGACACAGGGTCAGCCCTGAATGTTATGCCGAAGTCCACTTTGACTCAATTATCATTCAAAGGCCCTCCGATGAGAACCAGCGAGGTCGTCGTCAAAGCGTTCGACGAATCCAAAAAAACGGTTATCAGCGAAGTTGACCTTCCCATAACTATTGGTCCTCACACTTTCCAAGTCACCTTCCAGGTCATGGACATCCGTGCAATGTACAGTTGTTTATTAGGAAGACCTTGGATACATCAGGCTGGAGCGGTCACCTCGACTCTCCACCAAAAGCTAAAGTTCGTCCGGAACGGCCAACTCATCACAGTCTGTGGGGAACAGGCCTTGCTCGTCAGCAATTTATCGTCATCCACTTGTGTGGAACCGGAAGGGATAATCGGAACCCAGTTCCAAGCACTTTTGTTACACAAGGACGATCAATCCGGAGGAGGAACTTCGATTTCCTCGTACAAAGATGCTATTAAAGCAGTCGAGAGTACCGATACAATAGGATGGGGACAACTTGTCATTCCTACTAGCAATACAACAAAGAAGGGTCTTGGTTTTTCTGCAACCTGTACCCGGACAGCTGCTAACGATGAAAGTATTCATCCCATTCAGAACTTCTTCCACAGTGGAGGTTTCCTTCACCCAGTGTCTCAAATAGTCCATGCTATCAATGAGGAGGATCCCTCCGACACAGATGAGGAATGGAAGTCATATCTTAACGAGGACGGTTATATGTCTCAGGACGAAACGCAGACTCCATTTTGCTTTCCTACACAGAGCCCGAGATTTATACCCCGGTCGAACGTCAAAATGATATTTGGAGATTGTGATCCGGAAGGATGTCGTGCTCCGCCAAATTCATTAGAGGAGGACACTCTAATGAAAGACAACTTTGACCACAATTACTATGGCCCGATGGATGGCCTGCCAATGTGGCAGCCTTACCCAGGAGACTTGAGGCAAGAAAGTCAGCCGAGTAACGAAACTCAGCTGAGCATCATTGAACATAATACCTGTGTCCCCACCATGTCATGGGATCAACACTCAGGTCATTCAGAAACTACTCAACACGACGATGATTTTGCAACGTTTGCAGGACTAGAATTCATTAACTATTCATTTCCCGATGTCAACGTCATCGAGAGGGATGACCCCTCCAGTTCCAGAGAGGTGTGGGACACCTTGGGACAACCGAGTGGAAAATACGACTATATGGTCAAGTACACTGCTCTTGAAAGCTCTCGTATCAGGCTCGAAGATATCCAGCCAACTGGATGGGGAGATACAACTGAGAGCACAAATGCTATGCAAAATACAACTGAGGAATTCTCCTACGACAATTCTGCCTGGGAGACAGATTCCAATGATCCTGATCCACCAGAAATCAGCGTTATTTCTGAAGACAAATCAAGGAAGGTGCCAGACTTTGTGATTCATCGAGGAGTTCGCCGCCAGTGGGTTGCAGTTGATGCTCCGAAGGTCGTTCGCCAGTCAAAGTAATTGCCATCTTTAACCTTTCACCCTGCCCAGGTGAAACAGATGTTTTGATAGGGCTCGCTTTCTGTAAAATTTCCCTTTTCGCTTTGCCCAAAGCGACAGAGTTTTGTTTTATAGGGCTGTAGTTTCAAGGATCGACTTGTTCATTAATAAAATAACGTCGTTCTATAATTTCCGCATTAATTCCTGTTTTCTCTTTTTGCTTTTTCTCAGAAAATGGTAATCCTAAAAAAACAATTCAATAATAAAAACAAGCAGTTTTCAAATAATACACTGCACACACTTTTGCATTCTCTCTATCTCTTCTAAACATGAATCATCACGTCATGCAGATTGCTTGTTTTAAACCCCGTTGAAACATACGATCCGATGCCTTCTCCTAACTTTGAGTTCCCGGTATTTGGGGTTGAAGAAGAAGTTGACGACGAAATTCCAGAAGAGATCTCCCGACTACTCAGACAAGAGGAAAGGTCCATTGAACCTCACAAAGAGTCGTTGGAAACGGTAAACTTGGGTTCGGAAAAAGAGAGAAAAGAAATTAGGATTAGGGCACCGCTCAGTCCAATTGCCAGAGAGGGTTTGTTAAAGCTTCTCAAAGAATTCCCCGATGTATTCGCTTGGTCTTATCAGGATATGCCAGGTTTGGATACCAGCATCGTGGAACACCATTTACCATTGAGATCGGAATGTCCGCCAGTAAAACAAAGGTTGAGACGGACTCACCCGGACATGGCCATCAAAATCAAAGAGGAGGTATAGAAACAGATTGACGCAGGTTTCCTCGCCACATCAGAATATCCTCAATGGTTAGCCAATATCGTACCTGTTCTGAAAAAGGACGCAAAAGTCAGAATGTGTGTTGATTACAGAGATCTGAACAAGGCTAGTCCAAAGGACGACTTTCCTTTACCACACATTGACATGCTGGTTGACAGTACAGCAAATTTCAAAGTTTTCTCCTTCATGGATGGATTCTTGGGCTATAATCAGATTAAAATGGCGCCGAAAGACATGGAGAAAACTTCGTTCATTACCCCATGGGGTACCTTTTGTTACAAGGTAATGCCGTTCGGTTTGAAGAACGCCGGGGCGACCTATCAAAGGGCCATGACTACTCTGTTTCATGACATGATACACAAAGAAATCGAGGTATATGTCGATGACATGATTGCCAAATCTAAGACAGAAGAGGAGCATGTGACCCACCTGTCGAAACTATTCGAGCGTCTGAGAAAGTACAAACTCTGCTTGAATCCCAACAAATGCACCTTCGGTGTCCGTTCAGGGAAACTTTTAGAATTCATCGTCAGCCAAAAAGGAATTGAGGTTGATCCTGACAAGGTCAGGGCCATTCAAGAAATGCCTTCTCCAAAAACTGAAAAACAAGTCAGAGGATTCCTGGGACGTTTGAACTACATCTCCAGATTCATATTCCTCATGACCGCGACCTGTGTGCCGATTTTCAAATTACTCAAAAAGAACCAGGACTGCGTTTGGACAGAAGACTGCCAAACCGCCTTCGACAGTATTAAGGAATATCTGTTGAATCCTCTGATTCTATCACCTTCAGTGGAAGGAAGACCACTGATTATCTACCTCACAGTCTTGGAGGACTCCATGGGTTGTGTACTTGGCCAACAAGACGGAACCAAACGGAAAGAGTCTGCCATTTACTATCTAAGCAAGAAGTTCACCGACTGTGAAACTCGGTATACGATGCTTGAGAAAACCTGCTGTGTTGTGGCTTGGGAAGCCAAACGTCTACGCCAGTACATGATTCGTCACACTACTTGGTTAATCTCCGAAATGGATCCAATCAAGTACGTCTTCGAAAAACCTGCTCTCACGGGAAGGATTTCCCATTGGCAGATGTTATTATCAGAATATGACATAGAGTACCACGCTCAGAAAGCCGTTAAAGGAAGTATTTTAGCCGATCATTTGGCTCATCAACCGATTGACGATCAAGAATCAATCGGGTTCGACTTCCCAGAGAAAGATGTCATGTACCTAAAAATGAAAGACTGCGACGAACCGCTACCCAGTGAAGGGCCAGAACCAGGTTCCCAGTGGGGACTAAGCTTTGACGGAGCAGTTAATCATTATGGAAACGGAATTGGGGAAATCATTGTTACTCCTCAGGGTACCCACATTCCTTTCACCTCTCGACTTACGTTCAAATGTACAAACAATGAGGCCGAATACGAAGCTTGTATTATGGGTCTCGAGGAAGCAATTGACTTAAGGATCAAAAACTTGGACGTATATGGTGACTCATCCCTGGTTATCAATCAGATAAAAGGAGATTGGAACACATACCAATCAGGACTGATTCCTTACAAAGATTATGCGAGAAGGTTGCTACCCTTCTTCAACAGAGTCGAGTTTCATCACATCCCTCGTGATGAGAATCACATGGCTGATGGATTAGCCACTCTCTCTTCCATGATTAGTGTAGGTCAATGGACTGACCTACCTAAGATCGACATAATGCGCCTTGAAAGGCCCGCTTACGTCTTCACAATTGAAGCAGTAACAGATGACAAACATTGGTATCACGATATCAAATGCTTCCTTCAAAAACAAGAGTACCCTCCTGGGGCATTCAGAAAGGATAGAAAGACCCTCAGAAGACTAGCAGGTAGTTTCTTCCTGAGCGGTGACACTCTCTATAAGAGAAATTTTGACATGGTTTTGCTCCGATGCGTCAACAGACCAGAAGCAGACATGCTGATGAAAGAAATTCATGAAGGGTCCTTTGGCACTCATGCCAACGGACACACAATGGCAAGAAAAATTCTAAGAACAGGGTACTATTGGTTGACAATGGAATCCGACTGCTACAAGTACATGAGGAGTTGTCACAAGTGTTAGATATACTCCGACAAAATTCATGTACCGCCAACGTATCTCAAAGTTCTCTCTTCCCTGTGGCCTTTTTCCATGTGGGGAATCGACATAATTGGCATGATTGAGCCTAAGGCTTCGAACGGACATCGGTTCATTCTGGTAGCCATTGATTACTTCGCTAAGTGGGTCAAAGCAGCGTCATACGCTAATGTAACCCGACAAGTGGTGGTCCGATTTATCAAAAACAATATCATCTGCCGTTATGGTGTTCCGAGCCAGATCATTACTGATAATAGGTCTAACTTGAACAACAAGATGATGAAAGAGTTGTGCGCAGAGTTCAAGATCGAACACCATAACTCATCTCCCTGCCGACCAAAGATGAATGGAGCGGTAGAAGCGGCTAACAAGAACATCAAGAGGATTGTTCAGAAGATGGTTGTAACCTACAAAGATTGGCACGATATGCTACCCTTTGCTCTTCATGGTCATCGTACATCTGTCCGCACTTCAACAGGGGCTACCCCTTTCTCTCTAGTATATGGCATGGAAGCAGTGCTTCCCATTGAAATAGAGATCCCATCAATCAGAGTATTGATGGAAGCCAAGCTCACCGAAGCTGAATGGTGTCAAAGTCGACACGACGAACTCAACCTGATCAAAGAGAAACGAATCACGGCACTATGCCACGGTCAGTTGTATCAACAAAGAATGAAGAAAGCCTTTGAAAAAAAGGTTCGACCTCGCATCTTCAGGAAAGGAGACCTCGTGCTCAAGAAGATACAATCATTTCTCACTAATTCTCGGGGTAAATGGACTCTGAATTATGATGGCCCCTATGTGGTCACGAAAGCTTTCTCAGGCGGCGCCTTGAGACTTGCAACCATGGACGGAGAGGAATTTGCCTACCCCACGAATGTTGATGTAGTCAAGAAATACTTCGCCTAAAAAAAACGTCTCGGTGGATTGAAAACCCGAAAGGGCGGTCCAGGCACAAGTTAGAGACAAAATAAAAAAATCATCCCGGTGGATTGGAAACATCACAGTACAATCCAGGCAAAAGTTAAGGATAATGGCAAGTAACTATGTTCAATAGAGGAAAGTCCCTCAGCAGCAGCAGTTACACCGTCCATCGGAGGAAAACTCCAGTCAAGGTCATCTTCGACAAAAGCTCAGGATGTCCCGAATTCAAAGTTGGTAGAAGGATAGTGGTCGTTATGTTTCAACGTAGCCCTTTTTCCCTGTAAATTACCATTTTCTAGCTTTGTATATACTCTTTGGAATCACGCGTTTGGTTGATCTCCATCTTATCAATAAAACTTGAGCCCTTGTGCTTTTGTTTGTAATTCTCATTTGTTTTAGCTTTACAGAATGACATTTTAATATTATTAACGATTCTTGAAATAAAACAAAAATGAATTTTACTTGTAAAACTTTTTCTACTTTAAAATAAAGATGGCAATTTCTTTTGACTGTTGAACATCAAAAGAGCATCAACCGCTTCTCCAGAAGTAAGCGACCTTCTAAGTGCAGAATCAAAGTACTCCTTCTACGCCAGTACGCCTGAATGAAGGATCAACAGTGTCGGATGCGACTATTCCATCTGACCTCTTCGGTAGAGTTCTTATCTCCTAAGCCTGATTAACGGTATTCCCTATGAGGACTACTTCTCCTAAGCAAGGTAGAATTGCTATCTTGAACAAAGTGATACCTTTCATCTCCCGTGACGGCCGAGTATCCTGTCGTGTTCATCCGTTAGTTTATATGTCGCGTCAGTTTTGTCAGCATATACATACATACATCATGCATTATTTATTTGCATTCACATTTCATATTGCATCACTCTGGTCGGTCTTATCCCCTAGTGATAAAAGTCCTCTCAATCGAGTTGTCGATTCTTTCCTCGTCAGGAAGTAAATCATCTGAACAATCTCGCCTCCAGTTATTTCTAAATTGAAGATAGGTCCTGGACCACTTTGATAACTTGAGCCTCTGAAAAACCAGAGAAACTTTCAACAGATATCACTCTTCGCCATTGAAGATGATATCCTTGCTTTCCCGGATTAAGGAAAATCC
Organism: Lathyrus tuberosus; assembly: GCA_022829125.1. Classification (NCBI taxonomy): domain Eukaryota; kingdom Viridiplantae; phylum Streptophyta; class Magnoliopsida; order Fabales; family Fabaceae; genus Lathyrus; species Lathyrus tuberosus. The sequence continues at coordinate 1,777,056 of JALAZF010000535.1, forward strand.
TGAGGGAAAGCCTCATAATCAGAGATTCGGTGATACGGCAGTTTTTCTCCGAAAGAACCACTGATGAAAAGGTCATCGGCACCTCAAAAATGGATCCCATCATATGGCATTTCTCCAGGAAAATCCCGAGAAAAGTATGATGTAAGACCCCAAACGAAGGCAGTCTTTCAAGGGACTCGCATTCCCCAAATAGAGTCAACAAATGGTATCTCCAACAGAGAAGTTTGTACACCTCTACAACTCAGACGACTGGGTTCCCCAGCAAGTCTGACATCAAAACTTTTTCCATCGAATGGCATATCCCCAGGAAGATTCAGCGAGAAGTTTGAGGAAAGCTGCTACAAATAGCGTCCCTTGTCAAGAAAGTTTATTGACAAAAGAAACTAAGACCAGTTCCTTGGTAGGAAACCAGGATCGAGGGGAAGTCTAAATCAGAAAACTGAGACCAGTTCCTTGGCTGAAGACCAGGATCGAGGGGAAGTTTACCTTTTCTAAGCATCATTGCTCAGCAAAAGAAGATGAATGTGATCTGCCATTCTTAACCACCATCAAAATTTCGGGTATTCCGATATTTAATCCTCTTGCACCCCGAATGCCCGAATACCTTCGTAATTCACACCTTCGTGTCCAAGAAGATTAAATAGGGGCATCTGTCATACCCCAAATTTTGACCACTAAGATTTCCCATCATTGTGCAAATCATCATCACAATATGGATGAACCATCATACTTCATCAGTCTCCCCAAAGATGGGTGAGCATTCACTACAATCAAAATTAGGGTTTCAAGCCCTCTCAGAGTTCTTAGACAAAGGATCAATCAAGAAATGACATGATCTTCAACTTGTCTAACCTCTCAAACATCCAAAAGGGATCAAGAGGACTCCCACTTCAAGGATTAAGCACAAGGTTGCTCCCTTCTAGGTGGATCAAGCTTCAAGATCGACAGTGTCACCAAATTAGGGTTTTGGTCGACCAGGGCCTCCAGTTGGAAAGTTTCCTCTGGGCATAAGCCAAAGATCCAAAACATAACCTAATTTTCTCCATGGAACCTCATAAACTCAATCATCCAGTCAATTTTGCCTCAGGGGATGCATTCATAAAAAATCAGGAATTAGGGTTTCTTGACCTAATTCACCCCTAAGTTGACGTTTGGGACCAATACCTCAAGAGAGGATTTGAGGATCTCTAATATGCCATATTGATCCATTTGGAACAATGGATTGATCCAATAAGCTTGAGCAACAAGTTTTAATTTCATCTGAACCACAGTTAGCGTTTCGCGGGAAAAGTCAACTGTAACTTTGACTTTTAACCGGGACATGCTCCCAAGCCCTAAGACATGATTCAATATCCTCTATAACACCCATAGAACATGTCCATCAAGTTTGATTTAGGTCAAGGACATGATTTCCTGAAGAATTGCACAGTTTGGAATTCATCGGATAAAAAGTCAACTGTGCACAAAAGTCAACTTTGACTTTTTAGGATTTTTCACAAAAATGGATTTTTAACCCTAAAATGATGTTTATGTATGATTTGAATCATCATTCATCAATAAAAATCAAAGAAAGTGGGGTAACTTGTAAAAGGGGTAACCATAAAAACTTAGAAAATTTTCTAAGTTATGAAAAAAAGTGACAAAGGTACCAACTTTGGAGGATCATAACTCCTAAACCACAAAGCCATTTTTTTCCATCCAAGGCTTGATTTGTAGATCTCATTGCCCTCTATAAAAGCTTCATACTGACCTATGTCCAAATTCCTCATGGATTTTGAGTTATGGAGTGATCAAAATCAAGAAAAGTCACTTTGTTCCAACACTTAGTGAAAATTTCACTAAGTCAGATTTTGCCTTACTTTTTTCCAAATGTAGGGGCATTTTTCACTTGGATCCAAAAAGTATCAAAACGAAATATGGTCAAAAAGTTGTTGTATCATATAAGAGCTTTCCAAAATGGCCAAGAACATCACCAAATTCAACTTGAGCCATGAGATATGACATTGGCAAGTTGCCTTGCTGAAATCTGCCAAGGCAAGGCAGAATTTTGCACTTTTGCTCGATTTACCAAAATCAGCCAATTCCAAGCCTTGTCATCACTTTGGACACATCTGAGGATTGAATCTAAAGGGGATAATCATTGAGCCAAGCCTCCAAAGTCCTTGGAACAAGAAATAGCATGCTAAACCTAGAATTGCCCAAAATAGGGACAAGACTCCAATTTTGGATTGGAGCATTCAATGGAAGCATCAAGGTGGCATGGACTGAGCCATTAGCAACTGAATTCAGTCAAGACTTATCCAAGACCAAGGGGACCAGCAGCCTGTGCCCTAACCTCTAGTCAATGGCTAGAGGAGACTTGGATTTTCATTTGCCAACATTGGCCAAACCTACTCAGCAGTTGCCATTCACTATTCCTTGCAAAACAAACTTGTTCTACTATAAATAGAGCTCAATTGTGATCAGTTTAAGTACACCAAAGGCCTACAACACTTGCCTTTCTCAAAATTCACTTCTCACTCTAAAAATGCCTTTCTTAGCAAATCACTATCGGGTTTTTCATTAGAGAGCAATTCCACTCAAACCAATCACACACACACCTCATATACATCATATGTGAGCTGATCAAACACTTAAACAACATCTGGAACACTGATTTCTCAGAATCACCAGTCAATTGCTCAAGAATTTAACCAAAGTGCAGTTGAGATGCCATGAAGTGATCCAGCCAATTTCCATCAAGTCCAAGCATTCAAACACACTCCATAGGGTGTAGGGAAGCTGTTCAGATCATCACCACTCATCTGTAACACCTCCAACTCAGAAATCAATTTGCTCTTGCTGTCACGACCTAGAGGTAAGCCTAAACTTGGTCATCTCTCAATCTATGCATATTTCCTTGCACAATACTTTTGCCAAATGTTCATAATCATGCATGGAATGTTTCCCCTCAAGTAATTGCTTTGTTTGAATCGTGTATTAAAAATACCAGCCTTCATGCAGAATTTAGGGTTCTTGAGGATTTTTCGTGATTTCTTGTTTTATGCTTAATTTAAATGAAATTAATTGCCATAGACATGATCGTGAGGTTGAAACGAGTTGATTGGTATGTGGATTGCATGATATAATCAAGTATTCAGTGAGATTGGATAGAAAATGCAAATCTGGGCAAGGCAGAAAACGCGCGTGTTCTTGGTCCATGTTCTTGGCGCCATTTTCATAAATTCAAATATTTGAATTTTGTGATTTTATTTAATTGATTCAAAAATTAATTTCTCTCTGAGTTTTAATGATTTTGAGTTGATTCTTTTTTTAATAATTCACAAAAATGTTAAAATATTTTATTTTCCCAAAAAATCCCAAAAATATTATTTATTTCATATAATTGATATTTTTGCAAAGAATTAATATTTTAATTGTTTTTGACATTTTGAATATTTTTTCCACCTTGATTTTGCAAATTTTAATGCCTTCTAATTATTTTGTAGGTCAATACTTAATTTTTGAAGCATTAATCCAAGATCACAATTTGTTTTCCATATGTTAAACAATTTTGATCATTTTAATTGAATTTTTATTCAATTAAAATACATTTTGAAAACAAATTAGGGTTTTGGATTAATTCAACCCTCATAAAACATTTTCAAAACTTTTTTGGGCCTCTAATAGAGTGTAAGACCCAAGCCTTTTTGTAAAATAACCTATTCTTGGCCCTCACTTATTGTATAAGTCCCTCCGGGTATTTTCAAAAACCTCGGCGTAATCGTCGTTTTGTACGCAAATAACCTTAGGCCTACCCTCGAGTAGTAAGACCCATTCTTCTTTTTTAAACTCTTTGGGCCTCTATTAGAGTGTAAGACCCATCCCCCTTTGAAAACCAAACCATTTTTGGGCCTCAATGCATTGTATAAGACCCACTGCATTTTCAAAAATCTCGGCGCGATCGCCGTTTTAAACGAAAAATCATATGGGCCTACCCTCGTGTTATAAGCCCCACTCTTTTTATTTAAACTTTTTTGGGCCTCTTGAGAGAGTGTAAGACCCATCCCTTTGTACAGAAAACAATTTTTGGGCCTCAGTCACTTGTATAAGTCCCTCTGTACAAAACAACAGTGCGCTCACTGATAAAACCCTGGGTCTCTCCTTGAGCTGTAAGCCCCAAATCTTTCTTTTTCAAAGCACTTTCTCCTTTGATTTTGAAATATACTGTTGTTTTCAATCTTTCTTTGTTGAACAACTAACCAAACAGCATGGAAGCTCTACAACCGAATAAGTGTTTATACGCTTTCATTTACCGCTTTCATATACATATAACTGTATTGTGGGCCTGTTTCGCTGTAAGTATTCTTTCATAAACTCATATCAACTGTGTAATAATAGTATAGATATTTAGAGTTTCCCCGGCAACTACGTCTAGCATTAAGCCCGTTGATCACTCTTAGAAATAGTCAAAACTAGATCCCCCATAGGATTACCAGACACAGTCTTCCCTCCTCTTGGGGTTAAACAATATGGAGACATGAAAGGCAGCATTCTCGGTGAACCCTTTCATAGACTGTCACTCGTAGAAGTTGTCAAGAAACTCTATTCCCCAGAGATGATCTCTTCTCCGTGAATTTCATCTCTTGAGTTTCTTCCAAATTCTCGGACTTTCCTGGCTTGATCTATTCCTCGTGAATAGCCTGTCTTGAATTTCTCGGGGTTTGGGGACCCACTGGCTTCTTAAAAGCACTTGTCAAGAAACTCTACTCCCCAGAGATGATCTTTTCTCCGTGAATGGCATCTCTTAAGTTTCTTCCAAATTCTCAAACTTTCCTGGCTTGATCTATTCCTCGTGAATAACCTGTCTTGAATTTCTCAGGGTTTGGGGATCCATCGGCTTCTCAAAAGCATCGGCCTCCTCTTGGGCATTGTTCAAGGACCCACAGGCTTCCTAAAAGCATCCCCGCCTCCTCTTGGGCATTGTACAAGGACCCGTCGGCTTCTTAGAAGTATTCGCAACCTCCTCGTAGGCTTCGTATAATGATTCTTCCTCCGAGAATGAAAGCCTCCTCTTGGGCTTTATACAAGGACCTATCGGCTTCTTAAAAGTTTTCAGCCTCCTCTTGGGCTTCGTACAAATTGTCCCGACGACCTCCTAGAGGTGTAGGAATAGAAATCAGTCATCTTAATAGAACAGTCTTTCCAAGAGTCTACTACTGTTTCTCAAAGCATAGTACAAAAGATGAAACTCTAGACTTGGACAGTCTAATTTCCTTGAGTCTCCAAGACATTCTCAAGCTCCCTTCAAAAATAGGAAGAAAACCCGTAGACTCGGAAAGTCTCAATACCTTTCGGATTTCCCACTTCCTTAAAGAACAGGAAATATCCCTGATCCTCGAATCAAAATCCCTGAGTGCTAATATTACTCATATAAGAACTGATTTTCTCTTTAAGTCAACATACTGGACCTGTCACTCAACTGAAACAGCGCCATAGCCTCCCTCTTGGGCTTTATACAATGATTCTCCCTAACGGAGCCAAACTTTTTTTAGCCTTCATCTCGGGCTTTGTACGAGATACAAAACATTCTCTTGTTGAGCATAAAAGACTCTCTTATGAGTCCCCCCCCTTTTTTTAGCCTCCGTCTTGGGCTTTGTACAAGACACAAATCACTCTCTTGTTGAGTATAAAACCCTTAGCCTCCATCTCGGGCTTCGTACGAGATACAAAAAAAAATTTCTTGTTGAGTCAAATAGCCTCCATCTCGGGCTTTATACGAGATACCAAAAGACTCCCTCGTTGAGTCAAAACCTTTTAGCCTCTCTTTCGGGCTTTGTACGAGACACATATTAGCCTCCTCTTAGGCTTTGTATAAGAAAACCACTGGTTGATCCAATCAACCTTTTAGCATCAAAGTTGTGCCTCGTTTACAGTACACAAACATCAACAACTCATTCCCCTTCATCTAATCGCTGTAAGCGGCAAGCCTCTGGATCATCTACATCCATGCCACTGTCCCTCTTTTAGCATGAGAAATTCCTAAGGAAATATAGCATTGCTCTACACTGAGTTAAAGTCTTCTCCTTCAGGTTGGAATTGCTAACATTTAACTTGGTTAAATTAAATATAATTAAAATAAAAAGCAAAAGGATTGCTTCCCAGACGAGGAAATAGCTGTAACAAAGAGTAAGAGGAGGGCAGGATCATCTTTCACTCTACTTAGATGAAGCCTCTGAATCCAGATCGAAGAAAGTCAGGATCGACTTAGGCCCGGAGGATGTATCTCATCTTACCATACGCGCCCAGTGGGGAAGATATATTACTGCGTAATGACCGTACCCTAAAGACTATGTACATCTTAACTGAACAAGTACTAACACTAAGAGAGTCACCTGTGCTCAGACAAAAGTACTAACACTAAGAGAGTCACAAATCCCGGTTAAAGTAATTCTCCTTTATAAACAGTTGTGACATACAAACCCCTCTTTAGAGATGACAAATTCTCTCTAAAGGCAACACCTTTTAGCTGCACATCTTGGGCTTTGAACAAGATACAAATAGACTCTTTCGCTTCACGTCTTGGGCTTTGAACAAGACACCAAAACACCATTTCCTCCCATAGAATAGGAGGAACTACGATCGCTCTGATTTCCCTGTTTCGGTAAACGGGAATACGTAGGCATAAGATTGAAAGAAAAATCTTAGCGAGCACACTAAACAAAAACCCAAAATCCCATACTTTCATACATCCGTCCTAAACATCTTAACCTCCCACCCATCGACCGAACACTACTTTTAACAAAATAAACCCAATAGAGACCCCGAATCTTTGTAGCATATGTAAACCAATAGTTTTGATTGTTTAACCTCAGTTTGCAAGCAGGGTTAATTTGAGACATCTATTTCCCTTCCTTCATCAGCTTCAATAGGATAAAAAATGAATCGAGCTGTAGATACCAAAGAGCGGTAGTGCTTCGCAACCACGTCCAAAATCGCTCGCTACAAAAACCATCAAGTTTTTTCATGTAGATCTCTTCCTCCAAATCACCATGAAGGAAAGCCGTTTTCACATCTATTTGCTCAACCTCTAAATCAAAAGTAACAGCCAAACTCAACCCGGTTCTAATTGATGACATCTTTACAACAGGTGAGAAAATATCATTAAAATAAACACTATTTCTTTGACGGAAACCTTTCACCACTAATATGGATTATCTTGGAAACTTAAAGTTTCTCTCGTGTTTAACTCTATAAATCCATCTGTTTTCCAAAGCCTTTTAGGCAGCTTCACTAAATCATAAGTGTGATTATCATGCAATTATTTCATCTCATCATGCATTGCATCCATCCACTTTTGATTTTCATATCTTTCCGTGGCCTCTTGAAACACTCGGGTTCACCCTCATCAGTCAAGGTCACGTACTCATCAAAATTATACCTTGTAGAAGGTTGTCTCTGCCTGTTAGATTTCCTAGGTTAAACTTGGGATGATTATGGAGTTTCACCAAGATTTTCATTATGTGACAAATTGCTCTCCCCTTCACCATCATTAGTTGTAATATTTACCTCATCTCCAAGTTGTTGATCATCAACATAATTATATGGCTCACCATTGTGATCACCACCACCAATAACATCCAGATTATGACTAGGTAACCGAACTGGATCAAAATTAGACAAACTGATATCTTTCTTGGGTGTAGCCTTCTCTACCTTATCAATATCTCCAATAGTTTGGTCTTTCATAAACACCACATTGCGGCTTCGAATAAGCTTCTTCCTTACAGAATCACACAACCTGTAGCCAAACTCATCTTGCCCATAGCCGATGAAGATACATTATTTTGAATTTACATCCAACTTGGATATTTCATCCTTTGGAATATGCACAAAAGCCTTACAACAAAAGGCTCTCAAATTATCATACTTGACATTCTTTCCAAACCAAATTTTGTCTGGAACTTCACTGTTCAAAGCAACAATAGGAGTGACATTAAGAACATGCATTGTCGTATAAAGTGCCTTGCCCCAATAATGATTGGGCAACTTAGCTTTAAAGTGCATACACCTTACTCTCTCAATTAGTGTTTGATTCATCCTCTCTACTAAACCATTCCATTAAGAAGTTTTAGGAGGAGTCTTTTCATGTGCAATACCATGTTACTTGTAATAGGAATCAAATGGTCCACAATACTCTCCACCATTGTCTGAACGAACATATTTTAGTGTCTTGCACGTCTGCCTCTCAACCAAAGCATATGATTCTTTAAATTTTTCCAAAACTTGGTCTTTTCTCTTCAAGGGATAAACCCGTAGTTTCCTGGAGCAATCATCAATAAAGGTAACAAAATAAAGTGCACCACTAAAGGATTTTACATTTAATGGACCACAAGCATCAGAATGTACCAATTGAATCAACTTTGACTTCCTTGAGGGAGGATGTCTCTTGAAAGATACTCTAGTCTGTTTACCAGCCATGTAATGAGAACACTTATCTAAATCTACATTCTTTAATCCAGAAATAACATCCTTTTTTGCCAAAACATTCAGCCCCTTTTCACTAATATGACTAAGTCTTCGGTCCCACAAAGATGCTTCGCATTCACATTATCCCTAGAAACCGAAGCTTTTGTCCAATACAATTTAGAAAGCTTTTCCCCTCTAGCCGCAACCAAGTTACCTTTGTTGAGTTTCCACTTTCCAGAACCAAAGTGATTTCATAACCACAATCATCTAGCATATGCACAGAGATCAAATTAAAGCGGACATCTGGAACATGTTTGACACCTCTAAGCAACAATTGCATTCCCATGTTGGTTTGCAAGCAAACATCACCAACACCAATTACCTTAGATACACTATCATTACCCATCATCAACACTCCAAAATCACCAGAAGTATAAGATGTGAAGAAATCCTTCCTTGGTGTAACATGCAATGTAACACCACTGTCAACTATCCACATGCTCTCGTCTAATACAAGATTAACAAACTCATGATCACGAAGAATAACAAGATCATCACTAGTAGCAGTATTAACACGATCATCATGATCTTCATGGTCTCTTTGTCAAACTTACCTTTCTTGCCTTTGTTATCGGTTTTCCACTTATAACAATACTTTTGTACGTGTTCTATTTTGTGACAATAATGACACTCCAGATTCATGTATCGCGGCTTGGAGTTGCTTATGCTATTCTACCTACCACCTTTTGGTTCCTTTTTATGACTTCTCCCCCTATTTTCAGTGACAAGTATCTGGGGTTGAGATGAAGAACCATGTGCCTTCCTTCTCATCTCCTCATTAAGAATACCACCCTTAGCCGTTTCCAAAAAAACAACACCTCGAAGAGAAGAACTTGTGATAGAAACCCGAAATGTATCCCAAGACTCTGGTAAAGATAACAATAGAATTAGTCCCAAAATTTCATTAACAAATTCGATACTCATCCTAAGTCATAAGTGTGATTATCATGCATTGATTTCATCTCATCATGCATTGCATCCATCCACTTTTGATTTTCATCACTTTCCATGGCCTCTTGAAACACTCGGGTTCACCTTCATCAGTCAAGGTCACATACTCATCAGAATTCTACCTTGTAGAAGGTTATCTCTACCTGTTAGACTTCTTAGGTTGAACTTAGGATGATTCTGGAGTTTCACCAAGATTCTCATCCTGTGACAAATCGCTCTCCCCTTCACCATCATTAGTTGTAATATTTACCTCATTTCCAAGTTGTTGATCATCAACATAATCATATGGCTCACCATTGTGATCATCACCACCAATAGCATCCCGATTTTGACTAGGTAACCGAATTGGATCAACATTAGACAAACTGATATCTTTCTTGGGTTTAGCCTTCTCTACCTTATCAATATCTTCAATAGTTTGGTCTTCCATAAACACCATATCGCGGATTCGAATAAGCTTCTTCCTTACGGGATCACACAACATGTAGCCAAACTCATCTGGCCCATAGCCGATGAAGATACATTATTTTGAATTTGCATCCAACATGGATCTTTCATCCTTTGGAATATGCACAAAAGCCTTACAACAAAAGACTCTCAAATGATCATACTTGACATTCTTTCCAAACCAAATTTTGTCTGGAACTTCACTGTTCAAAGAAACAGTAGGAGTGAGATTAACAACATGCACTGCTGTGTAAAGTGCCTCGCCCCAATAATTATTGGGCAACTTAGCTTCAAAGTGCATGCACCTTACTCTCTCAATTAGTGTTTGATTGATCCTCTCTGCTAAACTATTTAATTGAGGAGTTTTAGGAAGAGTCTTTTCATGTGCAATACCATGCTTCTTGTAATAGGAATCAAATGGTCCACAATACTCTCCACCATTGTTTGAACGAACACATTTTAGCTTCTTGTCTGTCTGCCTCTCAACCAAAGCATGAAATTCTTTGAACTTTTCCAAAACTTGGTCTTTTCTCTTCAAAGGATAAACCCGTAGTTTCCTGGAGCAATCATCAATAAAAGTAACAAAATAAAGTGCACCACTAAAGGATTTTACATTTAATGGACCACAAACATCAGAATGTACCAATTGAATAAACTTTGACTTCCTTGAGGGAGGATGTCTCTTGAAAGATACTCTAGTCTGTTTACCAGCCATGTAATGAGAACACTTATATAAATCTACATTCTTTAATCTAGAAAGAGCTTCCGTTTTAGCCAAAACATTCAGCCCCTTTTCACTAATATGACTAAGTCTTCGGTCCCACAAAGATGCTTCGCATTCACATTGTCCATAGAAACCAAAGCTTTTGTCCAATAAAATTTAGAAAGCTTTTCCCCTCTAGCTACAACCAAGTTACCTTTGTTGAGTTTCCACTTTCCAGAACCAAAGTGATTATCATAACCACAATCCTCTAGCATAGGCACAGAGATAAAATTAAAGCGGATATCTGGAGCATGTTTGACACCTCTAAGCAACAATTGCATTCCCATGTTGGTTTGCAAGTAAACATCACCAACACCAATTACCTTAGATATACCACCATTACCCATCTTCAACACCCCAAAATTACCAGAAGTATAAGATGTGAAGAAATCCTTCCTTGGTATAACATTCAATGTAACACCACTGCCAACTATCCACATGCTCTTGTCTGATACAAGATTAACAAACTCATGATCATAGAGAATAACTAGATCATCACTAGTAGCAGTAGTAACACGATCATCATCATGATCTGTATGGTCTCATTGTTAGACTTACCCTTCTTGCCTTTTTTTATATGTTTTCCACTTATAACAATACTTTTGTATGTGTTCTGTTTTGTAACAATAATGACACTCTAGATTCTTATATCGCGACTTGAACTTGCTTCTGCTATTCTCTCTACCACCTTTCGGTTCCTTTTTATGACTTCTCCCTCTATTTTCAGTGACAAGTACCTCATGTTGAGATGAAGAACTCTGTGTCTTCCTTCTCATCTCCTCATTAAGAATACCACCCTTAGTCGTTTCCAAAAAAATAACACGTCTAGGAGCATAACTTGTGATAGAAACCCGAAATGTCTCCCAAGACTCTAGTAAAGATACCAATAGAAATAGTCCCAAAATTTCAACATCAAATTTGATACTCAAGTGAGATGAAATAGAAGTCTCATCCTTATACTTCAAACATATGAAGCTATTCAACAAGAACAATTTATTATTCCCTAATTTAGAGGCATACAAGGACTCTATCTTCTCCCACAAACTTTTTGCATATCTCTCATTAGCAATATGATTATAAACATTATCTTCTACATATTTTCGAATAAAGCCACATACCTGTTGATGTTCAAACTCTCATTCTTCATCAGACACAAAATCTAGCTTTGCGGAACTAAAAACTGGTAAATGCAATTTCTTCACAAATAGTAAGTCTTTCATCCTGCCCTTCCATAAATGATAATTAGAACCATTCAACAATACCATCTTCATCTTTGTATTTGACTCCATCATTCAAACAAGTAAAGTAGCCATTAACCAAGAGCTCTGATGTCACTCTGATGGAAAATTAAGACACAATAATAGACCAATATGCAACGGATATAAAACTCCCCAAGCTTGTAGGTACCTTGAGGATCAACAGCAAATATAAGACGGAAAATCGAAAAAAAAATAAAGGCACAAAAGAACACTGATATTTTTAATGTAGAAAACTCCTCAATATAAGAGTAAAACCCACGAGTCGTCTAGACCAAATAAATAATTTCACTATAATCAATTAAGGGTACAAGAGAGTCTTAAAGTGATTCACAAACTAGTGCTAACAACCACAAATCACAAATAAATCTAGCTTACAAATAAGAATAAAAAAGCTAAAAAAATTTCCCAAATTTGCACTTCGGTTCGAAGCAAATAACTTTCACCTTAGAGGTTTTTTTAAATACTGAACATTCAAAAGTTAGATATATGTGTTACGAACCTGCCCACCAAATTTGAGCTCGATCTAACGGTTAACGAATCGGGGATCGTCGATTTAGTGAGACTGGTTGCAGAAAAACAGGAATGTGTTTCTCTCCTTTTTTCTCTCTTTTGAATCCTTAATTTTTTTCTCTATCTCTCTCAACTCTAAATTGATTATCTTCACATAAATAAGTAAGACAAATGGTTTAATCATATTTGGGTCTTTCTCCACATAGGAAGGAAGCCCAAACCCAACACAATTACGACCAATGGAAGTGTTGCGTTATGAGTTTCATCCAACTTGTAGTGGTATTGAAACTCTAACATCGGTCTATCTTTTAGTCGCTTCTCAATCTGCATATTGCTTTGTGCTTCGTGATGGAGGCTCTTTGTGGCCAAGTTGCCTTTGGCCGGCCGAATCGACGAGAAACGAAGATGATTCGGCATTAGAAGGACAAAAGGTACTATGGGAAGCATGATCAAAGGGTGCTGCAGTCTTCATCTTAACGTGTTCGTTACAAATTTTATAACTCGAGTTAGATAGATCTGATTATGAAAATTCAAAGAAATAAGGAGACGATTCCCATATACGACGTCGTTGTTTTGTTGAGAAGGCAGAGTTGTTTAGTTAATAGTGGAACAAAAGCTTTATACAATGAAGTAAACTTTCGGTATGACTAACAAAGATTGACATGCAAAACTAATACGCTAATGCACAAATCATCGAAAGAATCAAAATTGATACGAAAGTGAGATTACATTTGACTCATACTTTTTCTATCACGTTGGAATCCTTTACACATGAGAGTTGGTAGAGAATGCTTAAGATCTAAATCATACGTGAGCTATTTTTTATTAAGTTTTTGATCAATTCAGAACATTCATATGAAATATCATTTAAACACATAATTTTTTTTTTTCTTTGATTTTAAATGTTTTTAATATGTTTATAATTTTTATTTATATCGTTTTAAATTTCTAGACCGCTACCGTCACACGGTATTTATAGCAGTATTTGATTACCCGACTAATTAATTGACTTGAATTCCCTTTGTATTAGTACTACCACTGCTATGCTAGACACGGACGTACACGAAGGAATAAAAATGAGATATTCTGTAATATATGCTTTTTTCAAACACTTCATTGTCTGAAATTATTGTATTTTTGTTTAAATTAATATATTTTATAAAATTATAGTACTTTACTAGAAAAATTCATCTTAAATTAGACATTCAATATTGGATTGTTTATTAATAAAATTTTAACCAAAAAAGATATTAAATGTTAACAATAACCAACCATACAAGATAACAATCAACCAATCAAGTACTTCCAACAAGATAACTCAATCCATCACCTTTTTTCAACCGACTAATCCAAGAGGGATCAATACCCACCGTCTACTAGCGGAAATCCCACTTCAAACCAAAGCTAACTCTGTATAGACTGACCCACATAAGAGTTGTTGCACCTAGTAGGATTCGAACCTTTTTTATTTGATTGATAAATGATAAACCAAAGCTTGCATTAGAAGGAATAATTCAATTCCAATATCAAAAAGCACTGAACAAAAAATTTCAACGCCATGTTCACATCACATAAAAAGTGATTACAAAACTGATAACATATCTCACAATTCACCATAACCTAACAAAAAAACTATATGATATTGATATGTCTCCTCTATTATATAATTTCTAACCATAGTAATTTCATCAATTAGATTGAAATTGAACATCCATGGAACCAAATCTAAAACTAGAACAACTAGTATCCTTAATCAAAAGCGAAGAACTAAATCCAACCATAGAACTTTCCAAATCCAATTGAACCAAAACATCTTCCATTTGATACCCTCCAATCACAATAGGACTCCTTTGTTCATCGCCACCATCCAAAATTCCCAAACACGTAACATCATCATTCACTCTCACCATTGAGTTTCTTCCATAAATTCTCCACTTCACCATTTCACTTTGGAGAACAAAATCAATAACAGGCACTTTAGGACCAGTTTGTGACTCGTCAACTCCTTTAGATTCAAAACAAATTTCAAACGGGGAAACTGAAGCTACTCTGGACATGTTCATAGACAAAGCAGCTTTCAAAAAAGCACTTTTGAAGTTTGCATAGATTGAACTTTGCATGGTTGTATAAGGCACAACAGAACTCAGCTTAGTCCCATCATCGTAACCATAGCCCTCTTGAGACAAAGATGGAGTGTTGAAAGAGACCTTTTTGTCACCGATTTTGATAGAGTTAACGTTGATGAAATATTCGTTGTTTTTGTTGGTGACAAGAGGTGTGAAGGTTAAAGATCTGAAAATTTTCTCAGATTCTAAAACGTTGTTTTGACCAAGTAGGACAGACCCGGAAGATGAAGCGAGACAAAAAGTGATTTTTCTCTGTGAATCAATTGAATTGAAAAACTGTGATGAGAAAGAAGTTCTAGATCTACCAAACCCAACAATGCCTTTAGCATCATTTGATAAACCATTCAAGAGAAGAGAAGATAAACAGGTAAAGAAAAGGTCAAGGGTAGGTTGAAAAATTGAATCTTTGGTTGACTTCAGTTCCACAACATCTTCAACCAGAACTCCTTCAGTTGCGACTTTCCCTGTGATGGTGTTTTTGGGAAGAATTTCACAAGGGGTGTGGTGATCTTGATCTATGACTATAGGCCATGTTTGGGAGTGGCTTGATGCGGTGAGACATTGAAGAGAACGATGAGGAATTGTACGAAGAGAAGAAGATGATGATGATTTTGTGGAAGAACAATCTAGCCAGAAAACTGAACCACTAAGATCAACAACAACGTTGGTGGCAACAAAAGGTGTACCATGAGAAATTGTTGTTAAGTATTGTTGTGTTGTGGGGTCTTTTGTGATTGGGAGGAGGATGGAATTTGGGGAGGAAGAAGTAACGGAGAGGAGAGAGAAAAAGAGAGGAAGGAAAATAGAGAGAGAAGCCATTGAAGAATTGAGGAAGAAGGAAAGAGAAAGGAAGTTGAGTTTGTTGGAAAAAAGAATGGAAGTTGAATCGGCGGTGTGTCGCCGCGGTTTGGTTGAAATAAGGTTATCAGATTGGGAATGGATAAGGGTTTGGGGGAAATAATGAATTATTATAAGTTGTTTTTGTTTTTGTTGTTTTGTGTGTGGTTTTTGTTTTGCTGACTCGATAACACTCTGTGACGCTAACGTGCTTATCTTATCTTCTCTCTCTATCGCTTTCTCTCTCTAATAAATGTTGTAAGGTCGGTTGTATACGTTTGTACTATGGTTAAGTTCACAAGTCAGCGAGTTTTAGGCTGTTTGATTAAGATCAGACGGTTGTTGTTTTAATTTAAAAATTTTATATTTTATAAAATAAAAATCTGTGTATAAATTTGAATCGTTGGATTTGGGCGGCTACGAGTTGTTTTGACTGCACACATGGTACCTAATCTGATTTATTTGAATACCCACTTTCCTTTTCTTTTTGTTTATAAAATCCAATAAATTTTAGATGAAGGCTTCCGTTTCTTTTTAATTTAGTTGGATAGATAACTATTAGTACCAATTAAATAATAACATTATTGCTATTTGATTCTACTTATGATACTAATAAGAAAGAAGAAAATAAAATAAATATTAAATATTTTTATTATACTCAACTTATTTTTGACAAGATTAATAGACTATCTTATATAGAAAGTAAATGTATTTCTAGTTATTTATAAGTAGTTACTATTATATGAGAGCTTTCCTCAGAAGTATTGATAAAATCCTTTTATTCTATTCACTATTTTATATCTGATTTACAAAATTAGTTTATTTATTTTAAAATTAAACAGTTTTGATTTTTTCTTATTTTTTTACACTATAAATCAAAAATTATATTTTGTAATATAATGTTTCATAAAACAACACTTTTAAAATCTCATTTTAATTTCTTAATTAATAAACATTCACATTTTGTCATTCAAAAGCCATTTCGTCAGGAAAGTGAGTCTATTATGTTAAATTTTGAAGAAAAAAATTATTAAGTTGTGCATATGTGGCAATCTAGTTGATATTATGTAATTTGATATGGTTTTTTTAATATTTATTTTGAAGGCATTATTTTATGTAAAACAACTGAACCACCTTGAACCCTAGTATTCTTCATTTCATTTGGAAATCAAACAATTGAATCACGAATAATGCAAAAAGAGAAGACAAAGATATTGTCAAACCCTAGATTCCCAGAAGACGTACACGTTTGAAGGAAAACGAAATTCTTAAAAGACGTACGCGTTTGAAGGAAGACATACAATTAATCACCTCCAGTATTCATCTTCATTCTTCAAAAGGTATTGAAATTTGAACTTGTTAAAAATGTGAACTTTTTGGTTTCTGCATCTTGCTCGATGATTCTTTCTACTTCCTTTAGCTTGAATAAGTCATGGATAAAGGTTTGAGTTTATTTGTCATCATGGGGATGAGTTTACTAAGTTTACAAAATTAGGTTACAAACACATGTTAATGTTTGTCTTTCTGATACTAAACTATAATTGAATTGAAGACTTTTTGTTTTTCTGATGGACAGGAACTATTATCCTCAGTGCTATAAATTTGACAATCGATCTAAGCACACAAATTGTTTTTCTTGAAAACCCTAATGTTGATTTTGTTAAATCCAACAACTTTGAATTTTCCATTGTTGTTGTTGGCGAGCCTCTTTATCGAAACTGTTAGGAACATCGCATCACTTACATTGGATCTTGGTCCAAATATCATCAACAATATTTGCGGAGCTACCAAGTTCGTGGTTGTTACCATTACCGATAGACCTATTATAATGCCCCAAAATTAGATAGTGTCTAGAATCATCACATTTAGAGTATTAAATGCTGATACTGATCCATAAAATAGTAGATAATTGACATAAGTACATGGAAAACACAGAGGCTACATCAATGTGCATACATATACAACATGTCTAAACATAAATTTCTAAGATACACAACATAAACAAAACATAAGGAAAGTCTTCAAGTACTCCTCAGTTTGTCTTGACTTTCCCTTTTCTAAAAACACGCTCATATGAAAATATAACCAATAACACGGGGGGGAGATCAAACTATCTCAGTGGAGTCCTCCTAAAACCACAAGTCCTCTCAGTAATAAAATTATCATTTATCAAACTCCAATCTCGTATACTAGGTGAAACAATGTTATTTCCATTCATCAAGAAAAGTTTCTTAGCATGCAAGGCCTAAAGGAAATGGAAAGCCATGCTTAAGGTCTAGAAGGGTGAGGGAAGGAAGGAGTTTAGGGTTGTTACATCCGAGTCATAATGGGTATTATGACACGTAACAGGCTCTGATCCCCTCATTCCCAATACAAAAAACCCAAAGCCATTACGGGCAACCCATAATAAACATTACAGCCCTATAATGCCTCTCAACCCACATCCATACAAGCACCATGGGCCATTATGTTCAGCCCGTAATGGATATTATGACTCATAATGGACATTACGACTCACAATGTTCCTAGGTACGTGCATTTCTACATTACTTTCTGCAATCTATACAAAAATTCCAGACAAGAATTCAATACAACTTACACAAAACATGAAGAAGTATAGAAAATGCATAAATGGAAAGAAACCTACATGAAATCACAATCAAACATGCAAGGCTATCATTAATTCAAGATCTAATCATCTAATTCCCACATGCAAAGATCGTAGGTTTGATCTAGCCCCATCATCACCTAAGAACCCTACCTTACTAATGTGAAATTCTAAATTCTTGAAAGAGATGGTGAAGATGATGAAAAATCTTGTTGATCATTTCTTTTTTATCTTCTTCAATGATCCTTGTTCCTTGGCATGCAAGCAAGATTACTACAAATGGAGCCAAGTTCTTATTCTTCATCCCCTCTCATTCTCTCACTCAAACCTCATATATCTCTCTCTCTCTCTCTAGGATCTAGATTTATGCCTTTAAGATTTAGTTCCAATTACTAATATGCCATTAGTTATATTAGGTTTAGAAACTCCAAGGTCTGCTACTAATATCTTCCTAATCTCCAATTAATTAAGATGTAGGAAGAAGCGAAATATTACACTCCCCCTTTAATTAAAATTTCGTCCTCAAAATTTAAAGAATTTCATGAAAAAGGTTAGGGTAGTTAGCCCGCATTTATGACTCTGACTCCCATGTACCTTTACCGAGGTGAGATTATTCCCACATCACCATCCCTAATGATATATCCTTATTCCTTATAGACTTTACCGCACTATCCATTATTCGACCCAGTTGTGGTTGAAAAGTGACGTTTGTTGTAACTTCAACCGTATTTGGAAGGATAGGTTAAAAAGGATTAGGTACAAATTTACAAATTTACAAAGTTGAGATACATGAAATACATCACGTAGTCCGGACAAGGAAGGTGGAAATGGCAATTGATAGGCCAATTCACTTATCCGACTTATGATCTGGTAAGAACCATTGTATCTCAGACTAAGCTTCTTCATCTTGAATGGTCCCTTTAGTCCTAGCTTAGGGATAACCTTCAAAACATGTGATCTCCTTTATAAAATTTCAAGGGTATCTTATGTTGGTTTGCATAGCTCTTTTGCCGATCTTGATCTTTCTTCATATTTTCTTAAACACCCACTATATAAGATATAACATAAATGCATTATACACTTCCTTCCATATAAATCCTAATATGGCGTTATTCCAATACTCGAATGATAATTGTTGTTGTTGGCGAATTCAACCAAATTCAAGTGTTGATTCCAACTTCCTTCATTTTCTAAGATACAAGCTCTCAACATGTCCTCTACAATCTAAATGGTTCTCTCTGCTTGGACATAACATTGAGGATGGTTAGTTATAATAAGGTTTAATCTAGTTCCCATTTCATGTAGGCATGGCAAAAAAATATGGACCCGATTAGACTCGGTCGCACCCGCCCTGAATCTAATAGGGAAAAACCAATTTAATTATGGGCGGGGGCAGGTGCAAAGAAAATCCAGTTTTTAATTACACTATGCAACCATATTATTTCTACAATGAAGAGCCTTGCTAACTAGTTAGCCTTATAGGAAGTATTGACGGGTAGGAAATGAGCCGACTTGTTAAACATGTCTAATATCACCTAATTTGAGTCATGGCCGACAAGAGTACGAGGTAGTTCTACTCTGAACTCCATCCATCTCTTTTGAGGCATATATAATTCCTTATGATCAAACAAATACCTTAGACATTTGGGATCACTAAACATCTCAATGTGTACCCAATAAAGGTATTGTTTCCAAACCTTGAGTGCAAGTACGATTGTAGATAATTCTAGATCATGCATCGCATAATCCTCTTCATGTGTATTACATTCTAACTCAGAGTGTTAATAATTGGATCTAGATACTTTAATGAAATACTATAGCAATTTTGAATGAGATAACAATCTCAGTGGTTTTCTGATCCAAACTACTGAGTCTTTCTACCCTTTAACTCAAGCCAATGTCTGCTTGTAACATTCGTTAGTGTATCTCACACCTATCCCGTGTGGATGAGTACCAACTAAAACATCATGGTCATATAACTAAGGATATCTACTTAGTCTCACATGTTGATTCACACAAAATATGATACATTTATCTCATCATGTTCCATTAATCGATAATGGGGTAATCACATTCTAAGTTGATAAAGATGTAGTGATTATATGTAAACCCTGACTCAGGTATTTACATATTGGGAATCATTGAGACTCTATCAAAACAAACTAAATATTTACAACTATATAACTACTATATCCCTCATACAATCATGACCACTCAGGCTCCTCCCATAAGCATAACACTAGAATCTGGTTTATCCTACTACCACTCTGTAGGAGCTAAGCCATGCAGGGTCCTTTACATCTCAAAATACGCCAAGAGTGTAACCCTCCCTTGTAGCTCGTAGGTCATAAACTGCTGTAGCGTGTGATTTTTGTCGGTGAAGCGACCACCTTATCACCATGGGTTTCTCCTCACCCCAATGGTAGGAGTGAGGTGCTACTTTCTGATTTCTTATTTATCCTATGAAGCTGGAAAGGAAAGGGAAGCTATCTAAAACTAACCTTGCACGCAGATGTTTAACTGAACAAATGCTTAAAGAGATTCGGGGAGTTCGGGGTTAGGTTATACAATGGGGAGTTGTCAATTACCCATCCTATATGTTGTTATCCACAGGTTGTTAGCAATTTTTCTTACTGCTTTCTACTTACTGGTGTTTATCTGTTGTGGGTTGGGAAAGTTTCTCCTTTGGGAGTGTTGAGAGAGAGAGAGTTTTTGTTTGATTTCGGGTTTTCTAAGGTTTTTAATGAGTGAAGGTACTGGACCTAAAGTTTTTGATTGGTGTGTGAAGGTACTAGACCTAAAGTTTTTTATTGGTGTGTAAAGGTACTGGACCTAAAGTTTTTGACTGGTGTGCTCGCTAAGATTTCGCAATCTTATGCCTACGTATTCTCGTTAAAGATAAATAGGGAAATCAGAGCAATCGTAGTTCCTCCTATCCTATGGGAGGAAAAGATGTTTTGGTGTCTTGTTCAAAGCCCAAGATTGAAGCTAAAAGGTTATTTGTGTCTTGTTCAAAGCCCAAGATTGAAGCTAAAGGTTTGACTGAGAGAGAATTTGTCATCTCTAAAGGGAGACATCTCGTCTGTTTATCACAACTATCGGGTGACTGATTATAAAGGAGGATTACTTTAACTGGGATATGAGAATCCAGCAATGCCATAATTTCCTTTATAAGGGGTGTTGTCCTGAAGGAGAAAACTTTAACTCAATGTAGAGCAATGCCATTTGTCCTTAGGAGGCTTTCATACTAAGAGAGGGACAGTGGCGTGGATGTAAATAATCCAGAGGCTTGCCACTTACAACAATTAGGTGAAAAAGGAGTTTTACCAGGATAAGAGATGGACTACAGCTTGGATATTTGAATCAGCAAGTGTACCACTTACAGCAGTTATCTGGGATTTAGGATTTGTTTTGAATGTCTGTTTTGATGTGTGATATACGGAGAAGTATCTTCCTACAGAGAGATTTTGGTTTCCTCTGAAGGGAATGTTGATTTTATTGTGTGCCTTGATCAAAGCCCAAGGTTGAAGCTAAGAGTTTGATTGACTCCATTGGGGAAGTCCTTATACAAAGCCTAAGACGAGGCTGGAAAAGACTGACTCAACAAAAGAGTGTTTATCTGTCTTGTACAAAGCCCAAGATTGAGGCTAAAAAGAGACTGACTCTTTGGGGGATATCATTATACAAAGCCTAAGAGGAGGCTAAAAGTTGACTTTTCCGGGGAAATATTTTGTCTGTCTTGTACAAAGCCCAAGATTGAGGCTAAAAGTGGTTTTTGACTCCACTGGTGAGAGGTTTTATCTGTCTTGTACAAAGCCCAAGATTTTGGCTGAAAAGAAGATTGACTGACTCAACTGAGGATATTTTAGGTGTCTTATACAAATCCCAAGATTGAGGCTGAAAGAAGATTGACTCTGCTGGAGAGTATGATTGATTTTGTTTAAAGCCCAAGATTGAGGCTGAAAAGAGGATTGACTCTGCTTAAAGAAATTTATATGGTGTCTTGTACAAAGCCCAAGATTGAGGCTGAAAAGGATTGACTCAACAAGAGAGTGTTTTTGAAGCTAACTCTGCTGAGGAAAATCATTATACAAAGCCTAAGAGGAGGCTGAAAAAGGTTGACTCAACAAGAGAGTGTTTTTATCTGTCTTGTACAAAGCCCAAGATTGAGGCTGAAAGGGGTTGACTCAACAAGAGAGTGTTTTTGTTTTGTACCATTGACTCATAAAGAGAGTGTGGAAAGGTGATTAACTCAACAAGAGAGTGTTTTTGAAGCTAACTCTGCTGAGGAAAATCATTATACAAAGCCTAAGAGGAGGCTGAAAAAGGTGGACTCAACAAGAGAGTGTTTTAAGAAAAAAGATTGACTCAACAAGAGAGTACTTTGTTTGTCTTGTACAAAGCCCAAGATTGAGGCTGAAAGAGGTGACTCAACAAGAGAGTGGGGGAAATTTTTTTATATAAAGCCTAAGAGGAGGCTAGTTTCTACTGAGGATTATTGGGATCCAGAGGCAGGTCCAAGATGGGGAATCAACTCTTGCTGAGGGTTATAGAAGAGTTGAGGTATAAGATGCCTTAAGGTTTTAATGATAAGCTGACCCTAGCTGGGGAAATTTAGGATGAAAGACTGAGTTTTAGATCCTGTGAGGGTTTTAACTCTATTGGAAATTGGTTAAATGACCAGGGTTTTTTCCTGTGTTTGTCGGGAACTTGAGAATGTCTTTGAGATCCAAGAGGAGATTAGACTGTCCAAGTCTACTGGTATGGAAGAGTTTATCTTTGTATGATGCCCAAGAGGAGGTTGGTGCTTTAAGGGATGAGAATTAACCCTTAAATTTGTCTGAGGTTTTTACTCTCCGGAAAGACTGCTCTAGCAAAGGATGACTAAGTTCTATCCTATACCTTTAAGAGGTCTTCAGTGTCCTTGGATTAAGCCCAAGAGAAGGCATGATAACTTCTAAGAAGCCGGAGGGTCCTTGTACAAAGCCCAAGAGGAGGCGGAGATGCTTTTAGGAAGCCTGTGGGTCCAAACTTAAGAAAAGTTCAAGAAAAGTTTCACCGAGAATAATCTTTTCTTTAGAGAACAGTTCTAGGGTTTGAAGAAATTCAAGAGAGGTTTCATCGGGAATTAATCCTCTTTGGGGGAAATGAATTTCTTTGACAATTTTCTAATAGTGACAGTCTGAGAAAAGTTTCACCGGGAATAATTCCTTTCTCTTTGTTCCATATTGTATAAGCCCAAGAGGAGGCAAGACTGTATTTGGAATTCCTATGGGAAACTAGTTTTGACTGTTGAAAGAGTGACCACTGGCTTTATCTAGTCTTAGACCTAATTGTCGGGGAAAACTCTAAGCAGATAATATACAGGTATATATATACAGATGAAATATATACTGTATGTAAAAGAGGGTAGGAGGACTTACAGGTGAGCAAACTTCCAGCACAAATAAATATATATATATATATATGTGTGTGTGTGTGTGTGTGTGCAAGTATGTAAAAGAAAGCTGTTAAAAACTTACAGGCGAGCAAGCTTCCATTATAACAGCTGTATGGTTAGTTGTTCAAGAAATTAAATAAAGTTTTGATAACAACTATGAATTTGAACCAAAATCAAAAGGGAAAGTTGTTTTGAAAAGAAGATTGGGGCTTATACTCAAGGAGAGGCCCAGATGAAAAACAATAATCATACCGTTGATCTGAAAATTGTATTGGGACTTATACAACGACTGAGGCCCAAAAATGTTTTCTGTACAAAGGGATGGGTCTTACAACTCAAGGAGAAGCCCAAAGGTTTGAAAAAAAAAAGAAATGGGACTTACAACACAAGGGTATGCCTAAATGGTTTTCGTTTAAAAGGCAACGATTGCGCCGAGATTTTTAAAATCGCGGTGGGACTTATACAATGAATGAGGCCCAAAAATGTTTTTATTTACAAGGAATGGGTCTTACACTCTATTAGAGGCCCACAAGTTTATTTTATACAAGAGATGGGGCTTACAACTCAAGGAGAGGCCCAGATGAAAACAACGATCGCAGTGTTATTTTGAAAATCGTATCGGGACTTATACAATGACTAAGGCCCAAATTATTTATATACAAATGAGGGTTGGGTCTTACACTCTATTAGAGGCCCAAAGGGAGGGATGGCTCTAATGAGGCCAAGATGGTAATGAGCTATCCATGATATTGAAATCAATGGAGAGGCTTTCCTTTGGAATGAGGGGAATAAGAGGGTTAAGGAGGAAGGCTAATAAGCTAACCTCACTCAAGGGGGGTAACTTAATGAAGTTGGAAAATGATATTCATATAGCCAAAGTACATGGATATAACACATGAATAAGGAGGATGAATGTGATGACATTCAAAGTAAACATCTTAAAGAAGCACATAAGTATCATGTAAGCATTCAAGTATGATATAAGTCCAAACATCTTACAAGTAGGTGGTGACCTACCAAGGGGAAAGTTGGAGTCCACTTTTAAGAAAGGGAGGATGTTTAAATATCCTAAGCATGAAGAAAAACAGTTGAAAAAAACAAAGACTTGACACCTTCGCGTCGCAGCCAGATGCTTCGCTACGCGAACGATCGCTATGCGAACTGAAGCGAGGCGAGGTGATTAGAAACAGAACCAAAAATGGTCAAACTTCGCTTGAAGCTCGTTGTGCTTCGCATAGCGAAACAAGACAGTTGCAGAAAAAAAACAGTTTATGTTAAGTAACTTTAATGGATCAAACATGTCCTAAACATCACATTTAAGGTCTCCATACTCAGTGCACATCAAAAATCATCATATTTCAAAGAGTAGTAGTTTGAAAGGAACCTACCTCTTGTAGCTAGTGATCAAGCTTGATGATGGAGGTGTTACAGATGTGTAATGATGATCTGGACAGCTTCCTTATACCTCAAGGAATGTGTTTGAATGCTTAGAGTAGTTGGAAGCCCCTTGGTTTGATCAACTCGAACCCTTCTGCATCAGATGGTGGATTTTGTGCAAATGGGGTACCACTTTGTGATTCTGATGTTACAGATGTTGTTTTAATGTTTGAATCACTTACACATGATGTATGTGAGGTGTTTACATCATAGGTTTGGGCAGAAATGCTCTGATTTTAAAATTCATGATTCTCACTTTTGAAAATGTGAAAATTTGGAGCAAGAGCAAGAAGAGAGTGAAAATAAGTGTAGTATTATTTTGGAGTGATCTGAATGAGGCAATGTGACCTCTATTTATAGGTGATCAAGTTTTGTCTTGGAGAAATAGTGAATGGCTGCAAGATCAGATCACATTCAATGGCTTTGGCTTGGTGGCATTTTTTCTTATGCAAGGCAAATTGGCCCCTCCAAGCAACAAGGATATGCTTTGACCAATTCCACATTCCTCAGATGTTTTTAATGTTGTTTAAGCATGAATCTTGACTAAGAAGATCATCTTTGTTGAATATGCACTATTGTACATAAATGCACTTTGAATTCCAAGTCTTTGTTCAAAGACTCATCATGCCAAAGGATGAACTTTGAGGCATGTTGGCCTAATTTTACAGGTTTGACATGATTCAATATGATCCTCATTGATTTGGGAAGATGAAAAAGTTGGCAATATGACAAACTTGTAAGTGGAAATCGTGTGGTGCAAGAAAAGGTCTCAAAATCTGTCTTGAAGACAGTTGCAGCAGGGCAACTTGGGAGGATCATATCTCCTTGCTCACATGGAATCTTTGAGTGTTCTTGTACTCTTTGGAAAGCTGGGATAACATACTTCAACTTTGATGTTTACATATGGTTCTGAATCCCCTTGGATCATAGTGAAAAATGCCTCTACATTTTGGATTTTGGACTGTTTTTAACTTTAGGCAGATTTTCACTAAGTGTTGGAAAAAGTGGTATTTTCATGTTTTAGTGATTTTGCTCCATCCATAACTCAAAATCCATGGAGATTTGGAATTTCTTGTAGTTGACATATTTGAAGTATGTCAGATGGACTTTCATTTGAGCTTTGAATGGAAGAAAAAGGCCTTGTGGTTTAGGAGTTATGACCTTGCAAAGTTGGTACAAAATCAATTTTGTTCCATAACTTAGAAAAAATTTGGTTTCTCATGGTTGCCTCTTTTGCAAGAAACCTCACTTTTATTGATTTTTATTAATGAATGATGATCAATATCATACATTAACATTATTTTTTACTTAGGGGAACCATATTTGTGAAAAATTCCAAAAAGTCAAACTTGATTTTGTGCACAGTTGACTTTTTATCGGATGAAATCCAAACTGTGCGATCCTTTGTGAAATCAAGTCCTTGACCTAAATCAAACCTAATGAATGGATTTCATAGGTGTTATAGGGTGTATTGAATCATGGCCCAAGGTTTGGGAGCATGTCTTTGTCAAAAGTCAAAGATACAATTGACTTTTCCTTCAAAACCCTAATTGTGGTCCAGATGAAATTGAAACTTGTGAATCAAGCTTCTTGGATCAATCCATTATTTTAAATGGATCAATGTGGTGTATTTGAGGCCCTCAAATCATGTCTTGAGGTTTAGATTCATGTCTTGCCTCAAAAGTCAACTTAGGGGTGAATTAGGTCAAGAAACCCTAATTCCTGATTTTTTTTTGTGAATACATCCCCTGAGGCTAAATTGACTTGATGATTGGGTCCATGAGGTCCCTTGGAGTATCTTGGGTTGTGCTTTGAAGCATTGGCTCATGCCCAGATGAAAATTTTCATCTGGAGGCCTTAGTCGACCAAAACCCTAATTTGGTGACACTGACGATCTCGAGGCTTAATCCACTTGGAGTGTTGCACTCCTGGGCCTGATTATTGATGTGGGAGTCCTCTTGATCCCTTATGGGTGTTTGAGAGGTTTAGACAAGTTGAAGATCATGTCATTTCTTGATTGATCATTTGTCTAAGTGCTCTGAGAGGGCTTAAAACCCTAATTCTTGATTGTAGTGAATGCTCAACAATCCTTGAGGAGATTGATGAGGCATGATGGCACATCCATATTGTGGTGATGATTTGCACAATGATGGGAAATCTTGGTGGTCAAAATTTGGGGTATGACAACTGCACATATAATACTTAGCTGTCAAGTATAACGTATGGATCATTGATCGTTATACTTTATCTCATGAGAACTCCAGCTCGTTCTTCACGAGCATACATTCAATATCATACGTCAGGATTGGGATCGTCACAAAGCCCATACCTAACTGAAGGGACAAATCACGTATCATCTACCCAATAGAGATATTGTGGCGTTGTATACATCTGGTAACAGTCATATAGGTATTCCATCTTCGAGGCCATGTACATAAGTGAACCACCCAACATCATACAATGGTCATCCACCCATATCCTATACAAATGAAAATCAGATACATAAACATGTGTCTGTGAGGTTCTCCCCCATAAGTCCTTCAATTCTCACACTCTATGAATATTATAAAACATACGAGTGCAACATTTCCAGGATTTACCTATATTGGATATGGTTAATCCAGGTTTTCTCTTACAATACCCAATTCTCATCTATATCTCATACATGTGATCATACACATACTACAGACATATGACATTCTAAGGGCTACCTCTTACACCTATGTACGAGCTCGTGTCTAACATCACGACCTGCTAACATCCCACTAACACGTTGTACGTCGAGTATAGTATCACAGGATAATTAACAAATTGTTAGAACCTCGCAAACCAAGTCTAGTATCATAGGATATCTGATTCTACTAGTATAAGGTAAACTTACGTTTGATCTCAGACTGTACATGGTGTAGTAAGTCATAACATATCATATATTGTGCAAAATTAACTAGTCTTGTCATAAGTACCAAGTCTATGGAGAAATTCCACTTCTTTCTCAAGAGGTAGAGAAAAGATGTCCTGTGGAAACACATCTAGGAATTCTCTCACTACTGTAATGGAAGAGATCTTTTTTCTCCCATCCGCATTCTTAGTAATAAATAGGATAAAAATCTTATTTTACTTAAGGAGACAATGGCTCATACAGACGATACCTTCCAAAAGTGTAGAAATCATTGTGTCTGTTATTGGTGCCTTGATCAGTGTATTTTAATACATAACATTTTACTTTGTGCTAAGATATTTGTATGACTTGTTGCTTTTATTTTACTGTTTTTAGTGTGTTTCCTAAGTTTTGGCTATTTCTGCTTTTATTTTAATTCAGTTATTTGTTTTATGAAAAAATAGTATTTTGACACCTCCTCACTGTATAGGTCATAAATTGTGCTACGAAAAGTAGTTTGATGTATTCTAATATGCGTTGGAAAGCTCAGAGAATAAGGTACAAGTTTTCTATTGAAGTCAGAAGCTAATTCAAAGTGCAGAAGGGTTGAATAATTTGTTTTATCTCCAGAATTAAAAAACAATTAGTTTTCGGCCGATTTATATTTTTTTTGGATCGGATGGTATTAGGGACCGATTTCCCTTTTATTATTTAAGTAAATTTTCAAAATATTTTTCATTAATTCAGTATTCACAAAATTAGAAGAGCTGTTACGAATTCTATAGAGAACTAACGCCCTAGGGGTTGATCTGCGGTATTCGGATTCCACAACTTTGAGGTTTTTATAATTTTCCATTCAATTTTGATTTCTTTTCATTTCTACCTATGATTTCAATAACTTTCGTTTGCTTAATTTGATTGCTTCTTATAGGTGTTGTACCCCAAATTTTACCCCCTTAGATGTCATAACATTTTGCACTTGACATTTAGATCCAATCATCTATGCATTGTTAACTAACCATTTCATTTTGCAAGTTTGTTTCTTCTGTGAAAAGCCATGACTTAAACAAAGAGGAGGGCAAAGTTTCCTAAGCCAAGCTCCCATCTGATTCAAAGAGAGAAGGACAATTAAGGCTCCAAATGCGACCATGTGATAATAGACATTCCTAAAGACCATCATTGAGCCTTAGATATGATTAAAGAAGCAACATCACCAGAAATCATTCCTGTGCATTCCCAGTTGAAATTAGGGTTTTGACTGAGGCCCTAATCCTCGAGATTTTGATCCAAAATGAAGCATCCAATTCCTCAATCCATCATGACATGTCTCATTGATGAGTTAAGGCATGAGAGATCAAGTTTTAATAAGTTTCTTGCAAAGGAAGCTAGGTTTGGTTCATGAAACTTTTCAAATGTGGAGATTTCACTACTTGTGCAAATATTGAAACAGTCATAACTTTCAAACCATACATCCAAATTGAGTGACTCAAAGCTCAAATGGAAGCTCTTTTCATGATCTACGAAACATATTAGAGGACCCTCTTTCAAAAGGTGCATGGTTTTTGAGTTACAAGACTTGGAAGATAAATCACCCTTGAGGACTTGGTGAAATTTTAGCTTTTTCCCTTAATTTGCACACAACTTTAACCCTTTTTTAATGTAGTTCCAGGCCTCAAACCAAAAATCTTTGGACATGAAAGTTGTTCTTTGTTCTTCAAGCTTTCCAAGCATGTGTAGAACTCCTCATTTGGATAAACCAATCTCAAGTTATGATGTCCTAAAGATGGGGGTTTCAAGTTGTGAAAATTTCATAACTTAAAATTTTTTCTAAGTTTTCTTTGACAGCTCTTTATACCTAACTTCATGGATGATTTTCACACTATTCCAAGCCTCATTTCAAGATCTCTTCCACATGAAACTTGTTCTATCAAATGTCTATTTTGCAAAGGATCAAAGATCTCACAATTTAGATGCATGGTTGCTATGTTATGGTGCACTAAAGTTGGTATGTTGGCATTTTTGTCCTACACATAGAAAATAAAAAAATCACCAAATCCCTCACAAATCTGAATGTTAAAGGCAAGGATAGAGTGATTAGAACTTCTGCCACGATTTTCCTCAAAGTTGCACATTAAAATAACCTAGTTTTATTCAACTTGGTGCAAGTGGACATGATGAAAGAGAAACTTTTCTACACAAAAGCATGGCCATTTCTTCTCCTATTTTTCTTGAGCCTTGGACCAATCCCATCAGTCCACCAAATCAAAACCAAACCCTGTCATATATCAGAACTCTTGAAGACTTTTGCATCAAATCCAGCTCACACGATGGAATGAAAAAGGAAGATTTTGGCAAGTTGCACTCTTGGCCCATACCTCCACTCTTCCATTTTCCCTATAAAAGGAGGAGCATCCTCACTTGTTTTGAAATGAACAATGAGAGTAAAAGCACCATATCAGAATCATACCATCCAACCCTTCCTCACTCTTTCTCTTTAGTTCACCATCAACATCTGACCAATAATTCACTGAAACACCTTAAGAAGGCTCTGAAATCTTAGCTTGGCAAGTGGGGAAGCTTTGAGAAAGTTAGGACACAGCTGCTCGAAAGGAGAAGTTTGTGGTGAGAAAAGCATAGGTATCTTGAAAGGAGAGGTTTGGTGCAGTTTGACCCTTGAGTTCTTGAAGGTGCAGTAGCAACACAAGCAAGTCCATAAAGACAACCTCAATACACTGAGTTATCACACCTCACACCAAATATAAAAGGCTCGTGAGCCCTTCCTTGTGATCAACAAACAACAGAACCAACTATTTGTATAGGAGCATCATCACACGGCTCCAAGCTTTTGAGAGTAAAAAGAGGCAGTGGATCTTTTCACCAGGTGAGTTTACATGTTGCACTTAGGTCTCTTCTTTCCATAATACTGTAAATAATAAATCATGTAATGCTTTTAATTACTGTCAGTTTTTTTTATTAACTTTTGATGTTCATGCCCTCCAATTTGAAACTTGAGATTACCTGCTAACATAGTTTTAACCATATGAAAGTTTTTTGGAGTTATGTTGGGATGAATGTTTGCTTATACTACTAGCATGTTATATATTTGCACCTATAAAAGCTTAAGGGAATAATGTGTGTGTTCTTTTAAATTTATGATGGCATGACAACACCCTGTGAATGTTGTTCCATTTGTGAGAGCATCATTGCAGTTCTAATACATGACTGTCATGTACTTTTGCTCCATGTCCATATATGTGTGGGTAACCTCACTGAGATTTAGTTGGTTTGTACATTTGTATTTATTGAGGTATGAAGCTACATTATGTTTGTCATTAATCATCCTCCATCATGCTGGTAGTTTGAAAACTCTACTTGAGTTGGTATCGTGAATTATTCAAGAGTTAGAATGGTTTCACATCCTGAATATTATATGAGAAATCTTGCTTCATGAGTGTTGGTGGGTTTGGAAATAGTTTATGTTGGTGTGTTCTGATCTTGAATCACCCATCACTTTATTGTAAGTTTTATATCAATGTGAACTCACTGCTTTCATGTCCATTTCAACCATGCTTGAGTTAATATTTGGAACTGTTTTGAGTTTAGATTCATTCCGTGCCATGAGTACTGCATGTTTGTATTTTTCTGCATTTGGCAATATGGACTTGAACATAAGAACTGGATGAATGTGTAAGCATTACCCGTGTCTTCCATACCTTAAGTTCTGTGCATAACTGATGTCATGTTAAGTTCACTTTGAAATTGCGCTATCACAATTATTTCTGAATGTTACCATTGCTTCCTTACATTGTATTTACATTGGTTTGAGTTGGAGGCATATTTTTCTGCGTGAGATTCTGATCATACACCATCAGGTTAGTTTTCTAAACTCAACCTGAATGTCTCACTTTCATGACCCTTTGCTCTATGTTCAAGATGTTCTTTTGAGTCATTTAAAGCATAACGTTACTCTACTCTCTGAGCACTCCATCAGGATGTTTTACTTTGTTATTTTTGATTGAGTTTCGATGATGAAAGCGATTAAACAAGGAGAGAAGAAATCGTATTTTTCTTCTGGTTCCACGATGGTTTTCAGGCCCTATTCCCGTTGCATGGGAAAAGAAGAGGACGGGGCGATATGGGAGTGACTGAGTGCCATTTTGTCGTTTTCTCACTTAAAATGGCCAGTGACCGGTTGATAAGGTTCCACATGATTTTGTACATATTGATTTCCATTTCTTCTTTTTTTTCTTCTTTTTTTCTCGCTGATATTTAATTTCTTCTGGATCATGGGCCTTGCACGAAAGCATTAATCACACCCCCCACATGTCAGGCCCAGACTTGAAGCAACATATTTTTAGTTCTTTTGGATTTTACTAACAAACCCCCCTGTCTTGGTTCATGCCAAGCAATTCACATTTTTTATTTTAATCTTAATTACACTCATTTAAAAAAAATAGTTTTTTGTTAATGAAGAATTCCAAGAAAATTCACATGGACAATTTAAAGTTTAAATTCATTTTCTAATTTTTTATTTTTCATTTTTATTTTTCAATATTTATTTTTCTAAAATCAATGAGTAAATTTGACTTAATTTTGAAAGTTCTTTGACCTTTCCTCACTACTTTTTGAGATGGATTACTAAAATGTCTTAGGACACATTAGGAGGTTATTTTGTGTTTGATTCTTGACCTTGATGAGGTATTTTTATAAATTTTTTTGCTCAATCCCATTTAACTCTTGTTCATAAGTTATCATCTTCCTCTTCCAAAGGAATGTCTCTTTATTGACCGCAAGGTCATAGATAGTTCATTACCCTTTTAACCTAGCCTTCCCAAGAGATAGCCATTAATCTCTTCTCCTTCAAGACGGTCTAACCCTTCACAATCCTTTGACAAGAGATAGTCATTAATCTCTTTCTCCTAACCAAGCAATACTCACAAGATTTGCTTTCAAGCTTTTCACCCTACTTTCCCTTGGAACCTTGACCACAGTCAAGAGTTCCTCACCCCCAGTGAGGGGAACTACGATCGCTCTGATTTCTCAATTTCATCTTGAGAATACGTAGGCATAGGATTGCGAGATCCTAGCGAGCTACCTTTTTCTTTTTCCATCTTTTTCCTTTACATCCAATGCCTTCTTGGATTCCACCTTTCCTTTCTCACCCTTTCACCCCATTGAGGGGAACTACGAATGCTCTGATTCCAATCCCGTCAGGATACATAGGCACGAGATGCGATGTCTTGGCGAGCAAACTTAGTGTATATACCCTTAGGCCTTTACCTTAGCACTTCCCTTAGCAAGCAAACATAACATATAACACAAACATAAACAAGAGGTTCCTGTAGAGTACTGCAGATACTTAGGATGCTAATACCTTCCCTTAGTATAACCAACCCCCGAACCTAGATTCTCTTATTAGGGTTTTCATTATTTACCCTTTCCTTTGGATAAATCAAAGCTCGGTGGTGAATTTCAAAGTTTTGTGATGCAAGTTAATTAATAGCTTGTTATCCGATTCTCACCGTAACAATAGGATATAATTGATTAAATTCGATTGTGTTCATGATCCTTATCTTCAACCGTGTTTTACATAACTTCTTTTGTTGATTTGTGTGATCTTTAACTATTTGCTTGATTTGGAAAATAGGATCATAAACCATATAGTATCTATTCCGCTTGTTTAATCAATAATACAATCAAATAGGATCGAATCCGCTTAGGAAATTGGAGTTATAATAACCAGTGATAGGTTGGAACCCGAAAACCTTAATCACAATCTTAATCGAAAACCTAAAAACCCCCTATTATTCCAATCGGTTGGTTAATATAAGTCAAGATTCCTTGCAATACGACTCAAGTGTCGCTTCTATATATTACCCTTATAAGCTCATTTTTTACCCGTGTGCGACATCGGATCATGCCTCTATATGTATGACAATGGATATCTCTTTACAACAAATGTATACTAAATTGGCAGATAGCCAATCCATTCCCAATGCCATGCCTATCATATTGACAAACACACATGTTAGGTCAATCAGAAAGGTACATTCATTCACATTTATTAGACAACTTTATATATGCTCCATGGGTCTCTACACTGCTATCCGTAGTTGTGGTTACTATTGTAACACCCCAGATTTTCGTTTATTTTATTTTAATTAATTTTTGAAGTGTTTTTTAATTATTTTATTTGAGTGATATAATTTATTTATGGGTATTATTGAGTTTGGATATAATTCTCTTTGAATTATCTTTAATTTTAATGATTTAATTAATAGAGATATAATGAGAAATTGGGTTTTAAGGAGGAAATTAGAGTTTTTGTTAAAATAAGAAAAATGGTGGAATTAGTGAGAGTTTATGGGTGGATGTGGATTTAAAATAAAATAAGTTAGAAATTAGGTTTGATTTATATAAGATAGAAAAGTTGGGAGGAAGTTTTTGGTTGGTGTTGCACCCCAAAATTTGCCTTCTCTTTTTCTGACTTTAAGTGGCTTGTGTTTCACATTCATCTGCATCTCTCATTAGGTCATAACTTATAATCATTCATTTGTATTGAGCTCCTAAGACGTGGGATCAAAGGATTTTCTGGCTATCTGAGGTCTTCCCTATTTAATGGTGATTTGAGATTCTTACACTCCAGTCGAAGAAATGGTTTGAGCTCACAACATCATGAGTATCTCTCCATCAGAGTTCATTAAGTATCAAAGCTTTCTTCTGTCAAAACCATTAAGCATCAAGGTTATCTCATTCAAGTTTTCTCAAGAGTATCACGTGGTTCAGGGATTCTTATATTTTGTGCGAGTTGGATGGTATTCATCAATTGAAGATAGTGGTTAAGGTTTCATGTTAGAGGCATCTTGGTATTCATGGAAGAGAACAAGTTGTGGACTCATATTGTGGTTAGGACATGGTTGTTCTCTCGATTGCTTATTATTTGTTGCTTGTAATACGGGTTTATGTGGATTTGAGATTGGAATTGGAGGTCCATTAAGAATGCGAATTTGATTTGAATTTGAAAGTTGATTTGAGGATATTCAAAAGGATCAATGTTCTCAAGAAGCACGTTAGGTTTGTTCATGTGGATTACTTGGAATTCAAGATACAAGCCCATCCAAATATCTAAACCTCTAACCATTTCCATATTCAATTCATATCCATATCCATTATCCAATTTCAAATAACCATTTTGATCCAATTTCATAGGCAAGTTTGTGCCCATATCCATTTTTATTTCCAACCAAATATCCATTTTTCATTCTTTATCCATATCATTCTCATTTTGTTCATTTTGATATCCAAACCCAAACCAATTAAACCACTTTTAATCCATACCCATTTCAAGTCATTTGTCTAAATAAAACCATGACTACTTCCTAACTCATTTTCAAAGTCACAAATCCATCTTTTTTGAGCAATTAATCTTTCCATATCCAAATTGAACTCAACTTTCATTTTGTATCCATTTTTATCCAACTAACTTCCTAAGTTTGTTTTATGGAGAATGTGGATTAGAATATTTTGTGACTAGTCAAGATGTGATTGAGGTAGTTCGATATGCTCTTGCTGAAAGAATGGCGCAGGAGATTTAAACTGGAAGGGAATAGCAACATGGCGCATGAATTCACTTGTCCAAAAGAAAAAAGCAAGTTTGTCTAATGGAAATGAAGCGCATAGCAGCAAAAATAAATTCATATCAGTGTAAATAAATTCATAGTAGTGAAAAAAATGATGCCAACATAAACTAAAACGCGGGAGTACACAAAGTGAAAAACTAACTGCAGCAAAAAGTCCATAACAGTTCCACATAAAAAGGGAAAGAAAATTACTTATTAATGAGATGGAGGGATTCATAACAGATTCCAAAACAAACCATAACAGAATTTTGCAGAGAAAGTTTATAACATAATTTCTCCATTTCACAACAAAAACTCTTTATAACAGGAAATTACAAAGGGCAGCAGACCACATCTCTAACAGAATTACACTTGCAAAAATTACAAAAAACAAAACTCTAACAAATTTTTTCATTGGCTCTAACAACCTCCTCTTGATTCTACTTCCCCAATCTTCAGCCTGCATCAACCTTCAACCTTCACCTTCATCGAAACACCAATATCAATCAACCTACAGAAATCAAGAAGATTGCAAGTGCTCTAAATTCAAATCACCTTCATCAATTCACCAAGACTTTGTCTGTTTCTTCATCTCCAATTTAATTTGTATAAACTTTTCTTCATCATTCTTCAATTTACAGAAACCTGCAAGTTCAACAACGCAACAACTTCACAAACCATGCACAATTCCAAGCTTCAGTTTCACAAATTCTTCAACAATAACTGAAGTATGCAATAAAGGAGAAGAAGAACGCAAGAACAGTAACATCAACGTCACGCAAGAATCACAACACGACTTCAGAGTCGCGGCAAGAAGTAGAAGAAGAATTCACAGAATTGGAGCGAAACGAACAAGCTTAGAGATTAACGTTCGAATTCATACCTGAATAACTTTGGATCGAGATACTTGACTGTTGGACCCTCGTACTTGCTTGAAGTACTTGATGGCTTGATTCTCTTCCACCTTGGAATCTTCTTCCTTCGAGTCTTGAGCTTTTTGCGCGCTTTGAAGAGGCAACATAATTTCTCCGTTAGGTACCACTTGCACACTTGTATGAAGTATTCTTAGGGTTTAGCATTTTGCTTACAACTTGTTGTTGAGTAAGGAGTTTTCACTCCTAGTTGTATACTTGGCTTGGGTGCCAATTCATTGATACTTTGATCTTGTTTGCTCCCCTCTTTTGTCTTACTTTGTGATGGACGAAGAGTCACTCAACTGCCTTATAGTTGAGATCACGACATCGTTTTCATCTTGTGGTTGACGAAGAGTCACTCAACTTCCTCATAGTTGAGATCACGCCATCGTCCTTTTCTGGTTATATTCTTTTAGTCGAGGACGAGGAGTCACTCAGTTTTGTTTCTTAGCTGAGATCACGACATCGTTTATATTGTGATTGATTAGTCTAATGTTTACTTGTGTATAATCAAATGTTCCCTTAAGGTTCCTAGCTTGAATCTAATTTTGGATTAGGTTCAAAGTAGGAAAAACATTAGGTTACCAATCCAAGCATGATAACAATAAGTTAGATCCCTCCTAATCCTGACCTTTGGGCCACAATGCATGATAACTTGTAGGATCGAGATTTCCCTTAGACCTTCTGTGTATCCAGAACCATTTCTCTCGCACCCTTGCGATCGAGATCCCGTTTTCCCGTAGTCATGTGAATTACGGATGCTCTGATTCTTCATTCCCTAATGAGGATATGTAGGCAAAAGACGGTGATGTCTTGGCGAGCACACTAACAACTAACTTCCCTTTTCTCTCGCCCCAGTGCGAACGAGACCATCAGTTAACCGAACCTTTTCTCTCGCCCCAGTGCGATCGAGATCTTTTATCGACCCGTAGGTCGAACTACGACTGCTCTGATTTCCCCTCTCCCATCCGATTGAGGATACGTAGGCACAAGACGGAGATGTCTTGGCGAACAACCTTCCACCACAATCCCTTAGTCATCCGAACTACGTTGACTCTGACTTTCCCACTCCCAAGGGAATATGTAGGCCTAGGACGACGATGTCCTATCGAGTCACCTTTTCTTATCTTTCCTCGTTTCTCCGTTTCTCGTTCTATTCCTTTCTAGTTAGCAGTGGAGCTTCAGATACCTACACCATTTGATCAAAATAACAAACGTGGATCCCATCGTGTACAATGGACGCGAAGGGGTGCTAATACATTCCTCTTGCGTAACCGACTCTCGAACCCAGACTATGGTTGCGATGACCATGTCTTTCCCTTCTTCAAGGTTTCTTCGATCGTTTCCTTTCCATGCATCGGGATAAATAATGTTCGGTGGTGACTCTTCTGTCTTTTCTGCCAGTTGATGGTCACAGTTGCGACAGCTGGCGACTCTGTTGGGGACACTGGTTCCCTAAGCGAGTCAATCCTAACGCTTGTTTGTTTTCGGTTTTTGGGTGTTTATACGTATGCTTTACCTACTTTGTTTATAGCATTTATTCCACATTTATTGCATTTATTTGCTTTATTGCATTTCATTACTGCCATATATACACTGGACTGTGCTGGATTGCTGGTTTTCTTTGGTGGGCAGGGTGTTCCAAAAGATAAGCCTACTACCCAGGCTTGAGTGTACACACACATTTTAGAGTGGATAGTCGTGTCGCTTGCGTGGTGGTGACCAGGTATAGTGTTCATGAGACACACAGCCAGACGAGGTTCCCTTGGGAGATATCCTATACTGCATGTTTATGCAGGTCATAGGATGTTCCCATTGTGAGTTGTCGACTCCGGTGACCATTCTTGAGGAGTCAGTGGAGGCACTCCTCTAAAGGGGTAATAATGTTGAACTAGAAGTGGTGAACGCATGATCACTTCTTGATCCAAGGACCCGAAACTGGGAACTTGCTATAGGATGACCTTTTTGAGGGGGAATCAGTGGAGGCACTCCTCGATTGGCGATAATATTGTACCCCAAAGGATGAATGTATTATTGCTTCTCGACCTCAGTGCCAGAAACTGAGGATCCTTCATTTTAGAACCCATATGTGATAAGGGATTGGTGCTTACAGGTTTGCAGGAAACCTTGACCTTTAACCTACCTGGTTTTCTTGTTTTCTTATCAGTGTGGACTTATCAGCATGGTATTATGATATTATGATTATTCTGATATTCTGGTATTCTGATTATCCGGTATTCTGGTATTTCGATATTCTCTTCAGAACAGACTTGTAAACTTATTCAATCAGTAGCGCAACAGTTATTCAGAATATATGAAAGCTTTGATCCCATGTCTGTTGCATTCATAACATTGCATTTGCATAAGCATTTATGCATCATTTTGCACATCCTTCTTCAATCTAGAAACAACAGGGCTCATCCATCCTTTGTCCTTAACCGCAGTTTGATTTCGCGACTTTCGCATTGGAATTGAATCACTATTTTGGAAAGATCATCATGAATTCAGAAGAGCAAAACCAGTTTGTGACTAGGGCTGATGTTGAATTGATGAAAAGTCAGTTGGACCACCTTGTGGAAGCTATGACAGCCATGACAAGGGGAGATGCCAATATTCAGAGAACTGGGAATGTCATTCCACCTCTGGTGAACAATGTTGCTCAAGCTCAGCATGTGCGAATCCCTGTTGAGAATCCTGCTATACAAGAGCGTCCCATTATCTGAGGCGGACATTCATATTCTCTTGATGCCACAGACTATCAAAGTTTTGCATTCTCTATGCCAGATTTCCAAGGGGTGGTTTAAAAGATGAAACCTAAAGACCCACGATCTGTTGAGTTTGCTGAAAGATATCGTGTGTTGGACGAAAAGCTTAAAACCCTGGAGGGGCGTGGTGCTCTTGATTTGAATGCTTCAAGCATGTGTTTGGTACCTGGCCTTGTAATGCCTCCAAAGTTCAAGACACCGAATTTTGAGAAATACATAGGGGATAGCTGTCCGAAACAACACTTGGTGATGTTTTGCAGAAGAATGACCTCGTATGTCCACAATGACAAGCTTATGATTCACTGTTTCCAGGAGACTTAAGTGGGGCATCGCTAAGTTGGTATATGCAGTTAGAAAGTGGTTGCATCTAATCATGGTCAGACCTAGATAACGCCTTTATGAAGCAATACATATATAATCTTGACATGGCCCCCAGCCGCATGCAGTTGCAAGGTTTATCTCAAGAAGACAATGAATCCTTCAGAGGGTATGCTCAGAGATGGAGAGAGTTAGCTGCTCGTGCTCAACCACCGCTTTTGGATAGAGAATTGGTTGACCTATTTATGGACATATTGCAAGGACCATACTTGGTTAAGATAATTAGCAATGGGACATCAAACTTCTCTGACCTGATGATAGCTGGAGAATGCATCGAGAGCCTACTCAAGAGTGGAAAAAGCCAAGGCGTCTCAAACATACAAGCTAGTGAAAGTGAATCAGTTGTCATTTCTCAAGAAGAATGGGAGGAAGAAAATAGTTCCATTTGGGAATCTCTGCCACCTCATCCTAAGTACTCAGGTATTTCAACTATTCAGAGTCAGCAATCTTCTGGGTCTCCGTATCAGATACCATTTTCTCCACAGGGACAATATCTTTCTCCAAATCAGGGACCTCGTCAGAATCAATGGTCATACCGTTGTCAGCCACATCAGCACTTCCAAAAAAGACCAAGGAAGCTAGAGAGGCATTTCACTCAGTTGCCAATGTTGTACAGTCAGGTGTTTCCAGATTTGATCAAAGGTGGATTAATAGTGCCGAAGGAATTGAACCCAGTGCCTTTTCCACACCCACCAGGTTTTTATGCCAACGCCCGTTGTGACTATCATGCTGGGGCACAGGGGAATTCAACTAAAGACTGTAAGGTGCTCAAGAGCAAGATTCATACACTTCTTGACTCCAATATGTTCTCATTCACGCCTTAGGGTATTCAGATCAGCAATTCTCATTCATCCAGTTAGGTGGGTTCATTAGTCCAGGTTATGGAAGAAGTCATCGAGAGCAGTTGTGCAGATGATTATCAGATTGACTTCGAAGAGCAATTCTGAAGATGGCTAGCTCAATAGCAAATCAAGATTGGAAAGCCTAGTTCCCCAAAGCTAGCAAACTTTTAGATCATGTCATTTCTTTGCATTTGTAGTTTATTTTCTGTTAAAGTGCAAACTCATTTGTAAAACTTGTTTGTTTTCGATTGATAATGATAATGAAATGAATATGCATGTTTTGATTAAATCCATTCGTGTTCACTCATACTTTTTTATCGATATCAAACGCTTGTTTAAGCAGAATCCGGGGGAGGATGACGAAATTGAAAGACGCAAAACTTCTGATTGTATGCTTTTGAAATAAAACCCTGCTGATGATGTACATGCATTGTTTCAAATCCCTAAACACCAGAGACATAAGGAAGATAATCCCTTGTAAACCCCGTTGAGCCTAGTAGTAGGAGTTTCTTTCTAAAAACGAAAAACCCTTAATCTTAACCCGGGGCAAGGTAGGTGTCAGCTAATTTGACCGTGCATTCAAATTTCAAAAAAGGGAATATGCATCTAAGGATCCATTACCTAAGGTCGTACCTCACAAACCCACAGTGGTTATCCTTCACCAACCAAGGAACGAGGCAGTCACAACTCTTTCAAACAAGTCAGACAAACCAATGTCACACGATTTGTTCAGAAAAAAAATGAAAAAAGAATCAAAAGAAAAAAAAGAAAGCCAGCTATGTCGAAAAATTGAAAACAAGTGACTTAGGCAAAAGTTAGGGCATCCCGCTGGACTTTAAAAATCGAAAAATTCAAGAAAAGAATCAGTCCATGCAAAATCAGGGAAATAAAAAAACAAAAGAACGAAAAGCGAAAAGGATTACAAAAAGAAAAATCCTCGAGCAAAGAACAAGTCGTGTGACCACAGACACCAAAGATAAAAGGGGTGACTGTCACTCCGAAAACCGTGTGGGTTCCTTCTATCCTCATATCATTCATTAACCTTTTTGAAAGGTGAGCGCCTGTGTCGAATTAGCTGAACGTAGGACTGGAGAACTTCAAGGAGAATAAGTGGTTTAAAACAAAACTTTGGGCCTTATATCCTTTCTTTTTCAAACCATGAACCAGGCCACGTTACAACCCTCAAAAGACCTAATTGAAGCAGGATTGTTTTGAAATCATACTTCGGTAAAGATCACGTCAAAGCTGACTCCTAAAAGGATTTTTCTTACCATTCATGTTGGTATCGATGTGACAATCTAATTAGTGGTTCATTCACTATATGTCACAACATAATTCTAGTGAACTGACTTGGATTTCAAAACTGTCATATGCATTGCATTAAAATTATCTTTTCAAAACGAATTGTTTTACTTGCGAGTAAGCACTTGACCTCAAGAGAAGTTCATGCAATGGAAGGATTGATCAAGCTAAGATGCAAAATGCCTGAATACTCCGTTGAACAGGGGCAAGTCATATCTAACGGGCAATTCATTCCAAGATTCAGCTAATCTGGGGCAATCAGGTCGAGATTCGACAAATCTCTCGAAGGTCACTTAGTCAGAAGCACTTCTTCATAAATCATCCAGTCAGAGGCAAAATCATTTCAAGACTCCGTTGAGAAGAAGATTCAGTCAAACTAGGGCGGGTCACCCCAAGTGCAAGAAGTTATCTTTTCCAGAAGGCGATTAATTCGAAGCACCTCTCTGAGGTTCAGAATATTGGGGCAGTTAATCTCAGACCATCATGGTACAGAGGTCCCAAGTTTCCTTTCGAGGCAAATTCTTACAGAGATCCCGCAGGATGGGGCAAGATTGGAGACAAAGGAACGTTTCCTCTCGATACTTTTAGAGCTACTCAAGCAGGTTCTGTCAATCTTCAAGTCGAAGACGAATGTCGGGAAGTCATGTTAACCATTCCCTAACCTTTCAACTAAGAATCTTGTAGTCAGACAAGACACTTTCCAACGTCAGTCGTACCTGACTTACCTCAAAACTGTCGGTTGATCCGTCATATCATTACATAATCATTGTCATCGCATATCATTTGTCTAGCATAACATTGCATGAAGCCTTATAGAACCAAACAGAAACCTAAAGCCCAATTGGCATCCCCTCAAGAGCAAAGCCCAATCCATATTGGTAACCATCAAAAGCCCAACCTTGCTTGGCACCTCATCCGGAAGCCCAATCCCTATTGGCAACCACCTAAAAGTCCAATCCCTATTGGCACCTCATTTCAAAATCCAATCCACATTGGTACCCAGAAAAATCTCACCTTCGAAAAACAATCACCATCAGGTTTCACCTGTCCTTCCCAGGAAAGTCCAACCGTACTTGGCACATCCTTCTTTTCCCAACAGCCCGAGCATACATCGGCATTCTTCATATAGGAATCATTTCATCCTCAAATCGCGTAGCATTTCCACTTCGTGTGGAGCATTACGCCATGGAAAGAAAATTCAAACATATGCATGTGAAGCGTAAGCCAGATTTGGTACCTTGCGTAGAAGCCCGAATCACCTTTCAGTCGAGACAGTGACATATTCCCAGAGAGAATGCCGAATCATTCCCCAACTGAAACTTCAATCAACACCTCCGTTTACCTTTCTTTTTTGTCATAGATCATACGTCGATCTTACCCTCGATCAGTCCTTGTCCATCAACCCTTTGATGACTGTCACACCCTAATTTTTGACCCTAAGATCCCCGCTTTTCCCTTTGCATATCATCTCAGGTCAATCATTCGTGCATAACTGACCGCTGTACCTAGTTGTTGTCTGTTTGTTTCATTTATAAGTACAGTTTCTGCTGCAGAAGGCTCAAAGTCTTGAAGGCTGTGTTGTGTGTGTATTTGTGGAGGTTCTCTGGTCTTTGCAAGATGTGTGTTGGGTTCCTGTGAGATTGTGCCTTCATCCTTTTGGTCCCTAAGCCTCTACAAAGCCTTTTTCCCTCAGATGTCTCAAAATCCTCCCCACAGAAGATTTGGTTGTATACCCTTTGATATGGATTTTGGTCCTTAACGGCTGTTCACTGGTTGTGTGGCAAAGTTATACTGCAAGATGGCATATTCCCCTCTTTGTCAGCTCCTCAGGATTTAAGAATTGTGTTTGCTCAATGATGTTATGTTCTTAAGCAATAAAGGTTAAATTTGGAAGGAATTAGAAGTTTTGGAATTCAAAGTGCGAATTCGAGTTCTTTGTTGTCACAAGTTTACAAGATTAAGATGCTAGGGAGGTACGAGTCATGGTGCAAAGTTGTAGTTGTGAGTTCATTAAGATTAAGGTCTGGTTACGTTCTCATTTACTTGGGTCTTAAAAGCAAAATGGTTTGGATTTGGGATTATGATACCTATTCAACTGTGCTTCAAGTTCAATATTGGCAAAGTGACGAAGTGGTGATTTGATTTAGGGCATCAAAGTTTGATTCATAATATTTGGATTTCAAGTGTTTTGATTTGAATGGGATCAAGCGCCTTATAAAGAATCATGGCTATCTATTCATTTAGTTCTTCCATCGATTATGGAAACATGGTCATCTTACTCGAGATTCCTCTAAAGCTTTAGGATATACTCAAAGACATGGTTCTTGTATCCCGTTCATATTCAATTGTGCAAGAGATTTTATTCTTATTTGTGAAGTGGATCATTATTTAATTTCCTTTGTTAGTAATTGGTGATCAATGTGGAAATTCTCAAAAGCGAAATTCAAGAGGTCTCAATTTATTTAAATTCGGTTAAGTGGTAACAAGAATTTTTGGATAAGAGTATTAAGGATTGATTTAAGTCCTTAGTTTAAAACATCACAAGCTTAAGTTCAAGAAGTACATCAAAACCCACATCATTCATCCAAACGACTAGTTCAAGAAGATTTTTCTTCAAAGGGATTTGTTCAAGATAAAATGAAAAGATTTTTATGATTTACAATTTGCTAC
Source organism: Lathyrus tuberosus (assembly GCA_022829125.1). Taxonomy (NCBI): domain Eukaryota; kingdom Viridiplantae; phylum Streptophyta; class Magnoliopsida; order Fabales; family Fabaceae; genus Lathyrus; species Lathyrus tuberosus. The sequence goes on from JALAZF010000535.1 coordinate 1,821,310, forward strand.
AAAGTTCACAATCCATGCCAATACTAACTCAAGATGCAAATGCACAAAGATCAAGATCTCCTTACAGGTGCAGGAAGAACAAATTAAAATTCTTTCTAAAGTTCATTATAGTACAAGCAGAAAATCTATATATTAAGGGATCCTACGTAAAAATTCAAGTGATAGCTCATTTAGCTCCTTGTTACCACTAGGGTTGCTTGTCCACACGTTACAGCATCTGATGACGTAAAAATTTGCATTAAAGTAGCTTTGAAGGTCCAGAACATTTGACATCTTATCATCAGAACTGTGGGTCCTTTATTTAGCTCACCAATCCTCCACTTCAGCACAAAATTCGCTCTACAAAAGAAAGGCATGGTTAAAATTATGCCATCATTCAAAGAGCCAGAAAAATGAAGTAATTGGATCATAACATCAACGGTGGAAGGAACCTACCCTGCGGATGCCAACGGAACTTCAAGGCACAAACACACGTCCGCAGCAAGATTCCTAATGCCATTGGATCACCCTGAGCCGCTCCTTGAAATTAACATTTGGCTTCACAAACCACCAAGAAAACAGTCAATATTATTCAGCCTCATCACACTAAAACATTGGCATAACAGAAAACCGACAATTTAACATATGGATTTAACCATAAGCATTTCAGTTACGTTTGGTTCGTTAACTTTCAGTAGCAAGTTAGTAATCACACTCTGACATTTCAAACCACTTTTCTTTTGCACAGCTAACAGTGCTAAGTGTGATTTAACCAATAAACACCACAATCCACCCAAAGAAACCCTTGCATTACAGTATGGGATTTATCAACATAGGGACTCCAAGACATGTTGATTAGTAATCTTTCATAGCATGTAAAGCAGTGGTAACAATTACTCTAACTTCCAATAGGTCTTGCTAAACTAACCTATCCATGTCAATAGTTAGCATCAGTACAAGCATAACATTTCGAAACTTACCAAAGATACTGAGGATGTCAACATCGCGAGAGAAGTGTGATCAACATCTGCAGGTTTGATGTTGTTCAAAGTTGCGAAGACTCCTCTACGTTGCAGCGACTCCAGTCGATCCTCTTTGATCCTCAAACCCTTATGGTGTTGCCCCAAGTCCAAAAACCAACACTCAACAGAATCAAAACAGCCACGTACAAGCATTAATCTCCAGGAAAAAAAAAGGTTTCGAAGAACAAAGTCTCACATTTAAGGAACAAAACTCACCTAAATATGGGCAGAGAATTAGACTAGCTTGTATCAAAGTTTTTGCAGAAAAGCCATAATTGAAATCAGCTTCAGACGTTGCATATGATGTGACCCTGTTCATGGAAAATTTGATAGACCGGCTTCCGCTTTCATAACAAGACGGGGACATCTTAAGGACCTACGTGCTGCAGCAAAGTCATGTTCACAACTTCCACCTTATGGAATTCAAACCACGTCAACCAAGGATGTCCTACTCCAGTTGCTAGATACTCCGTATCAACCGCCCAGAAAATCAATCAGTATCCTGCAAGGATGTTGGCAAGGTGAGTATTCAGAACAATACCAAAATAATTAAAGCACTAACGCAGCTGGAAATTGAAAAGTGTATATGGTAACCATCCCTAATTTTGAGAAAGCTCCATCACCCTAAACTCTACAACGCGAGTAATACAAGTCCCAAGTCGCAACTCAGAGCAAAATGACATCACGTGAGCTACACAATTCCAAAGCAGCATAAGCAAGTTCACAATGATCATCACCTGCAAGAATGGAGACGTCATTATTACGGAAAATTGAACAACCAATTAATATGAAAGTTAAGGTGTCAACTAAACGTGAAGATAGGCTGCCTTGCCTCACGGTACCATAACCCTTTCGTCCTCCAAGCTCCATATCCAGACATCCACGCAACATGAAATTAAAACAAAAGGTCATGATAAATAAAACCAAAACATCATTAAGGGTTGTTCGTGTGATATCAGAAGAGAGATAGGATATAGAATTCAAGAGTTTCCAAGCAATTCAAGAGGCAATGTTTGCAATCAAGAGGGAGGTTTTCAAATATGTAAGGAATATCATCAGATAATCGTAAAATTCCAAAACCAAACCTATTTTTGCTTCAGACCGAATTTCAGACTTTTCTAAACCAGAAGGAACATGTATTAGACAATGGTTTAAGACTTCCCAAACAAGAAGAAACACGGTATCACTTAATTCCAAAACGATACATTCAGGACCAACATTGTTTCGAGATAGCCATCAGAACTTTCCAAATAAGCTAAAGCATGTCCCAACATGTCACACCCAAAATGGAAAGAAATTTAAAAGCAGAGCATCAATTCTCGTGTTTGAAAAGCTATAAGAAGAGGGGTATTGATTGTTGTTCAAGGGAAGAATTCACAAAACCAAACAAAATTCACAAATCATACCAGTCCATCAGATCATACGAAACCTAGCCATTTCACATCAATGTACGCAAACCAACTTAAGATCAGAAACAAACTTACACATCCAATCCACCATCATAATCAGAAATTCAAAGCAATCATCACAAAACCCCTCATCAATCAGAAAAAGCACATACAAAGAATTATACACCAGATCACCATCATTCACAAAGCATCAGAAATCCGTAAAACAACAAAAACAACATCACACACGAAAACCCTAACAAGGCCTTGTGCAGTTCAGAAGCAAGGAAGAGGAACTAGAGAAAGATTGCAAGAAAACGAACACGTTTTCTTGCAATCTTTTGAGTAGGAGAGAGTGAGGAAGCAGACGAGAGGTTCTGAGAGTGTGAGGTGGTTTGTTTTTTTCCTTCTTTATCATCTTGGTGATCATATGCCCACATACTCACGACACAACCACGATGCACCCTCATGTTTATCACTCAGATCATGATACCTTTACATCATACGGTGGAGATCTGAGGGTCCATCGTGGACCCTCTCCCCCTTGTGCGCGTAGGATCTCTCCGTTTTAATTAAAATCTATTTTTAATTAATTTAACCTCTTTTAAATAAATAAATTCATCTTTTATAAAATAATTAAAATTTTGTTTTTTTAACATAACTAAAAATAAAATATAGAACTTTTTAACCTTTAAAAAATATATAACTTCTTTTTTATGTCTAAAATATCACTTTTTTTTTATAAAATATAACTTATAAAAAAGGAATTAATTATAAACTTTTGTTAAAACCTTTTTTTAAATTAGTAAAACCTTTCTTTTAATAATAATAAAAACATTTTTTAAAATATTAAAATTAATCCTTTTATTTAATAAGATAAAAACCTTTAACATTTTTTCTTTTTTCCTTTTTCTTTTAAATTAATAATAACCTTTAATGTAATAATTCTTAAAATTAATAATAAACCCTTTTATGATTCTCTTTGTAAAATTATCAAATAAATCGTTCCCCATTTAAAATCCCTCATCGTGCACTTAACCTTACGTTTGTGTGAAATAGGTTTAGAAACTTTTTTGATTGATCGACATTCAGTACGAAAGCAGAAAGGCCCTCAAGGCCCAGGCGTTAGCCGATTTCGTCGCAGAAATGAAGTTCGCAGATTCCCCCACCTACGGGGCGCGCAAGTGGACTATCTTCGTTGATGGAGCATCCAGCTCGGCGGGTAGTGGGGCAGGTATCATCTTGGAAAACGACGAGGGAATCATTGTCGAGGTATCACTCACTTTATCTTTCCTTACTTCCAACAACCAAGCTGAGTACGAAGCCTTCCTTGTCGGTCTGCTCCTGGCCGAGGACCTGTGAGCTGAAGAAATCGTCATCTGCACCGATTCGCAACTTGTGGCCCTTCAAGTTTGGGGAGAATATCAGGCCAAGAATGACAACCTGTCCGAATACTTGTCACTGGTCAAAGAAAAATTGACAAAGTTCGCTACAGTAGAGGTGAAGCACGTTCCCCGCGAACATAACGTCCGAGCAGAAGTGTTGTCTAAATTGGTGAGAACAAAGAAAAAGGGAGGAAACAAATCCATCATCCAAGAGGTGCTCCCTCGACCCAGCATCGAGAAAACCTCCACGACCCTCGATGTGCAAGTCATTGGCGATAACAACTGCTGGATGACCCCGTTTATAATTACCTCGCTAAGGATGAACTCCTGTCCGACCCCAAAGAGGCCTACATAGTCAGGCGCAGAGCCTGCTCCTACGTCCTGGTCTAAGACAAGCTCTACAGGCGAGGGTTCTCCATCCCTTCACTCAAATGCGTCGAGAAAGAGATGGTCGGCCACGTCTTGCGCGAGATCCACGAAGGAATCAATGCCCAACACCTCAGGAAAAGACCCCTCGCCAGGAAAGCCCTTCGAGCAGGGTACTACTGGCCAACCATGCAGCAGGATGCAAGAGAACACGTGAAGAAGTGCGACAAATGCCAACGACACGGGGACATGCACTTGGCTTCATGATAACACGAAAATGTATCATATATTTGCCTTGATTTACTACTAATAATTACGTTATTTCAGCTTAAGTTCCGATTATTCCGCTAGTATTTTCGCAGGTATTTCATTGTCCAAGCTGAAAATGAGCAAAGTAGAAAAACATGAAGAAATGAGAAAAAACAGGAAGAAATGACAGAGAAAAAGCAGAAAAATAGAAAGTGGTGTGTGTGACGACCGTCACACAACCACCACGACCGTCATGGACTTCCTAACGCACCACGCTCGTCACACAACCACCACGACCGTCATGGACTTCCTAACGTACCACGCTCGTCACACAACCACCACGACCGTCACGCACACATAACAACTTATTACGTCCAGAACACAGACGTGGACACAGAAGACCAATGCAGTCACGCACGTTCAACATTTTCTCCCGGATTCTCTCAACTTCAGCTTCAACTCACTCAACCCAGTCTCCAACTTCCCACTACTCCCACTTTCTCCACCACTCATTTATGCTCCATGGAAGTTACAAAACGAAATTTCCCTCTATATATAGGCTTCTTCTTAGCTTTACCGGGATGGAAGTTTTGTGCAAGTTATTCCTTCATAGTTTTAGGCATAAATTATCATTGTAAAAGTGGTAGTTTCTCACATCGAGGAACTACCACACCATTAGTATTAGACCTATGTTCTATGTAACTTGCTTGGATCAACAATCTTGCCGTCATTATTGAAGTTAAAGCTAATTCAAGTTTCTTTATTTCCCGCATTTTACTTCAAGTCTTTACAGGTTCTTTATCGCATAGCTTATTATTATTGTTTATCGCTTTCCTAAATTAATTATTATGATGTTTTCAAATGCAATTATAATCTTTAATTTATTTACGTTTAATTCCATGTCTTGCTAAATTGTCCTGAGTCCGGCGTATGAGGACCGTCGTTACCGACGGGACTCGGTAGAAAATAATAGGTACGAACTTATGATTAAAATTCTGTTTTGGTTTTAATTTCCAAGTCTAATTTAAATAGCTTTGTCACGAGAGTGAGAGGGTATTTAACACAATTTTGTCACGAGAGTGAGAAATTAATAAAGGTTAGAGCCGGCACTGTGAGAGCGTGGGGATCGAACCGAATAGTGGAAATTAGGCAACATATCTAAATATAGCGAGAGCGCTTTAGACACGTTTAGGATATTATTGGCTTTCAAAATATATTTCCTAGTTACCGGGCGAGCGAGAGCAAAATCTTGGGATTAGGGAGCATGACTTAGTTAATACCGCGAGAGCGTGAGGCAGAGTTTTTAAGTCGGTGTATTCTATGGAACTAAATTATAGTTGTAATTAGTACCCGAATTCTACAAAGTCCTTTAGGAACGCGGAATCCATATTCCGGCCTCTCTTTATTATCATATTTTCTTAGTTTTATTTTAGTTCTAGTCTTAGTTTCCCTTTTATCAATTATCATTAGCCTTAGCTTTACAAAGCAACGATAGATTACAGTAGGTTGACATTGGTCTCTGTGGGTTCGACAATCTTTTATATTACTTTGATATTTCCGTGCACTTGCAGACGCATCAAGTTTTTGGCGCCGTTGCCGGGGACCAACAGTCAATATTGTTATTCCGTTGTTGCACCGTATAGACTAAGGCACTCCCACAAAAAAAAATAAAAATATATATATATATATATATAATAAAAAAAATTAAAAATTTAAAAACCATGTATCACCCAAATTTTCTCTATGATAACCACTTACAATATCTTGAGGAGCCGCACCCAAATTTTCTCTACAATTACCAACGGCAATACTCCCAATATTTTGAGGAACCGCAACCAAATTTTGTCTATGATTACCATTCCCAAAATTTCGAGGAACCGCAAGAATTCGTTAATTCCAACCTCGAAACATTAATGGAGGATTTCATTGAAACAATAACTAATTCGAGGCTAGAATCCATGATGGAGCACTTTGCGGAGACACAAACTCTCCAGAATAAAGAGCTTAGAAGACAACATCTCGATACTTATGAAAACCTTAGGCAGATAAACATAATAGTCGAGTCCCTCGCGACTCACACTGAGGCATTAGAGACTCAAATCTCCCTGCTTGCACAGACACCTATAGGACCCTCCCCTGAGGAGCATGTGGATGTTGTAACAACCATTAATGAAAAACAAATCGAGAATCCCGAGGAGAATGATAATGAGGTTGAGGAGAGTGATATTGAGGTTGAGGAGAATTCTGGTGAGGAAGAAGTAGAGATTGAGAAAAATTTACTGACACCATCTGAAAGGGAGGTTGTCGAAGAGGTAGCGAAGGAAGCACCTAATGTCGTTCCTCCTCCATATACCCCACCAAAGGTAGAATCCCAATCCAAAACGTATGCGGAGCTATTGGAAAATATCCACACCGATGCATCTTTGTTTGAGGTCACGCATAAAAAGAGAAAATTCGAGGACCGTGAAACTAGGGGATATCATTACTGTTAAGAGGGTAAGGTTAAACTTTGAGGTGATGGATGAAATAACTAAGCCCAAACTCGAAAATCTATTACTTAGGATAGATCCAGAACCACCACCACAAGTTCAAAAGAATGAACCGCCCCACAGAAGGAAGAAAATAAAAGGTGAGGGATATGTGAGATGGCTTGATAAGTGGCCATGGAAACCGAAAATTATTAGCCGTCGAGCTATCAACGTTAAACAAAGCCCTACGTGGGAGGAAACCCACGAGTTTTTAATTTAATGTTTTACTTTTATTGTTTGTGTTTGCAGAAAATAAAGAATTGTATCGCTTGTCACGTCTCAGCCATATTTAGGCGAAAAATCTCTAGGTGACAATCCCTTAAGATGAGTTGGTGCCCACGCACATTCCTACTAATGTCGCTGCTGGTGGTGACATCAATGACGAGTGTGATGGGAGAAAGCATGTCTCTCCCGTTCGTAACTTACATCCTCCTTGTTCTTTGCATGGTCAGGTTCCACCTGCACACGCCGCATCGTATTTTTCTAACAATTTTTGCAGGTACTTCCTTCGGAAATAGGCAATATAATGAGCAGCTTCAAGAAAATGAAGTTTCAGCAAATTCAGATAACTCGTAGTACAAGACACCGGAGTAGAAGTGGCCAGCGAAGACAGGGACGACAAGGGAAAAATCAGCGCGAATTTGGTTGTGGTAGCACGCAACGGCATTCATACAGGTTCTATCTTTCCTCTACCACCTTTTATCAAAACATTGAGGACAATGTTTGGTTTATGTGTGGGGGAGGAACATTTACCGCTTTCATTTTACCACTTTCTAGTTAGGTTTACTATTTTCCAGCATGATTTTAAAATTTTTTCTGTTTTAAATGTTTCGACCGTCTGTGCATGTGCTGTCGAGTCTTTATGCTGATTTTATGTTGTTTATCGATTTTCCCATTCTCTTGAGCCATACCAAATATTTTGAAATTTTTTGAGTTAAAAATAGTGTTTCTTTTGAAAATCTTAGGTTACAGACGAAATTGAGGTTAGATTGTGAGACTTGGGAAAATTCTGCAAGATCGGTATCGTCTTAACACCGTGAGCCTCTAAATTATGGAAGTCGATTTGAGTACTTGTTATGCCATAGCCTTAAGTTCTCACCCCTTTAGTAGTCCCTAAGTAGTTTATTTAGCAGTCAGCACCATCCTAAGCACGCACTAAGTAGGAAGCCGATGCAAATAAGTGTATGATCTCAGGCTTAAAAGGTAACTTAAGAAAAGAAAAAAATAAATGCTCCTTCTAAGTTAGGTGATCCTCACCCGATCATTTAGCCCAACGATGCAAACTTCTTTATTTTATTGATTTTTAAGCCAATGTGCCAAAAGAAAAAAAATGATAATAATGAGATCATAGTCACTAACAGGCCATCCTACCATGAGTGTGAAAGGATAACAGGCTTAATGTGATTGTGCCTGAATGAAAAGGGATGAAAGAAGGATGAGTGAATTAGGCTTAGGTATAATGACATAATTTGGATTGATTTGTATAGGAGGGAGGTTGATGACCGCTGTAACACCCCACTTTCCCCATTTTGAAAATAAACAAAATATTAAAAATAAATCAGAGTTTGCACCAAAAAGTGGAATGCCACATCATCAACACAAACATAAACTCTTTATTGTATTAAATTGAATAAAGAATCAGCGGAAATAATCATTTAGTTTCAAATTCACGGCCATCTGCCCAAATACACCAATAGTTCCTTAAAACAAGGTTCTCCATAAAATCATTCAGCAAAATGGAATACGTAACAAAGAATGTAATAAAATCAAAGCAACTACAAAAAATATCCCGACATCTCGTGTTACGTATCAGAGCACTCCTATAGACTCGAACAGGCAACACGAACATCCAAGCAACCTAAGTACCTGGGTTATCTGTACTTCCGAAGAAGCACAGACACAACAACAACAACAACAACAACAAAGGGGTGAGAAATTACGTTCAATATATAACGGTGAATAAATACATGATAAGAAGGTAGCATTCACGTATATAAATCAACAACACACCAACACGACCTACTGTCCAATATCATCAACAACATCAATTAATAATGTAATGCAACACGACACCATGCATGCGGTACCGACTCATTGGTTCATTCAATCGAACCCCAAATAGATCACATACACCTCTACTTGGCAATGATCTATCCCCCACCATTCTCCATATAGGAGTACGAATGAATTGCATACACTCCTCCTGAGCAACGATCCATCCCACCAATCATCATGAATATGCAAGACTCAACTATGCACAACAAAACATGTATACAAGCGTAAATACATGCACACAATCCTCCTGATCACATCATACATATCATCAACACCATCGTCATGTAATTTACTTCATACAAACCAAACACTCAATTAATTAAAAATTATTAAAATTAATATTTTCATCACCAACATCTTATTTCCCGACACCTGGCACCTATTCCCAACCTCTCAAACCGAAAGAAACCGAATCGGACGAGAAAACGGGGAAGAAATCGCGACACGGTAACATTCTGCAACTTCTCTGGCCATACGCGTATTGCCAGCTCGCTCGCCCAACCCATACGCGTATTGACTCCTTTCATACGCGTATTCCCTCACAATGCCCAAGTCCTTACGCGTATTGCCTTATGCCGTACGCGTACGGACAGAGACGTCCTCTCAATGAATTTCCCAAATTCCAACACCATACGCGTATTGCCCTCCTATTACGCGTACTACCTAACTCACATACGCGTATTGCTGCGTATCAGGCCATTCCATACGCGTATCGCTATACCTGGTACGCGTATCGCCAGATCTATTACGCGATTCACCAGAAGCCTCACTATTCTGCAGTCTGCTACGATTTCCACACTTCTTCACTTCCAACCAGTCCTATAATCGTTTCTACATTGAATTTAGGTCCAATTTTCATCTTCACACTGGTATTTAGAATTACTACAGGTATTATAAGTCTATAATCTCAAGTCGTCCTCCTAACTCGAGTCAAAATCAACAGGTCTGCAACATATGTTCATACAACAGCAACAACCACAACAATTCATGAAAATACATATCAATTCATGCACGATTTTCAGAATCACAACAGACATATACAACAATCATCAATTCAACAGTTTTGCATACAATGCCTACGGGGTTAAGGACTCCCCACTACCCTATCATGAATATATCACCAATATTAAACCCGTTTCTCCCCCTTACCTCGAATTCTTGCTTAATTCCTGCGAAAATTGGTGAAGATCTTTGCCCTAGCACACCCTTGTTCTTCCTCTCCTTAGCTTATTCCTCTTTCTATCTCTAAAATTCTGATTATTCTAAACCTTTACCAATTTCCACTAATTAATCTCCAATTACCAAACTACCCTCACTAATCTCATTAATCCAATATCTACTTAATTATATTAGGTCCCATTTTACTAAATAATCTTAGTAATAATAATAACCATAATGATAATGATAATAATAATAATAATATGAAATATACTATTAAAAATAATAATAATAATAATATTTCCACATTACTAATATTACCCCCCCCCCCCACGCACTCAAACACGCACCCTAAACAAGGCCAACAATTAAAATAAAACTAGACGATTAAATAATTAAAATGGGATGTTACAACTCTCCCCCACTTAAATTATTTTCGTCCTCGAAAATTACCTGATGGAAACAAATCTGGATACGACTCTCGCATCCTGCTTTCCAATTCCCAGGTCACACTGCCTCCTGCAGCACCTCCCCAAGCTACCTTCACCAGAGGTATCTCCTTTCCTCTGAGTTGTTTCATCTTACGATCCTCGATCCTCAACGGCATCGTCTCTACGGTAAGATTCTCTCTGACCTGAAGTTCGTCCCTCTGAATAACATGAGACGGATCTGAAACATACTTCCGAAGTTGCGATACGTGAAACACATCATGCAAGTTCGAAAGTTCAGGCGGCAGCGCCACCCTATAGCCACACTGTACCAACCCTCTGCAGGATTTGATACGGTCCAATAAACTTAGGACCCAACTTCTTGGATTTCATAGCACGACCCACACCGTCACTGGGTTAACTCTTAGGAACACGTGATCACCTTCACTGAATTCCAATTCCTTCCTCCGATTATCATGATAACTTTTCTGCCTACTCTGAGACGCTTTCATCTTTTCACGGATCATTTGAATTGTCTCAGTAGTCTGTTGTACAATCTCTGGTCCGAGCACCACACTCTCACCCGTTTCATGCCAACACAGAGGCGTTCTATGTAACACCCCAATTCCCATCGCGAATAAATAATACATAAATAAAATCAGAGTAACTAAAAGTTTATTTTTCTGACAGAAACAAGGATGTCACATTTAAATAAACAAAACATCATCCATGCTCATAATTTTGATACATAGCATAAAATAGAATACCCTCAAAGGGGAAACTTTTTCCATCTAAAGGGAAAGGTCAATTATGGAATAAAGCGGAAAGAGCCATAACTGACTTGTTTTACAAATAAATTGTTTTATAACATCAAAATATAAATACATAAGTGATACAAAATATATTCAACAATTATATACATATATAACATAATCGTTCCCCGAATCCCGTGCTACGTATCAGAGCAGACAGACGACAAAGGACAGAGGACTAATCTCCACCAAAAAGACCTCCAGCAACTCTAATCTGCAATGCCTCATAGAGCATTATAAAACAGCAGAAGGGTGAGAAATAACAACTAAAATCAAGATTGCATAATAATATGCAAATACATATAAGTTCACATGCATAGTTATTCTCACCACAAACATCGCATACTAATACATATAACATATTCCTAACGTTCCAACAACATAGCATATATCACTTATTCCAACATAAGGCACGCCAAGGTTATGACATATGGAAACACACCACCACACCACATATTTTCACACATAGCATATCGTCCATACACAATGCATTTATCACGAATGCACATCAAATTACCAATGCTATCACAACTTCAACACATAACAAATCAATGCACAATTTCCACACATAATCAATCAAATCATGATTTTCCACACATAATGCATCCATGATTTATGTAAATGCACATAGACTGACACAACGACTCTATGCAAATGCCATGCGGTACCGACTTCCAATGTTTCTCATGTCTCATCATCAGTTCACTCAGGAACTATTGGAACCATCGCTCGTTACTTAGTGTAACTCCCTGTCGGGCCTACGATGTTCACCCGTCGCTTTAGGTCCCCACATGGGCACACGACGTTTATGGATTGCTTTAGGTCCCCAAATGGGCACACAACCCGATCGCTTTAGGTCCCCACCTGGGCACACGATCCGATCGCTTTAGGTCCCCACCTGGGCACACGATCATCTATAACCATCGCTTTAGGTCCCCGCATGGGCAAACGATGTTATAGCAGCTTCCATCTGGAACCAATCCATCGCTCGTATCCTCATGGTACTCGACTTCACAATATGCATATTATGATGTTTGGCATACAATGACTCATAACATTCATATGCACACATTTACTCATCCATAATCATGCATAACTCAACCATTACAACACATTGCAATTTCTTGTCGTAAGGCCACAAATCATCTTCATCACATGTCATCACATGCATTCACATCATATACATCACACAAGTCATACAATATCCATATCAAAATCACCTTGCATGATACACATCAATTACACATAATTACAACGACAAAAGTCGACAAAACAACACCATTCAAATATCATACATCCATCACCAATGCGTACCAATCATGCACAACATTTCATCACATATATTCACATCATATAACAGCACACAAGCTACACGTTACATAACAAAAGCATATAGCATGATAACACATCAATTGCACACATTGTACGCGATAAAAACCCGACAACCCGACTATTTTTCCAAAAACACGAATTAATTAAATCATCTTTTACTTTCCAAACCATTTCTAATAGAAAGAGCTTTTCATTAGCTTTCCAACGCTTCAAACGGGGGTCAAAACGGACTTACGGATCAAAAGTTACGATCGAAACAATTTTGAAAGAAAACCTACAGCAGGGCTGACACGGCGGCCCGTGTTGTGTGACACGGCCGTGTCACCCAAAACTTCCAAATGGCCGCAGATTGACACGTCTGACACGGCCGCCCGTGTTGTGTGACACGGCCCGTGTCAGAACCCAGAAAAATGCATTTTTTTACCGTCGGAAGCCTTCCGGACCTCCGATTTCGATTCCGTAAAAAGCTGCGATCTCAGAATTCAACGTACTACAATATTCTCACCATTAAAAGGCCATCCAACACATTTTCCATTTTTGAAATATTTTGAAACATAATTTTATCAATTTAACCCGATTCCAAACTCGATCAAAACCACTCGAAAACACACCAACAACCATTCACCGATTAAATATCAACCTATACCAATATTACTAGACATATCCAAACACTTTTACTCAGTCACAACATCAATTTGCACAAAAACATCAATATATATCAAAAACTCAAAAGTTACAAATTCAACTCGATTCAATCAAACGATCACACTAAATCACGACCCAACATCACTCGACTCTACTACGCGATTTATTCCGACTTTCATCCGTGAAAACATCGATTTCTAACCATTTTTCTCATTTCGACCTAGAATGGAAACTAGAAGAGAAATCACCAAAACAATCCAAGAAAACATACACATATACATACACAAGCAAGATATAATTGAAACTTCTCACCCTTACCCGATTATTCGCGCTTTAAACGGAGTTTTCTCGATTTTTCCTCTTTTCCTCTTCTCCCTTTTCTTTCCTCTCTTTTCTCTTCTCTTCCCTTTCTCTTCTTTCTCTTTTCTTTCTATTTCTCTCTCTCCATTTCTATTTATAATATCTAACTACCCAAAAAGACCAAAATACCCCTCAGCTCAATTATCTCCCAAACGCTCTCAAAATGCAATAAAACATAAACAACGATGAAAAATAATATATTGCCAAATAAAAGTCAAGAATAAAATAAAATAATAATAAAATAATCAACTAAACTCGATTAAATAAAACTGACCAAAACTGGGGCGTTACATTCTACACCTTCTACCATACAAAGCTTCAAAAGGTGTCATCCCGATGCTAGAATGGTGACTGTTATTATACGTGAACTCAATCAATGGCAAATGAGTATCCCACGCACCACCTTTTTCCAATACACAGGCTCTCAGCAAATCCTCCAGCGACTGAATAGTCCTCTCTGACTGACCATCGGTCTGTGGATGATAAGCTGAACTCAAATTCAATTTAGAACCCAAGGCTTCCTGCAGACTCCTCCAAAATTCTAAAGTAAACCTCGGATCTCTATCTGACACTATGCTCGACAGAACACCATGCAACTTCACAATTATCCTGATATAAATCTCTGCTAGCTTTGACAACGGGAAACTGATGTTAATTGGTATAAAATGTGCGGACTTCGTAAGTCGATCCACCACCACCCAAATAGCATCAAAGCCCTTCGCCGTATTCGGCAAACCAGTCACAAAATCCATCGCAATACTGTCTCATTTCCACTCAGGAATTTCCAACGGTTGCATCAATCCAGAAGGTTTCTGATGCTCCACTTTTGACTTCTGACATGTCAAACAAGCATAGACAAACTGAGCTATGTCCCTCTTCATACCGGACCACCAAAACAGCTTCTTCAAATCATGATACATCTTTGTAGCTCCTGGATGAATACTCAAGCTACTTCGATGACTTTCCTCTAAGATTGCCTTTTTCAATTCCACATTATCCGGTACACAAATTCTGCCCCGGAATCTCAACACACCAACATTATCCACTTTAAAGTCACTATCAGGATCGTCTCCCTCTGTAGGCATCAAGTCTACTAATTTCACATCCAGTTTCTGATTTTCCTTAATTACATCCAAAAAGTCATTATTCACTTTCAGCATACCCAATCTGATACTTCCCTGTGTAGTTTCACAAACCATGCTCAAATCTTTGAACTGTTCAATCAATTCCATTTCCTTCACCATTAACGCAGACATATGGATTGTCTTCCGACTCAGAGCATCTGCCACAACATTAGCTTTTCCCGGATGGTAACTCAAATTAAAGTCATAGTCTTTCAAGAATTCTAACCATCTTCTCTGCCTCATATTCAATTCCTTCTGATCGAACAAATATTTCAAACTCTTGTGATCACTAAATACTTCAAATCTTGATCCATACAAATAATGCCTCCAGATTTTTAACACGAACACCACTGCAGCTAATTCAAGATCATGAGTAGGATAGTTCCTCTCATGCACCCTCAACTGTCTTGAAGCATAAGCTACTACCTTGCCATCTTGCATCAACACACCGCCTAATCTCATCTTAGACGCATCACAATACACTACGAAAGAATCATTTGGACTTGGTAAAATCAACACTAGTGCCGTAGTCAGTTTCTTCTTCAGTTCCTCAAAATTTTCCTCACAAGCAGCATCCCAGACAAAAGCTTGATTCTTCCTGGTTAACTGAGTCAACGACAACACCAATTTAGAAAACCCTTCAATGAATCTTCTATAGTAACCTGCTAAACCCAAAAAGCTTCTAATCTCCGTTGCTGTCTTCGGAGCTTCCCATTGAAGTACTGCGCTTACTTTAGATGGATCCACCGCGATACCATCACCAAAAATAACATGACCCAAGAAACTCATAGTCTTCAACCAAAATTTACACTTCGAGAACTTTGCAAACAATTTATTATCTTTCAACACCTACAATGCAATTCTCAAGTGACCTGCATGCTCCTCGTCAGACTTAGAATAAATCAGTATATCATCAATAAATACCATGATAAACTGATCCAGATAAGAATGGAAAATACGATTCATATATTCCATAAATACACCTGGCGCATTAGACACTCTGAAAGGCATCACTGCATATTCGTAACGTCCGTAGCGAGTCCTGAAAGCAGTCTTCTGAATATCACCTTCCTTTACTCTAATCTGGTGGTAACCCGACCTCAGATCAATTTTGCTGAAGACTCGAGCTCCTACCAGCTGATCCATTAAGTCATCAATCCTAGGAAGTGGATACTTATTCTTAATGGTCACTTTATTCAACTGACGGTAATCAACGCACAGACGCATACTACCATCTTTCTTTTTCACCAACAACACTGGAGCTCCCCACGGCGACACACTTGGTCTTATAACTTCTTATCGAGTAATTCCCCGACTTGAGACTTCAACTCTGCCAACTCTGATGCAGACATCCTGTACGGTGCCATAGAGATAGGTCTGGTACCCGGTACAAGATCAATAGCAAATTCAACTTCCCTTGTCGGAGGCAACTCTGTGATGTCATCCGGAAACACTTCAGGAAATTCGTTAACTACTGGCAATTCATTAACTGAAGTCTTACTTTCAACAGACAACGAGGCAAATACTGCAAACAGCTTCGCTTCATCTTCCAACAACGCCCTCAACTCCTTACTAGATAGCGAATCTGCTAATGCTTCCTCTTTAGGAGTAAGAAACATTAACATCTTCCTGAAGAAATCAATATACACCCGGTTGAACTCCAACCAGTTCATTCCCAAAATAACATCAAGATTACCGAGTGGCAGACAAATCAAGTCCACTCTGAAATCTCTACCAAACATGGTCAGCGGACACTTCAAACACACCAACGAAGTAACCACGGAACCAATAGATGGAGTTTTAATCGTCATCCTCTGCTCTAGAGTGGATGGCACAATCCTTAATCTCTTCACACAATCAACAGAAATAAACGAGTGCGTTGCACCCGTGTCAATGATAGCAATCAAAGGAACATCATTAATAAAGCAAGTACCTTTGACGGAACGCTCCTCCTCAGTGGATTGGGCTCCCACCAAGGCAAACACCTTCCCACCAGATTGAGATGCCTGAGACTTCTTCGGCTTCTCACAGTGAGTACTGATGTGACCCTTCTCTCCACAGTTATAACAAGTAGGCATAGTGGCTCTGCAATCAGCTATAACATGACCTGCTTTGCCACATTTGAAACACTTCTTCACCTCATTCTGACAGTTGTTAGCACGGTGACCCGCGCCACCACATCTGAAGCACTTGAGAGTATCAGCACCTGCTCCCTTCTCCTTTGGCTTCTTTCCCACATCAGTATTCTGTTTCCCCTTATCAGCTGGAGCACTGTAAGGAGTTCCTCCAAATCTCTGCTTATTTTTCTTCTCATTCACAGCTTTGTAATGAGCAATTCTGGCCCTGTTGTCATTATCATAAATTCTGCTTCTGCTTACCAGCTCTGGATAGTTTCTTATCTTCTAACAAGCAATTCCCAATTTGATCTCGGGACGCAGCCCGTTCTCAAAATTCAAACACTTCGAAGTCATAGCTTCTTCAGTATTGTAATGAGCACAATACTGAACCAGCTCCTCAAAATTAGCAGCATACTCAGCAACGGTCTTATCACCCTGCTTCAGCTCCAAAAATTCCACCTCTTTCGCACTACGAATGTCTTCTGGAAAATACTTTTCCAGAAACTCAGCTTGAAACACAGCCCAAGTAATCTCAGTACCTATAGCTTCCAATCTCTAACGACTGTTGTCCCACCAAGCCTCAGCCTCTCCTTCTAGCATATGAGTACCAAACCGTACCTTCTAAGCATCACTGCACTCCATGGTCCTGAAGATCTTCTCCACAGCCTTCAGCCATTTCTGTGCAGCCTCTGGGTCCAAGATACCTCCCTCATATATAGGCGGCTTGTTGCTCTGAAACTGTGCTAAGTCACGAAACTGAGCACCTCCACCCTGGTTGGCATTCTCTACAGCTTGTGCCATGGCTTGCATAGCAGCAGCAAGAGCAGCATCATTCCTTCCTGCCATACTAGACAACAATCATCACAAGGTCAAAACACACAAACAACTCCTATGCTAAGGACAGACTCAACTACTATACCTGACCGGACGGACCGACCTGCTCTGATACCAATTGTAACACCCCACTTTCCCCATTTTGAAAATAAACAAAATATTAAAAATAAATCAGAGTTTGCACCAAAAAGTGGAATGCCACATCATCAACACAAACATAAACTCTTTATTGTATTAAATTGAATAAAGAATCAGTGAAAATAATCATTTAGTTTCAAATTCACGGCCATCTGCCCAAATACACCAATAGTTCCTTAAAACAAGGTTCTCCATAAAATCATTCAGCAAAATAGAATACGTAACAAAGAATGTAATAAAATCAAAGCAACTACAAAAAATATCCCGACATCCCGTATTACGTATCAGAGCACTCCTATAGACTCGAACAGGCAACACGAACATCCAAGCAACCTAAGTACCTGGGTTATCTGTTCTTCCGAAGAAGCACAGACACAACAACAACAACAACAAAGGGGTGAGAAATCACATTCAATATATAACGGTGAATAAATACATGATAAGAAGGTAGCATTCACGTATATAAATCAACAACACACCAACACGACCTCCTGTCCAATATCATCAACAACATCAATTAATAATGTAATGCAACACGACACCATGCATGCGGTACCGACTCGTTGGTTCATTCAATCGAACCCCGGATAGATCACATACACCTCTACTTGGCAATGATTTATCCCCCACCA
Organism: Lathyrus tuberosus; assembly: GCA_022829125.1. Lineage (NCBI taxonomy): Eukaryota > Viridiplantae > Streptophyta > Magnoliopsida > Fabales > Fabaceae > Lathyrus > Lathyrus tuberosus. The sequence goes on from JALAZF010000535.1 coordinate 1,839,862, forward strand.
TTCTCCATATAGGAGTACGGATGAATCGCATACACTCCTCCTGAGCAACGATCCATCCCACCAATCATCATGAATATGCAAGACTCAACTATGCACAACAAAACATGTATACAAGCGTAAATACATGCACACGATCCTCCTGATCACATCATACATATCATCAACACCATCGTCATGTAATTTACTTCATACACACCAAACACTCAATTAATTAATTAATTAATTAATTAATTAAAAATTATTAAAATTAATATTTTCATCACCAACATCTTATTTCCCGGCACCTGGCACCTATTCCCAACCTCTCAAACCGAAAGAAACCAAATTGGACGCGAAAACGGGGAAGAAATCGCGACACGGTAACATTCTGCAACTTCTCTGGCCATACGCGTATTGCCCCATGCCATACGCGTATTGCCAGCTCGCTCGCCCAACCCATACGCGTATTGACTCCTTTCATACACATATTCCCTCACAATGCCCAAGTCCTTACGCGTATTGCCTTATGCCGTACGCGTACGGACAGAGACATCCTCTCAATGAATTTCCCAAATTCCAACACCATACGCGTATTGCCCTCCTATTACGCGTCTACCTAACTCCCATACGCGTATTGCTGCATATCAGGCCATTCCATACGCGTATCGCCTTACCTGGTACGCGTATCGCCAGATCTATTACGCGATTCACCAGAAGCCTCACTATTCTGCATTCTGCTACGATTTCCACATTTCTTCACTTCCAACCAATCCTATAATCATTTCTACATTGATTTTAGGTCCAATTTTCATCTTCACACTGGTATTTAGAATTACTACAGGTATTATAAGTCTATAATCTCAAGTCGTCCTCCTAACTCGAGTCAAAATCAACAGGTCTGCAACATATGTTCATACAACAGCAACAACCACAACAATTCATGAAAATACATATCAATTCATGCACGATTTTCAGAATCACAACAGACATATACAACAATCATCAATTCAACAATTTTGCATACAATGCCTACGGGTTTAAGGACTCCCCACTACCCTATCATGAATATATCACCAATATTAAACCCGTTTCTCCCCCTTACCTTGAATTCTTGCTTAATTCCTGTGAAAATTGGTGAAGATCTTTGCCCTAGCACACCCTTGTTCTTCCTCTCCTTAGGTTTTTCCTCTTTCTATCTCTAAAATTCTGATTATTCTAAACCTTTACCAATTTCCACTAATTAATCTCCAATTACCAAACTACCCTCACTAATCCCATTAACCCAATATCTACTTAATTATATTAGGTCCCATTTTACTAAATAATCTTAGTAATAATAATAACCATAATGATAATGATAATAATAATAATAATAATAATAATATGAAATATACTATTAAAAAAAAAATAATAATAATAATATTTCCATATTACTAATATTACCCCCCCCCCCCCCCTCACGCACTCAAACACGCACCCTAAACAAGGCCAACAATTAAAATAAAACCAGACGATTAAATAATTAAAAATGGGGTGTTACAACCGCAAAAGCGGAATTGTGTCGTTACGATATCCTTAGTGTGTGAGCAAGTACCTATCGACATAAACGTAACCAAAGTAGAGTTGGTAGCCTAGGACGAGTATATGTATTCACTATTTTTCTTACGAGTCATGGTTTGCTTGAGGACAAGCAAAGGTTTAAGTGTGAGGGAGTTTGATAACAAGAAAATGTATCATATATTTGCCTTGATTTACTACTAATAATTACGTTATTTCAGCTTAAGTTCCGATTATTCCGCGAGTATTCTAGTATTTTCGCAGGTATTTCATTGTCCAAGCTGAAAATGAGCAAAGTAGAAAAACATGAAGAAATGAGAAGAAAACGGGAAGAAATGACAGAGAAAAAGCAAAAAAATAGAAAGTGGTGTGTGTGATGACCGTCACACAACCACCACGACTGTCATGGACTTCCTAACGCACCACGCTCGTCACACAACCACCAAGACCGTCATGGACTTCCTAACGCACCACGCTCGTCACACAACCACCACGACCGTCACGCACACATAACAACTTATTACGTCCAGAACACAGACGTGGACACGGAAGACCAATGCAGTCACGCACGTTCAACATTTTCTCCCGGATTCTCTCAACTTCAGCTTCAACTCACTCAACCCAGTCTCCAACTTCCCACTACTCCCACTTTCTCCACCACTCATTTATGCTTCATGGAAGTTACAAAATGAAATTTCCCTCTATATATAGGCTTCTTCTTGGCTTTACCGGGATGGAAGTTTTGTGCAAGTTATTCCTTCATAGTTTTAGGCATAAATTATCATTGTAAAAGTGGTAGTTTCTTACATCGAGGAACTACCACACCATTAGTATTAGACCTATGTTCTATGTAACTTGCTTGGATCAACAATCTTGCCGTCATTATTGAAGTTAAAGCTAATTCAAGTTTCTTTATTTCCCGCATTTTACTTTAAGTCTTTACAGGTTCTTTATCGCATTGCTTATTATTATTGTTTATCGCTTTCCTAAATTAATTATTATGATGTTTTCAAATGCAATTATAATCTTTAATTTATTTACGTTTAATTCCATGTCTTGCTAAATTGTCCTGAGTCCGACGTATGAGGACCGTCGTTACCGACGGGACTCGGTAGAAAATAATAGGTACGAACTTATGATTAAAATTCTGTTTTGGTTTTAATTTCCAAGTCTAATTTAAATAGCTTTGTCACGAGAGTGAGAGGGTATTTAACACAATTTAGTCACGAGAGTGAGAAATTAATAAAGGTTAGAGCCGGCACTGCGAGAGCGTGGGGATCGAACCAGATAGTGGAAATTAGGCAACATATCTAAATACAGCGAGAGCGCTTTAGACACGTTTAGGATATTATTGGCTTTCAAAATATATTTCCTAGTTACCGGGCGAGCGAGAGAAAAATCTTGGGATTAGGGAGCATGACTTAGTTAATACCGCAAGAGCGTGAGGCGGAGTTTTTAAGTCGGTGTATTCTACGGAACTAAATTATAGTTGTAATTAGTACCCGAATTCTACAAAGTCCTTTAGGAACAAGGAATCCATATTCCGACCTCTCTTTATTATCAGATTTTCTTAGTTTTATTTTAGTTCTAGTCTTAGTTTCCCTTTTATCAATTATCATTAGCCTTAGCTTTACAAAGCAACGATAGATTACAGTAGGTTGACATTGGTCTTTGTGGGTTCGACAATCTTTTATATTACTTCGATATTTCTGTGCACTTGTGGACGCGTCACTTCACCTAACGAGCTCAAAATTATGTCCTCCCCATGGCCCTTCGCGTGGTAGGGCCTGGACATCCTGGGGCCATTCGTAGTAGGGTCAAACCAGAACAAGTACTTGATAGTTGGTGTTGACTACTTCAAAAAGTGGATATAAACAGAGGCTCTGGCCAAAATAACAGCCCACAACATACTTAGCTTCTATAAGCGAAACATCCTTGCCCGCTTCGGTATCCCACAAGCAATAGTCACCGAGAACGGGACACAGCTTACGGACAGAAAGTTTAAGGACTTCGTCGCCCAACTAGGCACGAAACAATGTTTCACGTCTGTCGAGCATCACCAAACCAACGGGCAGGCTGAAGCGGCAAACAGAGTTATCCTGCGAGGCCTCAAACGAAGGCTAGACAAAACAAAGAAAGCCTAGGTCGAGGAACTGCACAACGTACTCTGGGCCTATCGCATCATGCCCCACTCCTCGACCGGGGAAACCCCTTTCTGCCTAACTTACGGGACTGAGGCAGTGATCCCCATCGAGATACACGTGTCATCCCGACAGATTGAATCACCTTTGGACGAGGAGACAAACAACGAGGCACTAAGAGAAGAGCTCGACCTCGTCGAAGAGGTCCGATCAGGAGCAACTCTCCGCGAAGCCTCATTGAAGCAGAAAATTGCAATCAGGCACAACGCCAAGGTGATACGGCGAGAATTCCAAGTGGACAACCTTGTCTTAAGAAGGAACCACAAGGATTCTCGAGAAGGCAAACTCGCCGCAAACTGGGAAGGACCTTATCGCGTCCGAGCAAAGACGGAGAATGGGGCTTACTACCTAGAACACCTCAACGGGGAAGAACTTGCTCGACCATGGAACGTCGAAAAGCTAAAACAATATTATAGCTAAGGCCCGGATCATCGATTTGCTTCGTCGAAGCGATGAACATAACATCCCGACTTTGATGTATGCCTGGGTACAAGCGTCGCATACCAACTAAGACAGGATCCCGCTCAAGAGCGAGCGGGATCCCTGCCCGGCGGCGGTTCCTCAACCGAGCCCGTCGTCGCCAAAGTACCATGATAGGAAGAACACCCAGCTCGCGATGGGAGGTTCACGCTACGAGCTTAGGCCTTAAACGCGACCTGAGTTCCGCTCTCATGCCCGGAAGCTACCCAGGTCGTTCGACCAATCCCCCTCACTGTCGAACACATCTACGTCGAGCAAACCCCAGAACTACAAATCACTCGAAGTTACCCTTATTACGGGCACACACACGTATTGAGCAAAGTTTCTACACTTAGCGGAAATAAAAACAAACAAAACCATGTACGAGTATAAAACATACAGAACCAACCAAGACGGCCAGATACATACATATCAAAATAATTAGTGACCACCAGGGCCACGATTGTGCTTGTTACATAATAAAAGGGCCACGCCTCATACAAAGTAACAATAAAATTACATAAAAACATGGCACGCAGGCCATAAATATTACGACAAATAAAAGGGAGACATCATTCCTCCATCTGCTTGGCCTGCTCAGGAATAGGCTGCTTCGGCTGGGAATCCTCGTCAAGAAGACGGGCATGCTCATCACCTATCTAGAGGAACTCGGGATTCACAATCTTGCCATCCTCAACATGACTTAGGAAGCTGGTCCCCTCCGTGGACAACTGAACCTTTGGATTCACCAGTTTGAGTTGAGCCACAACATTGTTGAATGACTCCTTCTCGATGGCATAGACCTCGTCCTCCGCCCGTGCAATACGAGCAACCAGCTCGGCCCTAGTTTTCAGCGCCTTCACCTCCTCAGGCTCATCTTCAGCCGGGGCCGCCGCAGACCTCATCTGCTCGACCAGGTCTTCAACAGCCTTCTTTTTAGCGACTAGGGTCTCCTTCTCCCCTTTCAGTTTAGCAACCTCCTCCTGGGATTTTTTCCTCGTGTCATTAGCATCTTGGCCTCCTCCTTGGCCTTTTTCACCTTTTTTTCCAGGGCTGATATCACCGGATGGACCTTCTTTAGCTCGGAGTCGGAGGAAGAGTCTTCCTCGGCGTAGACCGCCGCCATCTCCAGTACCCGGATCAATGCAGAAGCATCTTGCGCCAGCATTGCCCTCTTGCTCGGGCAGTCCATACCCTCGAGATTTAGGGACTCTGCCTGAGGAACCGTCAGGGATGAGCCCTCGAAGAACTTCCTGTCATGAAGGCAGGGAGGAAACTCAAACTTGTTGTTCTCCACCGCCCGACTGAGATCCACCGGCTCGTTCGGTCTGGTTCGCTTAAACCTTAAAGCTCCGGGCACAGGAGATCCCTGGGCAGAAGGAGGAACAGGTGAGGAGCTCCCCACAGCCAGTTGAGGAGGAGGCACCCGCTGAGTAAACTGAGGCTTTGGGTTGTGTCATACCCCAAATTTGTCCTACTTGTACATTACCTTCACCTGTACATCCATCCACTAACTATTATTCAGAAAATAAAAAAAATATATCATGAGGATGAATTAAATCAAATCAGGTTTCATTTGAGGTTCATCAGATTAGAGATGAATATGGGTTGAAGTTTATTCATGGTTTTGACCTAATTGGTTAGTCAGACAATAGAGTGTTTCATGATCAGGTCAGGGTGTGTATGATCCAGAGTGGTGAGTGCTTGAGGTTTCAGTTAAGGTTTTTCTGTGTCAGAACAAGTCATCTGTGTATGAATCAATTTGTCAGGCTGTGCCAAATTCAGATGTTTTCATAGTGGTTCATTTGTGGCTTTGGTTGAAACTGGGCAGGTTGTGGTTAGAGGTTCATTTGAAGGATTAAGTGGCGGATGTGTTGTTGAAAAGTCAGTGGGATGGCGATTCGTAACCAAATCCATTCATATCATATTCTTCATTCACATTCACCATATCCAATATCACAAGATCCATTCTTCAATATCCATGTTTTTTGTCCATTTCATATCCAAATCTTCTTTTTATCCATGTTCATAAATTAAACTTCACTCCATTATCCATCTTATCCATATTTCCTAAATATCCATCTATCCATTCATATTACAATCTCTAAACCTCTTTTAATCCAATAATCCATATCCACCTTTTAACCGTTTTTTATCCATTCCCTCTAGGTAATTCTCAATTCTAAAAAACATTCATATACAAAAATTCTAAACCATTACTACAATAAAAAACCCATGTCCACCAAAAATAATACAAGAAGCCCATCACCACTTTATTCAAGACCCATTAAAGAAAAATTACAAAAAAAACATTACAAGAAATAAATCACTAAGACCTATCACTTTTGTTTCATACAAGCCCATCACCATATTTTTTGTTTCCTACAAGCCCATTTACAAAACAAACAAAAAAAGGCAAAAAAGAAGAATGAATGGTTCACACGAACCAACTGCATCACCAAGTACATGGCAGCACAACTCCAAAACTGGACTCCACAGGGTCCGCAGCGAATTTCTACACGGACCACCAGCTTTTCACAACAGCACCTGCATCATTTTGTCTGTCCACATAGCAAAATCAATACATGTCATATAGAATCACAACTTTTCAGCCATTGAACCATGATTCATTCACCAATATTACAACAACACAAGCCAATATCACATAAAACTAAAAACCAAAACCGTATTATCTTCGCTCACCATCATTCACACCACAAACCTTAACTATCACGCACAACATGACCTTGCCAAGACGCATACAACAACGTAACTTTTTCTTACAATACCAAACCAATTCCAAGCGACTGACCCCACCATTCACCAATCCTGCAAAACGTCATTAAAATTTCTAAAACGGCAACGCATACAGCGCGAGAGTGAAAGCGAAAAACCACGTCACGATTGTTTCTTCCCCAAAATATCCTTCTTTCTCTCTGCTATAAGTAAGACTTCGTCATCGCGCGCATTGGTGGCCTCTGAAAAAAATATTGAACAAAACTTTTATTTTTCTCTCACCCAAAACCGTCTTCCACGCAAGAATAAACCATCAGAAATTCTGCAAACCCATTCTACAACTCATAAACCTCACAAATTCATAACCTCTTCATCATTCTTCTCCTTCAATCACCATAAGCCTTCAAACATCTCTTCTCCCTCACCGATCTTCTTCGACAATCGCAACAATTAAACCCAGCTTTCACGAATCCCTTTGTTCAATCCCTCAACCATAACCCATTTTTCAAAAACCCACAAAATCACTCCCAAACTCATAATCACCAAAACCAGATAAGAACAGAGGGGAGAAGAAGATGAATCCAAACTAGAACCAATCGAAAAATCAGAGAAGGGGACGAAGAGAAATTGGACAGAATTGAAACTTTTCAAACCTGAAATCGAAACGGGATGCGCAAAGGAAAGGTTGAGTTGCTGAACTTTGATTTATCTTATCGAAATAAAGCCGGTTATTGTTAAATGATACGCGCGATTATGAAGAGGCTTCCTTCTTTTGAGCATAAATCTACCATATAAGAAAATTTACAACCACTAAAATGACTCTAATGCCCTCTGGGACAGATGTCGCGCTAATAATATATCATTACTTTTTCTCTTCTGTCTTCTATCCATATCTACTTTAATTTGAATTTCATATTTTGAAACAATTTACAATCTCTCTCCTCGTCCTTTCCTCTTTCTCTTTTTCTCTCTCTCTTCCCTCTCGTACTTCTTCTCTTTCTCTTCATTCTGTTTCTCTCTTCTCTCTCTTTCCCTCTCCTTCTCTTCATTCATTTTAGAGGATGTAATCAGAGGATTTTCAGATTTTCAGATTTCTTTTGTAACATTACTAACGAGCTAATAGAAGTTGTTTGTTGTTTTGCTACAGGTGTGTTCGATCTGTTACGCGTTGCTGTTGTTGTGTCAAATTGCTTGAATGGTGTGTTCGATCTGTTACGCGTTGCTGCTGTTTTTTAATGCTTTATTTTTTTAATTTCATATGGTTTGTTTGATTCTTTACTAAAAAATAGTTTAACATTTTATAAACCAAAATCTGGTTTTACCTATATCTCTACCATATCTGGTTTGATGTTTGAATGGTGTCGAATATCACATGAGTTTGTGTTCGAACATTGATTGCAGTGCAAATCACAGTGAACTATCTTAGCTGACTATAACTTGCGTGTTTCAGTTTATCGATTTAATACATGTTTGAGCTTGCCCTCCATGTGTTTGATGAAAAACAGGAATGACACAGTGGTTGTTGTTGCTGCGTTCATGGTCTGAGGATTGAAAGGCCCGGTCAGGATCTCTAAGGTTTATGTGAAGCTTCAGAGCAGCATAGCACGGGTTGATCCCGGTATTCGAAATTGCGTTTTTATTGTTCAGAGTGGTGTTTTTCTTCTTCTTTCATTAACCACATCAATATTTTTGATACTTTCATTTTTCAGATTTGTCAGGTAATTTAATATGCTTTGTTTTTTTAATTTCACATGGTTTGTTTAATTCTTTACTGAAAAATAGTTTAACATTTTATAAACCAAAATCTGGTTTCAGCTATATTTCTTTCAGATCTGGTTTGATGTTTGTACATGTTTTTTCATTTTTTTTTATCTTTAAGTATTTGTAAGTGTAGACTGCTAATTTTGACGCCAAGGAAATTGTTCAAAAGCAAAATGGAAAATTCGACAGGTCATTTCAATTGGAAGTTTTTTTGATGAAAAAAGGCAAGTCGAAGACAAATGGTACTTAGGGAAAACATTGGCAGATTTTTCTAAGTAAGAAGGATAGTTTCGACACAAGAGAAATAGACCCATTCGACGGGTGTTTGAAATTCAAATTTCAGGACGAATTTTCGTTTTTGAAATTGGACGCGTGGAACGCATCTAGGGGGTGAATGCATGCAGAATGCCATTTGTCGACATTAGGAGAAATAGCTGTTATTGGTAGTTATTTCGTTTATATATAAATAGGAGGTCTTAGTGTTAGATTAGGGGGTGTTCCAAACTTTGTACAAACTACCACAATTACTCAAAGTAACCGTGTGAGAGAAATGAGTGTTCTGGAAAATGTATGTATGGAAAACACCAGTTTACATTTATGCACTTTAATAAAATTCCAAGTTTTTCTTCATTTCTTTATATTCAAGTCATTTCCTTTACTTCAGCAATTTACTTTGTTTCCCGTTAAACTTATCTTCAATTACCTTTTCGCCATTATTATACCTTTGTTCTTTTAGTTGAAAAAACCATTAAAAGAAACCTTAGAAAATACAAAACGAATACATTCCTTTTCAAATCAAAGACATTTTCAAAAGCACTTTGTCCTAGGATTTGTGTGGTTGGTCCTGTTAGTAAACTAATTTTCATAAATTAGGAAACCAGAGGTTGTTCGCCAAATTTACCAGCGAACAAATTGGCACGCCCAGTGGGACCCAGTGCATTTGTTTAGTTTGTCTTTTGTTCTTATAGCAAATTCTTAGAAGAAAATTTTTTTATTTCGTTGTATGATTCTAAGGAGTAGCAAGTTAGCTGTGAACAACGAAGAAAGACAAAAAAGAACAAGAACAAGAAGAATGGCGAATCAAAGCGCGCCTAATAATCAAAATGTTAACAACCCAATGCCTATTCCTTCGACAGGAGACAATACGGCGTCAGTTTCTGTATCAGAGGCGATACCATCATCAACGGGGTCGATCCCAGTGTTTTCGGCATCCCAAAACGCGCCCAGTATCTCTACAGTGGGGCCCCAAATGCCTCATATGACCCCTCCTCCTTGAGGGGGTGTTCATAGGCCATTTGTGACGAATTTTTCCATGCCTCCGCATAATAGAGAACAGCCTTATGGAATGCCAACAACGGTGATGGCAAGTTTGCACAATGCGTCTCATTATACTTTGATCCTTTGGTTAATGTTACTTCGCCCCTACAAGGATCAGGGTCTGGTGCGAACCACATAGGCAGAATGGGTCAGCCTGTGCCAACGGGATACCAAACTTATATGCCTGCAATCACTAACAATTCTTCACAAGTAATTAGGTAACAAATGGACGAAAGCAACCATGATATGGTGCAGATGCTAACACAACAAATGGGGGTTGTGTTTAATCCTTTAATACAAAACACCACCCAAACGAACTAGTTATTAGCAGCGCAAATGACGTGCATTGCTGATTTCTTTGGTGTTCCTCAAACCCAACCAAGGGAACAAATAGTTCAGAATCCCAGAGTAGTTGTCGAAGAGGAACCCACAATAAACCAGAGGCCAGCGAATGTTCCTCAAGTAAACCCTAGAAACCAAGAGGTAGTGGTCGAACAGCCTCATGTCGAAATTCCTGTCCAACAAGAGCCTAGAAGGGTGTTAGTCCATAGAGACCAAGATGCTGATGATGTTGTGCAACAATTGCGTCATAACAACATGCCAACATAAAACAATTTAGCAGCCATGGTCGAAAGGATTATGGCCAGAAATGGTGTGAATGTGGGGCTGCAAAGGCCCAATTATACATCCCCATTGTCTGAGTATATTTTGCAACAAGAATTACCCCCAAGATGGAAAGTCCCCAAGTTTACCAAATTCTCAGGGGATACTAGCGAATCCACTGTCGAACATGTGGCCCGTTACTTGATCGAAGCAGGAGAAATTGCACGCAATGAAAATTTAAAAATGAAATATTTTCCAAGTTCTTTAACGAAAATGCTTTTACTTGGTTCACGTCTTTGCCTGCAAATTCGATCCATACTTGGGTCCAGTTAGAAAGGTTGTTCCATGAACAATTTTACATGGGACAAACAAAAATAAGTTTGAAGGAGTTGGCTAGTGTTAAAAGAAAATTCTCTGTGCTAATTGATGATTATTTAAATAGGTTTAGATTACTTAAGGCGAGATGTTTCACGCAAGTTCCTGAGCACGAATTAGTCAAAATGGAAGCAGGTGGTCTTGACTATTCAATTAGAAAGAAATTAGACACTCAATATTTGAGGGATATGGCACAATTAGCGGATAGGGTGAGACAAGTCGAACGTTTAAAAGCTGAAAAAGCTAGAGTAACTTAAAACAAGAAAGAAAGAGTGGCTTATGTGGGGGTATGTCAAGAAGATGATGATGACGAGAGTGAATCATTTAGTTTCGACGAACAAGAAGTTAGCAGAATTGAAACAGGGTCCGCTATACTCCTGTAAAGTATTGACTCCGTCGAATGGAAAAAAACCAGTCGAACCTGAGAATAGTGATAAGTTTCCTAAAAGGACTTATACATTCGACGTCACTAAGTGTGACGAAATATTTGACTTGTTGGTTAAAGATGGCCAAATGATAGTGCCACCTGGCACTAAAGTGCCTCCTATAGAACAACAGAAAAAGAGAGGTTTTTGTAAGTACCATAACTTTTTAGGTCATAAAACATCTCAATGTTTCCTTTTTAGGGATCTGGTGCAAAATGCCATTCGTGACGGAAGATTGAAGTTCGGCGACAAGTCGAAGCCACCAATGAAGGTTGACTCAAATCCGATGCAGATGGTCGAAGCCCACTACGCTGAGCCATCCATAGTGAACATGGTGGAGGTTGAAGAGGGTTCTGACTGGAGCTTTGAGATGATAGAAGCCGCTGAAGGTTTCGACGCAAATGTGAACATGGTAGAGATCGCTGAGATCCCTACAGATGAAAGTGATATGGAGGAAATATCCGAAGACTTCATTAATAAACCAGTGATGATCAAGGTTACTGAATACCTTGGCGAAGGAAGCTTGAAGAATTGCATCAACAAGGAGGCCACTGGAGGCCTCAACAATGTGAACAAGGATGAAACCACTGAGGATTCCAACAATGCAAAGAATGACGAAACTACTGAAAGTTCCGTCGAGAAAGAGAAGGGGGCCACTGAGGGTCTCAACTTTATGAAGAATGACGAAGCTACTGAAGGCTTTGTCGAAGACAAGAATAAGGCTACTGAGGGCCTTAATGGAGACAACATGGAGTTTGGTGTTACTGTCGACCAAGCCAACCAAGCCAATACTGAGATTGGCGAAGGTATCTCTAAAATAAATGCAAAGGCTACTGATGGTCCTGCGAAGCCAACTATTTATGGGATTCTACGAAGAACAATAGAGGATCCCAGAGAGAAATATGTTGGTTTTTGTTGCCAACATGACATTAAGAAGCCATCGCCAGAAGGGGATTTCGACCTGGCAAAGAAGAAGCATGGGATTGAGGAGGGACTCACTCTGAAAATGAACAAGTTAAGTATTGGAGATGGGCAAACAGCCAATGTTAATATGGTGGAGGTATCCTAGAAAGCTCCAATGCAGACTGACGAAGAGCGTCGTAGAGAGGAATATCAAAAAGTGGCGTATCCTAAAGAGGAAGAGAATCTGATTGAGTTCCTTCAAAGGTGTCAGAAGAAAAAATCTGAGGTTATGTTGTGCCCCCGCTGTAGCGCTGTGCTCGACAAGAAGGCAGCAGACAACCTGGAGGGAATGGAAAAAGCAAAAAGGAAAGGAAACTGGGGGGCAGTTCCACCTGCGAGAACGGAGAGGTTCGACCCAAGGCGAAATGATCAAAACCAGCAAAAGTTTAAAGGAAGGTACCCAAATACCTTCAAACCCACCAATAAAGCTCCTAGTGACAAATGGGTTCAACCAATAAGGGAGGCCCAGGGACAGAGAAAATGGAAAATTTTTGAAGTTCAGAGGGGTTCTTCTATGGCTGGCAACAAGGAAGGCGAAAGGCCAAAACCAAGGTCTTATCCCTCAGAGAATTATAAAGGCAAGAATCCCATGTCGAGGTCCCAATGGAGGCGATTCGAAAGACAAAAAAGGGCAGAAAAGGAAGCTGCTGAAAAAGGGGTTGCTGAAAAAATCGTTGTCGAAAGAAGCAAACCAGAGTCAAGTAGCAATGCCGAAGTAGTGAATCAAAAAGAGGCGTCTTACAACAACAATTCCTGCAATGCAATTGAACCAGTACCATCTAAAGAAAAAGTGGGAGAGGATGACGAATTGACTGACGACTTCAGGTCTGAGTCAGACGCGTCTCTCGACATTGTATGCAACGTGGTCTAGTCCTTCCAAAAGAATACGACCAAATCATGGAGGTCGAAGAAGAGGAGGATGTTATGGAGAGTGAAGTTATAGGGCACAGGCCAGTATGTTACTATATCATGAACAACGGTTGTGTCAAGGAACAAAATGCCTTTTTCGAAAGGCCAGATGACTCCATACGTGGCCACCTCAAGCCTCTATTTATAAAGGGGAAAGTGGAGAAAGTGGGAGTGAACAAAATCCTGGTCGATGGAGGGGCTGCAGTTAACTTAATGCCCCATTATATGTTGAAAAGAATTGGGAAAGATCTGATGCAAAACCCCACAACATGGTATTATCAAACTATGAAGGCAAAGTGGGAACCACTTTGGGTGTTATCCAAGTGGATTTAACTGTTGGGACTATAACTAGACCAACGATGTTCATGGTCATAGCCTCAAAAGCTAATTATAACTTACTTCTGGGTAGAGAATGGATCCATGGCGTGGGTGCTGTGCCCTCGTCGATGCATCAGCGTATAGCTATTTGGCGATTTGATGGAATTGTCGAAAACATAGAGGCGGATCAAAGTTATTTCATGGCTGAGGTAAACCATGTGGATCGATGCAGCTTCGACAAACACTTGGCCCATATAGCTCCATGCAGTCCAGCAACCTTCGACCTAGAGGCAACTGATAATGCTTTCTGTTCGCTGTATCTCCACCCCACATATGGTTTCCAGTGGGATATGGAAGTGGTCGATGAGGCAAACTATGTCTTTGGGACTGCACATATAGAGCCAACGGGCTGGGGAAGTGAGTTTGGTGACGATGAGTGAGTCATCAACGCTCGAAAGGATTACGGCTTATATAGCCAAAAATAAACTCAAGGCGGCTCTTGAAGCCGAAGAAAAATACATGGCTGCCAAAGCCAATGGAAATGATTTCAACAAACAATGTCCTCAAAGGGACGTTGAAGAGGATCTGTTCAACGCAGAAGTTGGCGAATGGCAACATCAAAAGTTGGACGCCATTTATGATGAAGAACCCTTGGGGTTCGAAAAGGATCCAACTTCGACAGATATGAAGATGGTGGTGCAGGATCCATTGGAAGAAGTCGATTTAGGACTGGGGGCAGAAAAAAGGCCAACCTACATAAGTACCAAGATGGACCCTCAATTAAAAGTCTAAATAGTCCAACTGCTGAAAGAATTTAAAGACTGTTTCGCGTGGAACTACGACGAAATGCCTGGGCTCGACAGAAGTTTGGTCGAATTGAAGTTGCCCATAATAGCAGGAAAGAAGCCTGTAAAGCAAACTCCCAGACGCTTCGCACCAGAGATTTTGTCGAAGATCAAAGAGGAGGTGGAAAGACTTCTGAAATGTAAATTCATCCGCACAACGAGGTATGTCAAATGGATTGCAAATATTGTTCCTGTAATAAAGAAAAATGGCAAATTAAGGGTATGCATTGACTTTTGAGATTTGAATTCAGCTACCCCTAAGGACAAATATCCTATGCCAGTAGTGGAAATGCTGATAGATTCGGCTGCAGGCCATGAGTATCTGAGTATGTTAGATGGATACTCTGGCTATAATCAAATTTTTATTGCTGAAGAAGATGTCCCTAAGACGGCATTTCGTTGTCCTGGAGCCATAGGCACCTACGAATGGGTGGTAATGCCCTTTGGTTTAAAAAATGCTGGGGCAACTTATCAGCGAGCCATGAATTTAATTTTTCATGATTTTATTGAAACTTTCATACAAATCTATATAGATGACATTGTAATTAAGTATGTTTCAGGAGAAAATCATGTTGACCATCTTCGACAGTCCTTTGAAAGGATGAGGAAGTTTGGTTTAAAAATGAACCCTCTCAAATGTGCTTTTGGTGTGCAGGCGGGAGATTTCCTTGGCTTTGTGGTCCACAAGAAGGGGATCGAAATCAATGAAAATAAAGCCAAAGCTATAATGGAGGCGAAAACGCCATCAACAAAGAAGGAGTTGCAGTCTCTGCTTGGGAAGATCAACTTTCTCAGAAGGTTCATCTCCAACCTTAGTGGAAAAACGCAAGCCTTCTCTCCTCTACTTCGACTGAAGAAGGAAGATTTTGCATGGGGGCAGGATCAACAAGCTGCGTTCGACAAAATCAAGGAATACTTGACCCATCCCCCAATCTTGATGTCTCCTTGTAGAAGTAAAAGTATGAGGTTGTATATAGCGGCATCAGATAGGACATTAGGAAGTATGTTATGTCAAGAGGATGAGAATGGCGTCGAAAGAGCCATCTACTACCTCAGTAGAGTCTTAAATGATGCCGAAACTAGGTATAGTATAATAGAAAAGCTATGTCTGTGTGTTTACTTTTCGTGTATGAAGTTAAAACACTACATAAAGCCAGTCGATGTATATATTTCCTCTCATTTTGACGTAATAAAGCATATGTTATCAAAATCAATTTTACATAGTCGAATTGGGAAATGGGCTTTGGCATTGATTGAATATTCCTTAATGTATTTGCCTTTGAAGGTTGTTAAGGGGCAAGTGGTGACTGACTTTATAGCTGACCACGCCATAAGTGAAGATTATGTTGAATATGTCGAAATAGAGCCCTGGAAACTATATTTCGACGGGTCCAGTCATAAGAATGGAACTGGTATTGGGATATTGATTATTTCTCCTAATAGAATTCCAACAAAATTCAAGTACAAAGTCGAAGGCTTATGTTCGAACAATGAAGCAGAATATGAAGCTTTGATAACTGGACTTGAGATTTTATTGGAATTGGGGGCAACTAGAGTCGAAATAATGGGTGACTCTGAGTTGATAATAAAGCAAGTAACCAAGGAGTACAAGTGTGTTAAAGAAAATTTAATTATGTACTTCGTAATAGCTAACAGACTCTTGAAGAAATTCGACAGTGTAACTATCAGACATATTCCCTAATGGAAAATCAAGTGGCGAATGATTTGGCACAACCTGCATCTGGTTATAGAGTGTCGAAAGAGAAATTGGAATAGGCCATTGAAGTAAGAGGAAGAGTTGTATCAACTAAGTTGTCCCTATCAGATTTGGAGACAATAAAGTTAGGGTATGGTGACGAAGAGAGTTTTGAGATATTTAATATAGACGATTCAAGAGTCGAGGATTGGAGAAAGCCCATTAAGGATTATTTACAAGACCCAAATCAGAAAGTCGAAAGAAAAGTTAAGTACAGAGCGTTAAGTTATGTGCTTTTTGGAAATACGTTGTTTAAAAAGACTTCAGAGGGAGTTTTGCTAAAATGTTTGGGCGAAGACGAAGCTTTTATAGCTTTGTCGAATGTGCACAGTGGAGCATGTGGTGCGCATCAAGCAGGTCATAAAATGAAATGGGTGTTATTTCGACAAGGAATATATTGGCCAACGATGTTGAAGGACTGTGTCGAATTTGCAAAGGGTTGCCAGGAATGTCAAGTACATGCAGGAATACCACACGTTCCTGCAAGTGAGTTGCATTCTATTGTGAAGCCTTGGCCATTTAGGGGTTGGGCTTTAGATTTAATTGGAGAAATTCGACCAGCATCTTCGAAAGGCCAAAGATACATCTTGGTTAGAATAGATTATTTCACAAAATGGATAGAAGTCATACCTTTGGTAAATGTTGATCAAGAAGCAGTCATAGAATTCATTCGAAAGCATATCATCTATAGATATGGGATACCTGAGACAATAACGACAGATCAAGGATCTGTGTTTACTGGGAAGAATATGCAAACATTTGCAAAGGAGATAGGATTCAAGCTTCTCACTTCGACACCTTATTACGCTCAAGCAAATGGACAAGTCGAAGCAGCAAATAAGGTTGTGATAAGTTTGATTAAAAAGCACGTGGGGACAAAGCCTAAGAGTTGGCATAAGACTTTGGATCAAATTTTATGGGCTTATCGAACGTCCCCTAAAGAAGCAACAAATACTACTCCATTTAGATTGACATATGGACATGATGCAGTTTTACCAATTGAGATTTATTTACAGTCGATTCGAATTCAGAGGCATCATGAAATCCCATCAGATACATATTGGAGTATGATGATGGATGAGTTAGTTGATTTGGACGAAGAAAGATTAACAGCGTTGGAATTACTGAAAAGGCAAAAAGAAAGAGTGGAGAGATTCTACAATAAAAAAGTAAAAAATAAAGCCTTTTCGGTTGGTGATTCGATGTGGAACGTGATTCTCCCCATGGATCGAAAAGACAGACTTTTGGGAAAATGGTCCCCTAAGTGGGAAGGACCTTTTCAAATCATACGAGTATTTTCCAACGGTGCATATGAAGTCGAAGAATTGGATAAAGATAAGCGTATATTAAAAATAAACGGGAAATATTTGAAAAAATATAAGCCCACATTACAAGAAGTTAAAATAACAGTCGAATAATTATGCAGAGAAAAAGCAATATGGTGGATAGAAAATCTTTCGCCAAATAAAATGATTTCAATGTCATTACAAAAAAACCTTAAAAGGCCAAACAAAAATATTACAAGTATTTAGATAGGAAAAGATGCTTTCAGCTTTTCAAATTTTGACTTCTAAATTTGGAGACGACACTCACAAAGTGCCTTGCCTTTCGAAAGCTCCTCAATTTCCTCACCAAGTTTTCGGGCCCTATCAACATGATGCACACCAACTTCAAGTTCTTTACGGATTTCCTCTTGGTCGATCTGTTGCAGTTCTTCTTGACGCTTTTCCGCCTGGGAAATTTTTCTTTGAAGAACAGTAATTTGCTTCTTCCACTTGAGGATGTTCTCACCACACAAAGTTGCTTCTTGCTTATTTTGTTCAGACACTTTTTCTAGTTCAGTTACTTTGTTGGACGAATTGGAAGCAGCATCTCACTCAGTAAGTTGGGTTTCTGTCTTATTTTCGAGCTTCTTGAAGTAATCTCGAAGTCGATTAAAGTCAGTCACCACAAGATCTATCAGGGTAGTGAGGTCCAACACCACATCAGTAACTTCAGGGGGAGCCTCCAGGACATTGATTTTCTTCAGGATTTTCTTTAGGTCAAATTGAGCAGATGAGTCATTCTCCAGAAGTTGAAATAGGTCAATGTTGAGAACTTTTTGTCGAATATTTTCCAGCGATTCGTCCACTGATTTGGCATCAGAAGTAGTCCCTGAGGTGGTCGAACTACTAATGGTAGTATCAGCAAAATTGTAGCGGGAACTAAGCATGACCTTTAGGTACTCAAAGGGTCTTTGCACCTTCAGATTTTCAAGCTCCTCATGAGAAAGTTGGGTCGAAGTTGTCACGGTCGAAGCAGTTTTATTTGTTTTACCAAGGTCTTCTTTGTCGCTTTCTTTCTCTTCGTCCGTAGCAGCTGTGGGAGTTGGCGACCTTTCGTTTACTTTTCCTTCCTCCTCTTCGCCATCAGTTACAACCTCCTCATCCTTCTCTTCGTCAGCGACTGGTGAGTTGAGGGGAGATTGGTCTTCAGGTTCATTACTTGTGATAACCGCTGCAGTAGGCATCACAGTATCCCCACCAGTGTTGACTAAGTCGTCAGTCTCAGGACCAGTTTCTTCTTCCACTACGTCTGGAATTTGTGTAGAAATAGCAGTGGGTTGATTTACTTCAGTAGCTGACTCCTTTGTCGAATCCTTAGGAGAAGGTTTGGAGGCGCTAGTTGGTTTGTAGGTAGGATCACTGCTGGTCTTTGGGAGAACTTGGACCATGGGATGCCCATGAGTATCGACAGGTACCTGAAAGATAAATAAATCAAGAAAGGTAACACAAGTAAACAACCTTTTCAGCGTCGAAAGAAAAAGGAAAAAACCATACCCTTGGAGTTTTAGTCTTCAGGCTAGAGCTTTCGCTTTCTGCTGGAACAAGGGTAGTTTCCCCGCCTGGATTTTTGGGTAAAGTTTTTTCTAAAATTCTGGGAGTAGGAGGTTTTTGTGGTGGAGGTTTGGTTGTTTTCTTTTTCTTCTTGGTAGGCTTTACTTGGTCTGGTGACTCATCACCATCATCAGTGTCGGCAGCTTTGACTTCATGTTCTTTCGCTTTTCTTTTCTTAGGCGTCGATGGCGGTCTTCGACTGCCCTGTGGAACAAGAGAAATTTTATTAGTATGTCAGAAAATAAAACACTTGGTGACCTAAAAGAAAAGTAAAGTAATACCTTCGCCAAAGGTGTCTTGGCAGTGTCTTTTTAGGGCTCTGCATCTCCAGCAGTTGTTGCTTCGCCTGTGGCGGGTTTTTTGGTCGAAATCTTGATAGCTAGAAAAGAAAAGAAGAAAAGGGTCAAGCGTAAAATAACGTATATATGTTTGAGTAAATGAAAAGTGAGATTGAACGTCTTCCCATTTTTCACACCTTCATATATAGGAGTTTCCACGCGAACGTGTTCTATGCCAATATGAAGGTGGCCTTTGAAATTGTCAAGGGTGTACTTAGTCGGAACCACTCGCTTGGCACGTTTCTGGTTTTCTTGGCGAAGAATTTTCAGAGAATCCCCACAAATGAACCAATCTGGAAATGGAGGGCTAAGAGCCACGCCAAATTCAGCAGATGGTAGAGGGGGAAATTTTGGGCGATAGAGTTTAAAAGCTACCTCATAACGTTGTTCTGGTCGAACATACGCAGGTAGTTTTAACTCATCAAGTTTTTCTGTAAATTTTTGTTTCAAAGTAACTGCTGCTTCGCTTATGGTTCGACTAAGTTCATTAGGCCTATAGGCCATTTCAAAGTATTTCTGGAAAGCTTGGATTTCTTTAACGTGTCGAGAAGTACCTTTCTTTGTCTTGTCCTACACAAGGGCAAAGGCTCTGGTCAGTTGAATGATGAAAGAATCCACATTAAAAATTTGAGAATCATAATAGGCCCTCCACCATGCGTCAAACTCTTGAGTGCAAAAGAAGCTGGGTCGAAAGACCACTGGTTGGATTTCGACCAGATTAGAATACTTCGCCAACAACTCAGAGCATTCATCTTCAGTATGAGTCATGTTATAGTGAATCAAAGAGCCTTTTCTGGAAAAGAGAGGTTTTGGTATTATTTGTATCAACCCAAACTGTCGAGAAACCAGATTGGGCTGATAATTGACAAGGGAAACCTTTAGTTTCGAAGGACCAAGTTTGGAAACTAAAAGTCTAGGAGTAAGAAAAGATTCCCAGATGTTGAGGAATTCGTCTTCCAGAGATTTCGACTCAAGGGGAAGTTTTTTGGTAAACCATGCAGGTCCAACCTTCCTATCAGTAAAAGGAGCCATGTTGGGCGTAAAATTGTAACGTTTAGCAAACATCATGACATAACTGGTAAAGGTTTGTTGGAGGCTCAGACCTTCGTCATGGGGCGTTAGTTGCACCAAACGAAGGCCTTCGACTCTTCTGTCCCCTAGAGCAGCTGCGTCCACAGTCGACTTGTTGGGAAGGAAGGCTTCGAAAGTGGCATTGAGCCACAATTGTAAGAGCCAGAATGGTCCTGATAACAGCAGAGTTTTCTTCTCCTTAATATTCTTCAGGATGGTAACCCCTTCGCCAAGGGATTCATAGAGATTCGCCAAAATCATCTCGCTAAGACACAGCCGGTGTCTAGCGTGAAGCTGATTTGCTATGGTGATGTAGCGCTTCGCCACTTGGAGAGATCTGGAGCAAAAGAAGCATCTCGACAGCCAAAGGGCCAGGAAGGCTACATGCTCTTGATCAGATACTTCTTTAGTCTCCTTATCATGATAGTTGGCAATGTAGGCTGTAAAAGTGGCTTTGTTGGTGTCGAAGCCTATTGAATCATCAGATAGCAAGTTTGGATCATAATCGACTCCTAAGGGGCTTAAGCCAGTAATGGCAGCTATGTCAAAAAGGGTGGGAGTAATCATCCCACAAGGAATGTGGAAGTTGTTATAAGTGCTGTCCCAGAAATAGAGGGAAGCTAGAAGCATGGAAGGACAATATCCTGGCCCTACTTTTGACAGCTGAATAAGATAAAAAATACCCATAGTTTTCCAATCATTACTTTTAACCTTCTCTAATTTTTCCAACCAAGCTAGGTAATCATAGGGATCTTTCGACAAAGGGCAGGATCTAAAAATTCTAAATTTATTCATATACTCTAAGTTTATGACTTCTTCAGAGGGGGTCCCTTGGCCATCTACTTTAGACTTTTCGTCTATAATTTTTTCCTTATCCGTCCTAGGTCTAACCCCGTTCGCTATGGGTTTGTAACGATGATAGGTTGGGAAAAATTCTCGTACCTTAACTGGGTCTAATTTTAAGTCAGGCAAAGGTCCTAGCATGGCATGGGATTTACCAGAAATCAAAATAGGAATGAGTACCTGAGATTGGTAGATGCAGCGTTTTTCCTCTTCATTGGGAGGTTCCGGAACATGTTCTTGATTTCCCACCACTTTGGGACCAAAGATTTTTTCTACTGGTGCTAAGCTGTTGGATTTCCGGGAATCTTTACCTGTGATTTTTGGAGTAGCAGAAGACGCCATTGTTGATTACGAAGCAATAGAGAAGAAAATGGAGAGGATGAAGTTTGAAAAGAATTTTGTTTTGGAAAGAGGAAACATAAAAAGGTGAAAATGGAGTTTTTAATTTATATATAGGTGGAAGAATGGAAGCGGTTGGTATTCCAAAACTTCAATGGGAAAAATAATGGAAAGATTGTGGGACACGTGGAGATTGTGAAGTGGATGATTCAGACGGTGGAAGTTAGGGTTTTGACCCATGATCTGCTAGGGGTTAGAGTAGGAATGATGAAGATCTCAAAACGTGGGCTGAAAAGACGTTTTGGAAAAAGCGTAATGATGATTATGACATTTCTAACGTCTAATCATATGAGCAGTCACTGGTCGAATTATTGGTGGCGTCGAATTGCATTGGCAAAAATGCTTTCCTCACTCGGTCAAAAATGCATTTCTTGGGGGGCAATTTGTAGACTGCTAATTTCGACGCCAAGGAAATTGTTCAAAAGCAAAATGGAAAATTCGACAGGTCAATTCGACAGGTCATTTCAATTGGAAGTTTTTTTGATGAAAAAAGGCAAGTCGAAGACAAATGGTACTTAGGGAAAACATTGGCAGATTTTTCTAAGTAAGAAGGATAGTTTCGACACAAGAGAAATAGGCCCATTCGACGGGTGTTTGAAATTCAAATTTCAGGAGGGAGTTTCGTTTTTGAAATTGGACGCGTGGAACGCATCTAGGGGGTGAATGCATGCAGAATGCCATTTGTCGCCATTAGGAGAAATAGCTGTTATTGGTAGTTATTTCGTTTGTATATAAATAGGAGGTCTTAGTGTTAGATTAGGGGGTGTTCCAAACTTTGTACAAACTACCACAATTACTCAAAGTAACCGTGTGAGAGAAACGAGTGTTCTGGAAAATGTATGTATGAAAAACACCAGTTTACATTTATGCACTTTAATAAAATTCCAAGTTTTTCTTCATTTCTTTATATTCAAGTCATTTCCTTTACTTCAGCAATTTACTTTGTTTCCCGTTAAACTTATCTTCAATTACCTTTTCGCCATTATTATACCTTTGTTATTTTAGTCGAAAAAACCATTAAAAGATACCTTCAAAAATACAAAACAAATACATTCCTTTTCAAATCAAAGACATTTTCAAAAGCACTTTGTTCTAGGATTTGTGTGGTTGGTCCTGCTGGTAAACTAAATTTCATAAATTAGGAAACCAAAGGTTGTTCGCCAAATTTACCAGCGAACAGTAAGTAATATTTGTTTCATGTTTACGTTCTTTTTCCAGATTTTCCTTTCCAAAATATCCTTTGGGTTTACAAACTTTTTTCTCATTATTTGTTCTTTTTCCAACCTTTCCAAACTCAGGTTATTTCTTCTCTGGCATCTTCAAAGCATTTAAGGTTTGTACATTTTTTTACCAATTTTATGATTGTTCTTTGATAGAAAATTTTAAACAAGTGAGAAGAAGAAATAATGCTACTGATTCATTTTTGTTGGTGGTATTCTAGAGGTGGTGGAGTAAGAAACCAGTTTTGTGTCACGTTTTGCACTTAACTTCCACCGGTGGAAGTTATACTTAAAAACACTCCAATTTTACTGAATTCATTACACATTCTTTTTTCTGTTTTTCTTTTCATATATTCAACTTAGCATTACAATGTCTTTATATAGACTTGAAGATGAAATGATAGAGAATACAATAGGTTGGTAATCAAGATGAGGACTCTTTGGTTCTCTCAATCTTAATTGTACAACTCTATCATAAATCTAAATAAAGACAATCATTATAATATGGTGATTAGAATTCTCTCATAATGCTTACTAATAATAATGGTGGTTACAACACATTAATTTTAACAATTTTTCATGTAACTTATTTGTATTTTTTGGCTATGAGATTCTTATAAAGTATGTTCATCTCTTTTGAAATTTGTTCTTACAAAATTTTGAGGACATTTAAATTTATAAAAGCTTTAAGTATCATACCAATATTTATATATGCTTTTAATTTTTGATATTTGTGTTTTTTTTGTTGATTGTGGTTATGATATTGGTTGCATATCTTTGGATTCGATGATTTTACTTTAATAATTTTGTTTAATGTTTTTGTATTGTAGCTATTAATATTTTTTGTGCTAATTTTTGTAGATCTGGACTATAATGAGATGTTATTTTTACTATTAATTTTTGCAGATTTGGACTATAATAACCAGAAGTGTTAATATTTTTGTCCTTAATTATTGCAGATCTGGACTATATTTTTGCTGTTAATTTTTCCAAGGACACTAAGTCTTGATAACGGAAGGAAGATGAAGAAAAGAAAGAAGTGGTAGAAAAGTTGTGCAAAAAATTAGGAGAATGTTACTTTTTTTAATCATAGAATGTGGTTATATAATTAAAATTATTATTTTATTCATGAATTCGGCCTAATATTTTGTTACAGCCTACCATTATCATTTTGTAATGGGCCATCATTATTTTATTTTAATAATATATTATTTACTTTCTACAAATTTATTAATTTATAAAATAAATATAAATAAGTTTTATTAGAAATAAATGCCAAGAATATGGTGTCATAATGATATATTAACTTATCCTTTTTATTCTTTCCTTTTTCAGGTTAAATCAATATTAATGTTAAAAGAATATATATATATATATATATAAGTTTGAAATAATTTATTCATTTCTCTCACAATAATAATAGTATACATTTATTGTAAATGAGTTCTTTCTATTATCTTGCCTTTTTCGTACCAGTACTCTATTAGATAGAGCTAGCTATATGGTAGATAAATGAGTAACTTTTAAGATGCTTCCGTCACTATTGTTGTTATTCTTTCACTCCCAACCATCTTACAATTAGTCCAACGACTAAGATGCTATTGTAATTATTAAAGCACTTTGTGTTGCTGTTTGCATTTGCAATTATTAACTCCGGTTTTCAATACTCCCTCCGTTCCTTTTTAAGTGTCACTTTTAGAATAATTTTTTGTTTCTTTTTAATTGTCGTTTGCTAAGTTCAAGGAAGTATTGATTGCACTTTTATCAAAATTACCCCTATGTATTTATTGAAGAGAGAGAAAAAGTAAAATAAATGTAATAAATAAGTAGGGGTATTATAGGTAAAAAGATAATTATTGTATAAAAAGTAGTAATGTTGATTAATTTTTTTGGTATGTGTAAAAAATAAAAAAGTGACACTTAAAAAGGAACGGAGGTAGTACCATATTAAATTTGAATAAAATATCATGTTTTATATATATATATATATATATATATATATATATATATATATATATATATATATACACACATTTGTGAATTTGAAATATTTAAAAAAAAAATGATTAAGATATTTTTCAAAAATAACACCACACCAATCTAAAAACATCATAACTTTTAATTAATGTTTTTATTGCAATGAAAAAAAAACATTTTTAATTCATACTATTATCTCTATTTATTTTGCTTAACACTATTGAAAATCTAAAACTTAAAAGATAATTAACAATATATTCAAAATAATATTGCAATCTTAAAATTATTTACATCACGATTTAGACAAAAAGATTTTTAAAATATGTATTATACTAACTACCTTTTTAAGTACTATTACTTATTAAGACATAATAAGTTTTATGAAATTTTAAATTTTATATTACTATTATTTTTGTATTTTCATACTATAAAGTTATTATTATAATATTAAAATTATAATTATTTTTTCTTTTTATTACCATTTAATATGTATAATCTAAATACAATTATTTTATCTTTGACAAAATAATAAATAATGTTATTTATAAAATAATATATGTGTTTTTTTTTGTTAATAATATAGTGTAGTACACACAAATAATTTTTACCACATCAAAATAACTAATAATAAAAGCATACCATATGAAGGTGAGATCAGTATAATACACTTAAAGTAGTAAATTTTGTCTACCAAAAAATAATTTGTAATAATAATATAAATAATTGCATTCATTTTTGTTTATATAATGTTCCATTATATATGATGGTTAATTTGCATTTAAGACACATTAAATAGAAATAAAATATTACCATTATTTAATGTATAAATTTTAATAATTTATAAAACGAAAATATAATGTTCCATTATGTTACTATTATATGGTATTGTTTATACCAAACAGTCATTATAATATTATAAATTTTAGTACTTATTACTTTTTTTATCATTCATAAATATTAAAAAATACTAAAAATATTTAATTTTTAAAAATAAATATAAAACACAGTTATGACGGGTAAATCAAAATAAATTTACTTACGGACAAAAATACATTTTTGATTCAAATATTTGTATATATATTCAAATATATAACTAATGTCAAAACAAACGGGAAAAAAAATATATTTTTGATTAAATTATTTAAAAAATCTGTATTTGTCGGTACCTGCGGGTAATTTTGTGTATTTCATTTAAATCTCTTATATTTAATAATTATACCGATTTAATTTTTAAGATATAATTTTATTTAAATATTTCATTTATTTATTTTTATGTTTAACGTTTTATGCAAAACATATTAAACTATGATTTGGTCATTATAAATCCAACATAATTTAGGATAAATAAAAAAATGGAACGTCTAATATTTTTAGTTTAAAGAAATTATAAAATTTTATTTAAAATAAATTATAAAATCTAAATAAAAGTGTATATCATTGAACAAAATAATATTTATTTACGGAAAAAAATACATTATTGATTCAAGTATTTTTATATAGATTCAACTATATAAAACAAACTTAATATTTATATACGAGATCAAATTCGTTGTTGATTATTTTATTAATACATACGGGAAAAATATCATTGTTATCACGGAAACATGAAGTTATTAATCAAAATATTGATTAATAATAGAAAAAAAGTTTATTATTGGTTCTAATATTTTTTTTAATTAATGTCAAAACACAGATAATATTTATATAAAAAATAATATTTGTTTGATTGAAATATTTTACATATCGAATGAATTATAGGCACTAATTTATTATATCTTTTACAAATAATAACTTTTTTGGTTAAAAAAATTAATTTTGTTATATTATTTTTATCATATTTTAAAAAAACTGCGCGTAACACATTTTTATAAATAATATCAAAATAAAAATAATATTTATATTTAGAAAAAATACATTGTTGATTCATATATTTTTATATACGGGAACAACTTTACTATTGATTCAAATATTTTTATAAATAATATCAAAACAAAAATAATATTTATATACGGAAAAAAATATATTGTTGATTCATATATTTTTATATACGGGAGCAACTTTACTATTGATTTAAATATTTTTATAAATAATATCAAAACAAAAATAATATTTATATACGGGAAAAAATATATTGTTGATTCATATATTTTTATATACGGGAGCAACTTTACTATTGATTTAAATATTTTTATAAATAATATCAAAACAAATATAATATTCATATACAGGAAAAAATACATTGTTGATTTATTTCTTTTTTTATACAGGAACAACTTATACAATTTTCTTGCAGTCTATTTTTTTTTCTTTTTTCCAATAATATTTTGATATTTTCAAATTTATTTGAATTCTCACGTCAAACTGGTGACATATCCGCAGTACACACCAGAATCCGTGAGAACGCACGGGTTTCCCACTAGTGTACGTTGTTTCCTCTCAATAACCTTGTGTTACCTTTTTTATTTATTTACTTATGTGAATTTGTTTCATTTAATAATAGGAAAGGGGATATGATGTTGTATACTGATCCCTATTTCTTCTTTTTAATTTTTTTCTTTTTCTGTTTTTCCTGGACCTGGGCTTGAAGCCCGTGTATTTTCTTTAAGCCACCCTCTTGCTTAAGCCCATATGATTCCATATCCATACACTCACTATTTACTGCGCCACCCTTTACTTGTTTTTTTCTTCTTATTATTATTTTCTCTAATTTTATCTTAGTATTCAAAAGGGAAATTTAAGGATGTTTTGAAGACTTCATGTTATTTGGCTATTTGTTTAATAATGGAGTTGTTGGTTCTTGATCTTAGGGTTTCATTGATTTCTTCTTCATTTCCATTTCGATTTTATTTTCACTTTGATCATTTTGGGCTAATGATATAACAAAAGGTCATGATTGGTTGATTTAAATAAACCGATTCAAAATCTTGATCAATATGAGGCCATTTTCTTTTTTTATTGGTCAATGAAAGTCAAATATCATAGATTATCGATTCTTCGATTAAATCTTGATTAAGACGAGACCATTTTGATTCCATTTCGATTTCTATTTTCATTTCGCATCTTCTTCTATCTTCTTTTTCATTTTCGATCGACGAAGTCTTTCTATTCACGAATGTTGATGGTTGAAGCGATTAACCTTCATTATTTCAAATCTGCAGTGAGTGATCATCGAGATCTCTTTCTATACTTTGGAATCGTGATAGGTTACCTTCGATTAATTGACGAAAGTTTGTGATTAAGACGATATCTTCACCTTTTTTTCGTGTGGCATGATTTCATTGGAGAATGATCCTCAATATCATTTCTCTATCGTGTTTTAGCACAAAGATCAAATTGCGCATCCTCCTATAGTATGATCTTCGTTATAGATCGTGCTACGACGGCTTAGCGCTACATGTCCCGTATCTGAAAATGATTCTTCGTGGCCCAAACCTATGTTTGCAAGCCCAAGGATGGTTTTAACCATCGTGGATCATTCGCTCTAACAACTAATCAATTAACCACTAAATTTACTTTCCGTCAATATTATCTTGATTTACTTTCTTGTTAATATTATCTTGATCATATTATTCATCTGTTCATATTCATTATATTCATATTTGTTCATCTAACCCTCTTCTTGCTTCTTTGTTCATACACTATTCAAAACACAATAATAATTATTGAAACCATAAAAAACTCAATTGGTGTACTGTTGGTTACTTTGACTTTGTACAGAAACCCTAACAAAAGGAGATTTTGTCCGACTCTTGCTCAAGGCTTAGTTTAGGACACTCCGTACACACACGGCTTCCTCTTGGGCTACCTTACAATGAGACCTTTTATTTTGTGCAATCCCTTGTACTTTACATGTACCCCGCTCCCATTCCGATGTACGCATCCGTCTTACTTTGATTGTGGTTTGTTTACTAGGAGCACCCCTAGGGACTAGCATAGACACAACCATTTTCAAACTAATTCTCGATTCGTCATCGAGCCCATTTTCAAAACACCCCCGTAAGTCGATTGCTCATTAGCATTCGCCATCAACCTATCGCATCATCCATCGTGGTTTCGTTACTAGGAGCACCCCTAGGGAATAGGATCGTTTCTCACCCATTTTCATCAAACTCTCGATTCTTCGTCGAGCCATTTTCAAAACAAACCTCTTTCAACCAAACCCTCAACTCGTCGTTGAGCCCATTTTCAAAATCAACCTTTAACCAAACTCTTTTCAAACTAACCAAACACATACAAATAAACCCTTGATCCAACGTCAAGCGGATTTTCACAAATAAAATTCAAAATGACTAATAACTATCGAAACACTTTTCAAGGTGAAAAATGGGGGTTCAAGTCTTTGATTTCCCTTCGGTTGTTTAGGTGTGGGTTCTCTTACTTGTGTGTGAGCAGTTGACGCCTCTAAAACACTTCAAACCTTCCCTCTCTTTTCGTGGGCGTACCACGAACTACGACTGCTCTGATTCTTTATTCTCTTCCGAATAAAGATATGTAGGCACAAGATTGCGATGATCTTGGCGAGCACACTTTTTATTTTCCCACATTTACCCCGTAGTCGAACTACGATTACTCTGATTACTCATTCTCGTCTGAATGAGCATACGTGGGCACAAGGGCCCCAATCCTTGGCGAGCACCCTATCCTAAAACCATCCATTTCCCCTAGCATCTTTCCTTTATATCGCATCTATTTCACCTTTACTTTTTGAGAAGAAAACAAACAAGCTTAGCTAACGAGCATCGCAATTCAATTTAAGAGGTTCCCGTTGAGTACAACGGACGTGAGGGGGTGCACGTACCTTCCCCTCACGTAACTGACTCTTGAACCTGGAATGTGGTTGCGAAGACCATGTTCTTATCCTCCTTAAAGGTTTTCTCAATATTTTCCTTTCCCTCTTTTGGGATAAATAAGTTTCGGTGGCGACTCTGTCGAACCGTTCCGCGTCTTTCGCGCGAGGGTCATGTCTTCGAGGAAGTGGTTTTTTTCCGAGGTGCGACAGGTTGGTCGCGCCCGCCTTGCCCTTCGTTAGAGCATTCTTCACTATCCTCTCATAAGCATAAGGCATTTCACCTGCAAAAATGTAACAAGCACGTTAGTAACCAAATAAATTATAATCCGGACAAGCTAAATAATAAAGACTACCAAGCAACTTAAGGGCGTCAGCATGGGTCTTGCACTCAAGAAGCCCTTTCGTGTTGATATAACGGTGTTCCACCCTTTACCCTCCATCTTCATCAAAGATCGGGTCCTCCTTCTTAGTCCAACACTCCGCGAGTTTAAAACTGTTAACATATTTGACCAGCGTCGCTTAGCTAGCTTTGTCATCCTTGTTCAGCATCTTCAGTTGGGCAATGTAATGGTCGGTGCCCCGGGAAAAATGGTCCCCGCTCCAACAGAAGGGGAACTTAAACACTCTGTCCACCAACAACTTCCCATGCTTGTCATACAGATCATTGCCATCCTCGTCCATAGACACTGCCCAGGCGTACGTGGTATCTTGGGCCTTCTCCGTCACAGGTTCAATAATATAGAACCTCTCCTTAAAGGTCTCGATAGACTCAGAAAAAGGTTTGAACAGTTTCTTCGTTTGCTTCAGCGGAACCCAGCCGTACTTTCTCCCCGAAACCTGCCTCTGGAGGTGAAAGATTGTGAAAAACAAAGACAGGGTAACTCCTATCTTCAGGAACTCACAAGTCATCTCGAAAGCACGGATGAACGCCAACGAGTTAGGGTGCAATTGTGATGGGGCCAAGTCCAAGTGTACGAAGACGGACCGCTGGAAGTCAGTGAAGGGCAGCCTCTGCCCTATGTCTTTAAAAGCATACGCGTACATCGGGAACATCTCCCCGTAATCTGTACATATGCGGTCATCCTGACTTGGGAAGTGCACCTTCCACTTCCCTTTTGGACCCACATTCGTGAAGACATCCTCGATATATGAAGCAAAAACGAAGGCATGCTCGGCGGGCTCCGCAACTGTCCATTCCTCCGCGGAAGCATGGTCGGGAGTCTCCTCGACTTCGCTGGGGGCGGTTGAAGTCTCACTGTCACTACTCTCCGAGGAGCTCTCCAAGGACGAGTCTATAAGAATCTCTTTCTCGGGTTCGCATCCCATCTCGTTTACCTGAAAAGCAGAGGATAAAAGTGAATTCGACTGCAAAATCAAATCCACCTGTCCACCGCTAGTCAAGTGAAAGGGCGCGCAAAGGGCCATGGACGACGTCCCCGACCTAAGCCCTAAATAGAATAGCACGAGGGTGCAGTGTGAGGAGATGCCCGGGGAGCAACCCCTCATGCACATACGGGGAGATTCTCCCCGGGCCGCTACCCAGTTTTCCGTTTGAAGCTCCACCGGAAAACTCATAAACTCACCGGAAAATTCATAAGAACGCCGGAAAAATCATGAGCTCCACCAGTTACGCTCATGCTCGTCATCGCAATGGCGTCGAAAATAGCCTAAATCTACAGTTCCTATAAGCTCCAGTGACCACGACGACAATAGAGAGTAGCCAAGCCACCGTCTACCACCAACAATCACCTGAAGCCACTACGGTAACTACCTAAAATCATCCTAGCCACATGCATTCTAACAAAACAAAAGCAAAAAGATGGAAACAAAGCTAGAAATGGGTAACTTACGTGGTCGAAGAGGATTTGAAGGGCCGAAGATCTTGCTCAGAGCTTTATACAGTGGCAGATACGGTGGCTGACGGTGGCGACAGACTAGAAACTCAGAAAGAAGAACGAGGAAGGATAGAGAAGCGAAAAGACCAAATGAGCAGCTTCTTCCTCTATTTATAAGCACTCTGAAGGCACGTGCACGAGCACGCGCAGCTAGGGGCATCATCATGACCCTAGCCTAGCTATCATGACACAATTAATGATGCACGAGGCTCGAGGCACACGTGGCGTCACGTCTCTTCAGACTACTTCAACCGTTGGCCTCCCCGCACGCTGGGCAAACCAAGCAACGTTATGCATCCCGCGGGCACCAAAACCCCTGGGCATCAAAGGACAACTCCACCTCGTCGACAAACGACGACCCCTTTAGAGTTCCCCGGGGCGAGCTACCTTTAAGTCATCACTCCCATGCTCGGGAGAAACGACTTGGGGGGCTTCTATTCCAGACTAGACCAATGAATAGGCATGGCCCAATCCACTTCTGCTCCCAAACAGCCCAATTGCCTATGTCCAACCAATAAGGGGCAGCAGTTACCTTTCTACCCCTCTACCGGGCACATATGGTCAGGGGCCCACAAGGTCTCCTACTCCTTCTCGGAATCCCTGCCCGTCATGCACGGCTCTACCATTCAGAAACAACCATGATGCCCGTGCCCATAACCATGCCTTTGCCCGTGGCAACGGCTAGTTTTGGGCACCTATTCCCGTCCTAACGACTAGTTTATGGCAATTACCTATTCTTTGGGAAACAGTTATTACACCCCAAAAATAGGAACCGTTGGCCATGTGCTGGGGGTACTATAAAACCCTCTCATTCGAGAAGGTCAGGTATTCCAAATCATCCTAAGAAACACATACTTTCGTACTTGCCTTTTCTCTCCACCGATTCTTGCTTTAGCATTGGAGTGCATTGCAGGTACACCCCCTCCTCATCTCACACACCCAGCATCACATACGTCTCTCTTTGCCCACTTCAGGTTCTGATCATCCTTCAAGATCAACAATTATATTATTTGTCTCATTCAAATATAATCACATAAGTGTGTTTTATGCTGAGATGGATTTTTTGAGGTAATCGGTTATTGTGTGTAATTCCATTCTAAAAACCATAATAAAATCCTAGTTTCATTATAATAAATAAGATAATTTTAATTTATATTGATAAAATGTAATTCTCACATTGTTATTTTAATCTCTCTCTAAGATTTACAAAACCATAACCATATATATATAACAAATAATGCATAGTGGATAATGCAAGAGTTAGTTACAATTATGCTTGTACGTGCATGATCCACGTATACTAACATACAATAATGCATATGCCGCACTAAGATTATCACAAAGTAGGGTAAGAGACTGAAATGACACATGAAGTTCTTACAGAAGCGACTCAAGCAAACACGATTCAGACGTAGCACCTGCAAGAGCATGATATTCGGCCTCCATTCTAGAACGAGCCACCAAATGCTGCTCCTTCGAGCTCCACGAAACAAGATTCAGACCAAGATAATACGTGCAGTGTTGAAAGTATATTAGGTGGATAATAATTTTATCGTCTTCACAGAGGTTATCGTGATATCACTGTTGTTCTACAGTTTAAAGAGTTTTAAGTTAGGGTTTCAAAAGAGTTTTGTTTGGTATCATAAATATCACAAGTGTTTTGTAACAAAGATTAAAGTTTGAAAGATGTTTGTTTAAAAAGACATATCAAGAATAAATTTCATCAACCTAACTTGCATGTATTCTATCAATCAAGCATGTGAATTTGTTTCTGATCAATATAAATACGTATTCTCTCAATACTGTTTATGTCTAAAGCGATTTCGTGAGTATTACCGTATTAATCACTAGATGATGTCTCATGCTAACAATCAATATAATAAACTTAAAAATCGACACAAAGTGAATATCACCTCACAAATCTATGTCTAGAATTTGTTCATTGATAGATGAATAACTTAGGTCAAGGTTTGAAAAATACCTTTCAATAGTGATTCAAATCAAATATATATCATTAAGAGCAAAGATATTCATCATACATTGATCATCAGCTTGTTCAAATACAAAATATTAAAGAAAATACATACAAGCTTGAGGAAGACTACATCTACCCTTGATACAAAAGAGTTTTGCTATCCATCACCATGGTAGCTTAAGCAATAATTAAGAAAGAAAGCTCTACTAGTATCAAAGTCGAAAGATCGAGGATTGATGCTCCAAAGCTTTGATTTTTACCCTTTTTGGACTTCTAGAGCTTCTTGACCTAAAATATCTTAACCAAATCTGAAAAATGGGGTTGTTTGTGAAAATATCTATAAAGTTACCTTTTATACAAGTTCCATAAAGTGCCACCCGCGCTAAGCCCATGCAGAGCTCGCTTAGCGCGGTCAGTAACATTACTGGCAAAATCCTAGAAAGTGCGCTTAGTGCGATGGATTGGGCTAAGCACGGTTTGGCACCCTTAGCTATTGTCACTGATAAAAAACCGCGTTGCAAACCAGGCTAAGCGCGAAACCGTACTGCAGATCGGGCTAAGCTGAGCTGGCTCGAAAAGTTTGTCAAAATCTCTATTCCACTTGCATTTCTTCCTCCATAGGCTCCAAGCATCCATTCAAGTGCTAAAACCTACAAAAATTCACCCATTTGGTCACCTAACAAGTATTTTACTAGAATAAGCTTAAAATTACTTATTTACACTAAAAACTATAATTTTATCACTACTTCACCATGAAATCAATTGAAAAGGGCCATAAAATACTATCAATTATATACACAATTTGGCCCTTAACAACTCTCCCCAACTTAGGATTTTGTTTGTCCCTAAACAAAAGTTTGACAAACACAAAGAAAACCCCAATATAACAAGCAAGAAATCGGAACCAACAAGTTTTTAGAACAACAACAATTTCATGGTTCAAATGTAAAAGCAAAAACAAGATGAAACTTACCACTACTCTAAACAAAGCATGAGGATGAAACAATTGCTAAGCGCACAACACAAATCAAAAATTTGAAAGCAATACACACTCAAAAAATGAATCACACCTAAGCACACATTCATCCTTTGATGAAAAATACATGAGGTTTTTTTCCTCTCGCCAAACAATCCTGCAAACATCCGGATCAAATTATGTATTCATCAAACACATACATTAATTAGTACAAAAGCAAGATCCACACGGACTTTCAAAGGTTGTAATTTAGCTTGGGTTACAAGGAAGGGTCATTTATCAAAGTCATTGAAACTAAAATGCCTAATCCTATAAGAGCATTAACTTTTCAAATTCTTACACAATCCAAGACCTTAACCCTCTTGTTTTCTTTTATTTTTCATAATTCCAACCTTGAGTTCAATTGTTGGCATATTTCATGCCCTTTTTGCTTTCTTTTTCGAACTCTTATTTTCATTGTTTTTTTTTCCTCTTTTTCTACTCTTTTTTTACCACTTTCTTTTTCACAACGCATCAACCTACCTCTTTCTCCCCAGCTTTGGATATAACCCAATATGGTGACAAGAATGCTCTCACACAACTAAGGCAAGGAAACACAAAAGCAACCACACTTTATGGTTGAGGTTCAAAGGTGTCACAAAGTTCAAGGCTCGCTAGTTGCAAAGGGATATTCACAACAGAAGGGGATTGATTATGATGAAATTTTTAGTCCGGTCAATAGACACAATTCTATCAGAGTAGTATTGGCCTTGGTAGCCAACAGGAATATGCATTTAGAGTAGATGAAT
Organism: Lathyrus tuberosus; assembly: GCA_022829125.1. Taxonomy (NCBI): domain Eukaryota; kingdom Viridiplantae; phylum Streptophyta; class Magnoliopsida; order Fabales; family Fabaceae; genus Lathyrus; species Lathyrus tuberosus. Next base: position 1,875,213 of record JALAZF010000535.1, read on the forward strand.
GTCAAAACACATTTCGTCCATGGTAATCTAGAGGAGCAAATCTACATGGAGCAGCAAGAGGGATTCATTGATACTAGGCATGACAGACTTGCTTGCAAATTAAAGAGGTCTTCGTATGGCTTGAAGCAGTCTCCAAGGAAGTAGTAAAAGCGCTTTGATTCATACATGCTCCGGATTGGCTATAGAATATGTGATTATGTTTTTTGTGTTTATGTGAGGAGCCTTGATGATGTCTCTTTTATTTTCCTGTTACTTTATGTGAGGAGCTTTGATTCATACATGATGTAAATGATTTAAAGATCAAGTTGGGTAAGGAGTTTGATATGAAGAATTTGGGTACTGCAAAGAAGATTCTTGGGATGGAAATTCACAAGGACTGATGAGCTAATATTTTATGGTTGTCTTAGAAAAACTATACTAAAGGTGTTTTGAGCAGATTTGACATGAGAAAAGCAAAGCCTGTGAATACTCCATTGGCGAATCATTTTAAGCTCTCTTTTGAACAATTTTTGAAGACTGACTCAGAGATTGAAGATATGTCTAAAATTCCTTATTCTAGCGTGTCATACCCCAAATTTTGACCACTAAGATTTCCCATCATTGTGAAAATCATCATCACAATATGGAGGAACCATCATACTTCATCAGTCTCCCCAAAGATGGGTGAGCATCCACTACAATCAAAATTAGGGTTTCAAGCCCTCTCAGAGCCTTAGACAAAGGATCAATCAAGTAATGACATGATCTTCAACTTGTCTAACCTCTCAAACATCCACAATGGACCAAAAGGACTCCCACTTCAAGGATCAAGCACAAGGCTGCTCCCTTCTAGGTGGATCAAGTCTCAAGATCGCCAGTGTCACCAAATTAGGGTTTTGGTCGACCAGGGCCTCCAGATGGAAAATTTTCATCTGGGTACAAGCCAATGATCCAAAACATAACCTAATATACTTCATGGGACCTCATGGACCCAATCATCAAGTCAATTTTGCCTCAGGGGATGCATTCATCAAAAATCAGGAATTAGGGTTTCTTGACCTAATTCACCCCTAAGTTGACTTTTAGGGAAAATCATGAACCAAGACCTCAAGACATGATTTGAGGGTCTCTAATATACCATATTGATCCATTTGGAACAATGGATTATTCCAAGAAGTTTGAGCAACAAGTCTCAATTTCATATGCACCACAATTAGGGTTTCGCGAGGAAAGTCAACTGTAACTTTGACTTTTGACCAGGACATGCTCCCAAGCCCTAAGACATGATTCAATATACCCTATGACACCCATGGAACATGTCCATCAAGTTTGATTTAGGTCAAGGACATGATTTCATGAAGAATTGCACAGTTTGGAATTCATCTGATAAAAAGTCAACTGTGCACAAAAGTCAACTTTGACTTTTTTGATATTTTTCATCAAAATGGATTTTTAACCCTAAAATGATGTTAATGTATGATTTGAATCATCATTCATCAAGAAAAATCAAAGAAAGTGGGATAACTTGTAAAAGGGGTAACCATAAAAACTTAGAAAAATTTCTAAGTTATGGAAAAAGTGACACTAATGTGCCAACTTTTGAGGATCATAACTCCTAAACCACAAGGCCATTGTTCCCCATTCAAAGCTTGATTTTTAGATCTCATTGCCCTCTACAAAAGCTTCATACTAACCTATGTCCAAATTCCTCATGGATTTTGAGTTATGGAGTGATCAAAATCAAGAAAAGTCATTTTGTTCCAACATTTAGTGAAAATTTCACTAAGTCAGATTTTACCTTACTTTTTTCCAAATGTAGGGGGATTTTTCACTTGGATTCAAAAGAGCTCAAAACCAAACATGTTCAAACAATTGTTGTATCATGTAAAGGCTTTCCAAAATGGCCAAGAACATTACCAAATTCAATTTGAGTCATGAGATATGACATTGGCAAGTTGCCTTGCTGAAATCTGCCAAGGCAAGGCAGAGTTTTACACTTTTGGTCGATTTGCCAAAATCAGCCAAATCCAAATGCTCCTATCCACTTGGACACCTCTGAGGATTGAATCTAAAGGGGAGAATCACTGAGCCAAGCCTCCAAAGTCTTTGGAACAAGAAATAGCATGTTGAACCTAAAATTGCCAAAATAGGGACAAGACTCCAATTTTGGATTGGAGCATTCAATGGAAGCATCAAGGTGGCATGAACTGAGCTCTTAGCAACTGAATTCAGTCAATACTTATCCAAGACCAAGGGGACCAGCAGCCTGTGCCCTAACCTCTAGTCAATGGCTAGAGGAGACTTGGATTTTCATTTGCCAACATTGGCCAAACCTACTCAGCAGTTGCCATTCACTATTCTTTGCAAAATAAACTTGCTCTACTATAAATAGAGCTCAATTGTGATCAGTTTGAGTACACCAAAGCCATCAAACAGATGCTTTCCTCAAAATCTCTTCTTTCACTCCAATTTTGCCTTCTAAGGCAAGTCACTATCGGGTTTTGAGTTTGAGAGCTTTTCCAATCAAACCAATCACACACACACACACACACCTCATATACATCATATAGAAGTGATCCAAACACTCACATAACATCTGGAACACAGATTTCACAAAATCACCAGCCAATTGCTCAAGTTCTTGACAGATTTGCAGTTGGGGTACCATCTCAAGTTCCAGATCATTTCAATCCATTCCAAGCATTCATACACACTCCATGGCACCTAGGGAAGCTATCCAGATCATTGGAACCTAGCTGTAACACCTCCAACACAAATCACGATCACCAGCTGCAAGTGGTCAATACTTAATTTTTGAAGCATTAATCCAAGATCACAATTTGTTTTCCATATGTTAAACAATTTTGATCATTTTAATTGAATTTTTATTCAATTAAATACATCTTTGAAAACAAATTAGGTTTTGGATTAATTCAACCCTCATAAATCATTTTCAAAACACTTTGGGCCTCTAATAGAGTGTAAGACCCAATCCTTTTTTGACCAAATCATTTTTGGGCCTCAATGTATTGTATAAGTCCCGATACCGTCAAAACAAACGGCGCGATCGTCGCCTTTTCAAAACAAAAAAACCATTTGGGCCTACCCTCGAGTAGTAAGACCCATTTATTTTCTTAAAACTCACTTGGGCCTCTATTAGAGTGTAAGACCCAACCCCCTTGTATAGAAAACTTTTTGGGCCTCATTCGTTGTATAAGTCCCTCTGTACATTTTCAAATAAACGACCCGATCGTCGCCAGTTTAAAATTAAACATCTGGGCCTCTCCTTGAGCTATAAGACCCATTCAAAACTTTTGGGCCTCTCCTTGAGCTATAAGACCCATTCAAAACCTTTGGGCCTCTATTAGAGTGTAAGACCCAACCCCCTTTTAACCAAAAACAATTTTGGGCCTCAGATATTGTATAAGCCCCTTTGCATTAAAAGAAAATCTCGGCGCGATCGCCATTTTAAACGAAAAATCATCTGGGCCTACCCTCGTGTTATAAGCCCCACTCTTTTTCTTTAAAACTTTTTGGGCCTCTTGAGAGAGTGTAAGATCCAACCCCTTTGTACAGGAAATAATTTTTGGGCCACAGTCACTTGTATAAGTCCCTCTGTGCAAATTCAAACAGTGCGCTCACTGATAAAACCCTGGGCCTCTCCTTGAGCTGTAAGCCCCAAAATCTTTCTTTTTCAAAGCACTTTCTCCTTTGATTTTGAATATACTGTTGTTTTCAATCTTTCTTTGTTGAACAACTAACCAAACAACATGGAAGCTCTACAACCGAGTAAGTGTTTATATGCTTTCATTTACCGCTTTCATATACATATAACTGTATTGTGGGGCTGTTTCGCTGTAAGTCTTCTTTCATAAACTCATATCAACTGTGTAATAATAGTATAGATATTTAGAGTTTCCCCGGCAACTACGTCTAGCATTAAGCCCGTTGATCACTCTTAAATAGTCAAAACTAGATCCCCATAGGATTACCAGACACAGTCTTCCCTCCTCTTGGGGGTTAAACAATATGGAGACATGAAAGGCAGCATTCTCGGTGAACCCTTTCATAGACTGTCACTCGTAGAAGTTGTCAAAGAAACTCTACTCCCCAGAGATGATCTCTTCTCCGTGAATTGCATCTCTTGAGTTTCTTCCAAATTCTCGGACTTTCCTGGCTTGATCTATTCTCGGTGAATGGCATGTCTTGAATTTCTCGGGGTTTGGGGACCCACAGGCTTCTTAAAAGCACTTGTCAAGAAACTCTATTCCCCAGAGATGATCTTTTCTCCGTGAATGGCATCTCTTGAGTTTCTTCCAAATTCTCGTACTTTCTTGGCTCGATCTATTCCTCGTGAATAGCCTGTCTTGAATTTCTCGGGGTTTGGGGACCCATCGGCTTCTTAAAAGCACTTGTCAAGAAACTCTACTCCCCAGAGATGATCTTTTCTCCGTGAATGGTATCTCTTGAGTTTCTTCCAAATTCTCGAACTTTCCTGGCTTGATCTATTCCTCGTGAATTGCCTGTCTTGAATTTCTCGGGGTTTGGGGACCCACGGGCTTCTTAAAAGCATCGACCTCCTCTTGGGCATTGTTCAAGGACCCGCAGGCTTCTTAAAAGCAACCCCGCATCCTCTTGGGCTTCGTACAAGGACTCGTCGGCTTCTTAGAAGTATTCACAGCCTCCTCTTAGGCTTCGTATAATGATCTCTTCCTCCGGGAATGATAGCCTCCTCTCGGGCTTCGTACAAGGACCCGTCGGCTTCTTAAAAGTTTCCAGCCTCCTCTTGGGCTTCGTAAAAATTGTCCCGACGACCTCCTAGAGGTATAGGAACATAACTTAGTCACCTTCATAGAACAGTCCTTTCAAAGAGTCTACTACTGTTTCTCAAAGCATAGTACAAAAGATGAAACTCTAGACACAGACAGTCTAATATCCTTGAGTCTCAAAGACATTCTCAAGTGACCCCTTCGTTAAATAGGAAGAAAACCCGTAGACTCGGACAGTCTCAATACCCTTCGGATTTCCCACTTCCTTAAAGAACAGGAATAACCCTGATCCTCGAATCAAAATCCCTGAGTGCAAACATTGCTCATATAAGAACTGATTTTCTCTTTCAAAATCAGTATACTAGACCTGTCACTTAAATGAAACACCGCCATAGCTTCCTCTTGGGCTTTGTACAATGATTCTCCCCAGCGGAGTCAAACAACGTTTAGCCTCTCTCTCGGGCTTTGTACGAGACACATAAGAGACTCCCTCGTCGAGTCAATCACCCCTTTCGCCTCCATCTCGGGCTTTATACGAGATACAAAAGGTTCTTATTGAGCCAAACAAATTTTAGCCTCCATCTCGGGCTTCGTACGAGATACAAAAAACTCTCTTGTTGAGTCAAGTAGCCTCCATCTCGGGCTTTATACGAGATACCAAAAGATTCCCTCGTTGAGTCAAAACCTTTTAGCCTCTCTCTCTCGGGCTTTGTACGAGACACATAATAGCCTCCTCTTAGGCTTTATATAAGAAAACCACTAGTTGATCCAATCAACCTTTTAGCATCAAAGTTGTGCCCCGTTCACAGTACACAAACATCAACAACTCCTTCATCTAATTGCTGTAAGCGGCAAGCCTCTGGATCATCTACATCCATGCCACTGTCCCTCTTTTAGCATGAGAAATTACTAAGGAAAGATAGCATTGCTCTACACTGAGTTAAAGTCTTCTCCTTCAGGTTAAAATCCCCTTTAAAGGAAATTATGGCATTGCCGGATTCACAAATCCCGGTTAAAGTAATTCTCCTTTATAAACAGTTGTGACATACAGACCCTCTTTAGGGATGACAAATTCTCTCTAAAGACACCATCTTTAGCTTCACATCTTGGGCTTCGAACAAGATACAAATAAACTCTTCAGCTTCACATCTTGGGTTTTGAACAAGATACAAACTACCTTTCGCTTCACGTCTTGGGCTTTGAACAAGACACCAAAACAACCATTTCCTCCCATAGAATAGGAGGAACTACGAACGCTCTGATTTCCCTGTTTCGGTATACGGGAATATGTAGGCATAAGATTGAAAGAAAAGATCTTAGCGAGCACACTAAACAAAAACCCAAAATCCCATACTCTCACATATCTATCAAGAAGCATCCGTCCTAACATCTAAACCTCCCGCCACTTTTAAAAAAATAAACCCGATAGAGACCCCGAATCTTTGTAGCATCTGTAACCTAACAGACCGCTGTTTAACCTCAGTTTGCAAGCAGGGTTAATTTGAGACATCTATTTCCCTTCCTTCATCAACTTTAATAGGATAAAAAATGAATCGAGCTGTAGACACCAAAGAGCGATAGCGCTTCGCAACCGCGTCCAAAATCGCTCGCTACATAGCGCAGTTAGTTATTTGATGTATGTTATGGTATGCACTAGACCAGATTTGGCACAAGTAGTTAGTCAAGTATTCAAGTTCATGTCCAAGCCAGAGAAGCAACATTGGGAAGTAGTCAAGTGGATCCTAAGACACTTAAAGGGTACAACAGATCATGGTATCATATTCAGGAAAGAGTGGGGTGTTCCATTGATATGTGGATTCTGACTATGCAGGTGATCTTTTTGATAGGATGTCTACAACGAGTTATGTATTTACTCTTGCCGAGGGACCTATATAATGAAAATCATCAGTTCAATCCATATTAGCTATGTCTACAACTGAGACAAAATACATGGCAGTAGCTGAAGTTGCCAAGGTGGAGTTCAGTTGCATATAGTCAGAGTGCTATCTATTTGGCGAACAATCATGTGTATCTTGTTAGGACCAATCATATTGATGCGATGTTCCACATGACCAAGGAGTTGTTGGCATCTTGACAAATATTACTTCAGAAGGTTCACACTTCAGAGAATGCAGCTAATATGTTAACCAAGCTAGTCACCAGTGACACGTTCAAACACTATTTGAACTTATTACATATTTCTCAGTGTTAAGCAGCAGGTGTACCTCCTCAGTTTCCAGGACGAATCGTTATGCAAAAAGTCTTCATAGGGGTTTGATATTCGTCAAGGTGGAAATTGTTGAATATGTCTCATATTGTTGAGATAATTATGAGTTGTTGAGATAACTATAAGTTGTTGAGAGTATAACTCATACCGGTGAGATAATTATCGGTTGTTTAGAAAGCTATAGGTTGTTGAGAGAATAACTCATATTGTTGAGATGATTATGGGTAAATATGGTCGTTTGTTGAGAGAAACTAGGAATTAGGGTTTTAGATAAACTAAAACCTCTTATTATATATATGGCTTGTAACACTGTAATCTACTAGTAGAAGACCCGTGCGTCCGCATCGGTAAATTCATTCATATCTTAGATCATTTGACAAGACTTGGTTGTTGTTTTGATATATAATTGTTATTATAAAATCACTAATAACTGCAAATATTAAAAAATAAATACGTAACAAATCACGAACATTATAAATCAAATATGTATAATAACTATAAATATTTATAAATATCATTAATAGTTATAAATATTTAAAAATATTTGGTTGATTAAAAAAGGTATTGTGGTGATAATGACCCGTGTAAATAGTGAGTTTCAGTGATAAAATATACAGGAGATGGTAAAATTTACAAATATCACTCTCATTGTTTCCTTATAATACAATAATAAATTGATAGTTTGAATGATAAATTTAATAATTTATAGTACATTGAAAGTAATATTTATACAGTGAGATCTAATTGGTCGTGTCCCGTGCGACAATAATATTAATTCAATCTTATTTTCAACATTACACGTACTTTAAGCAATGTTGCATATGACCAAATATTTAACAAATCCATCAATTGAATCATTTTAGATAATAATATAAATAAGCAATGGTTGTATTGAATAAAAACTGTCAATTATTTTGTTCAAGAATTTCCCTTAACTAATTATTTTGTAAAATTGGTTTATGAAAAGTGAACTTGATATTTTGTAGATGCAATGCTACATAGCATGTTGTAGCTACTCCATACATAATTAAGAACCAATAAACATTCGTACGGGCTTGCGCATTGTCGCTTGTAATTTGATTTTGAATGTTGTAGTTAAGAAACAGTAAAAATGGTTATTAAATAGTTTATCAGTGGTATCTTATTTAGGATCCCATAACCATTATAATAAAAAAATTAGGAACTCCTACAAAATTAAGAACCTGTAAACATTATAATAGATCTGTAACTCCATAAAGTGTAGATAACAGTGGAAAGCCAGACCTAATACAAATCATGCCTCAAGTGGTCACACGGTCGTTGTCCTATAACTCCATCAAATTGTACAGCCCATAAGAGAATTTTGTATTGCAAGAACCACTTATCTTTTACATGGAATGGTAATGTAAATCGTTTCACTTAGCACTGTATTCTCGAGGGAGTCAACAAAAATAATTATTGAAGGTGTTCTTTACATGAAAATAATCAAATTCACACTGCTAATTCAAATAAAAATATATATTTTTTCATTAACACTAAGGATAAAGCTATTTTATAGGTAATATAATGACTATGCTAAAAAATTCCAATAACATTGATAAAGTTCCTAGGAGCACTAAATCACATGTTTACATCCATTGAACATGATTTTTACTTTTAGAAATAACTATTGCAAATAATGTGATCACTGTCTTGAAATAAGCAACCAATCTAGAGAACCATAGGTTACAAATTTGGAACATCCTTTCATTTAGTTAATACTTCTACTACTAAGAAATAAGCCACCAATCTAGAAAACCATCTGTTACATATTTGGAACAATAGCTTGATAAGTACTTCTATATATGTCATAGTTCCAAAAGGTTTTATTTTCATCATATCAGTAGTTAAGATGGTAAAAAACAGATAGCACAAACTATTCTACAGGAACATGACCTTCATCTAACAGGTTTATTGGTCCTTTTGCTAGCTAATTTGAAGAGAACCACTACAGGCGTGGTCTTAGTGACTGCATCCATCGCGAACAGCTCGGGGGAATCAATTCTTACACCAGCATTGAAAGAGGTTAAATCTCACATGAAATTAATGACAGTGTACCACCTTCCCACTGCAAAAGTTGGCACTTAAAACATATATAAAACACTAAAGGTGGAAAGAAACACAAACTAATCTCAAGAAATAGTCTAACATACTCCAAGATAAAACTAATTCTATAAGATAATCTTAGAGGATATCATGATATTATAACATATTTTCAAACTTCTAGAGCTTCCTCACAAGCTAAAGTATATCTTATAAGCTTTAACCTTGTTACAAATGGACTCTTCCAAAACATGACTTGTATAATTCATTCCTATGTATTCATTTGTAAAACTTGACTTGTAAAGTAGTTAAACAGAAAAGCAAAATAACAAAGTGTCGAAGTAGTTATTGTTAAAGTTAAATTTTTTTTAATGATTTTTCGATTATGATTTATTGACTTTGCAAACACTTTTTATGCTGATAGTTTATATGAATTAAACTCATATATCATTTTAGTCGCTGATCTTGTCCAATATATTGAGGGAAGCGACAAATAGATTATAATTTTAAATAGCTATTGCAGCTAGTGAATTTTCTACGTATTATCGTCGATGTGGTTTGAATTAATTTTAAATTTGTAATTCATTCAAAATTGTAATATGTGTTTTTTATAATGAATTTTTTGAACAAAAATGACTTCTTTCTAAAATGAATGATTTTGTTTTTTATTTTACATAAACTAAAAAGTTGTAGAAATAAAAAGGGAAAAAGAGTAATTTTACTAAAATGTATTTACGGCGTATTGATATATTGACTTTTATCATAAATATTAAGTAAAAAATATCGAGTTAAAAGTGACTTAAATAATGTTAGTTAGAAGTCACAGTTTAAAAAAATAAATGTTGTTTTAAAAATAAAAAATATTAGAAAGTAGCAGGCAAAATCTATTAGTTTATATAGAATTTAAAATATATGTAACTTAGAAAGTAGCAGGCAAAATCTTAAAGAGTTGTAGTTTAGTTGCAAATGTTTCATTTCACCGTAAATCCAATCATGTTTCATCAAATTGTAGTTTAGTTGCAAATGTAACCTAGAAAGTCTTAATCTTTCACCTCCTTTACAAATAACAACCCTTTTAAATAATAACCGCTTCGGTTCCCTTTTCCACTTATAAATAAGTGAAATCTTCTCCTCAATTCGCTTTTTCCCGTTCTTTGTCTTCTGAAAAACCACTTATTTTATACAACTTCATCTTCTTCATTTCTTCTCTAAATCATCTGCAAGTAACCATGTCTTCTTACACAGCTCCTCAAGGAACCAACACCAAGAACAAAGACTCCCAGAAATCCAAAAGTTTGCCACCCGTTCACAGAATCCTTGGTCCAAGCGTCGTGGGGAATCAACAATACGTACCAGAACCTCCCAATGAAGAAGAAAAAAAAGACGTATTTATCAATCACATGTATTAATCCCCATCCTCATTTCTGGTAAATCCCATGCAATCCTAGGACCTTTACCTGACTTAAGTTTAGATCCTTTAAAAGTAAAATAATTTTTCCCAGCTTATCATCGTTATAAACCAATAGCTAATGGAGTTAGGCCTAGGACTGAACAAGAAATAACCATAGATGAAAAATCTAAGGTAGATGGTCAAGGGTCACCTTCAACTATAGCCTCTAGGGATGCCATAAATCTAGAGTATATGAACAACTTTAGGACTTTTAGGTCTTGCCCCCTATCGAAAGACCCATTCGACTACTTATATTGGTTAGCAAAAATAGAAGCAGTCAAATATGAGGATTAGAAATCCATGGGCATTTTCGACCTTATCCAGCTGTCGAAAGTAGGACCTGGATATTGTCCATCCATGATTTTAGCTTCCCTTTACTTTTGGGATAGTACCTACAACAACTTTCACCTTCCTTGTGGAATGGTCACCCCCACCCTCTTCGACATAGGTGCCATAACTGGTCTTAGTCCTCTCGGGGTGGATTATGATCCCAACCTCCTAGCTGACGATTCCATAGGTTTCGACATTAGTAAAGTTGCCTTTACTTCCTACATCAGGTACTATCATGACAAGGAAACTATTGAAGTCTCTGATCAAGAGCATGTGGTCTTCCTAGCTTTCTGGCTATCGAGGTGCGTCTTCTGCTCCAGGTCTCTCCAGGTGGTGAAAAGATACATCACTATGGTGAATCAACTCCATGCTGGACACAAACTATGCCTTAGCGAAATCATCCTAGCCAACCTGTATGAATCCCTTGGCGAAGGAGTCACTTTATTAAAGAATATTAAGACGAAGGGAAGTCTTCTGTTGTCGGGACCATTCTGGCTCCAACAACTGTGGCTAAATGCCACATTCGAGGCTTCTCTTTCTAATAAAAACCCTGTAGACGAAGGAATTAGGCTGTCACTGCTGACACCCAATGATGAAGGTCTGAGCCTCCAGTAAAAATTCACTAGTTAAGTTATGATGTTTTCCAAACGTCATAACTTCACACCTAATATGGCCCCTTTTGCAAGCAGAAAAGTTGGACCAGAATGGTTCACTAGGAAGTCCCCCTTGAGTCGAAAGCACAAGAGGCGGAATTTCTCAATGTATGGGAATCCTTTCTAACCCCCAGGCTTCTAGCCTCCAGGATCAACCCATCAAAACTAAAAATCTCACTTGTTAACTACCAACCCAATCTGGTATCTCGACAGTTTGGATTAATTCAAATAAAACCCAAACCTCTTTTTTCAAAGAAAGGTTCCATGATACACTACAACATGACCCATAATGAAGCCGAGTGTACAAAACTGCTGGGAAATACTCAGACTTGGTCGAAATCCAACCGGTGGCTTTCAAACCCAGCTTCCTCTGTACTAAAGAGTTTGATGACTGGTTGAGGGATTACTACAATTCACAATTCTTCGACGTGTCTTTTTTTACTCTTCAACTGACCAAAGCTTTCGCCCTTATACAGGACAAATCAAAGAAAGGTACTTCAAGACACATCAAAGAAATTCAAGCATTCCAGAAGTACTTTGAAATTGTCTATACGCCCAACGAACTTAGTCGAACCATTAGCGAAGCAGCCGTTACTTTGAAAGAAAAATTTACAAGGAAACTAGATGAGTTAAAACTACATTCATACGTTCGACCAGATCAACGTTATAAGTTAGCTTTTAATATCTATCCACCAAAGTTCCCTCGTCTACCGTCTGTTGAATTTGGTGTGGCTTTTATCCCTTCATTTCCAGACTGGTTCGTCTGTGGGAATTTTATGAAAAATCTTCGCGAAGACTACCAAAAACGTGCTAAGCGAGTGGTTCCGACTAAGTACACTTTGGACAATTTCAAAGGCCACCTTCATATTGGCATAGAACATGTTCGCGTGGAATCTCCTATATATGAAGGTGTGGAATGGGAAGATATTCAACACTACTTCCTTTTATGTATATATGTTTTCTTCTTCTTAGCTCATATTTAACTTTTCCCTTTTTTCCTCTCTTTTTCTGAGCTACAAAAATTCCTGCTAAGAAATCTACTACCGACGAAAGGTCAACTGCAGAAGACGAAGAAGACCAAAAGGACATAACCAAGAAACCCGTGGCGAAGGTATGGTTTCTCCTTTTCCTTGATTGTTATATATATATATATATATATATATATATATATATATATATATATATATTATTTTCGCCATCTAAAATGTATTAGCGAAATCCTTTTTGCAGGGAAGTCGAAAACCTCCTTCGACTCCAAATAAAAGAAAAGAAGTGGAACCTGAGCTTCACGTTATTGAATCTGACGATGGTGACAATTCGCCTGACCAAGCTAAACCTTCGAAGAAGAAGAAGAAACCATCGAAAATCTAACAACCCAAACCTTCTACTTCCAGAGTATTGGAAATGAGTGCTCCTACCCCTCACAAAAAGCCCGTCGAACAAACCACTCTAGCCCCAGCAGAAAGTGAAAACTCTAGTCTTAAGATTGAAATTCCAAAGGTATGTTCTCTTTTTCGAATTTCGACGTTTACAGCCACTTTCACTCATAATAAAATCTTAACTTATTAATTTTTCAGGTTATCGTTGATACTCATGGAAATCCTCTCGTCCAAGTTCTTCCCAAAACAAGCAGCGATCCAACCTACGCTCCAACAAGCCTCTCAAAGCCTTCCCCAAAGGATTCGACCAAAGAGTCTGCTAGTGAAGTGAATCAGTCCACCGACGCTTATGCGAAACTTCCCAAGATCAACACCACAATCCCATCTCCTGACGAGATCGAAGAGGAAACTGGTCTTGAGGAAGATATTTTAGTTGATGTTGGTGGGGACACTGTGATGCCCAATGCAGAACTCACTATGGAAGACAATCCTGAAGACAACTCCCATATAGACCCAGAAGATGATAATGAAGAGAAGGATGAGGATGTTGAAGCTGATGACAAAAAGGAAGAAGAAAAAGATGGCGAAAGGCAAACAACTCCAAAGGCTGTTGCTGGTGAAGAAGGGAGAAAGGACAAGGAAAACCTTGATGGTTGTCCCAAAGATGTCTCAACAAACACTCTTCGACCAGTTTATCTCATGAAGAACTTGAAAACTAGAAGGTGCAAAAACCACTGGAGTATCTGAAGGCTATGCTTGGTACACGCTACAATTTCCGTGACACCACCACCAGCGGTTCTACCACCTCAGGGACTCTTTCTAGTGAAAAATCAATGGATGAAGTGCTAACCCAGATTCGAGAAAAAATCCTCAACATAGACTTGTTTCAACTCCTAGAGAAGGATTCCTCTGCCCAATTCAACCTGAAAAAGCTTTTAAAACAAGTTAATGTTCTGGAAGCTCCCCCTGAAGTGACTGACGTTGTTGTAGATCTGACCACACTGATTGACCTTGTGGTGGTAGATTTTAACCGACTTCAAGATTACTCGACAAAACTTGAAAATAAGTCGGTTACTCAACTTGCTGAATGGGATGCCGCCTCAAATTCTACCATCAAGGTTACTGAACTGGAGAATACTTCTGAACAGAACAAGAAAGAGGAAACAAGCTGCGATGAAAACATTCATAAATGGGAGAATCAAATCACAATCCTTCAATGAAAAATTTCTCAGGCCAAAAAGCGCAAAGAAGAATTGCAAAAACTCAACCAAGACGAAATGGCTAAAGAGCTTGAAGTTGGGATGCATCACGTCGAAAAAGCTCAAAAACTTGGCAAAGAAATCGAAGAACTTTTGACTAGCAAAGCCCTCTGCGAACGTCGCCTTATGATTCAGAAGTCCAAGTTCGAGAAACTGAAGAAGTTTTCCCCTGTTTGAAACACTTGTAATTTTATTTGGCCCTTTGAGGCCTAATTTTGTAATGACTTTAAGCCATATTTTTGGAGAAAATAATTTTAATTCACCAAGTCGGTTGTTTCCTTTGCATGATTATTCGACTCCTATCTTTACCTCTTGCAATGCAGGCTTATATTTTTTCAAATATTTTCCGTTTATTTTTAGTATTCGCTTATCTTTATCTAATTCTTCAACTTCATATGCACCGTTTGAAAACACTTTAATAATTTCAAAGGGCCCTTCCCATTTAGGGGACCATTTCCCCATAAATCTGTCTTTTCGATCCATGGGAAGAATAACTTTCCAAACGAGATCACCAATAGAAAATATCTTGCTTTTCACTCTTTTATTATAGGATTTTTCCACCCTTTCTTTCTTCCTTTTTAATAATTCTAGCGCATTTAACCTTTCTTCGTCTAAATCCACCAGTTCATCTATCATCATATTCCAATACGAGTCTGATGGAATCTCATGATGCCTTTGGACCCTTGTCGACTGTAAATATATCTCGACCGGTTGAACTGCGTCATGACCGTATGTTAATCGAAAAGGCGTAGCATTTGTAGCTTCCTTAGAAGAGGTTCGACAGGCACACAGAATTTGGTCCAAAGTTTTGTGCCAATTCTTTGGCTTCCTTCCCACAAGTTTCTTTATCAAACCAATTATAACCTTATTCGCTGCTTCAACTTGCCCATTGGCTTGAGCATAGTAAGGCATCGATGTGCGAAGTTTGAACCCCGTTTCTTTCGCAAAAGCTTGCATATTTTTACCAGTAAAAACATATCCTTGATCTGTTGTTATAGTCTCTGGGATCTCGAACCTATAAATAATGTGTTTTTGAATAAATTTGATCACATCCTCTTGATCCATATTTACTAATGGTATGGCTTCGATCCATTTTGTGAAATAGTAAACACCTACAAAAATAAACTTCTGATTTTTTGATGATGCTGGTCGAATTTCTCCAATCAAATCTAAAGCCCAACCCCTAAAAGGCCAAGGCTTTACTATAGAATGCAACTCGCTTGCAGGAATGTGTTGTATCCCTGCATGCATCTGGCATTCTTGACATCCTTTCGCGAATTCGACGCAATCTTTCAACATGGTTGGCCAACACATTCCTTGTCGAAACAACAACCACTTCATTTTATGGCCTACCTGATACGCACCGCATGCCCCACTTTGTACATTCAACAGGGCTATGTATGCCTCAGATTCACTCAGGCACTTGAGTAATATCCCCTCAGGAGTTTTCTTAAGTAATTCATTACTCAAAATAACATAACTCAAAGCTCGATACCTGATTTTCCGTTCGATCGTTCCTGTGAGATTTTGTAGATACTCTATTATGGGCTTCCTCTAGTCTTCAATTATCAAACTATTTATGTTAAAAATTTCAAAATTTTCTTCGTCAGCGTATCCTAGCTTTACTGTTTCCAAATCTGATGGGGATAATCTGGCTGACACGACTCTTCCCCTAACCTCAATGGCTTTTTGCAGACTTTGCTTTGATATTTTGTAGCCAGAAGCAATTTGCGCTAAGTCATTTGCCTCCTAGTTCTTTATTCGAGGGATATGTCGAATCGTTACCATATCGAATCTTTTCAAGAGTCGATTGGCTATTACAAAATACACGATCAAATTTTCTTTGACATATTTGTACTCCTTTGTTATTTGTTTTATGACTAACTCTGAGTCGCCCATTATTTCGACTCGAGTTGCCCCCAATTCCAATAAAATTTCAAGTCAGGCTATTAAAGCCTCATATTCTGCCTCATTATTTGAACATATGCCTTCGACTTTATACTTGAATTTTTTTGAAATTTTATTAGGAGAAATAATTTGAACTCCTATACCAGTTCCATTTTTATGACTAGAGTCGTTGAAGTATAACTTCCATGGTTCTAGTTCAATGTAGTCCAAAACCTTTTCATATATAGCGTGGTCGACTATGAATTACCCACCACACGTCCTTTGACAGCTTTTAGAGGTAAGTATGTCAAAGAATACTCAGTTAGTGCTAACGCCCACTTTCCAATTTGACTGTGTAAAATTGGTTTGGATAACATGTATTTTATAACATCGAAATGAGAAGAAACGAAAACATCCACTGGTTTTATATAGTGCTTCAATTTCATACATGAAAAGTATAAACATAAACACAATTTTTCGACTAAATTATATCTAGTTTCCGCATCGTTCAAGACCCTACTGAGGTAATAAATGGCTCTTTCAACACCATTCTCATCCTCTTGAGCCAACATGCTCCCTAATGTCTTGTCCGACGCAGATATGTATAGCCTCATACTCCTACTTCTACAGGGTGACATCAAAATTGGAGGATGCGTCAGGTATTCCGTGATTTTGTCGAAGGCATCCTGCTGGGCTTGCCCCCATTAGAAGTCTTCTTTTTTCAGTCGAAGTAAAGGGGAGAAGGCTTGCGTCTTGCCACTGAGATTGGAGATAAACCTCCTAAGAAAGTTAATCTTGCCAAGTAGAGACTGCAATTCCTTCTTTGTAGATGGCACTTTTGTCTCAATTATTGCCTTGGCCTTGTTTTGATTTATTTCAATCCCTTTCTTGTGGACCATAAAGCCTAGGAAATCTCCCGCCTGCACACAAAACACACATTTGAGAGGGTTCATCTTCAAGCCAAACTTCCTCATCCTTTCAAAGGACTGTCGAAGATGGTCTATATGACTTTTTCCTGAAATAGACTTAACAACAATATCGTCAATATAAATCTGCATGAAAGTCTCAATGAAATCGTGGAAGATCGAATTCATTGCTCGCTGGTATGTTGCCCCAGCATTTTTTAAGCCAAAAGGCATCACCACCCATTCGTAGGTGCCTAAGGCTCCAGGGCATCGAAATGATGTTTTAGGACCATCTTCCTCAGCAATAAAAATTTGATTGTAACCAGAGTACCCATCAAGCATACTAAGGTACTCATGGCCTGCGGCAGAATCGACAAGCATTTCCGCCACTGGCATAGGATATTCATCCTTTGGGGTAGCAGAGTTCAAGTCTTGAAAATCTATGCATACCCTTAGTTTGCCATTTTTCTTTATCACTTGAACTATATTGGCAATCCATTCGACATACCTGGTCGTACGGATGAACTTGCATCTGAGGAGCCTTTCGACTTCTTCTTTAATCTTTGAAAGGATCACTGGTGCAAATCGCCTTGGAGTTTGCTTAACAGGTTTCCTCCCAGGCTTTATTGGCAGCTTTAGTTCGACCTGATTCTTATCCAGACCGGGCATTTCGTCATAGTCCCACACGAAACAATCCTTGAGTTCCTTCAGCAACTGGACTATTTTGACCTTGAGTTGGGGGCTGACTTTTGCACTAATGTAGGTTGGTCTTTTTACTGCCCCCGACCCCAAGTCGATTTCTTTGAGTGGATCCTGTGCCATCATCTTGATGTCTGCTGCTAATGGATCCTTCTCAAAACCCAAAGGTTCATCATTATAGATCGCGTCGAGCCTCTGGTTTTGCAATTCTCCCAGATCTTTGTCAAGTGGATCTGGATCAAAGTCCTTTCTAGGACCTTGTTGATCTGCTTCGATCTCGTTGGCTTCGACATCCATATACTTTACTTCGGCCTCTAAGGCCGCTATGATCTTGTTCTCGGCTATATAAGCCGTAATTTTCTCAAGAACCAGTGACTCACTCATTGTCACTAAATTCGCTCCCCCAGCCAATTGGTTGGATGTGTGAGGTTCCAAAAATATAATTCTCTTCTCCAACTACCTATCTATCCCACTGAAACCCATGGGTGGGATGAAGGTATAGGGAGCAAAAGGCGTTATCTGTTGGCGTCATGTCGAACGTTGCAGGACTACAAGGAGCTATATGAGCCAGATTTCTGTCAAAGCTTCACCTGTCGACCTGATTTATTTCGGCCAGAAAGTAGCTCTGGCCTGCCTCGATATTTTCGACAATCCCGTCGGTATGCCATATCGTTATTCTTTGGTGCATCGACGAAGGGACGACTCCTATGCGGTGTATTCATTCCCTGCCTAACAGCAGGTTGTAATTTGCCTTTAAGGCAATTACCATAAGGGGCCTTAGCAATGTAATTCTCAATAATCTTTCCGTCAAGATCTTCAGTGACCTTAACCAACACAACCTGGTTCACGAAGTCTTTAGTAACTTCGACCATGTTACTTTTGTCGGCGGAATCCTCATAAACCTCCACCATATTCACATTATTTTTGAAGCCATGAGCAACCTCGATCATATTCATATTGTTGTCGAAGCCTTCAGCAACTTCGACCATGTTCACCACGGATGGCTCAGCGTAGTGGGCTTCCGCCACTTGCAAAGGGTCTGAATCGATCTTCATCTGGGGCTTGGACTTGTCCCCGAATTTGAGCCTTCCTTCTCTGATTGCATTTTGTACTAGATCCCTAAAAAGGAAACATTGAGACGTTTTATGATCCAAAAAATTATGGTATTTTCAAAAACTTCTCTTTTTCTGCTGTTCTAAAGGAGGTGCTTTAGCACCAGGTGGTACAATCATTTGGCCATCCTTAACTAACAGATCAAATATTTCGCCACACTTTGTGACGTCGAACGTATAAGTTCTTTTGGGGAACTTGCCGTTCTTTTTCGATTCGATTGGGTTTTCCCATTCGACAGAGCCAAGACTTTGCAAGCATATGGCAGACCCTATTTTAATTCCGCCAGATCGACCTCATGTTCATCAAAATTCAATGATTTATCTTCGTCATCATCCTCACACACTCCGACATAGGCTACCCTTTCTTTTTTATTCTTGTTAGCCCTAGCTTTTTCGGCTATTAGTCGTTCGACCTGTCTAACCCTATCAGCCAATTGGGCCATGTCTCTTAAGTACTGGGTATCTAACTTCTTTCTAATTGAGTAGTCGAGGCCACCCGCGGACATTTCGACTAACTCATGTTCAAGCACCTGTGTAAAACACCTTGCTTTGAGCAACCTAAATCTATTCAGGTAGTCATCAATTGGCTCTGAGAACTTTCTCTTGACGCTAGCCAATTCCTTCAAACTTATCTTTGTTTGCCCCATGTAGAATTGTTCATGAAACAATCTCTCCAACTGGGTCCAAGTATGTACCGAATTTGCAGGTAGTGTGGTAAACCAAGTAAAAGCGTTTTTTGTTAGCGAACTTGGGAAATATTTCACTTTCAAATTTTCATTATTTTCTATTTCGCCCGCTTCAATCAAATACCGTGCCACGTGTTCGACAGTCGATTCACTAGTATCCCCTAAAAATTTCGTAAACTTGGGAACCTTCCATCTTGGGGGTAAATCTACCTGCAAGATATATTCAGATAAAGGGGAAGTATAACTGGGCCTCTGCAGGCCCACATTCATTCCATTTCGTACCATAATCCTTTCGACCATGGCTGCCAAATTATTTTCTACTGGCATATCGTTACATCGCATTTGTTGTATAATATTATTAGCATTTTGGTTTCTATTAACTAATGCTACCCTTGGCTCCTGTTGAATAGGAACTTCGACTTCTGGTTGTTCGACTACTTCTCCTTGGTTCAACACATTCGCCTGAGGGATGTCTGGTTGTCTTTGATTTATGGTGGGGTCTTCTTCGACGGCTACTCCTGCATTTTGAATTACACGTTCCCTTTGGAGAGGTTGAGGGACACCAAAGAAATCGGCGATACGCATCATTTGCGTTGCCAATTACTGGTTTGTTTGTGTAGTGTTTTGAATCAAGAGGTTAAATATAACCCCCATCTGTTGGGCTAGCATCTGAACCATATCATGGTTGCTTTCGTCGATTTGTTGCCTTATTACTGCTGCAGAATTATTAGTAATGTTTGGCATATATGTTTGATATCCCGTTCCTAAAGGTTGGCTAACCCTATCCATATGGTTTATACCAGAACCAGATCCTTGTAAAGGCGAAGTTACGTTTACCATTGGATCTGTAAATGCTGATGACGCATTATGTAAACTTGCCATCATTGATGTTGGCATTCCATATGGCTGTTCTCGATTTAGTGCAGGCATGGAAAAGCCGGGTATATAAGGCCTGAACATATTCCCTGATGGAGGAGGGGTCATTTGAGAAATTTGGGGTCCTATGGTAGAGAAATTAGGCGCACTCTGGGGAATTGAATGCGCTGGTGTCGAACCCGCTGTTGATGGCATGGCCTCTGATACTGATATTGAGGCCGTACTGCCCCCAATCGAAGGAATAGGGGGTGGCTCTCCATCATTTGTGGAATTCTGATTGTTTGGCGGATTTGGATTTGCCATTCACCTTACTTGTCTTATTCTAGATCTTTCTTCGTTATTTATGGCTATCTTACCACTTCTTAATCTCATACAACGAAATGAAGAAGGTTTCGTAAGAGTAATGTAAAAATAAAGGTTTTATGTTGTCAATAGCACAATGTCCCACTGGGCATGCCAATTTGTTTGCCTTGAAAATTAGCAAACAATCTCTGGTCTTCTAATTTATAAAAATTAGTTTACTTGCAGGATCGACCATACAAATCCTAGGACGAATGTGCTTTAATAATTTCGATAACACGTATGAAAATCAAATCCTTTATTTATTGTGTTCATCATCATTCTTATAAAGTAATACGATTTGGATGAAAATGATAAAACTTTGTTCTTTAAAAAAGTAACGAAAAACGTAATAAAAGTGCAGAAATGAATTGCAGAAATGTAGAATAAACTGTATATAAATAACTTAAAATTTCATTGAAATGTAAAAGATAAAACTGGTGTTTTTCCAAACGTACATTTTCTCAATGATAACTCTTTTCTCTCACACGGGTACTTTGAGCGTTTTTTGAGTAACTTGTACAGAAATTGAATACACACACGGAAATCTAACACTATGGCTCCCTTTTTATATACATAATCGAAATAAGCGTCAGCAACGATCATTTCCCGTAACGAAGACAAATGGCATTCGGCATGCCTTCGCCTCTTAGATACACTCCACATGTCTCCTTTTCAAATACAAAATTCCCTCCTTTATTTGAATTTCAAAATACCAAATGAAAAGAGACCTCCATATAATTGTGTCAAAATGTTTCCAACATTTAGAAAAATCTCCAACTTCTTTATTCCAAATAATCCTTTTTTCGACTGATCTTCACAAGAAACAACTTTTCGTCGAAAATACTCTAAAAAGTCTTAATCTTTCACCTCCTTTACAAATAAAATCCAGGTGTCAAAATTAGGAGCCTACACCCGTCTAACATTCTTATTCAACTCATAACACTATTTGGTGCATTGGCATAACATGGCAAATTAAATTGCAACTTTGAATTCCATATATGGTGTAAAATATAACTACACTTGGTTAGCCATTTTTTAAATAAAAAATTGAAGTATGATTTTATTCAGTTAATGTGCTTTTAATGCATAGATGAATTCATAATTTCAGACCAACACAATTCACGATATCAATGACAAAGATTAAAATGATAGCATTGGATTGACATAAACTTTTTGTTTAACTGAGAATTAGAAAAAGTAGGCAAGCATAAAAAAATGTTTTTTTACAAAAGAAAAAGAAAAGGATTATTTATTAAAGCATAAAATGATACTCAAAATACCATAAATTTATAAATAATCACGAAAGTGTTTTATAGACCATTCAAAAGTTATTTAGATTCCAGGCACCAACTCCTTATATTATCTCCAAGGACTAAACTACAATACAAATCAAGTTAATGCTTATATATAACATTCAAATATGTATAATCTCTCAGCCCGTCAACCGTTACCAATATCAAGACAAGAGTCAACATTCCAATGCGTAAACAGACAACTCTGATAATAAAATACCCTAAATATTCCAGGTAACGTAAAACAAAAACAAAATTATCAAAATGACCAATAACTAAAATCACAACAGCACAATACATACCTTCATAGTCTCCTAATCCATCTTCCTTTGCATATTCAAATTTCAATTGCAAGGCTTCTACAAATAGATCATAATAATTACCAAGTTTGGAATAGATATTCTAGTGTCAGTGTCGTTGCTTAACTTGGTATAACCAATTTTCCATCTCAAAGTTTTCAAGTTAAAATATTTAAATTCACTTTACTCAAAGTATTAAGTAAATATGCTTGTAGACCATCCCTTAGAACTCCAACTAAATCACTCAGCAGGCTCAGGAAACTCGTCATCAGGATCAAAAACATTAGCCCATCTAACATTCTTATTCAACTGATAACACTGTTTCCCTATCTCATAACCCACAACATCAATCTGAACACCGGGGTGCCTATCCTTAATCAACTGAATAGTTAGAAAAAACAACAAATTCTCATAAACATCACCAGGGTTTTGGTTGCCTCTTCTTCAGCTGCTGCCACTTTATTACCACTCCCGCCCTCCATTACAATGTTATTATTAGTCACTACCTCTAAATAATTGTAAATAGGTTCCTGAGCCCTTAATGCAATAGGTTCTGGCAAGAGCTCACAAGGTTCAGGATCCAAATCGATCAATCTTGCTCTGTGGTCTCTACCAGCTGTAGGTCGCCTTGTGGGTATAGCTGATTAAGACCCTTTACCTACACCTGTAGAAACAACCATCATACTATGACGTGTATTCTTATCACGTGGAAGGAATAACTCATAAGATCCCAATCTAATGATCTTTCAGGGCAGAAAACTTTTCATGACAACATTTTATTAAGAGCATGGCCTGCAAATTCCAAACAGAAAAATGAACACATAGAAATTAAGCAGTGCCAAAAGAAGTAAAATTAATACACTTGACCGCACACTCAAATTAAGAAACAAAATATGCAAATGAGATGAACAGTAACCTGCATGGAGAAGTTAAATGTTATAAACTCCACAAAAGGCTTTAGACCATAGTAAGCAGTACCAACTCCAATCCCAATAAACCCAGCCTGCATTATATTAAATGAAAATTATATTTGAACAAATTACACCAATTGTGTTCATGTCTTTGACTGAAGTGCCTATCGATTATTCAAACTTGGGATTTATACAATACAATTTGTATGAACAGAAGCATTAACAACATTTGAATGTGCAGGGGCTAAAAAGACAATATGGTTGAATATATTAATCATAAAGGAATGATAAAAGAAATTAAGTTTGATTAACGACTAAATTGTATACTACATGCCAACTGCTCTTCTATCATAAGATCTAATTGGAGGTGGTAGTTGCCTACTTCTAACCGAAGTCGCATCCTTAACATTAGTAACTCCGCAATACTTCAGTTTCTCCTTTAACTGACGCCACAAGTTCAATTAACCGTCATAAACTCAGAACAATTCAGAATAAATAACTACAAAAACAACTCAACCAACAAAAGAAAGTTCAAAAAGCAGGCCCAAAGGTATTATACTTACAACTTCCTTTGTCCATGTCTTTCAAATGTTACCTAAATAGAGGGTATCATTGTCCTGACTTGGAGTAACACCTCATTGTTTGCCATTAATCTGAAATTGTAGCAATGAAACATGTGATTTAATACAATAGAAGTCTTAAGTATGCTCTATCATTGAGAAGTTAAAGATTACCTCTGGATTTCTAAGCTCTTCACACAAGAACCTTCACAAGAGCTATTCTTACAAGCTCTTTTTTTTTCTTTTTTACAAATGTTCATTTAAACAACACAAATTATCATGATCTGTTAATTTGTAGTCTATTATCATGATCTATTAAAAAAATAAAGAATCATAAGGGAAAGATAAAAAGATTAGAAAGTAAAACATAGAAAAAAATAAAAATATACTTACTGCAAACCTTAAACCAGAGATCCTTTCAGTTTCGGCCGCCGCGAGAATCATCCACAAAATCATTCACCGCCAAGACCAAAATTTGAATTTATGATGATTGACACTTTTGTCCTTGCAGATTTAATTCTTTTCATATCAGAAACATGGCAGAGAATGCTATGTTCTTCAAATTTCTTTAGATTGGTTATAAGACTATAGATAATTAGATTATTAGTTATATTAATGGCATGTGATTCAAAAATATAGAAGTGTTATGACCCTTATATGTTATGTGATTCAAAAACAGTGTTATATGTCATTGGGCAACAATAAAATATTGAGCATAGATATTTGAAACTCACATTCCGATCAAGCTAAAAGTAGAACCGGTGTTATATGTGTGTAGAGTTGCATCAGCAATGGCTTTGTAATGCCCTGTATAATATATATCTAGAATAATACAATACAAGCATTTTATTTGGTACCGACACATCAAAAGCGCCTAATGGCATAGTTCACATACTTGTCCATTTCTAAAACATAAATACAACCCATGGCCCAAGTCATGGAAACTAGCCAAAGAAAAATAAAATATAAGAATATACAATATCCTCAATTGTATACAACAAATGCACAGTAGAATAAGCTCTACTAAGCTTCTCTTGAAACCTCCAAGCATAGCTCCACTTGTAAATCAAACCTGCAAGTACCTGAAATATAGCAACTATAGTGGGGTGAGATACATCAAATCTCAGTGAGTTCCCTATCTTATAGGTCCTCTCGGCTTTACAGGGTTCTATCAATCCTAACTCAAGTCAAGGGGAAGGGAAAATGACTTTGAGTTCACAATCTCACACTATATGGAAACATGTCATGAGTCTGTTAACTCATAAATATTATCACTAATCGGCATTACAAACCAAGGCATCTTTCCCCGGCCAACCCTACAAGAGAGTTCAACACGGGTCACGGATCCTTAAAAGCGTAGACATCCATTCCCGGCCAGTCCTCTCAAAGGATTATGGACACGGGTCCCGGAGCTAACATAGATAACTTTCCCCGACCAGCCTACACAAGAGGTTATGGACACGGGTCACGGTTACCTACACACGGTACTTTCCCCGGCCAGCCTACACAAGAGGTTATGGACACGGGTCACTAATAACACCACTAAGTAACTTTCCCAGGCCAGTCCTTCCAAAGGATTATGGACACGGGTCACGGTCACTTACTTAATAAACACTTTCCCCGGCCAGCCCTTCTCAAGAGTTATGGACACGGGTCACGGATATTTATTAAGGGATAAAACAGTCTGATTACGTAATCATATACACTACGTGATTGTATTAGACAATCACAAGGCCACATTCTCCTTATTACAAAAATTACAATGATTTACACACACGTGTTCCATACTAGTGTTTCGCTCTTTCTATACCATGTTGTACTGGACACACGCCTCGGCCTCTCATGCACGAGCGTTGTCATTCAGAGTTTCTATCACAATTCTAGTCACAACCTAGAATTATACCAATCTTAACTATGCCATTTATTTTCGGGGTAAAGTTTCCTCACTCTCCCTAACTCATTTTAACATGCATATTATCTCATTCATTTTAACAACAATATTCGATAGATATGGCATAACACAAATATTACAAATAAATACATATAATCACACATCACATAAAACATCACTTTCGGTTTCCCTCCGATTCATTTAAGCGGGTAACGAAATCAATATTTCTCACTCTTATCCCGTGGGATATTTTCACAGCTTTACATCGGCTATAAATATGCCTCGATCGGATTTACGATCCAAAAGATGTCAATTCCAACATTTCACAAAACATTACTTTCCTTCATTTTCCACTAAATGAAATATCCCACATCATACCCAAGATTTTCACTTTTTATCAGATAGAGGGTCGTCATAGCTTTCTAATGACACCAAGAACGTCCCGATCCGAGTTAAAAAAAATAATAATGAAAGAAACAAGTTGGAGGATCTGCTATGTTCGCAATGCGAAGCAGCCAGCGAATGCTCGCTTTCTCATTCGCAGTGCGAAGCTCCCAGCGAATGCCTAAATACACTGGGTTTGTTGTCCCATTCGCAGTGCGAACGTCTGGCGAACCGTGGCAGAACCAAAACAGGGTAATGTTCGCAGTGCGAACCTCTGGCGAATCTCTGGCGAATGTTCGCCTTCACCTTCGCCGTGCGAACAACCAGGGAATGTTCGATTTCCCCTTCGCTAGGGGATTCGCAGTGCGAACCTGCGAATTTTAGGGTTCTCAGCAGCGCTGTTATGGGTCATTTGGGCCAAAAACCAACCTTTCTTCCACCAAAACTCATCCAAAGCATACCAAAACATAAACCAATCATACAACAATTATTTCACACATTTTATATCACGTTTCATCCGTTAGATTTCATCGATTATCCGTTTAATCATTTTCTCTCAATTTTAACCTAAGTTCCAAACATCTATTACCTGATAATCGAAGAGGAGTTTGGAGAAGATGATGATGGTCCATGGCTTCTTCTTCCAGCTTTTCCCTCTTTCTCTTCTTCTTTCTCTCTTCCTTCTCTTCTTTCTCTTTTCTTCTTTTTCTTCCTCTTACTACTTCTTTCTTTCTTTTCTCTTATATATATATATATACACAATCATTATTATATAATATAAATCCAATAGAGTAAAATATCTCAAATTGATATTTTGTCATCTCAACCAATTGATCAATTATTAGAGTTATCATAAAAGTCTCTCTTGAACTAATAATAAATTGGTCTCTTCAGAGTTCAATAGTTGCTCTATTGATCCCAATTAATAATACTTAAAGTACTTAGAGGATTCCATTAATCCAATTTACCAAGGATAGAGCACATAGATACTCATCTGATAGCCAATTGAGCATTTAGATAATACGGGGTATTACAGGCTTATTCAACCATGGATAGTTCAAATTGGAATCAATTCCAAGCCATTTCATCATGTGAAGTGAAGCAATCAATCCACAATCATAAGAAGCAGCGTGTATAGAGTTTTGTCCAAAAGAAACCCAACGTCCCGTTCAAATGCCGAGTCTCAAATATATCCCTGTCAAAAACACATGAGAAAATAATAAGCATTTAGTTGAATCATATTTGTTAGAAACAAAACATTTTGCTGCCGACACCTAATACATTCTTAATTTTATTTTCCAAATGGTATTTAATTATCATGATTTGATCCTTCAACCTACATAGCCAAGCAACACAAATATTAGTAGCAACATAAATCCTGTGAAAGTTATCTACAACTAAACAGTTTAAGATATAATAAGAGTAATAATTACAAATGATACTACAAAAGAAAATGAAGGCATTAGTTTACCATGTTTGGTCTACAAAATGTTGCAAAATGCCAAATTTCCATGTGATGAGAAAAAATAACACAAAATTGTAGAAGTTAGTGAATTAGAAAATAAAAACTAAAATTGTTAAATAATAATTAAACCCAACAGAAAAATAAATGATGGTATTGTCTCCATGAATAACAACATACTCAATATATCGGAGTAGAGACGGGGTCAGAGCTTTGCTGCAGACTATGTAGCAATAACAAAAATATTGTTAACATCATAACTACAATAGTTAAAGTTTTAAGCATTAAATAGGTGTATTTAAACTCATGGTAGCAAATAACTATAGTTATCATCTTCACCAAGTTTCCAATATAGTTACTGCTTTGTAGGAATGTAATTTAATATTTGTGTGTAAGGTTTAAAAACTGAATCTCTCAAAGAATTTCCCCTGTCAAAACACATATTTGATAGAAGAAAGTATAATATAGAGGTTTCATATTAATCCAGATATGCTAATATGTAATAGTAATTGAATTACTTTGTCAATGAGTACCTATAATATAATAACTAAATAAACTATGTCTCAAGCATATGATGAAATACAACACAACCTATTAACTATTTTCTGTTAACTATCCAAGCAACACAATTGTCATAAAATACAGCAGTAAATTCATCACATGTAGCTAAGGATCATACTTGCTCCTTCAGGATGGATATTAGCTTGAAATATTGCTTCAATAGCTATAACTTTACTCTTTTAACTGTGACATATTCACATAGGTTCAATGTAACTACCCAAGCACTATAGAGGCTTTTTCTGATACAAGAAAGATTATTTAGTTTAGCTAAAAAATGAAAACAATCAAATTTGTACCAAAATCAATGAAAACTTGGAATACGTAAACTATAATACAAGTAAAACTTCAAAGTAAGAAATCCCAAAATCTATTATCAAAGTAACAAATCACAAACCTGTTTGATGTGGTTGTTTCATCTTCAATCTTGCTTGTACACCTTTTCATCAACACACAATACACATAGTTTCAAAACAAGTGTACTTAGACCAAGTCTTTTGGTCTAGCTTCAATCATGCAAGTTGGATTCAATCTTAAACTCTCCTCCTAAAGCAGCTTCTTCATCCATTATGGTAGACTCTTTCAACATTGAATTAAAATATATCTGTTTGTTTCCAAAATTATGTATTTCAATATCAAACTAAAGGGTGTAACATTAGATAATAAAAGAACAATTTTCAATTACTACCTCAGTTCCTTTATATAAGAGACACCTCACTTTTTAGATTAATTGAATAATCAATGTATCTAGTCTATAAACTGACCAAATACCTTGGTTATTCAATGAACCTAAAAATTGAATTGTCTCTTATATAAAAGAACGAAGGTAGTATAAGATTATATAACACACTTGTGTAAAACTTAGGTAGCAATGTCTCACCTTGACTTCACCTAACTTAGGTCCTCTAAGAGCAGCCAAGTATCTACCAGCAAGAACACTTGCATTAAAAAAATCATCATCCGCACATTTCACTTAAAACAAAAATAAACATAAATCATACCTCATATGAAAAGGGAAGAAACTGGATCTGGAAGAAGGAAATGAACATGAACATCTTCACACCAAAAAACTGGATTTGAAAAAATACAACCGAGTAAGCAACATCTTCAATCCAAAATCATTTATGAACATAGCATACTCGGTTTTATGCTAAACATGAAACAAAACACTAATATTTATTTGTTCTGCAATCTCCATTTCGACGAAAACAAAAGAAAACACATGCTTTTCTAAAAATGATGAACATGAAAACGATGAACACGAAACCGAAAATGATGAACACGAAAAACACTCCATTTCTGAAGAAAAAAACGCATGATTTTCTCCATACACCATAACCGAAAAGATGAACACGAAAGAGGATAGACAGAGGGTAGACGAGAGAGGGAGAGAGAGTAGCGATTGATTTTTTTCTTTTAGGGTTTTGGGAGAAGCAATGGGGAAAGAGTAAGAAAGAGAATGAGAAGGAGAAAGAGGGAGAAAGAGGAAAGAACGGAGAGAAATTTGAGAGACGGGAAAGAGAGAGAAAGAGGGTAGGCGTGAAGGAGAGAGAAGGTGAGGGAAAGAAGGAAGGGAAATGTTCAGAAAATTTCAAAATACTTATGCCACTTGACAAATTTGAACAATGCTATTGGTCAATGAATTTGTATTTAGTAAATTACCATAAAGGGCATTTTTAGGTGTAAATTAATTTTTATTAAAGGATAAAATAGGGCGTTACTATGCATTTTCCAATCTTAGGTAGGTATTTGATATACAATTCATAAGACATATATAAAAAGAACTATAGTTACTCTATAGTCACAGACGTAGATAATTTAGTCAAATTGCGTGAACAAATTTTTTGTGTGTTTCTTTTTCATGTGTATTCACGATTATGTTATATTAGAAAATTAGAAAACTCATAATTTGAATAAGAGAGTAATAAATATTATTCTCTTTTTGACTCATAATTATTTAGTTGTTTTAAAAGAATGATGAAAACATAATTCTCTTTGAAATCAATACTTTTTATCACACTTTTCTTATCACCTATTACTGATTTGACCATGCAAATTCCACATGTTTTATCACAACATTAAACTAAGATATCAATTTCTATTATTCAAATAGTTTTCTATTTAGCTAAAACACCTCAAATAGAGAGAATTCTCCGTGAACTAGTGTCATACACAAATTCAGGACTTTCATTTTGTGTAATCTCCAATCTAGTGTTTAAAGAAAATACATACACTTCATTGATTCTTAGTCAACACATGAGTTACAATAATAAAGAGAAAGGAAAATGACAAAAGTTACAATCATCATATCTTATTCACTTGAAAGGGAAATAACATACGTTACCTAAACTCATAATCTCACTCAATTGAAACAAGATTTCCACTAGCTTCTAAATTGGAACATCTTGCATTATGAAGGAGGAGTGAAGAACTAAATCCTAATTTAGAAGAAACTAAATCAAACTCCAATAGATTATCCTCCAATATTTGTCCACCAATAACAACAGCTGTTCTTGGCTCTTTACCACCATCCACAAATCCAAGACATGCAACATTTTTATTCACCAACACCATTGAATTACCACCATAAATTGTCCACTCAACACCCCTTTCTAGCACCAAACCAATAGTAGGCACATCCAATCCAGTAACAGTCCTACTAATACTGCTTAAATCAAAACATGCCTCAAATGGTGCTACTGATGCAACTTTCTTTATTTTTTTATCAGAAGCCTTCTTCACAAAATCTCTAACAAGTGGTTTCAATATAGAACTATGCAACACTGTGAAGGAATTCAAGGTGCTAAACTTTGTTCCACCATTGCCCTTATTGTCAATGGACAAAAGTGAAGACTTAAAGTTTAGAATCTCACCACCAACTTTAACTGATTTCACATCAATAAAATGTTCATAAGAAGCATCACCTTCGGTGAATATTGGAGCAGTGCTAAAGGGGTTAATAATAAGAGGAATAGTGGCAAGTTGAAACTTTGAAAAAGAAGAGTTTTGTTGGGGAATCCCACCAATGAAAAGACTACCAAGTCCTTTCTTGTTTGAAGATGGTAAACAAAGAGCAAACTTCTGAGGAAGTTTATGAGAAGAAGATAATGAAAGCTGTGTTGGTAATGCAAGTCGCGTTCTTGCTAACCCTAGTATCCCTCTAGTGGCCTTTGGTAAGCCTTTAAGAGGCGAATCATCTGAGAATCCATCGACATCGGTGCAACCAGAGAGTAGTCCTGAGAGTTTAGTGTGTGATATGAACAACTCATCTTTGCCAGTGTCACCTGAGAAAATGGAGTCAGCTAGTTGGTTGATTATGTTTGCACCGCATGTGTTGTTTGAGCAACCTGGTTTGAAGTGGCCATTGCAGCTGGTGCAACCAGCGTCACCGTTGCAGAGTTTGGATTCACAAGGGAGGGGAGTGTAGGTCGATGAAGTGTAGTTTTTGTTGCAGTCGTACCATAGGATTGGTCCACCAAGATCAATGGCTAGATTGAAGATGTGTTGAGGTGTTCCGATGGAAAGTGATGTGTAGAAGAGATTGGTTATAGGGTCTTTTTCTATTGGTAAGATGAGTTGTGATGATGAGGAAAATGAGAGAAGGGAGGTTGTGAGAAGGGAGAGAAGGGAAGTTAAAGAAGCCATTGTTGAGTTCAATGGTTGGATGAGTAGTTAATGGAAGTGAAGGGTTTTGTTTTATAGAAATGAATATGTGAAGAAAATGAATAGTGCGATACATTGTTTATTCTTTTTATTGACTAGATTTGAAATGGTATGTATAATATTAATATTTAATGTTCTTTTATGTCGGCATGATCTGTCATGAATAATTGTTTTTTTTTCCTTAAATGTACTTTTAATCTCCCTATTTTAATATTTTTTAATTTTTAGTCTTTTTATTTTAAAAATCAGTTTTTTGTTCTCTAAATTTTACATCACTTACGATTTTGATGGTCTCCCTCCAATTTTGTATACGTGGCAATGATGATTGGAATTAAAAAACTATTTGTGATGAGTTGGCAATGATGACTAGATTATTATTTATTTAATATTTTTTAATTAATTAATTAATAATTTAATTTAATTTATTTAGAAATATTATTTATTATTTAACTTTTTTAATTTAATATTTTTTAATTAATTAATAATTTTAATATTTAAAAGAATAGTTTTAGACTTTAATGTAAAGCCCAATTATCCAACCCACAAATGTATACCATTATATGTTTGTTTCCAATATATAAACAATAATATTTTCTGTGAATAAAACGATGTGGGATCTAAATACAGCAAGTGGAAAATTTTTGTGATAATGTCTTTGTTAGGTTATGTTTTATTGCTGCCATCATGTATTACTATAACTATCAGCACTCATAATCATAATCTCCTACAACATCTTTCCTTCCTCCAATAATGTCTAAAGAGAAGTTGCTTTGAACTAGCAAAACTAATAGACTAGTATTATAATAATAAAGTTTTTGTTCCTCAACGAAGCTCTGCTAGGGTTTTGTTCCAACCATGGGGGAACGGGGTGTCGGTCGGCCACGAAATCAGGCGGAGGCATGCCGTAAAGGGCCGGAGAGGACGATAATCACACACGCAATACTAGAGGAAACAAGTAACACTGAAGATGACGAGAATCACAGTACGAAGAAGGATGGCCAACCATCCCCAAATTTGGCGGAAGACGCAACTGTACAAGATCCAAAGCCAACACCTGCACCAAAACCCGTTGAACCACCAGAAACACAAGCAGAAGTAGTCACTGAAACTAAACGCCCATGGGTTGATATCATCCGCAATAATCGAATGATCAACAGAGGTATGAATGTGGAATATGTGGCACCACCAATAGTGAATGGGGAAATTGAAATATCAATTGATGAAGAAGATGTAATTGATGAATTGAAGTTCTGGGAGAATGCCATGATTCTCTTTGTATTAGGAGATACACCATCAATGACTGCAATCAAGAAATTCATGGAAAAGAACTGGAATACAGTAGCTATGCCATAATTATACTACAATGAGGAGGGATATTTTATTGTTAGGTTCAATACCAATGAACATAAGGAACAAATTATGGCCAACGAACCTTATTTTATCTATGGGAAGCCACTATTCTTAAAACAATGGTCGGCTGATTTTGAGATGCGTGAAGACCTTTTGAGGGTGCTACCAATTTGGATCACATTGCCAAACCTGCCACTCCACTTTTGGGGGGATAAATGTATCTCCAAAATTGCTAGTGCTATAGGCAGGCCTATTACCACAGACGAATGTACGGCGAAGAAGCTTCGTATATCATACGCAAGGATATTAGTAGAGGTCGATATAACATAAAAACCAAAGGAGACATTGAATATTAAGGATCACAAGGGGAAGATACTGGAACAACCTGTTGAATACGAATGGAGACCGACATATTGTCACACATGTCTAAAAACTGGTCATGACTACGCAGCCAAAATACAACAAATAAGTAAACATCCTCCACGCAAGATTTGGAGACCAACAGGAAAGAAAGTGGATGGGAATTATGGACAAGCACAACAACCCAAACCACAACATCATATTGTTAGAGAAGAACCAGGAAAGGAGGTGACATCAACAACAGAACCTACTTGGACTGTGGTATCAAATACCAAAATAGATAGAGGTAAACGCGTTATCACTCCTACCACCCCTGTCCAGAAGAACAGACTTGCGTTTATTGAATATCACAATGTTTTTACCCCCCTGAGGAATGGAGAAAGTCCTCTGGAGGGGATAAACATTGACAAATGATTGTTACCTGGAATGTAAGGGGCATAAATAACCAAGCAAGGCACAAAGAGGTTAGCTCCTGCCTCCAAAATTTCAATGTACCTATGGTGGCTTTGCTTGAAACTCGGGTCAAGAAGAATAATGCAGAAAAGGTTAGAAGGAAACTGGGCACAAAATGGGATTATGCTGATAATTATGAGAAGCATGTAAATGGACGCATCTGGTTACTTTGGAATCCACAACTGATCAAATTAAAAACTATTCATGTCACAGACCAATACATTCATGTTGAGGTCTACACTTTGGATCACACCCTACACTATGAAGCAACAGTCCTCTATGCTTACAATCAACTGGACAAAAGGAAAATTCTCTGGGGGCAAATTGAAACTATAGGGAGAAACTTAAAAACCCTTGGATAGTTCTTGGAGATTTCAATAATGTGCTATCTTATCAAGATAGAGTGGGGGGTAATGCAGTACATGAAAGTGAATATAGAGATTTGAAAGATATGATGAATACACTAGGATTGTTTGAAACAAAAACTATAGGCAATCACTTCACCTGGTCAAACAAATAAGCTTCAAATATGATCTATTCCAGGATTGACAGAGTCATAGGTAATGCACCCTGGTTTCAGAAGTTTGCAGAAGTAACTATTGAGATCATGACGCCAAGCATCTCTGATCACTCACCCCTTAGGATAACTACTATGGCACCTAATCATATCAAGAGAAGACATGTTTTCAGATTTATCAACTGTATGATTCATGAGCCAGATTTTGAAACAGTGGTTTCTAATTGTTGGAAGCAAGAGATTCAGGGGTCACCTATGAAGAAACTTTGGGGTAAACTCAGAAACCTTCAAGCCGCCCTAAAGCCTCTAACTAGGAGGATGACTGATATACAAATACATATCCAACAAGCCAGACAGGAGTTGACCAAAGCTCAAGACATATTAGCAGCAACTCCTTATGATGCAGAGGCAATACAACAAGCAAAACTACACACTGATAAGTTGCTTCACTTAAACCAGGTGGAAGAGAACATCCTGATGCAGAAATCAAAAGTGCAGTGGCTCAAGCTGGGAGACCACAACAACTCATTCTTCTATGCTACAGTCAGGGAAAAAACATAAGTAAAGGCATACATAATCTAGTCTCTTTAAAAGGAGAGCAACTTACTGACCATGATAGTATTGCTCAGGAAATCTTAAATTTCTACATTGATTTGATAGGAACCAGAGCTGCTACATTGAAGAATATAGATATTCCTTGTATGAGGAGAGGTAAAAGTTTGACCAGAGATCAAGCCTAAACCCTGATCCAACCTATTCAACAAAAGGAAATCTTGGAGGCACTCAATCACATTGGAGACAATAAATCTCCTGGGCTCGATCGTTTTAATTCCTATTTCTTTAAAAAAACCTGGAACATTATTAAGGATGATCTGGAGGCTGCAGTGATGGAGTTTTTCAACATAGGAAAATTATTCAAAGCAGTCAACTGTGCTCTTGTCACACTTATACCCAAGAGCCCTAATGCAACCACTGTCAAAGACATGAGACCTATTGCCTGCTGTACTACAATTTATAAAATCATCTCCAAAATTCTCACAACCATGCTGGGGAAAGTTATACATCATGTGGTAGAGGGATCACATGCAACTTTTATACCAGGAAGGACAATTCAATACAACATCATATTGGCTCAAGAACTTGTCAGAGGCTATAACAGAAAAACAATATCTCCAAGATGCATGGTGAAAATGGATATCACAAAGGCGTATGACACGGTTGAATGGGATGCTTTGCATCAAATCCTGATTGAACTTGGTTTTCCACACATATTTATCAATTGGATTATGACATGTGTGACTAGTGTCTCCTACAGGTTTTCTCTTAATGGCATGTCCACTGATGTTCTCAAAGCTAAGAGGGGACTGAGACAGGGTGACCCCATATCACCCCTCCTCTTTGTCCTAGTAATGGAATATCTCCATAGAACACTTAAAATCCTAGAGGATGATCCAAATTACAATTTCCATCCAAAGTGTGATAAATTGAAAATTATTGATCTTTGTTTTGCAGATGATATATTGGTCTTCTTACGGGGTGACGTTGGATCCTTGCAGCTGCTGATGAATAAAATGGACAATTTTTTCGAATCAACAGGCCTGCGCATTAGCAACCCCAAAAGCAAACTCTTTTTTGGTGGAGTGAATCTTGAAGATCAACATAAAATGCAGAAACTAGCTGGTTTTGGGGTGGGGACCTTACCAGTCAAATACTTGGGCGTTCCACTCACTAGTAGAAAGCTTACTCTAAACCACTGTCAACCACTGCTAGACAAAATGATGCAAAGACTTCAACATTGGACTACACGGCTATTATCATATGTAGGTCGATTACAACTAGTGAGAAGCGTATTGTGTGCCATATCAAACTATTGGCTACAGATCTTTCCACTACCTAAAACCATCTTGAACCATATAGAAAGTCTGTGTAGGAGGTTTGTGTGGACTGGAGGTACTGAGCCAAGGAAAAAATCCCCTATATCCTGGGACCAGGTCTGTGACCCCAAGAATGCAGGTGGCATGAATATTTACGCGCTATTGGATTGGAACAAAGCAACTATCGGGAAGCTTATATGGGATATTTGGCAAAAGAAGGATAAATCATGGATCTAATGGGTACAAAGCTACTACTTAAAGTCAGAAGACATTACCTTATACCAGCCAAAGACCAATGATTCATGGTTGATCAAAGCAATTTTTAAACAGAGAGACATCCTTACAAACTCTGCGTGCTGGAATGAATTGCAAAAGAAAATGAAGTATAGCACAAGGAAAGTATACCACATGTTCAGGGGCCATAAACCCTCAGTTAATTGGAAGATGCTTATGTGGAACAATGCTGCCAGGCCTCGTGCGACATTTACGCTTTGGATGCTCTGCAATCACAGGCTCCCCACTAAAGATAGGTTGACAAAGTTTGGAATTCCAAATGACGAAAAATGTCTATTTTGTGATAACGTAGAGAGTCACCAACATTTGTTCTTTGAATGTGATTTTGTGAACAACATATGGAAACAAATGATGAAGTGGATTGGCTACAATAGAACCCCCCATGGGTGGCAAATGGAAACACAGTGGATACTGCAAGTTGTAAAAGGAAAAGGTGCAAAACGTAGATTACTAAAGCTTGTACTCACGGAGACGGTTTACAGTATATGGACACTACGCAATCAAATCATCTTCCAAGAGGCGAAAAAGGAAAGTTTAAAAATTGAAGATATCAAATATGTAATTCGGACGAGAGCTGAAACTAATCATCAGATGAAACAATTTTGTAATCGCTTAGATTGACTAGTTTTTGTGTGTTTTGTTTTTGTCAATTTGAAACCTGGATCGTTAAGATCGGTATGCACTTGTATTGATTTTTTGGTTAATGAAATTTCTCCTTATTCCAAAAAAAAAAAACTAATAGACTAATAGTAAATCTGCACTTGATTCGACAGATGTATAAAATATCAATTAATTTATTAGTCATATATTATAAATTCATTTGATAGTTTATCATATATACATTATTATTACAAAATAAAGTCTTGTTTTTTTTCATTGCCTGGTTATCTATTTTACTGTATAAAGTTATGCATAAACTAACTAGATTTGAGGTACAATATCTTAGATCATGTAATTACGTTGTTTGTTTTGATTATACTTTCTAATTGTAGAATTAATTGCCTAAAGTAGATTTAGAAAACAAGTCGTCCCTACGTAATTGCAAACACTTTTTCACTGTCAATTTTGAAACTTTATGACAGTGTTGGTTGAAATGCACAACTTGAATTAGACTTCTTTTGTCAATATATTATGAAAGCAAGTAGTCATGTAGTGTATATAGTGTTCATTGATTTTTCCCTTTTGTGACTGTTATTATGATATTACTTTCCCTCTTTTGTATTCATTCATGGAACTGTGTTATTACTTTCCCCCTTTTGTATTCATTAGTGTATATTTTGTTATCATTTTTGAACAACATTTTCAAGATACAAAATTGGAAAGAAAGGATAGTGACAATGAGTAATGGTTGGAGGTTTTTAAGAGAACAAGCAAAGATGTCCCACATCGTTTTCCTTGAATAAAAGTAAGGTGTTTATAATGCTTTATCATGGAATATGATTCAAATTAAAAAATTACAGTGTGGACCAACTGGGTTAGACCTATAATACCTTTATGAGAAGAATTTTGACTAATTAATATAAAAAAATAATTAAAATGAATAATTAATTTATTAGCTAATAAAAATATTAATTTATTAGTTAAAAAATATTAAATAATAAATTATCCTAGTTAATATTGCCACCTCATTAAAAATATTTTTTTTGTCCCAATCATCATTGCCACGTCAGCAAACACTACTAAAAAAATCGCGTTTAGTGACCGAATTAGAGACCGAAAAAGCCTAAAAATCGGTCACTAAAACATTTAGCGACCAATAATGCGACTACCAAATTTCGGTTGGAAAAGTGCTAGTCGCTAACCTTTAGAGACGAAATTAGTGACCGATTTTATCGACTGAAATTAGTGACCGATTTTAAAATAAAATAAATTTTTTGTCTCTAGTAGGAATCGAACCAATGCACTTTCCTTTGTGAGGCTTTCGAGTGTCCACTAAACCATTTGGTTTTTATTGCATAATTTACATTTGAAATACATATAATATTAATGAAATAGAACTTTCTAATATTATTTAAAAAGATTTTATTAAAATTATATTTTATCTAAATTAATAAATTTGTATGAGTTAATTATTTATATAAATATATGTTTTATTTGTTAAAACAATAAAAATGTAAAATTTTAACTAAAAAATTAAAAAAAATGAATAAAAGGAGAAAATTGAGAGGGAAGCGACTTAATAATGAAAAAAAAAATAAAAAAATTATTAGTGACCGAAATTTCAGTCACTAAATTTTTTTATGAATTAATTTATATAAAAATGATTATTTGAGACTGAAAATTATGGTAACAAAATATCAGTCGCTAATTCGGTGGCTAATTTTATTTAGTGACCGATTTAGTGACTTTTAAAATTTTACTAACATAATGTTTAATTTTGGTGGCTAATTCGGTCACTAGAGTGACCAAAATTTTTCGATCACTAATTCGGTCACTAAAAGCGAATTTTCTAGTAGTGAAAATTGGAGGGGGGACCATCAAAATCCCAAGTGATCTAAAGTTCAGGGACCAAAAAACTGGTTTTTAAAATGGGGGAACTAAAAGTTAAAAATCATCAAAATAAGGGGACTAAAAGTGCATTTAAGCCTTGTTTTTTACAGTACTATTATTTTAATGATTATATATTGGTGTATGCAATAGTGTAAAAAAAATTAGGCAAAATAGCACTTTTAGTCCTTTAAGTTATTTAATGCTACCACTTAGGTCCTTTAAGTTTTTTTGTAACGTTTAGGTCTTTTAAGTTTAAAAACGTTTGCAACGTTGGCCTTTTTTAGAAATTCGGTTTAAAAAGTGCATAGGTGGCAAAAACTGATCTGAGGTGGCTTATAACTGAGATGATTTGGCTTTTAGGTTTGTTGACTGTGCTTATAACTGAAATTATTTATATTTTATTTTACATAACAATTTTAATTAATATAAAACATATTAGTAAGTTTTTTAATTAATATAAAATTGAGAGAGACGTAGGAAGAGCATCATCTTCTTCCTCCTTCAAACCTGCAAATCTAAGAACGTAGAAATGAAATCAACACAAAAGCAGTAAATCCTTAAGTATTTCATTCTATTCTTCCTCTCGAGCACATCTCTTAAGCTAGTGGCTTTGCACAACAACAAAATGTAGTTTTGTACATAGCCCTGAAACAAGAACAAATCCATACGTAGTGGTGGAGGAGTGGTGGTACAAGGTGGTTCGAAGGAGAAGAAGATAGATGTCGCGAATCTGGAATTGAAAAATCTCTTCTTTCTTTTCTCCTTTCGTGTTTTGTTTCTATGTTTTCTATGAAGTTTGTGAAGATGATTATCAATTTAGGGGTTAGGGTTTAAGTTTTATTTAGATTTTTGGTTGTTCTTAATTGTTGATTTTTTTTTGGAATTGAATTCTTGCTTCATCTGGTATTATGTAATCCAATATTTTTCTGGAATTGTTGTTTGGTGCTTATGTTGGTATAATTAGAAAATGTTGCTTTTTACTTAGTGTTGTTGAGAAGTGAGAATGTGATTGTTACCACCAAGAGCATTCATACGTGAATTAAATTGTTTAGGCTATAGAAGAAGAGCTATGGAGGTCTATGGTTGTTTAAGGTTGATTTTGTGATGATGAAGAACGTTGAGGAGGAGAATGGTGTTCGGTGGTTGATGAGAAAAAGAATTTGGGTTTTTTTCTTCAACGTTCAGTGAAAGAGAGAGTTAACTGCCAACTCAGCACCGTCAAAGCCACGTATCATACTTGAAACATGCCAAGTCATCTAACTTAACTGCCAACTCAGCACCGTCAAAGCCACATATACTTTTTCTAACGGAATTTCCAAAAAAGGTTAACTATGCAAACTTTAAACTTAAAGGACCTAAACGTTACAAAAAAAAACTTAAGGGACCTAAGTGGTAGCATTAAATAACTTAAAGGACTAAAAGTGCTATTTTGCCAAAAAAGTATATAAATAAACTTTTTATGTTGTCGATTTAAACTACTTTGTCTTCCATTTTAATATTACAAAATTGTGTTCTAGAATTCCATAAATTTTGCGATTGTAACTATCTTCAATATCACCTCTGATGGTTGGTTCGAAGTCAGGTCACGTTTGAAATGTTGCTAGTGATTATTACCTCTAATTAATCAGTGAGATTCTTCAAGACAATGCTATATAGTTCTTTCTCATGTAATCGAAGAATGTTCCCTGCAACAAGACCTCCAAGCTTCAATGATGATTCCTCAACGTTATTCAAAGAGATTCGTACAATTCTTTCGGATCAAGTTTCCCCTCCTCATGCTTTAGTTCCCTTTGTTGGAGCACATTCTCCAACAATTCTAAACCTTGAACAAACTCTTATAGAATATTTTCAATATCCTACAATAACAAACCGTGAGGACCCTCTACGTCGAAAGGAACCAGGAAAGAATTATAACAGGGATTTCCACACAAATAGAGATCTTGCAACTCGGTCACCCTAATTATAGTTTGTGTCGACATTGGTTTTCAAAGCTCATGAGTTGCTAAGGAGGTTTCTCCCTCCTCATCGTGACAAGAACTCATGCGACTTTGATGTTAGGGATAACATTTATACACAACGTGAAAACCACTGCCCAAGGAAACTTCTTTTTCCTTGGATAGAATTTCCCAAAGCAACATGCCAATTGTTGTCAAGGAAACCCACTTATGAAAATGATTACATAGTGCATCATCCCCAAATATTCGGAGAAGCTTCCAAAGTTGAAGGTGTATTATGGAACTAGAAACCCTAACAAGCTCACATTACACTATCTTATATTAATATCAAGCTAATAACACAGTGAAGTGCAAACTTCTTGTTCTCATGCTAAACAGGGCATTCATAATTTAATTTAAAGGACTAGAAGAAAATTCTATCAACTATTGAAAGATATTGTATGATGAGATCTTGTATCACTTCACTTCTGGAAAGCGCCAATTAAAAGCAAAAGACGTGCTCAATTTCATTCTACAAAGGAAGGACTTGACTTTATAAGAGCACGTTGATGGTTTCACCAAGGAAGTTGTGGAATTTAAGAAAGGCAATGACAAATGAAGTGTTGGATCTTTTGAGAAAGGCTTGCTCTGTCTGTGTTTCCACAACTTATTTATCTTTCTTGATATGAGAGACAGTTCATCTTCGTCTGAATCTTCTTCAGATTCTTCTGAGTTCTCCTCTGCTTGGTAAGCCTTTGTCTTTTCAGACTTAGACTTCAGAGCAACAGACTTACCTCTTATCTGAGGTTCATCTTCTTGAAGTTCTATCTCATGACTTCTTAAAGAACTAATCAGTTCCTCAAGACTCGTGTTGTTCAGATCCTTTGCCAATTTCAAAGCAGTTACCATTGGTCTCCATTTTACAGGCAGACTCTTGATAATCTTCTTGACATGATCAGCAATAGAATAACCTTTGTCCAGAACTCTGAGTCCTGCACCAAGCATCTGGAATCTTGAAAACATAGTTTCCACATATTCGTTGTCTTCCATTTTGAAGACCTCGTACTTCTAGATTAGGGCCAGAGCCTTTGTCTCCTTGACTTGAGCGTTGCCTTCATGAGTCATCTGAAGAGAGTCAAAGATA
The DNA here is from genome assembly GCA_022829125.1 of Lathyrus tuberosus. Classification (NCBI taxonomy): domain Eukaryota; kingdom Viridiplantae; phylum Streptophyta; class Magnoliopsida; order Fabales; family Fabaceae; genus Lathyrus; species Lathyrus tuberosus. The sequence goes on from JALAZF010000535.1 coordinate 1,917,263, forward strand.
GACTTTGTAGTCTCTCTATCTGTAATCTTTTCATACTCCGTATATGAAATAGCATTTAGCAAAATCGTCCTCGCTCTGTGATGATTCTTGTAGGTTTTCTTTTGATCCTCTGTAAATGAACTTCTGGCAATCTTTTTGCCTTCAGAGTCTACTGGATATTTGTAGCCATCAACTACCAGATCCCATAGATCCAAATCAAATCCCAGAAAGTAACTTTCTATTCTGTCTTTCCAATAGTCAAATTTATCACCATCAAAGATAGGAGGTTTTTCACTATATGAGTCTCTTTCATTATTATCAGAAGTGACATTAGAAGCAGCCATTGTTTTTCACACTTTGGATCGGTACTGAAAACTGTTAGGTGCTTAATAAAAATTCAAACCTTTTATCTTCTCAGAACCGGAGCTCTGATGCCAATTGAAGGTGTGAAAAACACAAGAAATGGGGGGTTTGAATTGGGTTTTTAAAATAAAACTATTCTTTTAAAAAATAATCCCCTTTACAAATAATCCTCACTTCTTGATAATAAAGCAAGAGAATTGATAAGAAAGAATACAGTATGTTTATACTAGTTCACTTGAGAAATCCTCAAGCTAGTCTAGTCCACCCGCCAAGGTGATTTTGGCTCTCTCAAGTGAGGTCTTAATCCACTATAACCAAACTGATTACAACTGCACTAGCAGCTGCTGGTGACTAACAACAACCTCTAAGACACACTAGTCCTAGACTTCTTAAGAATTCTTACCTAACCGGTCTCTTAAGGAATACAATGCACAAGCCAAACTGCAAGTGACTAACAACACTAAAACTCACTGTCTTAGTCTTCCTAAAGCTTCTGACCTACCCGGCCATTTAGGGAACACAAACAACTGTTTGTTACAAAGGTTTGTTTACAACAATGATGCTTCTACACAAGCTGATAAGTAAACAGATTTTAAGAACAATATTGACTTAAGAATGATATTAACAATAGAGCGTATGAACAGTGAAAATTCTGGTATTGTTGGCTAGCTCATTCTTGAAGTCTTCAAGCCTTTATATAGTCATGCATGGATATGACCGTTGAAGGATATTTCTGACATTTCAGAATTATGGCGGCTTGAAAGAACGTAGGAGACAAATAGTACACTTGTGTCCACCCTATCCGGTAGTGGAGCAAAGCGTCCTTGTACTGTTGTACTATTGTACCGTTGCTTAGTCTTCTCAACTTCCACTACGCCAAAAATGATTTTTCGCAGCACAACAAAGACAACGCTTTTTGACAGAAGCACTGCTATATGTTTCGCTAAAAAAATTAAAAAACGAAAGAAAAAATCGATGCTATATGGGGGACATAAGACAGCGCTTTTCAAAAGCGTTGCTAAAGCCCTAAGGTAGGTGAACTTTAGAAAGTGTTTCATGAAACGCGCTGCTAAAGGCCTTTCGTACAACACGCTTTAGCCAGCGCTTTTGGAAAGCGCTGCTAAAGGCCTTTCATTTTTCCCACATTAGAAAGCGCTTTTACCTCCAAAGCGCTGCTAAAGGCCTAACATAAGAAAGCGCTTTCTAAAAGCGCTGCTAAAGGTCTTTTAAAATATTAAAATTAAAACATATTCTGATATCCCTCTATTTTCATTTCGACCGTTTCTATTTCGCCCTACCTCTCGCGTCTGTTTATCATCGTCTTCATCTTCTGCAAACGAAACTCCGTCCGTCCTCCGCCGTTTCTGCAAACGAAACTCCCTCAGTTCGTGTCTTCACTCCGTTCGTGGCTTCCCTCCGTCGTTTCTTCTTGCTCACACCGTCGTCCGCCGTTTGAGGTTTTTACTCTCCTTTTTTCTGGTTTTCTCTCCGATAATGGAAATGTCTAATATTCTCCATTGTTGATTGTTTCTCTGCTATTTCTGTGAGATAAAGAAGTTGTATTATTAGTTGTTGATGTTAGGTTTTCATTTTTTGATTTGTAGAAGTTAGTTAGTGATTAATTAGAAAAGTGATTAAATAGAAAAGTGATTAATTAGTAGAAGTTAGTATAGTGATTATTGTGTAAAATGTGATTAGTTCGTAGAAGTTAGTTTAATGATTAATTTGTAGAATAGTAGAAGTTAATTAGTTGAGGTTGTTATAGGTGTTGTAGAAGTTAGATTAATTAGAAAAGTCAAGGTTGTTAAGAGTGTTGTAGAAGTTAGATTGTTGAGGTTGTTATAGGGCTATTTGTAAAGTTAATAGGAATATTTATTGGAAAATTTTAGTGATGTAAGAATTTGGTTGTTGATTGAAAATGATAATGAAATTAGTTGTTAAGTGATTGAATTTATTTTGAGAGTTGATTGAAAATAATTATAAAATTAATTGTTATTTTGATAGTTGATTGAAAATGATAAATAGTGATTGAATTTTTAATTGAATTTGAATTGATGATAGAACTTTGAAGTTAATTGAACTTAAGCATTGAAGTTGTTTTTTTTTGACAATGTTGAGTTGAAACATTAAGTGTTGATGTGTCATTTGTGACGAATCAAATTATACCATGCTATTTGATTTAATGATGATGTTTACTAAATTTGTTTCTTGTAACTTTGACTTGTTCCTCCGATATTTCTTGTTTGTCATATTACATACTAAATTTGTCTTGTTATATGTGGTATACACCATCAGTTACTAACTTACGTTCATTTGCTATAGGGGTTACTTGTGAAGAGTGAATTCAGATCGTTTTCAAGAATCTTACACTTTGTGGTTCAGTCCAGAAGTTGCTGACTTCTATATATACAGGTACGTAGTTGTTCTTTTCTTTTTGTTTTGGTTACTTAGTAAAATCATGGATAAAAAATGGATGTCGTCCAATCGATTGTCGAAAGAGTACGAGAATGGGGTATCAGAATTCGTTAAGTTTGCTGTTGAACACACCAAAGACCCCAGTCGAATCACATGTCCTTGCTTGGGTTGTTGTTTTGGGTGTCGGATTGACGCGGGTCAGATGGAGTCGCATTTAAAGAGGCATGGAATTGATCGAAGTTATACAAGTTGGACAGTTCATGGTGAGAAAAGTAACGGGAATGTTGAACCCGGGGATAATAAGACCTATGTTTCAAACGACAATGCCACAGATACATACAATTGTGATCGAGTCGAAGAGATTGCAGAAGCACTTGAAGAAGATCTTCAGGATTGTCCCAAAATGTTTGAGAGGTTGGTAAGCGATGCAGAGAAACCGTTGTATAAAGGTTGCACTAAATTCACAATATTATCTGCGGTATTAAAGTTGTACAACTTAAAGGAGGGTAATGGATGGTCGGATAAAAGTTTTACAGAGTTATTAGCCCTTATGAAAGATATGCTTCCGGAGGATAATATTCTTCCCAATAGAACATATGAGGCCAAAAAGATGTTGTGCTCTATTGGGATAAGCTATGATAAGATACATGCATGTCCAAACGATTGCGTTTTGTTTCGAAATGAGTATGCATCGTGAAAAGAGTGTCCTAAATGCGGTGTCTCTCGATATAAGAAAAAGTTATCTCCAGCAAAAGTCTTGTGGTATTTTCCTATAATTCCTAGATTCAGACGCATGTTCCGTAGTGAAACTGATGCAAGAAACTTGACTTGGCATGCAGATGAAAGAATTATAGATGGAAAGTTTCGTCATCCGGCAGATTCACCACAGTGGACAAAAATTGATAATGATTATCCTGAATTTGGAGAAGAAGCAAGAAACCTTCGCTTGGCATTATCTACTGATGGAATGAACCCACACGGTCTTCAAAGTATCTCACATACCACATGGCCCGTGATTATTATGATTTATAACCTTCCTCCATGGCTATGTATGAAGCGTAAGTACATGATGTTATCTATGTTAATTTCTGGGCCTAAACAACCAGGGAATGTCATAAATGTATACTTGACACCCTTAATCGAAGATTTAAAGATTTTGTGGGAGAACGGTGTGGAGGTTTATGATGGATATAGGAAAGAAAGTTTCAACTTGAGGGCGATGTTGTTTGGCACAATTAATGATTTTCCAGCATACGGATATCTATCAGGGTATAGCGTAAAAGGTCAATGTGTGTGTCCTATTTGTGAAGATAAAACAGATTGGATGCGATTGGAGTTTGGTCAGAAGAATGTATTTCTCGATCATCGTAGATTCTTAAATTCTAATCATCACTACCTTGGGTGGAGAAAAGCCTTCAATGGAGAGGCAGAACAAGGTAGAGCTCCACCTATATTGACAGGTGATCAAGTTTTTGAAAAGGTGAAAGATGTGAGTACTCAGTTTGGCAAGCCTTTTCCACATACCCTTGTCAAGAGTGGGTGGAAGAAGAGGTCAATTTTTTTTTGAATTGCCATATTGGAAGTCGTTGTATGTAAGACATTTTCTTGATGTTATGCATATTGAAAAAAAATGTATTTGACAGTGTTATTGGTACGTTACTCAATATACAAGGAAAGTTTAAGGATGGCCTTAAAGCAAGAAAGGACTTGATAACGATGGGGATAAGAACTGAATTAGGACCCTTGAAGAAAGGAAAACGAACATATCTACCACCTGCTGCCTATACTCTATCTAGAAAGGAGAAAAAAATATTGTGTAAGTTTCTAAGTGAAGTTAAAGTTCCAGAAGGATACTCTTCAGATATTAGAAAACTTGTGTCTATGAAAGACCTCAAATTAAAGAGTTTAAAGACGCATGATTGGCATGTTATAATGGAACATTTTTTACCAATCGGTATACGTTCTATTTTTCCGGAAAAAGTAAGACGCACAATAACTAAATTGTGTTTCTTCTTCAGGTCAATTTGTAGTAAGGTGATCGATCCTGCGATCTTACCAACATTACAAAAAGAAATAGTCATTACATTGTGTGAGCTTGAAATGTTTTTCCCTCCCTCGTTTTTTGACATAATGGTACATCTAGTTGTTCATCTTGTAAAGGAGACACAATTGTGTGGACCAGCTTATATGCGATGGATGTACCCTGCTGAACGGTATATGAAAATATTAAAAGGGTATGTGAAAAATCGAAGTCGACCAGAGGGTTGTATTGTTGAACGATACATTGTTGAAGAAGCGATTGAGTTGTGTACTGAATATCTTTCCAACGTTCAATCCATTGGACTTCCCAAATCTCACATCGTTGAAAAAAAAGAAGGAAAAAAGTTAATTAGAAATAAAATTGTGACCGTATCAATGGCTGAACGGGAGCAAGTGCATTTGTATGTTCTGCACAATGACAATGAGGTTGAGCCGTATGTTGAAATGCACAAGGATTTTCTCCGAGGTTTAAATCCTAATAGAAATGAAAATTGGATAGTACGAGAGCACAATCGAAGTTTCATACCATGGTTTGAGGATCACATTTATTCAAAGTTTTGTGTAGATCCTGCTTCAATAACAGAAAGGTTGAGATGTTTAGCATATGGTCCAAGTTTGCATATGTTTTCTTATAGCGCATACGCAATTAATGGATACACATTTTATACCAAAGAACAAGATGACAAAAGTACAATGCAAAATAGTGGTGTCACCTTGGTAGCTGAATCAATGCACATTTCAAGTGTGAAGGACTTAAACCCCAAATATGCAAATATGTCATATTTTGGGGTTATCGAGCGCATTTGGGTTTTTGATTATGAGAAGTTTCAGATTCCTATCTTTGGTTGCAAGTGGGTTGAAAATAATAGTGGCATACGAATGGATAAGTCAAGATTTTTGCAAGTGGATCTTAATAGGGTGGGGTACAAATATGAGCCTTTTATTCTAGCCTCTCAAGCTAGACAAGTGTTTTATGTCACTGACCCTTCAAGTACGAAATGGTCTATAGTGCTTTTATCTAACAAAGTAATTGATGATAACATTGGAGATCAAGGTGATATTGTTGGAGCGAATGCGTCATATATTATAAGTGATCAAGATGAGACTGTTAGAGCGAGTGAATCATATATTAAAAATGATCATAATGAGGGAATTTGGATCAATCCATCCATCCGTGTTGTTAAGAGACAAGTAGATTATCCTCCTACCCGGAAAAGAAAGAGACGTTAATAAAGAGGTAATAGTAAAATTATATATTCTGTCATGTATTTTTCATATTTGAGAATGATTATGGATTATGGATTATAGATGATAGACTTATATGTTTGTCATGTGTGTGTCATTTCATATTTGATTATGGATCATGGGTAAGATTTTCATCCTAACTTTCTTTATTATAATCTTTCGCTTTTTTACGTTGTGTATAACATTTCCATCTATACTTTTGTTTAATTTTACAGTGGACACTGGTTGTTGCTTGCGATTAATCCGATAAAAGAAATAGTCTATTATCTGGATTCGCTAGAAGGTGATCAAACAAAATACCCAGAGATGAAGAACATGATTGATACGTAAGTGATGCGATTGTTCTAAATATTCGCGTGTGTATTTCTTTATTTATGTGAGATTGTTCTAAATATTCGTTTATATTATGATAGATCCATACAAATATTCCGATCACAACGACAAGTTCGGGTACCAAAGAGCAAAGCAAACAACATTACATGGCTAAGAGTGGAGGTATGATTTGATATTATAATAGTAATGCTACTTGATAAGACAAGTCATCTATGATACTTATTAATACTTTTTTTCTATGTGTAGTGTCCTCGACAACGTAATGGTATCGATTGTGGTTATTTTGTCTTGAGATTCATGAAAGAAATTATTCTTTTGGAACACATAGAGATTCCAACCATGGGATGAATTTATATATAAGTTATGATTTATTTTAAGATTTATTATCAGATATTTCATCTAATTAATTACTTTTAACTAAATCATGCATATTATGTAAAATGTAGTATTTTGATGAATTCAAGTGTGCCACCTACACGAAAGACAAATTGGAAGAAATAAAGGAGGATTGGTGTCAATACATGGTTGAAATGAGAATTTGTTAGTTTTAGAAATTGTGTTAGGTTTATGGAAGCTAAGGTGTTGTATATATAGGTGATGGATATATGGTGTATAAGGTTTCGAATTGGTGTATAGAATTGGTGTTGTATAGTTTGTATTGAGATATATATATGTAATGGTTATTTTGGTGTTGTATATATAATGGTTTTTACCATTTATGTCTTGAATTTTAATCGTATAAAGACCTATAGTTGAATTATAATGCTATTAGGCCTATGTGTTGACATATAATGGTATCAAAGGCCATGTGATGAATGATTATGAATTCTGATAAATTATACAGGTTTATACACGTTTAATAATTGATTTAAAAAAATCTTTTAAAAAGCACTTTTATAGAAGACATCGCTTTCTAAAAAAAGCCCTGCTAAAGGGTGTCATGGCGTATACATAAGGCAGCTCTTTTTAAAGCGCTGCTAAAGGGGGTCCTACGAAAGCGCTTTTCTTTGAAAAAGAGCTGCCTAAAGGGGGACCTATAGCAGCGCTTTTAAAAGCGCTACTAAAGGGGGTCATACGAAAGCGCTTTTCTTTGGAAAAGCGCTGCTATATGGGGGTCATACGAAAGCGCTTTTCAAAGAGCTGCTAAAGGGGGTCCTATAAGGGGACCTATGACAACGCTTTTTAAAGGAAAAAAAGCGATGTCTTTACCTTTAGCAGTGTCACCTTTGGCAGCGCTTTAAAGCGCTGCTAAAGGCCAAAAAAAGCGCTGCTAAAGGTCTTTTTTGGCGTAGTGTTCCAGACTTCAGAGGCTTCTGAGAGCATGGGTTAGAAGAAGGGAAAACGTAACTTGGGTCTTAAGAGCTTCAAGTCTTTAGAGTCTGCAGAGCTACATCTTCAGAGTCTTCAGCACTTGATCTTCAGAACCCGTTGATTTCATAATCATAAGTCTTCAGCATCTGGACTTGTTCATCAAAACTTCTGTCTTCAGATCTTCAGAACTGGTTTTCTTAAGTCTACAGCATCTGGACTTGTTCATCAGAACTTTTGTCTTCAGATCTTCAGAACTTGTTTTCTTAAGTCTTCGTATCAGAGTCATACAACTTCAGAGTCTTCAGAAGCACATGTTACTGTTCAGCAGAACAAATGTAGCGCAGAAGCGGAACAATTCTCTTCTAATAACTTAGCCACGCTATTTATCAGAAGCATAACCTGTTTGTTAAATTCTAAAAAATAACAAACATTAGAATACCAAAATTGTTCATACAAACATACTTGTTTGTTATCATCAAAACTCAGAGGTATTATTGCAGAACCAAATCTTGGTCTAACAGTTCTCACACAAATACAACTTTGTTATTATCAAAACAAAGAGATATCTTGCAGAACCAAATCTTGTTCTAACAAGTTATATTCTATTAAAATGTTAATAATTATTATTATAATTTTAAAAAAATAATTTAAAATATATTAGTATGAATACTTTTATATTGGTTATTGTTTTGGATCGTCTGTAAGACACATAGTGAAAGGCACGAGATCCAGGGTTGGTCTCGAGAATTTGGAGGTCCTGGTCCAATTTTAAAAATGGGTCATGATAAAAAGAAAGGTAATTTTTTTTTTTGTAAAATAATATAATTAAATAGTACAAGTGTATGTACTAAGGGTTGAACTATTGAACTTTGAGTCAAGGACAAGCTTCTTTAACACTATGTTAACTAGCTCACATTATAAATTAAATTCAACAACTAATATTTATATATTTATTTTAGATTTATAATTTATAAAAAATAATTTTGAGGCCCCTATTTTTTGGAGGCCCTGGGCTTTGGGTTTGTTTGCCCGGGCCCAATGCCGGCTCTGACGAGATCGAACCCTAAGCGTAAAGGCATAAGGGTGTTCAAAATATCCGGTTATGAGGCCCAAAACCATAACCAAATCCAAATCCATTTTAAATATCTGGATATAATTAAATGGTTATCAATCGGTTATTTTATAAATGGTTTGGTTATCCATCTATGAATCCGATTGTTATCCAAAGCCAATTTTTTTTCGTTCACACATTTTTAGATTAACCAATTTGCTCTGATCATGATTTAATCTCCATTTTATTATTTAATCACAACTTCATCTTCTATAATTTTCATTGAATATAGCTTTATGAATAAGCTTAAACTTTTCCAATAATTCCAACTAATCGCATCATTATCACTTGTTTATGTCTTGCAGATATAATTTTGAATACTAAATAAGCACTTTAAGTGCACTGCACTTCAATTTTATTAACACAATTATTTTTAGGACATGTTTGATTAGTTTCTAGAAAACCACAATAGAACTGGCCATAAGTTTGAACTTTCAAATGCCAAATTTCAAACTCTAATTGAATTGCGATTGAGCAGTTGATAAAAAAGAAAATTTGTTAATAATATGTTTTAATTTGTGGTTATTTAGAGTGAACAATTTGATCTTTATGCTATTTTGAATTGAATGTTCTTGTTTGATGTTGTGAGTTGGATTATGTGATGTTAGTGTAATTGTAACTATAATTCGAAGTTAACTAAAATCAAAATATTAATTGTTTTAGTCGGCAGTTAAATTTGAGTTCTTTTAAACCATTTAAAGTTTAATAATTACTTAAAATCAAATTTTTTAATAACAATTGATCTCAAATATCACTTTTGAAAATGTTCTGGACTGGGCCAGCGTCTGCCCATTGGTCGGGCAGACCCAACCCAATAGACTAAGAAGGTCCAGCAGGGCCCATAACTATCCAGTGTCGAGCACGTCCAAGACACGCCTCTCATCGGGCACGTATCGGATAGGCTCTGTCGAGCAGAGTCCTTGAGTCTAGGAGGGCACCTCTCTCCTCGACCTCCACGTTCTCCTCCCCGCGGATACACGTCACCTTATAACCTCCCACTTCCGAAGGAATCGGTCTGCCCACGTGCTGGTCTTCCCTACGCCACATAAGCCCGGGCAGTCACCTGGATTGGGCATGGAGATCCAGCCCAGTGCAGGAGACCGTTGGCCCCGCGCTGAGGGAATTCTATAAATACCCTCTCATTTGAGAGGGTCAGGTGAAGTTCATTCTTACTCTTACATCTATATTCTGTACTTGCTTACTCCTGTTTCCTGACTTTGGCATCGGAGTACCTTGCAGGTACACCCCCCTCCCCCACCGTTCCATCACTACCGGAGCTGAAGATTTCACGACGTTGTTGGCCACTGTCATACTTTCTGATCCAGGTACGATCAGTGGCGCCGTCTGTGGGAAAGCTTGCTTCCCCGTTTTCCTCATCGTTAAACCAAAGCAATTTCTACCTTTTCTGACAACCATGGCCAGCACCCAACCAGGGAACAAAGCTCTGGACACCGTCTTCACGCAGCCCGACAACGGAGACCACCGTGAGGACAATGCTGCCATCCACGTCGAGGAAGTCGATGTAAGGGATGGGCAGACCGCCTCCCCTTTTTTCGACGACGCCGTTCAACAGGACAACCCTCTGGTTGTCTACCAGCCAGTCGCTCCACCACTAAACGCGGATCTGGGCACGGTGGCCCTGTTCACCTTGGTCAACCAGACCAACCAATTGACTGCCCAGCAGAATCTCAGGATCGAAGCGCTCGAGAGAGGGTGACCACGACGCTCTTCCCCGCGAAGACATCGTCACCCACCATCTCGCAATCGTCCTCCTTCCCCACGAAGGACTTCCCCGGCGGACTCTCGCAGCCCTTCCCCGTAGTGTGAGGGCCGCCGACCATGCTTCGAGCGACCCCAGCCTATGGTCACCCAGAAGCGCCATCGTTGCCCTCCTCAGCAGGAACCAAGGCACTCCGCGACCAGGAAGAGGAGCAAGACTGACGGCTAAAAGCCGAAGAACCGCCCCAGAAACTCTCCCCGACGACATGGACCTGGTCGAGGCCATCGTTCCCCATCACGGTCGCCAGTCAGAAGTGATCAGGACAACCAGAGGACCCGTCTGTCCAGGGAGATCATGGACACCCCTATCCCTGTGGGCATGGAGAAGCCTTCACCACTGGAGACCTATGACGGCACAGCCAACCCCGAAGATCACATCGAGAGCTTTAAAGCCATGCTCGACTACATGAATGCCGGGGGAGCTATCAAGTGCAAGCTCTTCCCGACCACTCTTCGGAAAGGCGCCATGACTTGGTACAAAAGTCTCACGGCTGAATCAATCACGTCCTGGAGGCAACTGAAGGGACGTTTCTCTAAATATTTCATTGCGTCTCGCCAACATCCGAAGACGGTAGCCTCGTTGGAAGGCATCTTCCAGGGGAAGAGTGAATCTCTCAGAGACTGCATTGAGAGATTCAATCGAGAAGCTGTCGAGGCCCACGCGACCGACGACATGAAGAAGTTCCTGATCGTACGGGGACTACATATCGGGACCGAGTTCGCCAAGTCTGCGGGCATTCACAGACCCCGTAACTTGGAAGACCTCCTCCACCGAGCTCAATCATACATCGAGTTCGAAGAGTCGGAGGCTGCCCAAATCACCCTCGACTCAAGGCGTCAGGACGGCCCCCGCGGCCAAAGAGACGAAGGCTCTCCTCCCTCTCGGCGTGGAGGAGAGAAAAGACGCGAAGGTCGTCCCAGGGACTCTCGTGAACCGAGGGGACCAGTTGGCCGGTTCACAGAGTACACACCGCTCAACGCTCCCTGCGAGCGAGTTCTCAACGAATGCGTCAACTCGGAGTTTCAAAAAGGGGGCGTCCGCTTTCCAAAGCTGACGCCCCCAAATCAAACACGGACAAGTCCAAGTACTGCAGGTTCCACCGGAGCCATGGACATGTCACAGAAGATTGCGTCCACCTCAAGGACGCAATTGAGATCCTGATCAAAGAAGGGCATCTAAAGCAGTACGCCAAGAGGAACGACGCTCCTCGGTCAGATGCCCGAGATGCCCAAACCGTCGAGGAGACGAGGCCTCCCGCCGGGGAAAACCGACTGCAAGTCGCCCACAACGTCACTCGACCCGAGGACTTTTTCGTCCTCGAGGGAATCGAGAATGAAGAGGCAGTTCGCAACATATGGGCAAGCTTCCCCCATGAAGACCCCATCACTGCCCGCAGCACATAGGAGAGCTTCCCCAGGGCAATGGTCATATCCGGTGGAGGTTTCGAGAAGGTCTCTGTCGGGTTGATCAAGCAGAAATTTGACGAGCTAGAATCCGCGACCTCAGCGAAGACCACCATGCTCGAGAAGGTGCGGGGGAATTCAAACCCCATCACTTTCTACCTCGAGGAGCTGCCAGGCGGAGCACCCAACACCACTATTCCTCTCTTGATTCGGGCACAGATGGCTAATTTTGACATCCGCAGGATCCTAGTCGACCAGGGGAGCTCGGTGGACATCATGTACGCCCACCTCTTCGAGACCCTCCAGCTCGACGAGAAGCATTTAACCCCTTACGTAGGCTCGGATCTACAAGGGTTCAACGACACCACCACCAGACCATGGGGTTATGTTGAACTGATGGTCACTTTCGGGGGCGAGGATACCGCCCGACAGGTCAAGACCCGCTTCATAGTGGTCGAATGTCCGTCCCTCTACAACTGCATCCTGGGGAGAACCACTCTGGCCGAACTCACAGCGGTACTATCGACAGTCCATCTGAAGATGAAGTACTACACGGCCAGGGGCCAGGTCGTCACCATGCACGGGGAGATTGAAGTGGCCAGGAGGTGCTTCGACGCCGCGACCAAAGGCCCGGGTTCCATCAGCACCAAACCTAAGACCAGAGCAAAGCCATCCCCAGACGTAGTGCAGAAGCCACTCCCGCGCATCAACGCGGTCGACCTCGACAACAGGTTCCCTAGCGAGCAGGAGGAAGGCGGAGCAGTTGACCACGACCTCCAAGCGGAAAGCAACGGGCAGCCTCTCCACCCAATGCGCCCCCATCCCAGACGGAGACTTCGAGATCGTCGCCCTCGGAGACGATCCCGACTGGAGCGTGAAGATTGACACCGGACTCCCCGATCTGGCGAAGAAGCAGCTAAAGGCATGTCTCCAGGAGAACGCTGATCTGTTCGCATGGAACGCCTCCGAGATGCCTGGCCTCGACCTAGAGGTGGCCTGCCATCAGCTCACCATAGTTCCGGTCGCTAGGGCCATAGTTCAACATAGGCGTAGGCAGTCTCCTGAAAAAGCAGAGGCTGCTGAAAAAGCTGTAAAAGACCTCATAGAGGCAAATTTTATTTCGGAGGCCAAGTACGCAACCTGGCTGTCCAACGTTATACTTGTCAAAAAGAATAATGGAAAATGGAGGATGTGTGTTGACTATACCGATCTTAATCGGGCATGCCCGAAAGACTCTTATCCTTTGCCTAACATCGACCAGTTGGTCGACAATTCTGCAGGTTTCAAAATACTGTCCTTCATGGACACCTACTCGGGGTACAACCAAATCCCCATGGCTAAGACGGACAAGCAGCACACTGCCTTCATGATCGAGTCGGGAAATTACTACTACAACGTAATGCCCTTCGGCCTTAAGAACGCCGGCACGACCTACCAACGGATGATGAACAAAGTATTTCGGGAAGAGATCGGCGACATGCTCGAGGTCTACATGGACGACATGATCGTCAAATCCGTAGAGGAAGTCAACCACGCTGCCTATATAAAGAAAGTCTTCGACACGGCGAGGAGATGCAAGATGAGGTTCAACCCCGACAAATGCACCTTCGGCGTTCGGGTAGGCAAGTTCCTCGTCTTTTATCTCACAGAGCGAGGAATCGAGGCAAACCCCGACAAGTGCAGGGCTTTCTCCAAGATCCCGACCCCGAACTCGAAGAAGTCAATACAATCGCTAAACGGGATGCTAACCACGCTTTCCCGCTTCGTCGCCAAATCTGCACAGTACGCACTCCCATTTTTCAAGCTTCTACGACAGAAAGCAACATTCGAATGGATCGAGGAGTGCGAGCAAGCGCTCCTCCACCTTAAACAGGTTCTATCACAATCCCCGGTTCTCTCACGACCAGAAAACAGGGAGACGTTGTTCTTATACCTCGCCATCACGAGCGAAGTAGTCAGCGTCGTTCTCATTCGGGAAACCCCCGACAGACAGAAACCAATTTACTTCACCAGCAAGGCCCTTCAGGGCCCCGAGCTCAGGTACCAGCAGATCAAGAAAATCTCTCTGGCCCTCGTCACCGCGGCCAGGAGGTTGCATCATTACTTCTTGGCCCACACGGTCGTGGTAAGGACCGAACAACCCTTAAGGCAGCTCCTCGGTCGACCAGATATGGCAGAAAGGATGCTCAGGTGGTCACTCGAACTCACTGAGTTCGACATTCAATATGAGGGAAGAAAGGCCCTGAAGGCTCAGGTACTAACCGACTTCGTGGCAGAAATGACCCTCCCGGAACCTTCGACCAATGGATCCTAAAAGTGGACAATCTACGTCGACGAGGCATCCAACACGAAAGGCAGCGGGGCGGGCATCATCCTCGAAAATGAGGAAGGCATCCTGATCGAAGTCTCCCTCAAATTGTCCTTCCCGACGTCGAACAACCAGGCAGAGTACGAGGCTTTCCTCGTCGGGCTACGGTTGGCGAGGACCTCGGCGCCAAAGAAGTCAAAATTTTCACCGACTCTCAGCTCGTAGCCTCTCAGGTCCGAGGGGAGTACCAAACCAAGAACGACAGCCTCATGGAGTACTTGGCCCTAGTGAAGGAAAAGATGAAAAACATCACCTCCGCGGAAGTAACACACATCCCGCGCGAGCATAACACCCGAGCAGATGTCTTGTCCAAACTGGAGAGCACAAAAATGAAATACAAGAAGTGCTTTCCCGTCCGAGCATCGACAAACTCGTCCCTGCGATTGACGTGAACGCCATCGGGGACAGCAACTGCTGGATGACCCCGGTATACGAATATCTCACCAGTGGCAAGCTGCCTGACGATCCCAAGGAAGCTGGAGTGGTTAAGCGACGAGCGTGCTCATACACAATTGTCGAGGATAAACAATACCGGCGTGGCTTTTCTATCCCCCTCCTCAAGTGAGTCGAAGAGACCAAAGTTCCCAGTATACTCCAAGAAATCCACGAGGGGATCAATGCACAATACCTCGGTGGATGGTCCTTAGCCCGTAAGGCGTTACGAGTTGGATATTACTGGTCCACCATGCAACAAGACGTCAAGGAGCACGTCAAGAAGTGCGATAGATTCCAACGACACGGGGACATGCACCTTGCCCCTCCCAGCGAGCTCAAAACACTGTCGTCCCCGTGGCCGTTTGCGTGGTGGGGAATGGATATCCTCGGGCCCTTCGTTGTGGGGTCATACCAAAACAAGTACCTGATCGTCGGCGTAGATTATTTCACGAAGTGGATCGAGGCGGAAGCCTTGGCCAAAATCACGGCTCACAACATATTATGTTTCTACAAGAGGAATATCATTGCCCGGTTCGGCGTGCCCCAAGCGATTGTCACCGACAACGGGACACAGTTCACCGACAAGAATTTCCAAGACATCGTCACCAAGCTGGGCACGAAGCAGCATTTCATGTCGGTCGAGCACCCTCAAACGAACAGGCAAGCTGAAGCGGTGAACAAAGTGATCCTGCGAGGATTGAAATGCCGACTAGGTGACGCCAAGAAAAGATGGGTCGAGGAACTACACATCATCCTCTGGGCCTACCGAACAACCCCACATTCCACGACCGGGGAAACCCCATTCCGCTTGACTTACGGAACAGAGGCGGTGATTCCCGTGGAAATAAGGGAACCATCGAGGAGAACAGAATCTCCCCTTGACAAGGAGGCAAACGAGGAGGCCCTAAGAGAAGAGCTCGACTTTGTCGAGGAGATAAGGTCGGGCGCATCCCTCCAAGAAGCCTCGCTTAAACAAAAAATAACTCTATGTTATAACAACAAAGTTATCAAACATGATTTTCAGATAGGCACCCTCGCCCTACGAAGGAACCAGAAAGATTCGCGAGAAGACAAGCTCGCCGCGAACTGGGAGGGCCCCTACCGCATCCGCGCAAAAACCGGGACAGGAGCCTACTACCTCAAAAATCTACACGGGGAGGAATTTGCTTGACTATGTAATGCTGAGAAACTTAAACAATACTACAGTTAAACACTGCCCGCGACATAGTAACGTCGCGATTACGGGGACGCACTAAGGTACAAGTGCGACTCCCCTCCACGACACACGAAGATCAAAGACCGCGTTGTGTGTGCGCGAAGACCTTTGATCCGACGAGGATTCCTCGACCGAGCTTCGTCGTCGTACCAGTCAGGCAGAACACCCAGCTCGCGATGGGAAGTTCACACCACGAAGCTAAGACCTCGACCGAGCTCTTAGCCTCGTCAAAGGTCGAATTACAGCCTCGACCACTCGAGCAGTTCCCCACACTGTCGAGGATCAACAAAGTCGAGCAAACCCCCAACTTAGACAGACTACTTAGACAAAAACAATAAGTATATCAAGCATACAAGCATCACACACACAAATAAGTGAAAGTCAAAACATTAATCGGGCAGAAGCCCATTGTGCAGAGATTGCAAAGATATCAAAAAGCCCCTGACATGCAGGTTGGGCAAAAAGTCATCAAAAGAAAAAGGGCTCGCAGGCCAAGCATAACGAACAAGTGAAAACCTAGTCGACTATGTCCTCCTCTGGCCGCTCGTTCCCCGTAACCCCTCCATCGACCTCCTCCTCCTACATCGGCTGCACGATCTGACCCTCGATCACCTCATAGTCGGGGTCAGTCCCTTCAGTGATGAGGTCGGGGTTCACAATCCGAAGGTGCTGCACGACATTGTTGAAACCCACGTCAGCCGCCAGGAGGATATCCTGCTCGGTCTGCCTGAGCTTCGCGATCAGCGCTGCCCGAGACGTCAACAGCCTGTCTTCCTCAGTTTCCTCCTCAGCAGGGCGAACAACTTCCTCTAGCTCGACGACTCTCGCCAAGAGACCCTTCCTCTCCTCGTCGGCTTTCTTCAACTTCTCCTCCAATTTCCCCTGAAGCTCGACCTGGGCCTTGTTCTGATTTTTGCAGTCGGTCAGCTCCTTGCCCACCTTCTCCATCTCAGTTGCAACAGACCTGAAGCTCTCATGCAGTCTGGTCAGCTCGGCCGCTGAGCATGTCTCATCATTCAGGACCAGAGCAGCCGAGCAGAATCGCATCACAGCAGACAGATCCTCAAGCAAACTTTTCCTCCTCGAAACCCGACCAGCGCCTAGGATGGCCTGGACCTCGGCTGCACCGATGCCTGGAGAATTGGCCTCCGAAAAGAAATTCGGCCTCGAGTGACAAGGCGGAAGCACAGACTTCTCAAGGGAGGGCTTTCAGACTCCGTCAGGTCAACATGCACTTGCCCATCGAGCCGCTGTCTTTTCAGGGACCCCTGAGTGCTGGGAGATTGGCTACCCTGGGGAGAGCCGAAAGAATCCCCGGTTGCTAGAGTGGGGCCGGGGCGCTGTGATCGGATCTGCTCGACCTGACCCTTTCCGATCTTCTTCGAATTTTGGGTGGCCTCCAGCTTCTTGATACGCTCTTCCATGCTCGACATAGTCTCTGCAAAAGAAAAAGAAATACATTAGTAAATCGAAGACCAAAATGCAAGGAAAAATCAAGTCGAGGAGGCATTCACCACCTAACAGCTTAAAGGCGTCCTCGTCAGAAAACGTCTCGAGGAGGGCCTTCGTATTAATCAATCGGGCTCGCTCAAAAGGCCTCCCGTCATCGCCGCAGATGGTTTTCGCGTCCGGTGTCACAAGCTGTGCCAGGGAGAAACTGGCGACGAATTTGACTATCACCTCGTGAGCCAGACGATCCCCTTCGCACAGTCTGTTGGGACTGAATATATAACTATCTGTGCCCTCTTGAAATGCTCCTCCATCCAGAATAGGGGAAACTTCGCTTCGAGGACCTCTTCCTGTTGCCCGTCTATCTCTCGGTGCACCCGTCTGTACACCGACTCCACGGCCTCGAACGAGACAGGCTTCACTATGTAGTACCGGGACTTGAAGTTGCGAACAGAGTCCATGTAAGTCTGGAACAATCTGCTCACCTGCTTAAAGGACACCCAGCCATGCCGGCCATCAGTCGCTTTCCTCTTCCAGTGGAAAATGCGGAAGAACAGGGGTATGCCCCGATATGAAGATGCTGGTAGACGAGCTCGAAGGCACGAATGAATGCGAGAGAGTTGGGGTGGAGCTGCAGGGTGCCAGGCACAGCCAAATGAACACCTCTCGCTGAAAATCGGTGAAGGGCAGGCGCCACCCCGCCTCGTCGAACATGAACTCGTACAAGGGAAATCTCATTCCTTTGTATGTCGAGCAGATGCGATGGTGCTCCAGAGGTCTATACACCATCCAAGTCTTCGAAGAGCCCTAAAGACGATTCTCGACAGTGGCGAAAATATCATCCTCGTCATCTGCGACGAACTGGGAGGCAATGTTCAGAGGCTTCTCGCTAGCCCAATCATCGGAGGGCCGTCCCTTGACACTGGTGATCGGCGCCATCGGGGAGTCAGGTTGGCCATCAGGCGCCATCAGTAAAAAAAAGATCAAGAAACATACTTGAAAACGGTTGTTGCAAAATTTTGGTACGGCGGCGTGTGGCGGTGAAGCGGTGGAGAGAGCAGAGAAAGAAGGAGAGCAACTGCGAGTGAAGGAGAGCAAAAACGTGCAAATGACACAGACTGGATCTTATTTATAGAGCCCTCACAGAACTCGAGGTGCCTCTAGGCATTCGAGTGCCCTAACCCTAGCCTAGCCGCCCTAGGTAATGATGCCGCGTGACACGTAGCACACAGGTTCCCACGTTAGTCCTTTCATATGCTTTGACGCTCGAATCCGCAACTTCTCATCTCCCCGCAATGCCAACCATCAGCGACAGGCGAGCAAAACTCGAAATTTCTGCCCGCCTAGCATCCCTCGCTCGTGGTCCTTCAATAGTCACAAACTCGAAATTTTCCCAGCAACGTCTCCCTGACAGAAGATCGCCTATAGACACCTGAACTACCTTCAGCCCGTCCTGTCAAGCAGATCCTTGACTGGTGACTGACCCTTAATTCATTACTCCGACACCTCGGAGCAACGACTTGGGGGGGTCCTGTTCTGGACTAGGTCAGCACCTGCCCATTGGTCGGGCAAACCCAACCCAATAGACTAAAAAGGCCCAGCAGGGCCCATAACTATCCAGTGTCGAGCACGTCCAAGACACTCCTCTCGTCAGGCACGTATCGGATAGGCTCCGTCGAGCAGAGTCCTTGAGTCTAGGAGGGCACCTCTCTCCTCGACCTCCACGTTCTCCTCCCCGCGGGGACACGTCACCTTATAACCTCCCACTTCCGAAGGAATCAGTCTGCCCACCTTTCGAAGATCTTGGGACCGTTATCCCAGGGCGAAGACCACGTGATGGTCTTCCCTACGCCACGTAAGCCCTGACAGTCACCTGGATTGGGCCTGGCGATCTAACCTAGTACAGGAGACCGTTGGCCCCACACTGGGGGCATTCTATAAATACCCTCTCATTTAAGAGGGTCAGGTGACGTTCATTCTTACTCTTACATCTATATTTTGTACTTGCTTACTCCTGTTTCCTGACTTTGGCATCGGAGTACCTTGCAGGTACACCCCCTCCCCCCACCGTTCCATCACTACCAGAGTTGAAGATTTCACGGCGTTGTTGGCCACTGTCATACTTTCTGATCCAGGTACGATCAGTGGCGCCGTCTGTAGGAAATCTTGCTTCCCCGTTTTCCTCATCGTTAAACCAAAGCAATTTCTACCTTTTCTAACAACCATGACCAGCACCCAACCTGGGAACAAAGCTCCTGACACCGTCTTCACGCAGTCCGACAACGGAAACCACCGTGAGGACAATGCTGCCATCCACGTCGAGGAAGTCGACGTAAGGGATGGCCAGACCGCCTCCCCTTTTTTCGACGACGCGGCGTACGACGACGTCCAACAGGACAACCCTCCGGTTGTTTACCAGCCAGTCGCTCCACCACCAAACGCGGATCCGGGCACGGTGGCCCTGTTCGCCTTGGTCAACCAGACCAACCAATTGATTGCCCAGCAGGATCTCAGGATCGAAGCGCTCGATAGAGGGCGACCACGACGCTCTTCCCCGCGAAGACGTCGTCACCCACCATCTCCCAATCGTCCTCCTTCCCCGCGAAGGACTCCCCTGGCGGACTCTCGCAGCCCCTCCCCGCAGCGTGAGGGCCGCCGACCACGCTTGGAGCGACCCCAACCTGTGGTCACCCAGAAGCACCATCGCTCCCCTCCTCAGCAGGTGCCAAGGCACTCCCCGACCAGGAAGAGGAGCAAGGCTGACGGCGAAAAACCGAAAAAACCGCCCCAAAAACTCTCCTCGACGACATGGACCTGGTCGAGGCCATCGCTCCCCATCACGATCGCCAGTCAGAAGTGATGAGGATGACCAGAGGACCCGTCTGTCCAGGGAGATCATGGACACCCCTATCCCCGTGGGCATAGAGAAGCCTCCACCACTGGGGACCTATGACGGCACAGCCGACCCCGACGATCACGTCGAGAGCTTTAAAGCCATGCTCGACTACTGGAATGTCGGGGGAGATATCAAGTGCAGGCTCTTCCCGACCACTCTTCGGAATACCTTACAGGTACACCCCCTCCCTCCGCCGTTCCATCACTACCGGAGTTGAAGATCTCACGGCGTTGTTGGCCAGTGTCATACTTTCTGATCCAGGTACGATCAGAAAATAATAATAACTGATTTTAAAAATAATCACATTTTAAACTAAAAAACACTAGCTTTTAAACTAAATTTATAAATAACCGATCTAAAAAATAATTTTAAGAAATTTGTAAAAAAAAACTGGTTATGTAACCATAACCAAACTTATAATCGATTTTATAATCAGTTTTGATAAAAATATAATTGGGCATATAAATTTAATCTATTTAAATGATTTACAAATAGATATACTTTAATTTTTAAAAATAATCAACCACGCACATTTGTATGAAAACATGCACACCCCTATAAAAGCATGCGGAACCGATAAACCTTCATTATAACCTAAAGGAGACAATTTTGCCTTTCGATACATCAATTACTATCCGAGTCAATTTGTTATTTGTCGCACAACACGTCACATCACAAGCGAGTAATCTCAACATCTGTTAATATTTAAGAATATAACACATCATTTCTGATATTGAAATTCTTTCTCACCCACTTATTATTTCTTAACTTGCAGGTCAATTTTTTATCCCCATTACAAGTATAGATCTGCCAAAGTAAGGCGTGACTTAATTATCCAACCTTTCATTTTTAATTCCTCACTTAGCTGTTATAGTACTTTATTTATAATATAACCAGTCATAATTCATTTATATTAACCAATTAAATATTACTGATTCACTAATTCAATAAATCAAAAAATTTTGATTATATTAATATATAGTTTTTTTCTACAAATGAGCACATGGTCGGACGCTAAAAATGAACATCAATTGGTTTCGTACTTTTTATTTTTGTTTGGATTGAAAATTGGTTTGAACTTCAATTCGCAGTATTATAAGATATTTCCAATTGATCTAGAGACACATTCAAATTCAATTATTATTGTCACGTGTAAACAAAGAAGCTTTTATAATATGATTTATTTAAATCTATTAAATTCAACTTGTCAGTAGTCATTTTATATAATTATTACTTTATACAAGAATGGTCATTTTATATTTGGTTTGCTTTTCTTGGAAGTAGCTTCTTTTCCTCATTAGATTCCTTGTGATGCCAGAGGAGAAAAGACAGGTTTCATTGTAAATTAGACAAGTAGGTAAAATCCGTTCATCAAATTCGAATTAGAAATCAATATTCTGTAACCGATAGAGTTTCCTAAGATTGGAACCGAGCAGCATGCAACACCCACCTACAACTCTGGACTAGTGCGACACATGGATCAGAGTTAGGAGAAGAAGAGATAGAATGGTGGATCGCAATAAGACCGATAGGAATGCTTCAACTTTTAAAGGAATTGTAACGTCTTATGTAGACAATCTGCCGGAGGATATTGAGGGGAAAGAAATAGAAAGATCATTTGCAAGATGGGGAAAGGTAGTCGACGTTACTTGGCAAGAAGAAATAGATGGGGAAATTTTTTTGGATTTGTAAGATATGAAGGGGTAGAAGATCAAGAATGGCTTGAAAAGCAATTAACGAATATATTGTTTGGAACGTTTAAAACAAGGGTGAATATTTCTAGATTCGAAAGAAAAAAGCAGTATGGAGATAGGAACACAGAGGTAAGATATGAGAAACACAACTATAGTAAACAGGAGGCGAAAAGGAGTAAAGATGATGACTTTAAACCCATAAATGGCATGAATAAAGGCATTAGAAAGGAGGGGAGATCTTATGCAGATGCAATTAGATATAATGGGAGAAGTGACTATAGAGCTGCAGCTACCAGTAGAAGTCAAATTGGTGAGAAGGAAGATCAAACGGATGGAACAAAGGAATGGGTCGGTATATCAATTAATGTGAGTGAAGAAGAAATGCAATGGGCAAAAGGAGGATACGTCGGGTGCGTTCGTGAAGTAGAAGAGATACAAAATCTTCAACAAGGTATGTTGGAAGAAGGCATTAGCATTGTAAAAGTCATTCCAATTGGAGGAGAGAAAGTATTCTTAAAAGTAGATGAAGAGGAGGACTTTAAAGTATTGGTAAAGGAGGCAAAGCAATGTTTTGACAGGTGGTTTAGTGTATTAAGAGAACGGGAAACTAGGGATGTAAGTGCAGCAAGATACATTTGGTGCCGTATCTATGGAGTTCCAATTCATGCTTGGAGAACGAAGACGTTCTCAACTTTATCATACTCATTGGGAAGACTTATTAAACTTGATGCCGCTACCGAGAATTTACAGAGATTGGACGTGGCCCGGGTGTTGATAAGAACACCGATTTTTGAATTCATTAACAAAACAAAAAGAGTCCAAATCAATGAGGAATTTTTTAACATTCACATAAAAAAAGAGATGTGTGATCACTATATTTCCCAGACTGAAGCTGTCACCCAGGATAATACAGAGGGGATGAAAGATAGTGAAACAGATGATTCAGACGATAGTTACATACCTCCGACCGTTGCATCCATGGATGACAATGAGACCAGGGAGAGGTTAGAGGAAAACTTGTGGCGGCTGTTACGAGAAAAGGAGAAAAGTTGTCATGATGGGAGGGTGGAGCTCGAGGAAGGCATTCATGGTAGCATAGAAGAGATGAATAGAATAGGGAATGATGAAATCTTGGGGATTGTGGAAGTTTTTAATTCAAAAATTAATAAGGAAGTCTTGATAGAATCGCCAGCAAAAGATATGGAAGAAGTAGAAACAGAAAATAGGGAAGTCATAATACCAAAAGGCTGCAATGTTATTAGGGAGAGAGAGTCATACTTATCAGCTATTAATGAAGAGGGAGAAAAAGGCGGGGAAGGAGTTAATAACCAGGAAGAAGATTCAGAAAGTACAAGAGGAGGGCAAAGTAAGTCAACAAGTGGGACCATAGGAGAAGGATTAAATAAATTAAATTCTCGAAAGCCAGCGCAGCGAAATGTTTTAGACAAGGAGGGACCCTCAAAACAAACCAGCCCAATAAGTACAATGGGCCTGTACGCGGACGCAGGAAAAAATAGCAGGGGTTTATCGGTACATATAAAAAATAAGTCACAATCTCAAGCAAAATTGGAGACTTTCAAATCACAGCAAAACAAAATAGGTGTCGAGGAGTATGAGCAACAAGCAGATAAGAATAATATGGGTGTGAGAAATGTCGAGAGTTCGCAGCAATTACACAAGGCAGATCGAGGAGAAGAGGAAAACAATGCAAGAGAGGGTACAGATAAAGAGGTGGAAAAAACGGATCAATTATCGAATAGGAATGCTTTGACATCTAAAGAAAGAAGAAGAAGAAGATCAGAAATTCTTAAGTCAAAGAAGAAAGAAAGAAGGAGAAGGAAAACAACAACTTAAAAATGTACCTGCAATCAGAGAAAGAGCACAATTAATCAGGTGAGTTCCAATACATAATTAAACTTTATCAGCGAAAGGGAAAGAAATAGCTGGATTATGTTGCATAACAATGCGGTAGAAGTAGCCAAAGACGTATGGGATCTAAGTAAAGAAATAGGGTTGGTTCATAAGGGAGAGGAGGGAGAAATTGTGCAGGAATTAGCAGTAGGAGAGATAGGAGGGGGCCTACTGAGTTAATGGTGGAGAGTGCGGACAGGTGCGGTGTTAGAAGTTATTTCATCATGAAGATTATCAGTTACAATATCAGAGGATTAGGAGGTTTGGCTAAGAAAAAGGAAGTGTTAAGTCTCGTTAAAAGTCATAAACCAACTTTTTTCTGCATCCAAGAATTAAAGCTGGAGGAGGTAAATAGATCAGTGTGCGGATCGCTGTGGGGAGAGAATAATTTTAATTTTGCCTCTAAACCATCGGTGGGGAGATCAGGTGGAATCATAACTATTTGGGACAATAGCAAAGTATCTATTCAAAATATTACAATTCTAGACCATGTAGTATGGGTGGAAGGTATTTGGGGTGAAGAGAGGAGAAAAATAAATGTCGTCAATGTGTATGCGGCGTGTAATGCTAGAGGAAAACGGGAACTATGGGCTGTTCCGAAAGCTAAAATAGAGGATAAGAAGGGATAATGTATTTGTGTTGTAGGAGATTTTAATGCTGTTAGAGATGTGGAAGAGAGACGTGGTGCAGCTGGTAGTAGTAGGAATGATGAAATAGAAGGGTTTGATAAGTTTATCTCTGATTTGGATATCATCGATCTACCTCTTCATGGTAGAAGATTTACGTGGGCTAGATCAGGAGGGGAAGCCATGAGTCGTATTGACAGATTCTTAATGTTGCGGTGAGAATCAGATAACAAGCTATTAATTAACTTGTATCACAAAACTTTTAAATTCACCACCGACTTTGATTTATCCAAAGGAAAGGTTCAAGATCGAAAAAACCTAAGAGGATCTAAGTTCGGGGGTTGGTTATATTAAGGGAAGGTATTAGCACCCTTAATATCTGTAGTACTCTACAGGAACCTCTTGTTTATGTTTGTGTTATGTTATGTTTGTTTGCTAAGATATCTGCTAATGGTAAAGGTAAAGATCTAAAGGTATGTACACTAAGTTTGCTCGCCAAGACGTCGCATCTTGTGCCTACGTATCTGACTAAAGAATCAGAGCAACCGTAGTTCACCTAACTAAGGGTGATTTTGAGGAACCATTGACAATGGCCAAAGTTCCAAGGAGAAATGAGTATGAGCTCATTTTAGAGTTTTAGGAAACTCTCTAAGTCTAAGTTACAGTGGGGAAAAAAGTGGATACTCAACATGGCAAGTACCATATAGAGTTTAGAAACTCCATCCTATTTCTAAGTTATGATTCAATGGCTCTTATGAGGCCAAGAAAAGAGAAAGGCTCTTATGAGGCCAAGGTGATGTGATTTGTTTATTGACTTATGAGTCAAGGTAGGAGAATTTTCCTTTGGAAATATGGAAGATAGCAATTTCTTATGAGCAGGAAACGAGATGGGATTGTGATTAAATGAACAATACGAGTTCAAGGTTTCAAATGTGAACAATTAAGTGTAAGTGACATCAAAGCATGAAATGTGCACCTATGTATGAGCATAGTGATAGATAATGGGATAGTTCATAACAAACATGAGCAAATGAACACAAGTATGGCCAAGTTTTAAATTTGAGAGTGAAACAATCATATCAACACAAAATTATCTTGCAAGAAAAGTTCTAAAAGATGCCACAAACTTTGAATAGGGTTACATTAATGAGATGTTCACTATGCGCACGCAAACTCAAAGCCAAAGTTCGAACCCACGTGAAAAAGGAGCGTGCGAAGTGTGAAATGAAATAAACACAAGACCCACTCAAAAACAATTTCTAAAAAATGTCAATAATATCCCAAAAAAGTTAAACAAGTTCAAAATTAGTGTGAAACAAATAATCTTAAAATTTCCAAATCAATGAATATCAAAGTGAAAAAACTAGAATTTAGAAAAATCAAATCAACACTAAAATGTTAAATATAATATTTCTTGGAATTTTGTGCTTAAAAGAAAAATATTTAAATAATTTAAACTGAAGTGAAAATTAAAATGAAATAATAGGCAAAACCAAATGAGATAAGGAGGTGTATTGGTAAACAAACTCAAAGTTGTGCACGTCTGGGCCCTCTGGTGGGGTGTTTATAGCGCATGATGAAGCCCAAAGTCCACAAGAAAAAAATGAATAAATTCTAGCCAGAAAAAAAACGTGACTGATGCAAAGTAGTATGCCACTTAGTTATCAATAGGTCATTTAATGAATAAGTGACTACATGACAAAATTCTGCCTGGCCAATCGCATGACGCCACATGCACTCTTCATGCAACGAAGCCATGCGCAGAAAGAAACAGCTCGTGCGACCAAGGTTTTCCCTCATCTTGTTTAATCAGTTTCACCATCAAAACTCAACCAAAAGCCACGAAATAAAATCCCAGTATAAAGTACTCATTTAATAGAACAACTATGGACCCTTACCAACACAATATAATAATTAGAAGAGGAGCAAAATGGCTACAAACATCATGATACGAAACTGAGCCATGGTTAGAACTTATCATAAAGAAAAAAAAACACATGAATTGAACCCAATATCCTCCCAACTCAATTACAAACCATGCATTAAAACAAAAGAAATTATGTTTATTCAAAATGAAAAACATCAACGAATCTTGTCTCCACTCACTCATGCAAACAGGCAATTTCTTCGTGAGAAACAAAAAGATAGAACAACAATGGTAATTAGTGATCTTTACATAGCATGAATAAGATCAATGTGGACATAAAAACTAGAACCTGCTATATAGTAACTGTAGTCACACTTTTACCATCAAAGCCAAATAAAATTCCATAAACTTAAAGTGCAACAATCATCTTGAGTTGAAACTCAAACATCAAACTGTCCACATGAAGAACAACATGGCATTGATATCAAAGGATGGCCAGAACGATTTCTTCATCTTTCTACACTAGTGTTACAAAGTAAACACCAAAAGACAAACTAGTAATATCTCAAAATCATCAACCCTTGGGCCACAACCATAAGAAAAAGGAATATAGACAGAAAGAATCAGGTGTGTCCAGAACCAAGAATGAACCTTAGATACCCTAGAATGATAATCTAACCAGGGAGAAAACGAACATAGACATAGAACATTTAAAAGGAACAAAAAGTACCAGCATGCTAATATTTCCACATAAGTTTAAACCATTATTCACAATGTCAATCTAAAACAGATAAAGACATAAGCAGTAATAACAGTTGAAATCTTTATTCTGAGCATGTGAACATGAAATCATGGCTATAATGGAGAAGTGTAAGAACTTATCATTTCAGCATAAATTCAAACAAACCTTTAGGTTATTCCACCTAAACTCATACACAAACTTGAAAGTATTCATAACCTGAAAACAAGATTATTATACATTCCAAGCTCCCAAGATTTGCAGGGTTTAAAAAATACATCTCATAGACTCAATCTCGTCATTCATGATGTCGTGCATTGTGTGAGCACAAAATATCCGTTCATATGGAAGCTGGCCTCACAGTAGGCACTCATGAAGATCAAAACACATCATGCTTAATTTATAGTTTTGACAGTATGAGCAACATGGAGCAAAGATTTGTCATACTACCATGACCATTAAACAAAACCTCATGCCGACAACACAATCTAATCATAGTGAGAACAACTCAAGCTCTCCCAGGATTCTCACTTATATTGAAAGGACAGAACACATCCAAAACTGACAGTAACAAAACCATGGTCTTCACCTTTACTTGTAGCAAAAAATACACAGCATGGCACTAAGGTTTAGAGAAAGAAGAGATGAAAATAGAGTATATGAGACTGGCAACATTAAGAACAGATAAAACTAAATACAAAACTGGAAAATTCCAAGCATGTCATTTCCTATGTTAACAAGATTAAAACGAAATTCATACAGTGCAGTCTCTTAGTGTCGTATACATGTCAAAGGGAACTTTGAAATCCAAACGAAACTAAGATAAGGCTCTTGTTGAGAACAAAAACAAATTGGGATTGTCAAGTTTACGAATAGAATCAAACTTCAACGTGCCCAAAATCTTTTCATGTTGACACACTATACTAATGCAAATGTTAAATGAACTTCCTGATCATGATATGGAAGCTCTACATGACCTTAGAATCATCAGTTAGTGAAACAGGAGCAATAATCATGACTTACCAATCCTACACTAACATGTAAAAAAAAATGGACATGTTGAGAGCAATTTAGGCATACAATACTTTGACATAATGCCAGGATGCATTCCACATTTATTCAATAGCATGTCTAACTTATCTAAGCATATCCAATATCAACATTCGAGCATGATAGTAGTGTAGGCATGGAATAGAAAAAAAAACAAAAGAGAAAAGGAGAATACCTAGTGCTGCACTTAACAGAACAAACTCCCTTCTTCTTGCAGTAACTTTGTTCCCACTTTCTCAAAACCTCCTCGCTTGCCAAAACTAGGAATCAAAGGTTTCTTTAAGGTTTTTGAGACAATTGTTGGTGCTCTACAAGTGAGAAACAAGCCTCTATTTATAGCAAGAAGTTGAGAGTTCAAGGTATGGTGAAGGGTGGAACAAATGCCAAATTTACCCTTCTTGGAAGTTTTTCCATCGTGAGTTGCACTTGCTGAACCAAAAAGTTTCCAAAATCTCTAACTATTGATAGAGTTAGGTCTGATATTATGGATTGATGGGATTGTCTCAATGCTCAAGTAAAGTAGGAAAATAAATAGCCATGCTTTGTGTAAAGTTTCTCTCACATCAAGTCCACTTGCACCAAGTTGAATAAGACTAAGTTATTTTAACGATACCACTTGTGTAAATCGTGGCAGAGGATTCAAATGGTGTGAAGTTGGTCTCTAAATATCAGAAAAGTGCAAGTTTTGGTGAAATTCTGATTTTCTAAGTGTAAGACAAAATGCCAACTTACTCACTTTAGTGCACCATAACTTGATAACCATGCATCCAAATTGTGATATTTTTGACCCTTTGCAAAATAAGTATTTGATAGAACAAATTTCATGTGGAAGAGGTATTGAAATGAGGCTTGGAATAGAGTGAAAATCGTTCATGAAGTCATGTGCACATAGCTGCCAAAAAGACTTAGAAAAAATTTCTAAGTTATGGAAATTTTACAACTTGAAACCCCTAACTTTAACACATCATAACTTGAGATTGTTTTATCTAAATGAGAAGTTCTACACATGCTTGGAAATCTTGAAGAACAAGGAACAACTTTCATGTCCAAAGATTTTTGATTTGAAGCTTGGAACTAGATGAAAATTTGGGTTAAAGTCAGCTAGTTTTTAAGGCAAAAAGTGCTGAAATTTTTGTCTTTGGGAAGTTTAGCTTCCAAGTCTCATAACTCACAAACCATGCATTTTTTGGAGAAAATTCATATTTAACACTTTGAAGATCATGGAAAGAGCTTCCATTTGGGCTTTGAGTCACTCAATTTGGATGTGTGGTTTGAAAGTTATGACTATTTCAATTTTGCACAAGAGGGGAAATTTCCATATATGAAAAGTTTCATGAACTAAATCTTGCTTCCTTTGCAAGAAAACTCTTGAGACTTAAATTCTCATACCCTAAATCATCAATGAGGCATATTATGATAAATTGAGGCCTTGGAGGTTTCATTTGGATCAAAATCCCAAGAATTAAGGTTTCAGTCAAAACCCTAATTTCAACTGCGAATGCACTGGGGCAAACTCTTATGATATTGCTTCTTCCTTCACATCTAAAGCTCATAGGTGGCCTTTAGGGATGTATTATACCATATGGAGTCAAGTCCTAAGGTTTGAGAGCACCTCTTGATCAAAATCAAAGGCAATGATCCACTTGTCTTAACAGAAACCCTAATTTGGAGACAGAGTGAAACTATGGCTCAAACTAATCATGATGAGAGCTAGATGACCTTGAATTCTTATTGAGTGAGACCCCTTGGATATAGGTAACTCACATGGTTGATGAACCAAGCAAAACTTGACCTAACATGACAAAATTCTTCAGTGATTCCTTAGGTTAAAACCCTAATTCCACAGCTTGGCCTGGTAATCCTTTGTTGTCTTGATTTGATTCAAAGTCTTGAGATCTTGGTACCAATTAAATGGTGAATCCTTGTGATGATTGTATGGAGCCAGAGGATACCTTAGGAGGCCTTGAATTTCTCTGTGTAAACCCTAATTGGAACATAAGAGAAATAAACTGCAAGATATGGGTTAGTTAAATAGTGCACATATGATTGATCCTAAATGTCTATACAAGATGTTATGACATCTAAGAGGTAAAATTTGGGGTACAACACTTAATTTCAGAATAATGGAGTAGAAGCTAGCCTAATTGCTTTCAATGGGCCTTAAATAAAGGGTTGTCAGACCATTGTCCTTTATTATTATGTGATATCGTGCAAGACTGGGGACCGAGGCCGTTTCGAAAGCTTGATTGTTGGAAGCAATTGGAGGGGTACCATGATTTCGTCAAATAGCAATGGCGTAGTTTGAAGGTGGACGGATGAGGCATGTTTGTGCTGAAGGAAAAATTCAAGATGTTGAAACAACGGTTAAAAGAATGGCATATAACACATGCTCAAAATTTGGAAGGGAAGATCAAAGCGGCAAAAGAAGAGTTTAATAACCTAGATGCAAAAAGCGAATTGGAAAATTTAACTGCATCAGAGGAGATCCAGAAAAGAGAAGCGTTGGTAGAGTTGCACAAATTGTCAACTCTCAATTGTAGTATAAAATGTCAAAAGGCGCGCATCAGATGGTTGAAAGAAGGTGATGCAAATTCAAAGTATTTTCATGGCTGCATTAACAGGAGAAGAAAAGAAAATGAAATCAAGGCTATAGAAGTGGAAGGAAGAATGGAAATGGAAGTGGAGGGTATTAAAAAGACAATTTATGATAATTTCAAAAACAACTTTGAGTATAAAGGAAAGAGGGTGCATCCTGATAATATGGAGTTCCTGCAACTAGAGGAAGCAGATAAGGTTGGTTTGATTCGGGAATTCACGGAGGAGGAGGTAAAGATTGCGATATGGGAGTGTGAAAGTACTAAAAGCCCTGGTCCGGACGGAGTGAATTTTGGCTTCATAAAGGAATTTTGGGAGTTGATAAAAGGCTATTTTTTGAGGATGATGGAAAAGTTTCATGTAAATGGGAAAATGGTTAGAGGTGCGAACAGTTCATTCATTGTGCTTATCCCAAAGAGAAAAAATCCTCTCAAGGTATCCGAATACAGGCCAATTTCCCTAGTTGGCTGTATATACAAGGTTATCTCTAAGGTTTTGGAAAATAGGTTGAAAAAGGTAATCAACAAAGTCATCTCGGAAACACAATCGGTGTTTATTGCAGGGAGACAAATTTTGGATGGGATTCTAGTGGCAAATGAGATCGTCGATGAGGCTAGGAGAAGGAAGAAAGAGGTGATTATGTTCAAAGTATATTTTGAAAGAGCATATGATTGCGTCGATTGAAACTTTCTTCTAGGATGATGGGTAAGATGGGCTTCCCATTGAAATGGTGTAATTGGATTCATGAATGTTTAAGTTCCGCGACAATATCGGTATTGGTAAATAGAAGCCCAACAGACGAGTTCAAGATGGGCCGTGGTCTTAGACAAGGAGATCCGTTATCTCCTTTTCTTTTCTTAATCGTGGCAGAAGCTTTCAATGTGATGCTAGCAAAGACGATAGAGGTGGATAAATTTCAAGGATATAAATTTAATGGCGGAAGCAAGGGGTTTTCCCATCTTCAATATGCAGACGATACCATGATTATCGGTGAGAAATCTTGGGACAATATTCAAACTATTAAGGGCTTGATCAAGTTGTTTAAGGTGATGTTCGGTTTGAAAGTTATTTTGCTCAAGAGTAAGTTAGTGGGGATCAATGTAGCACAAGACTGGCTGGAGGTAGCAGCAAGCATTCTAAAGTGTAGTACGAGTTTTGTTCCAATCTCGTATATAGGGTTGCCTATAGGTGCTAACTCTAGGTGCCTGGAAACTTGGGAGGAGGTGATAAGAGTTGTGAACTCGAGGCTGTCTAATTGGAAGAATAAGCACTTATCCATTGGAGATCGAGTAGTTATTCTTAAATCGGTCCTATTTGCGATTTCGGTATACTATCTCTCTTTCTTCAAGGCTCCGAAAGGTATTATATCTAAATTAGAATCTATATTTAAACAATTTTTATGGGGGGAAGGTGAGTTAGGGAGGAAAATAAATTGGGTTAAGTGGGATCGGGTTTGTTCACCAATTGAGGCTGGGGGGTTAGGCATTAGAAGGATAGGGGCTTTTAATTAAGCTCTTTTGGGAAAATGGAGACGGAGAATATTAACAGAAAAAATGGGCATTTGGTATTTGGATTTAGTAAATAGATGTGGTTCGAATGTGGAGAGATTTTACTCGGTGGCAAGAAGTAGCTCAGGGTGGTGGAAGGAAGTGTGCAAGCTGGATTGTGGCAGATTGGAAGAGAACTGTGTATATTCAGTGAGAGATGTGTATAAGAGCCTTGTGGTTGAAGGAACAATGGGGTCGGGACAACCGTGGTCGAAGATTTAGAACAAAGTGATCCTATCAAAAGTGTCGTGCTTAATGTGGAGATTAGTTCAAAACAGGTTGGCTTCCTTGGAAAATTTAGGTAGGAGAGGTATAGTACCGCAAGATCTGGTCAGGTGCTCGGGCGGGTGCGGGAGTGACGAGTCAGTAGCTCATATATTCTTCGAGAGCCATTGTTTTGCAGGTATTTGGAGCTGTATTTGCAGGTGGTTAGGAGTGTCAACAGCCCTACACAATGAAGGATGGCAACATATGACTCAGTTTGAAAATATGTTCGGAGGCGGGAAAGATGTGACTTCGAAGATTCGGGTGTTGTGGTGTGCTTGTGTCTGGTGTATATGGAAAGCGAGGAATTTTAAAAATTTTTGAAACAAAGAAATCCAGGTGCAAAAGGTTTTAGAAGAGGCAATTGTTCTGTCATGGAGATGGTTAAAACTAAAAGCAAAAAGTATTCCAGATGATTTCGCGGCATGGTGGCTAAATACCAAGGCCTGCTTGGGTGTTGCTTGAGCAAGTGACAAGTTCGATGGTTTCAATTGGGATCTTGCTGTCACAGCTGGACTGGAGTGTGATTACTTTTGTTCGGGTTGTCAGCGGATTCAGGTTCTTGTCAGGGGTGGCGTTCAGATTAGGTCATCGGGCGACTCGGTTTGCAATGTGGTTGAATTTTTCTCAGATCAATATAAGTTCAGCACTGCAGCAATCTGGTTGTGGGGCATTTTTGTCTCCTGCTGTGAAGTTGTTTTTGCCGTTAGCTAGTTGTTGGAGCATCAGTTTCAGTTCGTGGGAGGCATTGGCATCGACAGGTTTTTTGGCCTGATTTGGTGGTTTTGTTTTGAGTTGAGGGCAGCGTGAGTCTTCAGTCTGGCGGATATGGCGTCACCAGGTGTTTGATTACATAGCATTTGTTGGAGCTCGATACAGCATTGCTTGCATTCTACCGGAACTGACTTCTATCATTATTAGTTGGCACTAACTAGATGGTATCCTGGATGCCTATGTCTATGTTGGTGGTCGGAGAAGTCTTAGTTTTCATTGGTTTTTTCTGTGGCTGCTTTTCAAAATATTTGGTGTGTTGTTAGGCTTGTGGTGGTTTTTCTGTCAAGGATGGTATGATTATTTTGTGCCATGCCTGTTTTTGTTTTCAGCCAGGTTGAGTTGGATTGGCTTAGCTATTGGTGTTGTTGTCTTCCTGGAGATGGTGTCAAGTGTATTCAGTCCTGTCGATTCCGATCAATGTCGTTTTATTTGAGTGATTTGATTTCCGCACTTCTGAAACTGTCTCTGTCAAGATTGCAGCAGGATCACTGAAGGTTGAGTGTTCCTGGTTCTGTTTAAAAAAGTGGTCTTTTAGAGCTTGGTGTCTTGGGTTAGCATTCAGAGCTGGTAGACTAGCAAGTTGGTCTGCTTATCGTTTCAGCAGTTCCGATTGGCGCCGTGTGTTTTTGTCTTTGGTGTGCTAGGTGCTGCCTTTGGTGGTGTTTTGAGAATTGAGAGTCATTGGTTAGTGGTAGTAGGTTTATTGATTATATAGGGGGTGGTCTTGGTTAGTGAGATGCTAAGTAGTGGTAGTATATTGGTATCTAGTGCTGTATTTTTTCATTGGAAACAAACTCCTTCTGGTTATCTCCCCAGGTGCCTTTCTATAGTAGTTTTTGTGCTAGTTTCTGGTTTGAGGTGTACCATTTTGGTCTCGTATCATCTGTTGTATTTGATGTACTTGAGCACTTCTTGTGCTAGTTTTTATTTTAATGCATTTGGCCTTTTCAAAAAACATTAGACAAGTAGGTTTTTTTAATCCGAAAAAGTGCTTAACATGAGTCGTTTAATATTATTTTTTAGGGGGTCTTTAATTATTATTTTTAAATTTGGAGAGAAGTTTGTATGGCTATATAAATTATTATTATATACTTTATGGATATATATATATATATATATATATATATATATGGGATAAATATACTTCACCCCCTGCCAATGTAGCGAGTTTTGGTTTTACCCCCCTGAAGTATTTTTTTTAATTCCCCCCTCACCAAACCAAGATTCTATTTTCACTCCCCCCTGTTGCTGACTAGATGAGAGAATCTGCTGACTGGACGAGGGAATCTGCACATGTGGCCTATATTAATTTGCTGACTGGATTAATTTTGAATTTTTTTTAAATTTTCATTTTGGTATTAAATTTTTTTTTGTTTTGTTTTTTAAATATTATATATTAATTTTTTTATTATGAATTATAAATTTGATGTTTAATTAATTATTTTTATTTTCGTTTTGTTTTTAAATTAAGAATTATATTATACAAAATATATATTAAACACATTGGGCTCATGGTCTATATACCTAGAGCCCATTTTCAATTCTATTAGGTTGGTGTGTGTTTGATATATAAACACTAAAATGTTTATCTTAAAAAACGATGTAGGACTGTTTCCAAAAAAGCAAACCACACAGCACATCCCTCACCCTCACTTCATCTCTCAATCTTTCTTCTCATAAAAAGCTGCTACTTCATTTTTTTCTCATGGAAACTTCTCACTAAAACACACTACCATAACTTCTCACTAAAACACACTACCATAACCCAAGGGTCCTGCTACTTCATCAAGATCCTTCCACCTGTTCCATTTTCTTCATCAACCATCAAAACACCACCTTGTAACACTATGTCTGGACCTTGATTTTACATACTGAAATACTCACCTCATGCGTATAACTTCCCTCCTGCATAGGCCAACCATCATCTTTTTGGTACAACAGTTAAACAACATGCTTAATAACATTGCATTAGATAATATATTTTGATTACTGTCAAGAGGTATAGATGTAAATTAGTGTGACTTTCCAAGTTCTAACATACAAAAGTAAGCAATTTTAGAACATGCATTCTTTCATGCAATGTATATTATGCCCCTCACATTTTTAACATACAAAACAAATCAAAGCTTTCCAACATATTTTGAAAATTGATAGCACACAAGACATTAATGTTGGTGAATTATTGTTGGTGAAGTTTTACAAAACAAATCAAAACAAGATCAAAAAATGATGAACCTTCCAGTAGCAACATTTTTGTTGCATCATTCATTTCTTATAAACATGAAAAATCATGTTTGTGTGTAATCTGCCATAGTTAGAGTAATTAAGATTTGAGTTTAACAAGTCATATTTAAACAATTAATTATATTTCACCATATTAGAACTGAGTTTAACAATTAACATTAAAAATTTTAATTATATTCCACCATATTGCTTCATGTTTTCAAACTTTTATATTTGTTGCCATTATTATTGTCAATTTTTCTGGTTCCATTCTGCCACAACTCAAAACCAATTTTAAATTCGTTTTATATATTTATCAGTACGCCTGAATTATCATGCTTAAGTAATGGTTTAATACCACTCTTTATAATTGGTTTAAATCATCGTTAGAATGTATTATTAAAAGTTGTGTGAAGGAATGTTTAGTGAACATATCAAGCAAAAATGATTGATTAATCTTGAATCAAACGAACACAAGACAAAATAGATCAATAGCTAGAAGAGAAGTTAAAAGAGAATTCAGAGCTTCTCTTTGAATATAGGCCTTTGAATTTGTTTAGAATTAGTAGTTTTGAGGCATTGAAAAACAAAACTTTAATGTAAATGAAATCGTTCATAATTTTGGTTTTGTTGCTAGCTTCACATTCACCAGCATTAATATAATATTAAGAAGTAAATATTTGATCTCAATGTCAAACAAATTTTTAGTTGTATCCCTTAACAAGTGGAAAAGTCATTAGAAATTATTGAGTTAGCAAATCAAACACAAACACATGATTAAAACCATGAACTAGTACTAA
The DNA here is from genome assembly GCA_022829125.1 of Lathyrus tuberosus. NCBI lineage: Eukaryota > Viridiplantae > Streptophyta > Magnoliopsida > Fabales > Fabaceae > Lathyrus > Lathyrus tuberosus. Next base: position 1,953,697 of record JALAZF010000535.1, read on the forward strand.
ATTATCAAAGTGTGTCCTTCTGCTTATGTGACAGCTTTTTCTCAACTACCAGTGCAGTATAATTAATCATATGGATAACAAATGTTTTATCTAGAGTTTTTATTTCTTGTATTGAAAGATATTCTCATCTTTATGGAAGTGATGCTAGGGTGTTCTCTTGTTGTATTATTTTCTTGACAGTATACAGACCTGGGAAGAAGAAAAAACAGAGGAAAGAGTAATGAGCATAAAGGAAATTTTCAAGAAATAGTGTGTTTCTAAGGTCCCACATCGGCTAGTACAAAAATGATTTTAGGTTTTATATACCTTACTTGTGCATTATGCTTCAAACTGAAAAAACATATGGGCCAAAAAGAGTTATGAAGATGATGGGTTAGTGGGTGTTTAGAGTGGCCCATCAAAGTAATTTAAAAAAAAAATTAAAAATACAAAAAAATAAAGAATTAGAATAAAGAATAAAGAAAAAAAATTAAAATTAAAAAAAATAATCCATGTACAATTAAAAATAAATTTAAAATTAAATAAAAATAATAATATATAATATATAATATATAAAAACAGTAAAAATGTTAAAATATTTAAAAAAAAGTGAAGTGTATGCCACATGGCAAAACGTGACATTTTTTAATCCAGTCAGCAATTTAAGATATGCCACATGTGCATATTGCTTGATACAGTCAGCAACAGGGGGGAGTGAAAATAAAATCTTGGTTTAGTTAGGGGGAAAATAAAAATTAAAAAAAAATAATCCAGGTACAATTAAAAATAAATTTAAAATTAAATAAAAATAAAAATATATAATATATAATATATAAAACAGTTAAAATGTTAAAATATTTAAAAAAAGTGAAGTGTATGCCACATGGCAAAACGTGGCATTTTTTAATCCAGTCAGCAATTTAAGATAGGCCACATGTGCATATTGCTTGATACAGTCAGCAACAGGGGGAGTGAAAATAGAATCTTGGTTTGGTTAGGGGGGAATTAAAAAAAAAATACTTCAGGGAGGTAAAACCAAAACTCGCTACATTGGCAGGGGGATGAAGTATATTTATCCCTATATATATATATATATATATATATATATATATGCATATTCCGAATTTTTTATAGAATAACCATGTTATTAAAAAAAATCCCAAAATAACGTAACATTCAAAACAATTACCAAAATGGCGTATTTTGCAACAAAACCATCAACCCGCAGGCGCCAAATGGTATGGTGCCTCAGGCAAAAAAATTTCAAAAAATTCCCAAAAGCCATTTGGAATGGCGACTCAGTAGAAAACCCATGCACTAATTTTTCAGAGGAGGCGCCATACCATATGGCGCCTCAGGTCAAGTTCCTTTTTTTAAGCCTTTTAAATGTTTTTTTTTAATTTATAATAATTTTTTTAAAAGGGTAGATACAGAATATCATGTGCCTATAAATAAGAGTGCACCCTCATTTATTACTACACAACACTTCTCTCCAATACCCTAATCTCTCCCCTCCCCTCTCCAATATCCTAATCTGTCTCCTCCTACTATGTCTGAGTGGTTAAATCGTCGTCCATCATCATCATCATCATCATCATCATCATCGGAGGAACCGCTTCCAACATTTCCACTGATGAAAAGAAATGCCCTAGTTGTATTCTCAGCAACCAAGCCTCTGATGGATGTCCTACTCTGGAACACACAGACCATGGAGCATTTGCATAGTGAAATGTATCGCTGACTAGAAGGAGAATTTGCTGCATATGAAAAGATCAGGAAGATTGAGAAGCTGGTGGAGGAGTCTAGTCCAAATGGAGTTACCTGTACTTGGAGAAAAGTAGAAAATGATGCTGGTGTTCTTATGGTGATGTTAACACCAAAGAAAATTAGCTTGATGGTTTTAATATCCTAGATAAGTTTATTCGTTGAGTTGTTTCTTTTTGGTATGTTGTTGTTATTTTCTAATTTGGTATTAGCTTATGTCGTTGTTAATTGTTGCTGTTGAGCTATTAAGTTATGCTTTGTTAAGTTATGTCGTTGCAATCTCTTAGGTATGCTATCAATGAAATGAAATTTGTTGTTTTTATAAATAGACAATGTTACATTTGAAACTATGAGGTTGTGCTTGAACCCACATTGGGACACTTGGTACGATTGTGTCTTGGCTGACGGCACGAACCACATAACCTCACCATTCTGTTTGCTGCATCCATCCCCGTTCGAATACGGGTGCTGTTAGGGCGACCCTTTTTCTTTCGTCGCATCAAATCATTATGCCACACAATTTCGCCTTCGTATAGAGGCCAATAGTCCTTCATTGCTACCACCTGAAATCTAGTGTCCTAGACATTGCATAGAGTAATGACTTGGTGAAGAACAAAGAGATAGTTGGTTGGGTCCAGCCGAGCCTTCGAACATGCTGCTATAACATGGGAGCAAGGCATACGAAATGTCTGAAACTTTCCACAGTCACACCAACTCCTATCCAGTTCCACTCGGTAACATCCCCTAGGTCTCCCTTCATTGTGATCAATAGACTCTGCAATACTGAAGTGACCTTTAGTACGGTCAAAGACCATGACCACATGTGTGTTGGCTTTGGCAGCTTCGTCCTTCATGAATATCATTGAACTATTACTGAACAACTGCCCAGATTGCAAGACTGAGAAACATATTATGCACATCATCATCGTCCCGAATCTTTAACTGGAAAAATTTGCATTGTTCGTGCCCGTCAAAAAACATAGGATTCTTGTAGACGATTTGGCCAACTAGACCACACTATAATTTCTTTTCTAATCTGGCTTTCAAATGTAAAAATTTTGATCTTCTATCAATTAAAAACCTGGTAACCTACGTGTTTCGAAAATTGAAACGGTTATGGGACATTCAAATATCTCACCATTGAGATGTGCACTTATCATGTATTGTGGTGTTTGAGCCATAACAAAAACTTTACTAACTCGTGTTAGGAATAAATGTTTTAGAACTTATAGTGTTAGAAAGAATATGTTACTGAATGATATGATAATAAGTTGTATGGCTCTTGTGTATTAATAGGCGTATAGTTGATACAGATTATTTAGTTACACGTCTTATAAGTTTTAATGCTTCATAATGCTTTACAGCTTCTGTTTTACCTACTTCAGTTACAAGACATTAAAGTAAAAAATAAAACCATTGCCTTGCATGCAGCATGTGATTCTCTGCATGACAAGACTACACTTCCATGCCAAGAATCTCACATGTGAACTACACTGTTTTTTATCATGCCTCTACACTATACGAATTATTTATTCATTTCTTTATCATGCCTATGCCTATACACTACAAGACATTAATGTTGTAAAAAACCAAACCATTTACTATCACATATCTTGCATGCATACCTTTTTGCATGCATCACACTTGTTTTCCTTAGCACACTATACGAAATCAGAAGACTACACTAAAGTCTTGTTTGCATTTATGATTCTCTGCATGACAAGACTACACTATTCTTGACAAGACCACACCACCATGCCAAGAATCTCTATAAAAAACAAAACCCTTTTTTATTATTCTAAAAAATGTGTACACTTGTACTTTTTATGGTTGCGCCTATCTCCTTCAAGCGTGGGGTTGGTCCAGAATGCCAACACTAGCTTCTGTTAACCGGAGCCCCTTCACATTTCTCTACGCAAACAACTAAGCTTAATTTTATTACTCAAACTTATGTCTTTTAATGAAATGTTTATTTGTAACTAACTTATTTGTGCCACTTTTTTTAGGTGATCAGTTCCGAGAATGAATTACCATCGAAATCCCAGGAACGCAATAACCGTCTACCGCAACCTAATAGATCACATTGGCCCCGACGATGTAATTTTTTCTTAAAATACCATAATTTTGTCTCATAAATTACAACACCGCAGAATTTCTCATTAAATCTTTTTTTGTTCTTGTAGTTTATCTGGAGGCCGTACGAGGGTCTCGACCATCAGCCCAACGCGAATGATGTTGCAGTATGGACATCAAAAACACCCATAACTCGGTTCACCACTATGGAGATGAATCAAAGTGATCGAGTAAAACTGCAGTTTAGAATTTATCAGGATATTTCGGTCGCTCCGTCATGTTTGGGAGAGTGGCATCTACGTAGAGTGGATACACAATGGGCTATGGGTCACTGGACGAACTTTCCAAGAGAGATGTGTCAACATTAGGAGAATCGACATCAGTACATCTTATCAGAACCTGTTGTGGAAGATGCTAGACCAACTCAATAATATATGATTTAGTTTAGGTCTGTTACAACACCCCAACAATTCCTCTCTCAATCGACTTATCTGATTGATCCGCGCCAACGCGCTTCTTCCTCACAGTCACATGCCCATCCACATGTCCAACATCATACACCTTATTATACCCAACAACCAGGTATACCAACCGAATTAATCTTCCAAAGCCGCAACCCTTTCATGCCAACAACCCAGTCACAACAAGAAGAGCCTTACCCCTACCGCCAACCCACCTACACCAATCCCTCTAATGCTTATAGCCCTAACAACTCTTTCGAACCCACCCCAGCCCACCATAGCCCCCCACAAATGAACACACAATCATCCTACAACCAACAAACCCACCCACTATTTGACTACTAAACCCCACATCAACCACTAGATCGGTTCCAAAACCCTTCAATGCACTATTTCGGCCAACCATATCGTCCACAACCAACCCAACCCCTCGTCCAAACTATGAAAACAAGGGCATGCAACTAGATTACGGAAGCGCCGTTGTCGGCAACCCCCCGGCTATTGGGGACAGATGCTTCAAAATTTGTTTGATACGCCAGGACCATCTCAACAGATGCCTCTTCCACAGGTCAACACACAAAGGCCAGAGACACCTCAACAAAATCGTGGTAGACCTAGACGCCGCGCAAGAGCCCCGACATGTGGAACCGGTGGATGTTTCGATAGGCACGACCATTAAATTTTTGTTTACCATCAATTATACTAATTTTTATTCTGAACATTGTTATGTAATTTTTGCTACCCTTATTTTTTTCCATTAAATTAATCAATTTCCAAATTAAAAAAAAAAGAAATGAACTGAGGCGCCATACGGTATGGCGCCTCCTCCTGTGCCGAAAATAAATAAATTAGGGCATACACCTATGTACTGAGGCGCCATTTGAAATGGCTTTTGTTGTTTTCATTTTGCCTGAGGCGCCATCTCATATGGCGCCAGTAGGTTTCTTTTTTTTTCAAAACCAACCACTTTAGTAATTTAGTTGAAAGCAGTGTTATTTTGGTAGTTTATTTGAATAACAATGTTATTCTAAAAAAAGTTCGCATATACAGAGAGAGAGATATCATTTATTAACAATAATAGTTAAATATAATAATATTTTTATAAATGACTAAAGTGCAATATACTAAAGTGAGTGGTTTGTACCTAGGTGAGTGGTCCATGTTGTGAAGATTTTGGTTTTCTTTAACTGCTTAATTGGATTTATGGGTTAAATTTATTCCATGTGTATTTTGAGTTAGATTTATTTTTTTGGCAAAATATTTTTTTTTCTTCCCTTAATTATATTTTGGGATTCATTTTGATCAGTTAACTTAAAAAGGATTCATATTGGTCCCTTAACTATTCAAAATGTTTCATATTAATCCTTTTTCTTCTATTAGTAACGGAAAAATTCAAAAATCAGTCGCAAAATTCGTTGCTAATTAGACAAAAAGGACTAATTTGAAATGTTTTGAAGAGTTAAGGGGCCAATATGAACCTTTTTAAAGTTAAGGAACAAAAATGAACTCCGAGACATAGTTAAGGGAGCAAAAAAGATATTTTACCTTTTATTTATTTATGGAAAAGCTAATTTCATTAAGCAACAACAGCTGAAAAGGGGGCAGTTTAACAAACGGGAAAAATGCTCTAACCAAGTCTTTAAACATACAATTTTTATAGACCAACAAGATTGTAGTCGTCCACATTAAAATTTTTACTTAAAAACACAATTAAAACAAACTTGAAAATGCTAATTAAATGTCTGCAATCAAAAGCTAAAAGATCTAAACGTGTTTTTGGATTGGCGTTTGTGTTAATGAAACCACGTCCATATGCATTTTTACTGCGAAAATATAGAAGATAATAATTGGAGTTTTTGTCTAAACGTGCATTTTCTTGATTTTCTACTGCAGAAACAAAGACACCGTAAAACATCAATAGACACAAAAGTATTGAATTTTTTTATTCAAAAGAGTGTTGAAGTATTTTATTCTTAAACATTATTTTAGTATTTAAGTATATATATATATATATATATATATTATGATTCTCATTATACTGTACACAAATATGTTATCTCTTCTCCACGCCTAAAAAATATTTAAGACATTTAAAGTACTGTAAAAGATCCACTGCATCTGGTGCTAGAAACCAAAGGTGTCAAAGACAAATGGTATGAAAGCATGTTGATTGTCGAAACACGCTTTCTCATGCTTGGTCACTTTACTTGGAGCGACTTTGAGAGCTACTTATCCCACAGTAAAACCTGCAGTCCTCAGTCCCAGCAATGGGGAAACTCTGGTCAAGTCGACACATGCATGTTTCCCTCATAACCACCCATACATTAGAATATCTCATGGCTTAAGAGTCGATCTCCCCTCCCGTCGGTCAGTTAAGAAATTCATAGGTGCCTTTTTCTTCATAGATACCCATGCATGCCTAAATACATCAAATAGGACATCCCTAACAAAGCCATGTCTGTATTTGAATCCCGAAAGATCCTTACAATGAATAACATGTTCTCATAATGTATCCAAGCACGCCTTGTGACAAATAGGGAAAACCTCATAAACAGAAAATAAGAGAATCATAAGCTCGTATTTAAGGATGATACGATACTTAACATGAGACATATGATAGCTTAGACCATCAATAGGGATAGCAAGGAGAAAATCTTGAGCATGTGCTACTTACAAACAACCAAAGACTGTTTTTGTCTTGTGGTTATGTCAAACTTTACATCCATGTCCTGAACACTTTTACTAAAAAGGGTAATCGCTAAAACATGTTGTGCTTTAGGAGGGACGATGTCCTTTCTAGTAAAACTGCTAAGGTCAAAATCTGGAATCATAACACTATGACTATCCAAAGCTCTATCGAAATCAAGGTCCATACCATATATCCCACTACCTCTCAATATATGACCATGTTAATTCTAATTGTATATTATTATTTTTCAATTAATATGTGTGTTAGTAGTATTATCATGATTCCGCTGCGGTTTTCCATATTATAATTGTCAAACTCTCTTATGACATTTCAATATATCAAATCATGTCACAGAACATGTATTGTAAGCTAGTATTGTTACTGTTATAAATTTATTTAAAATAATATATTTAAATTGATTTATCTATTAATTTAGTTGAATATTTAAAATTGAAAATTATAATGATTTGTTTAAATTAATTTGTATTTTGTATAAAATAGTATATTAAACTATTGTTATTGTTATATTACTATATGAAAATGAATAGTTTCAAACACCTATACAACATTTTAGTTGATTAATGAAAAAATATTAATCTTAGTACATTGTTTCACTACGTGCGTAGACATAAATGTCTTTTCGCCCTTTTAATCACACTTCTCTTCCATTTCTTCTATCAAGTGAGAGGAAATAAAAAGGTTGTAGGGCCCACATATTTTTATTCTCTCTTCACAAGTTCTCTCATATCCAATCAAGAGAAGTGTGATACTTCTCTTCTCTTTCTCTCTTCAATAAATCTCTCTTCTCTAACTCTCTCAAAACAATCACACCCTAAGTGATTAATTGAATTCATGAGTTAAGTTTGTTCCATGTGTATTTTGAGTTAGATTTTTTTATTTATGGGAAAACTTATTTTATTAAGCAACAACAACAGCTAAAAAGGGAGAGGCAGTTCCACAAGCAGAAAAACCCTCTAACCAAGTCTTTGAACCATACAATTTTCTTAGACAAATAAGATTATAGGTGTCCACAATAAAAACTCTACTTAAAAACATAATTGAAACAAACTTGAAATTGCCAAGTAAATGTCTGTGTTGTGAAAAACGATGCCTTTGGACAAAGTATAAACGATTTCTTTTTTATTAAGAAACAAATAAGGGTTAGGGTTAACGGAGAAACAAGAAAGAAAGAAGAAGGAACAACAAGGATTAGGGTAAAAATTCTCTGTTTACTATTCACTTTCTCATTTAGGGTTACAAATGATTACAAATGAATATCACAATTTGCCACACTCAACAAACTGAGTGTACTAGCCTATTTATAGACTAATAAGATAACTTGCAGCCCAAGCTACCTAAACAATTGGATCCTTAACACAAGGCCCAATTCGACAAACATTTCGACAGTACATATTAGAACAAACTTCGACTATAATATGTACCCTTTGACTACAACATGTGACCCAACTTCGACTTCATGCTTGTCTCCTGTCGAAACACATGAAAGCTTTCCCTCGACACAGCATGAGTTCGACCCAATAGTCTCACAAATATCCACCTTGGATCTAACTCAACAACCAGGGAATCAACTAGCTTTCACATGCAGCTTTACCAACTGCATACAGTGGAAAAACTTGCAACTCGGCAACGTCTTGGTGATCATATCAGCAACATTGTCTTCAGTCGAAACCTTCAACACCTGGACTTCACCATGCTCGATTATCTCTCTGACAAAGTGCAGCCTCACATCGATATGCTTAGTTCGCTCATGATAGGCTGAATTCTTCGACAGGTGTATTGCACTTTGACTATCACATTTAACAGTGATACTTCGACCTTGAAGTTTCAGCTCCTTTGCAAAACCTTCAAGCCACAATGCTTCTTTAACAGCTACAGTGAGGGTAATATACCCTGCTTCAGTAGTTGATAAGGCAATAACCTTCTGAAGCATTGGTTTCTAACTGATTGTTGTGCCAAACATTGTGAACACATATCCAGAAATAGACTTTCTGGAATCCATACAACCTGCATAATCAGAGTCGACAAATCCTTCGATTTCGACTATGCTATCACCACCACAGGCTCCACCATAAATCAAGACTCTTTTCAGAGACCCATTTATGTACCTGAGAATCCACTTTACATCTTACCAGTGTGCCTTTCCAGGATTGGACATATACCTGCTCACAAGGCTCACCCCATATGCTATGTCTGGCCTCGTACAGACCATAGCATACATCAAAGAACCCACTATACTAGCATATGGAATGCTACTCATATAGATTCTTTCAGCTTCAGTACTCGTGGTTTGAGTAGTACTAAGCTTAAACTGAGGATTTATGGGTGTCACAACAGTCTTTGAATTCAACATACCAAACTTGTCGAGAAGCTTCCGTAGGTATATCTCTTGAGATAAGCACAACTTCGACTGCTTTCTATCTCTCCAGATGTCAATCCCAAGAATCCTGGCGGCAGCTCCCAGATCCTTCATTTAGAACTCCTTACTGAGTTCAGCCTTCACCTCCATTACATCCTTAACACTGTTGCTGGCTATGAGGATGTCATCCACATAAAGCAACAACATAACAAGTGAGTTTCCAGGTCAAAATCTGAAGTAAACACAGTGATCAAACTGACTCCTAGTGAAACCAATGTGTGTCATGAACTTGTCGAATCTCTTGTTCCACTGTCGAGGAGATTGTTTCAGGCCATACAAAGACCTATTCAGCTTGCACACATAATCTTCTTTACCCTTTTCTGCATGCCCTTCAGGTTGACGCATCAGGATCGTTTCATCTAAGTCACCATACAGAAAAGTTGTCTTCACATCCATTTGCTCAAGTTCCAAGTCAAACTTTGGCACCATGGCCAACAACATTTGAATGGATATATGCTTTACAACAGGTGAGAACACATCATTGAAGTCGACACCTTCTTTCTGAGTGAACCCCCTAGCAACCAGCCTCGCCTTAAAGCGCTTCGACATCACTCATTTGATTCCTTCCTTGACCTTGAAAACCCACTTACAACTGACTAACCTTACTCCTGCAGGTTTCTCAATCATCTCCCAAGTGTTATTATCATGAAGAGATTTCATCTCGTCATCCATGGCTTTTCGCCATTCAGTCTTGTTTCGACTCCTTATAGCTTCCTTGTAATCTCTAGGTTCTTCCTCAAGCACCTCACTTGCAGAGATTAAAGCAAAAGCTATAAGATCTATATAACCAAGTCTCTGAGGTGGCTTGATGACTCTTCTAGACCTATCTCTTGCTAGTAGGTAGTCATCGACAGTTTCCTCAACATCTTGCTCTTCTTCTTCGACTTCATCTGGGCTATGCACTTCAGCATTACTATGCTCCACCTTAACAGGCATCTCTACCTGTTCCAGCTCCTCTTCAGAGATTTCTGCACTTCGACCAACATCACCAGTTTTCTTGAACGCCATCTCGACCTCATTGAAAACTACATCACGGCTTATGATACATCTTCTGTGACCTAGTTCTAGGCACCACAACCTATAACCCTTGACTCCCTCAGGATATCCAAGGAACATGCATCTCAGCGCTCTAGGTTCGACCTTGTATTGTCTAATGTGAGCATAGGCTAAACAACCAAATACTCTCAGTTTTTCGAGATCTGGTGGATGACCCGACCAAACTTCTTCAGGTGTCTTCATTCCCAGGGCAGTCGAGGGACATCTATTTATCAGATAAGCTGCTGTCGAAACAGCCTCTGCCCAAAACACCTTCTTCAATCCAGCACTAACCAACATGCATCTAACCCTTTCAAGGATTGTTCAATTGAATCTCTCATCTAAGCCATTTTGTTGAGCAGTACCTGCTACAGTCTTATGCCTTGCAATCCCAGACTCAACACAGTAACTGTCGAACGCTTCGTTGCAGAACTCAAGGCCATTGTCGATTCTCAACCTCTTAACCTTTCTGCCAGTTTGAGTTTTGACCAAAACCTTCCAACTTTTGAAATTCTCAAAAGCTTCATCCTTCGTCTTCTGAATGAATACCCATAGCTATCTGGAATAGTCATTAACGATGGATAGAAAATACCTTGCACCTGAGTGTGAAGGATTCCTTGCAGGCCCCCAAAGATCAGCATGAATATAATCCAGGGATCCATGTGTTCTTTGCTTGCCATTATTAAACTTCTCCCTACAGGATTTACCAAATACACAAGATTCACAAAACTCCAACTTTTCGACTTTGTCACCACCTAGCAGGTTCTGCTTCCCCAATTCGACCAGGCCTCTTTCGCTGACATGGCCCAATCTCATGTGCCATAATTCTGTCTTCGACACAGGTTTCTTGGATACAACATTTGTCGAACCACTTACAACCTCAGCCTCAAGGGTATACAAGCCTTGTTTCTTCACGCCTCTCAAGACTTCCTTCGACCCCTTCATGACTTTCAGGATACCTTGCTCTCCTTTGAAGACATATCCTTTCTTGTCGAATTCACCAAGAGAAATTAAATTCCTCTTAAGGTCAGGTACATACCTAACCCCAGTCAATAACCTTATTGACTCATCATGGAGCTTGAATCTAACATATCCAATACCTACAATCTTGCAAGCTTTATTGTTCCCCAGCAACACTGATCCACCATCTTGATCACATAATTCTTCAAACACATTCTTGTTTGGAGTCATATGCCAAGTACATCCAGAATCCATAATCGACTTTTCGTAAGAGTTGCTGCTCGAAACTACAAGGACATCAGATGATTCATAACCATCTTGCACAATAGCTGCATTGCCATTGTCCTTACCTCCATGATTATTCAGGCGCTCAGGGCACACCTTTCTTGTGTGACCCTCCTTCTTACAATGATAGCACTTGATACCAGAAATATCACCACTACAAGACTTCTGTTGAGCCTTACCTTTCTTCTTGTCAAACCTACCATCTTTCTTTGACGATCTCCCCTTCACGGACAACCCTTCGCCAACTGATGATGATGGTTTTTGCTGCTTTCTTTCATTCAAATCCTTCGAATACAAGGCTACTTGAACTTCTTCAAAGGTCAGGGACTCTCTTCCACACAAGAGGGTTTCTTTGAAGTGAGCATGCGTTCTGGGCAAAGCACACAACAATAACAGTGCTTGATCTTCGTCATCGATCTTCACATCAATATTTTCAAGATCAAGAATCAGCTTGTTGAACGTATCCAACTGCTCAATCAACGCTTTATCTTCATTCATCTTGAATGAATACAACGCCTACTTCAAGTACAAACGATTTACCAAAGATTTGGTCATGTATAAGCTTTCAAGCTTCACCCATAACCACGATGTCGTTGTCTCCTTTGATACCTTTCGAAGAACCTTATCACCAAGGCTCAACAATATTGCGCTGTGTGCTTTCTCTATCATGGTGGTCTTTTCTTTTTCCGTTAACGCATCGTCCATGGCTGCCATTCCCTTCAACGCTTCCAAACAACCCTGCTGAACCAGTAGGGCTTTCATCTTCAAGCGCCACAGACCGAAGTCGTTCACTCCGGTGAACTTTTCAATCTCATACTTTGTTGAAGACATCTTCTCCACGCTCACGCACCAATTTGTTGTGAAAAATGATGCCTTTGCACAAAGTATAAACGATTTCTTTTTTATCAAGAAACAAACAAGGGTTAGGTTTAACGGAGAAACAAGAAAGAAAGAAGAAGGAACAACAAGGATTAGGGCAAAAATTCTCTGTTTACTATTCACTTTCTCATTTAGGATTACAAATGATTACAAATGAATATCACAATTTGCCACACTCAACAAATTGAGTGTACTAGCCTATTTATAGACTAACTAGATAACTTGCAGCCCAAGCTACCTAAATAATTGGATCCTTAACACAAGGCCCAATTCGACAACCATTTCGACAGTACATATTAGAACAAACTTCGACTACAATATGTACCATTTGACTACAACATGTGACCCATCTTCGACTTCATGCTTGTCTCTTGTCGAAACACATGAAAGCTTTCCCTCGACACAGCACGAGTTTGACCCAATAGTCTCACAGTCTGCAATAAGAAGTTAAGAGATCTAAAACAACTATAGACACAAGAGTATTAGAAAATGTTTTTATGCAAAAGAATGTTGGGAAATTTTATCTTAATATTAATTTACTATTTAAATAATTATATATATATATATATATATATATATATATATATATATATATATATATATATATATATATATATATATATATATTAGTTATATATTAGTTATATTAGCTTTTAGTAAATGAAATATTTTAATTGATAAAGTCATTAAATAAAATTAAAAGGCAAACTAAATTTCTATCTAAAAATTAATTAATTAATTAATTGAACATATGATTAAATATAAATGGTTGTCATGATGACTCACTCATTTAAGAATCCAGTGGATTCAAATTAAATGGGGAGGAATCAATTAGTCTTGTCCAATTTGCTGATGACACAATATTAGTATGTGATGATACTTGGTCTAATCTATTGGGGATTAAGTTTATTCTTAGAGGGTTTAAAATGATATCGGGTTTTAGGGTTAATTTCTGGAAAAGCTGCCTTTTTGACGTGGGGGTTGAATCTTCCTATTTGAATGCTGCTGCTCAATTTTTGGCATGTAAAACAGGTAAACTCCTTAGCATAACTGTTGGTGGGAACCATAAAAGGATAGAATTTTGGAAGTCGGTCGTGGATTGCTTCAGGGCAAAGTTTTCCTCTTGGAAAGGAAAATTGCTATCTATTGGAGGGAGAGTAACGCTTATTAACTCAGTACTAACGAATCTTCCAGCCCATCATCTTGCATTCTTCAAGGCTCCGGCAAAAGTAGTCAAGATGTTGGTGGCCATTCAAAGGAGGTTTTTGTGGGCCGGTGATGCGTTATATTCGCAAGTGCACGAATCGCGCCAGAGTAATATAAAAAGTTATCGTATCCACAGAGATCAAATGCCGATCTAATGATTTCCGTTTGTTACAGTGCTTATCTAAGGCAGTTCAATTCAAGGGTTACTAATGCAGAGGAAAATAAATAAAAGTAAATGACGAGGTAATAAAATTCAGACAAAACAATAGGCTTGAATGTAATTCTCATAACCGATAATATTTCTATATTCATCAACAGAACTACTTACGGGCAATATCTTCTATTTTAAGAAAAGAATTCAATTTAACATGAACTGTCGCTTTCACGTAGTCAGAACCAAGTTTACCCTCTAAACTAACCCCTTTATTGTCACTTATAAAAAGGCGCGCATTGCGTTAGAGTCATGGAAAACTTACTTTTAAGAAATGCAAATTCTAAACTAAACAGAAAAGTATTTTGACCTGAAATCTCTAAACTAAAGAGGTTCAAAATGAACCAGATTCTAATCCCACTAACGCGTCCGAAAATAGTTTTAAAATCTCTTTTCTAAAGTGTTAGAAATCCTTACTCAACTGAGCAAAGCGCTTTCGCTGTATTTGATCAGTTGAGAACTAAACAAGTTCACAAATGGTTGGACGACTTTCGATCTTACCCAACATTGCTTTTAAGTACAGAAAACTTGTGTTAAAGATTAAAATAGCCCTTAAGTATTTCTATTAACATATAGACGTATTATGGTGATTATGGTCTTTACATTCTTACCTATCTAAAACTTAGCCAGCCATGGTAGTCATAACAGTCATATTAATTCTTATCATGTATGGAATTAAGTCTTTAGAAAAGTAAAGTTTTGAAAAGTAAGGCAAGACAATAAATAAACAAAATAAAGCAAGTGCAAGAAATAAATGAAAGTAAATGCGATTAAAATAAAACCTGCTCCAAAGCGGAGTCTTTAAATCTGGTACAATGTACGGAAATGCTGGCAGGATTACTTCTACCAAAGTGCTCCAACTTGATTACAGACACTCCAAGACTTGATTACAAACTCGATCACACACAGTGCAATAACTCCTCGATGTGAGAAGATTACTGCTTTACAAGAGTGAAATTTATGCCTAGGATGAAGTAAACTAAGATTGGATGATCCTAAAACTCGAGTCCTGAGAGTATTTATAGGCAAAGTTGGCATGGTGCAAAGACAAAAGTGACCTTGGCTTGAAAATGGGCGGGAACTGATTTTGCCTTGTCCCGCCCGCGACAAGCCTACCGCGCCCGCGACAAGAAGAAAATGACAAAGGTCGTGGGAACGTGGCAGTTGAGCAGTGGAGATCATGGGACACGTCGTCGCCTACCCTGGGGCGCCCGCGACAAGAGAAGCGACAAGAGTAAATTGCTGCCAAACTTGAATTCTTGCTCCTTTTGCATCCTTTTTCGTCTGGGACCTCGATTTATTGAAAACCTGAAAACAAAGGAAAACATAACAATAACAAGGCAAAAATAATAGAAAAATAACTAATATGCATGTGAAATCAGAGTCGAAAATACAGTATAATTTTGTGTCATCGAATTCTCCCACACTTAGACCTTTGCTTGTCCTCAAGCAAAACATTTAAAGCTCATAGAAAAATCAGTGTCGATCAATGATTTTTGGGCGAAAAGGGCTTCTAAGTCCGAGTCTGGATGCAGTGGTCGGTACTAACTGAGTGAACCAAGGGCATCGTGATGACACTAATCCGCAAATACGGACATAAACTTCGCTCCTATACCAATCAACCCATTATATCCCACAATACTTAGGCCTTCCTTTTCCATCTCTTTTGAGTCCTTTTCATTCAAGCGCAATCACATTAAGCCCGTTTTCCCCACATGCTTCATGGTAGAGTGACCTGGTAGTGATTCTGATCTTTTCATACCGGATTTCTGGCACAAGGAATTGTGTAAAATCCTTTTATTCCTCTCAATTGCAGTTGTGGGGGATCAGATCGTAATCCGCCCTACCGAGTTCAGTGCCAGATACCTCTGAACCAACTGAAATGAGCAAGCTAAACATCTTATTACTTTTTTTTTAAAATGAAAGTGCACTCAGATCAGTCACTTATATTCGTCGGTCTCCTACTTAGAACATGTTTAGGCCGGAGCTGATTGCTGAAATAAACTACTAAGGATGATTTTGAAATGAAATTAGGGCCATGGTACATGGGGTTTCAGGTGTGATTCTTAAATTTACGAAGTTCATGGTGTAAGGACGATACTGATGTTTCGAAGGTTCTCCCAAGTCACCGCATCCTAACCCGAACCTGTCTTAAAGTCCAGAAATTTTTCAGAACAACACTTTTTTTTCTAGAAAAAATTTTTTTGGTGTTAAAATATGTGGGAAAAAATGAAGGTGAACCAAAAAATATACTTATACTAATGACTCTTCAAACACATGCATTTTCTAAAACAGAAACAAAAGTAGATAACTGAAGGAAAATAAAAATAAACTACTAAAATGACAGAAATAAAAACGATAAAATCTCCTCCCACACTTAAATCGAACATTGTGCCCAATGTTTCGAAGTAAGCTAAGGAGAAAGGAACCTGGCAAAACTAGTGAGGACCGCTGGTGCCCTCGCCGCCCTGTGCTGAACGCTCGGAACGACGGGATCTGCTATGGTGATGGTCTCGCTGGTCCATTCTAGCCTGCAATTCTGTCTGAGCAGCGAGTGGGTACCATAGGTCTGAGTGAAAGCATCGCATAACGCTCTCTCTGGGCGTCGTCTCTAAAGGTCACGTGCATGTCGTCGACTGGTGGCATCCTGAAAGAAAAGGTTAGGAAAAACAGGCCCTGAAATCAAACACACCAAACAAGTTAGACATATATGTACAAACAAGCAAACAAACGTAAATCAAAATAAACGAAAAGAAAATAAATACGAAAAGGAAAAGAACCATGGGTTGCCTCCCATGCAGCGCTTGTTTAACGTCATTAGCTCGACGAGTTCAAGTCATGTATCTGGTGCGAGGATAGATAGGTCTGTTAACGTGAACCTGGAGTAGTATGCTGGAATGTCACCTCCTTCATAATGCTTAAGCCTTTGTCCATTTACAACGAACGGACTGCAAGATTTGTTCTTAATTTCCACTGCTCCGGATTTTAGGACTTTGGAAACTTCGAACGGGCCCGTCCATCTAGATCGAAGCTTACCTAGAAAAAGTCGCAGTCTTGAATTATATAGAAGAATAGGGTCACCTATGTTGAAGTCTTTCTTGACGATCTTCTTGTCATGCCATGCTTTGGTTCTCTCTTTATATATGATGGCATTTTCATAGGCTGATTGTCCGAGCTCTTCTAGCTTATGTATGTCTAAGATGCGTTTCTCACCAGCTGCTAGGTAATCAAAATTTAAGGTTTTGATGGCCCAATATGCTTTGTGTTCCAATTCAAAGGGTAAGTGACATGATTTTCTGTAAACTAGTTGGTAAGGGGTTGTTCCAATGGGAGTCTTATAGGCTGTCCTGTAGGCCCACAGTGCTTCTGAAAGCTTCTGTGACCAATCCTTTCTGGATATCGAGACAGTTTTTTCTAAGATATGCTTGATCTCTCTATTGGATACTTCTACTTGCCCACTGGTTTGCGGGTGGTAAGGTGTGGTTACTCTATGTTTAACTCCATACTTCCTCAACAGTTTGTCAAAAATCCTAGATATAAAATGTGATCCTCCATCACTTATGACTAGTCTGGGAACTCCGAATCTAGGGAATATATTCTGCTTGAACATCTTAATCACCACTCGGGTGTCATTTGTGGGTGCAGCTATAGCTTCAATCCATTTGGACACGTAATCGACAGCGACTAAAATATATTTGTTTCCTAAGGATGATGGAAAAGGTCCCATAAAGTCGATTCCCCAAACATCAAAAAGTTCTACTTCTTGAATGTTTCTTAATGGTATTTCATTTCTCCTCGAGATATTTCCGGAGCGTTGACACGGGTCACACTTGGTTATATATGTATGAACATTACGCCATATAGTTGGCCAATAAAGACCAGCTTGTAAGACCTTAGCGTGAGTCTTTGATGTGTTTGCGTGTCCTCCGTAGGGTGTTGAGTGACAATGTTCTATGATATGGTGCACTTCTTCCTCTGGAACACACCGGCGAAATATTCCGTCAGTGCCTCTCTTAAAAAGGAGTGGTTCATCCCAATAGAAATGTTTAACGTCATTGAAGAACTTCTTTTTCTGCTGATAACTGAGGTCCGGAGGTATTATATCTGCAGCAAGATAGTTAACAAAATCTGCATACCAAGGTACATTATTTACCGCTAAGGATTTTTCAGAATCTTCTAAGGTTTCTAAACTTACATCTCCAATGGCATCTAGCTTAGCGATTAACCTGTCATAAGCAAAGTCATCATTTATGGGTACTACATCAGGTTTCAAGAACTCGAGCCTGGAAAGGTGATCGGCAACTACATTCTCGGTGCCTTTCTTATCTCTGATATCAAGGTCAAATTCTTGCAATAAAAGTATCCACCGGAGTAACCTAGGTTTAGCATCCTTTTTATTCAAAAGGTATCTGATGGCGGCATGATCAGTGTAAACAATTATTTTGGCTCCCACCAAATAGGATCTAAATTTGTCTATGGCGAAAACTACGGCTAGGAGTTCTTTTTCTGTGGTTGCATAGTTTAGCTGAGCGGCATCTAGAGTTCTACTGGCGTAGTAAATCACATGTAACTTCTTATCAGCTCTTTGCCCTAGCACTGCTCCTACAGCTTAATCACTAGCATCACACATGATTTCAAAAGGTTTTGTCCAATCTGGTGGTTGCATAATGGGTGTTGAGATTAAAGCTTGTTTTAAAAGGTTGAATGCTTCGTTGCATTTTTCATCAAAAATGAACTCGGCATCTTTCATCAGAAGACCTGTCAAAGGTTTAGTGATCTTAGAGAAGTTTTTAATGAAACGCCGGTAAAATCCAGCATGTCCAAGAAAACTTCGAACTTCTCTAATTGTTTTGGGTGGTTTAAGATTCTCTATCACCTCGATCTTAGCTTTATCAACTTCAATGCCTTTTTCAGAAACGATATATCCTAGAACTATGCCTTCAGTGACCATGAAGTGACATTTCTCCCAATTTAATACCAGGTTTACTTCGACACATCTCTTCAAGATCTTTTCAAGGTTGACTAGACAGTTATTGAAATCAAATCCGCAGACTGAGAAATCGTCCATGAATACTTCCATAATTCCATCAAGATAATCAGCAAAGATTGACATCATGCAACGCTGAAAAGTTGCTAGGGCATTACAGAGTCCGAAAGGCATACGTCTATAGGCAAAAGTTCCATAAGGGCACGTGAAGGTTGTTTTCTCTTGGTCGTCAGGGTGTATAGGAATTTGGAAAAAACCTGAATATCCGTCGAGGTAACAGAAGTAGAAATGTCTAGCTAGACGTTCCAACATCTGATCTATAAAAGGTAATGGGAAATGGTCCTTCCTAGTGGCTTTGTTTAATTTTCTGTAATCTATGCACATACGCCAACCTCCTTCTATCCGTTTTGTAACGTGCTCACCTTTTTCGTTTTTAACCACGGTGATGCCTCCCTTTTTAGGTACTACATGCACAGGGCTTACCCATTTACTGTCCGAGATCTGATATATTATCCCTGCTTCCAACAACTTAAGAACTTCCTTCTTAACTACCTCACTCATTATAGGGTTAATCCTTCTTTGGTGTTCTCTCGAAGGTTTAGCATCTTCCTCAAGTGAAATCCGGTGCATGCACACGGATGGACTTATTCCTTTAAGATCTGAGATGTTGTACCCTAATGCTGAGGGATATCTTCGCAAGACATCTAAGAGTTGGTTTGTTTCATTTTGGTTCAGAACGACACTGACTATAACTAGTCTGTCCATTTCTTTGTCTAAAAACTCATATCTTAGATTCTTGGGTAATTCTTTCAATTCTAAGGTTGGTTTGCTGGGGCTTTGTATAGGATCTGGAGTTAAGGATAGACATTCAAAAAGGCTATCATCTATGTAGGGTTCCATACTGTCATCATTTTTCTCAATGGGCGTTGAAGGTAGTTTTATTCTTTCTATTGGCTCTTCCTGGTCAAGTTCACGGACACATTCATCAATGACGTCAACTGCATAACATGCATCTCCTATTACTGGTGCCGCGAGAAACTTTGCTAGGACAAACTCTATTTTTTCGTTACCTACCTCAAAGGTCAATTTTCCTTTCTTGACATCTATTATGGCTCCTGCAGTTGATAGGAAGGGTCTACCTAGGAGGATTGGGATATCTTTATCTTCTTTGATGTCCATTACGACGAAGTCGGTGGGACTGAACAACTTGCCTATTCTAACTGGGATGTTTTCTAATACGCCTACAGGGTATTTTATAGATCTGTCAGCTAATTGGAGAGACATCTTAGTATGTTGCAAATCTCCTAGTTTCAATCGTTCACAAACTGCAAGGGGCATTAGGCTTACACTGGCTCCTAAGTCCAGAAAGGCTTTATCTATGACATGATTCCCCAAAATACAAGGTATGGAGAAATTCCCCGGATCTTTGTCTTTTTTGGCAAGTTTGTTTTCGGAAATGGAATTACACTCCACTGGTTTTGGATCGTCAAGTCTACGTTTATTGGTGAGGATGTCTTCAGGAATTTAGTATAAGATGGTATTTGGGTGATGACTTCTGTAAAAGGAATCTCTACATGGAGTTTTTCTATAACTTTAACAAACTTCTGGAATTGGTCATTGATCTTAGTTTGTTTAAGTCTTTGTGGATAGGGAATTGGTGGTTTGTATGGCTGAGGGGGTGTTGAAGCTTCGTCCGTAACTTCTCCTTTATCTTTGTCTTTTGGTTTCTCAATTTCTACGGGTTTCTCACCTTCGGGGGTAGCATCTTTTTTGGAAATTTCGGAGTCATTCAATGTCGGGTTTTTAGGCCCTTCATAAGTGGTTCCACTTCGTAAGGTAACAACGTTAGCTTGCCCTCGAGGGTTCTATTGAGGTTGTCCAGGAAATTGTCCTCCAGGAGTAGTTTGGGGTGCTTGCTTTAGGGCTACCTGAGAGATCTGGGTTTCAAGCATCTTGTTGTGGGTGGCCATTTGATCCATTTTGGTTCCTAGTTGGGTAAGCAGCTCATTCACATGAATATTCTGATTTAGGAACTCTTTGTTTTGCTGGGCTTGTGTTGTCATAAAATCATTTAGCACTTTCTCAATATTTGGCTTAGGCGGCACTGCTTGCATAGGTTGGTTTTGTCTAGGTGCTTGATTGTTGGTTGATCTCGGAGGTGCTTGGTTTTGGATAGGGTTATTGTTTTTGTAGGAAAAATTAGGGTGATTCCTCCATCTAGGGTTATAAGTATTTAAGAACGGGTTTCCTTGGGCATAGTTGACTGGGTCTGGGTTAGTCTCGTTTAACAGATGGAAGTCAGCTGATTGATGACCTTTAGTACCACAAAGTTCGCAATCCGACACTACTGCTGCTGCAGCGGTTGGTTGTGCGTACATTTGATCGATCTTGAGGGCCATAGCATCCATTTTGGCTTGCATTATGTCTATAGAGCTTACCTCATGTTTACCTCCTTGGGCTTCTTTCTTTTCCACTGTTGCTCTTTCGTTTCCCCATTGATGATGGTTTTGAGCCATATCTTCAATGAGACCACAAGCGTCAGGATAGGGTTTGTTCATCAGGGCACCGCCAGCGGCAACGTCGATGGACATCTTTGTGTTATAATGAAGTCCGTGGTAAAAGGTATGTATAATCAACCATTGCTCCAAACCGTGGTGTGGACAAGCCCTTAGAAGGTCTTTATACCTCTCCCAAGCTTCAAATAGTGATTCTCCTTGGTTTTGGGTAAATTTTGTTATTTGGTTTTGGAGAACGGCTGTTTTGCTTGGGGGAAAGTATCTAGCAAGGAATGTTCTCCTAAGGTCTTCCCATGTTGTTATAGAATTGGCTGGAAGGGAATCTAACCAAGTTAGGGCTTTGTCTCTAAGGGAGAAGGGAAACAGTCTTAAACGAATCGCCTCATGACTAGCACCATTGGTCTTAAAGGTGTTTGACAACTGGATAAAGACTTTTAGATGTTGGTTTGGGTTTTCAGATGGTAGTCCTGCGAATTGGTTTTGTTGAACTAGTTGTAATAGGGACGGTTTTAGTTCAAAATTATTGGCAGGTATGATAGGGTTAACTATACTAGAGCTCGGTTCTTCGTCAGTAGGCTGAGCAAATTCCTTAAGGGGTCTTTGGTTACGATCTTCGGCCATAGCTTGCTTAATTCGACGAAGCCAAAGTCGTGCGTGAGCGTAACGTTCTGGTTCCACTAAAGGATCTATTACACTACTGGAGCTGCAAGATCTTCGCATCGACCAGTTCGTGCGGCCCTAGTCTAAACGGTGATAACAAACGAAATTTGAAATTCGGCGAAATTGGTCCCCGGCAACGGCGCCAAAAAACTTGATGCGTTATATTCGCAAGTGCACGAATCGCGTCAGAGTAATATAAAAAGTTATCGTATCCACAGAGACCAAATGCCGATCTAACGATTTCCATTTGTTATAGTGCTTATCTAAGGCAGTTCAATTCAAGGGTTACTAATGCAGAGGAAAATAAATAAAAGTAAATGACGAGGTAATAAAATTCAGACAAAACAATAGGCTTGAATGTAATTCTCATAACCGATAATATTTCTATATTCATCAACAAAACTACTTACGGGCAATATCTTCTATTTTAAGAAAAGAATTCAATTTAACAGGAACTGTCGCTTTCGCGTAGTCAGAACCAAGTTTACCCTCTAAACTAACCCCTTTATTGTCACTTATAAAAAGGCGCGCATTGCGTTAGAGTCATGGAAAACTTACTTTTAAGAAATGCAAATTCTAAACTAAACAGAAAAGTATTTTGACCTAAAATCTCTAAAATAAAGAGGTTCAAAATGAACCAGATTCTAATCCCACTAACGCGTCCGAAAATAGTTTTAACATCTCTTTTCTAAAGTGTTAGAAATCCCTACTCAACTGAGCAAAGCGCTTTCGATGTATTTGATCAGTTGAGAACTAAACAAGTTCACAAATGGTTGGACGACTTTCGATCTTACCCAACATTGCTTTTAAGTACAGAAAACTTGTGTTAAAGATTAAAACAGCCCTTAAGTATTTCTATTAACATATAGACGTATTATGGTGATTATGGTCTTTACATTCTTACCTATCTAAAACTTAGCCAGCCATGGTAGTCATAACAGTCATATTAATTCTTATCATGTATGGAATTAAGTCTTTAGAAAAGTAAAGTTTTGAAAAGTAAGGCAAGACAATAAATAAACAAAATAAAGCAAGTGCAAGAAATAAATGAAAGTAAATGCGATTAAAATAAAACCTGCTCCAAAGCGGAGTCTTTAAATCTGGTACAATGTACGGAAAATAAAATGCTGGCAGGATTACTTCTACCAAAGTGCTCCAACTTGATTACAGACACTCCAAGACTTGATTACAAACTCGATCACACACAGTGCAATAACTCCTCGATGTGAGAAGATTACTGCTTTACAAGAGTGAAATTTATGCCTAGGATGAAGTAAACTAAGATTGGATGATCCTAAAACTCGAGTCCTGAGAGTATTTATAGGCAAAGTTGGCATGGTGCAAAGACAAAAGTGACCTTGGCTTGAAAATGGGCGGGAACTGATTTTGCCTTGTCCCGCCCGCGACAGGCCTACCGCGCCCGCGACAAGAAGAAAACGGAAAAGGTCGTGGGAACGTGGTAGTTGAGCAGTGGAGATCATGGGACACGTCGTCGCCTACCCTGGGGCGCCCACGACAAGAGAAGCGACAAGAGTAAATTGCTGCCAAACTTGAATTCTTGCTCCTTTTGCATCCTTTTTCGTCTGGGACCTCGATTTATTGAAAACCTGAAAACAAAGGAAAACATAACAATAACAAGGAAAAAATAATAGAAAAACAACTAATATGCATGTGAAATCAGAGTCGAAAATACAGTATAATTTCGTGTCATCAGCCGGATCGGCAGAATTGGCGTCTATGGCTTGGGTAAGCTGGGAAAAGGTGTGTAAACTAAAAGAGCAAGGCAGTATTGAAATAAAAAAAATATTTGTGTTTAATGTAGCATTACTATCTAAATGGCTTTGGAGATTGATTCACGAACCATATGCGATTTGGAAGAAGTTGCTTGATTACAGGTATTGGTGTATTGCAAAAAGAATATTGCTAATATTTGATTCTAGGACTGATATGGATTCTTCCTATGGTGGATGGATATTATGTTGTTAGGAGATTCGAAGGAGGTTGAAGGTTTTCTTTCGCAGCTATGGTGTAAATTAGGGGAAAGTTCCCTTTTATCTTTTTGGAATTCAAGGTGGCTAGATGGCATGCCCTTACGAGTTCGTTTTCCTACGTTGTATGCCAACTCAGAGATGAAAGAATGTGTTATTGGCGACTGTGGGTTTGGATTGAGGATGATTGGCTTTGGAGGCTAGAATTTGTGGAGTCTTCTCTTGTGGGTGAAGCAGAATTTAAACACATTGAACTTTTACTACCACTAGATGAGGTAACGCCAAAGTTCGGGGATCCAGACTCCTTCGTTTGGCCAGGTGCGCCATTTTGATTTTTTTCTGACAAGTCGTGTTACAATGTCTTGCTTAAGGCTCATGGTTTTTGTGAATTGGATATTACTCTCAAGAATGCCATCAATTTATTGTGGCAAACCAATATCCCCATGAAGGTAAAAATTTTTTTTGGTGTAGATTGTGTTTGGATAGGCTTCCTACACGATCAAATCTGGCCGCCAACGGAGTAATATATAATTGCCATGAATTGGTTTATGTGTTCTGATTCAACTCGGTTGAATCCATTAATCATCGGTTTATATCATATCCTCATATGGACTTGGTTTAGATGAAAATATTTGATTGGTTTAGGGCATCTTGGAGTGAGGAAAATACCTGTTATGACCATTTAATGGATTAGTTTTTGAAGATAGTGGGCAGGAGTTCGAAGAAATCGGCTTGTATGATTTGATTCTGTACATGCTGGAGCATTTGGTGGATGAGAAATCAGATAATTTTCAACGATGCAATTGGTAATCCTGATGAAATTGTCCATAAAATTGTTCACTTTTCTTGGAGTGGCTAGCTTTGTCTTCGAATCGTAGGTTTAAATGTAATTATTACGAATGGTGTAAAAGTCCTTCTGATTTTTGGTAGGAGGCTAGTGAATGTTATAGGTTGTTTGTTTAGGTTTGAAACCTTATTTTTTGTACTCTAAATGTTTAGATTGGAATACTCCTAATGTTCTCCTTTGAACATATTTGTCTATTAAAACAATAATAATAAAAATTCTAATTAGCATTTGAATAATGATTAAAGAAGAATCACACAAGCCATCAAATATTTATTGCTCGTATCTTAATCTTTGTGTTTTATAAAACAAAAAAAATAATTTATCTCAATAAATATGTGTTTCTAAAATTAATTTGTACATAATTCTTTTTATTGTTAATCTTACAATTCAATATACAATTTTTTGGTTTTATGCAATAAAATATGATTAAATTCAACTCTAGAAATTAACATTAGTTTTATGAAATTGAATAATACCCATAAACATATAACCAACTAATCGTTATTGGAATTAAATTAATAACGATCAATTAAATATAAATCTCAACAAAGTATAATATATATTAAATTAGTGCATAAACCATATAATTATACATGCATGTATAAAATTAAAGGTTTAATTAATATACATGTTAAGATTTTTTCTAATTGTATATTATTAATTTTCAATTAATGTCTATTAGTAGTAGGATGTCAATTTGCATCTATTAACGGGGATCCCCGTCGAGATTATCTACTTGAACCTTCGAATTCGGGAATATTTTTCCCCGTGGGGACAGGGATGGAGGGAAAAATTCCCCCGATTACACTTCGGGGCAAAAATCGGGAAAGTACCCTCCGCCCCGTGGATTCTCCAACTCGGACCATATTATTAAAGTTTTATATATAATATATTATATAATATAAAATTATATAAATTTGCATATTTTTTTATAAAATATAATTAATATATTAGAAACTAAAGAGTCATTAGTGAATCATTTTATTTTTTTGTTTCATTGTAAAATGTATTTTTTCATTACTCAAGTACCCAACCCTAAAAAAGTGCACCCATTACATATTGTATCATCTTCTTCTTTTCTCAATTCTCTTTGTCTACTACATTCTTCATCTCCTCTAGTCTCATCACTGTAACACCCATATATAAAACTCATACATCAAAGCATAAATGTTATATATGAATCCAAGTGTTTGGTATTGAAACACTATAAGCTCCTAGTTAACACATTATATATATATTACATGCCCCAAAATACCACAACTAAAAGTTCTAAAGGCATAATATACATAAGATGTTCGAAAGATAAAAACTAAGAACTAGATCAACAATGATCTCAAAATAAACTCCGCTACGGAAGCTAGCCATCAACAAGCAAAGAAAAGATCACACAACCTTATCATTACCCTTCTCGGAACCTGAAGCACCTGAAATACATCAACAACGTGGGGTGAGATACATTAAATCTCAGTGAGTTCCCTATCTTATGGGTTCTCTCGGATTAATAAGGTTCTAACAATCCTAACTCAAGTCCGGGGAAAGGGGAAAGGACTCTTGAGCTCACATTCAATTCTCACACTATATGGAAACATGACATGAGTTCATTAACTCACAACATCACTAATCGATAACCATACCAAGACATCTCATCTTCCCGTCCGCTTCTACGTCTAGAAGGCGACCTGAGTCATAGATCCTTGTAGTTACTTGGCATACGAATTAGATTCGGGATCATCGGCCTGTTAACCGTGAACCGTCACTTCTCATGGACTGTTAACCATCACAAGTCTCTACCCATAGCATAGGCTGCAATCGTACTACATGTATGGAATCAAACCTACCAAGTAATTGTGTACCCGTTTCAGAGGAGCTCGAGACCCATGAAACTACACTCAAATATACCGGTTACGATTACATGATCACATACAACAGTTCGATTGTATTCGACAATCACAAGACTACACCGCCTTAAGGCCTCTCTTGCCTTTTCCACAACCACAAAGGTTAACCACATGTTCCATACTAGTGTTTCACTCTCAACTATGCCAATACTCGCAAGGGTGTATCTTCTAACAACACGTGCCCGAGCATTGCCATCTAGAGTTGTCTACAATTTTCTAGCTCTTACTAGATTCTCCTATAGTTCAAGATTGAGGTTTCCTCACTCTTCCTATCTCATTTCATATTAACATGCATATTCACTTACAATCATGCTAAACAATAGTAGGATAAGCAAGACATATCATAATTGCATAATAGAACAATATACAACAATTAAACATAAATATATTACTTTTGGAACTTTCTCGATTATTTAATCGGTCGGTAAAATTGACATATTTCATCTCCATTGCATAAAATATCTCCTCGGCTTTACATCAATATAAAGAATGATCGAATCCGATAAACGGATCAAAAGTTATGAATTTTCTCACTTAAGAAATAAAATCCCAAGTCCCAGGTCGCGCTGAGCGTCCCCCCTGAGCGCGCTGAGGGCGCTTCTCTCTGCCATCTGAGGTTGCAGGATTTCAACTGCACGCTGAGCGGGCGTCTGCGCGCTGAGCACGCTCTGCGAAACTCAAAAAAATGGCTCAGCAAAACAGAAAACTCCTACACCTCCAAACCTCTTACAAACCACAATCAACCGCCAACAGAGATACAATAACATAGTTTGAGCATGGTTTGAACAACAACATTCCAAAAACATGGTTTTTTCTCAAGAACACAAGTTCTACAAAACCTAACATTTCCAATTAAACCAAAATCAACCAAAACATTAAAACAAGCATCAATATATGTTTCTACAAGTATATTGATCATTCATTTCAATTTATATCAAATTCCAACCGTTAAAACGTTGTTTTCAATATTCTAACCTAAAAACTCATACTATCCAAAACCTAAAATGAGGTTTCTAACTAGAACCCACCTTGAGATGAGCAAGATGAAGATGATGAGAAGATTGGGCAAGGATTGGATGATGATTTGTTCTTGGGTTTTCTTCAAATTCCTCTTTCTCCTTTTTTTCTCCTTCTTTTCCTTTTCTTTCCTTCTTTCTTCTTTCTCTCTCTTTCTTACTATCTTTTTCTTTTTGTTTGGAAAATGGTAGGAAAAGGAAATAAGTAGTGAACTAGTATTAGAATTAATACTACTAAATGTCCAAAAAGTCTCTTAAGTCCAAATTAATAAAATACCTCAGAGTCAGATAATATTAATTGGATTTATTCTAAGTTCCACAGTTACTCTAATTATTTTATCCAATAATTTCTCATAGTACACTGGGCTCAGTCAATCACAATATAATATTATCCGGAGAAAAATACGGGGTATTACATCCTCCCCCCCTTAAATATAAATTCTCCCTCGAATTTAAAGATTACCTGAACAGATGAGGGTAAGCATCTCGCATTTCCGATTCAAGTTCCCAAGTTGCATCACCCGGATGCGTTACATCCCACTGTACCTTAACGAGAGAAATGTCCTTGTTCCTTAATACTTTCGTTTCTCTTTCCACAATGTGGCTTGGTTGAGGTTTAAACGTTAAGTCTGCTTCTATTTCAATAGTATCTGGTAAAATTGGCTGAAGAGGATCCGGAACAAACCTCCGAAGTTGAGATACATGGAAAACATCGTGCATTTCCGACAGAGAATGCGGTAAGGCCAATCTGTAAGCTACTTCACCAATCATTTCTAAGATCTGATACGGTCCTACGTATCTCAGGCTTAACTTACGTAACTTAAACGGTCCTTTCAATCTCAATCTAGGAGTGACTTTCAAAAACACATGGTCACCTTCTTCAAATTCTAAAGGTCTTCTTCGATTGTCCACATAACTCTTTTGTCGATCTTGTGCTTGTTTAATTTTTTTGCGGATCATTCGAATCTTTTCCGTAGTCTCTTGGATGATTTCGGGTCCTAAGATTCTATCTTCCCCCAACTTCCGCCCAACAAAAAGGTGTCCTACACTTTCTTCCATACAAAGCTTCATACGGAACCATACCGTTGCTCGCGTGATAACTATTATTGTACGAAAATTCAATCAATGGTAGTAGTTCCTTCCAATTCCCTTTACTCTCTAACACACAAGCTCTCAACATATCTTCCATTGTTTGTATTATTCGCTTAGTCTGACCATCCGTCTGAGGATGATTAGACGTGCTCAACCGCAACTCCGTGCCCATAGCTCGTTGAAACACTTTCCAAAACCTTGAAGTAAACTTCGGATCTCTATCCGACACAATATTAGAGGAATACCGTGCAATCTTACAATTTTCGCAATAAACAACCTCGCAAGATGACTTGCCTTGAACGTAGTCTTCACGGCCAAGAATTGTGCAGATTTCGTTAGTCAATCCACAATCACCCAAATCGAATCATAACCACCTTGCGTACGTGGTAAAACCACTGCAAAGTCCATATAAATACTGTCCCACTTCCACACTGGAATGTCTAAAGGTTGCAACAACCCACCTGGTCTTTGATGTTCAATCTTAACTTGTTGGCACACCGCACATTCCGACACAAAAACCGCAACATCTCTTTTCATACCGGACCACCAATAGGCCTTCTTTAAATCTTGATACATCTTTGAAGAACCCGGATATATAGTGAAGGCACCCTTATGCGCTTCCTCTAAAATCCTTCTTTTCAAAGTCGCATCGTTTGGAACGCAAATTCTTTGGTTAAACATAATCATTCCATCGCTAGCGTGCACAAAACCCGGTTGACTTAGCATCTCTTGCAACTTCTCATCCAGTAATTGTCCTTGTTGAATTTCAACTCTTAAAGTAGAATTGCCATTCAAATTCCCCATAATCACTCCATTAGGAGTCCATATGTGACACCCCCAATCTATACCCCCAAGCTATTAAAGCAGTAAAATAAAATTCAAAATTTCATCATAGTATAAGTAAAAATTCACGGCATAGACTGGAGATGCCACATCAATTTGAGACAAACATACAACACCTGCTCATACAGATATGTAACAACTCAGGTAGTAATACACCCACAATTCAGGAACAGAATAAAAGCGGAAAATCCGTAACTGAATATCAACATACATATATATCATGAAAGTTTGTTCGCCATATACAACCATACATGTACAATTCAAAAGATACATATACATAATACAAAATAATCACACTCGATCACCCCGACTACCCGGTGTCACATATCAGAGCCGATCGACAAAAGAATGAAGACCCTAGCTTCACAAAAAGACCTCCAACAACTCTAATCTGCAATGCCTCATAGAGCATTATAAAACAGCAGAAGGGTGAGAAAAACAATCATAATACAGTTGTATATAATTATATACTAACACAGAAATGCACAAGTAAAGTATTCTCACCACAAATGCACCACAATCACATACAACACAACACAGTACAATTCTCAAGTATCATATACCAATGCACATCAGTCGTACACCATACACTCATCATCAATACAAGTATACATATTCCATCTCACCCATCACATTCACAATTCCATACACAATTAATCCATGATTTATGCAAATGCATAGAGACCGATACAACGACTCTATGCACATGCCATGCGGTACCGACTTCCAATATTTCTCATCACTAGTTCACTCAGGAACTCTGCTGGAATCATCACTCGTTACTGAGGATCACTCAAGTAACACCCCGTCGGGCCTACGATGTTCCCCGTCGCTTTAGGTCCTCTTGGTATAAGGCGCGCGACGTTTATGGATTGCTTTAGGTCCTCTTTGTATAAGGCGCACAATCCGATCGCTCACACCCCACATGGGCACACGATCGTCTATAACCATCGCTTTAGGTCCTCTTATTTTTAAGGCGCACGATATATCAAATCGCTTTAGGTCCTCTTATTTTTAAGGCGCACGATGTTATAGCAGATTCCCTCTGGAATCAATCCGTCACTCAGGACGTCACAACAATGCATATCATGATGCTTGGCATACAATGACTCATGACATTTAATATGCACACATATATGCAACCATAATCATGCATATATCAACAATTACCATACATCGCATTTTCTTGCCATAAGACCACCAACCATCATCACAATATGTATTTCATGCAATTTCATCACTCAACAGTACACAATTCATACAATATCCACACCAACAGCATATTGCACATACACATCAAATTCACACAATTAAACGGCAAAAGTCGACAACAAAACAACACATTTCCTAATTCTCGACATAATTTAATCGGCCAACAATCTCAAAACCATCATCATAAGAAAGTACATGCTACAAGCTTTCTAACGCATCAAACTACGCCTCAAACCGAACCACGGATCAAAAGTTATAAAGGAAACAAATTGGGAAAGCTGCTACATTCGCAGTGCGAAGCTCCTAGCGAGTCCTTCGCTACCTCATTCGCAGTACGAATGTCCCAGCGAACCAAGGCAGAAGCAAAAATAGCCTAGAAAATTTCCACCGTTCGCAGTGCGAACCATCCAGCGAATGCTCGCTACCCCATTCGCAATGCGAACCCTCCAGCGAACAGTGGCAGAATGAAAAATAATACAACGTTCGCAGTGCGAACATCACACGAACGCTCGCCACCCATTCGCTGGCCATTCGCAGTGCGAACCTGAGATTTCATCAAAACCCAGCAGCGCACCAGATCACCCAAAAATGATATTTTCTCAACCAAAACATTTCCAAACCAACATATAACAATCAAAACATAACTCAATCATGATAACAAGTATTCTACTACGTTTACACCGATTTTCAACCGTGAAAACATCGATTTCTCATCATATTTCTCATTTCAACCTAGAACTCAAAAGCCATGGAAAGACAAGAAACATCCAAGCAAACACATACATAATCATACACAAACATAGTATAATCGAGTTTCGCACCCTTACCCGATTAAATCGCGTTCTAGAAAGTCGGTTGATTGATTTCCAAGTTTTCCCAAATCCTCTCTTTTCTTCTCTTCTCCTTTTCTTTCTCTTACTATTTTCTCTCTTTTTCTTTCTATTATATTCTAACTTAACAAAATAAATCAAAATGCCCAAAATACCCCTACACTCAAATATCTCGCAAATGTTCCCAAAACGCGACAAAATATATTCACGGTGAAAAATAACATATTTTCACATAAAAGTCAGAAATAAAATTATATAATAATAAAATACTCAAAAACGACTCAATTAATTAAAAAGACAAAACTGACAGAACTGACCGGGGCGTTACAACTCTCCCCCACTTAGAAATTTTCGTCCTCGAAAATATTACCTGAGACGAACAACTCTGGATACGACTCCCGGATCCGAATCTCCAACTCCCAAGTCAAATTGCCCTCAGCAGCGCCTCCCCACGCCACCTTCATAAGTGCAGTATCCTTGCCCCGCAACCTCTTCAACTCGCGATCTAAAATACTCACCGGTAAAGCCTCGACCGTAAGGTTCTCCCTTACCTCAACCTCGTCCATCGGAATCACATGCGACGGATCCGGAACATACTTCCGAAGCTGTGAAACATGGAACACATCATGCAAATTCGACAGACTCGGCGGCAACGCCACCCGATAAGCCACAGTACCCACTCTCGCAGATATCTGGTAAGGACCAATAAATCGAGAAGTAAGTTTCTTCGATTTCAATGCACGACCAACACCCAAGATCCTTCCGTCTCCGATCATGATAACTCTTTTGTCTATTCTGAGAAGCCTTCATTTTCTCACGAATAAACTTCACTTTTTCTGTAGTCTGCTGTGCCAACTCCGGTCCAACCACTGCTCTCTCACCAGATTTGTACCAACACCACGGTGTTCGACATCTTCGTCCATATAATGCTTCAAACGGTGCCATTCCAATACTAGAATGAAAACTGTTATTATACGTGAATTCAACCAACGCAAGATAACTATCCCACGCACCACCTTGTTCCAAAACACACGCTCTCAACAAATCTTCCAAAGACTGAATCGTTCTCTCCGACTGCCCATCCGTTTGCGGATGATAAGCCGAACTCAATCTCAATTTAGAACCCAACGCCTTCTGTAAACTTTCCCAAAATCTCGAAGTAAACCTTGGATCTCGATCCGAAACAATACTTAATGGAACTCCATGCAACTTCACAATCACACTGATATAAATCTCAGCTAACCGCTCCAAAGAAAAACTGATGTCAATCGGAATGAAATGAGCCGATTTAGTCAGTCTATCAACAACCACCCAAATAGTATTATGACCTCGCTGAGTATTCGGCAACCCCGTTACAAAATCCATAGAAATGCTATCCCATTTCCATTCCGGAATATCCAACGGTTGCAATAAACCACTCGGTCTCTGATGTTCCACTTTCGACTTCTGGCACGTCAGATAAGCATACACAAACTGAGCCACATCTCTTTTCAAACCCAACCACCAGAAAATCTTTTTCAAATCTTGGTACATCTTGTTCGCTCCCGGATGTATACTCAAATTACTCCGGTGTCCTTCTTCCAAAATCATCCGTTTCAAATCCGAATCGTCCGGAATACAAATTCGCCCACGAAACCTCAACACACCATTAACGTCCACTTGAAAATCAATATTCACATCATTTTCTCCCACCAACATCAAATCCACCAATTTCACATCCAACTTCTACTTCTCGCTTACCGTCATCAGAAAATCATTAGTAATCTTCAACATACCCAACCTCACATTATCCGACGACACTTCACATATCAAACTCAAATCTCTAAACGATTCCAAAAGTTCCCACTCCTTAACCATTAAAGCGGACATATGTAACAATTTTCGGCTCAACGCATCGGCTACCACATTAGCTTTACCAAGATGGTAATTCAAGCCAAAGTCGTAGTCTTTCAAAAATTCCAACCATCTACGCTGCCTCATATTCAATTCCTTCTGATCAAACAGATATTTCTAACTCTTGTGATCAATAAAGACTTCAAACCTTGCGCCAAAAATATAATGCCTCCAAATCTTCAATACAAACACCACAGCCGCTAACTCCAAGTCATGCGTAGGGTAATTCTTCTCATGCACTCTCAACTGCCTTGAAGCATACGCCACGACCTTACCGCCTTGCATTAGCACACCACCTAGACCAATCAAAGACGCATCACAATACACCACAAACGGTTCAGTAGGATTCGGCAAAATCAAAATCGGAGCTGTCGTCAATCTTCTCTTCAGCTCATTAAAACTTTCCTCACACCGAATATCCCAAATGAACGCTTGCCCTTTACAAGTCAACTGGGTCAAAGGAAGTGCTAGCTTAGAAAAACCTTCAATAAACCTTCGATAATAACCGGCCAAACCCAAAAAGCTTCAAATTTCAGTAACAGATCTCGGAGCCTCCCATTGTAGAACTGCTTCTACTTTAGATGGATCCACAGCAATACCATTACCTGAAATTACGTGCCCAAGAAAACTCACTTCCGAAAACCAAAATTCACACTTGGACAATTTGGCAAAAAGCTTCTTTTCCTTCAAAACCTGCAAAACAATACGCAAATGCTCCATATGCTCCTCCCGAGACTTAGAATAAATCAGAATGTCGTCAATAAACACAACAACAAATCGATCCAGATGCTCGTGAAAAATACGATTCATGTACTCCATAAACACACCTGGCGCATTAGAAACCCCGAACGGCATCACAGAATATTCATAATGACCGTAACGTGTCTTAAAAGCCATCTTCTGAATATCTTCCTCTTTCACCCTTCTGATGATATCCCGACCTTAGGTCAATCTTACTGAACACACACGCACCCACCAACTGATCCATCAAATCATCAATTCTCGGAAGAGGATACTTATTCTTAATCATCACCTTATTCAACTGGCGATAATCAATACACAACCGCATACTTCCATCTTTCTTTTTCACCAACAAAACTGGAGCACCCCAAGGCGAAACACTTGGCCTCACAAACCTCTTCTCCAACAACTCATTCAATTGCTTCTTTAACTCAACCAACTCAGATGCCGACATACGATAAGGTGCCATAGAAACAGGTCTAGTACCAGGAACTAGATCTATCGAAAACTCCACCTCTCTCTCTGGCGGCACATCTGAAATATCCCCAGGAAACACTTCAGGAAAATCACACACAACCGGAAACACATCAAGTGAAACTTGACTATCCACAGTCAACGACGCAAACAACCCAAACAACTGAGCTTCCTCCGCCAAAAGTCTCTTCAACTCTTTGGTAGACAAGAAACTCGAGTCTTCGTCTTCCTCAAGAAAAGGAAACCTTACTAACTTATGATAACAATCAATATGAACCCGATTGAATTGCAACCAATTCATTCCCAAAACCACATCCAAACCTTCCAACGGCAAACACACTAAATCCATTTCAAAGTCTTTACCATAAATGGTCAAATGACAACTTAAACAAACCAAAGAAGTAGTTACTGACCCCATTGCTGGAGTATCAATAACCATCTCACCATCCATCAAAGACAACACAAGATTCAAACGCTTCGCGCACTCAAACGAAATAAATGAATGAGTCGCTCCAGTATCAATAATAGCAACTAAAGGCGTATTATTAATAAAACAAGTACCTCAGATCAGACGATCTGCACTTGAAGTCTGAGTCCCTGCCAATGAAAATACCTTCCCACTAGTTGGAGCTTGCTTCGGTTTCTGACACTTTGTGCTAATATGACCAGGTTCACCACAGTTGAAACACTTCACCACATTCTTCCGTTTACAATCTGCTACGACATGTCCGACACCTCCACAATTAGAACACTTTCTCACATCTTTTCTACATTCAAACTGACGATGTCCTAGTTCACCACACTTAAAACATCTCAGAGAATTACACATACCTCCTCCACCTGACCTTCGATCAAAAGTACCCCTTTGCTTACCTTTATCAACTGGTGTTACATACGGACCACCACGAAACTGTTGCTTCCCTTTTCTGTCACTCACACTCTTGTAGTGAGTAGAACGAGCCCTACTATCCTCTTCATAAATCCTACAACATTCCACCAAATCCGAAAACCTTCTTATCCTTTGATAACCGATTGCTTGCTTAATCTCAGGACGCAATCCACTCTCATACTTCACACACTTAGAAAATTCTGCAGTCGCTTCAGCATAATGAGGATAAAACTGCAAAAGCTCCACAAACTTAGCAGTATAATCAACAACAGACATACTACCTTGTTTCAGATCCAAGAACTCAATTTCCTTCTTTCCTCTAACATCCTCGGGAAAATACTTCCTCAGAAACTCCTGGCTAAACAATTCCCAAGTAACTTCTTCATCCCCAGCTTCCAACACCTTGTCGCTCCCAGGATTTTCATCCAGGTACAAACGCGAGAGTGGCGCGGAAAAACAGAGTCGCCAGCCGTGTAAATTTATCCCAAGAGAGGGAAAGGGAACACCGCATAAACCTGAGGAAGAGGGAAAGGAATGGTCATCGCAACCATAACCTGGGTTCGGGAGTCGGTTACGCGAGGGGAAGGTGCTAGCACCCCACGCGTCCATCGTACTCGATGGGATCCACGCTTGTTGTCTATTCTAAGGGTGAGTTATACTATCATCTAGTGCTGTACCAAAACGGAGAGGGAAAGACAAAGACCGACTCGGTAGGACGTCGACGTCCTAGGCCTACGTACCCCCTTTGTGCAATGGGGAATTCAGAGTCAACGTAGTTCGGACCAAGTTCTTTTTGTGTTTTTTATGAGCGACGTTAAGTTCGCGTCCGGCAGTTAGGGTCGATGCCTGTTTGCGACTCAGACGGAAAGTAACGTGCCCTTTTTAAAAATAGCCTTTAAGTTTGGAAATCCCGAAGGACAAAAAGGTTTGAAGTGGGTTTGTGTTTTTTAGGACATAAGTGGCTTAAGTTAGTTCCTAAGTTGCATTGCACCAAAGTCTAGGGCACAGGGGCGAGTACTTAACGCATCGTCCCAAAACAGGACGCTCGCTAAGCACTCTAGAAAGATGAGAGGAGGCCCCTCATTTCTCATTCCCCACGCTTAAGGCTCGTGCGCAATACAATTTATCCTTATTAAGTGTTTTAAAGAAATTTGAGATGAGAAGAGAGAAGACACAAGGGCAACTCTAAAGGGGGACTATGAGTCCTAAAGTTATCATGCATGGGTGACCTACGGTTAGTGAGGTTTGATGACAACCTAAATCCTAAAGGAAGAAGAGAGGAGAGAAAGAAAGGATAAGAGTGACCATGGATACTTATCCATACCCTTAAAGAACTTACCTTAGTCCCTGCATAAAAGGTTAGTGAGAAACAGACATAAATAATACCAGAGCAAATGAAAATCAAGCAATGGCAAACAATAATGATAATAATCCAAACATGAACTCAAAGATCAAAGAAGCAACCCCAAAGCAAATGGCACAAGTGCCTTTCAAACAAGGACCTAGGCATGATCAAAAATACACATATAAGCAGATCTCAAGTGAAACAAAATCAAACAATTAGAGAAATAACTCCCAAAATCCCCAAATTAAATATCAAGGTTCCTCAGCCAGAGGTAAACAATGCATCAAAAATTCCTGCAAAAATCCAAAGTGTTAGTCATTCAAACAGTTGGGCAAAGTTCAGGTAAGAAATAGGGTTCAATATGCCAAAGGGAAGGACCAAAATGCAATAAGAAATAAATTTAAAAATGAAAGAAAAATGTTTTAATGCATTTTAGAATGTTAGTGAACAAATTCAAAAAGAACGGATTAAAAATATTTTATCGACGAGGAGAAATAAAATGAAGAAATTTATGTATGCATGATATGAGTAATGCAAAAAGAAATTAAATAAATAATTAGTTTAGGTGATAAAAATAAAATAAAATAAAAAAATAAAATTTGCAAAAATTTTATAAAATGACAAATATGATGCATGCATTTTTTAGTAATTTTTTAATGCAATTATGTATTTTTAAAATTAAAGAATGAAAATGTTAAATTAAATAAAATAAAAGAGAAATAAAATGGGCTGGGGGTGCGTTAAGTAAAAAAAATACATTGGAAATGAATTGGGCTGAAGATGGGGGGTGCGAATAGCAGCCCAACCCATCAGCGAAAAAAAATAAAAAAAGGAGACTACCATGTACGTGCCATGTGCCAGGCGCGTGTCATTTTAATGTGCTGGCAGCCTTGGAGCCACTTGATCCATCATACGGTACACAATTGGTCAACGGAAATAAAAGTAATTAAAATAAAACAATATAATTGGACGTGCATGGTAATTGCTGTGGGTGAATGTCCATCTGATCATTAATTTAAATTCAGAAAAAAAATAAAATAAAAGACACATGGCCGCGTGAGGATCGTTGGATGGGAAGGATGAGTGGCTGGGATTTCGTCTTCTTCGTGAAGACCCTTGGCCGGCCGGAATTCCCCAGGTCGCCGGAGCCCTAGCTCCGGCCGCCCTAGCTTCACCTGCAAATCTTAAAAAGTGCCCAGAATTTTCATGGGGGTACACTATCCGACCCAGAATTTCGTCAGGAATCCAAATATTCAATAAAAAAAACAAACAACACATGGATAGAGAGAATCGAAGGAAATATGCTTAGGGTTCAAAACTTTAAATCAACATTCCAAGCAAACTACACGTCCAAATTCAAAACCAATTATATTAGGATGATCAGCAGACATAACACGTCAATATTCATGCTTAAAGGGAGAGTTTTATGATGGTCAAAAAACCTACCAACCTGAGATGGTGCAACTCTACCCTTTGCTTTTGGCTGCGAATGGTGGTTGATTTCTAATCTGTGGATCACCAGGATTCTGTTGGTGAAAGAATTTCTTCAAAACTCTTTGTGAATTGAGAGATCCAATAATTTCAAGAATTAGTGTACAAGTTGTTGTTCTCCTCCAAATGCACGTGAATGAACCCTAACCAGTGCATGAATGAGCTTATATAGACTAGGGTTTGTCACTGATAATGAATTGGGCTTGGGTAATTACTTGTTTAGTGAGTTTGGGTGATTTTTAGAAAATTGCATAATGTGAGTTACACCTCTCTCCATGCGTGTACACTGAAGAAATCCATGATAGATCACCCATATGTGAATTGCTAATTACACCTCAATTGAACTTGGGCCTTGAAAACAATTGATTCATGAATTTTAAATAATTTGTCAATTTTGAATAATGGAGAATAAGTGAAGAACACACCATGGAATTTCTTAATTCTTGGGCCCAAAATAATCCTCAAGGAATGTCTTTTGATATTAGAATGTGGCATGAAGCAATGGAATTGATTATAGGTCATTATGCCCAAAGTTGTGAAAATGGAATCATGAGAAACCCTAAAAACCACTTTGCCTTCTTTTGATCATAACTGGAGTTTCACAAATGATATGGAGACCCACTAGTACTTGTTGGAAAGTAGAGAAAAAGATCTTCAACTTTAATGTTGGAGAAAAATTCATTTGAAGCTTTCTTGATGGTGAAAAGTCAAGTTGAATGCAATGCAAGAACGTGCCCAAAAAGGAAACTTTTAAATTATAGGTCATTTCCAAATTTAGTAACTTTTGCACCAACTCCTGATTTTTGATGAATGGCATGAAACTTGACTTTTGAGGACCATATGATGATGTGAGACCTTGAAAACCTTGGAGAGAACCTCAAAATTCCACAGTTGACTTCTCCTCTCACTGTTGACTTTTACCCAATTCAACTGATTTTCAATCCATTGGCCAATTGAACTTCTCCTGAACCAAACTGATGGACAACCTCCCATCCCTAGGTACTTAGGGACCCAAAGAGTACCATGGAATCAAGTCTTGCCCAAAAAATCAGAAATAAACTGACTTTATAGCAAACCCTAGTTGTGGTATCCTCAGTCTAGGAGGAAATAGCACAGTCTCCAAATCCAAATTCCTCTGAATATGATGTGTATCCTCTCCAACAAAAATAAGATATGCCATTTGGTGATGATAAAAACCCAAGGAGCTTGCCATTGAAGCAATAAACCCAAGAATCTCAAAACCCT
Organism: Lathyrus tuberosus; assembly: GCA_022829125.1. Lineage (NCBI taxonomy): Eukaryota > Viridiplantae > Streptophyta > Magnoliopsida > Fabales > Fabaceae > Lathyrus > Lathyrus tuberosus. The sequence continues at coordinate 1,993,643 of JALAZF010000535.1, forward strand.
AATCTATGCACTGGTTAGGAGAGGATGATCCACCTGAGCTCTCTTGGACAATACCAGGACTCTTGCTTGACCCTCTGAAGCATTGCCTCAGGCACCTTGACCCCATGCTAAGAACCAATGATATGCATACATGATAATGCAAAATGCAATGCAACATAAGCCAGTTAGTAATAAAGTAAGGAGGGCAAATTTTGGGGTGCAACAGCTGCCCCTATTCAATCAATCTTGGTCCTGAGGGTATGATAGCGACGACTTTCAGACAATCATGATGCAGAGAGATTGAATACCAAAGAACCCGGAAATTTGCAATCCTCCACCGGAGAATTAGCCATAAAAGCTGTAATGAAACAAACTCTCCCAGGTTATGTCATCTCTGCTGATAAAGAGAACTGACAAAGGAGTCTCAAAATACGCCACCCCTGCTGATAAAGAGAATTAGCAAAATAAATGCCATCCCTGCTGATAAAGGGAAACTGACGAACGAAATCTCCAAAAGATTGCTATCCCTGCTGATAAAGAGAAACTAGCAAAATAAATGCCATCCCTGCTGATAAAGGGAAACTGACGAAAGAGAATATTCAAAAGATTGCTATCTCTGCTGATAAAGAGATACTAGCAAAATAAATGCTATCCCTGCTGATAAAGGGAAACTGACAAACGAAATCTTCAAAAGATTGTTATCCTTGCTGATAAAGAGAAACTAACAAAATAAATGCCATCCCTGCTGATAAAGGGAAACTGACGAAAGAGAATCTTCAAAAGATTTCTATCTCTGCTGATAAAGAGATACTAGCAAACTAGATGCCATCCCTGCTGATAAAGGGAAACTGACGAACGAAATCTCCAAAAGATTGCTATCCCTGCTGATAAAGAGAAACTAGCAAAATAAATGCCATCCCTGCTGATAAAGGGAAACTGACGAAAGAAAATCTTCAAAAGATCGCTATCTCTGCTGATAAAGAGAAACTAGCAAAATAAATGCCATCCCTGCTGATAAAGGGAAACTGACGAATGAAATCTCCAAAAGATTGCTATCCCTGCTGATAAAGAGAAACTAGCAAAATAAATGCCATCCCTGCTGATAAAGGGAAACTGACAAACGAAATCTCCAAAAGATTGCTATCCCTGCTGATAAAGAGATACTAGCAAACTAGATGCCATCCCTGCTGATAAAGGGAAACTGGCGAACGAAATCTCCAAAAGATTGCTATCCCTGCTGATAAAGAGAAACTAGCAAATTAAATGCCATCCCTGCTGATAAAGGGAAACTGACGGACGAAAATCTTCAAAAGATTGCTATCTCTGCTGATAAAGAGAAACTAGCAAAATAAATGCCATCCCTGCTGATAAAGGGAAACTGACGGACGAAAATCTTCAAAAGATTGCTATCTCTGCTGATAAAGAGAAACTAGCAAAATAAATGCCATCCCTGCTGATAAAGGGAAACTGACGGACGAAAATCTTCAAAAGATTGCTATCTCTGCTGATATAGAGAAACTAGCAAAATAAATGCCATCCCTGCTGATAAAGGGAAACTGACGGACGAAAATCTTCAAAAGATTGCTATCTCTGCTGATAAAGAGAAACTAGCAAAATAAATGCCATCCCTGCTGATAAAGGGAAACTGACGGACGAAAATCTTCAAAAGATTGCTATCTCTGCTGATAAAGAGATACTAGCAAACTAGATGCCATCCCTGCTGATAAAGGGAAACTGACGAACGAAATCTCCAAAGATTGCTATCTCTGCCGATACAGAGAAACTAGCAAAATAAATGCCATCCCTGCTGATAAAGGGAAACTGACGGACGGAAATCTTCAAAAGATTGCTATCTCTGCTAATAAAGAGAAACTAGCAAAATAAATGCCATCCCTGCTGATAAAGGGAAACTGACGGACAAAAATCTTTAAAAGATTGCTATCTCTACTGATAAAGAGAAACTAGCAAAATAAATGCCATCCCTGCTGATAAAGGGAAACTGACGGACGAAAATCTTCAAAAGATTGCTATCTCTGCTGATAAAGAGAAACTAGCAAAATCAATGGCGACTTCACTGGGGATAACGTGAAACAAAACTTCTGGTAAGAACGGGATTTCACAAAAGAGAGAGGTCGGACAAACTTCCAACGGACCCATGATCCATAGACAAGATGGCTCCGCCGGGGAAAGGAGAAGTCTAAATAAAAGACTCTGCCGGGGAGCACCAGTATGAGGAACACATCCCTCCAAAATCTCCTGAGTCATGCCATCTCTGTTGGGAAAGAGAACTGGCAAAGAAAGTACCAAACCTGCCTTATGCTTCGAATGCAAATGTTTGAATAGTGGCGTAATGCTCCATACGACCTGGAAATGCTACGCGTTTGAGGATGTAGTGCGAATGCTTATGATATGCAAAAAGGGTCTCTCCAGCAAAATAAATGCCGGAGAGAAAAGACCAATTCATCTGGGGATGACAAAAATAAATTGTCCTCTGAATCTAGGAACTCTGCTGAGAAGTGTCATACTGATCGACTCTTCGGATCGACAACTTTTGCTGGGGATGAAATCACAAAAGAACTACCGGGGACCCCACCTGTCTTTCACTGAAGGTAACATCCAAAACCTGAGATTTTTCCTATGTTGGGGAGTTGAGAATGAATGCCAATAACGGAACCGGAAAAATTGCTAATATCCAATTGGTTCAGAACCTGCTGGGGAAAATAGTCCATGATACCAGCCTGCTTTGGGGTACTGCTGAACTTAGCCTGCTGATGGGGAGAATGACTTTACTCCCTTCTTGCTGGGGACTAGAATATGACATTGTCGGTGAGAGCACGCTTCCTGGCTGGATGGGGAAGGTGAACACCCTGATTCTGTGGGGAAATAACATCTTGATCCGGAGAAAATATTTTCCAAGTCTCCTGCTGGGGAAGGTCTGCTCTGTTGAGGAAAGTTTGTCCTGCTGGGGAAAGAGCAATCTCAATGCTGGGGGGAGCCAACTGCTGGGGATGTACAATCTGTTGCCCTACAACCTGACTTGTCTTTATGGTCATAAGCGACTCTTTGAACTTTTCATCTCAAGAGGATTTTACAGAAGATCGGGCGTTCGCACTGCCCCAGGGTCTTCAAACTCTTGGAGAGATTTATCATATCTCGACATAACTGCCCAAGTCTTCATAATCCATGACGTACATTACCTCGAAGGGGGTTGTAATGACTTGACAATACTCTGCTTTAGCATCTTGAACCTTGAGGAGGTGTTTTCAATTAACCATTTTCAGGAGTGGACGATCTCCCATGCTCTAGAGGTGGCCTGCCCCAATATGAGCTTTGAAGTGACTTTGCCCCTGATCTCAGAATGAATGCCCCAAAATAACTGAATTTCGGAGAGTTTTCTCGACGTGACTGCCCCAGATTGGCTACATCTTAACACGACTTACTGGGGAGAGCCCACTCTACACTGAGTCTCTTGGCATCATGCCCTCTGGTATGATTGTCCTTCGGAATTTCCAAGCAACCCAACTTGGCAGGATCAAGCTTCTTGACTGACGTTCACTGTGTATGCTGCATTGATGCTTAGGCACATGTTATGCAAACAGAACAAGTTATTTATGAGAATGATAATTCTAATGCAACACTCATGTTAACCTTGAAGTTTTATTGAAAATGCGTCGCCAAGCTTTGTGAACGAATCACCAGCTGGGATGCGACCTTGAACAATGCGCACATGCAATACCAACAAATCTTATTAGCACAACTCATAGGAGTCAGGAACTCTATCCGGTTGGATTATGCTTTCGGACTGAACCCTGTTTCAATTAGGACTTTTAAGGGTTGTAACGTGGTCTGGTTCACGGTTTCAGAAAAAGGATTTATGGCTCAAAATTTATCGGTGCCCACCCACTCTTTGTGATGTTCTCCAGTCCTATGTTCAGTTAATCTGACCCAAACGCTCATCTCCCAACAGGTTTATAATCTTTAAGGAACCCACGCCACTAATGGTTTGGCACCTAAGGGGGTTTTGGAATAACAGTCATCCCCCTTTTTTTATCTTGTGTCTGTAATCACACGAATTTGTTCTTATCGGGGATTTTCTTTTGTAATGCTTTTCACTTTTCTTTCTTCTGCTTTTTTTTTGGTCCCTGATTTTTTCCTGGACTGACTCTTTTGAGCTTTTCGATTTTTAAGTCCAGCGGGATGCCCTAACTTTTGCCTAAGTTGCTTGTTTTCAAGTTTTCGACTTAGCGGGCTTTTCTTTTTTTATTCCCCTTTTCGAACAAAGCGTGTGACACTGGTTATCTTACTTGCTTGAAAGGGTTGTGACTGTCTCACTCCTTGATTGTCGATGGATAACCATTGTGGTTTAACCTCTTGCTAGTGGGATGGAAGGCAATGGATCCTCGGATGCGCACTCTCCTTTTGAACGCTCGGTCAAACTAACTGACGCCTACCCTGCCCCTGGGTTAAGTATGAGGGTTTTTTCGTACGAAGAAAGCTCCTACTTCAAGGCTTAAAGGGGTTAACAAAGGTTTATCTCCTTATCTCTCCAGTGTTTAGGGGTTTGAAACAATGCATGTACATCTTCAACAGGGTTCTATCCTTGAACATACGACCAGAGATTCTGCGTTTTCGTCTCATCATCCTCCCTCAAGAGTTCTAAACAAGAAAATTGGTATTGCAGTGCATTAAAAATATTTAAGAGTGAACACGAATGGATTACTTCAAGGAAAACATACTCATTGCATTAATATCATCATAAAAACAAATAAGTCTTACATGCATACGATGCTTTAACAAGAAATGAAAAACTACAAATGAAAATGCAGTAAAGAAGCTGAAGATTGCCATTGCTGAGGAAGCTTAATTCTGTCTGGACGTACTTGCAGACTGAGTGTTCATTTGAGAAAGGAGACCTCCATTGATGTACATATCATCTTCAGTGAATACAATGATCTCTGAGTCTACCAGGTCTTGCACCTTGTGCCTGAATTCATTACACTTATCAATTGTGTGCCCAAATGTTCCCGAGTGGAACTCGCACCTAGCAGTCATGTCATAATCCAGAGGAATAGGGTACGGTACCGGCGTGGTACTCCTCGTTTGAATCAGAGAGTTCTTGAGCAGACGAGCAAACAATTGACTATAAGGGATAGGAAGGGGATCAAATATCCTCTTGGGCCTTCTTGGTCTCGGTTGCCCCTGTTGCTGATAATCCTGCTGTCGGTGCTGATTTGGGCGCCCAGTCTGGCCCTGTACTTTCCTTTCTGCATTTGGCTGAGGCACAAACAAGGGTTGTGGAAGAGATCTCTGACGCGAGGTGGATCCTTTGGCAAAAGATGGAGTCCTCAGTCCCTTTGCAACACTGGGAGTAACATCACTTTGTTTACCAGTGCCAACTGATGTAAACTTGATTGCCCCTGAATTAATGAGCTCTTGGACTTTGTACTTGAGTATCTTACAATCTTCAACATTATGACCAGGTACCCCTGAATGGAATTCACACCTATCATGGATATTGGAACCCATACGAAACTTGGTGTGTGGAGGTCCCGTAGCAATCAATTCAATTAGCTGAAACTTGAGCAAGTGCTGAAGCAACTGAGCGTATGGCATCGGAATCTGATCAAACTTATTATCAAGCTTTTCTGGATTAAGACCTTCAAGAAATGGTTGTTGATGAAAAAGCTCTGACGGTGGAGAGGATCCACGAGGCAATCCATGGTCTAGAGGAGACCCCAAAGAGATGGGAAGAGTAAGGACCTCTATTGTGGAAGCGGGCACAGGACTGTCTTCCTTTTTCAACACTAATTTCAGAATCTCCGTGATTAAACCCATCTGAGTCTTTATCTGATTGATCTCCTCCCTCAGCATCTTCTGCTCCTGGAGCATGTCTTCCCCAAATTGCCTCGTCTGGTCTCGCATTTCCCTCAACTCAGCTTGAACTTGCTCCATGATCAACTCTTGAACGACCTGAGGAGTTAAGTCTGCGATTCTGAGATGGGAACAAGATAAGAATACCGGAGATAAACACCTATCATGCAAAATGATTATGCAAAATGATTATGAGTATGCAAATGTAAATGGACATGTTTGAAAATTCACAAGGCGATCCACCCCTTGATTCTGGTTTAATAACAAGATATAATGGAACTTCTGCTCATATATTAAGAAAACCAGAGAAAAGCCAAACGTCAACAATCACGAATCCGAGATAACAAGTCTGAATATAAAACCATAGGTCCCAACCAACAAGCCTGGTGGTGATCCACATACAATGAAAGAAAACAGAAAACTATGCCATATCATCAAAGTTTACAAGCGTCAATCCTCCCCATCCACTATGCTTTATGCACCAGTCTTTAATTTCCTCGAACAACTTTCTGGTGTCGGGATGCTTCGGCCTCTGAATTAGCCCTTGAATGAGAAGGTATCTCCTGTGTATGATCCCATCCAAGTATCGGCAATGTAACTCCCAAGCGTCTTCTCCAGTAGCACCATCCATGCTAGGACCCTCATGTCTAGGTTTCTTCACTTCAGCTTGGACTTTCAGTTCTTCCATGGAGGCTATGGCTTCATTGAGTCGACCCTCGACTACTTGTCTCTTGAACACCCCTGACAAGATCGCAGCGTCTTTCTTCTTGAGCGTCGACTTCAACTGATCAATCTTAGCTAGGTAGTCGTCTTCCTTTCTCTTATTCTCAGCCATGGCAGTTTCTCGGTGATCATCGAACCTGTGAATATTCAACAAAGCCTTGCCTAATTCCTCCTCCTTGGACCTGAGAACGTTACTGATACCATCCAAAGCTTGCTTCATCCTTTCCCTGGATGCGACCATGTCAACAAGCTCTTTTTATGCTTTAGCAAGGAGCTCTGCCTTCAACTTGGCAGTATGAACAGCTTCACCCCGCTCATGCTTCCACTGATAAATTTCTCTCTTTAGCTCACTATTTTCTTCCCGCAGCCTTTCCTTTTCAGCCCATAATTTTTCATACTTCTCTATCTCAACCGTGGTAGGAGGCTCGATCACCAAAGGATACAAAGGTGGTTCCACCGGGAAGGGAAGAAGCTCTTCTTCTGCTCTCTTCTTGATCCACTCTTTATAGGGAGGAAAAGCCCGGTTATTACATTTTCCAAACGAAGTTTTACCCTTCTTGGTCACCTGTTTCCAAGCATTCACAATTTTCCTCATCATCTCCTGATCCTTAATACCATTGAAGAATAAGGACTCTCTGATATCTCTCTCGTCAGGTGGACCTCTCAAAGGATAACCAAACTATCTGATAACAAGGGAAGGATTATAGTTAATTCCCCCTTTTCTCCCTATCAAGGGTACATTAGGGAATTCTCCGCATTTGCAGATAATCTCCATTCCTAGCAAGTCATGATTGATCCAAACAATGTTGTCGGCAGTCAAGGCCATAACCCTCTTTGACCATTTCAGAGAATCTTTCGTATCAACGAAAGCGCCAGATTCAGGGAGACGGCTCAGAAACCAAGTAACTAAGAGCGGTGCACAGTAACTCACCGTTTTCCCACGCCTATTCTCATTCTTGTAGTGAACTGAGTGATACACATCACCTAGCAAGGTAGGTATAGGATTCTTCGAAATAAAGATTCTGACGGCATGCATATCCACCAGATCAGGAATATTCGGAAACAGGACAATCCCATAGATACACATAGCCAGAATAGCTTGGAAGGCAGTCCAATTCTTCTCTTTGATCTGTATGCAAGCTTGATCAAACAAGAACTTCAACAAGAAACCCTTAACTCCTTGTTTTTCTTCAATATTACTGTTAAGGACGGATTCATTGATATGAAGAGCAACAGCCATTTCTTTTACCCCGGGGTGTTCTTCAGAAAAGAAAACTATATCATGCCTGATGGGGATTCCCAAAATAAATGAGAACTCCTCCAACGTTGAAGCCAAGATGTAGTCCGGGAAAGTGAAGCAACGCAGAGACGGATCGTAAAACTGAAGAAGTGTGTGAATGGCATCCTTCTCATACTTGGAGATATTATAGACAAATTTCAGAAGTCTTCCATACCTTCCGCTGAACTCTGTACGAACTCCAGAACCAACCATATTAATCAGTTTGTGAATCAGTGTCAAAGTCGGTTCTGGGAATGAATAGGAAATAGTCCTCTTTCTCTGAACATCCATGCTGAAGTAACCTCAGAAAACCGGAATCAAGAATAAGATGCAAGCCCTACAAAATGTCAAACATGTTAGAATGCAAGAAAAATGATATGCTCATGCAAACATGGGGTCAAGGCACACTGCTGGATGTACTGTGCTGTTAACTGAACGAGAACCACAACCCAGAAAACCAAAATTCTGAACCACTGAGGTAGGGACCCAAATAATCAGTCATTGATGAGAAATCCAGAGAAATAGGGTAGGTTGAAGGTTTCGGTTACCTGCAAACCTGCAAACGCCCATCCCCTCTCACGTGTGGGTACTAGGATGTTCAGTATCCCGGGCTCTCAGGTCGAGAAATGATGATACGTTCCCCATTTCTGGTTTGGCATCATCATCAATCGAGGAGGCCTCAACTGATTCTCCAAGGCGGAAGGTCCTCAGCTTTGGCACTGAGGTCGAGAAACAATAGTACATTCATCCCTCGGGGTACAGTACTATCATCAATCGAGGAGTGCCTCCACTGATTCTCTTCAAAACGTAGGGGCCATCCTATGCGAGTTCCAAAGCGGGCCCTCGGGTGCGAATGGGTTTGCCACAGCATGTGGTCTGCCACTGTCACCACTAAAGAGGGATGTTTCCACTAAGGTCCTCAATGATCGGTCACCAGAGTCGACAGCTCTCTAGATCAACACCCCAACATGCACAAGACACACACGTTAGAATGCGTCCCAAGATAGCCTCGTCTGGTTGTGAATTTCGTGAACACACAAACGTACCAAGCGGGCACGTAGGTCCCACTACTCTCCACACTAGTCCTAGGGTATACTCAAGCCTAGGTATTGGGCTTAACTCTCAGTCCCACCCAACTTACAAAACAAAGAACAGCCAGCACATCACAGCAGCATGACAGTAATAAAAAATGAAATGCAGAAAATGCGGTAAAAATAAAAATAAAATACAACACATAAAGCAAAAAAAAAACAAAACACCCACAGAGAACAAAGACAAGCAAGCGCTAGGATTGACTCGCTTAGGGATGGACCAACATAGGTCAACCAGAGTCCCCAGCAGAGTCGCCAGCTGTCGCTCCAAGGATTTTCATCCAGGTACAAACGCGAGAGTGGCGCGGAAAAACAGAGTCACCAGCCGTGTAAATTTATCCCAAGAGAGGGAAAGGGAACACCGCATAAACCTGAGGAAGATGGAAAGGAATGGTCATCGCAACCATAACCTGGGTTCGGGAGTCGGTTACGCGAGGGGAAGGTGCTAGCACCCCACGCGTCCATCGTACTCGATGGGATCCACGCTTGTTGTCTATTCTAAGGGTGAGTTATACTATCATCTAGGGCTGTATCAAAACGAAGAGGGAAAGACAAAGACCGAATCGGTAGGACGTCGACGTCCTAGGCCTACGTACCCCCTTTGTTCAATGGGGAATTTAGAGTCAACGTTGTTCGGACCAAGTTCTTTTTGTGTTTTTTATGAGCGACGTTAAGTTCGCGTCCGGCAGTTAGGGTCGATGCCTGTTTGCGACTCAGACGGAAAGTAACGTGCCCTTTTTGAAAATAGCCTTTAAGTTTGGAAATCCCGAAGGACAAAAAGGTTTGAAGTGGGTTTGTGTTTTTTAGGACAGAAGTGGCTTAAGTTAGTTCCTAAGTTGCATTGCACCAAAGTCTAGGGCACAGGGGCAAGTACTTAACGCATCGTCCCAAGACAGGACGCTCGCTAAGCACTCTAGAAAGATGAGAGGAGGCCCCTCATTTCTCATTCTCCACGCTTAAGGCTCGTGCACAATACAATTTATCCTTATTAAGTGTTTTAAAGAAATTTGAGATGAGAAGAGAGAAGACACAAGGGTAACTCTAAAGGGGGACTATGAGTCCTAAAGTTATCATGCATGGGTGACCTACGGTTAGTGAGGTTTGACGACAACCTAAATCCTAAAGGAAGAAGAGAGGAGAGAAAGAAAGGATAAGAGTGACCATGGATACTTATCCATACCCTTAAAGAACTTACCTTAGTCCCTGCATAAAAGGTTAGTGAGAAACAGACATAAATAATATCAGAGTAAATGAAAATCAAGCAATGGCAAACAATAATGATAATAATCCAAACATGAACTCAAAGATCAAAGAAGCAACCCCAAAGCAAATGGCACAAGTGCCTTTCAAACAAGGACCTAGGCATGATAAAAAATACACATATAAGCAGATCTCAAGTGAAAACAAATCAAACAATTAGAGAAATAAATCCCAAAATCCCTAAATTAAATATCAAGGTTCCTCAGCCAGAGGCAAACAACACATCAAAAATTCCTGCAAAAATCCAAAGTGTTAGTCATTCAAACAGTTGGGCAAAGTTCAGGTAAGAAATAGGGTTCAATATGCCAAAGGGAAGGACCAAAATGCAATAAGAAATAAATTTAAAAATGAAAGAAAAATGTTTTAATGCATTTTAGAATGTTAGTGAACAAATTCAAAAAGAACGGATTAAAAATATTTTATCAACGAGGAGAAATAAAATGAAGAAATTTATATATGCATGATATGAGTAATGCAAAAAGAAATTAAATAAACAATTAGTTTAGGTGATAAAAATAAAATAAAATAAAAAAATAAAATTTGTAAAAATCTTATAAAATGACAAATATGATGCATGAATTTTTTAGTAATTTTTTAATGCAATTATGTATTTTTAAAATTAAAGAATGAAAATGTTAAATTAAATAAAATAAGAGAAATAAAATGGGCTGGGGGTGTGTTAAGTAAAAAAAATACATTGGAAATGAATTGGGCTGAAGATGGGGGGTGCGAATAGCAGCCCAACCCATCAGCGAAAAAAAATAAAAAAAGGAGACTACCATGTACGTGCCATGTGCCAGGCGCGTGTCATTTTAATGTGCTGGCAGCCTTGGAGCCACTTGATCCATCATACGGTACACAATTGGTCAACGGAAATAAAAGTAATTAAAATAAAACAATATAATTGGACGTGCATGGTAATTGCTGTGGATGAATGTCCATCTGATCATTAATTTAAATTCAGAAAAAAAATAAAATAAAAGACACATGGCCGCGTGAGGATCGTTGGATGGGAAGGATGAGTGGCTGGGATTTCGTCTTTTTCGTGAAGACCCTTGGCCGGCCGGAATTCCCCAGGTCGCCGGAGCCCTAGCTCCGGCCGCCCTAGCTTCACCTGCAAATCTTAAAAAGTGCCCAGAATTTTCATGGGGGTACACTATCCGACCCAGAATTTCGTCAGGAATCCAAATATTCAATAAAAAAAAAACAAACAACGCATGGATAGAGAGAATCGAAGGAAATATGCTTAGGGTTCAAAACTTAAAATCAACATTCCAAGCAAACTACACGTCCAAATTCAAAACCAATTATATTAGGATGATCAGCAGATATAACACGTCAATATTCATGCTTAAAGGGAGAGTTTTATGATGGTCAAAAAACCTACCAACCTGAGATGGTGCAACTCTACCCTTTGTTTTTGGCTGCGAATGGTGGTTGATTTCTAATCCGTGGATCACCAGGATTCTGTTGGTGAAAGAATTTCTTCAAAACTCTTTGTGAATTGAGAGATCCAATAATTTCAAGAATTAGGGTACAAGTTGTTGTTCTCCTCCAAATGCACGTGAATGAACCCTAACCAGTGCATGAATGAGCTTATATAGACTAGGGTTTGTCACTGATAATGAATTGGGCTTGGGTAATTACTTGTTTAGTGAGTTTGGGTGATTTTTAGAAAATTGCATAATGTGAGTTACACCTCTCTCCATGCGTGTACACTTAAGAAATCCATGATGGATCACCCATATGTGAATTGCTAATTACACCTCAATTGAACTTGGGCCTTGAAAACAATTGATTCATGAATTTTAAATAATTTGTCAATTTTGAATAATGGAGAATAAGTGAAGAACACAACATGGAATTTCTTAATTCTTGGGCCCAAACTAATCCTCAAGGAATGTCTTTTGATATTATAATGTGGCATGAAGCAATGGAATTGATTATAGGTCATTATGCCCAAAGTTGTGAAAATGGAATCATGAGAAACCCTAAAAACCACTTTTCCTTCTTTTGATCATAACTGGAGTTTCATAAATGATATGGAGACCCACTAGTACTTGTTGGAAAGAGGAGAAAAATATATTCAACTTTCATGTTGGAGAAAAATTTATTTGAAGCTTTCTTGATGGTGAAAAGTCAAGTTGAATGCAATGCAGGAACTTGCCCAAAAAGGAAACTTTCAAATTATAGGTCGTTTCCAAATTTAGTAACTTTTGCACCAACTCCTGATTTTTGATGAATGGCATGAAACTTGACTTTTGAGGACCATTTGATGATGTGAGACCTTGAAAACCTTGGAGAGAACCTCAAAATTCCACGGTTGACTTCTCCTCTCACTGTTGACTTTTACCCAATTCAACTGATTTTCAATCCATTGGCCAATTGAACTTCTCCTGAACCAAACTGATGGACAACCTCCCATCCCTAGGTACTTAGGGACCCAAGGAGTACCATGGAATCAAGTCTTGCCCAAAAAATCATAAATAAACGGACTTTATAGCAAACCCTAGTTGTGGTATCCTCAGTCTAGGAGGAAATAGCACAGTCTCCAAATTCAAATTCCTCTGAATATGATGTGTATCCTCTCCAACAAAAATAAGATATGCCATTTGGTGATGATAAAAACCCAAGGAGCTTGCCCATTGAAGCAATAAACCCAAGAATCTCAAAACCCTAATCTATGCACTGGTTAGGAGAGGATGATCCACCTGAGCTCTCTTGGACAATACCAGGACTCTTGCTTGACCCTCTGAAGCATTGCCTCAGGCACCTTGACCCCGTGCTAAGAACAAATGATATGCACACATGATAATGCAAAATGCAATGCAACATAAGCCAGTTAGTAATAAAGTAAGGAGGGCAAATTTTGGGGTGCAACACACCTGACGAGTACTAACCCACCAGTCATCAGCTTCTTCCTGTAACATGTGAGTTCCCAGTCTCACCTTACTGTCCTCAGCACAATCCATAACTTGGAAAATCCTTTCAATCTCTTTCAACCAAATCTGTGCACCATCAGGATCATATCTCCCCTTAAAGACAGGTGGTCTGTTCTTCCTGAACTCATCATTACCAGCAGCATTAGGCGCACCCTGCACAGCACGAGCCATTGCTTGCATCGCATAAGCCAAAGCAGCATCGTTCCTACCAGCCATATTCTGTTTATTTCCAATAACAGAAACTATGGTTAAACAAACATCTCACTCCACACGCCAACACCGACAAAGACTAACACAACCAGACACGAACTGACACGGACTGGCATGGACTCACACGGACTGGCTCTGATACCACTTAATGTGGCACCCCCAATCTATACCCCCAAGCTATTAAAGCAGTAAAATAAAATTAAAAATTTCATCAGACTATAAGTAAAAATTCACGGCATAGACTGGAGATGCCACATCAATTTGAGACAAACATACAACACCTGCTCATACAGATATGCAACAACTCAGGTAGTAATACACCCACAATTCAGGAACAGAATAAAAGCGGAAAATCCGTAACTGAATATCAACATACATATATATCATGAAAGTTTGTTCGCCATATACAACCATACATGTACAATTCAAAAGATACATATACATAATACAAAATAATCACACTCGATCACCCCGACTACCCGGTGTCACATATCAGAGCCGACCGACAAAAGAATGAAGACCCTAGCTTCACAAAAAGACCTCCAGCAACTCTAATCTGCAATGCCTCATAGAGCATTATAAAATAGCAGAAGGGTGAGAAAAACAATCATAATACAGTTGTATATAATTATATACTAACACAGAAATGCACAAGTAAAGTATTCTCACCACAAATGCACCACAATCACATACAACACAACACAGTACAATTCTCAAGTATCATATACCAATGCACATCAGTCGTACACCATACACTCATCATCAATACAAGTATACATATTCCATCTCACCCATCACATTCACAATTCCATACACAATTAATCCATGATTTATACAAATGCACAGAGACCGACACAATGACTCTATGCACATGCCATGCGGTACCGACTTCCAATATTTCTCATCACTAGTTCACTCAGGAACTCTGCTGAAATCATCGCTCGTTACTGAGGATCACTCAAGTAACACCCCGTCGGGCCTACGATGTTCCCCGTCGCTTTAGGTCCTCTTGGTATAAGGCGCACGACGTTTATGGATTGCTTTAGGTCCTCTTTGTATAAGGCGCACAATTCGATCGCTCACACCCCACATGGGCACACGATCGTCTATAACCATCGCTTTAGGTCCTCTTATTTTTAAGGCGCACGATATATCAAATCGCTTTAGGTCCTCTTATTTTTAAGGCGCACGATGTTATAGCAGATTCCCTCTGGAATCAATCCGTCACTCAGGACGTCACAACAATGTATATCATGATGCTTGGCATACAATGACTCATGACATTTAATATGCACACATATATGCAGCCATAATCATGCATATATCAACAATTACCATACATCGCATTTTCTTGCCGTAAGACCACCAACCATCATCACAATATGTATTTCATGCAATTTCATCACTCAACAGTACACAAGTCATACAATATCTACACCAACAGCATATTGCACATACACATCAAATTCACACAATTAAACGGCAAAAGTCGACAACAAAACAACACATTTCCTAATTCCTGACATAATTTAATCGGCCAATAATCTCAAAACCATCATCATAAGAAAGTACATGCTACAAGCTTTCTAACGCATCAAACCACGCCTCAAACCGAACCACGGATCAAAAGTTATAAAGGAAACAAATTGGGAAAACTGCTACATTCGCAGTGCGAAGCTCCTAGCGAGTCCTTCGCTACCTCAATCATGATAACTCATCATATTTAACAAGTATTCTACTACGTTTACACCGATTTTCAACCGCGAAAACATCGATTTCTCATCATATTTCTCATTTCAACCTAGAACTCAAAAGCCATGGAAAGACAATAAACATCCAAGCAAACACATACATAATCATACACAAACATAGTATAATCGAGTTTCGCACCCTTACCCGATTAAATCGCGTTCTAGAAAGTCGGTTGATTGATTTCCAAGTTTTCCCAAATCCTTTATTTTCTTCTCTTCTCCTTTTCTTTCTCTTACTATTTTCTCTCTTTTTCTTTCTATTATATTCTAACTTAACAAAATAAATCAAAATGCCCAAAATACCCCTACACTCAAATATCTCGCAAATGTTCCCTAAACGCGACAAAATATATTCACGATGAAAAATAACATATTTTCACATAAAAGTCAGAAATAAAATAATATAATAATAAAATACTCAAAAAACGACTCAATTAATTAAAAAGACAAAACTGACAGAACTGACCGGGGCGTTACACCACACAAATTGAAGATTTAAATCTCTAAACTTTTCCAACAACGAATATTCTAACATCATCAATTCGGCCTTTCCCAAAACTTCCTACTCAAGGCATCGGCCACTTTGTTCGCTTTACCCGGATGGTATTTTAGCTCTAGATCACAATCCTTTAAATATTCCATCCACCTCCTTTGACGCATATTCAACTCTTTTTGGTCAAAGAGGTACTTTAAACTCTTGTTGTCACTAAACATTTCAAAATGTACTCCATATAAATAGTGACGCCACACTATCCAAGTAACCACCACCGCCGCTAATTCCAAATCGTGGGTTGGATAATTCTTCTCATGAATTTTCAATTGTCGAGAAGCATAAGCCACCACGTGACTTTCTCGCATTAAAACGCCTCCTAATCCCATCTTAGACGCATCACAAAATACCTCATAAGAGTTGTTAGGATCAGGTATGATTAACACATGAGCCGTTGTCAATCTTTCCTTCAACTTCATGAAACTTTTCTCACAACTCGAATCCCACTCAAAAGCAAAATCTTTACGGGTAAGTTTCGTCTTTGGTAAAGCCAACTGAGAGAAACCCTCGAAGAACCTTCTATAATAACCCGCCAATCCTAAGAAACTTCTGACTTCCGAAGCATTCCTCGGCCTCTCCTAATTTATCATTGCTTCTACCTTTGACGGATCCACTGCTACACCACCTTGTGATATAACGTGACCAAGAAACTTAACTTAGCAAAAGTTGCTTCTCTTGCAACATGGATAAAACAATTCTCAGATGCTCTTCATGCTCTTGTGAAGTACGAGAATAAATAAGAATATCATCAATGAAGATTACAATAAACTGGTCCAAATAAGCTTGAAATATACGGTTCATGTAGTCCATAAAACAGCTGGAGCATTGGTCACACCGAAAGGCATCACTAAGAATACGTAATGACCATAACGGGTCCTAAATGCAGTCTTAGGTACATCGGAACTCTTCACTCGAATCTAGTGATAACCCAACCTCAAATTAATCTTTGAGAACACACAGGCTCCTTTCAATTGATCTAACAGGTTGTCTATCCTGGGTAAGGGATACTTGTTCTTAATGGTGACTTTATTCAGCTGACGATAGTCGATACACAACCGCATCCCACCGTCCTTCTTCTTTACTAACAATACTGGAGCTCCCCACTGTGAGACACTAGGTCTAACAAAATGCTTAGCCATAAGCTCTTCCAATTGCTCCTTCAGTTCTCTCAATTCAAGCGGTGCCATCCGATACGGAGAAACGGATATAGGAGTCGTTCCCGGTACCAGGTCAATAGAAAATTCCACTTCCCTCACCGAAGGAAGAGAAGTGACATCTTCGGGGAAAACTTATGAAATCTCATAGGCTACCGGAAATACACAAGACTTGAAGGTTGCTACTCCCTTAACGTCGGACAAACACAATTTCACACATTGCATTAACACAAAGGAGTGTGTTGCTCCACAATCAAATAAAACAAAACAAGGATGTCCGTTTACGAAACACGTACCCGCTATTAAAGAGTTGTCACTCTTCTTCCTCCTTGTATCCAAAGTGTGAACTCTTCTGGCATTCTTCCCTTGTGTCTGATTCCCATTCTGTGGGCATTTTCTTGCCAAATGACCCACTTCATCACAATGATAACACCTAGAGGCTCTATCTCTACACTTCCCAAAATGATACTTGTTGCACAACTGGCACAAAGAAGGAGTATTAGGTTTACTACTTTGCACTTGTTTCCCTTTGAAGGTTTGTTGCCTTGGCCTAAACTGTGGGCTTGACCTCTCATAATCATTCCGGTTCGACCTACACGAATTCCCTTCTGTCTGAACATTCCTCAAATCGTTCTCCATCACATAACCTTGTCGTAACTCTTGGAATTCAAATTCTCTTTGGATCCTTAAAGAACTAGGAAGGTACTTCTCCATAAAAGTAGCCTTGAATTGTTCCCACACTTTAGGCACACCTTGAATAGTCATAAAAGCTGAAGCAATATCCCACCACCTCTTAGCAGGACCTCTCAACGAGTGAGAAGTAAACGCTACCTTGTCCTCCTCCCTGCAGTGAAGTATCTGAAAGATTCTCTCTATCCCGGCCACCCAATCGTGAGCTTTCACAAGATCTACTCCACCATGAAATTCTGGAGGATTCATGCGGATGAAATCCAGGAAATTCCCACTTACAGTATCTGGAACAACCACCTGAGGATGAAAACCCCCATGCATGTGTCATATCATCTGTTGCACGAATTGGTTCTGCTGCTGCATCTGTTGCAAAAACTGATACAAGGGAGCATTCCCATCGCCGCCCAGCGGATTCGCCATGGGATGATTCACTCCGGATCTACCACGGTTTCTGCGTCCGCCAGCCATGTTCCTAAACGTCATATAGATAGGATTAAGTTGATCAGGCTCAATACTATACATATAACACTTAAGACCAATGGCGACACAATGCATATGAAACAGAAAGAAATACTTATAATATTTCATGGCTAGGTCGAGGATACGACCTGCTCTGATACCAACTGTAACACCCATATATAAAACTCATACATCAAAGCATAAATGTTATATATGAATCCAAGTTTTTGGTACTGAAACACTATAAGCTCCTAGTTAACACATTATATAAATTACATGCCTCAAAATACCACAACTAAAAGTTCTAAAGGCATAATATACATAAGATGTTCAAAAGATAAAAACTAAGAACTAGATCAACAATGATCTCAAAATAAACTCCGCTACAGAAGCTAGCCATCAACAAGCAAGGAAAAGATCACACGACCTTATCCTTACCCTTCTCGGAACCTGAAACACCTGAAATACATCAACAACGTGGGGAGAGATACATCAAATCTCAGTGAGTTCCCCATCTTATGGGTTCTCTCAGATTAATAAGGTTCTAACAATCCTAACTTAAGTCCGGGGAAAGGGGAAAGGACTCTTGAGCTCACATTCAATTCTCACATTATATGGAAACATGACATGAGTTCATTAACTCACAACATCACTAATCGATAACCATACCAAGACATCTCATCTTCCCGTCCGCTTCTACGTCTAGAAGGCGACCCGAGTCATAGATCCTTGTAGTTACTTGGCATACGAATTGGATTCGGGATCATCGGCCTGTTAACCGTGAACCGTCACTTCTCATGGACTGTTAACCATCACAAGTCTCTACCCATAGCATAGGCTCCAATCGTACTACACGTAGGGAATCAAACCTACCAAGTAATTGTGTACCCGTTTCAGAGGAGCTCGAGACCCATGAAACTACACTCAAATATATTGGCTATGATTACATGATCACATACAACAATTCGATTGTATTCGACAATCACAAGACTACACCTCCTTAAGGCTTCTCTTGCCTTTTCCACAACCACAAAGGTTAACCACATGTTCCATACTAGTGTTTCACTCTCAACTAGGCCAATACTCAGGAAGGGTGTATCTTCCAACAACACGTGCCCGAGCATCGCCATCTAGAGTTGTCTACAATTTTCTAGCTCTTACTAGATTCTCCTATAGTTCAAGATTGAGGTTTCCTCACTCTTCCTATCTCATTTCATATTAACATGCATATTCACTTACAATCATGCTAAACAATAGTAGGATAAGCAAGACATATCATAATTGTATAATAGAACAATATACAATAATTAAACATAAATATATTACTTTTGGAACTTTCTCGATTATTTAATCGGTCGGTAAAATCGACATATTTCATCTCCATTGCATAGAATATCTCCTCGGCTTTACATCGATATAAAGAATGATCGAATCCGATAAACAGATCAAAAGTTATGAATTTTCTCACTTAAGGAATAAAATCCCAAGTCCCAGGTCGCGCTGAGCGCCCCCCTGAGCGCGCTGAGCGCGCTTCTCTCTGCCATCTGAGGTTGCAGGAGTTCAACTGCGCGCTGAGCGGGCGTCTGCACACTGAGTGCGCTCTGCAAAACTCAAAAAAATGCCTCAGCAAAACAGAAAACTCCTACACCTCCAAACCTCTTACAAACCACAATCAACTGCCAACAGAGATACAATAACATAGTTTGAGCATGGTTTGAACAACAACATTCCAAAAACATGGTTTTTTCTCAAGAACACAAGTTCTACAAAAACTAACATTTCCAATTAAACCAAAATCAACCAAAACATTAAAACAAGCATCAATATATGTTTCTACAAGTATATTGATCATGCATTTCGATTTATATCAAATTCCAACCGTTAAAACATTGTTTTCAACATTCTAACCTAAAAACTCATACTATCCAAAACCTAAAATGAGGTTTCTAACTAGAACCCACCTTGAGATGAGCAAGATGAAGATGATGAGAATATTGGGCAAGGATTGGATGATGATTTGTTCTTGGGTTTTCTTCAAATTCCTCTTTCTCCTCTTTTTCTCCTTCTTTTCCTTTTCTTTCCTTCTTTCTTCTTTCTCTCTCTTTCTTACTATCTTTTTATTTTTGTTTGGAAAATGGAAGGAAAAGGAAATAAGTAGTAAACTAGTATTAGAATTAATACTACTAAATGTCCAAAAAGTCTCTTAAGTCCAAATCAATAAAATACCTCAGAGTCAGATAATATTAATTGGATTTATTCTAAGTTCCACAGTTACTCTAATTATTTTATCCAATAATTTCTCAGAGTACACTGGGCTTAGTCGATCACAATATAATATTATCCGGAGAAAAATACGTGGTATTACAATCACCATCACAATGTTATACCCCAAATTTTGACCATAAGATTTCCCATAATTGTGAAGATCATTACCACAATATGGATGTACCATCATATCTCATCAAGGATTGTTGAACACATTCACTACAATCAAGAATTAGGGTTTTGGGCCTTCCCAGAGCACTTAGACAAAGGATCATTCAAGAAATGACATGATCTTAAACTTGTCTAACCTCTCAAACACCCATGAAGGATCAAGAGGTCTCCCATATCAAGAATCAAGCACAAGGTTGCATCATTCCAAGTGGATCAAGCCTCAAGATCGCCAGTGTCACCAAATTAAGGTTTTGGTCGACCAAGGCCTCCAGATGAAAATTTTCATCTGGGCATGAGCCAATACTTCAAAACATGATCCAAAATGCTCAAAGGGACCTCATGGAGCCAATCATCAAGTCAAAGTAGCCTCAGGGGAAGCATTCATCAAAAATCAGGAATTAGGGTTTCTTGACCTAATTCACCCCTAAGTTGACTTTTGAGGCAAGACATAAGCCAAGACCTCAAGACATGATTTGAGGGCCTCAAATACACCACATTGATCCATTTGCAACAATGGATTGATCCAATAAGTTTGATTCACAAGTTTCAATTTCATCTGGACCACAATTAGGGTTTTGAAGAAAAAGTCAACTGTACCTTTGACTTTGGACCAAGACATGTTCCCAAACCTTGGGAAATGATTCAAGAAACCCTAAGACACCTATTGAATCCATCCATTAGGTTTGAATTAGGTCAAGAACTTGATTGCATAGAGGATCACATAGTTTGGAATTCATCTGACAAAAAGTCAACTATGCCCAAAATCAAGTTTGACTTTTTGAAAATTTTCACAAATGTGGCCCCTAAGTCCAAAACAATGATAATGCATGGTTTTGATCATCATCCATCAAGAAAAATGAGAATGCTTGCAAAAGGGGCAACCTTAAGAAACTTAAATTTTTCTAAGTTATGGAACAAAATGGATTTGGTACCCACTTTGCAAGGTCATAACTCCTAAACCCTAAAGTCTTTTCCTTCCATCCAAAGCTCAAATGAAAGTTCACATGACATACTTCAAGATTGTCAACTACATCAAATTCCAAATCCTCATGGATTTTGAGTTATGGATTGATCAAAATCACAAAAACATGAAAATGACCACTTTTTCCAACACCTGGTGAAATTTTGGACAGAATCTGTCTTGATTTTTCACCAACTTTGAGGCCATTTTTCACCTTGATCCAAGTTGAACCAGGTCCATTGCTGGACATCAAAGTTAAAGTATGTCATGAGAGCTTTCCAGCAAGTACCAGATCATCTCCAAATTCAATTTGAGCAAGGAGTTACAACCCTTGGAACATGGCACCAAAAACTGATTTCTTCCCAAGGCAGATTATATGTCATTTGCTTGAATTAGCTAAATTATGCAATTACAAGTCTTGTAATCCTTCTAGAAACATTAAGGATCAGATCAAAGCAAAAGATCTCTGAGCCATAAGCCTCCCAAGACAAAAGATCATCATTTATACATGTGATATCTAATGATGCAAAAGCCAAAACTTCAAAGTTGTCATGGAGCATTCAATGGATGCATTAAGGTGGCATAGACTGAAGCAAATACAACTGAATGAGTCAAGCCTTATCCATGTAACAGAAGACCATAGGCCTTCAAGATTGACTCAAGTCAATGGCTAGAGGAGACTTGAGATTCCTTTTGAAACCCAATGGACAATGGACTGTCCCAGCCACCATTCACTATTGCTACCCAAACAAACCTGACACACTATAAATAGAGCTCATTTGTGGTCAGTTTGAGTACACCAAAGCACCACAACAGATGCTTTCCTCAAAATCACTCTAAAAAAACTAGATTTTGCTTCTCATTCAAGCAACTTTCAAAATTTTTTTCGTTTGAGAACAATTCTATCAAAACAATCATGCCAACACCTCACATACATCATATATGAGTGACCAATAACCTTAAAACTCATCTGGAACACCAAAGTCACAAAGTCACCACCCATTTGCTCAAGCTTTTTGGTCTGTTTGCAGTTGAGGTGCGACAACAAGTTCTGAGTTGATTCAATCCATTCCAAGCCTTCAAACACATTACTTGAGGTCCATTGAAGCTGTCCAGATCATTACCCATCATCTGTAACACCTCCAACATAGAATTCGATCACCGATTGCAAGAGGTAAGCCTGACACTCTCAAACTCTATAATCCATGCATCATAAATGTGTTTTCAAGTTACAAACATGTTTCTGAACTTATGTAGAGTGTTTCCCCTCAATCAATTGCTATGTATGAATCGTGTATAGGATTTCATAGCGTTCTTGCAAAAATTAGGGTTCTTGAGTTCATCTTCTGATTTCTCACTCCACACTTAATATAAATGCAATTAATTTATATGGTTGTAATCCTTGTTAAAAAACGAGCAAGTTTCATGTTTACAAAAGTCATTTTCATTGAGTAATCATAGAGATATGAGAGGTTTTGCAAATCTGGAAAACCAGAGCTCGAGCGAAGAAGATGACTTGTTCTTGGCGCCATTTTTGAATATTTGAATATTTTGATATTTTATTTAATTGATTCAAAAATTAATTTCTCTCTGAATTTTAATGTTTTTGAATTGATTCTTTTTTTCAAAATTCATAAAAAAGTTAAAATATTTTATTCTACAAAAATTTCACAAAAATATTATTTATTTTATATATTTGATATTTTTGTAAAGAATTTATTTTTATTTGTTTTTAAACATATAAAATATTTCTTTCTCTTGATTTTTCAAATTCAAATGATTTTCAAATCATTCTATGGATAAAACATGATTTTTCAAACATTAACCAAGATCATGACTTATTTTTCACACATGTTTGATAATTTTGATCATTTTATTTAATTTTATTTAAATTAAAATGCATTTTTTAATCAAATTAGGGTTTTAATTGTTTTTACCCTCACAAACATTTTTCAAAACATTTTTGGGTCTCTAATAGAGTGTAAGACCCATCCCTTGTCACATAAATAAATTTTGTGCTTCAGTCACTGGATAAGTCTCACTGTGTTTTTCGAAACGGCGGCGCGATCGTCGCCTTTTAAACAAAAATAATCTAGGCTTCCCTTTTGCTGTAAGTCCCATTTTAAAACATCTTTGGGCCTCTAATAGAGTTTAAGACCCAACCCCCTTTGTACATAAATAATTTGGGCCTTAGTCATTATATAAGTCCCAATACAATTTTCAAAATAACGGCACAATCATTGTTTTTCATCTGGGCCTCTCCTTGAGCTATAAGTCATATTTCTTATATAAAAATAAACTTTAGGCCTCTTATAGAGTGTAAGACCCAATCCTCTTTGTACATACAATAATTTGGGCCTCGGTCATTGTATAAGTCCCTCTGTGGTTTTCAAAACTACGCGCGATCGTCGCCTTTTCAAAAGAATTCATCTAGGCCTCCCCCTTAAGTATAAGCCCCAAACTTCTTTTAAAAACAACTTTCCTCTTCGATTCAAATTCAAATTCAAAGTTATTATCAAAACTTTCTTCAATTTCTTGAATAACTAACCGTACAGATGTGGTTACAATGCTGGAGCTTGCACAACTGTAAGTTCTACTATTTCTTCTACACATACTTATATATATATATATATATATATATATATATATATATATATATATATATATATATATATATATTTCATCTGTATATGTATGCTTGTATATACTTGCTTAGAGTTTTCCCTAGCAATTAAGTCTAGTTTTAGATCAAACCAGTGGTTACTCTTTTAACATAGTCAAGTCCAAATAAATTCTTGCCTCTTCTTGGGCTTATACAATATGGAACAGAGAAAGGCATTATTCCCAGTGAAACTTTTCTCAAGACTATCACAACTTAGAAATATGTGTACAAGAAATTCATTTCCCCAAAGAGGACTAATTCCCGGTGAAACCTCTTTTGAATTTCTTCAAACCCTAGAACTGTTCACCAAAGAGGGATTATTCCCGGTGAAACCTTTCTTGAACTTTTATCAGGCTTGGACCAACAGGCTTCCTAAAAGCATCCCCAGCCTCCTCTTGGGCTTTGTACAAGGACCTCCAGGCTTCTTAGAAGTTCTCAGCCTCCTCTTGGCCTTAGTACAAGGACCCAAAGGCCTCCTACAGGTATAGGACATAACTTAGTCATCTCTGCTAGTTCAATCCTCCAGAGAGTCAGAATTCCAGAATATCTTACCATTCTAGGGTTGATTCTCATCCCTTAAAACCACAGCCTTCTCTTGGGCATCATACAAAGATCATTCTCCAGTTAAGAGTTAACCTCTTCATACCAGTAGACTTAGAAAGTCTCATCTCCTCTTGGATCTCAAAGAAGCCCTCAAGTTTCCTAAGAAAATAGGAAAAAACCCTGATCATTTCATCAATCTCCAGCAAAGTTTAAAACCTCCATAGGTTTCCATACTTAAAGTTTAAACCTTTACCATCACTAAAACCCTAACAGAATCAGAACCTCAGGGCATCTAATATTTCAATTATTCTTCAAATCCCCAGCAAGAGTTGATTCCCCAATACATATTGGACCTGCCTCTGGATTTCAACAATCCCCAGCAGAAGCTAGCATCCTTTTAGGCTTCATATAAGAATTTTCCCAACCAGCCTCCTCTTAGGCTTTGAATAATGATTTTCCTCAGTAGAGTGAGCCTCAATCTTGGGCTTTGTACAAGACAAATAAAACCTCTCCAGCTGAGTCAATCAATTTCTTTCAGCCTCAATCTTGGGCTTTGTACAAGACAGATAAAACCTCCCCCTAGTGGAGTCAATTTCTTTTAGCCCCAATCTTGGGCTTTGTACAAGACAGATAAAGTATTCCCCGGAAGAGTCAATCTCTTTTAGCCTCAATCTTGGGATTTGTGCAAGACATATATAAAACTCCCCTAGTAGAGTCAATCTTTCAGCTTCAATCTTGGGCTTTAAACAAGACAAAAACAACCTTTTAGCTTCAACCTTGGGCTTTGATCAAGGCACACATAAAGAACATCATCCCCTCAAAGGAAATCAAGAGTTCTCTCTGTAGGAAGACATTTCTCTGTACATCACACATCAAAACAGACAATAAAAAAACCTAATTCCAGATAATTGTTGTAAGTGGCACACTTGTTGATTCAAAAATCCAAGTTGTGGTTCCTCTCTTATCCTAGTTAAAACTTCCTCTAATTGCTGTAAGTGGCAAGCCTCTGGATTATTTACATCCAAGTCCATGCCCCTCTCTTAACATAGAAGACTCCTAAGGAAAAATCGCATTGCTCTACACTGAGTTAAAGTTTCTTCCTTCAGGACATCTCCCTTATAAAGGAAATTATGGCATTGCTGGATTCTCATATCCTAGTTAAAGTAATCCCCCTTTATAATCAGTTACCCAACAACTTCTGATGAATAGGTGAGATATCTCCCTTTAGAGATGACAAATTCTCTCTCTCAGTCACCTTTTTAGCTTCAATCTTGGGCTTTGAACAAGACACAAATACTCCGATAGCTTCAATCTCGGGCCTTGAACAAGACATTAAACATTTTTCCTCCCATAGAATAGGAGGAACTACGATTGCTCTGATTTCCCTGTTATCTTTATTGGAATACGTAGGCATAAGATAGCGAAATCTTAGCGAGCACACAAATCAAAAACACTCTCTCAACAAAAACTTTATGTTTTAGTAATTGTAAGTGCTTTTGAATTTTCTTTGTTATTGATTCAAGATGTGTTTTTATTTTTAAAAAATTTAATATGAAAAATATTTGTTTAAATAATACTACTACTACTACTACTACTACTACTACTACTAATAATAATAATAATAATAATAATAATAATAATAACAAAATACTAATTTAATAGTTTTGATCTAAGGATAAAAACAATTTAAGATTCGATTTCTGTGAATCTCTGATTCTCCGCGGGGATGGGGATTGAGAATAATATACCCCCGTGGCAGGGATCGGGGAAGGGGAAGAGAAAAAAATTGAGGGGCGGGGCGGAGGACGGAGAAACATTCTCCGCATATTCTCTGCATTATTAACATCCCTAATTAGTATTATTATCGTGATTCCGCTACATTTTTCCATAGTATAATTGTCAAACTCTCTTATGACATTTCAGTATCTCAAAGTGTGTCACAGAATGTGTTAACATCAATCAATGCTAGATAACATTATAATATAATATATTAAGTTTGATATTTTTTTGGTTAATTATGCCAAATATTTTTTTGAGATATATCATAATTATACACATTAAGAATTTTTTTAAAATAAATTTCAATTTTTTTTAAATAATCAACATTTTAAATCATTTATCCAATTAATCATGTTTCAAAACAAAATAAAATTTGTTATAAAGAAGATGTGGCAATGGATGTGACACATGCATTCTAAATTGGTCCTAGGCGCCATTATCAATGACGCGTGCAGTAGTGTCATGCCAATGCATGTGGCGTTTAGGGTCTCATAGTATTTTCCTGAGCCAAAGGTGTTTGGTGCGAGGTTCTTGAGATATTAGTGTTATCTAAAAAATTGTCGATCATATCTCCCAGTAGCCTACACTACCGTAATCGAGTACTCAGGGCAGTTGTTCAATGAAAGTTTATGAAATTTATTAAGAAGAAAACTGCCAAAGTTAACACACATGTGGTTACAATGTTTGGCCATCATAGAGGTTGGTTCAGTGTAGAGAAGTAAATGGACCATGATAAGGGGAGGTTAAACAGATATTATCATGTCAAACTAGATAGAGGTTGGTGCGATTGCGGAAACTGTTAAACCTTCCGTATGCCTTACACCCATGTCATAGAGGCTTATTCACATGTTCGCCAAGACCCTTCTAATCTACTATTCACCGTTTACAAAGTCATAAATATATGCAATGTGTACAACAATAGATTTTTGGTGGTAGCAAAGAAGGGTTATTGGCCTACATATTAAGGGGACATAGTTTGACACAACGAAAATATGTGAAGAAATAAAAAGGGTTGCCCTAACCGCACACGTATTCGAACCAAAATGGATGCGGCGAACAAAATGGTAAGATTATGTAGTACATATCGTCAACCCAAACACAATCGTACAAACTGTCTTAATGTTGGAGCTAGCTCCATAACATTATTATTGTATCCACTTTTGATATGTTTTTGATATGCAATTTATTTTATGTAACCATTTAATTTCATATTGAAAACAACATTTATTTCATAATGATTATAACTTTCGGTTACAACAATTAAAACAACAACATGAAAAACAAATAAAAGGATTAAACACAACAACATATTTAGGAAATTACAACCATCAGGACAATATCATATGGACTATACATCATAATACCATAATCACTGTTAGTTTTAACTGACTCCCAAACATGATGTTCTCTATTACTGATGAACACTGTAACAAGCCTTTTAATTCTTTAGATCTTTTCACTGTCTCTAAAGTCTCCATCTAACCAATGGTCAACCTCCTCTCAAGATGCTCGAAAGTCTCAGTGTTACAAAGTCGGATCTTCATCAGAGATTTTACTATCGAATAAAACAGATTAGCATTTATTTTGAAGATATAAGACATTTTCAAGAAAAAATTAAGGAGAGAATGAGAAGATGGATGATAAATGGTGGGAAGAGAAAGACTTATTTATATTAAAAACAATACAACATATGCCAACATGCATACGCTATAGTTGTTGGCATGTCACTACTGCATGCGCCATAGGCAATGGCGCCTAGGACCAATTTAGAGTGCATATATGGAGGGATTTAAGATAAAATTTTGATAATATAAAGATACAAATTACAACATATATTGTCATATTATAGAATAACCAATAATAATAAGAATTGCGTGCCTTGTTGAATTGAAAAGACTTCTGGTTGAGGTAGAGTAAGTATGAGAGGATTACTACCCTCATTGTCGTCTAAGATTTTCAGAGTATGTTAATTGTCTAATGGGGAGACACTTAAATAGCTAAATGGCTAAAGGCAGAGACCTCTCATTGGGCTTAATTGAATGGTCCAACCCTCATGGTCCATTCAGGCACAAAACTCAATCAAATAATTTATCAATAATTAGTGTTTAATAACTATTGACCATACTATAATAAACTAATATTTAATTATGTAAATCCATTTGATTAATTAACTAATTAATCTAAAAATCTCTCACTTTGATGACAATAATAAATTATTAAAAAATATTAATTTTAATATTAAAATATCAATAATGGTCAAAACACTAATTAATAAAAAAAGAAGTAAATTTCAACGCTACAGAAATCGTATCCGATAGGGAAGACAAATCATACATGTTAAAACTCACAAATTAATATAAATAATCATAATTTTATAGTAACATATTTAAGTTAAGAGTAATATGTTATAAATAATGGCCTAAGCATATGAAAATTCTATTGATAAACTCCCACTAACCCAAAATATCATAAGACTTACTCATATGTATAAGTCTGTGGTCAATGATTTTACTAATGAGTTTTCAAATTAAAGGTCATAGAATATCCACATAAGTTTAAGAATATTAATTACATATAGGTGTTCTCTATTACGAGAGTAATTATATTTAATCATAAGTATTTTCATAAAACAATATCATACTCGATAGAAGTATTGATATTATAATTGTACTTTCTTATTTTTGACCTTCAAATTTAATTTCTAAAATAAAAAATGTCTAGTAATTTTAGTTGAGTTGATTAAAACAACAACTTGTATAAGTAATGTTTGTTTTGTAAATTAGATTAAATCAAAATCACAAAAGATGTAGTGTGTAATTGTTCATTGGAATTATTATGGCCGATCAAAAAGAAGACACAATTTGGAAGAATAATTGCATGTCTGTGATAATAAATATGTAATAACTATGAAGTTTATCCATGTGGCTAATGATTGAAGTCAAATGCATCCATTATCTGACAGTACTTAATACTAATGTTTGATCATTGCGTGAAAGTTCCGCTTATAGTTAATTCTTGAAATCAAAGATTGAAAATTGATGGTGTTTTGTGGTATTTTGTGCAGGTCATATATAATTTGCATATAAAGAATATTATGCATGTATATATGGCTATGTCACATGCCTAGTAATGTTATTGTATGTTTGTTGTTCTTTTCAATGGACTCAATTTCCACTTAGTGGGATAAATTTTAAATTCTGGAAAGAATATGTGGAGATTTTTCTTGGATGCATGAGTTTAGACTTATCCTTGAGGGAAGAACGTTCCACCCCCACTACTGAGAACCTAAATGAAACAAAAATATATAAATGGGATTGATATAACCAGATGTGCCTCATGATGATCAAAAGATCTTTACCTAAAACGATTAGTGGATTTATTTCTGAGAGTGAAAGCGTCAAGAGATTCCTCAAAATTGTGGATCGATTCTTGGTTAAAAATGATAAGGCTGAGATAAGTAGTACCTTCTTGAAACTCATTTCAATGGGTTATAAAGGTAAATAGGACATAACGGAGTGCATCATTGAGATGTATAATCTCACATAAAAACTCAAGGCACTGAAGTTAGAACTTTCTAAGGATTTGATTGTGCACTTGGTTTTGATATATCTCCATGCACACTTTGAAAAAGTCAAAGTGAGTTACAATAATCAAAAGTACAAATGGTTTCTCAATGAGCTTATATATTATTGTGTGTAGGAGGAATAAAAGCTAAAGATAGAGAAAACTAAAATTGCTCACTTGGCTACTAGCTCCCAAAATAAAAGGAAGAAGCTTACGATAATTTTTCTCAAAATAAGTAGGCAAAGGAACAACGTAAGGAGTCAACTTGTTTCTTTTGCAAGAAGGTTGGACACGTGAAGAAGGAATGTTTCAAGTAGGCCACATGGCCTGAAAATAAGGGTAATTTGCTCACTTTTGTTTGTTTTGAAGTTAATTTAGTTTATGTACCTAAGGATACTTGGTGGGTAGATTATGTTGCTACTACTCAAATTAGTATATGCAGAGTTGCCTATGGAGTCATCCGCCAAGTGATGCTAAAAGATTCATCTATGTGGGCGATAGAAACAAAGTTGCAATAGAAGCTATATAGACTTTTATATTATTATTAAAAACTGGTTTTCATTTGGATTTGATTGAGACTTTTGTTGCACCGTCTTTTAGAAAGAATTAATTTATATATCTTGTGAAGACAAGTCTCTTATGAAGATGTTTTGATGAAGGCACATATGTTGGAAACAAGAGAAAGAATGTTTCATGCTAAAGTCAGGATTTACGAGCTTAATTTTTCAAAATTTTGATTATGATCAAGATATTGTTTCTCAGGGATCTAATTCATGTTTCTCATCTAAGGTGATATGCAGTTCACTATTTATATTTCTTAGGTGCTCAAGAAATAATTATGCATTTTTATCATTCAAAAACTTATTTTTAACTTGAAAATTTTCAAGTTTTCTTTTAGCAACAATCTATTGGTGTGGAAAACAATGGATTGTCAAAACCATGTTTTTAAATTAGAAAAAATTTTGAACTTTATTTTTACTACAATCCATTGTCATAGTAAACAATCCATAGTCTTTTTGCCTCTGCCTAAACAATTTTTCAAAACCAAGTCAGCATCAATAGATTGTCATTCCATAACAATAGATTGTCACAGTTCAGTTTTTGAAATTTAACGTTGCAATAAAGGCAACAATAGATTGTCTTCTTAGAACAATCTATAGTTCATGAAGCATCATGAACTTTTATGAACTTTGATTCACCTTTTCATTACCTCTTTTCATGGCATACTTTCGCAAATAATTGCATCAATTTTCCGAAGTTTCTCTAAAGTATTACCATGATTTTTAAAAAGGTATCTCATGCCATATAAATAGTAGTAAGTTTCATATTCAAAATGACCTCTTCCCATCATATTTTTCAAACAATTCATTTATTGTTTCTATGTGTTCATAACTTTTTGTGCATAAATTTCATACATAATATAAAATTTTCTTAAATATATTGAGCACTTAAGATATATATATATATAAGAACAAGAAGAACAAAGGTCAAAGAAAGCATATGTAGCATGGGATGACAATGAAATAAGTTCATCTTCAGATGAAAATCATGCAAACAAGGCATTGATGTCATCACATCATTCAAGTGATGAAAAACACGAGGTTAGTGATTTTGAATTGATGACAGACCTTCATATGATGAATTAAAAAAGTGATTTTAATGAATTGCATGATGATTTTTTTGAAACTTTCTAGAAAGTTTTCAGAAAAAAAAAAAAGAAAGTTATTTTAAATCTAGAAAGTGATGCTAATATCACAAAAGTTGAGTTAGACTTAATAAAAAATTCACCTTGCAATAATTGTTCTTCTTTTGAGTCAAAAATTATGGAATTAAACCAAATCATTGCCAAATATGAAACAGAGAAAATTGGCTTTAATAATGTGTTAAGCAGTCAAAGATTTTCAAATAATAAATGTGGACTTGGATTTTATAATTTTTATCAACCTAGTATAAGTCAAACTTTCGTTGTAAAGGCTACTAGCAAATTCAACAATAAAGAATCAAAGGAAGAACATGTTGTAAATCATCATAAAAGGTCTCATGATAGAAATAACTTTTATGTCAATAAAAGAAATCATGTTTTTAGACCTACTTTCTTTTATTGTAATATAAAATGTTACACTCCTAAGACTTGCTATATAAGAAACTATGGTGTTCCTTATTATGAGTTTGTATGGGTGAGAAAGGGATATAATCCAATAGGACCCAAAAACTATTGGGTACCAAAATATTATTAATAGTTTTATAGGTACTTGAAGATCATATGCTAGTATTGTTAAATCAAGATTGAGCTTTCAAGATACAAGACCATATGATATGGTAATTCTAAAAGTTTTATTAAATGAAAGATGTTTTGAAGAAGCATCAATATTGATATCAACTTTGACATTTTGCGTTGAATTCCACCATGTTGCGGTGAGAATCGGATATCAAGCTATTAATTAACTTGAATCACAAATCTTTGAAATTCACCACCGAGCTTTGATTTATCCAAAGGAAAGGGTAAAGATCAAAAATCCTAAAAAGAGAATCTAGGTTCGGGGGTTGGTTATACAAAGGGAAGGTATTAGCACCCTAAGTATCTCTAGTACTCTACAGGAACCTCTTGTTTGTATTTGTGTTATGTTATGTTTGCTTACTAAAGTGATCTGCTAAGGGTAAAGGTAAAGACCTAAGGGTATATACACTAAGTATGCTCGCCAAGACATCGCATCTCGTGCCTACGTATCCTGACGGGAATGGAATCAGAGCATTCGTAGTTCCCCGCAATGGGGTAAAAGGGTGGATGATAGAAATGTGGAATCCAAGAAGGCATTGGATGTAAAGGAAAAAAGTGGAATAAGAAAAAGGTAGCAAAAGAAAAAGATAGAATCAGAGAAGGCATCGGATGTAAAGGAAAAAGGTAGAAAAAGAAAAAGGTGGTTCGCTAGGATCTCGCAATCCTATGCCTATGTATTCTCAAGATGAACTTGAGAAATCAGAGCGTCCGTAGTTCCCCTCAACGGGGGGTGAGGAACTCTTGACTGTGGTCAAGGTTCCAAGGGAAAGTAGGGTGAAAAGCTTGAAAGCAAAGCTTGTGAGTATTAATTGGTTAGGAGAAAGAGATTAATGGCTATCTCTTGTGAAAGGTTTGTGAAGGGTTAGACCGTCGTGAAGGAGAAGAGATTAATGGCTATCTCTTGTTTAGGTTAAAGAAAGGTTTAGAGATTAATGGCTATCTCTTGTGAAAGGTTTGAGGAAGGTTAAAAGGGTTATAAGATATTAATGGCTATCTCTTGGGAAGGCAATGTTAAAAGGGAATAAAAGGGTAACTGGCAAAGTAGGGTCTGATAGCAAGACAACTACGTGGAGTGCGGCGACTCCAAACCTAAGGCTAGGTTAAAAGGGTAATGAGCTATCTATAACTTTAAGGTCAATAGAGAGACTTTTTCCTTTGGAAGGAGGGGATGATAACAACTTGATATGGGCAGAAAGCTTGCAAAGATATTTACATGAATAAAATGAGTGTAAGAACTCAAAGGGGATGTCCAACAATTAAGCATGAATAACATCAAGAGAAATCAAGGTAAACAAACCAAGACAAGACCAAAAGCAAGGCATACTTCAAGTTATAACATTTAAGAATGTGTGTGAAGTGTCATGCAAGTGTGGCAAAGATGGTCCTCTCAAAAAATGGAATTTCAAGGTGAGCGACAAAGGTTTTAGGTTTAAGAATCAGGGGCGAATATTGAGCCATAAACCTAGGTAAAAGACCTCATTCAAGGTCACAAGTTGGTCCTCAAATATCCCTCTAATGTGTTTTAAGACACTCTGGAATTTTAGCTCAAGAAAGTAAAGAGCAAAGGGATTTTTCAAAAGAGGTTCAAAAACTAAGTTCAAGTTACTCCTAATTTTAGAAAACCATAAATAATTATTAAAATTAAATAAAAATGAAAATGAAAATTTTAGAAAATTAAATTAAATATTGAAGTGTCAATATGAATATTTTTGGGATTTTTAATTAACAAACACTATTTTTAATAAAACAGTTTTGAAAAGGAAAATAAAATAAAAACATTTTGAAAAGAAATAAAAGGGGGTGCATAAGAACTTCAGAATGCATTAGAAATGAGGTTATGCGCATGGTGGGCCTTTCCTGGGGGGTGCTATTAGAAATCTGGCCCAATTAAAAAAACAAAGAAAATAAAAAAAACGAATAAAAGGGTGTCTGGGGCGAGGGGGATTCGAACCCCAGACCCCTTGGCTGCAACGCATGTCACTTACCACTGGGGTGGCTATACATCCATTGTATAAGCCCACCCCATAAATATATATTTTATGAGCGAAGCAAAATGGCCCTGGCGAAAATACACATGGAAACGTAACACAAAAATACACCCATAACATGTCTCAACCGGTCATTATTTCTCTAAGTGACTAACGACAAAACAATGGCCTAGCCACTCACAACACGCCACACATCCTCTCTCTCCCATGCAACGTGAAACAATCCTGGGAATTCATCGTGAAAAAGAAAGGAAAACGCATGGCTTCCTCTCATCTTTCCCAACCTCTTTTACTCTCATTTCTTCATCATTTTTCACAAACTAAAAGCTTAAATTGATCAGCAAAGATCAAGGATTTTGAATATTCCATTTGTTTTCCCTAAGGCTAAACACACAAGTCTTGCGAAGGTCAAAACCAGTGTGCATACAACCAATTTTAACAGCACATAACTTTAAATGCACAAGCCACAACATAGATGCAATGATTCACATAACTCAAACACAATAACAAGCATATGCCAACATCAAAGAACAAACAAAATCACAGCATGCTTATGAGTTTCAAGGTTTTAGAGGCTTACCTCTTGGAGTAGGTCCAAGGCCTCTTTTTAAGCTTGTACAGTGGTGAAATGAACCTCCCCTTGGCCTTATAAAGCTTTAAGAAGGATGTTGCAATGCTTGGCTAAGCTGGGAACCCCCTCAAATCTCAAACCCGAGTCCTCTTGTACAAAGATGGTTGAGAATGGTAGATGGTGGAAAGGTTGTTACAGAACTTGTTCATGTGTATAAACAAGCTCTAATGGAAGTTTATGGAAGATTTGTGAGGTTGTGGATGAAATGCTCGAGTGGAAAATGCTTGGACAGTGTTCTTGCAAATGGGAGTATGGAAATGGTAGGTAATGGCGGAGTGATTACAGTTTGGTTTCAGGTGTTTGGATAAACTTGATGGAGTATTTGGAAGTGGTTTGTGGAGTTTGAGGATGAATGCTCGAGTGAAACAAGCTGGAGCAAGGATTTTGCAAATTTACAAGAGCTTTTGAATGAGAGAAAGGAGTGAGTAATCAGCCCTCTTTTGGGGTGATTCTGGTGTGTTTTGGAGATTAAACTGAGGCTCTATTTATAGGAGATGTTGAGGGTTCAAGGCATGGCCAGAATGGCACAACTTGCCAACTTTGCCCTTTTTGAGAGATCTCTTCGTGAGTGAGCTGGATTGGTTCAAAAGTCTTCAAGAGTTCTGACAAATGATCAGGGTAGGGTTTGGTTTGATGTTGTGGGCTGATTTGATTGGTGTGGAGTCCAAGTTTCAAGGAGAAAGGTGGCTGCCATGCTTTTGTGTTGAAAAAAGTTTATCTTTCATGTCAAGTTGCACCAACTGCATAATACCTAAATATTTTAATGTCTCGGCTTGGTACAAATCGTGGCAGAGGTTTGAATGTGGTAATCTTGCACTTAAACATCATAAGAGTGAAGGTTTTGGGTGATTAAAAGAGTAATGCACCATTATGCATAAGTTGGTAACTTGAAATTCAAGAAATGGACCTCAAACTTCAATAATTCGAATCTCTCAGCTCACTCAATGGATGGAGGAGTTCTTATACCTTTTGGAAATCCCTCAATACCCTCTACAACTTTCATGTTCAATGATTTTTGATTTGAGGCTTGGAACCATATGTAAAATCGGGTTAAAGTTGTGTACAAATAAGGGTGAAAAAGCTGAAATTTCACCAAGTCCTCAAGGGTGATTTGTCTTCCAAGTCTTGTAACTTAAAAACCATGCACTTTTTGAAAGAGGGTCCTCTAATATGTTTTGTAGATCATGAAAAGAGCTTCCATTTGAGCTTTGAGTCACTCAATTTGTATGTGTGGTTTAAAAGTTATGACTGTTTCAATATCTGCACAAGTAGTGAAATCTCCACATTTGAAAAGTTTCATGAACCAAACCTTGCTTCCTTTGCAAGAAACTCGTTAAAACTTGATCTCTCATGCCTTAATTTTATCAATGAGACATGTCATGATGGATTGAGGACTTGGATGTTTCATCTTGATCAAAATCAAAGGCCAGGATTGTCTTACCATAACAAAACCCTAATTGGAGGCAGGGTGAACTTGTGGCTTAAGTTACTCGTGATGAGAGCCAGTCACACTTGAATTCTTGTTGAGTAAGACCTCTAGGATGTAGGTGAGCTCACATGGTTGCATTTGGAGCCTTAAATGTCTTTCTCTCTTTGAATCAGATGAGAGCTTGGCTTAGGGGACTTTGCCCTCTTCTTTGTGTAAGTCCTGGCTTTTCACAGAAGAAACAAACTAGCAAAATGAAGTGGTTAGTTAAAAATGTCAATGCAATATGTTATGACATCTAAGGGATAAAATTTGGGGTACAACACACCATCCTTCCATAGCAGATGAGTCAATTAATTATTTTGAATTGTTGTGGAAAAGTTTAATTTCGTATCGTATCAAGACCTTTGGATGGAGGCTTTTTTTGGATAGACTCCCTTTAAAGAATCTTTTGTTGTCAAGAAGTATTATTCCTTTAAGCCAATTGCTTGCCCTCTATGTTCTAAAGTGACCGAAAATCAAATCCATCTCTTTTTCGATTGTGTTATTTCTAAAATAGTGTGGGGGCGAAATTGCGTCTTGTATTGGTATCGAGGATCTCCTCTTTATTGAAGATATTCATAATTTCTTTCCTATTTTGGAGGGATTTCTTCAAAAGAAAGAAAGTTAAAGCAGGCAGGGAAGATTGCATTTTGTTAGCCACTTGTTGGAGTATTTGGATCATGAGGAACGATATTTTGTTCAACGAAGAAAAGTGTAATGTGTCCAATCTCATTTGGAATATCAAGATGTTAGAGTGGCGGTGGTATCACATGGGAAATATTAGTCACCCCAATTATAACTTTTACGATTTTTGCAAAGATCCTTTGCATTTCTTAGTTTAAGTTTCAATTGGTTTTTAATTTCTTCTATTTGTTTTGGTTTTTTGGCTGTATTTTGTAATCGGGGTAGATTACCCCTAGTACTCTTATAAATTATTCCTTGCTTACAAAAAAAACTTTGACTTCATATTGATATCATGTGAAGAAGAAAAGTCCTCTTATGTTTAATTTTCATATGTATAATTGATTCATGTATGATCTTATCTTTCATATTTCACTAATCTTTTCCTTATTTTTGATAATGTCAAAAGGGGGAGAATGATGCATATGTTTGTCATTTCCTAGTTTCTATTTCATTCTAGGTATAAAAGTTTATGAACTCAAAGAATTTCAAAGTTTCATGATCTGAGGGGGAGATAATCAACCTATGAGGAGTTTTTTTTTCAGAAATCAACTATCAAAGTATTTGTCATCATCAAAAAGGGGGAGATTGTGAAGACAGGTCTTTTATGAAGATGTTTTGATGAAGACAAATGTTTTGGAAACAAGAGAAAGAATGTTCCATGGTCAAGTCAAGATTGAAGAACTTAATTTTTTACAAGTTTGATTATGATCAAGATATGGTATATCAAGGATCTAATTCATATTTCTCATCTAAGGTGATATGTGCAATTCATTATTTATATACCTTATGTGCTCAAGAAACAATTATGCATTTTTATCATTCAAAAACTTGTTTTTAGCTTGCAAAATTTCAAGTTTTCTTCACCAACAAACTATTGTCGTGGATAAACAATGGATTGTCATAAACGTGTTTTTAACTTAGAAAACATTTTAAACTTTGTTTTTACTACATTACATTGTCATAGTAAACAATTCTTTGTCTTGTTGCCTCTGCCTAAACAATTTTTCAAAACCAATACAGCAACAATAGATTGTTATTCGATAATAATAGATTGTCACATTTTAGTTTTTTGAAATTTAATGTTGCAACAAAGGACACTTATATATAGTATGGAACGATACAGAGAAAATTAGCATAGTCTCTACGCAAGGATGACACACACAAATCGATAGATGCATGATTTTCAACAATCACCTAGCTTTTTCGAACTTCTAAAATGATTAATCGTCCTAACTCTTTGAACCCTACTTATAAATAGCTCACTCGATATCTCTTCTCCTTATTCTTTACTATTTACTTTGATATTTCTCACTCCTATAAACAATAAGATTTCATCTTGCTCTTTATTCTCTATTTAATTTCCATATTCAAAAAGATAAAATAACTTCCCAAAATGTCTTCATTTGATTTCAGAAACTGTAAACACATTTATGGTGGTGATGAGATGACACCATAATCTCCGCTTCAACAACTTCATATATTCAAAAGAATGGTGTAACCCCTAAAAATAGCACGTGTTTACCCCAGTGTCAAATCCTAATCCATAATCACTTCACTTCCGTCCGTCGAATTTCGCTAAGTGATGGCACTATGTTCCTTAGGTCGAGCTTGTTTTATATCTTTCCCTCATCCACTACCAATTTTCTTGCCTAGATAGCTCGGATAGACACAACCAAAGGCCAAGACTGGAAGAACAAGAGCAAACATTAAGAACAAGAGAAAATATAATGGATGAAGAGCAACATGCCTTTTTAATATACTGGTTTATAAAGGTTTTCTTATGTACTAGTACTTGTGAAGTAGTCCACGAATTATAGCTCTCCATTTCCCTCTTTTTGCTAATACATAAAGGATTTTCTCTTGGTCTTCCCTCTTTCTTTCCACACTCTATTGTTAATTCTTTAACATTTTTTGAATGAATAAAACAAGGGAAATACATTAAGATCATGAGCGGTCCTATATGGTTTCTCTAGTTGTGGGCATGCCTCTACTTTCTTAAACTTTTGAAGGAAAAAATTTAACCTTAGCTATGCCCTTAGAGATAGACATGTCTTATGGGAATATCTAATCCACTTCCTCATGTATGCTTTCACCATGGAATTAGTTTTCAAACACTTATGTAATACCCCATATTTTTCTAAATGCTCAATTGGATATCAGATGAGTATCCATGTGCTCTATCTTTGGTAAATTGGATTAATGAAATCCTCTAAGTGTTTTATATATGATCAATTGGGATCAATAGAGCAACTAGTGAACTATGAAGAGATCAATTATTTTAATTCAAAAAAGAATTTTTAAGGTAACTCTAATAATTGATCAATTGGTTTAAAACGACAAAATATCAATTGGAGATGTTTTACCCTATTGGATTATAATATATAATAAGTATATATATATATATATATATATATATATATATATATATATATATATATATATATATATATAGGGTAGAAAAGAAAAAGAAAAAGAAGAAGAAAGATAGTAAGAAGAAGAGAAAGGAAGAGAAAGAGAGAAAGTGGAGAAAGAGAAAGAAGAGAGAAAAGCTTGGATTCATCATCTTCTTCAACCTCCTCTTCGATTACCAGGTGGGTTCTAGTTAGAAACTCTAAGTTCTAGAAATCCAGGATTTGAGCTTAGGTTAGATTTGAGAGAAAATGATTAAACGGATAAATCAATGGAATCTAAGGATGAAATTCGATATAAACTGCGTAGTGTAGTCGTAATATGCAAATGATCAATTAATGATACTTGTTTTGATGTTTGGAAATGATCTAGTGTGGAAAGGATGGGTTTTTGAAGCTCACGGAACCCTAAAAACGCAGCTGAGAAATTCTGTTTCTGATACGCACCGTCGGGCGGCGCTTTGAGCGCCGGGCGACGCGAGGCTTGCGCCGCTGCTCCGCCGGGCGAAAGCCAAGAGGCGCAGCATGTTTTGATTCTGTAAGTTGAGTTTTGGATATGGGATTTACGCTGCTGCTTCGTCGGGCGAAGTATAGGCGAAGGGGCACCGCCGGGCGCTCCTGGGAGTTTTTAAATAAATTCCCTTTTCTTTAAAAGTTCATAACTTTTAATCCGTAACTCGGATTGAAGCGTTCTTGGTATCGTTGGAAAGCTATGACGATCCTCTACCCAATAGAAAGTGAAAATTATGGGTATGATGTGGGATTAATTATTTAGTGGAAAATGAATGAAAATAATGGTTATGTGATATGTTGAAAATCCATATCTTTTGGATCGTAAATCAGATCGAGGCATGGTTATAGCCGATGCAAAGCTGTGAAAATATCCTACAGGATAAGAGAGAGAGAGAGAGAGAATGTTGATTTGATACCCGATTAAATGATCAGAGGGAAACCAAGAGTTATGTAACTTATGATTGAATTATTATATGTGATTCTATTATGCAAATTGTAATATGCTTTGTCTAATATTGATGTTAAACATGGTCGAGAGAATATGCATGCTTAAAATGAATTAGGAAGAGTGAGGAAACTTTACCCCAAAACAAATGGCACAGTTAAGATTTTTATGATTCTAGGTTGTGACTAGAAATTGATAGAAACTCTAGATGGCGATGCTCGTGCATTCGATGTAGAAAGGTGCATCATTGACGAGTAATGGTCTAGAGTAGAGAACCTAAACAACGATGCTCGTGCATTCGATGTAGCAAGGTACATCTTTGACGAGTAATGGTCTAGGAGAGAGTGAAACAATAGTATGGAATATGTGTGTGAACCTTGCGTTCTTTGTGAAAGACGAATGTGGCCTTAAGGCATTGTGGTCTTGTGATTGTCAAATACAATCACGTTTGTGTGTGAGATCATGTAATCGGAACCGTTTTTATCCCTTAATAAATATTAGTGACCCGCGTCGATATCCTCTTGTGTGGGATGGCCGGGGAAAGTATTTATTAAGTAAGTAGCCGTGACCCGTGTCGATATCCTCTTGTGTGGGATGACCGGGGAAAGTTGCTTAGTGGGTGGTATTAGTGATCTGTGTCGAGATCCTCTTGTGTAGGATGACCGGGGAAAGTACCCGTGTTTAGATAATCGTGACCCGTGTCGAGATCCTCTTGTGTGGGATGGCCGGGGAAAGTTATCTATGTTAGCTTCCGGGACCCGTGTCGAGAACTCTTTGGAAGGGTTGGTCGGGAATGGATGTCTACGCTTTTAAGGATCCGTGACCCGTGTTGAACTCTCTTGTAGGGTGGCTGGGGAAAATGCCTTGGTTTGTGTTACCGATTAGTGATAAGTATTATTTTGAGTTGGTGAACTCATGAACATGTTTCCATATAGTGTGAGATTATGATTTCAAGGTCATTTCCCTTTCCCTTGTACTTGAGTTAGGAATTTGGTTAGAACCCTGTAAAGCCGAGAGAATCCATAAGATAGGGAACTCAATGAGATTTATTATCTCACCCCATTATTGTTGATTATTTTCAGGAAGCATTTGCATGTATGATTTACAAGTGGAGCTATGCTTGGATGTTTCAAGAGAAGCTTAGTTGAGCTTATTTCCGCTGTGTATTATTTTCTTGTACAATGAGGAATATTGTACCTTATTCTTAGATTTTCTTGTTTTGGCTAGTTTCTATATCTTGTACCATATACTGTGTTATGTTTTAGAATGGTCAAGTATGTTAATTACGCTATTAGGCACTTATGATGGTGTCAGTACCAAATAAAATGCTTGTATTGTATTATTCTAGGTATCTATTATACAGGGCATTACAACTTACATTCACTTCATTGTCTTACTGCTTAGGCTTCAGTCTTCTCCTAACCTTTGATTTCATGTATGGTCACTTATATAGTAGAAAGAAAATTTAGCTACTGGCTCAAAGTGGGGGTAAACAAACATGTTAAGGATGTTGACAAAGAAGGATCTTTTATGTTGTATAAAGCTCATAATTAAGAAAAACAGCTCAAACGAGCGTACAATCCACATTGCAATGTGAAGCAAATTGGCCTACAAAAACCCATACCAGTTCCTAGCATGGATAAGAGATTCTTGGGAAAACAATGTTGTTATGAAAATAGCTCGCCTGATCTAGTGCAACGTCCAAGCCTTCAAGATGAATCTATTTGACAACCAACTTGGAGAAACGACATCCTTTTCCCTTCAAGATAAATCTATTTGGCAACCAACTTGGAGAAACAACAACCTTTTCCAATTGGTTTCCATCGGTGAAGGATGTTATATTTTCAAGTGTGAATGTAAATTCTTACATAACATGACTGATGAATTTTTAAAAAGTCTACTAAATTTATTACAAGTAATAATTCGTCTTTGCAGAGATTGTTTTATTTTAACATAGCAATTTAAATGTGGTTTGAAAGGGAAAATAGTGGATGCGCAATTTGACTATGGTTAACAGAAAAAGTAAACAAGTATGAGGAAATATCATATTAATATATGATCAGGTTTTATTTGAATCACCTATATATTATTGTTGATCATTGTTTTTATTTACTTTTAATTAATCTTACATGCCTACGACGAAGTAACACGATCCTTATACCCAATTTCTTTGTGTATAAATCACTAATTTAAACGACAAGTCTCTGATTTCTTATGCTAGTTTGAAGATAAATTAGGCAAACACATAACATTAATTCAATGTCACAACTTAGAATTGTTTATCCTTAAAGCAATTACTAAGGCAAATAAATACTCTAGATCACACATATAGGGTTGGGGTCATTAATCCCTATAATCTCATGTTCAATATATCTATGCGCTCGTCAACGCATAAATATCAATGCACAAAAGAGTAAGAAATAAACATGAAATATCAATTTAAACAAATAATACATAAACACTCATATGTCCCAATAGATCAAATATATGTTCATTTCCTAAAACCTAATCAAACGTAAATTAGTTTCTCATGGTATCAAATTTCATACAAAACAGATAAATAAAAAGTACATGAAATTCTGGTATAGAATTAGTCTTCGAATGATGAAAACTCTTCGTTCCGCAGCTCAACTATATGTTTTAGTTGTCAACTCTATTGTAAAATCCATACCAAAAACTTAGTCTCCACTAAAAAGCCGCAATTTGTCTTTTTAACGTGTAAGGAAATTCAATAGATAGTGCCACGATGTTTTTTGGTCATGGCACGATGATATATATATATATATATATATTTGTGTTGGTCGTGTGGTACGATGTTGACACTATTTTTCCATGGACTTTGCCCCATTTTGCTCCTATTTTCTTCATATTTCTTTCTTTCTCTTGTTTCTTCATTTCCTTGTATTTTTCTCATAAACTAATACAACTTAAACTCAATTAATCATCAAAACATCAACTAATGCTCAATAAAATTACATGATGACAAAGAGTCATCACAACCCCAAACTAACATTATTGCTTGTTATCAAGGAACTTGTTTGTAAGTTGAAAGTTTTGTGAGGGCAAAGTTCCTTTATTACTTTGTTTTAATGATGTCAAACCTAGGAAAATTTCGTACTTGCGTATTTTGGATGGTATCACCTTGTCTTAGCTTGCATTCATGTTTTTCAAATGCGCATAAAAGCCTACATAAATGAACTTAGTCGTATAGGATCATATTCTATGTTTAAAATGTGTTTGAAGTCAGTTTTGGTGCATTGGGTCGACACACACATGATATAGGTTGACCCACAAAAAAAAAGTAGTTTGAAGCATTCTAGTAAGCATGTGTCGACTCAGGACCTCTTCAGGTCGACACATACTGATGTGAAAAAGTGAGAAAAACATTATGGCCTTCATGCGTCGACACACAATCCCTATGGAGGTCAACACATACTTAAAGAATCACAATTGTAACTTTCTGGACTTCATGCGTCGACGCATGGCCCAGCTGGAGGTCGACGCACAGTCTTCTTGTTTGCTCAGTTTTGCATTCGGGCTTGTTTAGGTCGACACACAGCTTCTATAGGTCAACTTGTCGCGCGTTTTCACTAAATTTTCTACATTTTTGTGTTCCCAAAGTTTGTTTTTTCTGTTATGTTTATATATATATATATATATATATATATATATATATATATATTTTTTTTTTTTTTTTTTTTTTTTTTCATATGCATCATTTTTTTACATAACCAAGAAGAAAATTGAAAGATACATAGGATTGCTCATCATCTTCACTCTCATAAATTGCATTCATCTACAATCACACATAATCATCTTTGTTGATTGGTGCTTTGTTCAAGTGCGATAACGTCCAAACTTAAGATTTGTATATCATTGTTTGGGTTGAGAACCAGTGTGATTTTCTTCAAATAAAACCACTGGGATTTTGTCCTCCAATATCTTGGTGATTTGGGGTTTT
This sequence comes from Lathyrus tuberosus, assembly GCA_022829125.1. Classification (NCBI taxonomy): domain Eukaryota; kingdom Viridiplantae; phylum Streptophyta; class Magnoliopsida; order Fabales; family Fabaceae; genus Lathyrus; species Lathyrus tuberosus. Next base: position 2,037,923 of record JALAZF010000535.1, read on the forward strand.
TTGCATAAATCTTTGCAGTACAGATTCAGCCGAGTGAAAGCCTTGAAGAAGGGTGGGTTCGATCAAGGAAGTTGCAGTAAGCATAGGATTGTATTGAAAGATTTGGGGTCAAAAGTCTTGCGATCAAAATCAGCCGACTGAAAGACTTGAAGAATCAAGTGAGTAGCAGTAATCGGAGGTTTGATTAAAGAGTTTATTGTTCTTGATTCCGGTAGAATCAAGGGGAGAGATGTGGATAGAATCAACATCAACAATTAAGTTTTATTTTGGAGTAGCTAGAACTTCTCTTGTAGAAAACTTTGCAACTATATATTATACATATCTCAACTCTAGTTTTAGAATTGGAGGCAGACGTACTTGAAGCGAGGACGAAAGGGGAAATGCCTAAAAAAATTAGGTGTCGTTCTTACTCTCTCTCTCTCTCTCTCCCTCTCTCTCTCTCTCTATCTATCTCTCTCTCTCTCTCTCTCTCTCTCTCTCTCTCTCTCTCTCTTTACTATGCGTTGTTAATGTTTGTGTGAAATCAACTGTTAGATACATCTCTAGTGATTTGTAGTGCTGTAAAACTGTTTTGGAAAATCATTCCAATCACTTTGAATGCAATTGTGAAAAGTTATGCGCCATCATTTCAAAGGAAATTGAACTTGGGGCGTTTGCCCACCAAGTTTTCCACATATTGATCGCACACAAACTGTTCGTAAAATTGTCAATTCAATCTTATCATCTATAATTCATTGGAAACCGGTTAACTCAAAGTGGTCTTTATTTGAATTATTTGATTGATAACGTAATTGATTCCATTATCTCATCAGTATTATTCCATTCGGTTTCGCATATCCGATCTTACCAATAACGGTTCGTTTAGATGATTTTAAATCCAAGACCGCTTCCCCACATTTTTGAAACAATTTTTTAAGTGCCAATTTTATTAAAAATTAGTGATCTATTCAACCCCCTTCTAGATCAGTACCATCGTCTAACAAGTGGTATCACGAGCACCGGTTCATATAGTGCTTCACATATAGCTTATTAGAAAATGGCTAATGAACCTAAAGGGGCATACAATAGAGCGCCAATTTTTAATGGTGGAAACTACGGTTATTGGTAAGATTTTACGTGGGTGCATATCAATTCTATTGATAGAAAGGTATGCAATGTTAATTGATAATGGTCCTATTGAAAGGTATTAAAAATGGTACCTAAGACAGAATCACAATGGAACGATGATGATGAGAAAAGGTATAATTACGATTGGAAAGCTAGAAATATTCTCATATCCTCTTTGGGAGTGGATGAATATTATAGAGTTTCCCATTGCACTACTGCTAAGGCTATGTGGGACGCATTACAAGTTGCCCATGAGGGAACTAATGATGTCAAACTAGCTAGAATCAATACTTTGACACAAAAGTTAGATCTCTTTCACATGAAGCATGGTGAAACCATTGAGGAAATGCAAAAGAGATTTACTCACCTAATCAATCGTTTAAATTCACTTGGTAGACCTGTTTCCAATGATGTTGCTACTAATAAATTTTTGAGATGTCTAAATAGGGAATGGCAACCTAAGGTCACGACCATCAAGGAAGCCAATGATCTTATGACATTGGACATCACAACTTTGTTTAGAAAGCTTGAGGAACATAACCAAGAGCTCATAAGTCTCGATCAACAATAAAAGAAAGAAAAGAAAGAGAAGTAGATAGACATTGATAAGAAGTCTATAGCTCTAAAGGCTTCTAGCTCAAAGTCATCCATAAAAGAGCTTAGTGAAAATGAGTTAAGTGATGATGATGAAGATACGAATGAAGATATGGGGCTGTTCGTGAGAAGATATAATAGATATATCAGGAAAAATGGAATTTAACATTCGGACAAGAATCTCATCAACTTTTGACGATAATCAAAGTCCTTAAAGCATGAAGGAAACAAGAGTGTAAAATCAAAAGGTTCATGCTATAATTGTGGAAAGGTCGGTCACTACAAGCCGGATTGTCCATTAATGAAGAAAGACAAAGGAAAAGACAAGAATGGTCAACAAAAGAAATCGAGCAAACCCAGAAGGGCATACATTGCTTGGGAAAGTGATAGTGAGTTCTCTAGCGAAGATAGCTCAAGTGATGAAGACGAATCCGTCAATCTTTGTCTCTCGACTCATCAAAAGAAGAAAAAGAATGTAATACATTCTAAATATGAACATGCTAATAAAATGTCTCATTCCGAATTGCAAAATGCTTTTGATGCTTTAATCCATGAGGCTAAAGAAGCTTTTAAACGCTTAGCTTCAAATAAGCAAATTTTTTCACATTTAGAGAAAAAGATTTCTGATTCCGAAAAGGAATTAGAAGCTCTTAAGAACTCAATGATGGAAGCTACAAAAGATAAAATCTAGGATGACAAGTTTACTTGGTTAAAATGGGTGGGTTGTGAAACTTGTCAGATTTGAGAAAAAGAGGTTAGAACTCTTAAAGCCAAATTAGACAAGACTCTAGAACCTAAAATTACATTTTCTATTGATCGATCACATTTTAGAAGTAGTATCAATAATCCTTATAAAAAAATATAGTTATGTGATTAGAGATCAAAATAGCAAAAGTAACTCCTATGTTAACCTAATTTATCTATATTGTTGCAAAAAGGGACATACCATTGCTAAATGCCGATTTAGGAGATTCTTGGTTCCTAAAGGTATTTTCCAATGGTTGTCCAAATGAAACCAAAGATTCACTCACACCCAAGGACCCAATAAAAATTGGGTACCTATTTCCCTTATTTAATTTTGTAGGTAAAATTTCTTGAGTCTACGGAGAGAAGATGGGTTCTCGATAGTGGATGCTTAAGACACATGACGGGAGACATTTCCTTATTCATTAACTTTGTTGTAACACCCATATATAAAACTCATACATCAAAGCATAAATATTATATATAGATCCAAGTGTTTGGTACTGAAACACATAAGCTCCTAGTTAACACATTGTATACAAATAAATGCCCTAAAGTACAAGTACAAAAACCTAAGCATATTATACACAAGATGTTCAAAAGATAAAAACTAAGAACTAGATCAACAATGATCTCAAAATAAACTCCTCTACAGAAGCTAGCCATCAACAAACAAGGAAAAGATCACACGACCTTATCCTTACCCTTCTCGGAACCTGAAGCACCTGAAATACATCAACAACGTGGGGTGAGATACATCAAATCTCAGTGATATCCCTATCTTATGGATTCTCTCGGATTAACAAGGTTCTAACAATCCTAACTCAAGTTCGGGGAAAAGGGGAAAAGACTATTGAGTTCACATTTCAATTCTCACACTATATGGAAACATGCCATGAGTTCATCAACTCAAAAGTACCACTAATCAATAACCATACCAAGGTACCTCCTATTCCTGTCCGCTTCTACGTCTAGAAGGCGATCCGTGTCATAGATCCTTGTAACCTACTTGACATACGAATGGATTCGGGTTATACGGGCCATTAACCGTTATGAACCGTCACTTCACACGGGCCATTAACCGTCACAAGCATACGCTCCATAGGCATCATTCGTACAACACGGGGAATCAAACCTGCCAAGTAGTTATGCATCCATTTCAGAGGAGTCCGAGACTCATGAAACTACACTCAAGATAAACCGGTTACGATTACATGATTACATACAACAAATACAATTGTGTTCGACAATCACAAGGCTATAATGCCTCCCGGCCTCTCTTGCCGGCTCAAACCCACGAAGGTTAACAACATGTTCCATACTAGTGTTTCCAACTTCTAAATTCTCCTATAGTTCATAAGGGGGTTTTCCTCACTCTTCCTATTTCTTTTTCCATATTAACATGTATATTCAGTTACAATCATGTTAAACAATAATAGGACAGGCAAGGCATCTCACAATTTCATAATAGAATAATTTATAACAATTCCAACATAATTAAAACACTTTTGAACTTTCCCGATTATTCAGTCGGTCGGTAAAATTAACATTTTTCACTTCCATTGTATAGAATATTTCCTTAGCTTCGCAACGATATAAAGAACTCCTAGATCGGATAAACGAGTCAAAAGTTATGAATTTTAAAAGAAAAGGGAACATTTGAAAAAGTCTCAGGAGTGCCCGACGCTTTTAAATTTTGCCCGGCGCTTTCCCTTTTACCTCTTGCTTCGCCCGGCGAAGCAGAGGCAAAACAATTTTTACAAAAACTTTGGAAGTTACAGGAGCGTTACAATGCTGCGCCTCTTGGGAATCACCCGACGAAGCAGAGGCATTTTATAATTTTGCCTGGCAGAATTTTATTTCGCTCGGCGCTTTTTACAGAATCAGCATTTTCTGCTACGTTTTAAGGGTTCCAAAACCTCAAAAATTCAATCTTTACAACCCCAAACATTTCCAAACATCACAAGCAATCAACAATAATGTTTATAAGTATAATGTGATCATACTACCACATTTATATCGATTTCTAACCGTTAAAACATCGATTTCTAAGATTTCGACCTAAAACTCATAATATCAAAACTCAAGAAAAAATGGTTTCTAGCTAAACCCACCTTGCAAAGATGATGAAAATGAGGAAGATGAGATGAATGGTTGGAGCTTTGAACAATGGATGATGATTCCTTAAACTTTTCTTCACAAAACCTTCTTTCTCTTCTTTCTCTCTATTTCCTCTTCCTTTCTTTCTTCTTCTTTTCCTTCTTTTCTCTTTCTCTCACTTCTTACTAACTTTTTCTTCTTATATGTTTGGAAAGTGGAAGGAAATAATAAGTAATAAACTTAGTATTAGAATTAATACTACTAAATGTCCAAAAAGTCTTTTAACTCCAAATTAGTAAAATACCTCAGAGTCAGATAATATTAATTGGATTTATTCTAAGTTCCACAGTTATTCTAATTACTTTGTCAAATAATTTATCTGAGTACACTGGGCTCAGTCGATCACAATATAATATTATCCGGAGTAATAAAATACGGGGTATTACATTTGTGGCAAAGAAGAAAGGATTTGTGACATACGGTGATAATAAAAAAGGAGCTATACTCGGAAAAGGTAGTGTAGGTAATCCCTCTTCTACTACTATCTCAGACGTCCTATTAGTTAAAGGTCTTAAATAAAATCTTATTAGCATTATTCAATTATGTTACAAAGGATATAAAGTTTAATTTTCAAAAGATTGTTGCATGGTTGAACACAATGATAAGAAGGATGGTGTGTTTAAGGGCTTGAGGGTAAATAATGTCTATATGCTTGACTTGAGTGAAGTATCTTTGATTAGCACCTAATGCCTTGTCACCATGAGTGAAGAATCGTGGCTATGGCATAGGGGCTTAGCGCATGTCAACTTTGACTTGCTAAATAAATTAGTTTCAAAGGATCTAATTGTCGGCCTACCCAAAATAAAATTTTCAAAATATCACTTATGTGATGCGTTCCAAATGGGGAAGCAAACGAAGATCTCATTGAAATCTAAAAATGTTGTTTCTACAATGAGACCTCTTGAACTTCTCCATATGGACCTTTTTGGACCATCTAGGATCAAAAGCTTGGGTGGCAATTACTACGGTTTTGTGATCGTAGACGACTACTCTAGATTTCGTTGGACTATTTTTTTATCTAGCAAGAGTGATACTTTTTCAGCATTTGAAAAGTTTGCCAAGCTATCTCAAAACAAATTAAATACTAGCATTGTCACTATCCGAAGCGATCACGGGGGTGAATTTGAAAACCACGTCTTTGAGGAATTTTGTGATAAGCATGGCATTGATCATAATTTTTTCGATCCACGTACTCCTCAACAAAATGGAGTACTGGAACGTAAATATTGCATTTTAGAAGAGCTAGGAAGAACTATGATCAATGAGAGTAGCCTTCCTAAATACTTTTGGGCCGATGCTATTAGTATGGCGCGTTATGTTTTGAATAGGGTGTTTATCCGTCCTATTCTCAACAAAACTCCATATGAACTTTGGAAAGGAAGGAAGCCTGATGTATCACATCTTCATGTTTTTGGTTGTAAATGCTTTGTGTTAAATAGTGGGAAAAAGAATCTTGGTAAATTTGATTCAAAATCTGATGAAGGAATCTTTACTGGATACTCTTAAACTAGCAAAACATATAGAGTATACAATAAAAGGTTACTTATTGTAGAAGAATCCGTGCATGTTACTTTTGACGAATATTATTCGAAAAATGTCGGGAAAGGTATTTATTTTCATGGTGTGGGTGTATCTTCAGAAGACATACTCAAAGACACTGAAAAAGGGACTGATCAAACTGAATCGGTGAAAGTTGAGTAGGAGGAAGATCACAACTCTAAAAAGATTGAGGAGGATCATCTGATTAGCAACGATGACCTTCCCTTGGCTTGAAAGTCCTTTAAGGATCATCCAATCAAAAATTTTCTCTGAGACATAGAAAAAGGAGTAACTACACGGTCCAAGATAAGTAACTTTTGTTATCACTTTGCTTTCGTCTCTCAAATTGAGCCTAAAAACTCCAAAGAGGCCTTACTCGATTAACATCGGTTTTTGTCTATGCAAGAGGAATTGAATCAATTCAAAAGAAATTAGATTTGGGACCTTGTCCCCCCTCCGCGAGGCCATCGAGTAATTGGTACCAAATGGGTATTTAGGAACAAACTTGATGAAAACGGAGTAATAACTAGGAACAAGGCCCTTTTAGTGGCACAAAGGTATAACCAAGAGGAGGGCATATACTATGAGGAAACGTATGCTCCTATTGCCCGACTTGAGGGTATACACATTTTTCTAGCCTATGCTTGCTCTAAGAATTTCAAATTATTTCAGATGGATGTTAAGAGTGCTTTCCTAAACGGATACATTAATGAAGAGGTCTATGTATTTCAACCTCCCAGTTTTGAAAGTCATGAGTATCCAAATTACATTTATAAACTTAAATGTGATTTGTATGGTCTCAAATAAGCCCCTAGGGCTTGGTATGCGCGTCTTAGCAAATTTCTACTCGACCAAGGATACTCAAGAGGGAAGGTTGATACTACCCTCTTTATTAAGCGTCAAGGAAAACAATCCATTTTAGTACAAGTTTATGTAGATGACATTATCTTTGGATCTACTAATACGCACTTGGTCAAGGAATTTTCAAAGTTGATGTAGGGTGAGTTTAAGATGAGTATGATGAGGGAGCTAAACTACTTCCTTGGACTCCAAATCTAACAAATCGAAGAAGGAATGTTTGTGAGTCAAAAAAAGTATTGACATAAGATACTCAAGCAATTTGATATGGTAAACGCAAAGGCTATTGATACTCCAATGCCCACATGTGTGAACTTAGATCGAGATGAGAATGGTAGGGTCGTCAATGTAAAGAAGTATAGAGGTATGATAGGTTCTCTTATTTATCTCACCGCACTTGACCGAATATCATGTTTAGTGTCTGTATGTGTGCTAGATATCAATCATGTCCCAAGGAATCACATTTAAAAGTTGTTAAGCGCATACTTAGATACATATATGGTACTTCAAAGTATGGGCTTTGGTTTTCCAAGGGAAGTGATTGTACTTTGGTTGGCTATTCTGATTCCGAGTTTGCCGGTTGCAAATCGGATAAGAAGAGCACTAGTGGCACTTGTCATTTCTTTTCAAATTCCTTAGTGAGTTGACATAGCAAAAAGCAAGTTTTCGTTGCTTTGTCAACTTCTGAGGCGGAATACGTTGCAACCGGTAGTTGTTGTGCCCAAATCTTGTGGCTCAAGCAACAATTACTCGACTTTAATGTTAAACTTGATCATATTCCTATTTTGTATGACAACACGAGTGCCATTAACTTGACCAAAAATCCAGTGCTACATTCAGGCACCAAACATATTAAAATTCGTCACCATTTCCTTAGGGATCAAGTAGAGAAAGGTGATGTCGTATTCGAGCACGTTGATAGCAAGAATCAACTTGCTGATATATTTACAAAACCACTTGCGATGGAACCTTCTTTAACATTCGTAGAGAACTTGGTGTTCCCTAAGAAACACAACCAAAAACGAGAACTGAGAGAGAGTCGAGATAGAGAGGAAACCGCGAGTATGATTGCAAACCAAAATCAGAACAGAGAGACGAAATGGAAGAGTGAGCGAGATCGCAACGACATTAGGGTTTGAACCTGAAGTTGAGACAGACGAAAATGGTGCATAAGTGATTAAGAGTGACAAAGGAGAAGGTTGAATACGCAATACCGTTGTCGTTGTTCATTTCTTTGACTTACTGGTTGTCTTTGTTTCTTTTCCCTTGAGCTTGTTTGTTGTCACGCGATGATGATGAATCTGAGTGTATTTTATTTTCTTCTTTCCTCTTTTTGTTTTTTTGTGAAAAAATACCTAATTGATTTAGAGAATGGAAGGCGTTGACATTGCTTGTTTGTGACCTGATGATATTTTGAGGGTAACTTGGCATTGTTGAGTTAATTGGATCGTGAGGCCCATATTGGTTTCTTCCATTACCTTTTTCTTTATTTTGGCACCGTCTGCTGATTGTTATTGAATTTGTAAGCCTGTGGTATTTTGCTTCAATTCAAACATCCTTGATTTCATTCACACAATTTCCTTTTTTTTAAATTTATTTTGTGATTTTCATGGGCTTGGAGCCCGTTTGGGTTGTTTGTGATCCACACCACCATTCTTTCTTTAAAAGTATCCTTTCTCTCCTTTAAAAAAATTTGTTTTTTTTTTAATTCAAATTTTGACTAGTTTCTTCATAAAATCCTCTCTTGTTTGTTCTTGATTTAAGTTTTTAGGTCTATTTTCATTTCTTATTATTTATATTTTGATTTCCATTTTGATTTCTCTTTTCGACTTTATTTCCTTTTCATTTTGTGAAATTCTGCCATAGCAGATAACAGATGTCTTAACACATGTCAAGACATTGTTCTCTACACAACTTTAAAACAAGGGCAGAACAAACAAACTGATATTTAGAATATCAGCAATAGCCACAAGACAGATGTTTCGAAATCTTTTACAACATGTTAATCAAAACTAAACTGTAAAATGCAGAATGATAAACAACACAGAATATGATAACCCAGTTCGGTGCAAATCACCTACATCTGGGGGAATACCAAGCCAGGAAGAAGAATCCACTATCAGTAATATAGTTTTATGTAAACAACAACTGGTTTACAGTAAACAACCTCTGGTTTACCTATCACTACCCAATGGAGACTTTATCATTAGAAGTCACATCTAATTGATAAGATAAGCCCATCTCACTCCCTAAATCACAACCTGTGATCATCTAACAGTTATAGTCACAATACCTGTATCATTCTACATGAAAGACACCATTTTCAATACAAAGTCCAGTCAAGCATTCTTGACTAACAAACTAACTCGGATTTGCTTAAAAGCTTCATCCAAGAACAATACACGATTCATTACCTACGAGTTTCTGAATCTGTACAAGCATCTATGTCTTCCAGAATGTATCAAATCGATATGGAGGGAGACTTACAACACAAGAAAACCTATGACTCTCAAAACCCTAAACCCTATTTTCTACTTTACAAAAGTGTTACAATAGGTTCGATTGTGTAGTCCTAGGTCTTGGTCTTCTTTTATAATCTTCTGCTTCCTTGGGCTTTGAATCTTTTGTTAATTTCTTCCTTGATCCACGTTTTGATTGCTCCTTAAATCTTTGACCAGATTAGCAACAATATGCTATATCAGGTCAAGATGGCGAGACATACGTTAGGACATCATGTCTGACAAGTCTTCTTTCACCAGACTTCTTCATGTTTGAACATTTTGCACAACATCCTGTTTTAACAAAAATTTGCTCAAATCTGCAGAGCCTTCAATCTCCCCCTTTTGAAAAATTTTTAGTTAAAACTCCTTAGGTAGAAAAAGAAAGTCTGGCATTTGGTGGATATGATTGGAACACCTCTGAGACTCCTTCTTACCCCTGAAATTCCTAGTTGTCTCTTGGTATACATGATAAAGAGTATACAACACACTCCCCCTTAAACCTATACTTGTCGTGAAGGGAAAAATCTTCCTCTTAAGGGGCATAAGAGAACCCATAAGAAGATCCAGAAAGAGTTTAAGAAGAAACAGATGTATCATACGTAACACAGAGTCCATATAGTATGTAACTCAGGTCACAAGACACAACCTTCTTCATAACTCAGATCACAAGGCACAAGGGAAAGACCCAAGGATGTTTGAACATCCTATCCAACATCCTTGCAAAACACAACCTGCAAGAATGAACTCCTCACAAAGAAGAATACACACCCCGTCTCCCCCTTTTTAGCCAAAAATTGGCAAAAGTTGCCAACACAGTTCCATAACCACATGGTACTTACCCAGACCCAGACAAAAGACATAACGAGCCACCCAAAACAAGAACTTGGAAAACCAGAAACAGACGCCTCCTTTAAATACCCAAGCAATTTTTCTAGAAAATTACGGTCCATAGAAGTTACCGCTGAACAATTCAAATGGAGAAATAAATTTAGGTAGGCCAATTCAACATAAATGACTGTGCACCACCTAGCTAGAATTTGAATGTTTCAACTTTATAAGAAACCGTCCAAAACAACCAATTAGGACGCACCCACATGTCCTAAATAATGTCCTGACGCCTTGTCAGGCTTGTTTAGTCCATTTGAAGCATGGTCACCGTCTCTTTTAACGAGCCCCAAGAATAATCCTTTCAATCATAAGAAAATAAAATTGGCCAAGATGTTAAGACATTTCTTCAAACATCTCCCAAATAGCACCAAAGACTCCCAAGATACTTGTATCACTCTAATTCAATTCATTGACACCCAATGATAGAATCAGAACAACCTGTTAAGTCCACCTAGAACTTATACCAGTAGCGCAATGTCATGACATCTCGCCTGACATTACATCCTCACCAGAGGCATTCTATCACAAACTGCTTAAAACCACAAACAATCTTGATAGACAACTGCACTACTGCAACAATATATCCAAAATAGAAGTTTAACTCCCCCTGTCTAAGATAACCAGGGCTCCTTTGCATGAAGAAGACCTTAAATGAATGGAAAACATAAGACTCATCTTCATGTCTTCAAGAGAGCACCCTCTGTTTAACACACCTGCTAAACACATTCACCTAATGCTTGATCCTCAAGCAATCTATATACCACACTAGTACATTTAACAGACATAATTTCTCCCCCTATCTTTCACATATGATGCTCCTTCAACAAGAAACACCCCAAAATCACCACATAATATCCCATGACAGCTTCATGATCATATAGTGAGAAGGTACCAGGACCACATCCTTGTACCACGTTCAACAAACTCTTGGTCCCTCTCATCCAGAAACCATCCATACCCTGTACAAATGCACCTTGAAATTTACAGCCAAGGATATCCTTGTTCCTTGAGATACAATCCAATTGAATCTGGAATGCTTCACATTCCTCAAAGAGACATACAAAGCCCCTTAGTTTTCTAGCTCGCCCAGATGTTCTTCACACTTGAAGGACATTAAACACATGCCCCAAAGATCCTCAGCTTACTTGCTTCACAAGCACCAAACTGATCCACTTCTCTCTAGCATGACTTGTAGCAAAAGAAACCACCTCTCCACAAGCATTCTGACCTCAGCAAGAGTCAGTCTTCCAGATAAACACCCCATGATCCAAGACAGTCTTCAATTTATCATTCTCCCATATGATGAGATAGAAAACTTCTGATTCAACTGGTGAATATCAGCTTCCTTAATCTGAACTCCAAGTTCAGAAACCATGACGATGTTCTAACATCAGTTAGGACATTCTAATCATATCACAGACACCATACACTATGGTTCTTGATAAAATTATCAATGGACTTACTATCTGGATAGTAATTATATTGAAGATCTTCAGAGAACACAGCACTACCGACTTGATCAATAAGAACTCCAGACAACCAACGAGAGAAATAAACTCTCATTCAACTCCCAAAAGAAGGTAATCTTCCATAAGCAACTTAGAGCTTCTACCACAAGCTCCAAGATATGAACAGAACCAGAACCTCCTTTGATTCTCAACCAACTACCCTTCTGCACAAGAGTAATTAGTTCCAAGCATACTGATTGAATGCACGATAGAGATCAACCAAATGCCACTGTTTGGTTAATCTCAACTTTCTTCAGAGTTTCAGAAAATCTTCTGATCCACCAATGAATTCTAATCTTCATGTTACATAATCCACCTACTCCATAGCAAGCCATCTTAGATACACCAAGACTTAGACATGTAACATATACTCCTTCTTGCAGCTCCCGCAAAGTGCATGGGATTGACCTTTTTGAAGCATTTATTCCATTTATTTCTGAGAAGATCAGCTTATCTTACTATGATGCGCCACAACATCAACTAAGACCCTGAAGTTTCTGCTTGATGTCACAACACCTGATTAGACATCCAACTGGAGAGTTCAGTTCTTCATTCACCCATTTAGAAGAACCTCCTCCCTATAACAAAACAAGAGTTCCATGTTCTCATAGACTTGATCAATGATATCAAGTTAGAGTAGACAACCTCCATCCTTCTTTACTGTACTGCAACAACCACCTCATTTTCAGAAAAACCAAACATGCCAAAGCTTGATTCTTCAAAAGAGATCTGTCACACAAGATCTTTACAAAAGGAATCCCGATTTCCTTAAGTAGAGACTTCTTCAGGAAGTCAGAGATAACTGCCACTTATCCTTGACCTCCAAGATGAGCAAGATCGCATGCTCCTACGCACCTAGATCAGAAATAAACTCACTTAAGCAGTGTTATCACCAGCACCATATTCTAGACAAGTCTCTTTCCAGGAAACTTTCCAGATAAAGATCAGATACTTTTAGTAAAAACTGGAACACACCTGCTGCATTTCAATACTCCTAGGTCAGAAATAAACTGAACCAAGATAATTGTCTTCATCTTCACTTCCAATAGCACTACATTCTAGTCAAGTTTCATGCCACAAAAATTTCTAGTCTGGTTACATGCCAAAATAAAGACTGATCCTACCACACACACATGTATGGTACCAAGATCATCAGCCACAACTCCTTTGCTCCAGAGATTCACTCCTTGACTAAATAGACTTCTGCACATACTCTACTGTCAAGATGTTTCAAAGTCTGATATAACACCAGTTCCTTATCTTGACTGTACCCATTCTTCAAAGAACAGATCCTTGAGCAAATGCAACAAGAGATGTTGTACTTCCTGATGTACCAACTTGTCACCAATGATCTTGTACTCCAACATACAAGGATAATCAATTAAATATTTGTAAATTCCACAAATAGAAATTGATCTTAAATCTTTGTCCTCAAAACCATACATCCTGTAGGATATATGATCTACCAGATATCAACACAACTGTGTCAACATCTTTCTAGTCAAACAACATGTTGAGACATTAAGTCTGCCACCCTTGACTCAACCTGCCTATGACTTTCCTTTTCTAATAGAATCCTTGTAAATCATGAACGGTGAAAATAAATCACCTCTCATTATCTCCATCTATTAGCACCAGAGATCATGATTTGATAAACATTTACCAAATTCATAGATCATGATTTGATAAACACGATCTCAACTCAACTTCTCTGACTTCAAGATACAAGTTGGAACCAAACTTCCAAGTATCAAGTCAACATGATAGAAATAAACCAACAACTCTCTCCATTCCATTGCTCCCGACTTTAGAACGACAAGAGCTTTCACAGATGTTGATATCTTCAAGAAGAGAAGCCAATAGTCAAGATCTTCCACCATCTTTCTTCTATCACAACTCTAGAATCCCATAAATACCAGAGTTCTTCCATCAGAAACATATGCAGCGGAACCACCAAGGAACATCTTAAACATGCCTTAATAAGACGTCAGAACATCTTATAAGACACCATACAGGAAAACTAGCCACTCCTCCTGCAGTTGCTATAGAAACTCCTCGTAAAACATGAACAACCCCCAGTAGTTGTTACCTTTGATCCAGAACATCCATCACATCCATTAATACCATTGAGTATGTTTGAGTGAATGATCTGATCTCCCAAACTCCTCCTTGTTTAAAGGGCCAAAAAGTATCTTCCAAGATCTCATCGAGAAACAGACAGGATGCCTGCTCTGACACCAATTGAAATTCTGGCATAACAGATAGCAGATGTCCTAACACATGTCAAGACATTGTTCTCTGCACAAATTTAAAACAAGGGCAGAACAAACAAACCGGTATTCAGAATATCAGCAACAACAACAAGACAAATGTTTCGACATCTGTTAAAAAATGTTAATCAAAATTGAACTGTAAAATGCAGAATGATAAACAACACGGAATATGATAACCCAATTCGGTGCGAATCACCTACATCTAGGGGCATACCAAGCCTGGAAGAAGAATCTACTATCAGTAGTATAGTTTTATGTAAAGAACCGCAGGTTTACAGTAAACAACCTCTGGTTTACCTATCACTATCCAATGGAGACTTTATCATTAGAAGTCACATCTAATTGATAAGAGAAACTCATCTCACTCCCTAAATCACAACCTATGATTATCTAACAATTATAGTCACAATAACCGTATCATTCTACTTGAAAGACACCCCTTTCAATACAAAGTTCAGTCAAGCATTCTTGAGTAACAAGCTAACTCGGATTTGCTTAAAAGCTTCATCCAAGAGCAATACACGATTCATTACCTACGGGTTTCTGAATCTGTACAAGCATTTATGTCTTCCACAATGTATCAAATTGATACAAATGGAGACTTACAACACAAGAAAGCCTACGACTCTCAAATCCCTAAACCCTATTTTCTACTTTACAAAAGTGTTAAAATAGGTTCGGTTGTGCAGTCCTAGGTCTTGGTCTTCTTTTATAATCTTCTGCTTCCTTGGGCTCTGAATCTATTTTTAATTTCTTCCTTGATCCATGTTCTAATTGCTCCTTAAATCTTGGACCAGATTAGCAACAACCTGCTATATCAGGTCAAGATGTTGAGACATACGTTAAGACATCATGTTTGACAAGTCTTCTTTCACCAGACTTCTTCATGTTGGAACATTTTGCACAACATCCTGTTTTATCAAAAATTTGCTCAAATCTGCAGAGCCTTCATTTTGGTCTATGAATTCTTTAAAATCATGGATATTGGTTATTGAGGTTGTTTAACCTTCATTATTTCAAATTTGTAGGTGTAGCGAGCGATTTTGGACGCGGTTCTTAAGCGCTGGTCGCTCTCTGCGGTTTAAGCTTAAACTACAGGTCGATTCATTTTTTATCCTATTAAAGCTGATGAAGGAAGGGAAATAGATGTCTCCAATTAACTCTGCTTTGCATACTGAGTTTAAACAGCGGTCTGTTAGGTTACGAATGCTATCAATGTGGGGGGGCCTTTGTACTGGTTATTTGTATTTTCGCCAATACAGTTTTCTTTCTTTCTAGGACTTTCTAGCGGGGAACAAGGGTTAGGATGTTAGGACTGATGCTTTTTTGAATTACTGCTTTTGATTGATGGAGATATGGGATTTGGGTTTTTTGTTTAGTGTGCTCGCTAAGATCTTTTCTTTCGATCTTATGCCTACGTATTCCCGTTTACCGAAACAGGGAAATCAGAGCGTTCGTAGTTCCTCCTATTCTATGGGAGGAAATGGTGTTTTTTGGTGTCTTGTTCAAAGCCCAAGACGTGAAGCGAAAGGTGATTTGTATCTTGTTCAAAGCCCAAGATGTGAAGCTGAATAGTCTATTTGTATCTTGTTCAAAGCCCAAGATATGAAGCTAAAAGGGTGTTGACTTTAGAGAGAATTTGTCATCTCTAAAGAAGGGTTTGTCTGTTACGACTGTTTTATAAAGGATAATTACTTTAACCGGGATACGCGGATCCTAGTAATGCCATAATTTCCTTTAAAGGGGGTTTTAACCTGAAGGAGAAGACTTTAACTCAGTGTAGAGAAATGCTATCTTTCCTTAGAAATTTTTCATGCTAAAAGAAGGACAGTGGCATGGATGTAGATGATCCAGAGGCTTGCCGCTTACAGCGATTAGATGAAGGGGAAAGAGTTGTTGATGTTTATGTACTGTGAACGAGGCACAACTTTGATGCTAAAAGGTTGATTGGATCAACCAGTGATTTTCTTATACAAAGCCTAAGAGGAGGCTAATATGTGTCTCGTACAAAGCCCGAGAGAGAGGCTAAAAGGTTTTTGACTCGACGATAGAGTCTTTTGGTATCTCGTATAAAGCCCGAGATGGAGGCGAAATGGGTGATTGACTCAACGAGGGAGTCTCTTATGTGTCTCGTACAAAGCCCGAGAGAGAGGCTAAACGTTGTTTGACTCCACTGGGGAGAATCATTATACCAAGCCCAAGAGGGAGGCTATGGTTATTGTTTCAGTTTAAGTGACAGGTCCAGTATACTGATTTTAAAAGAGAAAATCAGTTCTTATATGAGCAACACTGTACTCATGGATTTGATTCGAGGATCCGGGTTATTCCTGTTCTTTAAGGAAACGGGAAATCCGAAGGGTATTGAGACAGTCCGAGTCTGCGGGCTTTCTTCCTATTTCTGAAGGGGTCACTTGAGAATGTCTTTGAGACTCAAGGAGATTAGACTGTCCAAGTCTAGAGTGTCCTCTTTTATACCATGCTTTAAGAAACAGTAGTAGACTCTATGAAAGGACTGTTCTATGAAGGTGACTAAGTTTTGTTCCTATACCTCTAGGAGGTCGTCGGGACAATTTGTACGAAGCCCAAGAGGAGGCTGGAAACTTTTAAGAAGCCGACGGGTCCTTGTACGAAGCCCAAGAGAAGGCTATCATTCCCGGGGGAAGAAATCATTATACGAATCCTAAAAGGAGGCTGTGAATACTTCTAAGAAGCCGTAGGGTCCTTGTACTAAGCCCAAGAGGAGGCTGGGTTGCTTTTAGGAAGCCTGTGGGTCCTTGTACGATGCCCAAGAGGAGGCCGATGCTCTTAAGAAGCCCGTGGGTCCCCAAACCCCAAGAAATTCAAGGCAAGCTATTCACAAGGAATAGATCAAGTCAGGAAAGTTTGAGAATTTGGAAAAAACTCAAAGATGCCATTCACGGAGAATATATTCATCTTTGGGAGTAGAGTTTCTTGACAATTCCTAATGAGGACAGCCGAAGAAAAGACTGTATCTGGTGATCCTATTGGGGATCTAGTTCAGTCTATTTCTAAGAGTGACAGTCTGAGAAAGGGTTCAAAAAGAATCTGCCTTTCACATCTCCATATTGTTTAACCCCAAGAGGAGGGAAGACTGTGTCTGGTAATCCTATGTGGATCTAGTTTTGACTGTAAGTTCAGAGTGATCAACATGGCTTTACCTAGTGCTAGACGTAGTTGCCGGGGAAACTCGAAATATCTATACTATTATTACACAGTTGATATGAGTTTATGAAAGAAGACTTACAGTGAAACAGCCCCACAATACAGTTATATGTATATGAAAGCGGTAAATGAAAGCGATAACCACTTACTCGGTTGTAGAGCTTCCATGCTGTTTGGTTAGTTGTTCAACAAATAAAAATTGAAAACAACAGTATATTCAAAATCAAAGGAGAAAGTGCTTTGAAAAAGAAAGATTTGGGGCTTACAGCTCAAGGAGAGGCCCAGGGTTTTATCAGTGAGCGCACTGTTTGAATTTGTATAGAGGGACTTATACAAGTGACTTTGGCCCAAAAATTGTTTTCTGTACAAAGGGATGGGTCTTACACTCTCTCAAGAGGCCCAAAAAGTTTAAAGAAAAAGAGTGGGGCTTATAACACGAGGGTAGGCCCAGATGATTTTTTCGTTTAAAAATGGCGATCGCGCCGAGGTTTTCTTTTAACGCGGAGGGACTTATACAATAAGTGAGGCCCAAAATGTTCGGTTAAAAGGGGGTTGGGTCTTATACTCTAATAGAGGCCCAAAAGTTGTGAATGGGTCTTATAGCTCGAGGAGAGGCCCAAAAGGTTATTTTTCAAAAGGCGACGATCGCGCCATTTGTTTTTTACGGTATCGGGACTTATACAATACACTGAGGCCCAAAAATGATTTGGTCAAAAAAGGATTGGGTCTTACACTCTATTAGAGGCCCAAAATGTTTTGAAAATGATTTATGAGGGTTGAATTAATCCAAAAACCCTAATTTGTTTTCAAAAATGTATTTAATTGAATAAAAATTCAATTAAAATGATCAAAATTGTTTAACATATGGAAAATAAATTGTGATCTTGGATTAATGCTTCAAAAATTAAGTATTGACCTACAAAATAATTAGAAAGCATTAAAAGTTGCAAAATCAAGATGAAAAAAATATTTTAAATGTTAAAAACAATTAAAACATTAATTCTTTGCAAAAATATCAATTATATGCAATAAATAATATTTTTGGGATTTTTGATAAAATAAAATATTTCAACATTTTTGTGAATTATCAAAAAAAGAATCAACTCAAAATCATTAAAACTCAAAGAGAAATTAATTTTTGAATCAATTAAACAAAATCACAAAATTCAAATATTTGACTTTGGAAAAAAGGCGCCAAGAACAAGCTGAAGAACACGCGCGTGTTCTGGGTTTGGCTGATTTGCGTTTTCCATCCAATCTCACTGAATACTTAATCATATCATGTAATCCACATATCATTATGCTCGTCTCAACCTCACGATCATGTTTATAACACTTAATTTCATTTAAATTAAACATAAAACATGAAATCACGAAGAAACCTCAAGAACCCTAATTTCTGCATGAAGGCTATGATTTTTGATACACGATTCAAACAATGCAATTAATTGAGGGAAAACATTCCATGCATGATTATGAACATATGGCCAAATTATTGTGCGAGGAAATATGCATAGATTGAGAGATGACTAAGTGTATGCTTACCTCTAGGCCGTGACAACAAGTGCAGTGTGATTTTTGGTTTGGAGGTGTTACAGATGAGTGGTGATGATCTGAACAACTTCCTTACACCCTATGGAGTGTGTTTGAATGTCTGGACTTGATTGAAAATGGCTGGAACGATTTGTGGTACCTCAGCTGCAACTTGATTGAAAGTTTGAGCAACCAGCTGGTGATTTTGTGAAATCTGTGTTCCAGATGTTATGTGAGTGTTTGGATCACTTCTATATGATGTATGTGAGGTGTGTGAGTGATTGGTTTGATTGGAAAAGCTCTCAAACTCAAAACCCAATAGCTACCTTGCTAAGAAAGGCATTTTTGCCAAGAGAAAGAGATTTTGAGGAAAGCATCTGTTAGATGGCTTTGGTGTACTCAAACTGATCACAATTGAGCTCTATTTATAGTAGATCAAGTTTATTTTGCAAGGAATAGTGAATGGCAACTGGTAAGTAGGTTTGGCCAATGTTGGCAAATGAAAATCCAAGTCTCCTCTAGCCATTTGTCGCTCCCGGGATTTTCATCCTAGTACAAACGCGAAAGTGGCACCAAACAGAGTCGCCGGCAATGTGTATTTATCCCAAGAGAGGGAAAGGAAACACCGCATAAACCTGAGGGGAAGGAAAAGCATGGTCTTGCGACCAAGAGAACTGGGTTCGGGAGTCGGTTACGCGAGAGGAAGGTATTAGCACCCCCTCGCGTCCATCGTACCCGATGGGATCCACGCTTGCTTGCTCGATCAAAGGGTGTAAGGAAAGAATACTGGAAAAGGAACTGGAAAAGGAATGGAAAGAGAAAGAGAAACAAATGTAGGGAAAATAAAAGAAGTGCTCGCATGGGCCCTACCCCATTGCCTACGTATCTCATCGGGAACATGAGAATCAGAGCGACGTAGTTCCCCTCACCTAGGGAAAATTGTTTATGTTTTTTAGTGGACTACGTCAACGTTTGCGTCCTAGCAGTTTAGGTGTTGCAGCTCGCTGTAGGGAGACTTAGGCGTTACTTGTTTGCGGTAGAACGGAAATGACGTATCCTTAAGGAAGGAGTGAATGAGATGAGGAAAGAATTCCCGAAGGAAAGACGTTATTGTTTGTTTTTGTCTTTTAGAAGTTTTTTCATTTGTTTGCATATGATAGTGTATCTAAATCTTGATCATTGGAATGTGTACATTCTCACATTCCAAGATGGAATGGGTAAGAAAGCACATTAAGAGTGAAGAAGACCCTCACACTTAGTTCCAATTATCAAGGTTCAAACACACTAGCATATTTGTGTTTATTAAGTGTTTTTGTTGATTATGAAATGAAGAAGTGTTTTTCTTTATTTATCTCTTCAACAAGTATTGCATTTAAGTCCCTCATACAAGATCAAATGTTTAACACATTGACCCAAGATGGGCTATATGCTACACATTCTAAGATTATAAGAGAAGACCCCTTTATAATCTCTTCTTTATATGAAAGGCCTAAATGCAATAAATGCCTACCTTTATTAGATATTTTGAATTTTCTTTGAGATTAGAAGAGAGACTCAATAGAGGAGCAAAGGTAAAAAACTATATGAACTAAGACTCAATCCTAATTGAAAATTAAAGGGAATGGTCCTAATGGTTTGTGAGGTTTAAACCTAAAGTCTAAAGAAAGAATGAATTAAACAATTCACTTCTAAAGTAGAAGATGAATTGTAATTCAAAAAGGAAAGTGATGAGTTATTAAAAGAAAGCACATAAGTGCTTAACAAAACACAAAATGGAATTGTAAAAGAAATGAGAGGAAAGAAGTTTGAATGTGGATTCCTTATCCACACTCAATTGCAACTTACCAAAGCCCCTACATGGTTAGTAAACAAGTATAAGAAGTATAAGAAGCAAAAGAACATTTAATGCACCATAAAACTCAAAAGAAGTAGATGAGAAATTGGTTACAACCAGAATGTACATCATATGGAAAACAAATGATCATTATCATGCAAGTCCAAATGGATAGGCAACAAACATCATCCATGGCATTAGAACATGATACCATAAGACAAGGGAGAATGAAAGATGAAAAGAAATGGAAGAAACATGCATAAATGGAACATGTAATCCAAGGATCAGAATTGAAATGAAATGAAAAATGATTCACAAACATCTCACAAGTATTCATGCATGACACATCAAAACACTTAAGAGGTGATAGAAGAAGTAGAATTGTAATGGGAGTTCAAAAGAAAACACAAGTACAAACACAACATGTTAAAGGTGTACCATGTTCCAATGAAAGTCAACATGCAAGGATGACATGTAATATGTACCAATGACCTATAATGTCAAGTGAATGGTTCACCAAATATGCAAATGATCTTGCAAGTATGTACAAAAGAAATCATGTAAACATGCACAAAGATTACAAGGATATGACATGTTGTAATGCTTCAAATGAAATGTTTTAAACAAAAATCAAATAAGTTCATGAAAATTATGAAAACATGGTATTGAGGTTCACAAATCAGAGGTGAATCACATATCAAAGTAGCATGCAAGAAATCAAGGCAAAAAGGCTTTATACAATGCACTTAAATCATATTGGAGGCACATGCAAAGTAATGCAAATATGAACATCAAAATATGCCATAACATGACCTAAAAATCAAATAAAAAATCACTTAACATAATTCAAGATGTTAATGACTCACTACAAAAAGAAGCAACTCAAAACAATTTTTAATGATCAAGAACAAAGTTAAACAAAATCATGTACCACATTAAGAATGCACACAAAAGAAAATCAAATAAAATTGTGGAACAGGGGCAAAAAAGTCATAAAACCAAGAAATAAAATCATGAAAAATTTTATAAATGTTTTATTGATGCTCATGAATTTTTGTGGAATTTTATAATGCCATTTGATATTTTTAAAAATTCAATTATGAAACATGTAAAAAAAAATGAAAAGTGAAAATAAAAATGAAATAGAAAATGACAGGGGGTGTAAACATAGCAATCCTTCAGTTCAATATCGATTGGGCCTTGAAAGCGTGGGGTGCGGAAAGCAATCTGTCATAGGTCCAATTATGCGCAAAACACCCTAATAAGCATGCACTTCAATCAACAAAATTGACTCATTAATAGCCACTGGATTGAGTCAAGGTCATGCCAAAGTCAAAGTAATCATCATCAACGCACACACTTGAAAGAGCACACACACTATCATGTACCATGCCACACAATGTTTAAAATAAAATTAGAAAATCACACGTGACATGCACATGAACTTTAATGTGCTGTCATCACCCAAGCCACACGATGGTGAACATCCAATGGTCCACGTTTAAACTGAGAACAAAACCCTAACACAAGAACACCGGCCGGAGAGGGACCTCCGGTCACCTTCTCCGGCGAACTACCACCGCCTGCAACCTCCAATTCTCCAGAATTTCACAATTAATATGTCAAAACGAAGAGGAAGTAACACACATCATGATTCTAGTGACAAAACATACAAAAAGTCCATGAAACGAGAGAATCGAACAAAGGAAGATTTGCCCTAACATTTCCACTACGCCTCTAAAGGCCTATCAACTAGCCAGACAAGTTCTTGAGCTTATAAGAAGCTGCAAGAACCTGAAAATTCCTTCACATTAGGTCTATAATGGTGGAGATTCGTACCTGAAGTTTTAAGCTCTTGAAGTGTTCTTCAGAAAACCAGAGGTCTTGCTTCTTCTACAATCTCCTCTTGGCCAAATAAAGGCTGTGATGCAAAACTGATGATGATTCAATGGAGGAAAGATTGAAGCCAAACTCCAAACAAGTAGCACTGTGAAGAACTTGAGAAAAAATTAGAGAGAGTGTTGAAGTGAAATGAACAAGGTAGAGCTCGAGAATCAGTGGCAATGGTGGATTTGAGAGAGAAGAAGAGAGTGTTTCTGAAGTGAATGTGCGAAAATGAAGTTGGGAAATGAAATTTAAGAGAGTGATTTTTATTTATAATGTAAGCTTAACCATAGTTTAATGAGTTGAGTTAGGGTGAGTTATCATGGTTAACTGAGTCATCCCTAACTAACTGAGTCAAGTTAGTTAGGGAGAGCAATGGTATGGTGATGACAACTCATGATAAACTAAGGTGGAGGTGAAGAGAAGTGAAATAGCAAGGCTGTGTAATACAAAACTTGTTCAGTAAGCTTGTCATTTCTACTTTCATGCATAATGAGGCACGTGCTCTGGTGTGTATGAAGAGTGTTTGGTTTAAAAAGGCAATGGATAGCTGGTATGAATAATGCACGTGCAAGCTTGTAACAACAACATCAACAACATTGGTTTTTTTTCTGATTTTTCATGGCAGCTGAGAACAATGGAGATAGGGTGAATTGGTGATGTTTTTCTATCTACTCAATGGATGGTTTAGTGAGTTCTTGGATTCATTGGAAAGAAGAGATATTGGAGAACATGTTTGGTGTGAAAAATGAGTTGAAATGATGTTTGGAAGAGGTTGCAAAATGACTTAGAACATCCACATTTGGAACTGATACAAAGGTGTGGCAATGAGGTTGGTTGACAAGGCAAGCATGACATGGATTTTCAGCAACATCACCCCAACTTGGACTCAACATAACTTTTTAACCTTTGATCACATGAAAAAACCATTAACACCAATTTTGAAGATCTCACATAGAGGAATAACTTTCATGTTGAAAGATTTTCCATTTGAGGCCTCTAACCATGAGTAATTGATCAATACATTTAGCCCACCATGTGCTTGTGAAAGTGACACGCGCGTGACTTGAAAATCCTTGGTCATGACCTAGTTTTGAACCTACTTTGCTCAAACTTTGATCAATCATATCTCCCTCAATTTTTATCCAATGGAGATGTTCTACACATGGATTTGAAGCTTAAAGAAAGAACTTTTGTTGTGACTGAGTGGAATTTTCATTTGGTGCTTCAATTTTAAATGGCCTTGGTTCAAACTCTGATGCAAAATGGCCAAAACTTGCTATCTTTAGTAACCCTTCTTCATCCAAAAATGGCAACTTTCCACATCTTGATTTTTTTATGATTCCTTTGGAGTTTCTTGACCAAATTTTGTACATTGGACACATATAACATGAATTTTATGAATTTGGCCTCAAAAAGTCAAGAGTTGACTTTTTCCTCTGATTATTTGACTTGGCCCCAATTTCTCTGATTTTTTATTTTTCTTCCAATTGAACCACTTCTAAAATCAATTGAGATGTGACTTTCCACATACATACACTTAAGAACATATAGAATACCATGACATCAAGTTTTATCCAAAAAATCAAAGATATCTTGGTTTTATTAGAAACCCTAATTTTGACCTCCTCTGGTTAGGAGGGAAAAGTGCAGTCTTCAATTTCAAATTCCTCAGAGTATGTTGTGTATCCCTTTAAAGAATGATGAGATATGCCATTTGAGGATGATTTTGGATCAATGAGCTATCTCTTTTGAGGGTTTTCCTTCAGTTTTTTGAACCTCTTGCATGATGAAAGATGTAGGGCTTCAATCTCCTATTGGATCTCACTTCCTTGAAGTTTTGGATGATCAATTGAGATGGTATAAGACATGAGAGACTCTTGGCTTGCCTTGAGGCAACTTGATTGACCTTTTTGTGCTTTGAATGATCCCTCGATTGTCCACCTTCCACCTGATCACATGCCTTGATGGTAAGAGGAATGATATGCTTCATTTTTCTATGTTAAATGCAATGCAATGCTAATGAGATGGATATGATATGATAGATGATAATGCTATGCTATGATGCAAAAAGGGGAGAGCAAATTTTGGGGTATTACACCATTGACTAGAGGTTAGGGCACAGAGCTTTGGTTCCCTTGGTCTTGGATAAGTCTTGACTGATTTCATATGAGAATGGCTCAGTCCATGCCACCTTGATGCTTCCATTGAATGCTTCAATCCAAATTTGGAGTCTTGTCCCTATTTTGGCCATTCTAGGTTCAACATGCTATTTCTTGTTCCATGGACTTTGGAGGCTTGGCTCAGTGATTGTCCCCTTTAGATTCAATCCTCAGATGTGTCCAAGTGGATAGGAGCATTTGAATTTGGCTGATTTTGGCAAATCGAGCAAAGTTGCAAATTCTGCCTTGCCTTTGACAGATTTCAGCAAGGCAACTTTCCAATGTCATAACTCATGGTGTAAGTTGAATTTGGTAATGCTCTTGACCATTTTGGAAAACCCTTACATGATACAACAACTGTTTGAACATGTTTGGTTTTGATCTCTTTTGAATCCAAGTGAAAAATCCCCCTACATTTGGCAAAAAGTGAAGGCAGATTCTGGCTTAGTGAAAATTTCACTAAGTGTTGGAAAAAGTGACATTTTCACTTTTCAGCCATTTTGATCATCCCATAACTCCAAATCCTTAATGAATTGGACTTAGGTCTAGTTGAAGTTTTTGTAGAGGGTAATGAGGGCTACAAATCCATCTTTGGATGAAAAAAAAATGGCTTTGTGGTTTAGGAGTTATGATCCTTCAAAGTTGGTGCCCTTGTCACTTTATTTTTAACTTAGAAAATTTTCTAAGTTTTTATGGTTACCCTTTTTACAAGTTATCCAACTTTTCTTGATTTTTCTTGATGAATGATGATTCAAATCATACATTAACATCATTTTAGGGTTAAAAAACCATTTTGGTGAAAAATCTCAAAAAGTCAAAGTTGACTTTTGTGCACAGTTGACTTTTTATCAAATGAATTCCAAACTGTGCAATTCTTCAGGAAATCACGTCCTTGACCTAAATTAAACTTGATGGACATGTTCCATGGGTGTCATAGGGCATATTGAATCATGTCTTAGGGCTTGGGAGCATGTCCTAGTCAAAAGTCAAAGTTACAATTGACTTTTTCCTTAAAACCCTAATTGTTGTGCAGATGAAATTGAGACTTGTTGCTCAAGCTTCTTGGATTAATCCATTGTTCCAAATGGATCAATATAGTTCATTATAGACCCTCAAACCCTCTCTTGAGGTCTTGGTTCATGATTTGTCCCAAAAGTCAACTTAGGGGTGAATTAGGTCAAGAAACCCTAATTCCTGATTTTTGATGAATGCATCCCCTGAGGCAAAATTGACTTGATGATTGGGTCCATGAGGTCCCATGGAGTACATTAGGTTGTGTTTTGGATCATTGGCTCATGCCCAGATGAAAATTTTCCATCTGGAGGCCCTGGTCGACCAAAACCCTAATTTGGTGACACTGTCGATCTTGAGGCCTGATCCACCTGGAAGGGAGCATCCTTGTGCTTAATCCTTGGAGTGGGAGTCTTTTTTATCCTTTGTGGATGCTTGAGAGGTTATAAAAGTTGAAGATCATGTCATTCCTTGATTGATCCTTTGTCTAAGCACTCAGAGAGGGCTTGAAACCCTAATTTTGATTGTAGTGAATGCTCACCCATCTTTGGGGAGACTGATGAAGTATGATGGTTCTTCCATATTATGATGATGATTTGCACAATGATGGGAAATCTTAGTGGTCAAAATTTGGGGTATGACAGTAGGCAATGATCCATTGGATCATTTTCTATACTTCGGGATCGTGATAAGTTACCTTCGATTAATCGATGAAGGTTTGTGATTAAGACGAGACCGTTCTCTTTTCGTGTGACACAATTCTTTTGAGAATGATCTACATATCATTTCTCTATCGTGTTTTAGCACAAACATTGTTATTGACCGGCCTTCCATAGTATGATCTTCCTCATAGATCGTGTTATGATTTCTTAACATAGAGCTACATTGGACCCGATTCGAAAAGTAATCATCCAATCAATGACAATTAACAACTGACTTTAATTTATGTTCATTATTCTCTTACTTTATCTTTCTATCACTATATCATTGCCTATATATCCTTGATCATATTATTGTTAATATTATCATTGTTTATATCATCTTGTCATTTTCATCTTATTCAAAAACACAAAAGCATGATAAAATTATTGAAACCCTAAAAGACTTTCAAGTGGTGGACTGTGGTTACTATCTTTGGCATCATGGAGTTGAAACACTGCACAAAAACCCTAGAAAAGGAACTATGGATCTTGGTTATCTCTATTCTCTATTACTTTAGCTTAGGACACTTTGCACACACACGACTTTCTCTTGGGCTACCTGACAACGAGACCCTTTATTTCTCGCATCTACTTCCCTTGTATTTTTCCATGTATCCCTCTCCCCATTTTTGTGTACTTTCTTTACTTTCTTGCTCTTATTTGGTTGTGGTTTTTGCATGCTAGTTAGCTATCATTAAGAGCTAGGACCTTTCCAAACCCTAAAGAATGCTTGATCCATATATCAAGTCCTACCCACTTTTGTGAGTCGATTGCCTTGTGCATCGCCATCGACCTTACCTTATACCAATTAGGACCTCCTTTCCATTAGTTCAAACCCTTGCACCATGATTAAACCCTTAATCCTACATCAAGTGGCATTTTCTAAGTTAAGTTAATCAATTTAATCATACTTAGACACTTTTCAATAAGATGAAAAAGGAGCGGAGTGTAGTCAACGTCTCACTGAGAATGAGGATCCGAGATGTAGTTCTCGTGATTCGAGCTCTCGTCATCCTAAAATCAACCAACAACCTATAGTACTCCAAACTACGTACGCTTTGATTTCTCATTTCCGTTGAGAATACATAGGCATAGGATTGCGAGATCCTAGCGATATACCTTTTCTTTTTTAGCTACCTTTTCTTTCTCCTATCCAATAAACCGTAGTCGCATGAACTACTGACGCTCTGATTTCTCATTCCCGTTGAAAATACGTACTCACAAGGATCACATTCTTGGTGAGCCAAATAACAACTAACCAACCCTTTTTCTCGCCCTAGTGTGATTGAGAACTTTTTTCAATGATAGTTGCCCGAACTACGATTGCTCTGACTTCCTCATTGCACCATGAGGATACATAGGCACGAGATTGCGAAGATCTTGGCGAGCACCCTAGGAAAATAAACCATCTAGTCCCTATTCTCTTTCTTTCCTAATAATTTGAGAAGCCTAACACTTAGAAGCAAACATTAACATGCACACCTAATCTAACGGTTCCCGTTGAGTACAACAGACGTGATGGGTGCTAATATTTTCCCTTTGCGTAACTGACCGAACTCAGACTCTTGGGTACGATGACCATGTCTTTTCCTTTCGTCTAGGGGTTTTATTGATATTTTCCCTTTCCCCTTATGGGAATAAATAAAATTCGGTGGCGACTCTGTTAGTCCATCCCGCGAGCGTGCGATTGTGCTTCGCGAGGTTGTCTCTCATTTTCCGAGGTACGACAGACGTTATCAACCCTAATCTAAATGGTCCCTAATCAAAAAATGATTATATATAGTTTGATTGTGTGTATGCCTAGAAGAGAGGTTGAAGATGATGAGTATGGTTTGAAATCCGGGTTTCATGTAAGTTTTACTCTAGAACCTTACTAGAAATGATGCATGTATCTTATATATATATATATATATATATATATATGTGTGTGTGTGTGTGTGTGTGTGTGTGTGTGTGTGTGTGTGTGTGTGTGTGTGTGTGTGTGTGTGTGTGTGCAAGTTTGGAGCAAAAGGCATGGAAAAGAAAATGAAAGAAAAACAAAAATTCAAGAAATGAAGTCTATAGGTCGGCCCATGAAAGCAAATGTGTCGACCTATAAAGGTCTTAGGTCAACCTATGAGAGGCGACACATAGAAAGTGAATACAAACTTCAATATTGAGGCATGGGTGTCGACCTAAGTAAGCTATGTTTCTGAAGAGAAAACTTGCATAACTCAAACTAAAGTCGTATGTGTCGACCTATGTAGTGTTTTTCACACAAAAACTCAATTTTGACACATAATTTTTTTTCTTGATGCATGAATCCTTTCTAAATCATTTTCAAACATGTTGGCATGCATCCTAATTCTAAAATGCACAATGCAAACCTAGAATCGGTTGATACGGTCCAATGTACAAAAACACTTAAGTTTCTCCTAGTTTTGACATCATTCAAAACATATCTAAACGGAAAGATGCACTCACATAGAGATCGATGGATGTTGTTAAAGGTTGGTGATGAGAGGCGTAGTAAGGCCAATGAAGGTGAGTAAGTGATGATATGCGTGATGAAGGATTGATGGGGGTGGTGAATTTTCCGAGCCAAACTAACGTGAGAAAAAAAGGGTTTGACTTTTTATTGTAATCTTTTTTTTTTCTTGTTGGTCTTTGTTGGGGAATTTGTGTATAATTTTGTGTGAGGAATGTATATGAGTGGGTGAGGGTATTGATAGAAGTTTTACTTTTTTTTTTAATCGTGTATGAGAGTGTGTGCGGTGTAATGTGGATATGGATTGTTGAATTGGTCACCTCTCTTGTGTGTAGAAAAATATTAGTTTTTATACTAGAAAACTAGGTTAAGACCATTACTTTGCAAATTAAAAAATGAGTCAATAAATAAAATAAATTTTTCAATGCCAATAATTTCTAAAAAAAATGATACAATTTTCGAATTTTGTGCAAGAAATGAAATATTTGACCTTTTATGGTTTTTAATTAGAAAAAGTTTTCAAAAGAGTATTAAATAAAAAAAATAATAATAAAAATGGAAATTCATTTTAAATTAAAAAATAATTATAATTATAATCATAAAAATAAAAAAAAATTAGCTTTTTTATACCCTTTTCAATAAATACAACAACAACAAAAAATGCAAAATGCAAAAAAAAAAAAGGTGCGATAAGGTCCAAACCCGCGACCCTATGCTTGACCTCCTTACTACACTACCAACTAAGCTACCTGAACCATTCGAAATAAAAAGCCCTTAAAATCTATAAAGAGGAACCTGGACAAAATTTAGAGTATGACACAATGACACGACTAACAAAGATAAAAATATACAGGATTTTTATATTGGTTCACTCTTAACAAAGTTAGTCCAGTCCACTCTTAGAGAGATTTCACCTTTTCACAAGGTCTTAATCCATTAATCAATCAAATTACAAACTTAAAGACTAACTGTCAATGACTTCTTGAGACTACTGATTAAAGTTAGTCCTTCAAGAAAAAAACTCAAAGGTACCAACTGTCAATGACTTCTTGAGGCTACAAACTACACTTAGCCCCTCAAGGAATTTATACAAAGTTACAATACAAATATTTTATGTTTACAAGAATGATTCTTAACAAGAAAGTACACAAAATTAATTTTAGAGTTTACACTTAAGAAAATATACAAATGAAAATATCTAAGTGTAGTGAGTGTTTTTCTTCTCTTTTTGTTGTTGTATGTCACTTGTCTATTTTTCACAATTCCATTATCCTCTTTAAATAGATGGTGAATAATATCGTTGGAGGATAAAATTGGAAACTTCTTTAATTTCACAGTTGTAATAGTGGTATGAGATTGAGCCGTGAAACGTGGATATTCGTTGGAAATATATTCCTTAATAATTCCAGCATATTTGTCCTTTAAAGGAAACATTTTGATTTTGCCAATTGAATGTACGATTTTCGAGAATATTCTTTCAATCATTGTTCTCTAAACCACTGGCTTCGTATTTGAGTTGATTTGAAACTTGATAATAGCTCAGAGCCTTGAAGATTAGACTTCAGATTCAAGTGAAAATGAGGCTTGAATTTATCAGAAAAAATCTGGATTATTTGCTTCAGAAGCGTTGACTAGGTTATCCAGATGGTTCACTTTTAGTTAAGTATTTCTTTGTCTTTCAATCTTGATTCAGAATCTGATGATGTCTAGAGTCCACAGTCTCTTTATACAAAGTCTGAAGATGTTCAGAGTTCAGAGTCTCTTCATCTAGAGTCCAGAGTCTGCATTGTCTTGCTTCTGACTTGTTCAGAGTCTGCTCAATTTAGAGTCCACTTAGTCTAGCGTCTGGCTTGTTCAAAGTTTGGTTTGTTCAGATTTTCTATACTTAACGAAACTATTATATTACAAAATTATTCTTTATACTTTATCATAAAAATTCAAGGATTGTAGATGTAGAACCAAACTTGTTCCAACATCTCACCCCTAATTGAAGGACTCACCCCTAACCAAGGGACCTGGCCATAGTTGAGGGACTCATCTCTAACTACGAAACTCACTTGAAGGGAATAAAAGGCTTAAAACTATGAAGAAAATGAGTTTAATCACTCAAATCTTTACAAGTCCTCAGACTTGAAGGGCTGTGTATTGATATATTTGTAAAGGTCCACAATAGAGCAATATGATACTAAGCTTTATTAGACGTCTTCCATAAAATATACTGCCTAGACGTAACACCAACTTAGTAGGTGGCTCGCCCTAATGAGTAACATGGGGAGTGACATGTGCATAACCTATAGTCATAGTTCCTTAAGAAGCAGGCAATCAACAATTTCCCTAATCAAAGTGGAACGATTACTACTTCTCAGGAGTCCATAAATCCAGGCTCATAAGCCTCTATAAATATGTCATCCTTAGAGTGGAGAAGATATTCTGAACTAACCACGAAATACTCCTAGATGGGGAGCCTCCCACTCTCGTGAGCTTGCTCTCACTTCATAGAAAACACACTACCAAACATGGTTTCTCACAATCGAGATTTTGCCCTAAACCACCACAAACTCTAAAAACCTATGGCTACCCATACTAGTATAGAGGTGTCACACATCTGTACTTTTTAGCTAGTACACATGTTATTCCGCAATATCATAACTAATTATATGTGTGATTTCAAGAGTCATTATCATAAAAAGTTAAATATCTTTAATGATTTCAAAAGTATGATTCATTAACAATGTAATTTTTCTTTTACAATGATAGGTAATTATGGACAAATTTGTGAACTCGTCCCGTGCCCACAAGTTCTTGGTTTGCAGTCACTCGTTTTAGCGTCATATATTTTCGGGGCTAATTAATTTGGTAGGCAAGTTGTTACACACTCCTTAGCAGATATCGACTTCCATAATTACCATCATGTTTTTTTAATCAACCAACATCCTTTGTGAAGTCTAAAATAGCGCGCGGTTGGACCCTGTAACCCGGCTTCCTGTTCATCCCGTGTCACCAGTTCCTCTGCTTTTAAAAAATGGCATGTAAAACCCATTTAGAATGATTGTGATTTTGTGTGAATATGTTGGTTTCATGTAATTATGTGATTATTTTTTTTCTAGATATTTAAAGTGTTGAACATTTATGTGGGAGAGATTAAACCAGTTAGATCAACTTAGAATGGGGAAAAAAATCAAATTTGTTGTTCCTCGCATATCTCACATATTCAACTACGATCATGATAACACACATTATGAAGAAACCAAGTTATCTGATCTTCGTATATCCAATGACGATAGCTCGCAAATGCAAGCAAACAAGGAAAGGAGACGAATTAGGTCTGATTTTGTCTTTGCATATGCAAAAGAGGTATCTTGCTTGTATGAGCGAACATAGATCATGATAGTCAGAATTTATCCACAAGTGCGATGAGTGGAACTTGCATAAGCGACCAAACACATAAATGAGTCATATTTAAGCCAAAATATATCAGAATTTAAAGGTTTTACTGAACTTTTAAAGGTTTAATTTGGAAAGTAACTTTTACCCCTTCAAGAGTTCATCCCTCAAGTATTCAAATACACTTAATTTCCCATCCAATCCTAGATCATTTCTTGCAACCACAGGTGTTATGGAATGATTTTAAGCGAAGGAATTCTTCTTTGGTTAATTTTCATTAATTAGGTAAATTTATTTTCACATTAATCTCCATTTTCATCATATATGTGTCTAGCAATTTATTTCAATTATAATCTTGTTTTGGTAGAGTACGGCCAATCCTTCTTCAGAAGATATTTAATGTTTTTTTTTTACAGATAAAAATATCATTTTTTAGCTTGATTTGAAAAAGAAAAAATCGTTTTAATCCTCCCATCATATCCATATCAAATTCCTCATATATAAGATTTGAAAAATCCTTACACATGGTTTCATTCGTAGAATCCAAAATTATATCACCGACATATATCTATAACTATATATAAAGTGAATAGATGTTTTTGGTCTGACCTTTTTATCCTTCCACTATTACCCTTAGTAACTTCCATTGTGAAAAACTGTAACATTTTACCCTTGAGTAATTTCCATTGTCATACTGTTGTAACTTCCATTGTCAAACCATTCTCTCAAATAAACTACTCCTCTTTGTACCGTCGTGTATTTTTCAATTAACTTTTGACACCAATAAAATCTACAACTTCTATCACAATTACTTTCCATCAGGATATATTTTGTTACGGATTTTTGTTTTGTGCAAGATGAATGGAATGACAATTGTTGATATATAACGTTGAAGGTTCTACATAAGTGTATGAGAAATTACATTCTGCAAAACAATGGGCAGTGGAGGCGGTTGTGATCACTAACATTTCATGGTTGATGATTGATGTGTGGGTGCGGTTCGGGTAGTTTTTTTATACAGTTTTATGAAGCGAACATGATAGTTGTTGACGTGGCTGTGCATTTGTTGCAAACAAGTTTGATAGTGTTTTAAATTTTTTTTTTGAAGAGACCAAATTAAATTAAAAATGCACAAGCAGTGCTATAAGATACAGAAATTGTTCACGAAACAGAAAGTTATACAAAATCACTGCAGTAAAGTATTAACACTAATAATACGAACACCCAGGCATATCCACCAGAACCAAAAACAAAGAAAACTCCACAAGAGTTTAATAGAAATTCCTGCCGGAAAACAAATCCACCGAACCTGCTGCAGTCACCCACTCAACTTGTTGCCAAATACCTGGATTTTAAGAGAAACCTAATTCAAATTAAGCTAATTCAATAGGGCATAATTCCACCACCAACTACCAACTCAAAAGGCAGCCAACAGATAACAGCTCATGCTCCAACCAAAGATTACCCAGATGAAAGATTGCCACCATATACCAAGGACGAAACGAAAGCGGAGAAAAGTTCTACACCAACTGCAATTTTATCCCGAAGTACCGCAAGGACTTGGCGCCTAAATAACTCTCCACCTTGATCAGCTCAAACCACAACAAATCACCTCCTTCTATGATCTAGCACCATCATTGATGACACTCAGACAAGGACAACTGCCGAGATAGATGCAACAAACCAGACATCTAGACCTTTAACCCCGTTAGAGTCACTATCCAAAGCCAAATCTCAAGCTTTCAATGATCCTCGCTCTGCACTACGCTGCACAATCTACTGTATCCCGCAGAGCACCCACCAAACAACAAGGACTTCACAACCAAGAGATTGCAAGCGGAGAAATAAACATGGAACAATCAGCCTATTACTTCACTGAATCTGACAGAACCAAAAGATGTAAATAAGAGTTACAAGTCTCCTGAGTTACTATTTGATTTTGTTCTTGCGTATGGCTACACAGTGTGGGTATAGATGATGCGACATGACAGGATATACTTTTGGTTTTTTTTGTATTAATCATCTGACGAGTGGTAGATGAATTCATGTTTATATCCTAGGATGGCTAGGTTCAATAGGGTCCTTAATACATTTTTCTCTATAATCTCTCAACCTCAATGAAAACGATTGCACAATAGATCGATGGCAGAACAAAAATCATGATGTGATAAAAAATTAAATGAAATCTTTTCTGATGTTATTTTTTATTTATTATTTTTAATGGTCATTCAATTTTTACTTTCAAGACACATATAATTAACTTCGTTGTCTTTCAATTTTTTCTCAGGAAAAGTTGTTCTTTCAAGGCTTTTGGTTATATTGCAAGATCATATTGTTATGTTAACCTTATTTAGAAGTATAATTTATTGGATTATGATCAATTAATTGAGGTTTTGGTTTTCTATTTGTGAAATATACATGAAAAAAATACTTATTTTCCACACAGTATATCATGACATCAAATTAACTGGTTAATTTTTATTTTTTGGCCAAAAATTATAATCACATGTTGTATTAGATTCTTAGATTCTTTGTCATATATATTTTTATCCAATTAGAACATGAAAGTTGACATTTCCTAAACATGTTACAATGCTAATTTCAAACACATTCAAAAACTATCTCTTATTATCTCTGTTGTATGAAATTTTAAATTTTGTTTATACTTTTTTTTAATAATTCTTTCTAAATAATATTCTTTTTAAAGGATACATTCAAAAAACATCATATAAAAAGAGAGATATCAAAATAAAAAATAAAAAACAGAATAAATATGAGAGAGCAGATCAAAAAATTTAATACATAAATAATTTAAATATAAATTAAAATTAAAAATATTTGTTTATATTTTAACATGTGTGCGGACTTAAAAAAACGGACAAATAGACACGAAGTCAGAAATAAAACTTTTAACGCATAAATATAAATAAAAACTTAAAATATCCGTTTATATTTTAACGCGTATGCGTTTTTAAAAAAGCGGACAAACGGGCACGGAGGTGCCCGTTTGAACGCTAATTTGAATAATAAAAAAATATTGTTGTTTGTTTGTTTTACAAAACTTTATGTTAAAACTTTTTGAAGAACCCAATATTATTATATCAAATAATTAATATTGTTGTCAAACTTGAGTGATAGTTGAGAGATTGACTACTACCTCTTAACAATTATCTTTTCGTCCAATGCTTGCTCTAAAGGAGAAAATATGTCCTATGTCCTTTAGTTGTGGATTGCTTAATTACTCTAAAAAGTCGTTAAGTATGATATGTGAAGATGTTGAACTATTAAATTAAGAAATTCATAAAAATAAAATTTATAAGAAAAAGAGCTTGATTTTATTTAGTCTGTTCTAGATAATTTACGAGTAATAGCATTTATAGAAGAAAAAAAACTATGCTAATTGCCATAAAATTACAATATATATATATATATATATATATATAATCATTCGTGTGTTCTCATGATTATTGCTGAGGTTCTCCTTCTGTTTGAGATCCATAATTCTCCGCCATTGATTGGGCTTCCTATTTCTATCTACGGCGCTACTTGTTGCCAGTCTTCTATGTGTGTTTTTTTTCTTTTCAAGTTTACGCTTTTGTGTTGTTCATCAAATATGGTTAGAGTTTCAACTATCCAATTGTCGTACTTTACTAAAATTTTAATCTTTCTTTTGCCTCGACGGATTCATAGACCCTTCTAAATTTGAGAAAGACTCGACTATGCTTTATTCATATGCAGTTTCACTTTGCCTAACATTACCTTGATTGGAGAAATCTTTGATAGAGCATCCACATCCAAAGAACCCATTTAAGTTATTTAAATGAACTTCATTAAATATTTTATATTATTTTATAATTTTCAATTATTTAAACAACTTATCTACATTTTATAAATATCCCTATAATTTATCAAAAATTTTAAAATGGGTACCATTAAACACTATAATATACCCCTAATTTAATTATATATATATTTCTACCCCCAATTTAAGTTTATGAGCGTTTGTGAGCAGAAGAACGCTTGCAAAGTAACGAATGCTAAAATCTCCTAAATATTCATCATCTTCTGACAAGGTGACTTTGAAATTTATAAAGGAACGATACAACCCTACCGATATTCATGCTCTTAGCAATATAATCTCCCGTTTGATGATTTCAACTATTATTTCAATTAAGTTTAGGTGTAAACACGCTAAAAAAAAGTGTGCTCAAGCCATGTGATTTAGTGATGTGAAATTCACGTCATTAAAAAATGCAATAATTATGTGAAAAACATGTCGCAATAATGAAATAATAATTAAAAATTGAACTTTTGCTAATGAATTTTAAAATGGGTATAAACTTTTTAGTGATGTGACAAATACGTCACTAATAAAAACATAAAATAAAAAAAAAAACTGAAACACATCTTTTCATGTGGTGGGAAATTTAAAATTTCCAAAAACATTGTTGTAACGTTAAATACATGTCGTTAGTAGGTTTCAAAAATTAAAAAGTTTATATGAGAAATGTTAGCTGTTGATATAAATGAGGCACAGACATCCTTACACATATTATGATCGTTTTTAAAAGTTAGTGAGGTGGTATATATGTCGCAACAAATTTCAAATTTGTGACATTATTATCACGTTAGAATACATGTCCGTTCTGAGACAAATTGAATTTTGAAATTTAGTGAGGTGAATTACATGTCGTAATGAATTTTAAATTAGTGACATGAAATTCATGTCGCAACTCCTGATAGTAGTCACTTTATTTGCAACATGTTTTCCTCATTGCTGAAGTGTCTATTTGTTAGACAACTTGCAGCATCCCCCAATTCCC
Source organism: Lathyrus tuberosus (assembly GCA_022829125.1). Classification (NCBI taxonomy): domain Eukaryota; kingdom Viridiplantae; phylum Streptophyta; class Magnoliopsida; order Fabales; family Fabaceae; genus Lathyrus; species Lathyrus tuberosus. The sequence goes on from JALAZF010000535.1 coordinate 2,075,077, forward strand.
AAAATCAATTTTTTTTTCTTTTACTTGTCTTCCTCCCACAGTTCCTCGTTGTTCTTCCCATTTTCTTCATCCATTTTCTCACAACTTTTTCGTATTTTCATTACTTTCTAACCACTGTTGCAAATTTTCTTATGGTTTTATTTATTAATTCAGTTTATTTATTTAATTTTGTAAATGTTATTTTTCTCTTTTTAGTTTTATCAAGATCTAAAATCATCAAGATTCAAGATTTATTGGAGAAGTTCATCAAGTTAAAGCTTCAAATTTTCTTCAAGTTCACTCAAATAAAGGTATGTTCAAGACCTAAAATATTTATGGACAGTTTTATAAATATGGTTGTTTTAGATTTTTTGACAATTTTATAATTATGGTTGTTTTATTTATTTTTTTCATATTTTTATATATGAAATTATTTGGTTGTTGGTTGTTGTTGTGTAACTATTATTTAATTGTTATTAACATTTTTCAGATTTTATTAGGTTAAAATTTATAATATTAAATATTATATATATATATATATATATATATATATATATATATATATATATATATATATATATATATATATATATATATATATATATATATATATATATATATATATATATTATCCAAACAATTAATATTTAATTAAATACGGAAATATCTTTTATTTTAATGATATATTATTTTAAAAATATATATGGATTTATTAAAAACGTATTTTATGTCATATATTTTATTAAAAACAGATTTTATGAAATTATAAATTTTATGTTATATATTAATTAAAAACAAAATATAAATTTATTAAAATCTTATATTTATATAAAAAAGAATATATAAAACAATTTTGTTAGATTTTATTATATACAAAATATAGATTTATTGAAAATAGTAAAAGTAGTTTTTTTTATTAAAAACATAATATGTTATATCGATATATTAAAAATAGAAAAATTTATTTTTTATTTTTATTAAAACAGAATATGTAATAATTTTATTTTTAATAAGATATATTAAGTAAAGAAATTATTGAGTTGTTGGTTGTTGTTGTAAAATTATTATTTAGTTGTTATTAATTTTTACTATATTATAAAGAAAATATTAATTCAAAAATAATTAATATAAAATTAATTTATATTAGGTAAAAATTTATAACATTAGATTTTATATATATTATCAAAAACAGAATATAGAAACATTAGATTTTATATATATCAAAAATAGAATATAAAATATGTTATATAGATTTATTAAAAATATAAAAAAGTTAATTTTTATTTTTATTAAAAATAGAATATGTAATATTTTTTTCTTTTTAATTTTATAGTAAGGAAAAATATATTATAAGTAAAGATATATTAAGTAATATTTTTATTTAAGAAAGTATATATATCATATTAAGCATAGTTATAAATATAATATTTATAGTAAGTATATTTAGTTATGAAATGTACAATTTGACTAAACATATATAGTATGAAATGTTGTTATGTTTAAAACAATGTGAAAAAATTATATTATTTCACATATATATTAAAATAATATTTTTAATTAAATGATAATGATAGTACAAATGTGCAGTATTTTTAAAATGTAGTATGAATTAAATTGTATGAAATATAGTTTGTATGAAATATATAGTTTGCATGAAATGTATAGTTTGTATGAAATGTAGTTTAAATTAAATTTAGTGTAATATAATTAATTAGTATGAAATATATTTTGTAGTAAATGTTTGGCCAAAATTTTTAGAATTGGTCGATAGAATGAAATCACATTCATAATTAAAATGCCAACGATTTTGTAAATGTACGATAGAACGTTACCTGGAAGACGTGGACTTAAACCAAATTTTGAGGAAGGAGTTGGTTTATCATGTGGGCATTAGCTCAAGAATGTTGTCGAAGCGAAGAATGAGTAAAATGTCCTTATCTTAAATGTGAATGTAGACCTATAATTAGTGACCAGAGGAAGTAAAACGCCATTTGAAGAGAAAGGGGCTTATTGGGATTGGACATATAATAGAGAAGAACTGTCGAGTAACGTATCAGAGATTACTAATACGCATGCAAAGAAAATAAAAGCATCTGAATCAGGGGGCTGCCTTAATACAGTAGGAAGTATTAATATCGGTGAACATGCTCGACGAATGGTAATTAGAACTATTTTTTTAAGTTCTATTTTGATTTATTATATATATACTAACGTCTAGGTCGCGAGGGGGGGACCTTAAATGGATTGCCCATGAACCGCTGTTGACGAAGTCGACGTTTACTGAAGAGGAGGTTCGGGAGTTCCCCTACCTGGAAAATCGGGCGGAGGATGCGCCAGTGCAATGGAGGGCCATCTGTAAGACCAAAAATGACAGGATCTGCTCGATCTACCCGGGGATGCGGTTCCCCATGTATGAGTTTGCCTTTGTGGAGGCTAAGTTTCGGCTACCTTTCACCGACTTCTAGGAGGCCCTCTTTCGTCACTTGGAGTTGTGCCCCGCTCAACTCCATCCAAATGCACTGGCGTTCATACGCGTTTTTGAGCTAGTGTGTCACTTCTTACATGTCGGGGCGACCGTAGATCTTTTCTTCTGCATCTTCCAACTCCAGCGAAGCACTATGGGCTCGAAGAAAAGCTGGGTGTCCTTTAAACAGCAGAGCAGACTCTTCTGGCCATATTCAGAGTCTGTTCGGCACTTCAAGGACAGGTTCCTGGTCGTGAAGCCGGTCTCCGAAGCGGCCAAAAGGTCTATTTCTACACTCGAGACTGTGACCATCGATGGTCGGCATGTTGAGAAACCCGTATCCAAGTTCCCTTTGGAGTGGGTGTACTCCCACTTCAGATATAGGACCGACCAGTTCCTGGTAAAGCACGACCAACTCAGTGAGGGGGACAAGGAGTCCTACCGTGTGCTCCACGCCTATGTGGAGAGCTTTAGTCCGGCCTTTGTGGTGGACAAAGATGGTAAAGAGCTGCTTGGGGACGATGGGGAGCCTGTACGAGCCGGCCGTTATATCAACACTAAGGCTCTCCTTGAGTGTGAAAATGACGACGTGGCGTTTCAGCTCCTCGGTACCACCTGCTCTTGTGCCTATTTTTGTTAAGTTTCTTCTAATTACTGACTTGTCTTTTTCTGTTCGCAGAGAAAATGGCCGACATGAGGGAACGCTTTATGAGGTCCCAGGCTGCCAAAGTCCAGAAGAAGGTGCCCTCAGTGCCCAAAGTCGGGGTGACCAAGCAGCAGGCGACGCTGGAGAAGTTTGTGTCCGGTGTTGGTCCTGTTCTGGGGACGACTTCCACACCACCAACTCCGGACACATCTCATAAGAGGAAGCGTGATGATATCTGAGCCTCTCTGACGGGCTGCTTGGGTGGTCTCTCTGGAGGGAAGTTCGTGCTGCCCTCATGCTACCTTCAGGGGACGATGTTTGATGAAGGGACCTCTGTCGTCGTCCCAGAACATGATGCCTCCGCAATTTTGTCTGCAGATCCTCGGGCGCGGAGGAAACTTCTCTGCCAGGATGCGGCCGACATGATCAGGGTATTGGAAGCGGCGCTGGCCCTTAGGGATGCAGAGGTAGCTCATTGCTCCGACCTCAAGGAGGCCAAGACTAGGATCAATGACTTAGAGTGTGAGAACGTTGAAATATATAATGAACTGAAGAAGTTGCAAGGTCACCAGGTGGCCAAAATACTGCTTCAAAAGAAAGTGACCCAAATGAAGGAGGAGGTGACGAGAGTGAATGATGAAAATGCCCGCTTGAAGGCGAGGATAGCTGAGCTAGAGGGGTCATCGAAAGTGGGTGAGGACGAGACCGACGACGAGAAGGCCTTGAAGACGAGGAGGGACCTGATCAAGAGGATTCGTATCCTCGGGGAGGACAACCTGGGGGCAGCTGAGTTTGGCTTTAATGCTGCTTTGGAGCAGCTGAATGCCCTTAACTCTGACGTCCAGCTGCAAACCGAGGGAATGGGTCTACTCCATGTGGTCATCAATGGCGAGGTGGTCCCCCCGAATGGTGTTAGTGAGGTCGTTTAGTTTGTCTTTTTGAATGTGCATGTATTTTGTGGGCCTGCGTGCCTTTTTGATGTAATGTTTGTCGGGCACCGCCCTTCTAATTTACACCTGACTTATTCTGGTCTTGTAGTCGGTGTTATTAACATTATTCTTTTGGGATTTTACTATCGTATTTATTTATGGATGCCTGTTTGAATGGATGTTTGCTCGACTTGCTTTTGTTGTGCCCAACAGTCTGGGAAACCTGTCGAGGAGGGCGAAGTGGTTTCGCCGGTGATGGGACTAGGATCTCGGTTGAGGTATTAATCCCATAGGCTTGGATTGTTCCCATTGCGAGCTAGGTGTCCTGCCTAATTGGTGTGGCAACGGCGGAGCTCGATTGAGGTATCCCTGTTGTGCGCAGAATCTACTTGTCCCATAAGCAGAAACTGGTCGGTGCTATAAAATGGATCGTGCTTACACCGGGGCACGATCCCGTGGCCGAGCCATCTCCCCATTTAGGGAGGATCTCATCGGCAGTTAGTCCAACCTCCTAGTTGGTTCTAACTGTAGTAATGTTTGAGCTTTTCAGCATTCCATGGTCGAGCAAATGGTTCTCCGTTTAGAGTTACTAAATAGTAGGCTCCCCTGACCGTTTTGGACTTGACCCTGTAGGGTTCTTCCCAGTTCGAGGTCAGCTTTCCTTCACGCAAATCTTTCTGGTTTCTGCGCAGGACTAAGCTGCCAACGGGGAAGTCGTGCTTTATGACCCTGGCGTCGTGGTGCAAGGTTATTTATTATTTTAGCGAAGCTTTGCGGAGAGCTGCTTCTGACCGTATTTCTTCGACCAGATCGAGCTCTTCTCTTAAGGCTTCATCATTCATCTCCTTATTGAGAGGAGCTTCAGTTTGTCTAGAAGGTTCCCTGATCTCCACCGCCGCCTCGGTTCCCTAAGCTAGTCGGAAAGGGGTTTCCCCGGTGGTGGAGTGTGGTGTGGTTCTGTAGGCCCAGAGCACGCTATGTAGCTCTTCGACCCATCTCTTCTTGGCGTCTTCCAGCCTTCGTTTTAGACCGTGAAGGATTACCCTGTTCGCAGCCTCTGCTTTCCCATTGGTCTGGGGATGCTCGACCGAAGTGAAGTGTTGCTTTGTGCCTAACCCGGCGACGAATTTCTGGAACTTCCTGTCCGTGAATTGTGTTCCATTGTCGGTCAGGAGGGCTTGGGGTACTCCGAATTGTGCGAGGATGCTCCTTTTGTAGAAGCGGAGTATATTGAAGGCTGTGATCTTGGCGAGGGCTTCGGCTTCAATCCACTTAGTGAAGTAGTCGACGGCCACGATCAGAAATTTGTTTTGATAAGAACCCATTGTGAAGGGGCCGAGTATGTCCATCCCCCACCAGGCGAAGGGCCAAGGCGAGGATAAAGTCTTCAATTCGTTGGGGGGTGCTAAGTGCATGTCCTCATGGCGCTGGCACCAGTCACATTTTTGGACATGCTCCTTGGCATCGTGTTGCATGGTCGTCCAATATTATCCTGCTCGCAGGGCTTTTTGTGCCAGTGATCTCCCTCCCAAGTGTTGTACGTTGATGCCCTCATGGATCTCTTGGAGAATTTCGGGGACTTTGCTCTCCTCGACACATTTCAGGAGGGGGATGGAGGATCCTCGCTGATAAAGTTTGTCCTCAATCAGCACATATGAGCAAGCCCGACATTTAGTTACGTTGGCCTCCTTACTGTCCTCGGGCAGCTCCCTTTTGGTGAGGTAGTTGTATACAGGGGTCATCCAGCAGTGGCTCTCTCCGATGGCATTGACGTCGAGCAGCTCTGGTGGTTTCTCTATGCTGGGTCGAGCAAGTACTTCTTGCACGACGGATTTATTGCCACCCTTCTTTCCGGTGCTAGCCAGTTTGGACAAGACGTCTGCCCGCGTGTTTCATTCGCGGGGGATGTGCTGGACTTCCCATGCGTCGAACTTGGCTATTTTCTCCATTACCAGCGTCAGATATTCGACTAGCTGGTCGATCTTTGCTTGGAATTCTCCCCATACCTGGGACGCTACGAGCTGGGAATCAGTGTAAATCTTTTCCTCCTTGGAGTCCACGTCCTTTTCCAGTCGTAGTCCAGGGAGGAAGGCCTCATATTCGGCCTGGTTGTTGGACGTAGGGAATGACTGGACTAGAGATACATCGATTAGTATTCCTTCCTCATTTTCAAGGATGATATCTGCGCCGCTACCCGAGGGGCTGGATGCCCCGTCAACGTAGATGGTCTATCTCTGCGTTCCGCATGGTGGGACGTTGGAAGCGTCATCTCCGCCATGAAGTCGGCCAGGACTTGTGCTTTAAAGGCCTTGTAACGCCCTGTATAATATTTATCTAGAATAATACCATACAAGTGTTTTTATTTGGTACTGACACATCAAAAGTGCCTAATGGCATAATTCACATACTTGTCCATTACTAAAAACATAATACAATCTATGGCACAAGACATGGAAATTAGCCAAAACAATAAAAACTAAGATCATTATACAATATTCCTCATTGTACAAGAAAATAATACACAGCGGAATAAGCTTAACTAAGATTCTCTTGAAACATCCAAGCATCGCTCCACTTGTAAATCAAACCTGTGCTCAATACCTGAAAATAATCAACAATAGTGGGGTGAGATACATCAAATCTCAGTGAGTTCCCTATCTTATGGATTCTCTCGGCTTTACTGGGTTATAACAATCCTAACTCAAGTCAAAGGGGAAGGGAAATGACCTTGAGTATACAATCTCACAATCTCACACTATATGGAAACATGTCATGAGTTCATCAACTCAAAATACCACTAATCGGTAACCACACCAAGGCATCCCCTTTTCCCGTCCGCTTATACGTCTAGAAGTCGACCCGAGTCATGGATCCTTGTAACCTACTTGACATACGAATGGATTCGGGTTCTACGGGCCATTAACCATTATGAACCATCACTTCACACGGGCCATTAACCGTCACAAGCATACACTCCTTGAGCGCCATTCGTACTACACGCGGGAATCAAACCTGCCAAGTAGTCATGCCTATGTTTCAGAGGAGCTCGAGACTCATGAAATTGCAACTCAAGATAAACGGTTACGATTACGTGATCTCACACAAAATGAGATTGTATTCGACAATCACAAGGCCACAATGCCTTAAGGCCAAACTCGCATTTTCTCATTATCAAAATAGTTCACACATGTTCCATACTAGTGTTTCACTCTCTCCTAAACCAATCTTGTCACGGATGTACCTTCCTATATCAGGTGCCCGAGCCTTGCCATCGAGGTTATCTACTCCAGTCCAAAACTCGCCAATGAATGCACGAGCGTCGCCATCCAGAGTTTCTATCACAATTCTATTCACAACCTAGAATTTTAACAATCTTAACTATGCCATTTGTTTTGGGGTAAAGTTTCCTCACTCTTCCTAGTTCATTTTAACATGCATATTCTCTCATTCATACTTAACAACAATATCAGACAAACATATTACAATATCAATCATAAAACACACATGATAGCATAATATGTCAAACATAACCACATATTAGTTCACACACATTTTTAAGGCATACAAGCCACTACTATCCTCTACCAAGAATCCTTGGTTAAATCATGGTCTCGCATACCATTTAATAGCACACTGGATTCTCTTTCCAAGGCTTCAAGTCCCATATCAATCGGATTCCCGGTTCATGAATTTTGGTGGAAACGGGACTACAATATTCACACATACATTACTTTCCCATATTTTTCTTATCAATCCATAGCATATAACTATGTTTCTACCTCACCATCGCAAAGATCATTGAAATATCTTTCCAACGCTTCGAACGGGACCTCAATCGGACTTACGGATCAAAAGTTATGATCAAAACTGTATCTGGACCCAAAGCTGTCTAGCTGTGACGGAACTGCATGGCGACCGCCATAAGCCTTATGGCGCTCGCCGTTTACCTACAGAATGCAGATTTTTGCATTTTTCATCGTTGGAGGCCTTCCAGACCTCCGATTTCGATTCCGTAAAAAGCCCTGGTCTCAGAATTCAACACACTATGATATTTTCCCAATTAAAAGGCCATCCAATATAATTACAAAATTAATACTAATATTTTCAAATATGAAAATTAGATTTTTCAACCAAACTAATCCACCCCAATCATAACCCAACTATTTTCACATATAACCCGACTATATTACTTAGTTTATTCCATGTTTTATCCGTTAGAAACATTGGTTTTATCAATTTCATCATTTTCTCTCAATTTCTAACCTAAGTTCACAACATGAAATTTCAAGAACTTAGAGTTTCTAACTAGAACCCACCTTAGCATTGAAGAGGAGTTTGAAGAAGATGATGAACAATAATCCAAGTTTTCTTCCCTCTTTTCCATTTTCCTCTTGTTTCTCTTCTTCTTCTCTTCCTTTTCCTCTTTCTCCTTTTCTTCTTCTTTTCCAACTTTTCTTTTCTTCTTTCTCTTACTAACAAATATATATATATATATATATATATATATATATATATATATATATATATATATATATAAAACTTATTATACAATATAATCCAATAGAGTAAAACATCTTCAATTGATATTTTATCATCTAACACCAAATGATCAATTATTAGAGTTACCAAAAAAATCCTTTCTCGAGTTAAAATAATTGATCTGTCTCTTTCATAAAATAATTAATCTCTTTAGAGTTTACCAGTTGCTCTATTGATCCCAATTGACCATACTTAAAACACATAGAGGATTCCATAAATCCAATTTATCAAAGATAGAGCACATAGATACTCATCTGAAATTGAAATTGAAATTCTCCCCCGAATTTCCTCTACTCGGCAATAACCACAACTTGTATCCTGGTCTTAGATTCACACTTAACTTTACCTCCATTAAAATTTCTGAATAATCCGATTCCAACTTGACTTCACAAATCAAAACCCTTAATTTCACGAATTATCAAACTTCGGTTCCTTAGTCATACTCTTACGCCAACATTGGTTTAACTTCTAACTTGCTTTCCCATAATTCATCTGTTATTCCATAATAAAATACTTGGTCGCATTCTACCTTCAGAAAGAATGTACCATTCTATATTCCTCTACTGAGTCGCACAATAAAACCGTAACATCTTATCTCAAATTAGGACAACAACACTCAACACATCTTCGCGATGTAATTCAGTGACTTCTTTCCTTTATGCCATTACCGACAACTATCCTTTCATAAGTCCTTTAACATTCAAACCACTTCATAACTAGTCAAACGACTTCTTTACCAGTTCCATCTAGTCTGATACTAAAAATTGTAATCATTACCTCTGATAATTCATCTCTTTCGTATCACCCCAAAAGGTAACACAATTAGAACAAAATCTTCTTATTTCCAATCTTACAATCAATTTCTCCTCCGATTCTCATAAATCCGACTGAGCCCTTTCATTTGTCACCTTCCACTGTGCAACTCCAATTCTCACAATGGAATACCACCAATTCTTAAACATTACCAAGTAATTAACAGTCTGCGGAGAAACACTTATCCACTGGGGTCCTTACTAACCAGTGGTACAAGAAACTTACTGACGTCTTCTCGTAGAACAATTTCCTCGCCAACACACAATATTATAACATCTGCCCAATATTCCCCAGACGATACAAGTACAGGAGTTACACTGCTCCAAATTCATTCAAAACTCGAATAATTCATCCAAAAGTAGTTTAACAACTTCTGTTTCTAGTTACCACATTCCATATCAATTATTCTTACGGTTTCCGACTTACTCAAGGTTCCTTACTGATTCAAGATCTCAACCAAATAACAACGTGACACCAACATAGAATTACAATCGTATACGAGTCACCACTTATCAAAACTTAACCCGTTCAAGGTACAATTGTGAGTTTTCATACGACTCACCAATCCACATACAACACTCCACCATCGAAGTCCATGCCACGTTTCTCAATTGAATCAACTTCTCTCTGGATAAGTACAACTGTACACATCTAGTACCACTCTCACGGTCTAAATCCAATACCGTGAACTCACGGAAGATAACAAATACTAACTTTGACCAACCGTTCATACTTTACTAATACCATGATTACACACCGAAATATTCCTTGCAAGATCGATACTTCGTGAGCCTTTTCCAACTTCGTCCTTAAGACTCTCAACAGTACTGATAACAATTCACCTAAGACTTTCTCATACTCATCATAGTTCACAAGATTATTTCCCAAGTCAACTCTCTTGTTGTTTGAACAAATGGTTAACTATGTAACACCCTTCCAAAAGTTACGATTTCAAAACACAATTTCGTCTTTCATTACTTGCAATTCCGTTTTCCATTCGTACACTACTCTCCACTCGGAGCAACATGAGGTAACAAAACACAGATGATGGTTCCTAAGGGATTTCACAATTTACACACATGTTAATCAATTAACCAATTGAGCTAATCGGTTAACTCCTCAAAATTCAGTACAAAACACCATCCTTGCACGTGTTAATCGGTTAACCTCATTGTGTTAATCGGTTAACACTGCTGCAGAAGCTGAAAATAAACCAATTCCTTTTAGTTCAAAAGCCCTTCCTACTCAAAACCATCAATCTGGTTTGTTCAAACCCACAACATCATTCTCAACTCATGGCCTTTTAACTTGTATAACAATTCACCAACCATGATTCCACTCAAGGTAAAACCGACAAAGCCAAAACATTCAGACGACACACTCCAACCAAGTGACAAGGCAAAATTCCAATTCTGACGCGGTCACACCACAAACTTCAACGGGGTAGTTCATTTTCTACTCATACGACCACACTAGCGGGAAGTCAAATAATGACGACATTCTAAGGTTTTAGCCATAACTCTCACTCGATTTGTCCATAAGCAAAACCCAACACACAACCATTGTACGATACCACAAAAGTGATGGACATCTCATATCAAGCATACCACCTTGTCCTCTCACTTGTAATTCCTTGGAGAAATTAAAACAACAATGTTCTTAGTTCAACAGAAGGTAGATTCTGAATATTCCGATTATTCACAAATACAGAAGTTTCTCTATACTCGAAAATAAATCGGGGCAATGCATCCTCTTGAAGAACCTTTCCATCACTTCACACACATTAACCAGGATTTCTTACCCTTCACTATTCATTACACATCCCAATTACACCAAATTACTTAATGGAAAATTCGCAACCGACAATTTTCATCAACCATCTACAAAATTTCTCCAGTATAAATCGTTCCATGATTTACACTTAGTCCATAATAAGTCCTGATTTGCTTCTCGTTGTTTTACCACAAACTTGCTTCTTAAAATACAATATTCACTATTCCACAGAGTATGTCTCATCACCCTTGTCTCAAGAATGAGAATCCATCACGTACAATTGTAACCACGATGCTACTACTACGCTTGTTCTTAATACTAAGGTGTAACTTTCTCATAACATATTGTTAATACCGTTTATTCCACATAATCGAATAAAATCCACCTCATAAATAATATTTTCACTTTCCACAGCATAGAACACTTTCATAGCTTCATATCGATATAAAGAACGCTTAAATTGGACACCCGAGTCCAAAGATATGAATTTTTTTAAGGAAAGAAAATTATTGGAAATAGCCAGATTCGCCTGGCGATTAAGGAATTCGCCTGGCGAATCCCACTTCGCCAGTACTTCGCCCGGCGAACCTGCGGCGAATCCTCATTTCATAAAAACCCAAAATTCCAGTAGCTACACATGTTCTGTTTCTTCCTTTTCGCCTGGCGACTAAGTAATTCGCCTGGCGAATTCCTCTTCGCCGGAACTTCGCCCGGCGAACCAGTGGCGAGACCCCATTCGCCTGGCGATTCCTAATTCGCCTGGCGAATCGCACCAGAAGCAGAATTTTCTGCTGCGTTTTTCATGGTTTCCACACCTCAATATCCAACTTTTTCAAATCAAAACATTTCCAAATTCCATATTGGTCTCTCATCGAATACAGAAAATCCCGATGTAATATCTCGAACTTAATCTCTCTACATAACTGAATATACGTAATTCATCACCCATTCTTCGTCCGGCACATACTTGTTTCACTTGAAGCATGTAAACACATCCTTGTGTTCCTTCTCACACTTCTCTACTACTTTAGGTTCCTATAAAAGCCGAACTTCCTTAACTTTCAACTTTTAACTAGTCAGAATATATTGTTCCGAACACCCTCTTTAAAGTACTCTCATCCATTTAAGATGCCATAACAACCTTAGAAACTAAAGCACCAAAACTTATCTCACTTCCAGACCTTGCGCCAAACATTCCACAAAATAACCTTTCTTTTTCACGGAATGAGATTACTTGAAATTCTAATCCAAACGTCCAATAGAGATCCTTAACTCTCGGACTCCATCCATTCCTAAGGATTACTTGAACAACACACTACTCTTTAATTTCCATGCTACCCAAGCACAATTTCTATTAAAACCTCACTGAGCTGACCCAAAACTCTTCACTACTAACTCTTGGCTTGAGCCTACCCTAACAGCACAAGTTATGACAACACTTCGAAGTCCTCGTGGTCGCTCAACCATGATTCTACCTATCACATACATAACATTAGGTTGATCAGGCCCAACATACATAGTATGATATGAAGTTTCATGATGGCAAGACACACTTAAGAGGCAGGAATAGATTTACTTATGATGTTTCAAGGCTAGGTCGAGGACACGACCTGCTCTGATACAAACTGTAATGCCCTGAATAATATTTATCTAGAATAATACCATACAAGTGTTTTTATTTGGTACTGACACATCAAAAGTGCCTAATGGCATAATTCACACACTTGTCCATTACTAAAAACATAATACAATCTATGGCACAAGACATGGAAATTAGCCAAAACAATAAAAACTAAGATCATTATACAATATTCCTCATTGTACAAGAAAATAATACACAGTGGAATAAGCTTAACTAAGCTTCTCTTGAAACATCCAAGCATCGCTCCACTTGTAAATCAAACCTGTACTCAATACCTGAAAATAATCAACAATAGTGGGGTGAGATACATCAAATCTCAGTGAGTTCCCTATCTTATGGATTCTCTCGGCTTTACCGGGTTCTAACCATCCTAACTCAAGTCAAAGGGGAAGGGAAATGACCTTGAGTACACAATCTCACAATCTCACACTATATGGAAACATGTCATGAGTTCATCAACTCAAAATATCACAAATCGGTAATCACACCAAGGCATCCCCTTTTCCCGTCCGCTTCTACGTCTAGAAGTCGACCCGAGTCATGGATCCTTGTAACCTACTTGACATACGAATAGATTCGAGTTATACGGGCCATTAACCGTTATGAACCGTCACTTCACACGGGCCATTAACCATCACAAGCATACGCTCCCTGAGCGCCATTCGTACTGCACGCGGGAATCAAACCTGCCAAGTAGTCATGCCTATGTTTCAGAGGAGCTCGAGACTCATGAAACTGCAACTCAAGATAAACTGTTACGATTACGTGATCTCACACAAAACGTGATTGTATTCGACAATCACAAGGCCGCAATGCCTTAAGGTCACACTCGCCTTTTCTCATTATCACAATAGTTCACACATGTTCCATACTAGTGTTTCACTCTCTCCTAGACCAATCTCGTCACGGATGTACCTTCCTACATCATGTGCCCGAGCCTTGCCATCGAGGTTATCTACTCCAGGCCAGAACTCGCCAATGAATGCACGAGCGTCGCCATCCAGAGTTTCTATCACAATTCTATCCACAACCTAGAATTTTAACAATCTTAACTATGCCATTTGTTTTAGGGTAAAGTTTCATCACTCTTCCTAGTTCATTTTAACAGGCATATTTTCTCATTCATACTTAACAACAATATCAGACAAACATATTACAATATCAATCATAAAACACACATGATAGCATAATATGTCAAACATAACCACTTAGTAGATCACACATATTTTTAAGGCATACAAGCCACTAATATCCTCTACCAAGCATCCTTGGTTAAATCAAGGTCTCGCATACCATTTAATAGCACACTGAATTCTCTTTCCAAGGCTTCAAGTCCCATATCAATCGGATTCCCGGTTCATGAATTTTGGTGGAAACGGGGACTACAATATTCACACATACATTACATTCCCATATTTTTCTTATCAATTCATAGCATATAACTATGTTTCTACCTCACCATCGCAAAGAGCATTGAAATAGCTTTCCAACGCTTTGAACGGGACCTCAATCGGACTTACGTATTAAAAGTTATAATTAAAACTGTATCTGGAAGCAAAGCTGTCTAGCTGTGACGGAACTACATGGCGACCACCGTAAGCCTTATGGCACTCGCCGTTTACCTACAGAATGCAGATTTTTGCATTTTTCATCGTTGAAGGCCTTCCAGACCTCCGATTTCGATTCCGTAAAAAGCACCGGTCTCAGAATTCAACACACTATGATATTTTCCTAATTAAAAGGCCATCCAACATAATTACAAAATTAATACTAATATTATCAAATATGAAAATTAGATTTTTCAACCAAACTAATCCACCCCATTCATAACCCAACTATTTCCACATATAACCCGACTATATTACTCAGTTTATTCCATATTTTATCCGTTAGAAACATTGGTTTTATCAATTTCATCATTTTCTCTCAATTTCTAACCTAAGTTCACAACATGAAATTTCTAGAACTTAGAGTTTCTAACTAGAACCCACCTTAGCATTGAAGAGGAGTTTGAAGAAGATGATGAACAATAATCCAAGTTTTCTTCCCTCTTTTCCATTTTCCTCTTGTTTCTCTTCTTCTTCTCTTCCTTTTCCTCTTTCTCCTTTTCTTCTTCTTTTCCAACTTTTCTTTTCTTCTTTCTCTTACTAACAAATATATATATATATATATATATATATATATATATATATATATATATATATATATATATATATATATATATATATATATATATATATATATATATATATATATATATATATATATATAAAACTTATTATACAATATAATCCAATAGAGTAAAACATCTCCAATTGATATTTTATCGTCTAACACCAAATGATCAATTATTAGAGTTACCAAAAACTCCTTTCTCGAGTTAAAATAATTGATCTGTCTCTTTCATAAAATAATTAATCTCTTTAGAGTTCACCAGTTGCTCTATTGATCCCAATTGACCATACTTAAAACACATAGAGGATTCCATAAATCCAATTTATCAAAGATAGAGCACATAGATAATCATCTGATCTCATCTGATAACCAACTGAGCATTTAGATAATACGGGGTATTACAAGCCTTCCTTCCCTCGTAATGAATGTCGAATTCTGACAACTCCAGTGACCATTTAAGCATTCTGCAGGCCATATCTGGTAGGCAAAGCAACTGTCAGATTGGTTGGTCCGTGTGTACTACTATGGTGTGGGCCAGGAAGTAGTGTCTGAGTCTTCTTGCAGCAATAACGAGGGCGAGTGCGACTTTTTCTATCTGTGCGTACCTGATTTCTGGCCCTTGCAGGGCCTTGCTGGTGAAATAGATGGGCTTCTGCCCGTCCGTCGTTTCGCGAATGAGTGCGACGCTGATGGCTTCGCAAGTAATGGAGAGATATAGATAGAAGGTTTCCCCGTAATCTGGTCGGGATAGTACGGGAGGCTCGGATAGGGCTTGCTTGAGATGGGCCAGGGCCTGCTCGCACTCGTCTGTCCATTCAAACGCGGCCTCCTTTCTGAGGAGTTTAAAGAAGGGCAGGGCGTGTTGAGCGGATTTGGCCACAAAACGAGAAAGTGAAGCGAGCATCCCGTTGAGGGATTGTATAGATTTTTTTGACCTGGGCATAGGGAATTTCGCGAATGCCTGACACTTGTCTAGGTTCGCCTCTATTCCCCTCTCGGTGAGGTGGAATCCGAGGAACTTCCCTGCCCGTACGCCGAAGGTGCACTTTTCTGGATTATAGCGCATTTTACACTTCCTGGCCTGGTCGAAGACCTTTTGCAAGTGGGTCGTATGGTCGGATTCCTCTTGGGATTTTACGATCATATCATCCATGTAGACTTTGAGCATGTCTCCGATTTCTGCTCGGAAAACCTTTTTCATCATGCGCTGGTATGTGGCCCCAACATTTTTCAGGCCGAAGGGCATTACATTGTAGTAATAGTTTCCCGAGGAGGTCATGAATGCGATGTACCTCTTGTCCTTTTCGGCCATAGGGATTTGATTGTACCCGAGTAGTCATCCATGAAGGACAAAAGTTTGAAACCTGCAGAATTACCTACGATCTTGTCGATGCTCGGTAAAGGATAAGCATCTTTCGGGCTGGCCCTGTTGAGATCAGTATAGTCAATGCACATGCGCCATTTTCCACTATGCTTTTTAACAAGTACAATATTGGACAGCCAGGTTGTATACCTGGCCTCCGAAATGAATTTCGCCTCTAAGAGGTCTTGTACAGGTTTTTCAGCAGCCTGTGCCTTTTGGTCAGATTGTTTTCGCCTGCGCTGCGCGACGGCCCGGGCAGCCGGGTCAAATGGTGACATGCGGTCTCAGGGTCCAAGCCGAGCATGTCTGCGGCACTCCAAGCAAACAGGTCAGCGTTGTCATCCAGGCACTTCTTCAGCTATTGCTTGACCTCGTCGGGAAGTCCTGCACCAATCTTCACCCCTCTATTAGGGTTATTGCTGAAGGCAATGACTTCGAACTCCCCGTCAGGAACTGGTCGCATGAGGGCTGATGTGGAGGAGCTGGTCGTCCTTATTGACGTACCTTCACTGCTATCTTCCTTGCCTTCTTTTGAAATTCGACTGTCAAGGTCGATAGTGTGTACAGGGAGTGCAGGTTTCTTGTCCAGTTGGCTATCTCCAGATGGATGATCTTCCTCCCGTGCCCGCTTAGCTGCTTTGGGTGCTGCACCGATATGGCTTTGTCCCTGGGTCACTGCTTCAAAACATCTGCGGGCAACCTCTATGTCCTAGTGCAATATCGCAACGTGACCCTTCTCCATGTAATACTTCAGCTTGAGATGGACAGTTGAAGGGATAGTAACTAACTCTGCGAGGGCCGGTCTCCCCAAGATGCACTGATACAATGACGGGCAATCGATTACCAGGAATTGGGTCTTGATTAACCTGGACGCCTCTTCTTCCCCGAATGTGACTTGGAGTTCCACGTACCCCCAAGGTCTGGTTGTGGCTCCGTTGAACCCCTGCAAATCAGATCCCACGTATGGTGAGAGGTTCTTCTGGTCCAGCTTGAGAGCCCGAAACAGGCTGGTGTACATTATATCCACCGAACTACCCTGGTCAACCAGGATTCTCCAGATGTCGGTGCTTGCCAGTCTGGCCCTGACGAGCAAGGGTATGTGTGATTTGGGAGAGCCTCCGGGGGAGGATTGGATGAGGATGATTTTGTTTCCTTCTTCGGGTCAGAAGCCTCTCGTCGTGAAGATTCACCTTTCTTGATGTACTGCTTCAAATGACCCTCCTTGATGAGGATCTCAATAGCATCTTTAAGGTGCACGCAGTCCTCGGTCGTGTGGCCTTGGCTGCGGTGGAAACGACAATATTTTCTTTTATCCACGTTGCTGAAGGTGCGAGAAAGACACAAGAAAGAGGGGGTTTGAATTTTGTATTTACTCTTTTGACTACTTTTCGTTTCTTATTGTTGAATCACTAGGGATTACATCAGAGTTCGTTGAGAGACTCTGACTGGCAACGTTACATTCAGACTTGCTAAGCATGACGCTTCAGAACTAACAAGAGTCTGAATATAAGATCCACTTCTCAGAACTTGCAGAGCGGAAGCTTATCAGAGTTAAGCTGCAAGGTTCTGACTTACTTGTGTAAGGTTCTGATACTCTATATAGAAGCATAAATAAGAACATTAAGCATAAGAGTAAAGAACACAGGATATATCCTAGTTCACCATAAAGGCTAATCCAGTCCACCCTCCTCAGGTGATTTCGCCTTGAACACAAGGTCTTAATCCACTATAATCAATCTCGATTACAGATGCACGGGCAACAGCCAGTGACTAACCACTTGCACAGCCGCACTGTGACTAACATATAATGAACCATTCAGGGATTCAACTTAATGAATATAACGAACATTGACCTGCAGGTTCCAATCTCGCAAGATCTACTGCTAGGCTTTCACAGCTAGACGTTCAGGGATTCATCGCAATGAATATAACGCTACTGACCCTATTTCAGGCTTTTCCTACAATGACATCTCGCCATTGTCTTCTCGAGTCTCTGGTCACACTGACCACTCAAGGAATCCTAATTCACCAAGAATTAGTTATACAGGAGATCACATAGATGCTTCTTAACAAGCAGATTACTCCTAAGTTTAAGTACAAAAGAACAGACAAGTGTTCAAGCAAGATGTGAGCAACAACTCCTTGCTATTCTAAGAAACTACGAAGATGTATAATGATTTGACAGTTGTTGACATCTTGTAGATCTTCTTCTTCTTCGTCTTCGGGGTGAGCAAGCTTTGAGCAACAACTCCTTGCTTCAGATCTTCAATGTAGCGCTGACAAAAAGGTGATTGATGACTTGATTAATTTGCAATGTTGTCTTCTTCATCAGCAGCTTCTATACCAATTCATTGTTGTTGTGTTGAATGATGATCTTTGAGCTTCAACAACAATGGCCATGTGTAAATGGTGATAGCTTTGGATATTCTAAGTGGTACAACGAGAACTCATCGTTGTTGCTATCTTCACACGATGACTTGATCAACTCACCTTTGATGGAATGAATCGATACCTTCAGAAGCGAGAACTCTTTACTTTTAAATAGCCCAGTAGAAATATAGCCGTTTGAAATACTGTTAGCTATTGGAAAAGAGACGTTGTGTAATAATTAGCCGTACTGACACATCTCCTTTTTGCTGTGGGAGAAGTGATGGGATATATCTTTCTTGGGTGCCGTGTACAGTTACTCACAACGGTAATATGTGACTTCTGAACTTCAGGGGCTTCTGATGTTTAATTGATGAAGCATGAGTCGAGTCTTCTTAGTCAGGATATCTGATATGTCAAGTCTTCAGTCAATTGAAGAAGTTCATTAAGTATTAGTCTTCAGAACTTTAGCACTTGTCTTTAAGCACGTTATCCTTTACTTCTTCAAGTATTCCGAAACTTTAGAACTTGTCCATTAGGAATCTGTCTTCAGTGTCTTCAATACTTGATCTTCAGAACCTTACTCTTCAGAACACATAAGTCTTCAGAGTCTTTCTGCACTTGGTCTTCAGAGCCTTCCGCCTTCATAACTTCAAGTCATGAGAGTCTTCAGCACTTCGGTTCTCTTCTTCAGAAGCTTCACAATCTTCAGAATCTTGTCCACATGGGCATTGCATCCGCAATGTTAGTTCTTGTATTGGCTAGAATTTTGGTAAAACAATGTTGTTGTTGAAGATGTCATATGTCTGATGTCTTAACATGAGTTACTAACATTAAGTTTGTTAGGGTTGCAGTTTTGTGTACTGATGTCAAAACGATGTCTTGACATTGAGTGACAGAACATCAATTGTTGTGTTTTTAGGGCTGCGCATTGTTGTACCCCAAATTTTACCCCTTAGATGTCGTAACATCTTGCATATCATATAGGTCAATCATTCTTGCATAACTAACCTAATTTACCAAGTTTTGTTTGTTTTTGTTTCATTTGTGGATCAGGTTTTATTTCAAGAGGCCTCAAGGGTTGATCAATCAAGATTTTAAATAGATCACTAACCAATCAAGTTCTCATACTCCTAAGAGACCTCCTCTCCTCAATAATCCAATGAGATTTGTTTTCATCACAAGTTCTTCCTCAAGGGCCAGACAAGGTCATCAGGACAAGGGTCTGTGTGGTGTGGTTTGAGATTCAATGGAAGTTTGACCTAATCTTGGTCAAACAAGTTGTTTGTTATCAGTGTCAGATTATCAGGCTATGGCAGAGAGTCTGAGTTAGGGTCTTGGTCCTCATCAAGTCATTGGTTTCATAAGTGTGCACTCAAAGGCCCGAGGATTAAGGTTTCTCACCCCTGAAGTTTATGATTGACAAATATCATTCAGTTGAGTCTCCTAAGGCTAGCTGGTTCATGGTGTGTGCAGTACTGTTTCAATTCAATCAAGGTTGCAGAACCACCAAAGAAATCAGAGCAGTTGGTACATTTTAGGTTGTGTGCAAGTATTTGGTTATGTAGTTCAGGATTTGTGGCAGTTAAGTTTAATGGTCAAGCGCATTTGTGTGTTGTGGTGGTGTGTTACCTTTTTCTTTATCCATTTCCATAACCCGAGTCATCTCATTATCCATTTTTACCTTTATATCCATTTTGTTCACAACTCATTTTCTTAACCCATTTCTAAACCACATTTTATTTCAGTTATCCATATTTTATTTCAATTATCAATTTCACCTAATTCCATCCAAATCATTTTCATAGTCCACTTTCCTAATCCATTCTCTAAATTAAACCATTATCCATTTTTATCCATCATTCACATTTCTAATCCATTTTCATTATCCATATTCATAATCCAATGGTCCATATTTTGTCCAAACATTTTTATCCATTCGTCTTTGTTACCCATTTTGAAAGTTATGTTCCTATTTCATATAAAAATCCATATTATTTCATAAATCCATCGTTGTCTATATCTATCCATTTCTTTTTTTATTCACTATCCACTTTTCTTTATCCATTTAATATTTATAAAAAAAAACATTCGACAAAAAAAAACCATTCAACAAAAACCATTGTCCATTTTCTTTCTTTTAAGCCCATTTGTTTCTATAAGCCCGTTATTTGCTTTTCCAAATCACAAAAACTTCAAGCACTATACACCATACACCACGCCATGTTGCTATCATCCCTGCACATAACCGTACCACACTTGCACCACAATGGAAATCTGCAAAGTTCAGAAAAGGCCAAATGCCAGCCTAATTCAAACTACTGCTTCTTGACCTTATAACATCAAACCTGCGAACTGCTATGAAGACCACTGCTGCCACAACAGACCTGCACTTTGCATATGATAACAACCCAACATCAAAACAGGACAAACAGGTCGTATTTCAAACTTAATGAACAAGCTTTATAGGAATTTAAAAAGAGGACAGCAAGAGAAGAGAGTGGAGGAAAAACAAAAGATTAAAAAAAACTCACTCTTCATTATTTCAGGGGAACCCAATTTTTACTGTCACTCCCAACTGCGAAAAAACCACCATCAAATTCCCTCTTACAATCGTGTATCTCATGATACAAACCTTGACACCTACTATCTATCTCCTTCAACACACAACAACACCCATCCTTCATTCACCTTTTACCTTCAACCGACCTGAAACACACCCATTCCAATTTCCATACAAACCCAGAAACAAGGAGAGAAATTAGATTAAGGGTGACAAACCGCAAACTCCTTCTTCCGTAACAATCTCGTCTTCTGAAACCCGTTACCCTTTTTCAACCAACAACATCCAGCAAACCTCATCTCTCCGCCCTCTTTCAATCCACTACCATCTCATTCAACTCTTCCAAATACCCAACAAACAATCAACAGCTCCTTCAACCCGTTTTGTAAACCGTAACCCGTCTCCAACCTTCTCCGAAACCCAACAACAAAACCCTTCAATAAAGTTGAAAACCCAAAAATCCATTCAAACAAAAACCAGAAATTGAAGATGAAGAAGAGAGATGGAACAAGGAATCGAAAAGTCGGATCTGTGACGTTCTTCAGGGGTCATTGTTTTTACGATTTTGGAACTTGTTGTGAGAAGATGATGATGTCGGGTTTGGATCTTCTTCCACGGAACCTTGGTTTTAACGTTTTTTAACAACTTGATGATGCTGATCTCCATTTTCGTAGACCGTGATTTTGATGTTGTTCTGCTTGTTTTAAACCTAGATCGTGGGATTTGATTTTGTTTTTTTTTTCTTTTTGGAGCCGTGTGTATATCCATCACTTTGGCAGCTTGTTCATTTTAATTCAACCTTCTTACATACGGGTCAGGGTTTCAAAGCCCAGTATTTTTCTTCTTTGTGCATTAACGGTTGTTGGATGATGGATGAAGGGGTCGTAGAGCCCATAATGATTCCTATACACCCATCGTTTCTTTTCCAACCCGACCCATGCTTATTGTTGGGCTTTCCTTGCCCCATTGCTGTTTTTTAGCTTAATTCTTTTTTTTTAAACTTGTTTCTTATTTTTATGCCATATATAAAAAAAAACAAAACACATTATTTATTTCAAATATTTTCTTTCTCTTATTTTATTATAAAAAATATCAAGAAAAGATATTAGTGAATTTCTTTGTTTAGATTTTGTTTCTTGATCTATTATTTTGACTTTTTCATTTCATCTTGATTGTCATCTTCATTTTTCTTTATTATTTGGGCCAATGACATATAAAAAATCTTAACTTTGTTGGTTATTTCAAATCAATAAGTTTTGATTAGTATGAGGCCATATTTTTCTTTTTTGGTTGGTCAATGAAAGTCAAAAATCAAAGGATTATCGATTTCTCGATTAAATCATGATTAAGACGAGACCAATTTTGTTTCTCATTTCAATTCCATTTTTTTTTGGCCGATGATATCACAAAAATCATGACTTGGTTAATTTATTCAAAATCACTAAAGTCTTGATAAATATGAGGCCATTCTATTTTTTAGTTTGTTGGTCGATGAAAGTCAAAAATCAAAGGATTATCGATTTCTCGATTAAATCATGATTAAGACGAGACCATTTTGATTTTCACTTCATTTCGCATCTATTTATATCTTCATTTTCATTTTTGATCGATGAAGTCTTTCTATTCACGAATGTTGTTTATCGAAGCGATCAACCTTCATTATTTCAAATCTGTAGTGAGTGATCATCGAGATCTCTTTCTATACTTTGGGATCGTGATAGGTTACCTTTGATAAATTAACGAGAGTTTGTGATTTAAGACAAGGTCTTTACCTTTTCTTTTCGTGTGGCACGACTGTATCGGAGAATGATCATTAATATCATTTCTCCATCGTGTCTTAACACAAAGATTAAATTGTGTTTCCTCCTATAGTGTGGTCTTCCTCATAGACCGTGCTACGACGGTTTAGCACTACATTGGACCCGATTCATCGATCCAATAAATTAATCATTAACCACTGACTTTTCTTTCAGTCAATATATCTTGATTTATTTTGTTCATATTATCTTGATTGTATTATTGTTCATATTCATACTTGTTCATTTGACCCTCCTTCCAAAGGAAAGTTTTTTCACTTTGACTCCTAAGTCACAATCCATTCCCATTTCACCTTGGCCTCATAAGAGCCACTTTCCTCATAGTTTAGTAATAGGATAGAGTTATCGAGAACTCTATGTGATTCTCTATCACGAGAACTCACTTTCCTTTACTTAGACTTATAGAGTTATTTAGGACTCTATGTGATTCTCACTATCATGAGAACTCACTTTCTCCACCCATGACGTAGACCTAGAGAGTTATCGTGAACTCTAAAATGAGCTCAGACTCATTCCCCTTTGGAACGTTGGCCATAGTCAATGTTTCATTCCTTTCACCCCTTAGTTAGGTGAACTACGGTTGCTCTAATTCATTAGTCAGATACGTAGGCACAAGACGCGATGTCTTGGCGAGAAAACTTAGTGTACATACCCTTAGGTCTTTAACTTTAGCATTTATCTTAGCAAGCAAACATAACTTAACACAAATATTAACAAGAGGTTCCTGTAGAGTACTACAGATACTTAGGGTGCTAATACCTTCCCTTATTATAACCAACCCCCGAACCTTAGATCTCCCCCCTTTAGGTTTTTTTAACGATCTTGAACCTTTCCTTTGGATAAATCAAAGTCGGTTGTAAAAGAAATATGATGCAAGTTAATTAATAGCTTGTTATCCAATTTTCACCGCAATAGAAATGGCGACTTCACTGGGGATCTGTAATTCTTTTTTAGGGTTAAGCCCACCTTGTTTCGTTTATGTTATTTATGCTTGCTTGCTATACTTGTGCATATATATGTATATATCTGTATACCTGTTTTGTTTGGGTTCTTCTGTGTGCAGGGTGCTACTATTGAGTGGTGAGATAAGTCCTAACCCGGACTTGAGTGCACTTATGATGGGATAGTGGATATAGTCAAGGAGACTTTGAGGGAGTCGAATCCCAAAAGAGTTGACTTGAGATTTCACACTCAGTTAAGGCCCTCTCGGAGTTGGTATATGTTGAACGAGCAATCGTGAAGGCGTTGCTGTAACACCCCAAAATTTGCCTTCTTGCTTTTAGCTAACTGGCTTATGTTTCTTTGCATTTCTTGCATTAACATTTGTGTATAGCATTGGTTCTTAACATGGGATCAAGGTACTTGGTTCATCTCAGAGGAGTCTCAGGCCTCAAGGTGGTTTGAGGGGTTCATCATATCATCATAAGATCAAGAATGGCAAGAGATTTCAAGTGAATCTTTCTCTCCTAATCAGATGGTCCAAATTAGGGTTTTGGTTCCAAAAGGCTTCTTGATGGGTTTTGCTTGCTCAAATACATTCTCATGAGGTTCTATATGCTCACAAGTGCTCATGGAGGAAGGTTTGGCTAGTGGTTCATTGGGGAAGATGTTCAGTGGATCAGTTACTTGTGAAGTAAGCAAAAGTCAACAGTTCAAAAGGAAAGTCAACCATGGGTTTTCAAGGGTCCAAATCATGTTTCCCAAGTCCATATACCTTTATTTGGTAAATGAATAGCATGGATGACATCATTCTTCAAGAATCAAGAGTCTGTGCAAAAGTTGCTAAATTTGGAAAATGACCTATAATGAGAACTTTCCATTTTTGGCAGTTTTTCCACTACATTCAACTTGACTTTTCATCATCAAGGAAGCTTCAAATGAATTTTCCTCCAACATGAAAGTTGAAGATCTTTCTCTCCCATTTCCAAAAAGTACTAGTTTGTCTACATATCATTTGTGAAACTCAAGTTATGATCAAAAGACTCAAGGTTGGTTTTTAAGGTTTTCACATGGTTCATTTTTTCCACCTTTGGCATTTTGGTTCAAAATGACTTGTAATGACTTATAATGCTTCAAGTCACATTACAACATCCAAGTACACTTCATGAGGATCATTTTTGACCCTTGAACCAAGTGAAATCGTGCCATGTTTCTCACTTATTTCATAAAATGCATTTTTGCAAGATGGATCAAAACTCACAAATCAAGCATCCACAAAGCCGAAGTACAATTCATTTGTGATCAGCAGAAGAAATGTGAGTGAATCATGCTTATTTTGTGGCCTTTGCACGTGTGGATTAGTGGTGGCATCACAAAGTGCATTTTGGCATAAACCATCCAATTTCATTAACCAAGGGATTAATCAAGTTTTAATTGTGATCAGAGCTCTAATGGGATGTATATAAGCTTACTCATGCCTTCACAATTAGGTCATGCACTCATTTCTGCTCAGAATTCATTTTTCACTCCAAACTTTCTCTCATTCGAAACTCCTTTCTCCTAGGGTTTCAGTGAGATTTCTTCCCATATTTGTGATCAGCACACTCCATAGAACAAGAATCATCCATCATTTGAAGCTCTGAGCAAGGTTTTCATCAAGTTGATTTCAAGAGAGTTCAAGTTCAAAATCCTAGATCTAGCCAGATTCAAGTCTCTATTTGCATTTATTTTGCAAATAGAGCTCAAAAGAGGAAGATCTGCAGCTTTTGGAAGGAGTTCTTGGTGTAATTCGAGCTCTGCAACTTTCAGGTAAGCTTACTTTTCACCATTATAGAACTTGATTTTATTGTGTGCATAATGATCTGTGATGTGTACTGAGCATGCTGATGTATTTTGTTTTGAGTTTGGACGTGTAACATGTGTGTATTTTGAGTTTGAAAGTTTTAGATCTAAACTTATTCTGTTCGATTTGGCTTGTGTATTGGTTGTTTGTAAAAAATAATTGCATATATGAGATCCTTGTTGAATTCTGGTCAAGATAGTATGCTTATGTGTGATTTCTGGAAATTTTTTATGTTGAGGTCGCCGGAGAAGACGACTGGAGCTAGGGCTCCGGCGTCTGGTTTATTTTGCAGGTCACCGGAAGCTGGAGGTTGGGGATGAAATCTGGATCGTTGGTGGTCCAGATCTAGTGGTCCACATTCAGCCACATCATTTAAATTTCTTTCTTATTTTACTGATTGCGTGTTTACATTCCATGCTCACTATCATGTACCTTTAATCTGGACCTCTCATCATGTATGATTTTGTGATTGTTGGACTTGATCTGGAACGCATGATTGATCTGATGGTTGTTGTTGCGCCAGCGCATTAAAAATACCATGTACTGGTCACGTGTCTATATTTTAATTTCTGATGATTTGGTATGTGCGCGTGTATTGGTGTTATCGTGAACCTTTAATCCTGGCCTTCCATTTTGTTTACCTTGTGATTTTGTTGACTGCATGTGAAGCGTTTGATTGATCCAATGGTTTATGTGAGTCCAGATGGTTGACTGGGTCCATGTGTTTTTTGTTTGGTGCGCTGATGGATTGTTTGATTTGGGCTTGCTGTTCCCACCCCCCTGTTCAGCCCACTTTATATTTTTGAACGTGTTTCCCTTGTTGTTTGCACCCCTTGGCTTTTATTTTCATTTCATTTCATTTTAATTGTTGCATTTTACTTTTTAATTTTTACAAATAGTTTTAAGTATCCAAAAATTATGAAAAAATCATGAAGCATATTTAGGGTTTTATAAAATTTTAGAAAATTTTATTTTCCATTTTTTTTTTATTTTGTGCCTCTGAATTAATTGTTTAATTGATTTCTTTTTGGATTGTTTCATATATGCACACCCTGCCTTGTTGATTTTTGTTCTCATCATCTATACATGATTTGCATCTCATTCTTTTTGTATTTGTTAGAGGACATGTTGAGGTTCCTAAAAATATTTTTCTCATATTTTTAAAATCATTTCATATTGCATTTTAGTCCCTCTCCTTTGCATATTGGTTTATGTTTCTTATGTGATCTTTGCTCATTTGTTTGAGGTACTTAAACTTTGAATTTTTGTGAAATCTTTTGACATGTGATTGGCTTCTGACTTAGGTCATTTGAGTTTTAATTTCACAATTTTTGAATGTCATTTGATATATGTTTATTTATTTTTTCTTAAATGACTTATGCATGACTATATCTTGACACCTCTTTACACAAGCTGTTTTGCCATGCCTAATTGGTTGAGTTTCTTCTTGATTCTTTGTATGTGCATTTGATATGATGTTTACCCCTGGTTGAGGTCCTTTGAGACTTATGTTTAAATTTGTGGATCATGTTTGGGTATGTTTTAAGGGCTTGAACTTTGAGTTTCCATTTGTGGATTACTTTGGTGCATGTCTTGAAGGTGTTGCTTGATGTTTGGACTTGTATGACTTGAGTTTGGTTTTGATATGATATTGATGCATATGCTACTGCCCCTTGAGTTCCTTACTTGGTTTTCATTTCATTTGAGCATAGTTAAATGCATTTGGTTTGAATTGTATGATGAATATCATTACCTTTCCTTTTGTGGACTTCTTTGGATCATAATGCTTCATGATATGAATCACTTTTGAATATGTGAATTGTTGATGATAATATGATTTTGGTTCTGACTTGTTTTCATCTTCATCTTATTTTTCTCATTTCATCTTGGTATGAAGTTCATTGGTGCTTAATTGTGCATTCCATACAAGTATGCTTGCCTTTTTTCATGTTTATCTTTGCATGCTTACTTGAGATTGTTATGCATTAATCTTTGAAACATTTTGATGATTTGAATTGGACATTTATGATGTGATGTGCTTGCTGCTATTTATTGTATCTCATCTTCTCCTTCTCTTTCTCATTCTTCTCTTTCACTCTCTTCCTCCCATGAATCTCAAGACTTGTTTAAGTCTTGGATTCTCTCCCTTTAGAGCTACCTAGTCCAACTTAATTTTTGATTAAGCTTGGAGTAGGATTAGAATTAGGTTTTAGGTAGTTGTCTCTCCTAAGCCTCACTAACCATAAGTCACCCGTACATGATAACATTAGGACTCTTAGTTTCCCTTTAAAGTTTCCTTTTGTGTCTTCTCTCTTCTCATCTTAAGACTTCTTGAAAACACTTAATGAAATATAACGTATATTGCGCTCGAGCCTTAAGTGTAGGAAATGAAGAATGAGGGGTCTCCCCTCCTCTTCTAGGGTGTTTAGCATACGTCCCATTTGGGGGCGACCATGCGATTCACTCGTTCCCGCATGGTAGACTTTGGTTCAATGTAAGTTACGAACTAACTTAAAACACTTCTATCTTAAAAAACACCAAACAAATTCAAATCTTTTTATCCTTCGGGATTGTTGGGTTTCAAACTTCTTTTTTTCAGAAAAGAGCTCGTTGCTCACGTAAAAAACACTTACCCATCTGTGGTCGTACCCACGAACTACATTAGCTCTGATTCCTCTCTCTCGTCCGATTGAGGATATGTAGGCACAAGACAACGATTGTCTTGGCGTGCAACCTTCCCCCACAGTTCCCGTCCGAACTACGTTGACTATGACTTTCCCATTGCACTAAGGGAGTACGTAGGCCTAGGACAACGATAACGTCCTATCGAGTCACTTCTTTTTTTCTTTTCTTCCTCGCTTCTCCGTTCTTTCCGTTCTCGTTTCTTCTCTGGTCCAGTAGCAGTGGATCTCCAGACGACGACACCCCTTGATGCAGACAGCAAACGTGGATCCCATCGAGTACGATGGACGTGTTGGGTGCTAACACCTTCCCTTCGCGTAACCGACTCCCGTACCCGTTTCTCTTGGTTGTGAGACCATGTTCTTTCCCTTCCCTCAGGTTTATGCAGTGTTTCCTTTCCCTCTCTCGGGATAAATACACATTGCTGGCGACTCTGTGTTTTTCCGCGCCACTCTCGCGTTTGTATCGTCGGATGCGAATCTTTCGGGAGCGACAGCTAGCGACTCTGTTGGGGACTCTGGTTGACCTCTTGCTGGTCCATCCCCTTTAGCGAGTCTATCATAGCGCTTGTCTGTTTGTATTTCATTGGGTGTTTATTATGGTACTTTATTTTGCTGTATATTACTGTATTGCTGTTTTATTTGTTTTACTATATTTACAGCTTTTATTGCATTGCATTTCATTTTATTACTGTCATACTGGATATTGCTGTACTGTTCTGCTGCTAGATTTTCTATTTGTAGGGTGGGTTGGATTCACGAGAGAAAAGCCCAATACCCAGGCTTGAGCATACACCTATGATTAGCGTGGGAAGTAGTGTGACTTGTTTGGCATTTGACCAAACTTAGTAAACATGAAAACTCCACATCCAGACGAGGTTTCCTTGGTAATGTTCTATCCTGCTCATTTGGGGCAGATGATGGAATATAACCTGGAAAACTGTCGACTCTGGCGACCGTCTCCCGAGGACTCAGCAACGCCTCTCCTCCTGAGATGTGACAGTGGCAGACCACGTTCTGTGGTAAACCCATTGCACATTCTCGATCCGAGGACCCAATGCTGGGAACTTAATATAGGTTGACCTTATTTTTTAGGGGAATCAGTTGAGGCCTCCTCGATTGATGATGATGCCAAACCAGAAATGGTGAACGTATCATTATTTCTCGACCTGAGAGCCCGTGATATTGAGGATCCTTGGCTTTCTAGAACCTACATGTGAGAAGGGATGGGTGTTTGCAGGTTTGCAGGTAACTGAAACCTTCAACCTACCTGGTTTTCTAGATTTCTCATCAGTGTACTGTTATTAT
The DNA here is from genome assembly GCA_022829125.1 of Lathyrus tuberosus. Lineage (NCBI taxonomy): Eukaryota > Viridiplantae > Streptophyta > Magnoliopsida > Fabales > Fabaceae > Lathyrus > Lathyrus tuberosus. The sequence continues at coordinate 2,104,918 of JALAZF010000535.1, forward strand.
CCTGATATTCTGGCAGTTTGATTGGGCCGTTATTCTGGATTTCTGGGTTTCTGGTATTTAGGGTTTTATTCAGTCAGTAGAACAACAGCAGTTTTGAGCATCATGAATACCTTGATCCCATGTTTGCATTTCACATCATCATTTTGCATTCTAACATGTTTGTTCATTTGTAGGGTTGCATCCTAACTTTGATTCCGGTTGTCTGAAGACTGTCCATGATGAGTATTAGCACTGGAGAGAGAAAGAATATCATCCTGTACAAGTTCCCGGAGCTTCATTTAGATGTTGTGCACAAGATCTCGGCTATGGCAAAACCTGGGGTATTGGCAGATTTTAGAAGAGAATATGGGAGGATTCTGAGTTTCGCCCGGAATGTTACCAACTATGAGTTCAGGGCCCTACACACTCTGGCACAGTTCTATGACCCCCACCTTCGGTGTTTTCTGTTTGCAGATTATCTTTTGGCTCCGACGTTGGAAGAGTATGCTCTCATTTTGGATGTTTCAGTCAAAGAAGAAGCTCCCTTCTATCCTTCTAAGGAATTTCCTGATCTGGAAAGGGTTGCTGCTGCTTTACGTTTAGATCAGTCTTTGTTGAAGAGAAATATTGCTAGTAAAAGAGGTTATCAAGGCTTTCACACGAAGTTTTTGATCGAGCAGGCTGCTACTTGTGCTAAGGCTAAGTGTTGGCCGGTGTTCAATGCCATCTTGGCTATGTGTGTTTATGGAACGACGTTATTCCCTAATGTGAAGGATTTTGTAGACGTGCACGCCGTCCGGATATTCACCACGAAGAATCTGGTACCTACCTTGCTTGGGGATCTGTATTATTCAATGCACTATAAGAATGAGAAGAGGAGAGGCGGACCTCTTTACTTTTGTGCTCCAATTTTCTATAAGTGGTTTGCTGATCGCCTTCCCAAATCTGGGGCATTCGAAGACACTAAAGAAACTTTGGATTGGTCAAAGAGATTAATGGGATTAAGGGCTGACAACTTAGTTTGGATCAATCGTGATTTGCTGGGCCAAGAGATCCTAATTAGTTGCGGAGGTTACCCAAACGTACCTTTAATAGGAAGAAAGGGGGGAATTAATTACAACCCCATTCTTGCTATTAGGCAATTTGGGTATGCTTTGAAAGAGCCACCAAAGGGCCAAGATGTTCGAGAGTCTCTATTTGTGAGTGAAGAAGCCAATCTGGAGGTGTTAAAAGAAGCTGCAAATGCTTGGAGAGATCACCATAAGAAAGGAAAGACTTCTTTTGGAAAGTGTAACAACAGAGCCTTCCCTGCGTACGAAGACTGGATTCAGAGGAGAGTAGAAAGTGTACTTTTACCGTTCTGCAGAGAACCTCCATCTTACCCCTTGCTGATTGAATCTCCGACCACGATTGAGATAGAGAAGTATAACACACTGTGGGCTAAAAAGGAGAAACTTCGAGAGGAGAACGGTGAGTTGCAAAAGGAGATTTACCACTTATAACATGAGCGAGGTGAAGCTGTTCATATTGCCAAGTTGAAGACGGAGCTTCTCGCTAAGAAAGAAAAGGAGCTAGCTGAAGAGGTCGCAGCTAAGCAAAAGGTAGGGCAAGCTCTAAGAGGTGTTAGTAAGATTCTCAAATCCAAGAAGGAAGACCTATCCAAGGCTTGGTCGAAGATTCACAAGTTCAATGCTTACCGAGATACTGCAATCACAGCCAACAAGCAGAAGGAGAGTCTAAAGTTGAAGCTCGGGAAGAAAGACGAGGAGATCTTGTCAGGGACGTTCCAAAGACACCCAGTCGTGGAACGACTCAATGAAGCCATAGCTACCATAGAAGAGCTGAAGATACAAGCGGAGGTGAAGAGGTCTAAGTGGGAAAAGCTCTAGCTCAGGTAGTGGTCCTCAAAGGGTGCAAGATCATGATGATTGAAGAGAACTCTACTCTGTAGTTTGTAGTTTGTTCTTTCTTTGTATTTTGGGTCACCACCAGAATTGTTGGCTGGGACCTTTGCTTATTTTATTTCAGGCTCTTTATGGTACCTTGGGTTGTAATTTCTGACAGTGATTTTCTCTGATTTATATATGAGCAGCAGTTTCATCCTATCTTATCTTTAAACTGGAATCAAGGGGTGGATCGCCCTGCGAATATACAAACATGTTTGCATTTGCATTTGCATAATCATAATCATTTTTGCATAGCAGGTTATCTAAGATTCTCTGGTTTTCTTATGCTCTCTCTTTTTGACAGTCAGGATTGATCAACCAGATCATCGGTATTCTACCAGGCTTAATCAAAGTAGAGTGATGGACAAAGTTCAGGCAGACATGGCAGCTATGCAAGCTCGCATCGATCAATTTATGGAGATGATGCAAGGTGTGGTGCAGATTCAGAATGAATTCAGAACTCTAGTTCAGCCTTTGGTGTCGCAGGTTGATGAAAATGGTATCTTACACGGTGGCCTTCTTAATCGTGTTGTTCCTCCGGGCGGAGGTGGTGCTGGTATCAACATTCCTATCCCTGGTGCTGGTGGACAGGGTGGGATTCCTTTAATGGTGGGAGAAGGAAGTACTGTTCGAGCTATCCATGGCCATCGTTTTGATGATCAACAGGATGATGTTTTTTCAGTCAGAAGCTTGGACGCTGGCCTACCTGTGGTCAGTGATGAGAGGATCCGTTTAATCGAGGCGCAACTAAAAGGGGTTGTGAAGCAGGATGATCTGGGAATAGATCTGGACGACCTAGGGTTGGTCCCTGATATTGTCATTCCACACAAGATTAAGATTCCTACACTGGAGAAGTATAATGGTTCTACCTGCCCGAGAACTCATGTAAAGGCTTATACCAGGAAGATGGCTGCTCATGCCAAAGATGAAAAACTAATGATGTATTTTTTCCAAGACAGCCTGTCTGGCGCGTCTTTGGAATGGTATATGGCGCTGGAGAGTAGAGATGTCCGTACTTGGAGAGAGCTAGCTGCAACCTTTATTAAGCATTACCAATACAACATAGACATGGCTCCCAACAGATATCAGCTGTTGAGTATGTCCTAGAAAAGTGATGAAAGTTTCAAAGAATACGCGCAAAGGTGGCGTGAATTGGCAGCTAGGGTACAACCACCAATGCTGGAAAAAGAGATGTTGGATATGTTTATGGACACACTGCCTAAGCACTATTATGAGAAGCTATTGCCTTGTTCTCTAGGCAAGTTTGCGGATGTGATTGCTATCGGACTGAAGGTAGAGGTTGGAATTAAGGCTGGAAAAGTTTCTAGTGGTGACGGATCGTCCCCCGGGCATGGAAAGAAGCCATTTGATAGTTATAAGAAGAAAGGAGAGGCCAACGCTGTATCATCTCACAAGGGAAAAGGGAAACAGCGTCAGAGCAATAATCAACAAGTAGCATCGGTAACTATCCCAACAACATTACCTCCACCACAGCAACAAAGGAATAATGCTAATCAGAACAGGCAGCAGGGCCAGTATCAGAGCAGACAAAGGAATACAGAGAGGCATTTTGATCAACCACCAATGTCATATGCACAGTTATTGCAACATTTGCTGCAGTTGCGTCTAGTTGAGCTCCTTACCCTGGCTCCACCAACAGGGGAACTCCCACGAGGCTACAATGCTAACGCACACTGCGATTTTCACTCTGGTGCTCCGGGGCACACTGTGGAGAAGTGTGGGGCGTTTCATCACAAGGTGCAAGACCTTGTAGACTCCAAGGCTATTAATTTCTCGAATGTTAGGCCCAATGTTATTCAAAACCCAATGCCTGACCACAATGGGCCGAGGGTGAATGCGATAATTGAGGAATGCGAAGCTTTGAATTTGATCATGGATGTTGAGGAGCTGAAGACTCCGCTGACTGTGGTTAAAAATAGGTTATTGAAGGGTGGCGTCTATCCGGGTTGTGATGAGAACTGCTCAGATTGTTTGACGAAGGTTAATGGTTGTGACTCGTTGAAGATGGGTATTCAGAATCTAATTAATGAGGGTTGCTTACAGTTTGATAGAGGTAATCAGCAAGAAGAGGTTGTTAGTGAGAAGGTTGCTACTATCACCATTCCTTTCAAAACAATTACTATTTCTGGTCCGACAAGGCCACCTCCAGTTATTATCACAAGGGCTGGACCCATTCCGTATAAAAGCACTAAGGCTATTCCCTGGAATTACGGCGCAGAGGTGTTTGTCAATGGACAAAAGCAGGAATTATTGACTACTTCACCAGTGAGTTCTAGTCCTGAGGTTAAGGTTGAAGCTGATGCTATAATGAGAAGTGGTAGAGTGCTTACTCCTGTTAATGATCAACCCAGTACTTCTAGGCAAGATAGGGGAAAACAGGCAATGGACGGTTCTGTTCAGCCTCCAGTGGTTATTGATTCTACAGTAAAGCCGGTTGATGATGCTTTTTTTGAAAATGTAGAGGAGTTTATGAGACTCATCCGGAAAAGTGATTACAAGATCGTGGACCAGTTACATCAGACCCCGTCCAAGATCTCTATTCTGTCCTTGTTGTTATGCTCTGAAGCTCATAGGAATGCTCTTTTGAAAGTTTTGAATGTGGCCTATGTTCCTCAAGAGATTTCTATTAACCAGCTGGAAGGGGTTGTAGCGCACGTGAATGCAGGTAATGGCTTAGGCTTTACAGATCTTGATTTGACTCCCGCAGGGAGGAATCATAACAATGCCCTGCATATTTCGATTGAGTGTCGTGGTTCACTGATGTCACATGTGTTAGTTGATACTGGATCATCGTTGAATGTATTGCCAAAGAAAGCATTAATGAAGTTGGATACCAGGGGACTTATTTGTACACCAAGCGACTTGGTGGTGCGAGCTTTTGATGGCTCGAAGAGATCTGTCTTTGGTGAGATTGTGCTTCCAATCAAGATTGGGCCAGAAATCTTTGATGCAACATTTTATATAATGGATATTCAGCCATCATACAGCTGTTTGTTGGGTCGTCCTTGGATCCATGGTGCAGGCGCTGTAACCTCCACTTTACATCAAAAGCTAAAATACATGGTTGATGGTCACGTAGTGAAGGTGTGCGGAGAAGAAGACATAATGATTAGTCAGTTGTCAACTTTTAAATACATGGAAGTGGATGGTAAAATCCATGAGACATTGTGTCAGGGGTTTGAGAAGGTGAAGGTTTCTGAAGAGGTTGTCCAGTCTGAAGCTACAGAACAGCCTGCAGTGGTAGATCAACCTGAGGTTTCTATGTCTTCGTTTAAAGACGCCAAAGCCGTGGTTGAAGCTGGTGGCTCACAGAGGTGGGGCCAAGTGGTTGAATTTCAGGAGAAGAGGGATACCTATGGATTAGGGTACAAACCACCTAGGCGTCAGGAAGAGCCTCCGAAGTTCTATGGCCCAGTCCGTTTCACCAGTGCCGGTGTTTTCTTCGACAGAGTTAATGCCATTGAGGAAGAAGGAGACAGTGATTGTGACATGGATAGCTGGATCCGCCCTTGCGTCCCAGGAGAAAGTCTGTGCAACTGGTCTCCTGAAAAAGTCATTCAAGTGACTAGTTTCGAGTAATTGCTTTGTTTTCCTATTATGTCAATCCTGCGTTCTGCCCAAGACGTAGTGATTTTATTCGTAGGGCTTTTAACTGTTGCATGTTTTGCTTTATCATCAATAAAGGACTTTTCACACTCAAATTTTTTTTGATCTTTGTCTTTCTGTTTTTATTTTTGTGCATTAAAAAACCCACATCAAAATGGCAATGTGTTTCGTGTTGTTGCATACATAATAAAACATACCTCATCAATCATGCAGGTCTTTTTGTTCAGATGACACCGATCATGACTCAGCTATAGCTCGGTATGACTTTGACAATCCAATCTATCAGGCTGAAGAAGAGACTGACGAAGATTGTGAACTGCCCGAAGAGTTGGCCAGATTGTTGAAGCAAGAGGAGAGAGTCATCCTGCCTCATCAGGAGGAAATTGAGATCGTGAATCTGGGAACCGAGGATGCCAGAAAGGAAGTAAGGATAGGGGCTGCATTGGAAGACAGTGTCAAGGGAAGATTGATTGAAATGCTCCGTGAGTATATGGACATCTTCGTCTGGTCTTACCAAGACATGTCTGGGCTCGATACTGATATTGTTGTACACCGGCTACCACTTAAAGAAGGTTGTGCTCCGGTCAAGCAAAAGTTTAGAAGAACTAAGCCGGAGATGTCTGTCAAAATTAAGGAAGAGGTTCAGAAACAGCTAGATGCCGGTTTTCTTGCCGTAACGAATTATCCTCCATGGGTTGCTAACATCGTGCCTGTATCTAAGAAGGATGAGAAGGTCAGGATGTGTGTTGATTACAGGGATTTGAACAGAGCAAGCCCAAAGGATGATTTCCCGCTCCCTCACATTGACGTGTTAGTTGACAATACTGCTCAGTATTCTGTGTTTTCCTTCATGGATGGCTTCTCTGGGTATAACCAAATCAAGATGGCCCCAGAGGACATGGAGAAGACAACATTCATAACACCGTGGGGAACTTTCTGATATAAAGTGATGCCCTTTGGATTAAAAAATGCAGGGGCAACCTATCAGCGGGCGATGGTGACTCTCTTTCATGATATGATTCACAAAGAGATTGAGGTCTATGTTGATGACATGATTGCGAAGTCACAGACGGAAGAAGAGCATTTAGTAAATCTTCAGAAGTTATTTGAAAGGTTAAGAAAATTCAGACTGAGGTTGAATCCAAACAAATGCACCTTCGGGGTGAGATCAGGAAAATTGCTGGGGTTCATTGTTAGTGAAAAGGGTATCGAGGTTGATCCTGCAAAGGTAAAAGCCATACAAGAAATGCCTGTGCCGAAAACAGAAAAAGAGGTTCGTGGTTTCTTGGGGAGATTAAACTACATTGCTAGGTTCATCTCGCACCTCACAGCCACGTGTGAACCAATCTTCAAGTTGCTAAGAAAAGATCAATCGGTCAGGTGGAATGAAAATTGTCAAAAGGCGTTTGAAAAGATTAAAGAATATTTGCAGGAACCTCCGGTCCTTATGCCGCCAATGCCAGGAAGGTCTTTGATTATGTATCTCACGGTTCTTGATAATTCAATGGGTTGTGTGCTCGGTCAACAAGACGAATCAGGTAGAAAGGAGCACGCCATCTACTACTTGAGTAAAAAGTTTGCTGATTGTGAGTCAAGGTACTCGATGCTGGAGAAAACATGTTGTGCACTCGCTTGGGCCGCTAAGCGTTTGAGGCAGTATATGTTAAACCACACAACCCTATTGATTTCAAAGATGGATCCGATCAAGTATGTGTTTGAGAAGCAAGCACTTTCTGGTAGAATAGCCCGTTGGCAGATGGTTCTGACAGAATACGACATTCAGTATGTTTCCCAAAAGGCCATTAAGGGAAGTGTTTTGTCAGAATATCTTGCCGAACAGCCAATTGAGGATTATCAACCGATGAAGTTTGAATTTCTGGATGAGCATATCATGTATCTGAAGATGAAGGATTGTGAAGAACCTTTGCCTGATGAAGGACCTGAGATTGGATCTCAGTGGAAGATGGTCTTTGATGGAGCTGTTAATTCATATGGTAACGGAATCGGGGCAATTATTACGACTCCACAGGGTTCTCATATACCCTTCACTGCCCGATTGGCGTTCATATGCACCAACAATGAGGCAGAGTATGAAGCATGCATCATGGGGTTAGAAGAAGCGATTGATTTGAGAATCAAGAACCTCGATGTTCATGGTGATTCTGCGTTGGTGGTTAATCAGATTACAGGTGAATGGGAGACTCGTCAAGCGAATCTTGTTCCGTATAACAACTATGCCAGAAGGTTGTTACCTTTCTTTGATAGAGTGGACTTCCATCACATTCCCAGGGTAGAGAATCAGATGGCTGATGCATTGGCAACGTTGTCATCAATGTATCAAGTGAATCGTTGGAATGAAACTCCTTCAATCAGAATCATGCGTTTGGACAGGCCTGCTTTTGTATTTGTAGTTGAAGGGGTATCAGATGGCAAGCCTTGGTATCATGACATCAAAGTCTTTTTGAAGAGTCAGGAATACCCAACTGGGGCATCTTCCAAGGATAAAGAGACATTGAGGAGGTTATCAGGAAACTTCTTTTTGAACAAGGACGATGTGTTATACAAGAGAAACTTTGACATGGTCTTGCTACGTTGTGTTGATGAACACGAGGCAGGCCTGTTAATGGAAGAGGTTCACGAAGGTTCCTTCGGTACTCATGCCAATGGGCATGCTATGGCAAGAAAATTGTTAAGAGCGGGGTATTATTGGATGACTATGGAGTCTGATTGTTTTAAATACGCCCGGAAATGTCATAAATTCCAGATTTATGCTGACAAGGTGCACGTATCGCCCACTCCTCTGAATGTTTTGTCGTCACCTTGGCCTTTTGCCATGTGGGGCATTGACATGATTGGGAAGATCGAGCCGACTGCTTCGAATGGACATCATTTTATCCTGGTGGCTATTGATTATTTCACAAAGTGGGTGGAAGCAGCATCGTATGCCAACGTCACCAGGCAAGTGGTAGCCCGGTTTATTAAGAAGGACATCATCTGCCGGTATGGAGTCCCGGAGAGAATCATTACTGACAATGGTTCGAACTTGAACAATAAGATGATGAAGGAGCTATGCCAGAGCTTTAAGATTGAGCATCACAATTCTTCTCCCTATCGCCCGAAGATGAATGGGGCTGTTGAAGCGGCTAATAAGAACATTAAGATGATTGTGCAGAAGATGGTAGTGACGTACAAAGACTGGCATGAGATGTTGCCTTACGCTTTGCACAAATATCGTACTTCGGTATGCACATCAACTGGGGCAACTCCTTTCTCACTGGTGTATGGTATGGAAGCAGTTCTGGCATTAGAAGTTGAGATTCCTTCTTTGAGAATTCTGACAGACGTGAAGCTTGATGAAGCTGAGTGGGTGCGTTCCCGGATGAATAAACTGAACCTCATTGAAGAGAAGAGATTGAAAGCCATTGCGCATGGCCGGTTGTATCAGAGCAGGATGAAAAAAGCATTTGATCAGAAAGTGCGTCCTCGGTGTTTTCAAACTGGTGAATTAGTTCTGAAAAGGATCACTCCTCCTCAAACAGATCACAGGGGCAAGTGGACTCCGAATTACGAAGGGCCATATGTAGTAAGACATGTCTTCTCTAGTGGAGCCTTATTACTCTCAACTATGGATGGCGAAGATTTTACGTCCCCTGTGAACACGGATGTAGTCAAAAAATACTTTGCATAAAAGAGACCCGATGAACATAAAAAGAAGGTTCAGGAAAAAATGGGGCATCTTGGGGAACCATAAAAAGAAAAGGTTCGGGAAAAAATTAGGGATAAAAGAAAAAAAAAATTAAACCTGCAAGGTTGAAAACCTAAAAAGGCAACTTTGGCAAAAATGGGTATCCTAGTGGATTGAAAACCCGAAAAGGGCGATCCAGGCAAAAGTTAGGGATTTAAAAGCAAAGACTACGATCCGCGTTCGATCTGTGATCACTATTCACACTTGGAAAATTCGAAGGAAAGGAATCAGTCCAGTCAGTCATCTTCAAAGGCCAAAGTATCTACGGATAAACAAGTCATATGGGTTATAGCTGAGTCGAGTCATGGTGGATGTCTGTTCCCCACATTGCCGACATGTGTATTTTCTTTTACTTTTTGCGCAATTACCTCTTTTCAGGAATTTCTTCCAAATGTAAATGTCTATTTATAGGCTGATCATTCAATAAAGTTTGCATTTCAATCAAAGAGCTTTTGTTTTTGTTTTACCTGTTTTGTTTGTGAAAATGTCCGATATTTTTGATAAACATTACATGCTAAATGTTGAGCTTTGTGAAACAAGTTGGAAAACAGTGGCAATTGCTTAGGCGACAGTCACTATGATGATAATCAAAGTAATCATTTTTGCACGTAGACCTTTCTGTTGGTTTTGCAGGAGGACAGGTGTACCTCCCCGGTAGAGCTCTTCCCAACTTTGAAGTCTGATCGTCCTCAGTAGTTTATTACTCTTCCCCATCAGAGTATCGAGGGTCGTCTTCCTCAACAGAGTATAAAGAGGTAATTCCCCGAGCGGAGTCGTTGAGGATCGTCCCCCTCAGTAGGATATAAGAGGTTTTCCCCCAGCCAGAGCTGTGATTTGGCTCACCTTTCTTCAGCAGGTGGTGTTTCCCCACAGAGTATGGGGCAGTCGTTTTTCCCCAGCTAGTCAGGAAACATGTGTTCATCCCCTAGCAGAGTGGATGTTGACAACTACTATTTCCAAGCAGATGTGTTGATGATGATCAGTACTCTTCAGCAGGATAAAGATGCTTGTATCCCCAAGCAGAGTCTGGTGGTTATTGGTATCCCCAGCAGGTCTTAAGTCCAATCGTTTTTGGCAGGCGTCAAAGCCAAGTTCTGAAGTATTTGGTGATCCCCAGCGGAGGAGTTTCCATCTTTGGTATTCAGCTCCCTCCCCAGCTGAGTGAGTATTCTCTCGGAGTTTCGTCCATCTCCATCAGAGTTGTTGATCTTGATATTCCCCAACAGAGTGGGTATTCTATCGGAGTTTCGTCCATCTCCAGCAGAATTGGTGATTGTGATCTTCCCTAGTAGGGTGAAGTTTTCCTCAGCATTGTTCTTTGGTTTGATGACAATGTAGTTTGTCATCCTCAGTAGAGTTGCTTCTGTTCTCAGCGTTTATTTCACTGAGACGGCCTTTTTGTATTGCATAAGCATTTTTCGCATAGCATCCTCCTAAATGCGTAGCATTCCCACTTCGTGTGGAGCATTACGACAAAATTCAAACATATGCATCTGAAGCATAAGCCAGGTTTGGATTTTCCTTCGTCAGGAAAACCGGATTTCAGGAGTTATCATTCGACTTTACTCCACAAGTGTTGGGTTTAGTCATTCAAAGCAATATTTGACATTCCCTTGCAGAGTTGTTTGCCAGGATCGTTAATCCGTGATTTCATTTTTACCCCTTCGTCCAGGTTGTCCTTTGGTTTATCCCCTCAAGATTTTTACCGACAGACACTCGTCTGTGTTTCCTTCGGCACCCGTCCGTGTTTGAACCTTTTGTTTCAATACCCGTCTGTATTGACCTTTTGATGACACTTGTCCGTGTTTCCTTCGCCACCCGTCCGTGTTTGAACCTTTGATTTCAATACCCGTCTGTATTGACCTTTTGATGACACTCGTCCGTGTTGCCTTCCATTCCCCAGCGAGATTAATCCCCGATAAAGTTTGCTTTACACTCGTCCGTGTACCTTTTCGATACCCGTCCGTATTGAACCTCTTTACACCCGTCTGTGTACCTTTCCGATACCCGTCCGTATTGAGCCTTTTTACACCCGTCCGTGTATTTTTTCGATACCCGTCCGTATTGAACCTCTTTACACCCGTCCGTGTATCTTTTTTCGATACACGTCCATATTGAATCCCTTTTACACCCGTCCGTGTATCTTTTCAATACCCGTCCGTATTAAGCCTTTTTACACCCGTCTGTGTACCTTTCCGATACCCGTCCGTATTGAAACTTTTTACACCCGTCCGTGTACCTTTTCGATATCCGTCCATATTGAAACTCTTTACACCCGTCCGTGTATCTTTTCGATACCCGTCCGTATCTGATATCTTTGATTCCTTGACACCCGTCCGTGTTTATCCCCAGCATAGTTAACACTCGTTTGTGTTTATTTCATGATATTTCAATACATTGTTTGTATTGGTTTCCAACACTCGTACGTGTTGTGACGGTGCAGCATTTATTGCTTGTTCCCCAGTGGAGTCGTCCCTCCTTTGAAGATTGCAAATTTCAGGTTTCTTTTGGTATTCAATCTCCGTGAATATTTTGAACGCATGACAGCCGTTGCTATCATACCTTCAGGATCAAGTTGATTGAATAGGGGCAGCTGTAACACCCCAAAATTTGCCTTCTTGCTTTTAGCTAACTGGCTTATGTTTCTTTGCATTTCTTGCAATAGCATTTGTGCATAGCATTGGTTCTTAACATAGGATCAAGGTACTTGGTTCATCTCAGAGGAGTCTCAGGCCTCAAGGTGGTTTGAGGGGTTCATCATATCATCATAAGATCAAGAATGGCAAGAGATTTTAAGTGAATCTTTCTCTCCTAATCAGATGGTCCAAATTAGGGTTTTGGTTCCAAAAGGCTTCTTGATAGGTTTTGCTTGCTCAAATACATTCTCATGAGGTTATATATGCTCACAAGTGCTCATGGAGGAAGGTTTGGCTAGTGGTTCATTATGGAAGATGTTCAGTGGATCAGTTACTTGTGAAGTAAGCAAAAGTCAACTGTTCAAAAGGAAAGTCAACCATGGGTTTTCAAGGGTTCAAATCATGTTTCCCAAGTCCATATACCTTTATTTGGTCAAGGAATAACATGGATGACATCATTCTTCAAGAATCAAGAGTTTGTGCAAAAGTTGCTAAAGTTGGAAAATGACCTATAATGAGAACTTTCCATTTTTGGCAGTTTTTCCATTACATTCAACTTGACTTTTCATCATCAAGGAAGCTTCAAATGAATTTTCCTCCAACGTGAAAGTTGAAGATCTTTCTCTCCCATTTCCAAAAAGTACTAGTTTGTCTCCATATCATTTGTGAAACTCAATTTATGATCAAAAGACTCAAGGTTGGTTTTTAAGATTTTCACATGGTTCATTTTTTCCACCTTTGGCATTTTGGTTCAAAATGACTTGTAATGACTTCTAATGCTTCAAGTCACATTACAACATCCAAGTACACTTCATGAGGATCATTTTTTACCCTTGAACCAAGTGAAATCGTGCCATGTTACTCACTTATTTCATAAAATGCATTTTTGCAAGATGGATCAAAACTCACAAACCAAGCATCCACAAAGCCCAAGTACAATTCATGTGTGATCAGTAGAAGAAATGTCAGTGAATCATGCTTATTTTGTGGCCTTTGCACGTGTGGATTAGTGGTGGCATCACAAAGTGCATTTTGGCATAAACCATCCAATTTCATTAACCAAGGGATTAATCAAGTTTTAATTGTAATCAGAGCTCTAATGGGATGTATATAAGCTTACTCATGCCTTCACAATTAGGTCATGCACTCATTTCTGCTCAGAATTTATTTTTCACTCCAAACTTTCTCTCCTTCGAAACTCCTTTCTCCCAGGGTTTCAGTGAGATTTCTTCCCATATTTGTGATCAGCACACTTCATAGAACAAGAATCATCCATCAGTTGAAGCTCTGAGCAAGGTTTTCATCAAGTTGATTTCAAGAGAGTTCAAGTTCAAAATCCTAGATCTAGCCAGATTCAAGTCTCTATTTGCATTTATTTTGCAAATAGAGCTCAAAAGAGGAAGATCTGCAGCTTTTGGAAGGAGTTCTTGGTGTAATTCGAGCTCTGCAACTTTTAGGTCAGCTTACTTTTCACCATTATAGAACTTGATTTTATTGTGCGCATAATGATCTGTGATGTGTACTGAGCATGCTGATGTATTTTGTTTTGAGTTTGGACGTGTAACATGTGTGTATTTTGAGTTTGAAAGTTTTGGATCTAAACTTATTCTGTTCGATTTGGCTTGTGTGTTGGTTGTTTATAAAAAATAATTGCATATATGAGATCCTTGTTGAATTCTGGTCAAGATAGTATGCTCATGTGTGATTTCTGGAAATTTTTTATGTTGAGGTCGCCGGAGAAAACGACCGGAGCTAGGGCTCCAGCGTCTGGTTTATTTTGCAGGTCACCGGAAGCTGGAGGTTGGGGATGAAATCTGGACCGTTGGTGGTCCAGATCTGGTGGTCCACATTCAGCCACATCATTTAAATTTCTTTCTTATTTTACTGATTGCGTGTTTACATTCCATGCTCACTATCATGTACCTTTAATCTGGACCTCTCATCATGTATGATTTTGTGATTGTTGGACTTGATCTGGAACGCATGATTGATCTGATGGTTGTTGTTGCGCCAGCGCATTAAAAATACCATGTGCTGCTCACGTGTCTATATTTTAATTTCTGATAATTTGGTATGTGCGTGTGTATTGGTGTTATCGTGAACCTTTAATCCTGGCCTTCCATTTTGTTTACCTTGTGATTTTGTTGACTGCATGTGAAGCGTTTGATTGATCCAATGGTTTATGTGAGTCTAGATGGTTGACTGGGTCCATGTGTTTTTTGTTTGGTGCGCTGATGGATTGTTTGATTTGGGCTTGCTCTTCCCACCCCCCTGTTCAGTCCACTTTATATTTTTGAACGTGTTTCCCTTGCTGTTTGCACCCCCTGGCTTTTATTTTCATTTCATTTTATTTTAATTGTAGCATTTTTCTTTTTAATTTTTAAAAATAGTTTTAAGCACCAAAAATTATGAAAAAAATCATGAAGCATATATAGGGTTTTATAAAATTTTGGAAAATTTTATTTTCCATTTTTATTTTAGTTTGTGCCTCTGAATTAATTGTTTAATTGATTTCTTTTTTGATTGTTTCATATATGCACACCCTGCTTTGTTGATTTTTGTTCTCATCATCTATATATGATTTGCATCTCATTCTTTTTGAATTTGTTAGAGGACATGTTGAGGTTCCTAAAAATAGTTTTCTAATATTTTTAAAATCATTTCATATTGCATTTTAGTCCCTCTCCTTTGTATATTGGTTTATGTTTCTTATGTGATCTTTGATCATTTGTTTGAGGTACTTAAACTTTGAATTTTTGTGAGATCTTTTGACATGTGATTGGCTTCTGACTTAGGTCATTTGAGTTTTAATTTCACAATTTTTGAAAGTCATTTGATATATGTTTGTTTATTTGTGCTTAAATGACTTATGCATGACTATATCTTGACACCTCTTTACACAAGTTGTTTTGCCATGCCTAATTGGCTGAGTTTCTTCTTGATTCTTTGTATGTGCATTTGATATGATGTTTACCCCTGGTTGAGGTCCTTTGAGACTTATTTTGCAATTTGTGGATCATGTTTGGGTATGTTTTAAGGGCTTGAACTTTGAGTTTCCATTTGTGGATTACTTTGGTGCATGTCTTGAAGGTGTTGCTTGATGTTTGGACTTGTATGACTTGAGTTTGGTTTTGATATGATATTGATGCATATGCTACTACCCCTTGAGTTCCTTACTTGGTTTTCATTTCATTTGAGCATAGTTAAATGCATTTGGTTTGA
The DNA here is from genome assembly GCA_022829125.1 of Lathyrus tuberosus. Taxonomy (NCBI): domain Eukaryota; kingdom Viridiplantae; phylum Streptophyta; class Magnoliopsida; order Fabales; family Fabaceae; genus Lathyrus; species Lathyrus tuberosus. Next base: position 2,120,073 of record JALAZF010000535.1, read on the forward strand.
ATTGTATGATGAATATCATTACCTTTCCTTTTGTGAACTTCTTTGGATCATAATGCTTCATGATATGAATCACTTTTGAATATGTGAATTGTTGATGATAATATGATTTTGGTTCTGACTTGTTTTCATCTTCATCTTATTTTTCTCATTTCATCTTGGTATGAAGTTCATTGGTGCTTAATTGTGCATTCCATACAAGTATGCTTGCCTTTTTTCATGTTTATCTTTGCATGCTTACTTGAGATTGTTTTGCATTGATCTTTGAAACATTTTGATGATTTGAGTTGGACATTTTTGATGTGATGTGCGTGCTGCCATTTATTGTATCTCATCTTCTCCTTCTCTTTCTCATTCTTCTCTTTCACTCTCTTCCTCCCATGAATTTCAAGACTTGTTTAAGTCTTGGATTCTCTCCCTTTAGAGCTACCTAGTCCAACTTAATTTTTGATTAAGCTTGAAGTAGGATTAGAATTAGGTTTTAGGTAGTTGTCTCTCCTAAGCCTCACTAACCATAGGTCATCCGTACATGATAACATTAGGACTCTTAGTTTCCCTTTAGAGTTTCCTTTTGTGTCTTCTCTCTTCTCATCTCAAAACTTCTTGAAAACACTTAATGAAATATAACGTATATTGCGCTCGAGCCTTAAGTGTAGGAAATGAAGAACGAGAGGTCTCCCCTCCTCTTCTAGGGTGTTTAGCATACGTCCCATTTGGGGGCGACCATGCGATTCACTCGTTCCCGAATGGTAGACTTTGGTTCAATGTAAGTTACTAACTAACTTAAAACACTTCTATCTTAAAAAACACCAAAAAAATTCAAATATTTTTATCCTTCGGGATTGTTGGGTTTCAAACTTCTTTTTTTCAGAAAAGAGCTCGTCGCTCACGTAAAAAACACTTACCCATCAGTGGTCGTACCCACGAACTACATTAGCTCTGATTCCTCTCTCTCGTCCGATTGAGGATATGTAGGCACAAGACAACAATTGTCTTGGCGAGCAACCTTCCCCCACAATTCCCGTCCAAACTACGTTGACTCTGACTTTCCCATTGCACTAAGGGAGTACGTAGGCCTAGGACAACGATAACGTCCTATCGAGTCACTTATTTTTTTCTTTTCTTCTTCGTTTCTCCGTTCTTTCCGTTCTCGTTTCTTCTCCGGTCCAATAGCAGTGGAGCTCCAGACGACGACACCCCTTGATGCAGACAGCAAGCGTGGATCCCATCGAGTACGATGGACGTGTTGGGTGCTAACACCTTTCCTTCGCGTAACCGACTCCCGTACCCGTTTCTCTTGGTCGTGAGACCATGTTCTTTCCCTTCCCTCAGGTTTATGCAGTGTTTCCTTTCCCTCTTTTGGGATAAATACACATTGTTGGCGACTCTGTGTTTTTCCGCGCCACTCTCGCGTTTGTACCTTTGGATGCGAATCTTTCGAGAGCGACAGTTACCACTTCAACCTTGGTGCCAGGGATACTGATGACCTTTAGTTACCCTTACCCCCACTTGGCCTTTTAGGATGTAGTGTGGTGACCATGAGGGAGTCTATTTCTGAAATGGTTGTCACGCGATACTACACTCAGACGAGATTCTCTTGAGAATATTATTGATTGCCAAGTTAATTGGGAAGTCGATAATATCTGAAAGATGGATTGTCGACTCTGGGAACCTTTTTAGAACCCTGTTCTGCAGATGAAAACCCATAGTACATACCTTCTGGGATGGGTAGACCATGGCTCCATGCTCGTGATCTTCAAACCTAGGCCCTCTCTTATTTGTGTGTGCATATCTGTGAATATCTGTATATGTGTGTTTGTGCATACGTTCATCCATGCATGAGACCCCTAAATCTAGGGCTTGTGTGCTGTTGTGTGTACATATATCTATGTTTTTGTGTGCCCGTGTTTGGTACATTGCATACATCTCATCGCATCCATTGATGGTTTCAAGGAACTCAGACGTTCTTTTTCTTTGCAAAGATCCTTAGAGATCACGAATTTTTAAAACAAAACTCTTCAGTTTTCCAAAATGTTTGCAGCTCGCCTTTGAGTTCCTTGAAACCATTTGGCTTGCATTAGCATTACATTGCATTTGCATTGCATTTGCATTTCTCAGCCTCGAGTCTCGTCCGTCCTTTGTTTGTAACCCAGTTGACTTCCTGAAGCCATCATTGGACTTGAAGTAGTTTGGAGGATCATGAACTCAGAAGAGTAGATTAGTTTGTGACCAGAGCGGATTTTGACTTGTTGAGAAACCAGTTGGATCAGATTGTGACAACCTTGCCAAAGAAAGATGACAGCATTCAAAAGACTTCTGTGAACGATGCTGCCCAAGCTCAACCTGTGCAGGTTCTTGTTGAGACCAGTTTGGCAAGTCAAGAAAGGAAAGCCTAATTCCCCGAAGCCGGCAAACTTTTGACTGTTTAGCATTTTGTTGCTTTTTCTTTGCATGTTTGAATCTGTTTTTTCTTATAAGCTTTGTTGTATTTTCAAATTGGCAAGATTAATAAAACGTTTATGCATCTTTTGATTAAGTCCATTCGTTTCACTTATTTACTTTTTATGTTTGTGAAAACAAAAAAAAAAACAAATTTTTTTTTCTTTCCTTCCACTTATCAACCTGTTTGTTTAAGCAAAGATTGGGGAGAATGACGAAAATATTATCCATAATTGTTGTGGTATGCTTTCGATTAAACTTTGCCGAGGATGTAAGGCATTGTTTCAATTCCCAAACACTGGAGAAATAAGGAAGATAATCCCTCGTTAACCCTTCGAGCCTAGAAGTAGGAGTTTTATTTCTTTACAAAAAAAAACCCTCAAATCTCAACCTTGGGGTGGGTAGTTCTCAGTTTAACTTGGTTATGCATTCGAATGCAAGCGCTTTACGCAAGACACCAGTCAGCTCTCTCAAATCAAATGAGTTAGCGTTTGTACAAGTTATTCCTCCAAACAGTAAATAAGGAAGGATCGTTGAAAAAACCCTTAATCAAGGAATGAGCCGAGTCCCTTTCAAGGAAAAAGCCAAGAAAGATGGGAAGCCCAAAACTTTGCCTTATACAAAAGAACTTGTACAACAGCCAAGAAGAGGGCTCAAAACCTCAATCAAAGACAAGAAGAGGTATCATAACCTCAACCAAATCAAAATTAGAGGTATCATAACTTCAACCAAAAGAAGAGGTCTCAAAATCTCAATGAAGGAAAAAAGAGGCATCATAACCCCAACCAAAAAAGAAGAAGACTCAAAACCTTATCAACAAAGGATAACCAAATGTTACAAGGGAGTAATGACTATCCAAGGTGTCCGAATCATCATCAACTATCATCAGTTCGTTCCTAGTCTGTGGGAACCTGAATGTATAACTTGAGTTAACTGAGTGTAGGATTGGAGTTCATCATGAAGATGGGGTGGGTACCAAATAAACTTTGAGCCTTTATCTTTTGTTTCATAAACCGTGAACCAAGCCACGTTACAACCTTTAAAAGACCTAGTTGAGGTAGGGTTGTTTTGAAAGCATACTACAACAAGGTTGATTAACCTGACTCCTAATGATCTTTGCTAATTGTTTGTGTGATCACTTCATCTGTCATTCTGTAAATGACCAGATCCACTTTGTTTTTTATTACTTAATCACTCCACCGCGCGTGTTTCATCAATAAACTTTGTTTTTCAAAAGCTTGCATGAATTTTGCATTAAAATTGCCAATTTTTAATGAACAATACTTGTTTGCAAAAAACGGTTCAATATCAAAGGAATCCCAACAAATGCAGCTAACTAAGGAATTTGACTTGATAAAGAAAGCTCAGTCAGGGGCAACCAAGCGGAATGTTCTGCCAATCCACCATCCCAAGAGCTAAGAATCAGGGGCAGAACTCTTTAAAGTTTAGAATATTGAGGCAAGTCTTCTTGAGGTCATCTTACGACAAGTTTGGACCCCAGTGACCCATCAGCAGGGGCAAGTTTGTTCCCCAGTTATTCCTACCACAGTCTAAGGACTTTGTATTATGAATACAGTTGAACTAGGGGCAGTTACGTCAAGGTTCCTGAACCTCTCCAAGAGTTTGAAGATATTGATGTGTTTGGTATTCAATCCTTCTGTAAAATCCTCTCACAGATCAGTAAATCAGAGGCAATCAGGTCGAGATTCAACAAATCTCTAAAAGACAACCAGTCTGGGGCATCTCCTTCACAGACCAACCAAGCTGGTAGGGGCAAGTCTGTTCCCCAGTTGTCATCAACCAGACAGAAGAACTAATTCAAGGACTTTGTTGTGCATACACTATTAATCTTGGGCTTTGTACAAGATACCAAAACACTCCGTGATGAGTATAAACTATCGGACAACCTCCTCTTAGGCTTTGTATAATGATCCTCCCATATGGAGCCAGTCAGTCAGACAGCCTCCTCTTAGGCTTTGTATAATGATTTTCCCCAACGGAATCCAATCAACCTCTTAGCTTCAATCTTGGGCTTCGATCAAGACGCACAACTAGTTCAAGGACTTTGTCGTGCAAAGGCAGTCAATCAGGGGCAGTCAGGCTGAAATTCATGAATCTCTCCAAGAGTTTGAAGATATTGAAACACCTTGTATGCCAATTCTTCTGTAAAATCCTCTTGATGTATTCTTCTAACAGACCATGCACTCTGGGGCAGATGAGTCATGCAGAATTACTCAGCTTTTGTGGCGTCTCTACTAGCTCCCCAGAAAGTTGTCTCTTCAGCTAATCTTGGCAATTCTCAATGGATCTCGTATCTCCAGTGAAGAAATCAAGCTCATGATGACAATCCTAGTGAAGTCATGATGCTATACCAAGTGGAGTACTCTTTCCCCAGAGAAGGTCATAACCTTGAAATAGAGCTGCTTCTCCTGCAAATTCATCCGCAGTGATGGCCCAACTTGTTGAGTTTGGCTGGGTATCCTGGTCGAGATGTTTATTTCATCTCCAGTTTCATTTCGTGTCTGTTTTGTCAGCATAAGCATAAGCATGGCATAAGCACTCATATACATAGCATCTTAGCATTTCTGCTACCTTTTTGGTGTCTACCTGTTTTGTTCACTTTGGCGTTTATCTTCTCAAGTGACTGGGTTTGTCTATTCTCTCCAATAGAGTTGTCAGCCCTAGACATAAAGTGCCCATCCATTCTTGAAATCCCCACAGAGCTTTATCCTCGTGGATGATGGTTGTTTCAGTTATCTTTTCCATATTTGGATAAGATAAATCCCCAGTTGAGTTCATTCCTCAATTGGAATCTTGTTTGACTGTTTCTTTCTAGCTTGTTCCTAGACTGAACCTTGGTCCTTGACAGATGTGGTTTCTGAACCCACTTTCGAGTGCATTTATTTTGCACTGTGTCTCACAGGAAGAGTCTTTTATAGATCCCCATTGAAGACAAAATTATTTCTCCGACAGTGTTGTAATATCAACATCTCTTTGGAATTCATAACCAACAACAAGTGGTAGTCTCCTTGAGAAGCTTGTTTTGCTATCATTACCTCTACAACGATAAGTGGCAATCTCTCTCCTGAGAAGCCTATTCGTCTGTGGTTACCAGTGGTGTTACAATCAGTCATCTTCCATCAACCCGTTTGATGTGATCCCTATTTGAGAAGTTTCTTTGCCGTCAATATGTTTGATGAGGCACTCAAAAATCCAACTCATTCTGGTACGCGGAGTTTGTCTCTGTCTTTCTGGCTTTTCTTGAAGATCCCATTTGAACTCTTCATTATAAGAACATTCCAGGAAATCTGTTGTTGGATGCTTATCCTTTTGTTTCACATTGATCCCCAAGTAGAGATCATATCTTCTTTCTGGTTTCATGTCCAGTAAGAATGTGAATTTTTATTTCCCCAGTAAAGTAAAAAACATCCCCGGCTTATCTCTAAAAACCTTTGTCTAAGTTAGGCTTATGTCCGGTCATCACCCTCATGTGTCAGATTTTGACTCTTGGTGCAGTATTCTCCAGGAAGTCTAACCCACAACCCTGGTACTAACTTATATGGTACTTAATCATCTCATTTGGATACCTAAAAGTCCAGTAACTGCTGGCATTGTTAACTTTTAAACGTTCTTGTTTAAATCCAGTCAAACCTGAACCGAGTCTTTGTTTGAATCGAGTCAAACACTGACCATCTTTGAGTTTTTGTTTTAAACCGTTCTTGTTCGAATCGAGTCGAACCTGAACTGAGTCTTTGTTTGAATCGAGTCAAACACCGACCATCTTTGAGTCTTTTATTTTAAACCGTTCTTGTTCGAATCGAGTCGAACCTGAACCGAGTATTTGTTTGAATCGGGTCAAACACTGACCATCTTTGAGTTTTTATTTTAAACCGTTCTTGTTCGAATCGAGTCGAACCTGAACCGAGTATTTGTTTGAATCGGGTCAAACACTGACCATCTTTGAGTTTTTATTTTAAACCGTTCTTGTTTGAATCGAGTCGAACCTAAGCCGAGTCTTTGTTTGAATCAAGTCAAACACTGACCATCTTTGAGTTTTTGTTTTAAACCGTTCTTGTTCGAATCGAGTCGAACCTGAACCGAGTCTTTGTTTGAATCGAGTCAAACACTGACCATCTTTGAGTTTTTATTTTAAACTGTTCTTGTTCGAATCGAGTCGAACCTGAACCGAGTCTTTGTTTGAATTGAGTCAAACACTGACCATCTTTGAGTTTTTGTTTTAAACTGTTCTTGTTCGAATCGAGTCGAACCTGAACCGAGTCTTTGTTTGAATCGATTCAAACACTGACCATCTTTGAGTCTTTTGTTTTAAACCATTCTTGTTCGAATCGAGTCAAACCTGAACCGAGTCTCTGTTTGAATCGAGTCAAACACTGACCATCTTTGAGTTTGTTGCTTTAAACTGTTCTTGTTTGAATCGGGTCAAACCTGAACCGAGTCTTTGTTTGAATTGAGTCAAACATTGAGTCTTTTGTTTTAAACTGTTCCTGTCGAATCGAGTCGAACTTGGACCAAAAGTCCAATTATCGTTGGCACCGTCTTTGTTTGAATCAAGTCAAACATTGTCTTAACTTCAGTCTGTTGTTGTAAAACGTCCTTGTTTGAATCGAGTCAAACCTGAACTTAACTTTCTAGATATTGTGGACCATTCTTTGTTTGAATCGAGTCAAACATTGTTTAAACTCCAGTTTATCATGAACCTGTTGCTTGAACCTTTTTCAAAGTCCAGCTCACACTGGTATTCTTCATAAACCAAACCATCTTGTTATCTCAACCAATACATTTTGGTACCCATTGGTTCATTAACCTTATTTACAGCAAAGGTCCAGTCACCTTTCATCATCTGATGCGCAGAGTTTGTCTCTGTATTATCTGACTTTTCTTGAAGATCCCGTTTGAACTCTTCAGTATAAGAAATCCCCAGAAATCTTTGTAAGATGTCTACCCTTTTATTTCAGACTGATCCCCAGTGGAGATCATGTCTTCTTTCTGGTTTCATGCCCAGTAAGAATGTGTCTTCATTTTTCCCTCTTATCTTTCTCTCCCTAGTGTTTCCTTGGAGTCTCCCCAGTGAGTCTCTTTTGTTGGTTAGTCTGCATCCCCAGTGGGTCTTTCTCGTGGATACTAATTTTCATCCTTCCCCAGTGTTGCTCACCTGTGGTCGTTTGTTCTTTATCTTTGGTGTCTGGTTTTGTCTGCATTTTTTGCACTATCATGACATCATATCATCATACTAGAAGTTCATGGCATGTCAGCATTTGCATGTCTGTTGCTTGTCCTTAGCATCTGCTTTCTATCTAAGGGCAAAATTTTTGTTTTTCTATATTTAAACACCTTTCACCTTGATGCCCCGAGGATTTTCCTTTCCTTGTGCCATCCGGTAAAGCTATTTAAATAGGGGCAACTGTTGTACCCCAAATTTTACCCCTTAGATGTCGTAACATCTTGCATATCATATAGGCCAATCATTCTTGCATAACTAACCTAATTTACCAAGTTTTGTTTGTTTTTGTTTCATTTGTGGATCAAGTTTTATTTCAAGAGGCCCCAAGGGTTGATTAATCAAGATTTTAAATAGATCACTAACCAATCAAGTTCTCATACTCCTAAGAGACCTCCTCTCCTCAATAATCCAATGAGATTTGTTTTCATCACAAGTTCTTCCTCAAGGGCCAGACAAGGTCATCAGGACAAGGGTCTGTGTGGTGTGGTTTGAGATTCAATGGAAGTTTGACCTAATCTTGGTCAAACAAGTGGTTTGTTATCAGTGTCAGATTATCAGGCTATGGCAGAGAGTCTGAGTTAGGGTCTTGGTCCTCATCAAGTCATTGGTTTCATAAATGTGCACTCAAAGGCACGAGGATTAAGGTTTCTCACCCCTGAAGTTTATGATTGACAAATATCGTTCAGTTGAGTCTCCTAAGGCTAGCTGGTTCATGGTGTGTGCAGTACTGTTTCAATTCAATCGAGGTTGCAGAACCACCAAAGAGATCAGAGCAGTTGGTACGTTTTAGGTTGTGTGCAAGTATTTGGTTATGTAGTTCAGGATTTGTGGCAGTTAAGTTTAATGGTCAAGCGCATTTGTGTGTTGTGGTGGTGTGTTACCTTTTTCTTTATCCATTTCCATAACCCGAGTCATCTCATTATCCATTTTTACCTTTATATCCATTTTGTTCACAACTCATTTTCTTAACCCATTTCTAAACCACATTTTATTTCAGTTATCCATATTTTATTTCAATTATCAATTTCACCTAATTCCATCCAAATCATTTTCATAGTCCACTTTCTTAATCCATTCTCTAAATTAAACCATTATCCATTTTTATCCATCATTCACATTTCTAATCCATTTTCATTATCCATATTCATAATCCAATGGTCCATATTTTGTCCAAACATTTTTATCCATTCGTCTTTGTTACCCATTTTGAAAGTTATGTTCCTATTTCATATAAAAATCCATATTATTTCATAAATCCATCGTTGTCTATATCTATCCATTTCTTTTTTTATTTACTATCCACTTTTCTTTATCCATTTAATATTTATAAAAAAAACATTCGACAAAAAAAACCATTCAACAAAAACCATTGTCCATTTTCTTTCTTTTAAGCCCATTTGTTTCTATAAGCCCGTTATTTGCTTTTCCAAATCACAAAAACCACAAGCACTATACACCACACACCACGCCACGTTGCTATCATCCCTGCACATAACCGTACCACACTTGCACCACAATGGAAATATGCAAAGTTCAGAAAAGGCCAAATGCCAGCCTAATTCAAACTGCTGCTTCTTGACCTTATAACATCAAACCTGCGAACTGCTATGAAGACCACTGCTACCACAACAGACCTGCACTTTGCATATGATAACAACCCAACATCAAAACAGGACAAACGGGTCGTATTTCAAACTTAATGAACAAGCTTTGTAGGAATTTAAAAAGAGGAGAGCAAGAGAAGAGAGGGGAGGAAAAACAAAAGATAAAAAAACTCACTCTTCATTATTTCAGGGGAACCCAATTTTTACTGTCACTCCCAACTGCGAAAAAACCACCATCAAATTCCCTCTTACAATCGTGCTTCTCATGATACAAACCTTAACACCCACTATTTATCTCCTTCAACACACAATAACACCTATCCTCCATTCACCTTCTACCTTCAACCGACCTGAAACACACCCATTCCAATTTCCATACAAACCCAAAAACAGGGAGAGAAATTATATTAAGGGTGACAAACCGCAAACTCCTTCTTCCGTAACAACCTCGTCTTCTAAAACCCGTTACCCTTTTTCAACCAACAACATCCAACAACCCTCATCTCTCCGCCCTCTTTCAATCCACTACCACCTCATTCAACTCTTCCAAATACCCAACAAACAATCAACAGCTCCTTCAACCCTTTTCGTAAACCGTAACGTGTCTCCAACCCTCTCCGAAACCCAACAGCAAAACCCTTCAATAATGTTGAAAACCCAAAAATCCATTCAAACAAAAACCAGAAATTGAAGATGAAGAAGAGAGATGGAACAAGGAATCGAAAAGTCGGATCTGTGACGTTCTTCAGGGGTCATTGTTTTTACGATTTTGGAACTTGTTGTGAGAAGATGATGATGTCGGGTTTGGATCTTCTTCCACGGAACCTTGGTTTTAACGTTTTTTAACAACTTGATGATGCTGATCTCCATTTTCGTAGACCGTGTTTTTGATGTTGTTCTGCTTGTTTTAAACCTAGATCGTGGGATTTGATTTTGTTTTTTTTTTCTTTTGGAGCCGTGTGTATATCCATCACTTTGGCAGCTTGTTCATTTTAATTCAACCTTCTTTCATACGGGTCAGGGTTTCAAAGCCCAGTATTTTTCTTCTTTGTGCATTAACGGTTGTTGGATGATGGATGAAGGGGTCGTAGAGCCCACAATGATTCCTATACACCCATCGTTTCTTTTCCAACTCGACCCATGCTTATTGTTGGGCTTTCCTTGGCCCATTGCTGTTTTTTAGCTTAATTCTTTTTTTTTTAAACTTGTTTCTTATTTTTATGTCATATATAAAAAAAAACAAAACACATTATTTATTTCAAATATTTTCTTTCTCTTATTTTATTATAAAAAATATCAAGAAAAGATATTAGTGAATTTCTTTGTTTAGATTTTGTTTCTTGATCTATTATTTTGACTTTTTCATTTCATCTTGATTGTCATCTTCATTTTTCTTTATTATTTGGGCCAATGACATATAAAAAATCTTAACTTTGTTGGTTATTTCAAATCAATAAGTTTTGATTAGTATGAGGCCATATTTTTCTTTTTTGGTTGGTCAATGAAAGTCAAAAATCAAAGGATTATCGATTTCTCGATTAAATCATGATTAAGACGAGACCAATTTTGTTTCTCATTTCAATTCCATTTTTTTTTTGGGCCGATGATATCACAAAAATCATGACTTGGTTAATTTATTCAAAATCACTAAAGTCTTGATAAATATGAGGCCATTCTATTTTTTAGTTTGTTGGTCGATGAAAGTCAAAAATCAAAGGATTATCGATTTCTCGATTAAATCATGATTAAGATGAGACCATTTTGATTTTCACTTCATTTCGCATCTATTTATATCTTCATTTTCATTTTTGATCGATGAAGTCTTTCTATTCACGAATGTTTATCGAAGCGATCAACCTTCATTATTTCAAATCTGTAGTGAGTGATCATCAAGATCTCTTTCTATACTTTGGGATCGTGATAGGTTACCTTTGATAAATTAACGAGAGTTTGTGATTTAAGACGAGGTCTTTACCTTTTCTTTTCGTGTGGCACGACTGTATCGGAGAATGGTCATTAATATCATTTCTCCATCGTGTCTTAACACAAAGATTGAATTGTGTTTCCTCCTATAGTGTGGTCTTCCTCATAGACCGTGCTACGACGGTTTAGCACTACATTGGACCTGATTCATCGATCCAATAAATTAATCATTAACCACTGACTTTTCTTTCAGTCAATATATCTTGATTTATTTTGTTCATATTATCTTGATTGTATTATTGTTCATATTCATACTTGTTCATTTGATCCTCCTTCCAAAGGAAAGTTTTTTCACTTTGACTCCTAAGTCACAATCCATTCCCATTTCACCTTGGCCTCATAAGAGCCACTTTCCTCATAGTTTAGTAATAGGATAGAGTTATCGAGAACTCTATGTGATTCTCTATCACGAGAACTCACTTTCCTTTACTTAGACTTATAGAGTTATCGAGGACTCTATGTGATTCTCACTATCATGAGAACTCACTTTCTCCACCCATGACGTAGACCTAGAGAGTTATCGTGAACTATAAAATGAGCTCAGACTCATTCCCCTTTGGAACGTTGGCCATAGTCAATGTTTCTTTCCTTTTACCCCTTAGTTAGGTGAACTACGGTTGCTCTGATTCATTAGTCAGATACGTAGGCACAAGACGCGATGTCTTGGCGAGCAAACTTAGTGTACATATCCTTAGGTCTTTACCTTTAGCATTTATCTTAGCAAGCAAACATAACTTAACACAAACATTAATAAGAGGTTCCTGTAGAGTACTACATATACTTAGGGTACTAATACCTTCCCTTAGTATAACCAACCCCCGAACCTTAGATCTCCTCCCTTTAGGTTTTTTTAACGATCTTGAACCTTTCCTTTGGATAAATCAAAGTCGGTTGTAAAAGAAATATGATGCAAGTTAATTAATAGCTTGTTATTCGATTTTCACCGCAACACGCGTGTTTTAGTTAGTTATTAGAAGATCTTATTGAGAGATTGCAGGCGAATATCTTGGATTAGATTCTTTCTGTTGCAATCAGATATGGAGCAGATCTTGTTGCTGTTTTTAGGGCTGAAAGATATGAAAAGATTTTAAGATAAAATATGTTTTTAAATTCAAATCAAATCAGATATTTGGAGGAGTCCAAGCCCAAGTTTGAGTTTCTATTTAAAGCAGCCTCAACCCTACTTGGAAGATACGAATGTAAGAGATTAAAGGCTGAGAGTCAAGTGTGTGTTTCGTCTGTGTATTGTAAGCCATTCATGTTTGAATTGGTGTAATTGTTTTGAGTTGTTAATTGTTCTTGATCAAAGCTTTTAAGCAAGATCAAGTTGTGTTTTAGAAGTGTGACTTCTATACTTTGTAATCTTTGAATTGTATCACTGTGGTGATTTAGGGGGAATGAGTGGTTTCTCATATCTAAGTGTATCTTAGGTAGAAGTGTCATTGGGTAGTGATTAAGTTAGTGGATTGTCAACTGGGATTGTTGAGTCTGTAATTTAATACTACTAATAGTGAATTTCCTCCCTGGCTTGGTAGCCCCCAGACGTAGGTAGTTAGACCGAACTGGGTGAACAATTCTCTGTGTTGATTTACTGTTATTTTATTGCCTTGTTTCATATAGCAGATTGTGTTGTTGTGACATCACACTTAACATCACATATCTGATACTAAAATTTCAATTAGTATCAGAGCAGGCATCCTGCTCTGCATCTGGGTGAGATCTAGGGTTGTTACTTTCTGGTACAATGGACAAGGAGTTTGGTGGATTTGTGAATAGACCCCCTATTCTAGATGGCTCAAATTATGACTATTGGAAACCTCGTATGGTTACATTCTTGAAGTCCTTAGACAGCAGGGCTTGGAAGGCAGTTGTGAAAGAATGGAAACATCCTGTTATTGTGGAAAAAGATGGTAGCTCTAAGCTGAAACCTGAAGAAGAATGGACCAAGGAAGAAGATGAGCTTGCCCTTGGGAATTCTAAAGCCTTAAATGCCATATTCAATGGTATTGATAAGAACATCTTCAGGCATGTCAACACTTGTGAAGTAGCCAAGGAAGCATGGGATATCTTGAAAACTACTCATGAAGGAACCTCCAAGGTCAAGATGTCAAGACTTCAACTTCTGACAACAAAGTTTGAAAATCTGAAGATGAAGGATAATGATACCGTTCATGATTTCCACATGAACATTCTTGAGCTGTCAAATGCTTCTAGTGCCCTAGGAGAGAGGATGACTGAAGAGAAGCTGGTGAGGAAGATTCTTAGATCCCTTCCGAAGAGATATAAAATGAAGGTCACTGCTATAGAAGAAGCTCAAGACTTCAGTAAGATGAGGGTAGATGAGTTGATTGGTTCTCTTCAGACATTTGAATTAGGGATGAATGAGGAATCTGAAAAGAAGACCAAAAGCATAGCATTGGTGTCTAAAGATGAAAGGAAAGAGTGTGGTCCTAAAACTCAGGAGGAGCTTTCAAATGCCATTGTTCGGCTGGGAAGAAAGTTTAATAAGGTTCTAAAAAGGATAGACAGGAGCTACAAACCTAATGTCAAGAACATCACATCTGACACAAACAGGTCAGGTGATCAGGGGAAGAAATCAAGAGATGAAGAAAAGTCCAATGATAACAAAGGAATTCAATGCTATGAGTGTGAAGGTTATGGTCATATCAGAAAAGAATGTCCTACATATCTCAAGAAGCAGAAAAAGGGGTTATCTGTTTCCTAGTCTGATGAGGATACTGATAGTGAACCTGAAGAAGAATTAGCTAAGCTTGTTAGAGCAATGATTGGGATTTGTGAGTCTGAAAATGATTCAAGTGATGATGAGGTTACATATGAAGAGCTTGCTGCCTCATATAGAAAACGGTGCATTAGAAGTGAACAAGTCTGCCTAGAAGGAGAAAAGCAAAAGAAAATCATTGTGCAGTTAAAGGCTGAAAAAACTGAGTTGGAAAATGAAGTTAGTATGCTGAACTCTAAACTGGATTTTATGTCAAAAACTTTCAGAATGTTGAATAATGGAACTGATGCTCTAGACAACATTATTAGCATTGGAAAAACTGCCGGAGACAAAAGTGGTTTGGGATTCGACAATGTATCAGCTTCAAATGATGTTATTACCAATTTCAAGCCAGTGATGTTAAAACAGATGTTTAAACATCCTGACAGGCTTCCCTCTAGGAAGAAATTCAGGCGCTGGAGATGTCATCATTGTGGGCGTTTTGGACACATAAAGGCCTACTGTTATAAGCTTCATGGGTATCCTCAGAAGGCATATCAGTAGACTCCCAGACAGAATTTTCACAAAGGTAATCAGGCCATCAAGTCTAAGAAGCAATGGGTTCCAAAAGGTAAAGTTACCAGCTTAATAGCTCACACTTCTCTTAGGGTTTCTACCAAAGAAGACTGGTACTTTGATAGTGGGTGTTCAAGACACATGACAGGAGTGAAGAATTTGTTGGTGGATGTTAAGCTTCATTCTTCTGGTCATGTAACTTTTGGTGATGGTGTCAAAGGAGAAATCAAGGGTATGGGAAAGCTGAATTGTGCTGGTGCTCCTAGACTGGATGATGTTCTGCTTGTCAAAGGGTTGACAGTAAATTTGATCAGTATTAGCCAACTTTGTGATCAAGGATTCAAAGTAGACTTTACAAAACCTGAGTGCATTGTCACAAATGAGAAAGGAGAAGTCATCATGAAGGGTGTTAGGTTTAAGGACAACTGTTATCTGTGGGTGCAACAAGACTCAAGTCCCTCAACATGTGTTTTTGCTAGAGAAGATGAAGTCAAAGTCTGGCATCAAAAGTTAGGACAACTTCATCTGAAGGGAATGAAGAGAATCATATCCTCAGAAGCTGTTAGAGGAATTCCTAAACTCAAAATTGAAGAAGGAAGAGTCTGTGGAGATTGTCAAATAGGGAAGCAGACCAAGATGTCACATCAGAAGCTTCAACATAACACCACCTCCAAAATTTTGGAACTTCTTCATATGGAATTGATGGGACCTATGCAGGTAGAAAGTCTAGAAGAGAAGAAGTATGCTTATGTTGTTGTAGATGACTATTCTAGGTACACCTGGGTAAGCTTCATCAAAGACAAAACAGAGGTGTTTGATGTGTTTAAAGATTTATGTCAAAGACTCCAAAGAGAAAAAGAGAGTAATGTCATTAGAATAAGGAGTGATCATGGCAGGGAATTTGAAAATAGCAAGTTTGTTGAATACTGCTCTGCTGAAGGCATCAGTCATGAGTTTTCCTCTCCTATTACCCCTCAGCAAAATGGAGTTGTTGAAAGGAAGAACAGAACTCTCCAAGAATCTGCTAGGGCAATGATTCATGCCAAAAAGCTTCCTTACCATTTATGGGCTGAAGCCATGAATACTGCTTGCTATATTCACAACAGAGTTACTTTGAGAAGAGGCACTTCAGCTACATTGTATGAACTGTGGAAAGGGAGAAAACCAACTGTGAAGTACTTTCATGTTTTGGGAAGTAAATGTTATATTTTGTCAGATCATGAACAAAGGAGAAAATTGGATCCTAAAAGTGATGAGGGAATCTTTCTGGGATACTCTACAAATAGCAGAGCTTATAGGGTTTTCAACTCCAGAACCAAGGTTATGATGGAGTCTATAAATGTGGTAATTGATGACAGTGACATGAAGGAAGATGCTGATGTCCTGGATGATGTTGGAACATCGTTTGAAGATGTTACATCAGAAACTGAAGATAGAAGTGTTGCTCCCAGTCCTGTTGATGCTGAGGTTGAACCTGAACAACCTAATAAAGAACCATCTATTAGAGTGCAAAAGGACCATCCAAAAGAGCTTATCATAGGTGATCCAAAATCAGGGGTTAGCACTAGATCAAGAGAGGTTGTGTCAAATTCTTATTTTGTGTCCAAAATTGAGCCCAAGAATGTCAAAGAAGCACTGACTGATGAATTCTGGATTAATGCCATGCATGAAGAACTGGAACAATTCAAGAGGAATGAAGTGTGGGACCTTGTACCAAGGCCTGATGGAGTTAATGTGATAGGCACCAAGTGGATTTACAAGAATAAATCTGATGAACAAGGAGTGGTCACCAGAAATAAGGCCAGATTGGTTGCTCAGGGATACACTCAGGTTGAAGGAATTGATTTTGATGAAACCTTTGCTCCTGTGGCAAGACTGGAATCTATCAGATTACTCTTAGGTATGGCTTGTAATCTCAAATTCAAGCTTTTTCATATGGATGTTAAGAGTGCCTTTTTGAATGGGTACTTAAATGAAGAGGTTTATGTAGATCAACTAAAAGGATTTATTGATCCAACATTTCCTAATCATGTTTACAAACTTAGGAAAACTCTCTATGGTTTGAAGCAAGCACCAAAAGCTTGGTATGACAGGCTTACTGAATTTTTGGCTGTGAATGGTTACAGAAAAGGAGGGATTGACAAGACTTTGTTTGTCAAAGATGAAGGAGGAAAACTGATGATAGCTCAAATATATGTTGATGACATAGTATTTGGTGGGATGTCAGATGCAATGGTTAAATATTTTGTGAAACAGATGCAGTCTGAGTTTGAAATGAGTCTTGTTGGAGAGCTCAACTATTTTCTGGGTCTACAAGTTAGACAAATGGAAGACTCCATATTCATCTCTCAGAGCAAGTATGCTAATAACATTGTTAAGAAGTTTGGTCTGGAAAATGCTAATCACAAGAGGACACCTGCTCCTACTCACTTAAAGTTATCAAAGGATGAACATGGTGTGAGTGTGGATCAAAGTCTATACAGAAGCATGATTGGTAGTCTATTGTATCTCACTGCTAGCAGACCTGATATTTCTTTTGCTGTTGGAGTTTGTGCCAGATATCAATCTGAGCCTAAGGTTAGTCACTTGAATCAAGTAAAGAGGAGTCTGAAGTATGTAAATGGGACTAGTGACTATGGCATGCTTTACAGTCATGGATCAAGCACTGAGTTATGTGGTTATTGTGATGTTGATTAGTCAGGAAGTGTTGATGATAGAAAAGTACTTCAGGAGGTTATTTCTTCTTAGGTAATAATCTGATCTCTTGGTTCAGTAAAAAGCAGAACTGTGTGTCTCTTTCTACTGCTGAGGCTGAGTACATAGCAGCAGGGAGTAGTTGTTCTCAACTTGTTTGGATGAAGCAAATGTTAACAGAATACAATGTCAAGCAAGATGTCATGACATTGTACTGTGATAATTTGAGTGCTATCAATATCTCTAAAAACCCAATTCAACATAGCAGGACTAAACATATTGATATACATCATCACTTTATAAGAGATTTGGTTGAAGACAAAGTAGTTGCTTTGGAACATGTTGCTACTGAACAGCAATTAGCTGATATTTTTACAAAGGCCTTAGATACAAATCAATTTGAAAAATTAAGAAGCAAATTAGGAATTTGCATATATGAGGATTAAGTGTGCTGGGAGGTGTCTTGTGCAGTTGTGAACTTTACTGCATATGTTTAGTTTAAAGGAAACAGAATTTTATTCAACTGTTGAAAGCATACAAGATTAGATTTTAGTACATCAAAAGCAACAAAAAAGGGTCTAAAGATTATCCCAACCCCCTGAATCAAGAAAAGTTTTCCAATCTTCATCCCATTCATCATCAGAAGCATGAAGTTGCACTGGAGGTTTTTTGATGGTTTTCATCCTTCTCTCTGATGTTTTTCTTGTTGCTCCTAGAGTTGCCCCAGCTGTAGACAGTGTTTTGTTCTTCAACTTCTGTGGATCTGGTTTCTTGACCTCTTGCATGTGTTTCTTTCCTGCATCCCTGTTAGACTGACTCATGGTTATTTCCTAGTTCTGTTGTTATAAGCAAGAAGGCTTGGTTTTTATAATGCATAGAGAGTGCATTGTTTGTATCGCCTGACCAGTCAAAGTTTTGGAACTTGTTCTTTTTGGGAAGCTTGTTATTTGACCTTGTCAGAGTAAATGTCAGGACTTTGTGTTTGCTGCTTTGATAGGTTCAAGGTTGTCAATTTGTGGCTAAAAAGGGGGAGAGTTACCTAGCTGTTTGCCGTGGTTCTTGTTTTGAGGGGGAGTTTTGTGTTGTGCAGCTTTGGAAGTTGTTGCTGCAGTTTGTATTATTTTTTTTTGCTGCTGGTATCTCTGGTGTTGGCTGAGATTGTTTTAGCCAAAATTAGCCAAAGGGGGAGATTGTTAGTTCTTGTATTGGCTAGAATTTTGGTAAAACAATGTTGTTGTTGAAGATGTCATATGTCTAATGTCTTAATATGAGTTACTAACATTAAGTTTGTTAGGGTTGTAGTTTTGTGTACTGATGTCAAAAATGATGTCTTGACATTGAGTGACAGAACATCAGTTGTTGTGTTTTTAGGGCTGCGCGTGTTTTAGTTAGTTATTAGAAGATCTGATTGAGAGATTACAGGCGAAGATCTTGGATTAGATTCTTTCTGTTGCAATCAGATATGGAGCAGATCTTGTTGTTGTTTTTAGGGCTGAAAGACATGAAAAGATTTGAAGATAAAATCTATTTTTGAATTCAAATCAAATCAGATATTTGGAGGAGTCCAAGCCCAAGTCTGAGTTTCTATTTAAAGCAGCCTTAACACTATTTGGAAGGTACGAATGCAAGAGATTAAAGACTGAGAGTCAAGTGTGTGTTTCGTCTGTGTATTGTAAGCCATTCATGTTTGAATTGGTGTAATTGTTTTGAGTTGTTAATTGTTCTTGATCAAAGATTTTAAGCAAGATCAAGTTGTGTTTTGGAAGTGTGACTTCTATACTTTGTAATCTTTGAATTGTATCACTGTGGTGATTTAGGGGGAGTGAGTGGTTTTTCATATCTAAGTGTATCTGTTAGTTCCTGGATTGGCTGGAATTTTGGTAAAACAAAGTATATTCAATGTTGATGTCAAGGTGCTGATATTGCAACATTGAAGTCTTAACACTGGGCTGTGTTAAGTAATTATTGCTGAAGTTGGATGTCTGATGTCACACAGGTGATGTTGTAACATCAGATCTGCATAATTAACAACAGCAGGTTGTGAGTTTGTTAGGGTTGCGTATTAGCTGGAATCGTGGAGAGCAAGCTTTCTCATTGGATGCGAATATCTTGGGATAGATATTTGCTGCTGCATAGGAGATCTCTTGCAGATTTGTAGGAGATTTAAAAGGTTGAAGATTTAAAAAGATTTTAGGAGAAAATCTGTTTTAAATATTCAGTTTTAAATAACAAATCTGGGAGATATTGTAGCAAGTCCAAGACCAATTCAAGGAGCTATATAAAGCGCACAAGACCAAAGGAAAAAGGTACAGAAAACATTCAGAAGATCAGGAGCTGGAGGCTTAGTGTCTAGAGTTTGTTTAGAGTGCTTGTATTTACACTATTCTAGGGTTTGAATAGGTGTTGTGTTTCTGTCCTCTCTAGAAGCTGTGAAGCAATAGAGAGTGGTTGGTTGATCGAAGCTGTGAAGTAAGATCAAGGTTACTCAAAGTGGTTTCTTTGAGAGTTTGTAAGGGATTGAGTGGTGTTCTCATACCTAAGTGGTTTCTTAGGTAGGAAGTCATTAGTAGAGTATAAGTTTAGGAGATTGTCAACGGGTTGTTGAGTCTGTAAATTATATCTACAAGTAGTGAATTCCATCCCTGGTTTGGTAGCCCCCAGAGTAGGTTGGTTGTAACCGAACTGGGTCAACAATTCTTGGTGTTATTTTACTGTTATTGCTGTCCATTGTGCAGAGTGTGTTGTTGTGACATCGCACCTTAACATCACACGTCTGATACCAGAATTTCAATTGGTATCAGAGCAGGCATCCTGTCTGTCTCTGGGTGAGATCTAGGGAAGTTACTTTCTGGTGTAAAGATGGACAAAGAAGTTGGAGGATTCGTCAACAGACCTCCTATTTTGGATGGATCCAATTATGATTATTGGAAGCCAAGGATGACCACCTTCTTAAAATCCTTGGACAGCAGGGCTTGGAAGGTTGTTATTAAAGAATGGAAAGCACCTGTCATGAGTGAAAAAGATGATGCCGGCAAAGATAAAGAAGGTACCTCTAAGCCTAAGCCTGAAGAAGAGTGGACCAAGGAGGAAGATGAGCTTGCCCAGGGTAATCAATACTTGTGAAGTTGCTAAGGAAGCGTGGGATATCTTGCAGGCTACTCACGAAGGAACATCTAGAGTCAAGATGTCAAGACTTCAGATTTTAACATCAAAATTTGAAAGCCTGAAGATGAAGGATGATGAGACTATTCATGACTTCCACATGAATGTTCTGGAGCTGGCTAATGCATCCAGTGCTCTTGGTGAGAAGATGTCAGATGAAAAGCTTGTTAGGAAGATCCTTAGGTCCCTACCTAAGAAGTATAAGATGAAGGTAACTGCCATTGAAGAATCACAAGACATCAGCAAGATGAGAGTTAATGAGCTCATTGGATCTCTTCAAACTTTTGAGCTTGGGTTGAATGAGGAAGAACCAGAGAAGAAGCCAAAAAGTATAGCCTTGGTGTCAAATGATGCAGAAGAAAAAGGAAAGAGTTTTGAATCGCAGGAGGATCTATCTCAGTCCATAGTGATGTTGGGAAGACAGTTCACCAAAGTATTCAAGAGAATGAATAATAACTCCAGGCCTAATGTCAAGAACATATCTTCTGACATCAGCAAGTCAAAAGAGAAGGATGAAGAGAAAACTGCCCAAGATAAAGGAGTTTAGTGCTTTGAGTGTGAAGGATATGGGCATGTCAAGAAAGAATGTCCCACCTTCTTGAAAAAGCAGAAGAAGGGCATGACAGTTTCCTGGTCTGACTTAGATAGTGAAAGTGGAAGTGAGTCAGCGAAGCATGTGAGAGCTTTAACAGGAGCTGTTGTTTCTGATGATGATTCTAGTGATGGAGAAGTAACCTATGAGGAGTTAGCTTCCACCTATCAAGAGCTGTGTTTAAAAAGTGCTGAGATTTGTCAAGAAAACAAGTGCCACAAGCAACAGATTGCTCAGCTAGAGAATGAAAAGACTGGTCTGGAAAATGAAGTTGTGCTAGTTAGAGCTCACCTTGATCAAATGACAAAATCTGTTAGGATGATAAACTGTGGTACAACCACTCTTGATAAGATTCTTCAGTCAGAGAAAGTTGCTAGAGATAAATCAGGTATAGGATATGTGGTTGAGGAAAAGGACTCTACAGAAGCTAGCACTTCAGGAACAAAGAAGGAGATGTCCCAACCAATGTCTCAACATCAAACAAAGAGACATGATTCTACACCTAAGAAGGTTACTCATCCACAGCCTCAGAATGTTGAGAAAAAGAATGTTCATCATCAGAAGAAGGTGCAGTCTCAGGGAGCTAGTCAGTATATGCCACCTCAATATCACAAGAGCATGAAGGCTGCTAGGTTCAATCAGAACATGGTTCATCAACATCAGGGGAACATGTATGAATATGGATACAACAATGTTGTGCCTCATTACTATGGAAGAAGGAAGCCTCATCACCATAGGAGACAGTTCAAAAGACAGTATCCTTACCATAGAAGACAGTCAAACTATGGTAGTAGAAGACAACAGCCTTATCATAGAAGAAGAAATCAACACTATGGATGGCAGCACCAGCAACATCATCATCATAGTGGCAGAAGGTTTAACCACTTTAGAGATGACAGAGTTAGATGCTTCTACTATGGCAGATTTGGACATATGCAGTTCTCTTGCTTCAAGCTTCCTGGTTATCCAAATTCTGCTCCTCAACCCAGACAGAAGGAGGACATGCCCAAAGTAGTAAAACAATGGGTTCCTAAAGCTCAGGTCACATGTCTATTGGCTCACACATCAGATGGACATTTTGCTATGGATGCATGGTACTTTGACAGTGGATGTTCAAAGCACATGACTGGATCCAATAAGCATTTGGTAAAGTTCAATCCGTTCCATGCAAATGATGTTATTTTTGGCAATGGTGAAAAAGGAGTAGTAGAAGGAGTTGGAAGAGTGAAGAATCATGATGGTCTTACTCTTGATAAAGTGCTTCTTGTTCAAGGGTTAGGTGCTAATTTAATTAGCATAAGTCAACTTTGTGATGAAGGTTACAAGGTAAGCTACACCAAAGATGAATGTGTGGTAGCTGATGAGCAGAATGAGGTAGTGATGAAGGGAGTAAGATCCAAAGATAATTGCTATCAGTGGATACCTCAAGTGGACAGCTTATCTAGTGATGTTAAGGTTGATACTGTAATCAAGTGTGAAAGTATGGTGAAAAGTCAATCTGGGTTAATGACTTATGGTGTTGTTACACCTAAGTTGGATGATGTGTTAAAAGCCAACTTGAGTAGTCAGTTATGTGAGCAAGATGAAGGAGTCAACAATGCTGATGGAAGGATCAAAAGTTGTGACCTTAAGAAGTGTTGGGAGCTGAATACTTGCAAGGCCAAGAAAGATGACAACCTGACTAATGACTCCTATAGTTCAGAAGAAAAATTTCACAAGTTGACAATCCTTAGGTTGGAAGATGCAGATGCTAGAGCTGATGTTAAAACATCTCAAGTCAAGAAAGGTACTTCTAGACTTAAAATAAAGAAGAGTGATGATGAACAAATTGCAAAAGTGGTTCCAGGGGTTGCTAAACGACTGAAATCAAGGAAGAGGAAAGCTATTGAGTCACCTCCAAAGATGAGAACTGATAAGCAGAAGATCTATGTGGATGGTACTACAAAATCCAGGAGTAAAGTATTCATCTCTTCCAGAAATAGGAAGATCAGAGATAAGTCTGATGATAATGTCCAGGATATCTCTCAAATGAAGGAAGCCGTTGTTGTTAGAACTTCTGAGAAAATTCAAAAGGCCATACCAGATAACATTCCTGTGTTTTTCATAAAATGGTGGAAGTATGTTCTGGAAAAATAATTTGGTATAGATACTCTGGATATGGTTGAGTGTGCTAGGATATGGTTCAGAGAGGGTGTGGGAACTTATGGTATTTAGGTGTGTATGAATAAGTTGCTCTGACTGTGTTTTTTTTTGGGAGCTTCTTGAAGGACTTATTTGTGCAATGAGTCCTTTGAATGGTGGTGAGAAGCTGATGTCCCAAAAGATGTTATAACATCATGTTTGCTGGTGGATGATTAAGATTGGACATGTGGAGTAGGATGCTCTAGTATTTTTGGTCAGAAGAGGTGGAGATTATGGTCATGTGTTTAGTAGTTTGTTCTGGCAAAGCATGACTACTGTCTTTGAAGACTTCACCAGTTTCAACAACTACTGGTGGATGTAAGGATGGAGGAATTGTGATCTCTTGAAGAGACTGGATCTCAGTAAAGCTTATAAGTAAACTGAGAATTTGTGGAGTTTGTGACACAGTGTTGAGTTTGGATTATTTTTGCTGATAGTAAATCCAGTAGTGGAGCATATGTAATACCCTGGTGTCAAGAGTGTCAAGAGTATCCTTGGTGAAGGATGTCTTTGTTCTGGATCTGAAGCTTAGTGCTTACATTATATCTAAGGAGCACCTACATAGTCATACGGGAGAATGATGAAGTAGAAGGTTTGCCTTGGATGGTGAAGATGAAGTGTATGATAGCCTTTGGAGAAAGGGACAGTGGTACCAAAATGCATGTACTCAGAAAATGTGCTCAAATGTTCATCTCCATCTAGGGCATTTGTTAATCATGACAGGGGGAGTACTTGTCTATGGATTTTGCAGCAAAGGTGCATTTATTGTGAAGATTGCATGCTGATCAAGCTTGTGGAGATTGGTTGCCTCTTATGAGGATATAATGTCAGATAGCATGTTATGACATTAGGCTGTTGATTGATGTTTTGGTGTGGCCTTGAATGGTTCTAGTCATATGAAGCTAATTGTTTAAATCTTATGCGCACATGCTTCTGAGGAGATGTCTGAAGACAAGATTGAATCATGGCCTTGAATAGATTGTACACTTGTCTTGGTATGTGTTATTCTAAGTGTGAGGAGTTGACTTAGAGTTCAGTGGAAGGCATTGTGAGTGTGCTTCAGATCTTGTGGATGATTGTGTGAAGCCTTCATAATTGGATGGATGAAGAATATGTCTGGATTTTCAAAATGTGGATATTGCTGACAGAAGAAGTATGGTTTTGTACAGGGTGTCATAAGACTTACTTGTTGAGGTTTGTCCAATTGTGGCTAAAAAGGGGGAGAAATAGCCAAGATAGTCAAGAGTATCAAAGAGTGTTACTGCCAAATGCTGCTAATGTGATGCAGATATTAAGGGGGAGTTTTGACTGAGCTAGTGAAGATATCATACCATTTGAAGAGTGCAGCCAAGCAGACATCAAGGGGGAGAAAAGTGCTGCACATTGTGAGCTACTGAACAGCTATGATGCTGGTTCATACTTTTGAGGGGGAGCGCCAATTGGCTGTTGTCAATAATGAAGATGGTGCTGCAACAGATCAAGTGATGAAGACTATGAAAAGTGTCAAACTACTGCTGATGAGAGTTTCAAACTTTTGAAGATTATTCCGCTGCTGAAGTCTCTGAAGATGCAGAGATTGTTTTAGCCAAAATTAGCCAAAGGGGGAGATTGTTAGTTCCTGGATTGGCTGGAATTTTGGTAAAACAAAGTATATTCAATGTTGATGTCAAGGTGCTGATGTTGCAACATTGAAGTCTTAACACTGGTCTATGTTAAGTAATTATTGCTGAAATTGGATGTCTGATGTCACACAGGTGATGTTGTAACATCAGATCTGCAGAATTAACAACAGCAGGTTGTGAGTTTGTTAGGGTTGCGTATTAGTTGGAATTGTGGAGAGCAAGCTGTCTCATTGGATGCGAATATCTTGGGATAGATATTTGCTGCTGCATGGGAGATCTGTTGCAGATTCGTAGGAGATTTAAAAGGTTGAAGATTTAAAAAGATTTTAGGAGAAAATCTGTTTTAAATATTCAGTTTTAAATAACAAATCTGGGAGATATTGTAGCAAGTCCAAGACCAATTCAAGGAGCTATATAAAGTGCACAAGACCAAAGGAAAAAGGTATAGAAAACATTCAGAAGATCAGGAGCTGGAGGCTTAGTGTCTAGAGTTTGTTTAGAGTGCTTGTATTTACACTATTCTAGGGTTTGAATAGGTGTTGTGTTTCTGTCCTCTCTAGAAGCTGTGAAGCAATAGAGAGTGGTTGCTTGATCGAAGCTGTGAAGTAAGATCAAGGTTACTCAAAGTGGTTTCTTTGAGAGTTTGTAAGGGATTGAGTGGCGTTCTCATACCTAAGTGGTTTCTTAGGTAGGAAGTCATTAGTAGAGTATAAATTTAGGAGATTGTCAACGGGTTGTTGAGTCTGTAAATTATATCTACAAGTAGTGAATTCCATCCCTGGCTTGGTATCCCCCAGAGTAGGTTGGTTGTAACCAAACTGGGTCAACAATTCTTGGTGTTATTTTACTGTTATTGTTGTCCATTGTGCAGAGTGTGTTGTTGTGACATCGCACCTTAACATCACACGTCTGATACCAGAATTTCAGTATCTTAGGTAGAAGTGTCATTGGGTAGTGATTAAGTTAGTGGATTGTCAACTGGGATTGTTGAGTCTGTAATTTAATACTACTAATAGTGAATTTCCTCCCTGGCTTGGTAGCCCCCAGACGTAGGTAGTTAGACCGAACTAGGTGAACAATTCTCTGTGTTGATTTACTGTTATTTAATTGCCTTGTTTCATATAGCAGATTGTATTGTTGTGACATAACACTTAACATCACATATCTGATACCAGAATTTCACGCAATATCGACATCCTTGGATCTGACTGATCACGATCAGATACAAAAGCGTTCTTGCTTCTTGCGACTTGTGTCACACATAGTAACTTCGCATATTATCAATTTTGCTCATCTGGCTGATGCTTGTTGGATATGATATATTCTATAATTATGATCTGCACACAACACACGTTAGAACATAAAATGGTTCTTTCACAAATATGTATTGTTATCATCAAAACATAGATTGGCTTGTAGAGACAATTCTTGCTCTCACAATCTCCCCCTTTTTTATGATGACAAAACCAAGTATTTTGATTTAACATTTTATACAGGGTAATCACCAAAACAAGATATTCAGAGTCTGGAACAACAGCTCCCCCTGAATTTGTTATCCTCGAAGTTTTATCTGTGATCATCTAGAATCTTATATAATCCAAAGACATACAGAATAACAACTTGAGTTGCCAGACGAAGAATAGGAAAGGACTGCTTCACTATCTTGTCTTTAAGAGAACAGAGAGTCTTTAGCATCTGAACTAGTTCATCAGAACTTCCATCTTCAGATTTTCAGAGCTCAGTTCCTTTGTAGTCGTATTAGAGCTTGTAATCTTCAGAGACTTCTGAATCATTTCTACCTTTCAGTAGATTCATTTAAGCACAAACAGATAAGTTTTTATCTGATAACATAGCCTCGCTATTCATCAGAGACAGACACTGTCTTTTAAGAAACTCCCCCTGAGTTTCAGACTTTGTGAAGATTATAGGATTTATCATTTGAATCTTCTAGGTAGTCTCCCCCTAATTTCTATAAGTCAGATATTGGGATCTTTCAGAACATAGTTCAGGGATATTAAGCTTTAATCACCAATAAAGATCATGACTTTTCAGAGTTTGACTTTTGAACACAGGTCTTCATCTCACAACCTTGTTATTCTCACAACTCAGTGGTTCATCAAAGCTTGATTTTTGACCAGATACCAATAGAAGGTTAATATTTGTGATCAATCAATGCTTGATTCTAAATCTGGTACTCATGATTTAATTCTGGTATGATATCACGTGATGTGCTGAGCCTTATACCAGAGTATGTTGAGTCTGATACCAAGTGAATAATTTCTTCTCATACCACTTGAGAGGTATTTCCTTAATGTGCTGAATTGATACCAGTGAAGGTATTTTATAATAATTCACAGCTTTGTTCTGATTGATGAATCTGATACTAGTCTTTGTGTACTGAGTCTGATTACCAATTATTGATTTAGTCTGATACCAAATCGTTTTCATTTCAATTAGTTCCTGGTAAACATCAGAACTACTTGTTCTTGGATCTTCAATCCGGATCTTCAGACTGCTCTTTGTCTTCTAATTTGCACTGTTCTTCTGAGTAAGCATCTTGAGAATGTGTACTTTGTCTTGACTGCCTTAAGAGTTTTCTTACTTCTTCTGATTCTTAGACAGCTTCTATTATATGATCGGATTTCTTCATTCTTAGCCTATTCCTGTTCTTAGAATGCCTAGTGAACTTGTTTAGAGTTCCTCGGATAACATCAAACAACAAACATTAGTAGTAACGCATTTTTATGTGAGTACTTTGTTTGAGTTCTGCATTCTTTCATATTTCCTTCTCTCAATCAAAATCAATTATATTTCTCCCCCTTTTTGACATCATCAAAAAGTGCTTAGAGTATAAGGGCATTTAAGCATATAATTCCTCTTTCCAATCATATATTTCTTCCTCATTTGAGCATTTAAGCATTTAAGCATAACATCATCATATATATACTGGATATGTTGAACATCATAGAACCATAGAGCCAGCATTTGAACAATTAAGAGCAATCCAAGTCATTTGGTGATAACCATCTTTAACCATAACAAATTCATTTGAAGGATTTTTAGATGGAATCAATTGATTACTAATTGAATGTTTTAGATCATCTGTAAAGATTAATTACAGCATTTCATTTGTGAACAAACAGATAGAAGCGTCAACATAAAATAGTTTTAAAATGCAGAGCATAGGTTGAGCTTAATCTTGAAAAGTTCAAGATAATCAAAACATAGATAATTTAAACGCTGATTCCTAATGAGAAACATTTTAATTAATCGTAGTCCTAATAAAGCTGGGTTTTCATGGGTCCTATTGAGTTAGACTAGAGCGAGCCTAATGATGATGAGGAAGATGAGAGCGAGCATTCAGAACCATTTGTTCTTGAGGAATGTAGCTTTTCTTCTTCTTGAGTGACAGCCAATTTCTTGCTCTTCCTCTGAGATCCATTCATGGAACTCAGTCCAGATATATCTCACTCTTAAGGGATCTATGCTTGAACTAGAAGCATCTATTGAGTTCTGAATCCTTGTGATAGTATCATCCTTGAAGGATGTTAATGCGTAATTTATCGATCATCATGGGGTTATGATAATGACTAAATAGATAATGAGAATATCCGGAGTTAATTTCATTTAACACAAATAATAGAGCAGTGCAGTTATGGGTATGAAGAAAATAATTTAAGAGTGGACCAGAACGCAACACATATTAATTTTTAAACACAAGTACAGGGCATCAGTAAAATAAAACTGTTAATCACAAGAACTTAGACCTAATTATAACAAGACCTTGTTATACACTCATAAAGAGACTTTAATCATCAAAATCCTCAATTTTATCCACTCGTTCACATCTGGTCTCTTCTAGTGAGGATCCAGGTCCAAACCTGCTTATTAATCCCCAGGCCTTTTCTTTCCAAATTATCTCAAATATTATTCTCCCATATGGAATGTAGGCATTCATCTGATTCCTTGAGGTTCTGATAGAGTGTCTCATGTGGTTAAAGATAGTCCTGGGAAGGTCTATTCTAACGTGATGTGTTAGAAGAAAGACGAAGATTCTGTCGTCATGAGTCATAGTGCTTCTCGCAGACGCGTGTGGATAAAGGTTGGTTAGTGAAAATTTGAACCCAGTTTTTGGAGTAGGAAGGAGTTTCTCAGGATTATTCGGTTCGTATGGAACTGAATCATCAAACAAGATTTTACATCTCTCCACCATGCTTAAGTCAGATTGAAAGTGATCAATCGTGACTCCGTCGGAGACACACCCAATGATTTTCTCTATCGAGGCAACAAAGATAGCAATGGGGTGATAATGAACCTCAGACCAGATGGTGTTTCCATCAGTGCTAACCCTAGCATAATTCCAGAATTCTTTAATAAGGTTAGTAAAGATTGGACCATTCAGTTGGGAGTAATAGCACTGCCAAGACTGAGCTTGCATGCTTCTTAGTATCTCTAAGCCATCGTTTCCGAGACGAGTGAGGTTGGGTCTTTTCTCTGAGATAACATGTAAATTTTCTTTTCTGCCTAAGAAGGTAGGACCATTTCTTTGAGAGTCCATTATCTTGTTAGAATGAGAGTTTTATCAGAAAGAGTTAGATTTGAGGATGAGTTATGCAAGGGAAACATCCAACCACTTATAGTTAGTGAGAGTAAGGAGTATAAGGACTAAATTGGTGCACAAGGTTTTGGGTTTACTATTTCCTAGGTGGTCATGATTACTTAGGGTATGCTAAAAGGCTTGAACGTGTGGGAAAAGAAAACGGAGCAGTTACTAATTTACTTTGAGAAGAATTAATGTGTTAACAACTGCTTTGCCGTGAGTGGCCATTGGGGCTGCTATATTAATGATGATGGTGTCTTGAGCCACTAAAATATTTTTCAAGAACTTTCAATGAGTAATATCAATTAGTGTTTTGTTGAATATTTTATAATTTTTTTTTAGAATTAAGAATTCAATAATCAAAATTGATTCGTAGACAAAGTTCATTAATCTTTAAATAACTCAAAGCAAACTGACATTATTGAATCTACTTAGAATCAACTGCAATTTCATACATACACTCCGCATACATAGTTAAAACACAGACAGATTTGGGTTTCCTAGTTACTAAAGATTTCACACTTAGTTTTCAACAAGCAGTCATCTGGAAGGCTTTCAGGACCATCTTCTTTAATTCTTTCTTTGATCATGTCCACAATTCCATCTCTAAAGAAAATCTCAGACAAAACTCTTCCATAAGGAATGTGGGACTTTGTGAGGTTTCTGGACTCAGAGATGGTTTTCCAGAGACAGTTGAAGATAGTGTGTGGTAGATTTAATTGAAATCCATTCATTAGTAAATAAATGAATTCATGATCATGAAATCTAAGGATGTCATGACTTTCTCCCCTGGGAAGAAAATTGGACAACATGAGCTTGTACCAAGCTTTGGGAATGGGTAGAAGATTTTCAGGATTGAACGAAATGTATCCTAAAGTCAGGTCATGAAGAGATGCAAAATTTTTGGCAGTAGATAATTTTTTTTTGTCAAAATCAGCAGGAATTCCAACATCCTCACACCCAGTTGCAAGAGTGATTGAGAACAGGTTGATGATGATTGGGACTTCAAAAACAAAGGAGGTAATGCACTTGCTTTCAAGATCAAGATCGGCATGTTTCCAGAAATCTTTGACAAGATTTACATAGATAGGCTTTTCTAGCATCATGGAGTATCTAGTCCATTGTTGAGTGTAAAGCACTTCTGCTATACTACAGGCAATGCAACTCGAGAGTGGAGGAGTATTGATTACAAATTGTTTTTCAGAAATGATTTCAAGAAGATCTTGGTTACCAAGAAAGGTGAGTGGAGGCATGACGATGGACAACAGGGTTTTGACACTTATGACGTTATGAATAGAACTTTGAGTATGAGGTTATTTGATAGGGAGACGTGATTTTATACAAGTAAATGGGTAGGATAAGTTGTACCCAGTCTAGGAAAATTATAGATTTGTACAATAGGATTTAATAAGATTTTAGAACAGATTATGTTGTCAGAGATTTGGTATGGTTTCCAAAGATTCGCAATTATGACTGAGGTTACTTTAGAGTGCACGCATAGTGAAGAAATTTTCTTGTAAGACAGAATTATTTATTTCTTTCTACCAAGCCAAATTCATGCAATATTGTTTAAAAATTCAAAGTAGAGAAGATCATACCTTAGGGATCCAAAAATCTTTTTGCAGAGAATCTATGCAGCCTTATCCGAGTGTTTTCCATTCTGAGATATTATTATTTTTCAGATTCTGCTTGCTTCTGAGTGAGCTGCTGTAGGTTCATAGATTCTTCAAAATTCTCTTACATTCTGGTTTCTAAGGAATTCGAACATTTTCTAAATTCTGAACTAAGAATGTTCTGAAAAATTTATCAGATAGAGATATGATCAATAACGTTTGATCCGACTGAGATAGACTCAAGTCATCAGAATTTGGTTGCACTGATTTGATCAAGACTCTAAGTGATCAATCCTGATTAAGTACTTGATGAATCCATGAAAATCTTCTTCCTGAATATTCTTTCAGTTCCTTGTATAGCTTAAAAGAAAACAATGTTCAGTTCTTCATTAAATTCATTAACTTCTCATCATTCCAGGATTTAGATGTTGAATCAGTTCTAAGAGTTTTGAATTCTTTAGCTTCCTGACTTCAACAGGCTTTTCTTGAAATTCAAATTCATAGACCAACAAGTTTTCTTCTTTTCATGAAGAGATTCTGAATGAGCTTTAACCGAGAAAGTCAAGGGTGGACCTAGTCCGTTTCTTGAAACCATCTCAGGAGCTCATAAAGAGTTATTCTTCAGCAGCCCAGACTTCTTGTCTTCTGATAATTTAACCTTGAGCAAATACGTAGTACGTATCTTCCAAGATGAGCATTCAGCAGATACTACTTCTTATCTGATGAGTCCATCTAATCAGCTGATTCTTCAATTTTCAACAAGCCTTTAGGTGAGAAAAGATTTTGTTGATTAGCAAAGCTTCCAGAATCAGTTATTTGCTCAAGTAGTCAAATTGATTACAATTTTGTACCCAGTCAACTTCTGAACTGTTACAGAAATTGTAAGTGGATTTCAATCTCACCCAGAGTATTTCTACGCACCTCATCTGGATCTTTTTCTGACACTGTTAAGTGTTTTATATCCGTCAATAATAGAACCGAAGCTCTGATACCAACTGAAGGTGCGAGAAAGACACAAGAAAGGGGGTTTAAATTGTGTATTTGCTCTTTTGACTACTTTTCATTTCTTTTCGTTGAATCACTAGGGATTACATTTGAGTTCGTTGAGAGAGCCTGACTGGCAACGTTACATTCAGACTTGCTAAGCATGACGCTTCAAAACTAACAAGAGTCTGAATATAAGATCCACTTCTCAGAACTTGCAGAGCGGAAGCTTATCAGAGTTAAGCTGCAAGGTTCTGACTTACTTGTGTAAGGTTCTGATACTCTATATAGAAACATAAATAAGAACATTAAGCATAAGAGTAAATAACACACGATATATCCTGGTTCACCACAAAGGATAATCCAGTCCACCCTTCTCAAGTGATTTCTCCTTGAACACAAGGTCTTAATCCACTATAATCAATCTCAATTACAGATGCACGGGCAACAGCCGGTGACTAACCACTTGCACAGCCGCACTGTGACTAACATACAATGAACCGTTCATGGATTCAACTTAATGAATATAACGAACATTGACCTGCATGTTCCAATCTCGCAAGATCTACTGCTAGGCTTTCACAGCTAGACATTCAGGGATTCATTGCAATGAATATAACGCTACTGACCCTATTTCAGGCTTTTCCCACAATGACATCTCGCCATTGTCTTCTCGAGTCTCCGGTCACACTGACCACTCAAGGAATCCTAATTCACCAATAATTAGTTATACAGGAGATTACATAGATGCTTCTTAACAAGCAGATTATTCCTAAGTTTAAGTACAAAATAACACACAAGTGTTCAAGCAAGATGTGAGCAATAACTCCTTGCTATTCTAAGAAACTACAGAGATGTATAATGATTTGACAGTTGTTGACATCTTGTAGATCTTCTTCTTCTTCGTCTTCGGGGTGAGCAAGCTTTGAGCAACAACTCCTTACTTCAGATCTTCAACGTAACGCTGACGAGAAGGTGATTGATGACTTGATTAATTTGCAATGTTATCTTCTTCATCAACAGCTTCTATACTAATTCATTGTTGTTGTTTTGAATGATGATCTTTGAGCTTCAACAAAAATGGCCATGTGTAAATGGTGATAGCTTTGGATATTCTAAGTGTTACAACGAGAACTCATCATTGTTGCTATCTTCACACAATGACTTGATCAATTCACCTTTGATGGAATGAATCGATACCTTCAGAAGTGAGAACTCTTTGCTTTTAAATAGCCCAGTAGAAATATAGCCGTTTGAAATACTGTTGCCTGTTGGAAAAGAGATGTTGTGTAATAATTAGATGTACTGACACATCTCCTTTTTGCTGTGGGAGAAGTGATGGGATATATCTTTCTTGGGCATCGTGTACAGTTACTCACAACGGTAACATGTGACTTCTGAACTTCAGAGGCTTCTGATGTTTAATTGATGAAGCATGAGTAGAGTCTTCTTAGTTAGGATATCTGATACGTCAAGTCTACAGTCAATTGAAGAAGTCCATTAGGAATCAGTATTCATAACTTCAGCACTTGTCTTTAAGCACGTTATCCTTTACTTCTTCAAGTCTTCCGAAACTTCAGAACTTGTCCATTAGGAATCTGTCTTCAGAGTCTTCAATACTTGATCTTCAAAACCTTACTTTTCAGAACACATAAGTCTTCAGAGTCTTTCTGCACTTGGTCTTCAGAGCCTTCCGCCTTCATAACTTCAAGTCATGAGATTCTTCAGCACTTCGGTTCGCTTCTTCAAAAGCTTCGTAATCTTCAGAATCTTGACCACTTTCAGAGAGCATCCACAAGAGCATTGCATCCGCAATATCGGCATCCTTGGATCTGACTGATCACGATCAGATACAGAAGCGTTCTTGCTTCTTGCGACTTGTGTCACACATAGTAACTTCGCATATTATCAATTTCGCTCATCTGGCTGGTGCTTGTTGGATCTGATATATTCTATAATTATGATCTGCACACAACACACATTAGAACATAAAATGGTTCTTTCACAAATACGTATTGTTATCATCAAAAAATAGATTGACTTGTAGAGACAATTCTTGCTCTCACAGTTGCATTTGGACTTCGTCGGTTTGGGGAACCTGACGCCTCCCTGCTTGAACTCCGTATTGATGCATTTGGAGAGAATAAGCCAGCGGGCCCTTTACCTTCTCAGGGGCGATCATCTCGTCACCTCTCTTTTCCTTGCCGGGATGTCTCCGGATCATCTTTTTTTGGTTCCCGGGTACTTTCTCGATCTCTGGCATCCCGGGTATGGTATGCGGCCTCCTTCTCTTCGTACTTTATGTACGCTTCAGCTTTTTGGAGAAGTTCCAATAATGTGCGAGGAGTCTCGATTCCGACCGGTTTTTGAAACTAGCTTTTCGGTCTCAAACCTTTCTCGAAGAGATACTTCTTCATATGGTCTGTAGTACGGACCTCCACGGTTTCTTTGTTGAACCGTTCAATACATGCCTGCAGGGACTCGTCCCTGCCCTGTATGATAGCTTCCAATGTGGCCTCCGACTTGGGATGTCGTCGGGAAGCCGTAAAATGTCGGGAAAACTGGCTCTTTAAATCTCTCCACGATGTGACCGACCCCCGAGGAATGCGCTTGTACCAAGCCATAACCCCTTTCCTGAGGATGATTGGGAACAATCTGCATTTTATGGCCCCACTCATGTTGTGGTAGTGGAGCATTTCTTCTATGTTTTCTATGTGCTCGCTGGGGTCGATGGTCCCATCGTACGTCGCCAGAGTAGGGGGCTTCTCCAACCCGCGAGGAATTCTGGTGTCCATGATCTCTTGTGAGAGGGGGCCATGGACGTTGTCGTCACTGTTTGTGCTCGGAGAACGGGAAAAAGAATAGCTACGATCACGACTTCTGCTTCGTCGTGGAGAATGCCTGCGTGATTGGTGATGCTTGTACTTTCTTGAGGGCCTGGATTTCTTCGACGCAGGGGAGCGTCTTGACTTCCGCTAGGGAGACCGGTGTCGCCTTCTTGCAAGGTCGAATGCGGGCTCTTATGATCTTGATCGTCTTCTCACCGGGGAGCGGCTTCGGAACCTGTCACGCCTCCGTTTCTGAGGGGGAGAATGAGGACGTGGAGAAGGGCTGCGAGGTTTCTCCGAGGACAAGCGCTCCAGGAAGACGTGCTCGAGAGTGTTGATCTTTTCACCTTGCAGAATAATCAAAAGGTTTGATCTGTTGAGGGAGGCTATGAGAGCATCCATGCTGGAGTCAGCGTTTTGCGGAACCGGAATAGGCTCGAAAACACGGTCAGCAGCTTGTGCCTGAGGTTTTGTTCCATCGGGGTGTAATACCCCAAAATTTGCCCTCTTCTTTCTTCATGTCTTCTAGCATGAGCTTTCATTGCATTGCATTGCATTCAAGCATAGAAAAATAAAACATCAAGCATCTAGAATTGCATCTTGCATAGGGGCATGTGATCAGGTGATCCAAGGTGTTGATCATCCAAAGCTAAAGAAGAAGACCAAGTGTTTCTCACAAGCCTCAAGGATCTCTTACATTATGTATCATCTCCATTTGATCTTGCAAGTCATAGGGAGAGGAGAGTTCACCAAGAAGATTGGACAGTGCATGATCTCCTTCACAAGGCAGTCAAAAGTTGGGATCTGACCCTCAAATGGGCGAGCTCTTTGAGTTTTTATCATCTCCAAAGGACATATCTCATCTTTGTTTGAGAGGATACACAACATATTCAGAGGAATTGAGATTTGGAGGATGTGCTTTTTCCTCCTAACTAGAGGGTGCCAAAACTAGGGTTGGACCTAAAATCAGTTTATTTCTGATTTCTTGGGCAATACTTGATCTCATGGCATTCCTTATGTTCTTAAGTGTTCATGGAGGGAATCTTGGGCATTGGTTCTTTGAGGAAGATGTTCAATGGATCAGTTACTTGTGTAATAAGCAAAAGTTAACAGTTCAAAAGGAGAAAGTCAACTGTGGAATTTTGACCTTCTTTTCATGGTTTTCAAGGTCCCATATCCTCTTATGGTCTTCAAATGCCAAGTTTCATATCATTCATCAAGAATCAAGAGTTTGTGCAAAAGTTACTAAATTTGGAAAATGTCCTATAATAAAAACTTTCCATTTTTGGCAACTTTTCCATCACATTCAACTTGACTTTTCATCATCAAGGAAGCTCCAAATGAATTTTCCTCCAACATGAAAGTTGAAGATCTTCCTCTCCCATTTCCAAAAAGTACTAGATGGTTTCCATACCATTTGTAGAACTCAAGTTATGGTCAAAAGATGGCAAGGTGCATTTTGAGGTTTTCATATGGTTCCATTTTTCCACCTTTTGCATTTTGGCACAAATGGACTTGTAATTGATCTTTTTGGTTCATGTCATATTACAACATCAAAATACAAGTCAAGAGGATCAATTGTGGCCTTTGAATCAATTCATTCCATGCCATATTTCTCATTATTTTCTCATTGTTCAAAAATGCAAATTGATTCAAAACTTGCAAACCAAGAAAGTACAAGGCCCAAAATCAATTCAGAAGTGATCCATGAGTGAATTGGAAATAAATCATGCTGATTACAAGGGTATTACACGTGTGGATTAGTGGTGGTGGTACAAAATGCATTTTTGCAATTTCACCCAAATCTCACTAACCAAAGGATTAACCACTTGCTAATCACAATCAATGGACTAATGAAGAGTATATAAGTTAACTCATGCCTCCCAAATTAGGTCATGCACTCTCATTTGCTCAGAATTTCACAAACTCACTCTCACTTTCTCTCCTTCGAATCTCTCATTCCTTGAGGGTTTTGGAAAATTTCTTGGCATATTCTTGATCAGTGAGTTGAAAGGAGCACGAATCACCCATTGTTCTAAGCTGAAAGGAAGGATTTCACCAAGTTCCATTCAAGAGGGTTCAAGTTCAAATCTCAAGATCCAGCACAATTTCAAGCTCTAGTTGCATTTATTTTGTAACTAGAGGTTCCAAGGAGTAATCTGCAGTTTTTGGAGGGATTTCTTGACGTATTTTAAGCTCTTCAAGGTTCAGGTTAGTGTAACTTTCACCATCATAGAACTTGAATTTTTGATGTGCATAATGAGCTGTGATGTTCACTGATCACTCTGATATATTTTGTTTGTGATTTGGACGTGTAGATTGTGTGTATTGTGAGTTTAAAGTTTTGGATCTAAATGTGTTTTCATTCGATTCTCTTTATGTGTTTGTTGTTTGATAAAATGAACATGATATCCATGATCCTTGTGTTTTCTGGTTCGAATGATGTATGCATGAGCATTTTCTGGCAAAAGTGTGGTTACAGCTCACCGGAGAGGGTGACCGGAGCCCTAGCTCCGGCGGCTGTAGAAGTTCAGTCCGGTGAAGGGTATGAATGAAGAAGATGAAATCTCCTCCGTCCGTGTGTTAGATCCAACGTCCCTCTTGCTTCCACGTTGCTTTAATTTTGCTTTTTAATTTTGTGTTTGCGTGTGTGTTAGACCATCTTTGTTACTGTGTCCATCATATCTTGGTTGTTGATTTGAATTACTTTTTTATTGTGTGATGTAATGTGGTGCGTTGATTGGATCGTGTGGACAAAGTTTTGACAGCACATTAAAATATCTTGTGCTAATCACATGCCTTTTCTTTTATTGCTAACTGTATTGTGTGTGCGGGTAAACATGCTTGCTACCATGTGCTGTGAATCCTGGCTCTCCATCATGATTACTATGTTGTTGCGTTGACTGCTTGTGTGCCTTTGGATTGATCTTATGGTTTGGATTGAGTATGATGGTTGACTGCTTTCCATTGTTTCCCTTTGACCTTCGCTGATGGACTTGTTGCTTTGGGCTTTGTTATTTGCACCCTCCTTTTTGATCCATTTGGTTTTACAACGTGAAATCTTTTACTGTTTACACCCCCTTGACTTTATTTCTTTTATTTTCTTTCTTTTCTTTTT
This sequence comes from Lathyrus tuberosus, assembly GCA_022829125.1. Lineage (NCBI taxonomy): Eukaryota > Viridiplantae > Streptophyta > Magnoliopsida > Fabales > Fabaceae > Lathyrus > Lathyrus tuberosus. The sequence continues at coordinate 2,158,027 of JALAZF010000535.1, forward strand.
ATTTGTTGTTTCAATTTTATTTTAATATAAAAACATGTTATGAAAATTCACAAAATATTTTTATGATTAATTAATGTGTCAACTTAATTTTATTTTTTTTATTTTATTTTTTAATTTCGTTTTATTATTTTATTTTGAATTAAATTGTTAGGGTGTTTCCAATGATACTCTTCTTCTAGGGTTAGGAATTTTTGTGACTTTCACACATCATTTGAGGCCAATCTTTTGGTCACTTTTAAGGAATTATATGAGGATGTTTTTATACTGATTTGATGATGGTTTGAGTTACTTTTAGTGACTTGCCTCTCAAGTTTTATTAACCCTCGATCCATGCTGAATTATGTGCACTTCTTGACTTGTGATTCATCTTTTGACAAGCTCTTTAACTCTTTTTGATCCAATATTTTTGCATATGTTTCTTGACTGAGTTAACTTTCATTTGATTATTTTTAGGGATTTTATTGAGCCACTTTGCTATTTTTGGTTGAGTTTTGCTTGTGATGCAAGTTTGAATGAGGTATACTTTGATGCATGACCTAGTTTGAGTGCATTTTCCTACTTGTAATGGAATGATGCTTGAGATGTTTTTATGGTATGATCATGTTCTGTTTGAGTTTACTTGTGGCTTTGGAATCATCCTCATTTGATCATTTTTCAATTTGTTCTTGATTTTACAAGTTGATGTTGTTTTGGACTTGAATCTTGTGGTATGTTCAACCCAATCTTGTGATTGCTTCTTTGTGTGAATTCACTCATGTATGAAACCTTTTGTTTGGTTTGTATGACGTGCTTGAGGTTCTGGTACTTTTGATTTAAGGTTCATTATGTGATTTTAATTTCACTTTATGCCTCACACTTCTTTGCTTGCTTGCATGAATGATAAGTGAATGTCTTTCTCAATTTTGATGCATGTTTTGAATGTGTTGCTTGATGATTAATCTTGTATGACTTGAGTTTGATCTTGGCATGATGATAATGTTTATGCTACTGCCCTTTGGGTTCATTAATTGATTTTCATCTCACTTGATCTTCATGGTTTGAATTATGTGATGCATATCATTCCCTTTGCTTTGCAACTTCTTTGGTGCATCATATTGCATAATGTGAACCTCTTTTGCACATGTGAATTATTGATGATGATATGATGTGAGTTCTGGTCTTGTTTCATTTTCATCTTGTCTCCTTCATTTCACTTTGATATGAAATCCATGTGTGTTTAATTGTGCATTTAATTCAAGTATGCTTGCATCCTTCCATGTTTACCTTTGCATGCTTACTTGAATTGTTTTGCATTGATCTTTAAAACATGTTGATTGATTTGAGTTGGACATTTATGATATGATGTGCTTGCTGCCATTTATTGTATCTCATCTCTCTTCTTCTCCTTCTCTTTTCTTCTCTTTCACTCTTTATCATCCCATGAATCTCAAGACTTGTTCAAGTCTTGGATTTTTTCCCTTTAGAGCTACCTAGTCCAACTTAATTTTTTATTAAGCTTGGAGTAGGATTAGCATTAGGTTAGGTAGTCTTTTCTCCTAAACCTCACTAACCACAGGACATCCATGCATGATAACATTAGGACTCTTAGTTTCCCTTTAGAATTTCCCTTGCGTCGTTTCTCTTCTTATCTCAAAAGAAAAGTAAAAGACACTTAATAAAGGTTAACGTGTATTGCGCTTGAGCCTTATAGGTGGGAAGTGGGGAACGAGGGGCTTCCTCTCATTCCTCTAGGGTACCTAGTGTACGTCCTGTTGGGGACGATGTGCGAAAGTATTTGTTCCTATATTTAAGACTTTGGTTCTATGCAAGTTGCAAATAACTGTAAAAGACACTTCTTGCTAAAAACTTCAAACCAACAATAACGTCTTTCCTTCGGGAATTCTTTTCTCATCTCACTCACTCTCAGCGTACGAATGTGCTTCTACTCGTTCTCTTGCAAGATGGTAACGCACTCGGACCAGCGAGCCTGCAACACCTGAGCTAGAACGTCTGCCGTTCCCTAAAAAACACAAACAAGACGTCCCTAGTTAGGGGAACTACGTCGCTCTGATTCTCATGTTCCCGATGAGATACGTAGGCAGTGGGGTAGGGTCCATTCGAGCACTTCTTTTATTTTCCCTACATTTGTTCCTTGTTCTTTCTCTCCTTTCCCTTTTCTTTTTTCCTGTTCCTTTCCCTTTCCAGTAGCAGCGGAGCTCCAGATGACGACACCCTTTGATCGAGACAAGCAAGCGTGGATCCCATCGGGTACGATGGACGTGAGGGGGTGCTAATACCTTCCTCTCACGTAACCGACTCCCGAACCCAGTTCTCTTGGTCGCAAGACCATGCTCTTTCCTTCCCCTCAGGTTTATGCGGTGTTTCCTTTCCCTCTCTTGGGATAAATACACATTGCTGGCGACTCTGTTTGGGTGCCACTTTCGCGTTTGTACTAGGATGAAAATCCCGGGAGCGACAGCTGGAGACTCTGCTGGGAATCGAACCCAGAATCTCTGGTTTCCGTAGCGAGTCAATCCTAGCGCTTATTTGTTTTCTTTCTTTGGGTGTTTATTCTGGTGCTTGGCTTTGTTGTATATTACTGTATTGCTGTTTACTTTATTTTTTTGCTTTACCGCTTTACTGTTTTTATAGCATTTTTACTGCATTGCTGTCATACTGGATATTACTGCGCTGTGCTGGCTGGTTTTCTGTTTGGCGGGTTGGGACGTTCTGAGAGATGAGCCCACTACCCAGGCTCGAGCATACACACAAGTTTTAGAGTGGATAGTCGTGACGCGTGCATGGGGGTGGCCATGTATTGTTGTTCATGAGACCCACAACCAGACAAGGTTCTATCAGGAGCTACCTGCTACTGTGCGTTGGTACAGGCCAGTAGGTATTCTCTTGAGGGATTGTCGACTCTGGAGACCATTCCCGAGGACTCAGTTGCGGCACTCCTCCCGAAATGTGACAGTGGCAGACCACGCTTTGTGGCAAACCCATTGCACATTCTCGATCCGAGGACCCAATACTGGGAACTTGCTATAGGATTGCCTTTTGTAGTGAATCAGCGGACGACCTCTTTGATTAGCGATAGCATTGTATCCTTCGGGTTGAATGTGTTATTGCTTCTCAAACCTCTGAAGCTGAGGATCTTTCATCTTGGAGAATCGGTTGAGGCCTCCTCGATTAATGATGATGCCAAGCCAAAAATGGTGAACGTATCATCATTTCTCGACCTGAGAGTCCGGGATACTGAACATCCTAGTACCCACATGTGAGAGGGATGGGGTTTGCAGGTTTGCAGGTAACCGTGACTTTCAACCTACCTGGTTTTCTGGTTCTATCACTATGGTGGTTATTGTTCTGAGTTTTGGTACAGAGCCTTGTTTTGTTCAGTCAGCGCAGTGCAGCCAGTTTGTGTGGACACCTTGATCGCATGCTCTGCATTGCATTCCTTTTTTCTGACATTCATGTTTGTGCATTTTCAGGTAGTATCTAGTCTTTGATTCCAGTCAGAGGGCAGTATTAGGGATGGACGTTCCAAGAGGTAAGAAGGATATTATTATCTACAAGTTTCTCAAGCCAGCAATAGGTCCTCTCACAATCCTGAAGGGAATGGTGAGTCCTGAAGTGTTGAATGCTTTCGAGGAGAAGTATGGGTGGATTCTGTCTTTTGTTCGCAACATCAATGATTATGAGTTCTGAGGTCTTCATACTCTGATGCAGTTCTATGACCCTCCGTTGAGATGTTTTCTGTTCCCAGATTATTTGTTGGTGCCTACCTTGGAGGAATACTCTAACATGCTAGGGATTACTATCAAGTAAGTACCTCCTTTCTTTGGTTCAAAAGGAGAGCTGGATTGTGGGAAATTGGCCGGTGCTCTTTATTTGAGCAAGTCGGAGTTAGAAACCAACATCTCCAATAAAGGAAAGATCTGTGGTTTCAAGTTGGGGTATCTAACGAAGAAGGCTCAGAAAGCAGCAGAGGACAAAGATTGGATCGTGTTCAATGCACTGCTAGCTCTTTGTGTTTATGGTATTGTGTTATTCCCCAATGAGCCTGATTTTGTTGATGAAGATGCTATCAGAATATTCATGATGAGGAATCATGTGCCAACCCTGTTGGGAGATCTCCATTATGCCCTATACAACAAGAATGAAAAGAAGAGAGGGAGGATGGTTCATTGTTGCGCTCCATTGTTTTATAAATGGTTCGCAAGTCGTCTACCTCAATCTGGTGCTTTTGTTAATTCTAAGGATTCTCTAGAGTGGAGTCAGCGCCTGATGGGATTGGTCAGTAAAAACATCGTGTGGATAAATCAAGGATTGCTTGGCAAGGATATCATTCACAGCTGTGGTAAGTACCCTAATGTTCCTTTGATAGGGAGGAAGGGAGGAATTAACTATAACCCTTCCTTGGCCATAAAACAGTTTGGTTACGCTCTGGTAGGACCACCTGTTAAGCGAGATGTGGAAGAATCATTGTATTTTCACTCATCTGAAGGATTGGAGGAGGCGCAGAGAGCTTCTGAAGCTTGGGGTAGTATCCTGAAGAAAGGCAAGGCCATTCTGGGCAAACCTAACAATCAGGCTTTCCTTCCTTATGAGGATTGGATAAAACAGAGAGTTGAAGAGTGTTACTTGCCTTTTGATCGAGCACCTATGCTGTACCCAGAAAGTGTGGATGAAAGACTCACTGTACCATTTGAAGAATTCGATAAGCAGCGTAAGTTGGTATCTGATTTGAGGGTGGAAAACTCTAGTATGAGTAGCAGACTACAGGGTGCTCTACAAGACAACTCGGAGTTGAAATGGAAAGTCCAAGACATGACTACGCACCTAGAGAAAAAAGAGAAGTATTTTGCTGACAGGGCTCAACACTTCAAAAAGATCAGTATGGCTGCTGATTCGTCAGTCAAAGCTAAGAGGAAAAACAAGAAGCTCTTGACTAAAGCAGAGGACGAGCTGGCCACGTATCAGGATATGTGGAAGGATGCCAAGATTGAGAATAAAGAGCTGAAAGAAGAGCTTCAGGTCGTGAAAGCGAGGAAAAATTGTTACTTTGCTAAGTGAAAAGAAGCCCAGAAAGAAATTGAAGAGCTTAAGCTGCAAGCGGGAATCAAGAAGTCCAAGCACGAAGCCAACGGTGTCGAAGAGCAGATTGCTAGGCTGAATCAGGATGTGGAGAAGAGGAACAGGTTGATCAAGGGTTTGCTAGAAAGACCTACTCATCCAGATACTGTGAACCTTCTTGAGGAGATTAAAGCCGGCCTATTTGGAATTGACTTGTAGTAATTCTGTTGCTTGTTTTTGCTATAATTACCATCAGGATTGTTGATGGAATCACTTTTGATTGTATTGAACCTATTTGTATGACTTCTTATGATATGATATTGCAACATTTGTCTCATTGGCTATTAGTTATTTGAAAGGGGTTGTCTTTTGATTGATTCTGCAGTATTACTGGACTCGGATTTATTTTCCGATGTTGTGTCCGATCCCTTGCCCAAAGCTGGAATTAAAGTAAATTCGACCTGGAAATGTTTAAATATGATTGTTTGCATTTTGCATTTACATCCTCATAATCATAAGCATTTTTGCATAACAGGTGTTCCGGAGCGGATTTCTCATTCTGACTGGGTATTCTCTGCAGGATAGCAAACATGACTTCTTCCAACTACTCGATTCACCACAGTCAGGGTTCAGATTTGGAACAACTCCGAGCGGAGGTGACTGAGATGAAAGCCCAACTGGGGCACTTTATGGTGGACATGCAAGCTTTGGTTCAGGGCCAGAGAATGCTGAAGGAAGAGGTCGATCAAGTGAAGACCCAGATGAGTTTTGTTATGGAAGTTGTGAGAAATGTGCTCAGAAAGGATGGTAATCCCACACCAGAGGCTGTAATAGAAGTTTTCGTTCCACCCTTGCCTGTGGAACCTATTCCCAAGAGTGATGTGTCTCACGGATTTTCTGCACCACCTGGAGTTCTGAAACTTGCTCACCAGCAGTTACCTCTTGTTTCTCCAGACGGTCCCAAGGCTAGGAAGTACTTACCAAAGTCGAAGAAACCTGACAGAATCTTTGATCCGCTTTCCATGTCTTATGCTCAGTTGTTGAGGCACCCACTCCAACTTCAATTGGTTGAACTTCGGATGATAAATCGTCCTGATGGAAAGCTCCCAGTCAATTATGATGCAAGTGCCCATTGCGACTTTCACTCTGGTGCGCCGGGGCACAATGTGGAAAAATGCAAAGCCTTTCATAATGTGGTCCAAGATCTGATTGATTCAAAGGCGATAAATTTTGCGCCGGGCGGCGTAAGCATACAGAGTAATTCTACTCCTACTGCTGCAGGAAATGTGAATTTCCTGGCATTCCCTCTTAAAGCGGCATCAAGTCAAGGGCATATCTTGCAGTCTTTTGTCTCAGAATCCCCACACCAGCAACTTGTTCCCGATCGTCAGCCAAGTTTGAAGAGGAAAATGCTGGGAAAAGAGGAGTACCCGAGTCAGTATCAGCAGCAGACTAGCTCCCAGAGGAGATATCAAAGACCCAGAAGGCCTGAGAGAAAATTTGATCCTATTACTATTCCTCACAGCCAGCTGCTTGACCGTTTGCTTCAAGACTCTTTGATTCAGTTAAAGGAAGTGGCTCCTGTCCCGTATCCTTTTCCGCCAGGTTATGACAAGGATGCTAGGTGCGGGTACCACTCAGGGGCACCGGGGCATGCCATTGAAGATTGTAAGGTGTTCAGGCATAAAGTGCAAGATCTGATTGACACCGGGATCATTATTTTCACCGCAGATGGTCTGTATGTTAACTAAAGCTTCCCAGGCAAGCACGTAAAAAGGGAAAGACATCATCAGAAGCAGTCAGTCCAGACGGAGTCAGGCCTCCTCAACAAGGACAATCATTTAGTTTCTTTGCTGCATTTTCATATGTAGTCTTTATTTGTTTGTTCAAACATTGTTTGCATGTTAAAACTTGTTTGTATTTGGTTTGATGATTTTAATGCAATGGATATGTTTTCTTGATTAATTTCATTTGTGTTTACTCATTTAATGCTAATGTGCACTGCAATACCAATTTTTCTTGCTTAAGCTCTGTGAGGGAGGATGATGAGGTAAAAATGTAAAAATATCTAATTGTGTGCTTTTGAACAAGAACCCTGTTGAGGATGTACAGGCATTGTTTCGAATACCCAAACACTGGAGAGATAAGGGAGATGGGCCCTCGTTAACCCCTTTGAGCCTTGAAGTAGGAGTTTCTTCCGTATGAAAAAACCCTCACATTTAACCAGGGGTAGGGTAGTCTTCAGTTAATTTGACTGAGCGTTCAAATTTCTAAAAGAGTGTGCATCTGAGGATCCATTACCTTTTATTCCACCGTCAAGAGGTCAAGAGATGTGAAACCTCAATGGTTATCAATAATCGAAGACTAAGGCAGTCATAACCCTTTCAACAAAGTCAAGACGAGCCGGTGTCACACGACGTGTTCAAGAAAAAAGAAAAAGAAAAAGAAAAAAAAAAGAAAGAAAAGCCCGCTAAGTCAAAACTTGAAAACAAGCGACTTAGGCAAAAGTTAGGGCATCCCGCTGGACTTCAAAATCTAAAGATTCAAAAGAATCTGTCCAGGCAAAAGTTAGGGATAAGAAAAAGAATGAGAAAGTGAAAAACAAAAGGATTACCCAAGAAAATCCTCGAGCAAGAACAAAGTCGTGTGACTACGAACAAAAGGACAAAAAGGGTGACTGTTACTCCAAAACCTCATTAGGTGTCAAACCATCAGATGCATGGGAGATGAGCGCTTGTGCCAAATTAGCTGAATGTAGGACTGGAGAACATCACGAAGAATGGGTGGGCACTGATAAACTTTGAGCCTTAAGCAATTTTTTCTGAAAACCGTGAACCAGACCACGATACAACCCTCAAAAGTCCTAATTGAAACAGGGTTATTTCAAAGCACACTACCAAGAGATAGCGTTCCTGACTCCTATAAGTTGTGCTAAAAGATCTTTGTTGGTGTTTCATGTGCATTGCATTCTTTCATTCAAAATTTAATGTCGCATCCTAACCCGTGATTCGCTCACAAAGGGTTTGCGACATCTTTTCAATAAAACTTCAAGGTTAACATGTGTGTTGCATTAGAATTTTCATTCTCAGACTAAAACATTTTCTGCTTGCATACATTTGTTTGACATCAAAAGAAGTTTACATATGGAAATTCAGTCCAGAAACTTAATCTTGCCGAGCTGAAAATCCTAAAACTCCTGAAGGGCATCCACATCCTGTGTTACTTCCTCCAGAAATTTTGTTGAGTGGGGTCTTCCCCAACAAGTTGTGCTGAGACGTAGTCGATCTGGGGCAATCACGTCGAACCATCTCTTTAAGGTGTACCTCATTTGGGCCGATCACGTCAAAGAAATCCCTTCAGAGTTCAGAAAACTGAGGAAATTACTTCAAGATTCTTCTGTAGACCATACAGTCTGGGGCAGTTACGTCGAGATCTGACGAATCTCTCCAAGAGTTTGAAGACATTGAGGCGTTTTGGATGTCAAGTCTTCTGTAAAATCCTCTTGAGACAATTTCTTTTGGCGGACCATGCTGGTCTGGGGCAAGTAAAGAAAAATTGTTGGTCACGCATATGCAGCCAATCAGCCAAAAGGTTTGAAACAAAGGGGCATTCCAACCCAAGGCATTTGTGGTCCCCGTCTCCAGCAGGCTTCATTAATGATGTTCCCAGCAAGAGATGCATCAAAACCTTTCTCCCCAACAAGTGATGGTTCAGAGTTGGATTTTCTCATTTGCAGAAGTCATATCCTGGGGCATGTCTGCATATTCTGTCGTTGCAAGTAATAGGTACAAATTTTCCAAGAGCAGGGATCATGTTTTCTAGACGAGGAATCACTTACCCCCATGTAGAAGACTGGGGCAATAATGTTCAGGGAAGGGTTTACTTGTCACCCTTTTGTCACAACGTTTACTGATTGAGTCCATCATTTGGTCAACAGTCGGTCGCGACATCTCGATATCAGTAAATTGAGTTCAACTGGGTATCATTGTATCTTATTAAGTCGATTCGCTCATTCAGTATTTCCAACAGCTACAAGCTTTTCTGTGTTGATAACGGTTGCGAATTCCCAGTAGAGTTGCTTCGTAGACACCGAGGTTGATGGTTAATCCCCAGTAAAGTCGTTAGGAGTTTGAAGATGCTTGATCTTCTGTAAAATCCTCTTAGGACGTTTCTTCAGGTAAGTCTGGTATCATGGAGCAGGAAGCAAGTTGTTAGCTTTCTCGAACATGGGTCATTTTGTTTTTCCTTAGCAGGATTTGGTCCAGATCCATCATCCCCGGTAGAGTTTGAGGACATTTGGTCTTCTGTAAAATCCTATCAAAAGGCATTCCCCAGCACGAGACGCTTTGAAGCGGTTTGCTCCAGCAAAGTCTGTTATAAACTCATTATCCCCCCAACGGAGTCGTCAAACAGAAAGTTCGCCTAACATGGGGCATTGTGATACTTATCCTAAGCTTGACAGGCGTATTTCTTAGCAGACTACTGTGAAGTTGCTTTGTGGTTGCCCAGCAAATCTAAGGACTCTCTCCCAGCGTGTTGCAGCAGAATGTCTTCTAACCAGGATTTGCTCATCCCCGACAGAGTAGCCTTGATTCCCAGCAAGATCGTATCTCTAGTATTGGTATCCCCACAAGAGTTCAGCATTGAATCTTGTCAATAATACTCCCCAGCTGAGTTATTTTATCCCCACAGAGGCTTATTGATCAACAAAATCTATTCCTCAGCAGAGTGATAGTATATTCTTTCCCCAGCCGGGTTAGAAGGTTGATTCCCCCCGCAAAAGATCCAGGGTTTGATAGATCCTCAAGCAGAGTTTTAATGACTTGTCTTCCCTAGCAAGGTGTCATGCAAAGAAATTCTCATCCCCAGCAGAGTTGCTGTGACTAGAGTTCATTCCCAAACAGATGAAGTAATTCCTGGCAGAATCATCACTCCCCTCATATCCCAAAGTCCAATTTATTTTTGGCAAACTCGACGGTTCGAAGCAGACGGATTGTTCATTTATTCTCCAGCGGAGACATTATCCTTTCAAGAGTCTCTGAAGTCAAATCATTGATCATTGTTCCTCAGCAGAGTCAGCAGAGATGTCTGACATGGATGCAGAGAGTAATCCAGTTTTGGAATTCTTAAAGTCCAACCGTAGATTGGCGAAAGGTCCATCCGAGGGTGGCAAGTCCAACCGTAATTTGGCGAAAGGTCTATCCAAGGGTGGCAAATCATTGGCAAGTCCAACCGTAGATTGGCGAAAGGTCCATCTAAGGGTGGCAAATCATTGGAAAGTCTACCCGTAGTGTGGCAAGTCAGTAGTCGTCTGACTCCCTTTAAAAGACCGCAGCTAAGTCCAACCGTAGATTGGCAAAAGACCATCCAAGGGTGGCAAAGCAAGGCAAAGTCCAACCGTAGATTGGTAAAAGTCCCCCGTAGTGTGGCAATGCAGCTGCAAAGTCCAACCGTAGATTGGCAAAAGTCCATCCGTAGTGTGGTAAGCCAGTAGTCTTTTGGCGTTGTACAAAAGACATTGTTAAAGTCCACCCGTAGTGTGGCAGGCCAGTAGTCATCTGGCGTTGTACAAAAGACATTGTTAAAGTCCACCCGTAGTGTGGCAGGCCAGTAGTCGTCTGGCGTTGTACAAAAGACATTGCAAAAGTCCACCCGTAGTGTGGCAGGCCAGTAGTCGTCTGGCGTTGTACAAAAGACGTTGTTAAAGTCCACCCGTAGTGTGGCAGGCCAGTAGTCGTCTGGCATTGTACAAAAGACATTGTTAAAGTCCACCCGTAGTGTGGCAGGCCAGTAGTCGTCTGGCGTTATATAAAAGACATCTTCCCAGTGGTTTTCGTCACCAGAGTTTTATTCAAGCAGAGTTCGTTTGGTTGGGTTTATATCCCTTTTCTTCTTCCCTGCAGAGTGCAAATTTTCGGGTTATTTCTGGTATTTAATCTCTCCATACCTTGAAAGTATGACAGCAATCGCTATCATCCGTTCAGGTCTACAGTGATTGAATAGGGGCAGCTGTAATACCCCAAAATTTGCCCTCTTCTTTCTTCATGTCTTTTAGCATGAGCTTTCATTGCATTGCATTGCATTCAAGCATAGAAAAATAAAACATCAAGCATCTAGCATTGCATCTTGCATAGGGGCATGTGATCTAAGGTGTTATTCATCCAAAGCTAAAGAAGAAGACCAAGTGTTTCTCACAAGCCTCAAGGATCTCTTACATTATGTATCATCTCCATTTGATCTCGCAAGTCATAGGGAGAGGAGAGTTCACCAAGAAGATTGGACAGTGCATGATCTCCTTCACAAGGCAGTCAAAAGTTGGGATCTGACCCTCAAATGGGTGAGCTCTTTGAGTTTTTATCATCTCCAAAGGACATATCTCATCTTTGTTTGAGAGGATACACAACATATTCAGAGGAATTGAGATTTGGAGGATGTGTTTTTTCCTCCTAACTAGAGGGTGCCAAAACTAGGGTTGGACCTAAAATCAGTTTATTTTTGATTTCTTGGGCAAGACTTGATCTCATGGCATTCCTTATGTTCTTAAGTGTTCATGGAGGGAATCTTGGCCATTGGTTCTTTGAGGAAGATGTTCAATGGATCAGTTACTTGTGTAATAAGCAAAAGTTAACAGTTCAAAAGGAGAAAGTCAACTGTGGAATTTTGACCTTGTTTTCATGGTTTTCAAGGTCCCATATCCTCTTATGGCCTTCAAATGCCAAGTTTCATGTCATTCATCAAGAATCAAGAGTTTGTGCAAAAGTTACTAAATTTGGAAAATGACCTATAATGAAAACTTTCCATTTTTGGCAACTTTTCCATCACATTCAACTTGACTTTTCATCATCAAGGAAGCTCCAAATGAATTTTCCTCCAACATGAAAGTTGAAGATCTTCCTCTCCCATTTCCAAAAAGTACTTGATGGTTTCCATACCATTTGTAGAACTCAAGTTATGGTCAAAAGATGGCAAGGTGCATTTTGAGGTTTTCATATGGTTCCATTTTTCCACCTTTTGCATTTTGGCACAAATGGACTTGTAATTGATCTTTTTGGTTCATGTCATATTACAACATCAAAATACAAGTCAAGAGGATCAATTGTGGCCTTTGAATCAATTCATTCCATGCCATATTTCTCATTATTTTCTCATTGTTCAAAAATGCAAAATCATTCAAAACTTGCAAACCAAGAAAGTACAAGGCCCAAAATCAATTCAGAAGTGATCCATGAGTGAATTGGAAATGAATCATGCTGATTACAAGGGTGTTGCACGTGTGGATTAGTGGTGGTGGTACAAAATGCATTTTTGCAATTTCACCCAAATCTCACTAACCAAAGGATTAACCACTTGCTAATCACAATCAGTGGACCAATGAAGAGTATATAAGTTAACTCATGCCTCCCAAATTAGGTCATGCACTCTCATTTGCTCAGAATTTCACAAACTCACTCTCACTTTCTCTCCTTCGAATCTCTCATTCCTTGAGGGTTTTGGAAAATTTCTTGGCATATTCTTGATCAGTGAGTTGAAAGGAGCACGATCACCCATTGTTCTAAGCTGAAAGGAAGGATTTCACCAAGTCCATTCAAGAGGGTTCAAGTTCAAATCTCAAGATCCAGCACGATTTCAAGCTCTAGTTGCATTTATTTTGCAACTAGAGGTTCCAAGGAGTAGATCTGCAGTCTTTGGAGGGATTTCTTGACGTATTTTAAGCTCTTCAAGGTTCAGGTTAGTGTAACTTTCACCATCATAGAACTTGAATTTTTGATTTGCATAATGAGTTGTGATGTTCACTGATCACTCTGATCTATTTTGTTTGTGATTTGGACGTGTAGATTGTGTGTATTGTGAGTTTAAAGTTTTGGATCTAAATGTGTTTTCATTCGATTCTCTTTATGTGTTTGTTGTTTGATGAAATGAACATGATATCCATGATCCTTGTGTTTTTCTGGTTCGAATGATGTATGCATGAGCATTTTCTGGCAAAAGTGTGGTTACAGCTCACCGGAGAGGGTGACCGGAGCCCTAGCTCCGGCGGCTGTAGAAGTTCAGTCCGGTGAAGGGTATGAATGAAGAAGATGAAATCTCCTCCGTCCGTGTGTTAGATCCAACGTCCCTCTTACTTCCACGTTGCTTTAATTTTGTTTTTTAATTTTTTGTTTGCGTGTGTGTTAGACCATCTTTGTTACTGTGTCCATCATATCTTGGCTGTTGATTTGAATTACTTTTTGATTGTGTGATGTAATGTGGTGCGTTGATTGGATCGTGTGGACAAAGTTTTGACAGCACATTAAAATATCTTGTGCTAATCACGTGCCTTTTCTTTTATTGTTGACTGTATTGTGTGTGTGCGTAAACATGCTTGCTACCATGTGCTGTGAATCCTGGCTCTCCATCATGATTACTATGTTGTTGCGTTGACTGCTTGTGTGCCTTTGGATTGATCTTATGGTTTGGATTGAGTATGATGGTTGACTGCTTTCCATTGTTTCCATTTGACCTTCGCAGATGGACTTGTTGCTTTGGGCTTTGTTATTTGCACCCTCCTTTTTGATCCATTTGGTTTTACAACGTGAAATCTTTTACTGTTTACACCCCCTTGACTTTATTTCTTTTATTTTCTTTCTTTTCTTTTTATTTGTTGTTTCAATTTTATTTTAATATAAAAACATGTTATGAAAATTCACAAAATATTTTTCTGATTAATTAATGTGTCAACTTAATTTTTTTTTTTTATTTCGTTTTATTATTTTATTTTGAATTAAATTGTTAGGGTGTTTCCAATGATACCCTTCTTCTAGGGTTAGGAATTTTTGTGACATTCACACATCATTTGAGGCCAATCTTTTGGTCACTTTTAAGGAATTATATGAGGATGTTTTTATACTGATTTGATGATGGTTTGAGTTACTTTTAGTGACTTTCCTCTCAAGTTTTATTAACCCTCGATCCATGCTCGATTATGTGCACTTCTTGACTTGTGATTCACCTTTTGACAAGCTCTTTAACTCTTTTTGATCCAATCTTTTTGTATATATTGATTGACTGAGTTAACTTTCATTTGATTATTTTTGGGGATTTTATTGAGCCACTTTTCTATTTTTGGTTGAGTTTTTCTTGTGATGCAAGTTTGATTGAGGTATACTTTGATACATGACCTAGTTCGAGTGCATTTGCCTACTTGTAATGGAATGATGCTTGAGATGTTTTTATGGTATGATCATGTTCTGTTTGAGTTTACTTGTGGCTTTGGAATCATCCTCATTTGATCATTTTTCAATTTGTTCTTGATTTTACAAGTTGATGTTGTTTTGGACTTGAATCTTGTGGTATGTTCAACCCAATCTTGTGATTGCTTCTTTGTATGAATTCACTCATGTATGGAACCTTTTGTTTGGTTTGTATGACGTGCTTGAGGTTCTGGTACTTTTGATTTAAGGTTCATTATGTGATTTTCATTTCACTTTATGCCTCACACTTCTTTGCTTGCTTGCATGAATGATAAGTGAATGTCTTTCTCAATTTTGATGCATGTTTTGAATGTGTTGCTTGATGATTAATCTTGTATGACTTGAGTTTGATCTTGGAATGATGCTAATGTGTATGCTACTGCCCTTTGGGTTCATTACTTGATTTTCATCTCACTTGATCTTCATGGTTTGAATTATGTGATGCATATCATTCCCTTTGCTTTGCAACTTCTTTGGTGCATCATATTGCATAATGTGAACCTCTTTTGCACATGTGAATTATTGATGATGATATGATGTGAGTTCTGGTCTTGTTTCATTTTCATCTTGTCTCCTTCATTTCACTTTGATATGAAATCCATGTGTGTTTAATTGTGCATTTAATTCAAGTATGCTTGCATCCTTCCATGTTTACCTTTGCATGCTTACTTGAATTGTTTTGCATTGATCATTAAAACATGTTAATTGATTTGAGTTGGACATTTATGATATGATGTGCTTGCTGCCATTTATTGTATCTCATCTCTCTTCTTTTCCTTCTCTTTTCTTCTCTTTCACTCTTTATCATCCCATGAATCTCAAGACGTGTTCAAGTCTTGGATTCTTTCCCTTTAGAGCTACCTAGTCCAACTTAATTTTTGATTAAGCTTGGAGTAGGATTAGCATTAGGTTAGGTAGTCTTTTCTCCTAAACCTCACTAACCACAGGACATCCATGCATGATAACATTAGGACTCTTAGTTTCCCTTTAGAATTTCCCTTGCGTCGTTTCTCTTCTCATCTCCAAAGAAAAGTAAAAGACACTTAATAAAGGTTAACGTATATTGTGCTCGAGCCTTATAGGTGGGAAGTGAGGAACGAGGGGCTTTCTCTCATTCCTCTAGGGTACCTAGTGTACGTCCTGTTGGGGACGATGCGCGAAAGTATTCGTTCCTATATTTAAGACTTTGATTCAATGCAAGTTGCAAATAACTGTAAAAGACACTTCTTGCTAAAAACTTCAAACCAACAATAACGTCTTTCCTTCGGGAATTCTTTTCTCATCTCACTCACTCTCAGCGTACGAATGTGCTTCTACTCGTTCTCTTGCAAGATGGTAACGCACTCGGACCAGCGAGCCTGCAACACCTGAGTTAGAACGTCAGCCGTTCCCTAAAAAACACAAACAAGACGTCCCTAGTTAGGGGAACTACATCGCTCTGATTCTCATGTTCCCGATGAGATACGTAGGCAGTGGGGTAGGGCCCATTCGAGCACTTCTTTTATTTTCCCTACATTTGTTCCTTGTTCTTTCTCTCCTTTCCCTTTTCTTTTTTCCTGTTCCTTTCCCTTTCCAGTAGCAGCGGAGCTCTAGATGACGACACCCTTTGATCGAGACAAGCAAGAGTGGATCCCATCGGGTACGATGGACGTGAGGGGGTGCTAATACCTTCCTCTCACATAACCGACTCCCGAACCCAGTTCTCTTGGTCGCAAGACCATGCTCTTTCCTTCCCCTCAGGTTTATGCGGTGTTTCCTTTCCATCTCTTGGGATAAATACACATTACTGGCGACTCTGTTTTGGTACCACTTTCGCGTCTGTACTAGGATGAAAATCTCGGGAGCGACACGGGGGTGGGGGTCGGGGACGCAGTCTTCCCGTCCCGTTGGTCAGTTTCTGGAAAAGTAGATCCGAGGAGGATATGGTCGGCGTATCAGCTATAACGGTGACAACAGCTTCATGGCGGACAACATCATTCTTGGTGGAGGCCATGATGATTAGAAGGAGTTTGGAGAGCTTTGGTCTTTGAGGTGAAAAAAGAAGGGATCTTGAATCAAAAGATGGGGAAGCTAGTTTCCCACAAACGACGCCACTGATCGGCGGTGATCAGACTGGATCGTCGTGGCCTTCGTGCAGGAGTCTCGATTCCGACCGCTTTTCGAAACTCGCTTTTCGGTCTCAAAACTTTCTCAAGGAGATACTTCTTCATATGGTCTGTAATTTGGACCTCCACAACTTCTTTGTTGAACCCTTCAATATATGCTTGCAGGGACTCGTCCCTGCCCTGTCTAATAGCTTCCAAGGTGGTCTCTGACTTGGGATGTCGTCGGGAAGCTGTAAAATACCAGGTAAACCGGCTCTTCAAATCTCTCCACGATGTGACTGACCCCCGGGGAAGGCGCTTGTACCAAGCCATATCCCCTTTCTTGGGGGTGATTGGGAACAATATGCATTTTATGGCCCCACTCATGTTGTGGTAGTGGAGCATTGCTTCTATGTTTTCTATGTGCTCGCTGGGGTCGGTGGTCCCATCGTACGTCACCAGAGTAAGGGGCTTCTCCAACCCGTGAGGAATTCTGGTGTCCTTGATCTCTTGTGAGAGGAGACCATGGACGTCGTCGTTACTGCTTGTGCTCAGAGAACGGGAAAAGGAATAGCTACGATCACAGCTTCTGCTTCGTCGTGGAGAATGTCTGCGTGAATGGTGACACTCGTACTTTCCCGAGGGCCTGGATTTATTCGACGCAAGGGAACGTCTTGACTTCCGCTGAGGAGACCGGTGTCGCCTTCTTACAAGGTCGGATGCAGGCTCTTCTGATCTTGATCGTCTTCTCATAGGGGAGCGGTTTCTGGACCTGTCACGCCTCCGTTTCTGAGGGGGAGACCGAGGACGTGGAGAAGGGCTGCGAGGTTTCTCAGAGGACAAGCGCTCCTGGAGGACGTGCTCGAGAGCGTTGATCTTTTCACCTTGTAGGAAGATCAAGAGGTTTGATCTGTTGAGGGAGGCTATGAAAGCGGCCGTGCTGGAGTGAGCGTTTTGCAGAACCGGAATAGGCTCGAAAACACGGTCAGCTGCTTGTGCTTGATTTTTTGTTCCATCGGGGGTCGGGGACGCAGTCTTCCCGTCCCGTTGGTCAGTTTCTGGAAAAGCAGATCCGATGAGGATATGGTTGGCGTATCAGCTTTAACGGTGATAACATCTTCTTGGCGGACATCGTCATTCTTGGTGGAGGCCATGATGATCGAAAGGAGTTTGGAGAGCTTTGGTCTTTGAGGTGAAAAAAGAAGGGATCTTGAATCAAAAGATGGGGAAGCTAGTTTCCCACAGACTGCGCCACTAATCGGAGGTGATCAGACTGGATTGTCGTGGCCTTCGTGTAGGAGTCTCGATTCTGATTGCTTTTCGAAACTCGCTTTTCGGTCTCAATCCTTTCTCGAGGAGATACTTCTTCATATGGTCCGTAATATGGACCTTCATAGCTTCTTTGTTGAACCGTTCAATATATACCTGCAGGGACTCGTCCCTGCCCTGTCTGATAGCTTCCAAGGTGGCCTCCGACTTGGGATGTCGTCGGGAAGCCATAAAATGCTGGGTAAACCGGCTCTTTAAATCTCTCTACGATGTGACTGACCCCCGGGGAAGGTGCTTGTACCAAGCCATAGCCCCTTTCCTGGGGGTGATTGGGAAAAATCTGCATTTTATGGCCCCACTCACGTTGTGGTAGTGGAGCATTGGTTCTATGTTTTCTATGTGCTGGCTGGGGTCGGTGGTCCCATCGTACGTTGCCAAAGTAGGGGGCTTCTCCAACCCATGAGGAATTTTGGTGTCCATGATCTCTTGTGAGAGGGGGCCAATGACGTCGTCGTCACTGCTTGTGCTCGTAGAACGGGAAAAAGTATAGGTACGATCACGGCTTCTGCTTCGTCGTGGAAAATGCATGCGTGATTGGTGACGCTCGTACTTTCCTGAGGGCCTGGATTTCTTAAACTCAGGGGAGCGTCTTGACTTCCGCTGAGGAGACCGGTGTCGTCTTCTTGCATGGTCGGATGCAGGCTCTTCTGATCTTGATCGTCTTCTCGCCGGGGAGCGGCTTCTGGACTTGTCACGCCTCCCTTTCTGAGGGGGAGACCGAGGACGTGGAGAATGGCTGCGAGGTTTCTCCGAGGACAAGCGTTCCTGGAGGACGTGCTTGAGAGCGTTGATCTTTTCACCTTGCAGGAAGATCAAGAGGTTTGATCTGTTGAGGGAGGCTATGAGAGCATCCATGCTGGAGTCAGCGTTTTGCGGAACCGGAATAGGCTCGAAAACACGGTCAGCAGCTTGTGCCCGTGTTTTTGTTTCATCGGGGGTTGGGGACACAGTCTTCCCGTCCCGTTGGTCAGTTTCTAGAAAAGCAGATCCGACGAGGATATGGTCGGCGTATCAGCTATAACGGCGATAACATCTTCTTGGCGGACATCATCATTCTTGGTGGAGGCCATGATGATCGGAAGGAGTTTGGAGAGCTTTGGTCTTTGAGGTGAAAAAAGAAGGGATCTTGAATCAAAAGATGGGGAAGCTAGTTTCCCACATACTGCACCACTAATCGGAGGTGATCAGACTAGATCGTCGTGGCCTTCACGCAGGAGTCTCGATTCCGATCGCTTTTCAAAACTCATTTTTCGGTCTCAAACCTTTCTCGAGGAGATACTTCTTCATATGATCCATAATACAGACCTCTACGGCTTCTTTGTTGAACCGTTCAATATATGCCTGCAGGGACTCGTCCTTGCCCTATAAGATAGCTTCCAAGGTGACCTCCGAATTGGGATGTCGTCGGGAAGCAGTAAAATGCCGGGAAAACTGGCTCTTCAAATCTCTCCACGATGTGACCGACCCCCGGGGAAGGCGCTTGTACCAAGCCTTAGCCCCTTTCCTGGGGGTGATTGGGAACAAACAATCTGCATTTTATGGCCTCACTCACGTTGTGGTAGTGGAGCATTGCTTCTATGTTTTCTATGTGCTCGCTGGGGTCAATGGTCCCATCGTACATCGCTAGAGTAGGGGGCTTCTCCAACCCGCGAGGAATTCTGGTGTCCATGATCTCTTGTGAGAGGGGACCGTGGACGTCGTCGTCACTGCTTGTGCTCGGAGAACGGGAAACAGAATAGCTACGAGCACGACTTCTGTTTCGTCGTGGAGAATGCCTGTGTGATTGGTGACGCTCGTACTTTCCTGAGGGCCTGGATTTCTTTGACGCAGGGGAGCGTCTTGACTTCTGCTGAGGAGACCGGTGTCGCCTTCTTGCAAGGTCGGATGCGGGCTCTTCTGATCTTGATCATCTTCTCGTCGGGGAGCGGCATCTGGACCTGTCACGCCTCATTTTCTGAGGGGGAGACCGAGGACGTGGAGAAGGGCTGCGATGTTTCTCCGAGGACAAGCGCTCCTGGAGGACGTGCTCGAGAGCGTTGATCTTTTCACCTTGCAGGAAGATCAAGAGGTTTGATCTGTTGAGGGAGGCTACGAGAGCGGTCGTGCTGGAGTCAGCATTTTGCGGAACCGGAATAAGCTCGAAAACACGGTCAGCAGCTTCTGCCCGAGGTTTTGTTTCATCGGGGGTCAGGGACGCAGTCTTCCCGTCCCGTTGGTTAGTTTCTGGAAAAGCGGATCTGATGAGGATATGGTTGGCGTATCAGCTATAACAACGACAACATCTTCTTGGCGGACATCATCATTCTTGGTGGAGGCCATGATGATCGGAAGGAGTTTGGAGAGCTTTGGTCTTTGAGGTGAAAAAAGAAGGGATCTTGAATCAAAAGATGGGGAAGCTAGTTTCCCACAAACTGCGCCACTGATCGGAGGTGATCAAACTGGATCGTCATGGCCTTGCGCAGGAGTCTTGATTCCGATCGCTTTTTGAAACTCACTTTTCGGTCTCAAACCTTCCGCGAGGAGATACTTCTTAATATGGTCCGTAGTACGGACCTCCACGACTTCTTTGTTGAACCGTTCAAGATATGCCCATAGGGACTCGTCCCTGCCCTGTATGATATCTTCCAAGGTGGCCTCCGACTTGGGATGTCGTCGGGAAGCCGTAAAATGTTGGGCAAACTGGCTCTTCAAATCTCTCCACGATGTGACCGACCCCCGGGGAAGGCGATTGTACCAAGCCATAGCCCCTTTCCTGAGGGTGATTGGGAACAATCTGCATTTTATGGCCCCACTCACGTTGTGGTAGTGGAGCATTGCTTCTATGTTTTCTATGTGCTCGCTGGGGTCGGTGTCCCATCGTACGTCGCCAGAGTAGGGGGCTTCTCCAACCCCGAGAAATTCTGGTGTCCATGATCTCTTGTGAGAGGGGGCCATGGACATCGTCGTCACTACTTGTGCTCGGAGAACGGGAAAAAGAATAACTACGATCACGGCTGCTGCTTCATCGTGGAGAATGCCTACGTGATTGGTGACGCTCGTACTTTCCTGAGGGCCTGGATTTCTTCGATGCAAGGGAACGTCTTGACTTCTGCTGAGGAGATCGGTGTCGCCTTTTTGCAAGGTCGGATGCGGGCTCTTCTGATCTTGATTGTCTTCTCACTGGGGAGCGGCTTCTGGACCTGTCACGCCTCTGTTTCTAAGGGGGAAACCGAGGACGTGGAGAAGGGCTGCGAGGTTTCTCTGAGGACAAGCGCTCCTGGAGGACGTGCTCGAGAGCGTTGATCTTTTCACCTTGCAGGAAGATCAAGAGGTTTGATCTGTTGAGGGAGGCTATGAGATCGGCCATGCTGGAGTTCGCGTTTTGCGGAACCGGAATAGGCTCGAAAACACGGTCAGCTGCTTGTGCTTGAGTTTTTGTTCCATCGGGGGTCGGGGACGCAGTCTTCCCGTCCCGTTGGTCAGTTTCTGGAAAAGCAGATCCGATGAGGATATGGTTGGCGTATCAGCTTTAACGGTGATAACATCTTCTTGGCGGACATCATCATTCTTGGTGGAGGCCATGATGATCGAAAGGAGTTTGGAGAGCTTTGGTCTTTGAGGATATGGTTGTACTCATGGATTTGATCTGAGGACCGGGATTATTTCCTGTTTTTTAAGGAAACGGAGAATCCGAAGGGTATTGAGACTGTCCAAGTCTACGGGTGTTTTTTCCTATTTTTGAAAGGAACTTGAGAATGTCTTCGAGACTCAAGGAGATTAGACTGTCCAAGTCTAGAGTTTTATCTTTTGCACTATGCTCAAGAGAGATCAAGAGACAGTATGTTCGCCGTAGGAAGATCTACACTCTTTGAAAGACTGTTCTATTAAGATGACTAATTTCTATTCCTATACCTTTAAGAGGTCGTCGGGACAATTTGTACGAAGCCCAAGAGGAGGCGAGAAAAACTTTTAAGAAGCCGAAGGGACAATTTGTACGAAGCCCAAGAGGAGGCTATCTTCCCGGAGGAAGAATCATTATACGAAGCCTAAGAGGAGGCTGTGAAAACTTCTAAGAAGCTGACGGGTCCTTGTACAACGCCCAAGAGGAGGCGGGGATGTTTTTAGGAAGCCTGTGGGTCCTTGCACTAAGCCCAAGAGGAGGCTGATGAACAGTTCCAGAAGGGGTTTCACTTGGAACATTGGCCTTCTGTATATGAATTGTTCAAGGGGGAGATTTCTTAGATCTAGTTATCTAAAATTGTTGTAAAAGAAAATTCTCATGGTTTAGGTTATGTTGAAATATCTGGGAGAACGTCGGATGTAAGGAGACGGGGTTTTGACTAGTTCTAGACGTAGTTGCCGGGGAAACTCTAAATATCTATACTATTATTACACAGTCGATATGAGTTTATTAAAGAAGACTTACAGTGAAACAGCCCCACAATACATTTATATACATATGAAAGCGGGTAAACACTTACTCGGTTGTAGAGCTTTCATGCTGTTTGGTTAGTTGTTCAACAAAGAAATTGAAAATAATAGTATGTTACAAAATCAAAGGAGAAAGTGCTTTTGAAAGGAAAATTGGGGCTTACAGCTCAAGGAGAGGCCCAGGGTTTAATCAGTGATCGCACTGTCATTTTGTACAGGGACTTATACAAGTGACTGAGGCCCAAGAAAGATTTTCTGTACAAAGGGATGGGTCTTACACTCTCTCAAGAGGCCCAAAATGATTGAAAGTGAACAAAGATGGGTCTTATAGCTCAAGGAGAAGCCCAGGGTTTATTTTGAAAAGGACGACGATCGCGGCGAGGTTTTGAAAACACTGTGGGTCTTATACAATGACTGAGGCCAAAAAGTTTTTGGTTTCAAAAGGGGATTGGGTCTTACACTCTATTAGAGGCCCAAAATGATTTTGAATGTGTCTTATAGCTCGAGGAGAGGCCCAGATGGTTTGTTTTAAACGGGCGATGATCGCGCCGAACGTTTGAAATACAACGGGACTTATACAACATTTGAGGCCCAAAATAGGTTTGTATTTACAAAGGATTGGGTCTTACACTCTATTAGAGGCCCAAAATGTTTTTTAAAAGGTTTGATGAGGGTTAAATTAATCAAAACCCTAATTTGTTTCCAAAATGTATTTTAATTTCAGCCAGGCATATTGCCATTGTCATATCTCATGGCTCAAGTGGAATTTGATGGAGTTCTTGGCCATTTTGGAAAGCCCTCATATGATACAATAACTATTTGATCATAATTGGTTTTGATAATTTTTGGAACTAAGTGAAAAATGTCCCTACATTTGGAAAAAAGTGAAGGCAGATTCTGACTTAGTGAAAATTTCACAAAGTGTTGGAAAAAAGTGACATTTTCACTTTTTGTGATTTTGATCATTCCATAATTTAAAATCCATGGGGAATTGGAATGAGTGGTAGTTTAAGCTTTTGTAGAGGGTGATGATAGCTACAAATCCAACTTTGGATGGGAAAAAATGGCCTTGTGGTTTAGGAGTTATGATCCTCCAAAGTTGGTACCCTAGCCACTTTGTTCCATAACTTAGAAAATTTTCTAAGTTTTTTATGGTTACCCCTTTTACAAGTTATCCCACTTTTCTGAATTTTTCTTGATGAATGATGATTCCAATCATACATTAACATCATTTTGGGGTCAAAGAACCATAATTGTGAAAAATCTCAAAAAGTCAAAGTTTGACTTTTGTGCATAGTTGACTTTTTGTCAGATGAATTACAAACTGTGCGATCCTCTATGAAATCAAGTCCTTGACCTAAATCAAACTTGATGGATTGATTTCATAGGTGTTATAGGGTGTATTGAATCATTTCTTAGGGTTTGGGTGCATGTCCTGGTCAAAAGTCAAAGATACAGTTGACTTTTTCTGCGAAACCCTAACTGTGGTTCTGATGAAATTGAAACTTGTTGCTCAAGCTTCTTGGATCAATCCATTGTTGCAAATGGATCAATGTGATGTATTTGAGACCCTCAAATCCCCTCTTGAGGTTTTGGATCATGTTTTGTCCCAAAAGTCAACTTAGGGGTGAATTAGGTCAAGAAACCCTAATTCCTGATTTTTTGATGAATGCATCCCCTGAGGCTAAATTGACTTGATGATTGGGTTCATGAGATCTCTTGGAGCATCATAGGTTATACCTTGAAGTATTGGCTCATGCCCAGAGGAAAATTTCCATCTGGAGGCCCTGGTCGACCAAACCCTAATTTGGTGACACTAGCGATCTTAAGGCTTGATCCACCTAGAAGGGAGAAGCCTTGTGCTTAATCCTTGAAGTGGGAGTCCTCTTGATCCTTTGTGGATGTTTGAGAGCCTAGATAAGTTGAAGATCATGTCATTTCTTGATTGATCCTTTGTCTAAGAGCTCTGAGAGGGCTTGAAACCCTAATTCTGATTGTAGTGGATGCTCACCCATCTTTGGGGAGACTAATGGTTCATCCACATTGTGATGATGATTTGCACAATGATGGGAAATCTTAGTGGTTAAAATTTGGGGTATGACAGATGCCCCTATTTAATCTTCTTGGACCCGAAGGTGTGAATGGCAAAGGTATTCGGGCATTCGGGGTGCAAGAGGATTAAATATCGGAATACCCGAAATTTTGATGGTGGTTATGAATGGCAGCTCGCGCATCCTTCCTCTTTTGCTAAGCAATGATGCTTAGAAAAGGTAAACTTCCCCTCGATCCTGGTTTCCTACCAAGGAACTGGTCTCAGTTTCTGATGTAAACTTCCCCTCGATCCTGGTTTCCTACCAAGGAACTGGTCTTAGTTTCTGATTTAAACTTCCCCTCGATCCTGGTTTCCCACCAAGGAACTGGTCTCAATTTCTGGAATAAACCTCCCCTCGATCCTGGTTTCCTACCAAGGATCTGGTCTCAATTTCTGATGTAAACTTCCCCTCGATCCTGGTTTCCTACCAAGGAACTGGTCTAAGTTTCTTTTGTCAATAAACTTTATTGACAAGGGGCATTATGTGTAGCTGTTTTCCTCAAACTTCTCGCCGAATTTTCTTGGAGAGATGCCATTTGATAGAAAAACTTTTGATGTCAGACTTGCTGGGGAACCCATCTGTCTAAATTGTAGAGGGGTAGAAACTTCTCTATTGGAGATGCCATTTGTTGACTCTATCTGGGGAAAACGAGCCTCTTGAGAGACTGCTTTCGTTTGGGGATATTACATCATACTTTTCTCGAGATCTTCTCAGAGAAATGCCATACGATGTACCCCAATTTTGAGGTGTCGATGACTTTGTTGACATTGACATTATGGAGAGAAGGACCAATGTGTTGCTGAAAGTCTTTAGTTGAGAGGCTTTCTCTAGGGATTTTCCTTAATCCGTGTAAGACCCTAATTTTTACCCCTAAGATTTCTCTCATCTCATTTGCATATCATTACCACAAACAAGATCACAATCTGTGTTTCTCCTGAGCATTTGTATATTATTCTTACCTACTTGATTGTGTTTACTAACCTCTAATACCAAAAAATATGCTGCCATTTGCTTGTTTCTCTCTCTGTGTGTTGTGCAGGTTTGTTAAAGACAATGCAGTGATTTCAAGACAAATGTGGTTGTTCGTTCATGATCCAGTTCATATGGATGTTTGACCTCATCTTGGTCAAACTATCAAGAGATTACTTCAAGTGCAAGTTATCTGTTTCAATGGGCTATTTCTCAAGAAGTGACTGTCAAGTTGTTGTGTGGTGATATTCAGAAAATTCAAATGGTTGTTGTTCAGTTGAGGTTTGTTCAGTGGCAGCTGTGTGCACTTTATCAAAGGCTTGTGGAAAAAGTCAAAAATTAGTGTTGGGCTAAAAATCAGGATTACCTATCCATATATCCATTACCTCATGTTTATCCACTATATCCATGATCCACTTCATAAACCATCCACATCTTCTAAAACCACTTATCCATTTCCACTTTATTCATTATCCACTTTCTAATACCCACTTCAATTTCCAATTCACATAATCAAACCTTGACTTTGTCAAGTGATTTTACTTTTTCCTTTCATTTCTTAACAAATGCTAAACTACATAAGCATGTTGACACCTTTTTCAAAAGACTTAAAAAAACATCAAACTCATTCACTCTCTTTTTGTGCCCTTGTGCACTTTTTCCTTTAACTTTTCCATAAGTTTAGACATGAGTAATTTCTTTAAGCGGAATTATTCGCTTGGAAATGACGACTTGTCTTTACATTTAAAATCAACCAAAACAAACAAATTTCATTCTTTGTACCACGAACTACGGGGTTTTGATCCTACATTGCACATCGTGGGTACGTAACCATGAGGCGACAAGTCTCTCCAAACAAAAAAATCATAAAAACAATTTCTCTTCTCACCTCCTCAATCACTTTTCAAGCAACCATTTTCAGACCAAAAAGCGGTAGATATTTCAAAGGGCTCCTATAGAGTACTATAGACGTTTTGGGTGCTAACACCTTCCCATTGCATAACCAACCCCCTTACCCAGACTATCTTCAGTTGTTCTTGTTGTAGAGCTTGTGTAGGTTTTGTTCGCTCTTTTTCCTTTCCTTTTTGGATAAAATTAAAGTGCGGTGGCGACTCTTGCTTTTCGAGTTAAGTTAATCAAAAGCTTACACTCACGATTTGGCCGCTACAGAAAAGTGGCGACTCTGTTGGGGACAGATTGACCTCTTGCTGGTCCATCCCTTAAGGGGTTTAGCTTACTTTGATTTATTTACTGCTTTTTGTCTGACTTGCTTGTAATCTATCTGTTCTGGTTGGGATGTTCTGAGAGATAAGCCCAATACACAGGCTTGAGTATACACTTAGGACTAGAGTGGAAAGTAGTGGGACCTACGCGCCGTCTTGGTACGTTTGGTGTTCACGAAATTCACATCCATACAAGACTATCTTGGGAGATATTATGACGTACGTGTCTTGCACATTTCAGGGTGTTGATCTAGAGAGTTGTCGACTCTGGCGACCGTATCCCGAGAATTCAGCAACGCCTCTCCTCCCGACATGTGATAATGGCAGACCAGAAATGGCAAACCCATTACACTTGTCGATCCGAGGATCCAATGCTGGGAACTTGCTATAGGATATCCTTTTTGGGGGAATCAGTGGATGACCTCTTTGTTTGGCGATAGTATTGTACCCCGAGGGATGAATGTACTATTGCTTGTCAAATCGAGAATCTGAAACTGAGGATCCCGGCTTTTTAGTACCCACATGTGAGAATGGGCGGGTGTTTACAGGTTTGCAGGAAACCCTGACTTTCAACATGCCCGGTACTTTGGATTTCTTATCAGTGTAGACTTATCAACCTGGCATTCCGGTATTATGGTATATTGGTCCTGTTTCGAGTGATCTTGTTTGTGGTTGTTGCATTCATGCACTCTTGCATCCATGAGCATAAATATGCATTTCTTCCCAGTTGCCTCAGAAACTCATTTCAACTGTCTCCTTCTCTAATTATCTGTTCACCGTCAAGCTGTTTCCTCAACACAACTACGAAACTAGAGCTGCTGTCAGATTGAGAATGGAAAACCAAGAACAACACAATGCCGAAGTCAAAATGGAAATTGATGAGTTGAAGGCCGATATGACCAAGCTCACAGAAATGTTGCAAGTTCTGATTGCTAGAGGTGAACCACCTCAGAGGACTGTGATTGTTGAAACTTCACCTGTTGCTGTTGACCCTCCACTGACTCAGCAACCAGCTTCTACTTGGCCAGAATTTGGGTTACCTCTGAATTACCCGCCACCCTTTGCAACTACTCCTGTGTTTGTCTCGCCAGTATCTTCAGCTCCATTGTTCACTGAACCTCAGCCTATTATGCATTCTGTTTCTCAAGCTATTCCTGAGAATCCTTTCGTGTACCATGCTGCTGGTCCATAATCTAAAAGTCAGGGAGAACCTGGATACATTGAAGAAGTCAGAGAGCAATGGCAAACTCTGGACAAAAGGATAAGAGCCGTGGAAGAAAGTGATGTCTTTAGTGCTGCTGCAAGGGACATGTGCTTGGTTTTCGACTTGTTTATTCCTCCAAAATTCAAGACTCCTGATTTTGAGAAATACAAGGGGCACACCTGTCCCAGAATCCACTTGGTGATGTATTGCCGCAAGATGGCTGCTCATGCCAAAAATGACAAACTGGTCATTCACTGTTTCCAAGACAGCTTGAGTGGGGCTTCAACGAAATGGTATATGGGACTTGAGAAGAACCGTATCCGAAGCTAGATGGACTTGTATGATGCTTTCTTAAAGCAATATAAGTACAATTTGGACATGGCACCTGACCGCCGTCAATTGCAAAACATGTCTCAGAAAGAAAGAGAACCCTTCAAGGAGTACGTTCAGCGCTGGAGAGAGCTGGCTGCTCAAGTGGAGCCACCCTTGGCTGAAAAGGAATTGACTGGATTGTTCATAGACACTCTTCAGCCACTCTTTTGGGAAAAGATGATAGGCAGTGTATCATCTGGTTTTGCTGACCTAGTCACTATTGGAGAAAGACTAGAAGAAGGTATCAAGAAAGGAAAGATTACGAATGCTGAAGCCTTTAGTGGTGCTAAAAAGTATGTTGGGAATTTTCAAAAGAAAAAGGATGGTGATACCCATGCTGTTTCAATTGAAGGTAAACCTCATCGCAGGCAACAACAATATGTAGCTGCAGTTGCTCCTGTTGTCAATGCTCAAACAGTTCAAGCTCCTCGTCAGGCTATTAGACAAAATCAGAATCGCAATAGGGTTAAATTTGATCCTATCCTGATGTCCTACACTGAGTTGTATCCATGTCTTGTAAAGAAAGGTTTGGTTACAACGAGGGATCTACCTCCTCCTCTAAATCCTCTCCCAGCCGGCTATAGGGCTGATCTACACTGTGAGTTCCATCGAGGTGGGGCAGGCCATAACTTGGAAGGTTGCTTTGCATTGAAAGCTAGAGTTCAAGAATTGGTGAACTCAAAGATTATGACTT
This sequence comes from Lathyrus tuberosus, assembly GCA_022829125.1. NCBI lineage: Eukaryota > Viridiplantae > Streptophyta > Magnoliopsida > Fabales > Fabaceae > Lathyrus > Lathyrus tuberosus. Next base: position 2,186,690 of record JALAZF010000535.1, read on the forward strand.
TTCTTGATGACAATCCCAATGTTCTCAACAACCCTTTACTAGAGCATGCCAAGTGAAGTTTGAGTCAGTTCAGACGGATCATCTCCTAAAGCCAGTGTTTCAAACAGGACAGCTCATCCTTGTTGCTGATTAGTCACTAGGCCTTGTTTCTTTCTGTTTGCATTTTTCTTTAATTGTATTGACTATTTGCTTTTGAACTTTATATGTACTTTCATGGTAATTTCAATGAAATGAGCATTGCAATGTTTTGATTCAATTCATCTATATCCACTGTGTGCATCTTTATGCTTTCTTTTTAACAAAACAAAAAATTTATCTCCTGTTCACTTTCTTTATCAAGCTTTTGTTTATGCAAAGATTGGAGGGAGGATGATGAAAATGAAATACCCGAAATTGCTGAACTATATGCTTTCAATTAAAACTTGGCTGATGATGTACAGGCATTGTTTCAACTCCCAAACACTGGAGAAATAAGGAAGTTAATCCTTTGTCAACCCCTTCGAGCCTAGAAGTTGGAGTTTCTTTCTATACGAAAAACCCGCAATCTTAACCTGGGGATGGGTAGTTCTCAGTTAATTTGGCTATGCATTCAAATTCAAGTGAATCATTCAAGACACCTTTCAATAAAGGTTACAATCAAAAGCTTTCCTTCGCACACATCAAAGAAGTGTCGAAGATGTCTTTCAAATCAAAAGCCAATGATGGTTCACCATAATCATTAAGCCAGGCAGTCACTATTCTTTCAAAAAAAATGAATAAAAAATATGAAAAGCCCGCTAAGTCAAAACTTATGAAGGAGACTTAGGCAAAATTGGGGCATCCCGCTGACTGTAAACTCAAATGACACAGTTCAGGCAAAAGTTAGGGATAACAAAAAAAATCAACTAAGAGGTTACCAAAACCCTCAAAGACAAAACGAGTTGACTGAGGTCCTCATCAAAAACAACAAAATGTTGTAAGGGAGAAGTGATTACCATTTCAAAAATCCCTTGGCCCTTGAACCATCATCATAACAGTGTTGTAATTCCAAAATCTCTTGGAACCTGAACGCATAGTTTGAACTAACTGAGCATAGGACTGGAGATCATCACGAAGAATGGGTTGGGTACAAATAAACTTTGAGCCTATATCCTTTGTTTCAAAAACTGTGAACCAGACCACGTTACAACCTTCAAAAAGACCTAATTGAAGCCAGGTTTCTTTTGAAAGCATACTACGGCAAGGTTGCGTAAATTGACTCCTATGTTTGTTGCCAATCATTTGCTTTGATTTCATACCTTTGCTTTCTCTTTCACTTTGCATTTCTTAACCGCCGTGTTTTGACAAGTGATTCATTTGATTTACATCAATAATATCATTCCAAAAATGATTTTTTTATTTATTTCAAAATTGCATGAGCTCTGAATTAAAATTATCATGTTTGTTTGAATAATCCTATTTGCAGGCAAACTTTCCTCATCAAGAAATTTTCAAACAGTTGAGAAACTTGGTCAGTGATCCTATCAGGGGCACATTACTTCCAGATCCTGTTGTGAATCAGTTCAAGATTTGTTGCTCAATGCAAGTTATTCTCAGAATTAGTTAGCCAGAAGATCTCTTTCAAGACCTATACTGAGTTTAGTCTTCTTAACGGTCATTTCAAGAACTGAAGCAATGATCATTTCATCCCCAACAATAGTCAAGCTAAAGCCATGATCCGTTTACTCTCAGCATTCATTTCAAGAATTGATGCCATGATCAGTTTATTTTTTCCCTGCAACAGTCAAACTGAAGCTATGATCAGTTTATCCTCATCAGTCAATCAATCTGGGGCAGTCTTCTTCAAGAATCCTCAAGATGTCTTTCCTCAAAAGATCATCAGTCTGATACAATTCATAAGTGTGACAGAGATGTGTTCAACATCTTCTATCCAAGCAGAGTGGGCAGTGTTCCCTGTGTTGAGGAATCAGAGTTCCATTCTTGCCTCACAAAAGAGACTATCTCTGTTGTCCCTATCATTTGCATTGCATACATAAATCATTAACATACCATACATAGAAAGATTTTCATAGCTCGAAGTGTGCTTCGCGCTCATATGCATTTTTCCGAGGTCATGTTGCTTTTAACATCTTACCTTGTGATCAAAGTCCAACTTACTTAGCGCCTACCAAAACTTTTACCTGCCTTTTCATTCAGTGTCATTCCTGAATGTTGTCGTTTACTTATCTTTTCACCCAGTGTTATTCCTGGATGTCTTGTTTATCTTCTTTCTTTCCAGTGCTATTCCTGGATGTTGCCGTTTACCTGTCTTCTTTCTTTCCAGTGTTATTCTTGGATCTTTGTATTCTTTCACTCCAGTGACATTCCTGGATGTCTGTCTCTTTTGATCTCCAGTGCCATTCCTGGATATCTTGTTCCTCTTGTTCCTCCCAGTGCTATTCCAGGAAGTTTTACCTCTCTTCTGTAATCCCCATTATATCTGCTTGGATATCTTTTAGTGTCATTCCTGAAAGTTTTATCTGTTTATTCAGTGCCATTCCTGAATGAGATTTTACCTTTACTTTTAGTGCCATTCCTGAAAGTTTTTACCTGTTCATTCAGTGCCATTCCTGGATGAGTTTTCTCCTTTTGTATTCAGTGCCATTCCTGAATGTAATGATTTACCTTTACCATTCAGTGTCATTCCTGAATGTAGTGATTTACCTTTACCTTTCAATGTCATTCCTGAAAGTTTTATCTATTCATTCAGTGCCATTCCTGAATGAGTTTACCTTTACCTTTCAGTGCCATTCCTGAAAGTTTTATCTGTTCATACAGTGCCATTCCTGAATGAGTTTACCTTTACCTTTCAGTACCATTCCTGAAAGTTTTATCTGTTCATTCAGTGTCATTCCTGAATGAGTTTACCTTTACCTTTCAGTGCCATTCCTGAAAGCCCCTACTATTCTTATCCAATGCCATTCTTGGATACTTCTGATATATTTTTCCAGAACCTTTCTCACCTAATCCAATGCCATTCTTGGATATCTCTTCCTCAACAGAGTCCAATGCCATTCTTGGACACCTTTTCCCCAACCGAGTCCAATGCTATTCTTGGATATCTCTGATGTTTAACCTTGCCATCCAATGCTATTCTTGGATGTCCCCATTGAAGTTCTTCAAGAGGATTTTTGTTTATATCCAATGTTATTCTTGGATGTCTCTGATGTTTGTTGTTTCCCCATTCAATGCCATTCTTGAATGTTGTAGTGCCTTTATCCAATGTTATTCTTGGATATCTTATCCCTAATATAGTGATTTTTCACCTCCATCCAATGCTATTCTTGGATGACGCTGTTGTTTTTACCAGAAACTTTCTTGTTATTGTCCAATGTCATTCTTGGACATCTTTTGTCATACCTTTTGACTCGTTCGTAGTTTCTATCCAATGCTACTCTTGGATGTCACTACTCGTCTTCCAGGGTCGTGTCCCTCTCTTTCCAACTATTGATGGATACTTCTTGTCACCTTGACAGATATCTAGAAATAGCTTGTGTTCCCCAGCGTGTCTTTTCGCGTCATCTCTCTCAATTTACCTTATACCCTTTCTTTCAAGTTTCCCCGCAGTCTTGTTTCATCCTTTGCATTTATATCACCTTGTGACATCTTATGGATAAAAATTTGGTTTTCTGTATTTAAGTATCTTCAATCTTGTCGAGACGAAGTTTTCAACCTTCATATCTCCTGATAGAAGAAACTTAAATAGGGGCAGCTGTAAGACCCTAATTTTTACCCCTAAGATTTCTCTCATCTCATTTGCATATCATTACCACAAACAAGATCACAATCTGTGTTTCTCCTGAGCATCTGTATATTATTCTTACCTACTTGACTGTGTTTACCAACCTCTAATACCAAAAAATATGTTGCCATTTGCTTGTTTCTCTCTCTGTGTGTTGTGCAGGTTTGTTAAAGACAATGGAGTGATTTCAAGACAAATGTGGTTGTTCGTTCATGATCCAGTTCAGATGGATGTTTGACCTCATCTTGGTCAAACCATCAAAAGATTGCTTCAAGTGCAAGTTATCTGTTTCAATGGGCTATTTCTCAAGAAGTGAGTGTCAAGTTGTTGTGTGGTGATATTCAGAAAATTCAAATGGTTGTTGTTCAGTTGTGGTTTGTTTAGTGGCAGCTATGTGCACTTTATCAGAGGCTAGTGGAAAAAGTCGAAAATTAGTGTTGGGCTAAAAATCAGGATTACCTATCCATATATCCATTACCTCATGTTTATCCACTATATCCATGATCCACTTCATAAACCATCCACATCTTCTAAAACCACTTATCCATTTCCACTTTATTCATTATCCACTTTCTAATACCCACTTCAATTTCCAATTCACATAACCATTTCCAGTTCACATAACCATTTCCAATGTCCAAATTATTTTTCAATATCCATAACCTTTTTTTTTATTCGTTCATTCTCCATTTTTATTCAATTTCTAAACCATATTCCATTATCCAATTTAAAATCAATATCCATTTTCAATTCATTGTCCATTTCTAAAACATCTTCTAAATCATTATTCTAAAACCCAATTCCATATATCAAATTCCATTCTTAAACCAATTTTCAATATCCATGACTAATATCCATATTCTAATTCCATTTTCTATTCATAACTATATCTCATTTCCATAACACATTTTTTTGACCAATTTCTTTAATCACCATTTATAAAAAAAAAATACCATTTTCCATTTCTTAAAATTCCATAAGAGAAGTCATTTGCTTTATTCTAACCACTTGTCCATTTTACAAAAAAAAAAAAAAAAAGTCTGAAATTCAAAGCCCATTACTACACAAGTCATAGAAAAAAAAAAGAGAAAAGAGAGTCCAAAAAAAAAGGTATTGTGTCAATATTCTTCTATACGGCCCATTTTCTATTTTTTTTACACCCCAAGTAACCACTACACTTACAGCCACTTTATGCTACTACAAGTAGCATTCGTACCAAAGTCCAGCCCACATCATATTAACCCTTTGATTGATAAAATAAAAAAAATAGAAATGAAATTCTGCAAGAAATTAAAGCACACACGGCTACAACAAGTTGAAGCCACCAAAACTAATTGCAAGCCCAGCCACTTCGCTACTTCATGTTAATTCATCACAAGCCAACTACACTTCAGCCGTGCCAAACAACAGCGAAACCGCCAAGCCTCTTCAAGCTGCGAGCAAAACATCACAATTCAAAAACACAACCCAAAACGCAGCTGCAGTGTGCATAAAATGCAACATACAAGGAAGTGAGCAATCGCAAACGACATACCAGCTATGACTTACACTTCAAAACGCAGAGCAAAAGAATTCGAAAACTGCAGCAAATGAAAACGCAAAAAAAAATGATTAAACGCCAACTAACTTTTTCCAGATTTCAATTTCATTCTCACCTCTAATTCATCTATAAATAATAAGCTTCACACCCAATTCTTCCAAGCTTTCAAGAGCCAAAGAAGCTCTGCCAAATTCATCCTCCAATTCTCTTCAACATCCCAAAACTTCCATAACCTTCATCTTCAACTCAATAAACCAAAAAAATTTCAACAAACTTTCATCCCTCAATTCAATAAAAGCTTCAATTCACCTGTAAATTCTTCATCTCACAACAATTCTGAACAACAACATCAACAACCGCCACGATTCAAGAAGCCATTCCAACATCTACAATTCAACAACAACAATTTCAAAAGCGATTTCAGAAGAAGAACAACAGAAATTTCGTGTTCAAAAAGAAGAGAAGAAGAAGAAGATTTTGCACCATTCTTTAAAGGTATTGAAGCTTCTTTTTCGTCAAACCTTCGCGGTTTTGATTCGGTTGATTCGAGCATCGTTACATGAAATCGAACACATATTTGAAATCTACGTTGAGTTTCGATTACAACCGTGCAAATTTCAACTCCCGTCGCTTCCGATTTGACGGAGCTCAAAATTGATAGCTCCATGGATGAAAAAGTTCTGCGCATGAAGGAGAAAGAAGAAGTGGCAACTTGTTTCACTTTTTCTCTTTACTAAATTTTGTTCATTTTCTTTTTTTTTTAAAAATTTTTTGGTTGGTATGGTATTGGGCTCTACAAGTGATCCGTTGGAATCACTATTTCGCACCACCACCTCCTTTCTATTTTCACCTCCTCCCTCTCTTTTATTCTTCTTTTTTAAAAAGATTTTCTTTACTTCTTTTTTTTTTTTATAATTTTCTTCTCAATTTCTTTCTTATTATTTTAAAACCTTGATTTGCTATTGCTGTAGATCTTGGCATTTTAAATTTTGTATTTAAAACATTTTCTTGAAAAAATTATTAAGAATAGTCTTGATTTTATTTTCTTTTCATTTCTCATCATTGTTGGTTGTGTGGATCATAAATGTTAGATCCACTTTTCTCTTCATCTTAATTCTTATCTTTTTTGATCGATGAAAGTCTAATTGATCTTGGAATTCCTTTGTTGAATTTCGATCAAGACTAGATCGTTATCATTATTCTTTTCGTGCGGTATCGCTTTCGGATGACGATTTACATATCGTTCATCTAGCATACATTAGCACATAAATCTATTGACCGGCCTTATTGTAGGGTAATTACTCTGTAAATTACTCGGCGATTTCTTAACATAACACAATATTTGTCCCGTATCGAAAAACGATCAAAATTGTTGATTATTTGTCTTTTGGTTCAAAACTTATGAAACTTGTTGTTAGGAGGCTTTGGTCTTATCAATCCTCTAATGAGTTTTCATTAACCTTGACCTAAGTGCAATTATTCAATTATAATTGATCACTAACTCTAACAACTAATCACTAACTTACTAACATTACTATTGTACTAATCCTTTACAATTCCTTCTCGCTCTTTATCTCTTTTACTTTTATGCTTCATTTTTATCATTTCATATCATGTTTATGCTTCCGCAATTTTCCCTTTGTCCGTTGGACATATGTTTATGCTTCCGCAATTTGCCTTTTGCCCGTTGGACACATGTTTATGCTTATGTCTTTTTCTCTTTGTCCACTTGGACCAAAAACATTAATAAAGGCTAAAACCTATAAAAAAACTTGTGCTTCTAATCTTGGACTATGGTTATTATCCTATGCAATGGACATGGAGTTTTGCACCTAGACCTTGGACATCCAATGCAATTCTTGGAACCTTGGACTTAGACTTAGGACCTTTCTCCCTTTGCTTTGGAATTATGGTTCGAAGACTATGGAGCTTACTTGTGTGGTTAGGCTATTCTTCTCCTTGGCTTTTACTTTATGCTCTAGGATAGTCACTTCTTCTCCACCCATTCTTCAATTTTCAGAACTCTCTCCCTTTTTCAAAACATTCTTGATTTCAAACTTTCACTTCCTTCATAATCAAACCTTGACTTTGTCAAGTGATTTTAGTCTTTTCCTTTCATTTCTTAACAAATGCTAAACTACATAAGCATGTTGACACCTTTTCCAAAAGACTTAAAAAAACATCAAACTCATTCACTCTCTTTTTGTGCCCTTGTGCACTTTTTCCTTTAACTTTTCCATAAGTTTAGACATGAGTAATTTCTTTAAGCGGAATTATTCGCTTGGAAATGACGACTTGTCTTTACATTTAAAATCAACCAAAACAAACAAATTTCATTCTTTGTACCACGAACTACGGGGTTTTGATCCTACATTGCACATCGTGGGTACGTAGGCATGAGGCGACAAGTCTCTCCAAACAAAAAAAATCATTAAAAAAATTTCTCTTCTCACCTCCTCAATCACTTTTCAAGCAACCATTTTCAGACCAAAAAGCGGTAGATATTTCAAAGGGCTCCTATAGAGTACTATAGACGTTTTGGGTGCTAACACCTTCCCATTGCGTAACCAATCCCCTTTACCTATACTCTCTTCAGTTGTTCTTGTTGTAGAGCTTGTGTAGGTTTTGTTCGCTCTTTTTCCTTTCCTTTTTGGATAAAATAAAAGTGCGGTGGCGACTCTTGCTTTTCGAGTTAAGTTAATCAATAGCTTACACTCACGATTTGGCCGCTACAGAAAAGTGGCAACTCTGCTGGGGACAGATTGACCTCTTGCTGGTCCATCCCTTAAGGGGTTTAGCCTACTTTGATTTATTTACTGCTTTTTGTCTGACTTTCTTATTATCTATCTGTTCTGGTTGGGATGTTCTGAGAGATAAGCCCAATACACAGGCTTGAGTATACACTTAGGACTAGAGTGGAAAGTAGTGGGACCTACGCGCCGTCTTGGTACGTTTGGTGTTCACGAAATTCACATCCAGACGAGGCTATCTTGGGAGATATTTTGACGTACGTGTCTTGCGCATTTCAAGTGTTGATCTAGAGAGCTGTCGACTCTGGCGACCGTCTCCCGAGAATTCAGCAATGCCTCTCCTCCCGACATGTGATAATGGCAGACCAGAAATGGCAAACCCATTACACTTGTCGATCCGAGGATCCAATGCTGGGAACTTGCTATAGGATATCCTTTTTGGGGGAATCAGTGGACGACCTCTTTGTTTGGCGATAGTATTGTACCCCGAGGGATGAATGTACTATTGCTTCTCAAATCGAGAATCTGAAACTGAGGATCTCAACTTTTTAGTACCCACATGTGAGAATGGGCGGGTGTTTACAGGTTTGCAGGAAACCCTGACTTTCAACATGCCCGGTACTTTGGATTTCTTATCAGTGTAGACTTATCAACCTGGTATTCCGGTATTATGGTATATTGGTATTCTGATATTCTCTTCAGAGCGAACCTTTGAACCTGTGTGCTTTGAGTGATCTTGTTTGTGGTTGTTACATTCATGCACTCTTGCATCCATGAGCATACATATGCATTTCTTCCCAGTTGCCTCAAAAACTCATTTCAATTGTCTCCTTCTCCAGTTATCTGTTCACCGTCAAGCTGTTTCCTCAACACAACTATGGAACTAGAGTTGCTGTCAGATTGAGAATGGAAAACCAAGAACAACACAACGCCGAAGTCAGAATGGAAATTGATGAGTTGAAGGCCGGTATGACCAAGCTCATAGAAATGCTGCAAGTTCTGATTGCTAGAGGTGAACCACCTCAGAGGACTGTGATTGTTGAAACTTCACCTGTTGCTGTTGACCCTCCACAGACTCAGCAACCAGCTTCTACTTGGCCAGAATTTGGGTTACCTCTGAATTACTCGCCACCCTTTGCAACTACTCCTGTGTTTGTCTCGCCAGTATCTTCAGCTCCATTGTTCACTGAACCTCAGCCTATTATGCATTCTGTTGCTCAAGCTATTCCTGAGAATCCTTTCGTGTACCATGCTGCTGGTCCATAATCTGAAATTCAGGGAGAACCTGGATACATTGAAGAAGTCAGAGAGCAATGGCAAACTCTGGACAAAAGGATAAGAGCCGTGGAAGGAAGTGATGTCTTTAGTGCTGCTGCAAGGGACATGTGCTTGGTTTCCGACTTGGTTATTCCTCTAAAATTCAAGACTCCTGATTTTGAGAAATACAAGGGGCACACCTGTCCCAGAACCCACTTGGTGATGTATTGCCGCAAGATGGCTGCTCATGACAAACTGCTCATTCACTGTTTCCAAGACAGCTTGAGTGGGGCTTCAATGAAATGGTATATAGGACTTGAGAAGAACCGTATCCAAAGCTGGATGGACTTGTATGATGCTTTCTTAAAGCAATATAAGTACAATTTGGACATGGCACCTGACCGCCGTCAATTACAAAACATGTCTCAGAAAGAAAGAGAATCCTTCAAGGAGTACGCTCAGCGCTGGGGAGAGCTAGCTGCTCAAGTGGAGCCACCCTTGGCTGAAAAGGAATTGACTAGATTATTCATGGACACTCTTCAGCCACTCTTTTGGGAAAAGATGATAGGCAGTGTATCATCTGGTTTTGCTGACCTAGTCACTATTGGAGAAAGACTAGAAGAAGGTATCAAGAAAGGAAAGATTACCAATGCTGAAGCCTTTAGTGGTGCTAAAAAGTATGCTGGGAATTTTCAAAAGAAAAAGGATGGTGATACCCATGCTGTTTCAGTTGAAGGTAAACCTCATCGGAGGCAACAACAATATATAGCTGCAGTTGCTCCTGTTGTCAATGCTTAAACAATTCAAGCTCCTCGTCAGGCTGTTAGACAAAATCAGAATCGCAATAGGGTTAAATTTGATCCTATCTCGATGTCCTGCACTGAGTTGTATCCATGTCTTGTAAAGAAAGGTTTGGTTACAACGAGGGATCTACCTCCTCCTCCAAATCCTCTCCCAGCCGGCTATAGGGGTGTTCAAAACCAAACCAACCCAATAGAAAACCGCAAACCAAACCAAACCAAACTGAAACCGCAAAAAACCGCATTTGGTTTGGATTTGTTCGGGTCATCTTTTAACAAAACCGCATGGTTTGGTTTGGTTTGCGGTTTATATTTTGCAAACCGAACTAAACCAAACCAAACTGCATTATGTTACAACCCAAACTTCACTTATCCCACATCTAACCCAAAACTCAAACCCATTATGCATTAACCTTAAAATTACGAAATATTTTCTCTTACTCACACTTAACTTTTCAGTTTTAATCTTCTCAAATCTCTCCTAATAGTATTGCGCATTCTTCTCATCTTCTTTGTCATGTACGTCTCTTCTCTTCTACACTAATTTCTCATCTCACATTTTTTTTTCTTTTTCATCTTCTCATTTTTATGTTACTATTTTCTCTTCTAATTATATTTTTATCGCACCTTTCTTCTCTAATCTGACATCTCTTATGTTCTTTCTTTTTCATCTTCTCTAATCTCCCTTCTCCTCTATTTTCTGTTTTTTATAATGTTTTTGATATTGTTTTATGCTACTATTTTTTTTCACTTTTGTTTAAATTGATTTTTGTATATTGAATGAAAACTTTTTGTCTAAATATGATGAGTTTTGTTGTTATTTGACAATGTGTGAATGACTAAACACAAAGTTATGTTGTTCTCTATATATGTAAATATCACTCAATAAAATTTTTGTAAAAAACCGAACCAACCGAACCAATCCAAACCGCATTGGTTTGGTTTGGTTTGGTTCGGATTTTTTTTAAAAGCCAACCGAACCAAACCAAACCGCATGCTTTTTTCTCTTACGGTTCGGATGATTTTTAGCGTCAAAATCGCCCAAATCGCACCGCGAACACCCCTAGCCGGCTATAGGGCTGATCTACACTATGAGTTCCATCGAGGTGGGGCAGGCCATAACTTGGAAGGTTGCTTTGCATTGAAAGCTAGAGTACAAGAATTGGTGAACTCAAAGATTCTGACTTTTCTTGATGATAATCCCAATGTTGTCAACAACCCTTTACCAGAGCATGCCAAGTGAAGTTTGAGTCAGTTCAGACGGATCATCTCCTAAATCCAGTGTTTCGGACAGGACAGCTCATCTTTGTTGCTGATTAGTCACTAGGCCTTGTTTCTTTCTGTTTGCATTTTTCTTTGATTGTATTGACTATTTGCTTTCGAACTTTATATGTACTTTCATGGTAATTTCAATGAAATGAGCATTGCAATGTTTTGATTCAATTCATCTATATCCACTGTGTGCATCTTTATGCTTTCTTTTTAACAAAACAAAAAATTTATCTTATGTTCACTTTCTTTATCAAGCTTTTGTTTATGCAAAGATTGGAGGAGGATGATGAAAATGAAATACCCGAAATTGCTGAACTGTATGCTTTCAATTAAAACTTGGCTGATGATGTACAGGCATTGTTTCAACTCCCAAACACTGGAGAAATAAGGAAGTTAATCCTTTGTCAACCCCTTCGAGCCTAGAAGTTGGAGTTTCTTTCTATACGAAAAATCCGCAATCTTAACATGGGGATGGGTAGTTCTCAGTTAATTTGGCTATGCATTCAAATTCAAGTGAATCATTCAAGACACCTTTCAATAAAGGTTGCAATCAAAAGCTTTCCTTCGCACACATCAAAGAAGTGTCGAAGATGTCTTTCAAATCAAAAGCCAATGATGGTTCACCATAATCATTAAGCCAGGCAGTCACTATTCTTTAAAAAAAATGAATAAAAAATATGAAAAGCCCGCTAAGTCAAAACCTATGAAGGAGACTTAGGCAAAATTGGGGCATCCCGCTGACTGTAAACTCAAATGACACAGTTCAGGCAAAAGTTAGGGATAACAAAAAAAATCAATCAAGAGGTTACCAAAACCCTCAAAGACAAAACGAGTTGACTGAGGTCCTCATCAAAAACAACAAAATGTTGTAAGGGAGAAGTGATTGCCATTTCAAAAATCCCTTGGCCCTTGAGTCATCATCATAACAGTGTTGTAATTCCAAAATCTCTTGGAACCTGAATGCATAGTTGAACTAACTGAGCATAGGACTGGAGATCATCACGAAGAATGGATTGGGTACAAATAAACTTTGAGCCTATATCCTTTGTTTCAAATACCGTGAACCAGACCACGTTACAACCTTCAAAAAGACCTAATTGAAGCCAGGTTTCTTTTGAAAGCATACTACAGCAAGGTTGCGTAAATTGACTACTATGTTTGTTGCCAATCATTTGCTTTGATTTCATACCTTTGCCTTCTCTTTCACTTTGCATGTCTTAACCGCCGTGTTTTGACAAGTGATTCATTTGCTTTACATCAATAATATCATTCCAAAAATGATTTTTTTTATTTCAAAATTGCATGAGCTCTGAATTAAAATTATCATGTTTGTTTGAATAATCCTATTTGCAGGCAAACTTTCCTCATCAAGAAATTTTCAAACAGTTGAGAAACTTGGTCAGTGATCCTATCAGGGGCACATTACTTCCAGATCTTGTTGTGAATCAGTTCAAGATTTGTTGCTCAGTGCAAGTTATTCTCAGAATTGGTTAGCCAGAAGATCTCTTTCAAGACCCATACTAAGTTTAGCCTTCTTAACGGTCATTTCAAGAACTGAAGCAATGATCATTTCATCCCCAACAATAGTCAAGCTGAAGCCATGATCTATTTACTCTCAGCATTCATTTCAAGAATTAAAGCCATGATCAGTTCATTTTTTCCCTGCAGCAGTCAAACTGAAGCTATGATCAGTTTATCCTCATCAGTCAATCAATCTGGGGCAATCTTATTCAAGAATCCTCAAGATGTCTTTCCTCAAAAGATCATCAGTCTGATATAATTCATAAGTGTGACAGAGATGTGTTCAACATCTTCTATCCAAGCAGAGTGGGCAGTGTTCCCTGTGTTGAGGAATCAGAGTTTCATTCTTGCCTCACAAAAGAGTCTATCTCTGTTGTCCCTATCATTTGCATTGCATACATAAATCATTCACATACCATACATAGAAAGATTTTCATAGATCGAAGTGTGCTTCGCGCTCATATGCATTTTTCCGAGGTCCTGTTGCTTTTAACATCTTACCTTGTGATCAAAGTCCAACTTACTTGGCGCCTACCAAAAATTTTACCTGCCTTTTCATTCAGTGCCATTCCTGAATGTTGTTGTTTACTTATCTTTTCACCCAGTGCTATTCCTGGATGTCTTATTTATCTTCTTTCTTGCCAGTGCTATTCCTGGATGTTGCCGTTTACCTGTCTTCTTTCTTTCCAGTGCTATTCTTCGATCTTTGTATTCTTTCACTCCAGTGCCATTCCTGGATGTCTGTCTCTTTTGATCTCCAGTGTCATTCCTGGATATCTTGTTCCTCTTGTTCCTCCCAGTGCTATTCTAGGAAGTTTTACCTCTCTTCTGTAATCCCCATTATATCTGCTTGGATATCTTTCAGTGTCATTCCTGAAAGTTTTATCTGTTCATTCAGTGCCATTCCTGAATGAGATTTTACCTTTACTTTCAGTGCCATTCCTGAAAGTTTTTACCTGTTCATTCAGTGCCATTCCTGGATGAGTTTTCTCCTTTTGTATTCAGTGCCATTCCTGAATGTAATGATTTACCTTTACCATTCAGTGTCATTCCTAAATGTAGTGATTTACCTTTACCTTTCAATGCCATTCCTGAAAGTTTTATCTATTCATTCAGTGCCATTCCTGAATGAGTTTACCTTTACCTTTCAGTGCCATTCCTGAAAGTTTGATCTGTTTATTCAGTGCCATTCCTGAATGAGTTTACCTTTACCTTTCAATACCATTCCTGAAAGTTTTATCTGTTCATTCAGTGTCATTCCTGAATGAGTTTACCTTTACCTTTCAGTGCCATTCCTGAAAGCCCCTACTATTCTTATCCAATGCCATTCTTGGATACTTCTGATATATTTTTCCAGAACCTTTCTCACCTAATCCAATGCCATTCTTGGATATCTCTTCCTCAACAGAGTCCAATGCCATTCTTGGACACCTTTTCCCCAACCGAGTCCAATGCTATTCTTGGATATCTCTGATGTTTAACCTTGCCATCCAATGTTATTCTTGGATGTCCCCATTGAAGTTCTTCAAGAGGATTTTTGTTTATATACAATGTTATTCTTGGATGTCTCTGATGTTTGTTGTTGCCCCATTCAATGCCATTCTTGAATGTTGTAGTGCCTTTATCCAATGCTATTCTTGGATATCTTATCCCTAATATAGTGATTTTTCACCTCCATCCAATGCTATTCTTGGATGACGCTGTTGTTTTTACCAGAAACTTTCTTGTTATTGTCCAATGCCATTCTTGGACATCTTTTGTCATACCTTTTGACTCGTTCGTAGTTTCTATCCAATGCTACTCTTGGATGTCACTACTCGTCTTCCAGGGTCGTGTCCCTCTCTTTCTAACTATTGATGGATACTTCTTGTCACCTTGACAGATATCTAGAAATAACTTGTGTTCCCCAGCGTGTCTTTTCGCGTCATCTCTCTCAATTTACCTTATACCCTTTCTTTCAAGTTTCCCCGCAGTCTTGTTTCATCCTTTGCATTTATATCACCTTGTGACATCTTATGGATAAAAATTTGGTTTTCTGTATTTAAGTATCTTCAATCTTGTCGAGGCGAAGTTTTCAACCTTCATATCTCCTGATAGAAGAAACTTAAATAGGGGCAGCTGTAAGACCCTAATTTTTACCCCTAAGATTTCTCTCATCTCATTTTCATATCATTACCACAAACAAGATCACAATCTGTGTTTCTCCTGAGCATCTGTATATTATTCTTACCTACTTGACTGTGTTTACTAACCTCTAATACCAAAAAATATGTTGCCATTTGCTTGTTTCTCTCTCTGTGTGTTGTGCAGGTTTGTTAAAGATAATGGAGTGATTTCAAGACAAATGTGGTTGTTCGTTCATAATCCAGTTCAGATGGATGTTTGACCTCATCTTGGTCAAACCATCAAGAGATTGCTTCAAGTGCAAGTTATCTGTTTTAATGGGCTATTTCTCAAGAAGTGACTGTCAAGTTGTTGTGTGGTGATATTCAGAAAATTCAAATGGTTGTTGTTCAGTTGTGGTTTGTTTAGTGGCAGCTGTGTGCACTTTATCAGAGGCTTGTGGAAAAAGTCAAAAATTAGTGTTGGGCTAAAAATCAGGATTACCTATCCATATATCCATTACCTCATGTTTATCCACTATATCCATGATCCACTTCATAAACCATCCACATCTTCTAAAACCACTTATCCATTTCCACTTTATTCATTATCCACTTTCTAATACCCACTTCAATTTCCAATTCACATAACCATTTCCAATGTCCAAATTATTTTTCAATATCCATAACCATTTTTTTTATTCGTTCATTCTCCATTTTTATTCAATTTCTAAACCATATTCCATTATCCAATTTAAAATCAATATCCATTTTCAATTCATTATCCATTTCTAAAACATCTTCTAAATCATTTTTCTAAAACCCAATTCCATATATCAAATTCCATTCTTAAACCAATTTTCAATATCCATGACTAATATCCATATTCTAATTCCATTTTCTATTCATAACTATATCTCATTTCCATAACACATTTTTTTGACCAATTTCTTTAATCACCATTTATAAAAAAAAAAAAAAGACCATTTTCCATTTCTTAAAATTCCTTAAGAGAAGTCATTTGCTTTATTCTAACCACTTGTCCATTTTACAAAAATAAAAAAAGAAGTCTATGAAATTCAAAGCCCATTACTACACAAGTCATAAAAAAAAAAAAAGAGAAAAGAGAGTCCAAAAAAAAGGTATTGTGTCAATATTCTTCTACACGGCCCATTTTCTTTTTTTTTTACACCCCAAGTAACCACTACACTTACAGCCACTTTATGCTACTACAAGTAGCATTCGTACCAAAGTCCAGCCCACATCATATTAACCCTTTGATTGATAAAATAAAAAAATAGAAATGAAATTCTGCAAGAAATTAAAGCACACACGGCTACAATAAGTTCAAGCCACCAAAACTAATTGCAAGCCCAGCCACTTCGCTACTTCATGTTAATTCATCACAAGCCAACTACACTTCAGCCGTGCCAAACAACAGCGAAACCGCCAAGCCTCTTCAAGCTGCGAGCAAAACATCACAATTCAAAAACACAACCCAAAACGCAGCTGCAGTGTGCACAAAATGCAACACACAAGGAAGTGAGCAATCGCAAACGACATACCAGCTACGACTTACACTTCAAAACGCAGAGCAAAAGAATTCGAAAACTGCAGCAAATGAAAACGCAGAAAAAAATGATTAAACGCCAACTAACTTTTTCCAGATTTCAATTTCATTCTCACCTCTAATTCATCTATAAATAAGAAGCTTCACACCCAATTCTTCCAAGCTTTCAAGAGCCAAAGAAGCTCTGCCAAATTCATCCTCCAATTCTCTTCAACATCCCAAAACTTCCATAACCTTCATCTTCAACTCAATAAACCAAAAAAATTTCAACAAACTTTCATTCCTCAATTCAATAAAAGCTTCAATTCACCTGTAAATTCTTCATCTCACAACAATTCTGAACAACAACATCAACAACCGCCACGATTCAAGAAGCCATTCCAACATCTACAATTCAACAACAACAATTTCAAAAGCGATTTCAGAAGAAGAACAACAGAAATTTCGTGTTCAAAAAGAAGAGAAGAAGAAGAAGATTTTGCACCATTCTTTAAAGGTATTGAAGCTTCTTTTTCGTCAAACCTTCGCGGTTTCGATTCGGTTGATTCGAGCATCGTTACATGAAATCGAACACATATTTGGAATCTACGTTGAGTTTCGATTACAACCGTGCAAATTTCAACTCCCGTCGCTTCCGATTTGACGGAGCTCAAAATTGATAGCTCCATGGATGAAAAAGTTCTGCGCATGAAGGAGAAAGAAGAAGTGGCAACTTGTTTTACTTTTTCTCTTTACTACATTTTGTTCATTTTCTTTTTTTTTTTAAAATTTTTTGGTTGGTATGGTATTGGGCTCTACAAGTGATCCGTTGGAATCACTATTTCGCACCACCACCTCCTTTCTATTTTCACCTCCTCCCTCTCTTTTATTCTTCTTTTTTAAAAAGATTTTCTTTACTTCTTTTTTTTTTTATAATTTTCTTCTCAATTTCTTTCTTATTATTTTAAAACCTTGATTTACTATTGTTGTAGATCTTGGCATTTTAAATTTTGTGTTTAAAACATTTTCTTGAAAAAATTATTAAGAATAGTCTTGATTTTATTTTCTTTTCATTTCTCATCATTGTTGGTTGTGTGGATCATAAATGTTAGATCCACTTTTCTCTTCATCTTAATTCTTATCTTTTTTGATCGATGAAAGTCTAATTGATCTTGGAATTCCTTTGTTGAATTTCGATCAAGACTAGATCGTTACCATTTTTCTTTTCGTGCGGTATTGCTTTCGGATGACGATTTACATATCGTTCATCTAGCATACATTAGTACATAAATCTATTGACCGGCCTCATTGTAGGGTAATTACTCCGTAAATTACTCGGCGATTGCTTAACATAGCACAATATTTGTCCCGTATCGAAAAACGATCAAAATTGTTGATTATTTGTCTTTTGGTTCAAAACTTATGAAACTTGTTATTAGGAGGCTTTGGTCTTATCAATCCTCTAATGAGTTTTCATTAATCTTGACCTAAGTGCAATTATTCAATTATAATTGATCATTAACTCTAACAACTAATCACTAACTTACTAACATTACTATTGTACTAATCCTTTACAATTCCTTCTCGCTCTTTATCTCTTTTACTTTTATGCTTCATTTTTATCATTTCATATCATGTTTATGCTTCCACAATTTTCCCTTTGTCCGTTGGACATATGTTTATGCTTCCGCAATTTGCCTTTTGTCCGTTGGACACATGTTTATGCTTATGTCTTTTTCTCTTTGTCCACTTGGACCAAAAACATTAATAAAGGCTAAAACCTATAAAAAAACTTGTGCTTCTAATCTTGGACTATGGTTATTATCCTATGCAATGGACATGGAGTTTTGCACCTAGACCTTGGACATCCAATGCAATTCTTGGAACCTTGGACTTAGACTTAGGACCTTTCTCCCTTTGCTTTGGAATTATGGTTCGAAGACTATGGAGCTTACTTGTGTGGTTAGGCTATTCTTCTCCTTGGCTTTTACTTTATGCTCTAGGATAGTCACTTCTTCTCCACCCATTCTTCAATTTTCAAAACTCTCTCCCTTTTTCAAAACATTCTTGATTTCAAAATTTCACTTCCTTCATAATCAAACCTTGACTTTGTTAAGTGATTTTACTCTTTTCCTTTCATTTCTTAACAAATTCTAAACTACATAAGCATGTTGACACCTTTTTCAAAAGACTTAAAAAAACATCAAACTCATTCACTCTCTTTTTGTGCCCTTATGCACTTTTCCCTTTAACTTTTTCATAAGTTTAGACATGAGTAATTTCTTTAAGCGGAATTATTCGCTTGGAAATGACGACTTGTCTTTACATTTAAAATCAACCAAAACAAACAAATTTCATTCTTTGTATCACGAACTACGGGGTTTTGATCCTACATTGCACATCGTGGGTACGTAGGCATGAGGCGACAAGTCTCTCCAAACACAAAAATCATAAAAACAATTTCTCTTCTCACCTCCTCAATCACTTTTCAAGCAACCATTTTCAGACCAAAAAGCGGTAGATATTTCAAAGGGCTCTTATAGAGTACTATAGACGTTTTGGGTGCTAACACCTTCCCATTGCGTAACCAACCCCCCTTACCCAGACTCTCTTCAGTTGTTCTTGTTGTAGAGCTTGTGTAGGTTTTGTTCGCTCTTTTTCCTTTCCTTTTTGGATACAATAAAAGTGCGGTGGCGACTCTTGCTTTTCGAGTTAAGTTAATCAATAGCTTACACTCACGATTTTGCCGCTACAATCCGGGAAAGCGAAGATATCATCTTCCATGGCGAAGAGTGATGTTGGCTGAGGGTTCTCTGATTTTTCAAAGGTTTAAGTTATCAAAGTGGTCAAAGGCCGACTTCATCTCAAAAATAAACTGGAGGAGAGAGGTAGTTCTGATGCAACATTTCCTGACGAGGAAAGAACTGACAACTCGATTGAGAGGACTGTTATCACTAGGGGATAAGACCGACTAGAGTGCTAGTGATGCAATATGAATATGAATGTAAATCAATAATGCATGATGTATGTATGTATATGTTGACAAAGCTGACGCGACATACAAACTGAAGGATGAACACGACTGGATACTTGGCCACTGCGGGGAACGAAGAGGTACCGCTGGTTCAAGATAGCAATTCTGCCTTGCTTAGGAGAAATAGTCCCTACGGGGAACACCATTAGTCGGGCTTAGGAGGTAAGAACTCTGCCGAGGGTATCAGATGGGAAAGCCGCATCTGATACAGCTGATCATTCGTTCAGGCGCACTGGTTTATAAGGAGTACTTTGATTCTGCACTTTGAAGGTCGATTACTTCTGGAAAAGTGAACGACGTTCTTTCGATGTCAAACAGTCAAAAGAAATTGCCATCTTTATTTTAAAAGCAGAAAAAGTTTTAACAAGTAAATTCATTTTTGTTTCGTTTCAAGAATTGTTGATCATGTTAAAATGTCGTTCTATAAAGCTAAAATAAATAAGAATTGCAAACAAAAGCACAAGGGCTCAAATTTTATTGATAGGATGGAAATCAGCCAAACACGTGATTCCATAGAGTATTTACAAAGTTTAGAAAATGGTAATTTAAGGGAAAAGGGCTACATTGAAACATGACGACCACTATCCTTCCACCAACTTTGAATTCGGGACATCATGAGCTTCTGTCGAACATGACCTCGACTGGAGTTTTCTGATGAATGGAATGACTGCTGCTGAGGATTTACCCGTGTCAGACGTAGTTACTTGCCAGTATCCCTAATTTTTGCCTGGATTGTACTTTGAGATTTCCAATCCATCGGGATGATTTTTTATTGTGTCTCTATTTTTTGCCTGGACCGCCCTATCGGGTTTTCAATTCACCGAGACGTTTTTTTTTTAGTTTAGGCGAAGTATTTCTTGACTACGTCAACATTCGTGGGGTAGGCAAATTCCTCTCCATCCATGGTTGCAAGTCTCAAGGCACCGCCTGAGAAAGCTTTCTTGACCACATAGGGGTCGTCATAGTTCGGAGTCCACTTACCCCGGGAATCGGTGAGAAATGATTGTATCTTTTTTAGCACAAGGTCTCCTTTCCTGAAGACGTGAGGTCGAACCTTTTTTTCGAACGCCTTCTTCATCCTTTGCCGATACAACTGACCATGGCATAGTGTCGTGATTCGCTTTTCTTCGACCAGGTTCAGTTCGTCGGTCGACTTTGACACCATTTAGCTTTTGTTAGCTTAGCTTCCATCAATACCCAGATTGATGGGATCTCTACTTCGATGGGGAGTACTGCTTCCATGCCATATACTAGAGAGAAAGGGGTTGCCCCTGTTGAAGTGCGGACAGATGTGCGATAACCGTGAAGAGCAAAGGGTAGCATCTCGTGCCAATCTTTGTAGGTTACGACCATCTTTTGAATAATCCTCTTGATGTTCTTGTTAGCCGCGTCTACCGCTCCGTTCATCTTGGGTCGGTAGGGAGATGAATTATGGTGTTCGATCTTGAACTCTGCACACAACTCTTTCATCATCTTATTGTTCAAGTTGGATCCATTATCGGTAATGATCTGGCTCGGAACACCATAACGGCAGATGATATTATTTTTGATAAATCGGACCACCACTTGTCGGGTTACATTAGCGTAGGACGCTGCTTCGACCCACTTGGTGAAGTAATCAATGGCTACCAGGATGAACCGATGTCCGTTCGAAGCCTTAGGTTTAATCACACCGATCATGTCGATTCCCCATATGGAAAAAGGCCACGGGGAAGAGAGAACTTTGAGATGTGTAGGTGGTACATGGATTTTGTCTGAGTATATCTAACACTTGTGACATCTCCTCATGTACTTGTAGCAATCAGATTCCATTGTCAACCAATAGTACCCTGCTCTTAGAATTTTTCTCGCCATTGTATGTCCGTTGTCATGAGTGCCAAAGGACCCTTCGTGAATTTCTTTTATCAGCATGTCTGCTTCTGGTCTGTCGACGCATCGGAGCAAGACCATGTCAAAGTTCTTCTTATAGAGTGTATCACCGCTTAGGAAGAAGCTGTCAGCCAGCCTTCTAAGAGTTTTTCTGTCTTTCCTTAGTGCCCCAGGTGGGTACTCTTGTTTCTGAAGGAAGCATTTGATATCATGATACCAAGGTTTGTCATCTATGACTGCTTCAATCGCGAAAACGTAAGCGGGCCGTTCAAGGCGCATTATGTCAATCTTAGGTAAGTCATTCCATTGACCTACACTAATCATGGAAGAGAGAGTGGCTAATGCATCAGCCATGTGATTCTCCTCACGAGGGATATGATGAAACTCGACTCTGTTGAAGAAGGGTAACAACCTTCTTGCGTAATCATTGTAAGGAATCAATCCTGATTAGTATGTGTTCCAATCTCCTTTGATCTAATTGATAACCAAAGCTGAGTCGCCATATACATCCAAGTTCTTACTCCTTAAGTCGATCGCTTCTTCGAGACCCATATACAAGCTTCGTATTCGGCCTCGTTGTTTGTGCACTTGAATGTGAGTATGGCGGTGAAAGGAATGTGGGTACCCTGAGGTGTTATGATGATTGCCCCAATTCCATTTCCGTAATGATTGACAGCTCCGTCAAAGATTAGTCCCCATTGGGAACCTGGTTCTGGCCCTTCACTGGGTAGCGGTTCATCGGAATCTTTCATTTTTAGTTACATGACATCTTCGTCTGGAAAGTCAAACCCGACTGATTCCTGATCGTCAATCGGTTGATGAGCCAAATGATCGGCTAAAATACTTCCCTTAACGGATTTCTGAGCGTGGTACTCTATGTCGTATTCTGACAACAACATCTGCCAACGGGCAATCCTTCCCGTGAGAGCAGGCTTTTCAAAGACGTACTTGATTGGATCCATTTCGGAGGTTAACCAAGTAGTGTGACGAATCATGTACTGGCGAAGACGTTTGGCTGCCCAAGCCAGAGCGCAGCAAGTTTTCTCGAGCATAGTGTACCGAGTCTCGTAGTCGGTGAATTTCTTGCTCAAATAGTATATGGCAGACTCTTTTCTTTTTGTTTCGTCTTGCTGGCCAAGTACACAACCCATTGAGTCTTCCAAGACTGTTAAATATATGATTAGTGGTCTTTCTTCCACTAGAGGTGATTGTATCAGTGGGTTCAACAGATATTCCTTAATACTGTCAAAGGCGGTTTGGCAGTCTTCTGTCCAAACGGAATCCTGATTCTTTTTGAGTAATTTGAAAATTGGCGCACATGTCGCGGTCATGAGGAATATGAATCTGGAAATATAGTTCAAACGTCCCAGGAATCCCCTGACTTGTTTTTCAGTCTTTGGATAAGGCATTTCTTGAATAGCCTTGACCTTGTCAGGATCAACCTCAATTCCTTTCTGGCTGACGATGAACCCTAAGAGTTTCCCTGAACGGACACCGAAGGTGCACTTATTGGGATTCAAGCGGAGTGTTAGTTCTTGTAATTGGCTACAATTTTGGTAAAATAATGTTGATGTCATGTGATGGTTAATCAAGATGTTGAAACAAGATGTTCTTGTTTACTGCATTCAACATGTCGGATAAAGATGTCCTATCCTGGATCATAAGACATCGCGTCTGTTATTGGATTGAAAGAAGATTCTGTTAGTTGTTATTTATTATTGAATATTCTGTGAATATTTAAGTTACCCTATGTGGCGTCCAATGTAATTGGGTTGAGATTTTGTGTTGGTTTTCGGATTCTCACTATTTTCTAAATATGGAGACATTTTAGGAAACTTTAGATTGAAGACATATTCTCTTGGAGTTTATTTTGCAGAATTGTGTGCAGTCTCTCTGCTGCGTTTTGAAGCCCAAATCCAGTTGGGATGTAGGTTATAAATAGGAGTGTTTGTAATCTGATTTGGTAACGATTCCAAGATATAAAATTATTAGGGTTTCGTTCTTGTGAACCACTCTCTAGGAGAGTTGGTATGTGTGAACCACTCGGATTGTGAGATGGTCACTGTACTCCTCGAAGCTTTTAAGCAAGAGTGAGTGTTGTTCTTGGAGGAAGCTGTTAAGCAACTCTGAGTATTGTTCTTAGTCATGTCTAGGTATTGTTATTGAAGTGTGTCTTCTATTTGTATGTGTTTGGAGAGATGTTGGAAATCAAGCTGTTGATGCAGTGGCTGAGGTGTTGACTGCTAGACATTATTGCGATGATTGGAAGTGAGATGGAGTCTCTTACCTAGGGAGGACTTAGGTAGAAGGGTCATTGGGTAGTTATTAAATTAGGAGATTGTCAACTTGGTTGTTGAGTCTGTAATTTGATACTGCTAAGAGTGGACTTCCTTCCTGGCTTGGTATGCCCCCAGATGTAGATTGTTAGATCGAACTAGGTGAACAAATTCTGTGCTTTATTTTTATCTTTTCAGTACCGTGCTTATTGTTATATACCTTGCCATGTGTGTTCATGTCAGACCAGATGTCGAATGACATGTTATAGGACATCTGAATTCTGCACATGTACCAGAATTTCAATTGGTATCAGAGCAGGTCATTCTGTTCTGTATCTAGATGAGATCCGAGGGAAGATACTTTCTGGTTCATGGTCAAGGTAGAAGCTTTCTACTGAAAAGTTGTTTGGACTTGGAGAAGTTCATATAGTTGTGAGAATGGTCCCTAGAAGTGGAGGATGGATTGTTCGTGACAGGCAGTGGCATGTGCTGAAGGCTTGGAGTTTTGGTTGAAAAGTTGTTGTGTTGTGGTTATGTTAGGTTTGATTTATTTTCAAACCTGTGGTATTGAGGTGTCACCTGGATTATGATGCTAGGGCTGATATGTGACACCTGAAGGTTTTGAGGAGTTTGTGTTTTGATCCACTGCGTATCTATCTGAAAACTCCTGAGGTTGTAATTGAGAAGGTTGTTCTTCTCTGAATGTATATCCTATGGTGATGGGATATATGCAAGACTGCTTCAACTTACTTTGTCAACGATACTTGAAGATTTTTGTTCAAGTCCACTCATAAAGGCATTGATAAGTGAAGTTATATGGAAGAGATCTGAAGATAGTGAGAAGTAATTTACTTTTGCTTCTATTCCTAAAAAGGCTAATCTCCAGCCTTTGGTCTCTTGATGTGTTCCTTGGAATGATGTCATATCTTGTGTTAGAACATCACGTCTGAATTGTGCAGAATTCTGTTGTCTAAAGGAATGGCATAGCAGATGCTCTGGGTGCTAAACTAATGTGGTTTGATCACATGGGTTTAGAACCTACTCCTGATCTGGAAGAGGACGCATCTGGGTGGTATGTCTAAGAAGTTTCTGGCCCTAGAACTTATCTTAGATGTGTGAGTTGGTCAAGGTGTGATCAACATGTTATTTACTCCTGAGGTCAGTTTATTTCTGGTCCTTGATGCAGGAGTGGAGAACCTGAGATTCAAGAAGTATTATCTCTAGCAGACTTCTTGGACATGAAGGTCAAAGATAAAAAAGTCATGATTTTTCTCTGTTATTTGGAAGCATTATCTGAATGATCTTGTGAAGCTAGATAAGTATTAACTGTGTGTGCTTAAGGATTGATATAATCCAATCACAGTCTGTGCTGCTATTAAAGGGGAGAATGTATGATTCTCTGAAGTGCTCTTGGCAGATTCTGAGGGAGAGTACATGATGTTTTGGAAGACCTTGAAGGCATGTCTTGGCATCATTGTATTAAGAATTTATTTTCTCAAGCTGTTTGGATGATGTTTCTCTGATTCAGGATGGAGGTTGTTTACTCAAACTTGATATCACTATCGAGTCTATGAGAGCATGGAACTCTTGTTCTAGTGGAAGAGAAACTCAAAAGGCTGTGCACAGAGAGATATATTAACCTAACTGGTTGGCTGGTGTCTTCATTGTTGGGTTGTCATCCAAACCATCTAGGAGGAGCATTTCAGATTTGTGTTTGGAGCAAGGAGGAGTTAGTGTTTTTGGGACCAAAGGATTATGGTTCCCTGGTATCTGCATGAGAAGTTTGAAAATAAGATTCCTGAGACGTAGAGTATGCAGGTTCCTGCATGTGTGTATGATTTGGTTTTGTATGGTTGTCATGATGGTTTGTCATGAAGAAGGATCAACAGATGCCTAATGTGTGCAAAAGAAGAATGTCAGACCAATTGTCCTACCTTGTGCGAGAAGGTAGTCCTATCTGACTAACGATAGATACTTTGATGGGAGCTTCTTGAAGGACTTCTATGCGCAATGAGTCCTTTGAACGGTGATGGGAAGCTGATGTCCCAAATGATGTTGTAACATCATGATTGTTGATGGTTATATTTGGAATATGATTGAGACTGTGCATGTGGAGTTGGATGCTCAAGCATTTTTTTTCAGATGAGGTAATTTGATCAGGAAGGTTTATTTTTTCTCTTGAAGAGATTAGATCTCAGTAAATCTCGTAAGTAAGCTGAGAATTCATGGAGTTTGTGAGCAGTGTCAGTGTTCTCTAGGAGTGAGAGCACGGTATGTGAATGTGCTCAGCATTTGTGTAAAGTTCTGGTGCTCAAATGTTAATCTTCATCTAGAGCATTGGTTATCCATGACAGGGGAGTACTTGCCTATGGATTTTGCTGCAAAGATGCATATTGTCGAAAAAAGAAGGAAAAAAGTTAATTGGAAATGAAGTTGTGACAATATCAAGGGTCGAACGGGATCAAGTGCATTTGTATGTTCTGCACAATGAGAATGAGGTTGAGCCGTATGTTGAAATGCACAAGGATGTTCTCCGAGGTTTAAATCCGAATAGAAATGAGAATTGGATAGTACGAGAGCACAATCGAAGTTTCATACATTGGTTTAAGGATCATATTTATTCAAAGTATTATTCAGATCCCGCTTCAATAACAGAAAGGTTGAGATGTTTAACATATGGTCCAAGTTTGGTTGTGTTTTCTTATAGCGCATACGCAATTAATGGATACACATTTTATACCAAAGAACAAGATGATAAAAGTACTATGCAAAATAGTGGTGTCACCGTGGTAGCTGAAGCAATGCACATTTCAAGTGTGAAGGATTTAAACCCCAAATTTGCAAATCTGTCATATTTTGGGGTTATCGAGCGCATTTGGGTGTTTGATTATGAGAATTTTCAGATTCCTATATTTCGTTGCAAGTGGGTTGAAAATAATAATGACATACGAATGGATAAGTCAGGATTTTTGCAAGTGGATCTTAATAGGGTGGGGTACAAAGATGAGCCTTTTATTCTAGCCTCTCAAGCTAAACAAGTGTTTTATGTCACTGATCCGACAAGTACAAAATGGTCTATAGTGCTTTTATCTAACAAAGTAATTGATGAAAACATTGGAGATCAAGGTGATATTGATGTTGATATTGAATCATTTACTAGAAATGATCAAGATGAAAATATTATAGCGAATGAATCATATACTAGAAATGATCATAATGAGGGTATTTGGATCAATCCAACCGTCCGTGTTGTTAAGAGACGGGTAGAACATATTCCAACCAAGAAAAGAAAGAGACGTTAGTGAAAAAGGTACTAGTTATAAAATTATAGCTTATATCATTCAATAATATTAAATAGTTGTCATGTTATATATATTCAATGGATTATGGATTATGGATTTTTATATTTGTCATTTAATTTTTGTTTTTTTCTTTCTTACAGGTCAAATGGCTAGTAACCAGGAAGACTCACACGAGACACATGATACAAATGAAGCTCAGAATGTAGAAAGTGAACTTAAATGAGGAATAACTATTATGAAGTCAATCATCCGTGCAAGAGATAAAGGGATCAAATTTGATGTACATTGGAGTGATGAAAACCAACTAATTGAGCCAAACGGTTCAATGTTAACTAGTTACATAGGTTCCCTTGTCCGTCAACACATTCCAATCACCAGTGATAATTGGAGGAATCCATTGTTGCAAGCCGGTAAAGATAAAATATGGACTGAGATACAGGTACTTACCAAATATGATTGATGTTATTAGATTTTTTCGTAGAGGTATTTTAATATTGATGAAAGCCGAAAAAAGTATTGTCTTCAATTGGCCGGAAAAAGACACAGAGGGTTTCGAACTATGTTATCAAACAAATATCTTAGGGATGAGAAATTTTTTTTTGTTGAAGCAGAACTTCCACAGTTGTATGCGGACTTGATTACACCTGAAGAATGGGGCACTTTTGTAGCCAAACAAAAA
This sequence comes from Lathyrus tuberosus, assembly GCA_022829125.1. Classification (NCBI taxonomy): domain Eukaryota; kingdom Viridiplantae; phylum Streptophyta; class Magnoliopsida; order Fabales; family Fabaceae; genus Lathyrus; species Lathyrus tuberosus. Next base: position 2,214,401 of record JALAZF010000535.1, read on the forward strand.
ACCGAAAAATTCAATGTAATGTTAACTTGTCATGTCTATTAATTGTATTATATAATTGTTGCATTAGTTTGTTCTGATATGACTTAAACTTGTTTATCCAGGAATTGAGTGCCATTAATCGCAAAAGAGCATCAAAACCCGCGTATCCATACAGAAAATGGCGTTTGGGATATGCACGCTTACAGCAAACAATGGTAAGTATATATAAATGCTATGATTTTATTAATTGTCTTATTGTGTTATAATTGATGATCTTATTATTTATCTCAATGTGTAGTTAGAAGAGACGAAAAGTGAAGAAACATCACTTCCGGAACATGTTTTGTGGAAGGAAGCTCATGTGGGCAAGGACGGAGTTGTTAGGGAAGATGTTCAGCATGTTTATGACGACTGTGTAAGTATAACATTATGTCTTTAAGTTAATCAAAATTTTATTAAAATATAATTAATTTTTAATCCCCACTAATAATTTTCGATATGTCAATGAATTTCAGGAGACTCTATCTAAATCCTTAACCACAGGTGAGGGGGATTGCATGAGCATACTTAGTCGAGTACTAAATGTTCCTGAGTATTCCGGTCGGGTGAGGGGTAAAGGATTTGGTGTGACTCCATCTTCCTTGTATAAGCATCCAAAGAGAAAAAATCCTAGCAATCAAGAAGTGATGCAATCGTTGGAGGAATTAAAAGTGCAAGTCCGTGAATTGCAAAAGGATAAAGAGAGATATGAGGCGGAAAAGCGCGGTTCAGAGTTGAAAGATACTAGTGACAAAGCTAGTATTAATTGTCAAAAGAAAATTCCCGAGGTAATTATATATGTTATTATGAAATTAAATTAGCCCATTCATTTTAATTGACATATATACATATTAACAGTAACATATTTATTATTGGTTTAGGGCATTTCTCTTGTCAGCTGTATTTATCGTCACCGACTTATCGCATAGTTGGCAAGGGAAAAGTGCATAACACTTTGGGAGATTTACTTCACCATAAACCGCCACCTGATGGATATCTGAAAGTATTGGTTGATATTGCATTAGAGCTGGATGCGTTGCTACCGATACCTGACGTTGTTTCAGAGACAACATTGTTGTGGGATGCAATAGGATCGTTTGTTGCATGGCCGTCAGACCTCATTTTCATAGATGATGAGGTATGTTGAAAACCATTATGAATCTTTTAGTATTCAAATGTCAATTCTGAACCATTATGAAAATCATTCTGAACCATTACGTACATTTTTTTTACATGGTAATGTTAGACTCCTAAAAAACCCGCATCTAAGGATAAAGGGATTTTACCGCACAACGAGTCTATTGCATCACAAAAAGAGGTACATTGAAAGTGTTATTCTATGATCCGAATTCAAAAGCTTCATGATTTTCTACTTTACCTAACTTATATGATTTTTAGGTTCCTGCCCAAGTTTCACAACAAGCCAGCAAGAAAAGTGCTCCTACAAAGACCGGGCAGGCTAAAAGAGCTCTTACACCTCGCTTTCGGATGTGTCTTGAAACATTTGTGGCAACATCAGATTTGATGGATGGTGGTATTCGTCAAATACACGTGTGCTCATTACACGAAAGATAAATTTGAAGAGATCAAGGAGGAATTGTGTGAATACCTTATTGAGAAAAGAATCATATAAGGTATGGAAGTTGGTGTGTAGTTATGGAGTGTAATTGTATAGTTTTGGAAGTTGTTGTGTATTAGGAGATCTCTAGAAGTTAAAGGATTAGAATGGTTTAATTATGTGAATGGTTTATGTGAATAGTTTATGGATTAGAATAGTTTAATTATGTGAATGGTTTATGTTAATGGTTTATGGATTAGAATGGTTTAATTATGGAAATGGTTTTTGTGAATGGTTTATGGATTAGAATGGTTTCATTATGGAAATGGTTAATGGAAATGGCCTAAAATGTGAATCATGGATTAGAATGGTTTATGTGATTTATAAGGATTAGAAATGGTTAATGGAAATGGCTTAAAATGTGAAGGAAAATATATAGGTTTCTGCATAAAAAAGAAGGAAAATGTGATTTTTAAAAAAAATCATTAAAAAAAACGTGAAGAAAAGAAAGCGCTTTCAAGGAAAAGCGCTGCCTATAGTGAAAATAAAAAATAAAAAAGAAAGCGCTTTTAATTAAAAGCGCTGCCTTAAAGTGAAAATAATAAAAAAAAATTAGACAGCGCTTTCAAAAGCGCTGTCTAAAGGGGGACAATAGAAAGCGCTTTTTTCTGAGAAAGCGCAGCCTAAAGATGCCAATAGAAAGCATAAAAGGATAGAAAAAGCGTTGTTAAAGGCCCATTTTAGAAAGCGTTTTTTCAGTTAAAAGCGCTGCTAAAGGCCTACTTTAGAAAGCGCTTTTAAAGGTAAAACGCTGCCTAAAGTAGGCCTTTAGCAGCGCTTTCTCATAAAAAAAAAGCGTTGTCTTTACCTACGGCAGCGCCACCTTAGGCAGCGCTTTTAAGCGCTGTTAAAGGCCAAAAAAAGCGTTGTCTTTTCCTTTCTTTGGCGTAGTGTGTATATATATATATATATTACAGATGAATATCATGTTTGAGTACCTTTAAGTGCATTAAACATATACACCCAACGTTTATGAATGTTTACAAAGTCTTCGCATGGGAATGATGTTTCGTCGTTAAAAGTCTGCATAAAATATATCAAATTAAGCTCCTTATTAAGGACCCATAAGCGCGTTGTAAACAATTCATTACATATATAATATATATTTGATCCCATTTATCAACAATACAGGCGAAGACAATGTTTAACATGACGAACAACATGTGTTTGGGGAACTTTATCATCAACATTATCATCATTTTCATTCGTACGTTGTGGTAACGATCCACTTATTCTCTGCGAACGAACATTCATTTTGAACAAAATACATAATAAACACATTTCTAACATCTTCCTCTATTCTTCTAACACTTTCTCAACAACCACAATCTTTTCTCTTTTCTCTTGTAATTCGGTGTTTTCGGCATTTTTTTTTGTTGGACCAAAGAATAATCTCAGGCCGACGCCTTCTCCAGCACCACGAACGCGCCCACCATGCTCATCTGTTCCAATAGCCTCAACTAGTATATCATGTCGTAGTTTTGGAACAAATGATCCTCCACGGGCCTCCTCAACCAATACATCATATACAACATGCATGATAATATTAATATTGTAATTACCAGAACATTTAAATAACACATAACATACGCACAACAAATCATACATATAATTTTTTCAGCAACTGCTCTTGACGCATCTGAGGTGTACTCTCCATTTGGTCTTAGTCGAGCTCTCTTCCACTTCTCATGCCTTAAAGGTGGAGGGTTGCGATCATGACTAATGGAGTCCTCATCTCCCATTTGTTGGTTTTTTCCTCCATCATTTTTTCTCCAGTTTCTTGTAACTCCCACGAGACAATCTATGGGGGTAAATGTTTTTTTGCTTTATTTTGTATTTCTGGTTGACTTTTATTCTGTTATAAATATAGTGAAAATATGATTAGTATCTATAAATCATTAGCATCAAATTATCAAGATAAATAAGACTAGTACTAACCAGAAATTTCTCAGAACGATGACCTTTCGCAAACTTTTTCCAAACCTTCTTCAAGAGAAAACTATACCTCACCCATGGATGCTCAAGACCAATCTTAGGCTTTCTAATGTAGTCACGCGTGAGCCGTGAGTTAAAGCCTCTCCAACACGAACCAGCATGAGTTAACCACTTTATTTTAAGTGCTTATCACCATCCGTAAACCCAAAGGTCAACTACATTTAAATCAATATAAATGTATTATAAATTATAGAAATTCATATCGAAATGATGAAAATTAAAACTAATACCTTAACGTCTGTCCATATGCTATCTTTGACATCATCTGGCGCTTGTTTCCAATCATCTACTAGTATACTAACTTTGCTACGTCCAAGGAACGCAACATAACTCTTAAAAAGAGAAGAGTATTCACCATCAACTGCTCTATAATATGAATCAAATGCGATCGGCAATTTGATACCAGATTTGTAGACTTTTGTTACTTTGTTAAGCATTGTGGCACCTCTTTGTAATCTTTTCTTTTTTATTAAAGTATTACTTGTCATAGTTTCCTCGCCACTAGATGAAGAATGCGAGAAAGACGACATCTATTTTCAAAAACAAAAATAACCTCAACAACAACAACAATAACAACAAATTCTTTCATCTATTATCATATATACATTCAACAACAGCAAACTCTTTCAAATTTTATCACATACACATTAAACAACAACCACAACAACAAACTCTTTCATCTATTATCACATACACATTCAACAAAAAAAAAGATTAATCAAGTTTTATGAAATACATTCAACAAGAACAAGAAAAACAACAACAACAACAACAACAACAACATCAACAACAATGGAAACTGAAGTTTTCTATAGATGCATGGGAAAAAAGTTTTACGTACCGTAAACGTGATGACTAAGTAAATGTGAATATTTGGGTTGATACATATAATGTTGTTGTTGTATTCCTCCTTGAAAATGACGATGATGTTTGTCTTGGCGTTGGTGTGTTAGGATTGAAAATGAACCGATGCCAATGGCGATGACTACGGGTTGAAAATGAACAACGAATGCAAAACGATGAACCGATGATGATGAATGATGAACCGATGATGATGAACGATGAATGTTAGGGTTGAAATGATATATCTTTTTTATTAAAGTATTACTTGTCATAGTTTCCTCGCCACTAGATGAAGAATGCGACAAAGACGACATCTATTTTCAAAAACAAAAACAACCTCAACAACAACAAATTCTTTCATCTATTATCATATATACATTCAACAACAGTAAACTCTTTCAAATTTTATCACATACACATTCAACAACAACCACAACAACAAACTCTTTCGTCTATTATCACATACACATTCAACAAAAAAAAGATTAATCAAGTTTTATGAAACACATTCAACAAGAACAAGAAAAACAACAACAACAACATCAACAACAATGGAAACTGAAGTTTGCTATAGATGCATGGGAAAAAAGTTTTACGTACCGTAAACGTGATGACTAAGTAAATGTGAATATTTGGGTTGATATAATGTTGTTATTGTATTCCTCCTTGACAATGACGATGATGTTTGTGTTGGCGTTGGTGTGTTAGGATTGAAAACGAACCGATGACAATGACGATGACTACGGGTTAAAAATGAACAACGAATGCAAAACGATGAACCAATGATGATGAACGATGATGAATGATGAACCGATGATGATGAACGATGAATGTTAGGGTTGAAATGATATATCATTTCTCAGCACTGAACGCTAGGGTTGAAATGGTGTATCGTTTCTCAGCAAAGAATGGCTACTGAAGAGACAAGCTAGTTAGCTTGATAAAAATGAATGAATGATACCACCACGGTCAAAAACAAGAACCGTGGTGATATATTACTTACTAAATTAAATTTCATAAAGAATCGCCAGTGTATTACAATTAAAAATATTTAATACAAAATGAAAAATATGTCACAACGGTTCTGCAGCGAAACCTTGATGGTATTCCATTTATTTAAAAATTAAAAAAAAAAAGAAAAGGCGTAACTAAATGTTAAAGAAATAAAACATTTGACACGTCAGTATATTACAATTTAAAATATTTAAAACAAGTCATAACGGTTGAGTTACTCGACCGTGGTGGTATCCAATGTTAAAGAAATGTTAAATATACAAAGGGGCGACTAAATGTTAAAGAAATAAAATATTTGAGGGTGTTGAGATTCAAACCCATGAAAGGGTGATTATATAACCACGGTCGTATGATTCATCCGTGATTATATCATATCAAAATTTTCATAAGTAAATAAAAAAATTATCACGCGTTAAGTAAGACATATCATCACAGTGGAAGCCTAACCGTAGTAAAATTAGTGTTACGGAAGGTGTATTTTGTAGTAGTGTGTTAATGGTGATGGTAATTGCGGTTATCGGGTAGTATCTGGCTTGCTCGGGAAAGGAGAGGAGAATCACTTTCTTATCCGAAAACAACTTTTGAAAGAGTTTTTTTTTATAAGCAAATTCATTAATAAGAGATTAAGGAAATCTCAGACCAAAGAACAACAACCCCCAAAGGAAGCTAAACAATTACAGAAAATCAAAAGGGAACTTAAACCAATCATACAAACTACACTTATTACTATCCTCTTTACCTAGAATCATCCAATTCCACGAGAAGATTTTGATATCATTAACAATATCATCAACATCTAGTAAGGAATCTTTAAACAAAATATTGTTCCTAGCTCTCCAAATAAACCAACATGCTATGAACCAAAAAGAGCTAACTTTATCCGCTTTAAAACGACCTCTAAGGCTCGAATTCCAAACCTTAGCATGACTGCAACTGCTAGATTCCGATTAATATGACAAATATTCACCCAGTCGCATAGCTTATTCCAAACCACCACAGACTTAGGGCACAAGAAAAATAAATGAGAGGCATCCTCTAAGTGACGAAAACAAAACACACACACCGAATCATGTTCGCATAAATTTTGAAAGAGTTAACGTCGCATAGGGAATTCTACGCATCGCTATACGAAAAAAAACATTTTGATGCAATTCACAATGCTCTTATTCCTTGTGTTAGCGATCCCATATCGGATTCAAAATGGATGCGTTTTCTTGAAATGTGTCATCTTATAGGAAGTGCGTAAAATAGAGTGTGTGTCGATATAAGAAAGATATGGTTTCTCGGAGACATTTTTCCCACTTTGGAGTGGACCATTTAAAGGTTCTTTTGGACACATCATGTGTATTGGGTGGCTTTTAAATTTTTTACATTTTATTGAGATTTATTTGAAACTGGGGTGTCCTATACCAAGCACATCATTTGAGTGGACAACACATTCTACAAAAGAGACAGAAACCTGGCCAGATCACTAATGAGGGTTTTAGGTTTCACGTGGATCACTAATGGTAGTCTCTTGAGTGTTGATACTCGTTAAATGGACGAAAAAGATTTGTTTAAGGACGGTGAAGAAAATCAATAAACACGCTTATATTTTCCCTCAAATATTTACTCAAAACCAAGGTAAAATGTGTTTCTTTTTAGATAAAAAATACAATAAAATATGTTTCATCCCAAGGGCCACATACCTTTCGATTTTTATAAAAAAACTGAGATGAAAAACTTTTTTTAATTATTTAAATTACATTGTTTACACAGAATATTAAAATAAATTGTTTAAACAAATCCAAATTTTGATAATGGATTTTTGGAGAATAACAAATCTTCTCAAATTTTTAATAAGTTATCTGTTCCAAGCAAGATAAACAAATTTCTGTACTTGCAATCCATCGTAGAAAGATTTCATTATCTTGAGCAAATGCTTTCACATGAAAGAGAACAAGATGATTATGTTTAGAAATAAATTTGTCAATGTTGTCAACCGAGGAAAGCAATAAATTTCTCAATGTTTTCTTTGATTGACATCATAGGAAGGTTATTCCAAAAATACAAAAATAACATCAACACCATTATGTTGGGATGGATTTCAAGACTAGAAAAAATGTTTTGTTCAAGATCGAAGAACATTGAAGATTTTTTCTGTCTTGCGATTCATCCCAAAGAATGATGTGTACAAGTTTGGAGCGACTACATATAATTAAGGTTTAGGGTAAAATCTGATTAACTATGACTTTTATAGTAAAATATGATTAACGAGTGTTTTTATAGTAAATCTGATAATTTAATCTCTCGGTTATTAAATATAACCCAAAGAATAGATCATTAATTTAAAAATAAAATATAAAATAAAAAGAAAGTCACTACTTTTAAAGAAATAAAAACATAAATTGTTGTTGTTGGGATTTAAAAGATGTCCTGAATTATTTTTTCAATCGGATATATTTAGAAACCGAGAGACTATGTGGTAATTATTCAAAATAAATAAATAAAACATGGCACACTTTTCCATTTTACCCCGATTTTTGGTTGGGTGAAGTGAAATCTTTCTCATAAAATGTATTATTTGTAGTAGTGAAAAATATGCCAACGATATTATAAATATTTCGCTACGTCCTGAACTACCCGTTTATAATTATATGTAATGTTAAATTTATCTTGACAACTATATATGTAACTAATATTTATTTTTTTAATTTAATGTCAAGTTGATTTCTTTTTTTTAGATCTTACTCATAATATCTCTGTTTCTCTGGTTTGTATCTGAGCTATTTTCAGATATTCTCTCCGAAATATATCAAGAAAACATTAAAAAGTGCAACTCCAAACAAAAAAAAATGTAAAATTGGGATGTCTAACTCGTTGTCGTACAATTTTATGGGAGATGAGTGTGTGTGGAGAAGCAACTCCACAAATTGAGAATATTTTTTACTTTTTATCAAGACTTTGGGAGAATCTATAAAAATGAAGAAAAGAAATTGTCGGCATACCATAACATTAACTAGATATCTACAATTGTCGAAAATAGTGTAATGAGCCTTAAAAAATCCACTTAAATTTTTTTAGTGTTAGTTCTATAAATAAGAACATATGGTACATATTAATTAAAATTACATATTTTTTAAACCCTAAAACTTCACACTCCTAATTAACTTAATCAGCAAATTGTTTTGTAAATTCACCACATCGCCCTCAATTGTGCTTCAACCACTCTTGATAGCGATGTTTTTTTAAGCAAGTTGATTCAATAAAACGAGAACTAAGGATTCTCGAACCTGATTACAAAAAGAACGAGATAAACTCTCGACAAAAACGATATTGAAAACCAATTGATCCTACGATAAGTAATACAACGGATTTTTATAAAAATCGTAAAAATTACAATTGGTTTTAGCAATATCACCTATTAAGAACCACTTCCAAGATGTAATCTTGATATTCCAAACCGTATCAAGGACATTCCACCTTTGATTTTCAAAAATAATACTATTCCTGAGAGACCAAATATTTCAACACACCGCCAACCAAATTACACCCGCTTTCCCTGTTTTGACTTTCTGAGATTTGCAAAAAATAAACCACCTCGAAAAGCTATCTTGGAAGCTCCCTTCTTCTAAAACCGTAATATCCACAAAATCAATCCACTCCCTAATCTCCCTCCAAATCAATTTCACCACTATACAACCCCATTAAAGAACGGTTCAACGTTTCTTCTACCGAAGAGCAAAACAAACAAGCAGTAGAGGAAGAATCAGGAAAAATATTACCTCGCACCTTAAGATGTAATATATATATATAACGATGTAATATATATATATATATATATATATATATATATATATATATATATATATATATATATATATATATATATATATATATACACATACACACCGTATGGATTACAATAAAGCCTTTGAATACCCGCCAAATTAAGTTGGGAATAATTGTATATATAGTTGCAACTAGTAACTAAGTTTAGAGCGATGAAGATCACGGCAAGGCATGCATGAATGCGGGATAAAAAAATGCATGGGAAAGATGAGAAAATAACCATCCCTCTTTTAACTCACGAGGGCATGTAATTGACCCAAGATCATAAGCGTGAGACGCGTAATGTTTATAAGCAAGAATTTAAAGAGAAAGAAATAAAGAGTGAAGTATCGTGTGTGTATATGTATATGTCTATTACGTATACAATGTTAAAGAATACTTCACGGGAAAGCAACTTATAGCATTTATTGCCAAACCAAGTTAACTATTTTGTGAGGACTCTTTGATTTTTGCTTCATATAAATAGAGCACACTTTGATTTGTGTAGCAGATAAGATAACTCGTAGCTTCCAAAAGGTGAAAGATCATAAAAAAACGATCAACCTTAGTTTTCTTGAACCAAATTGATCATGTCTCATATAGCTGTTGAAAGGAACAGAAGAAGACAGATGAATGAACATCTCAAAGTTTTAAGGTCCTTGACCCCTTGTTTCTATATTAAAAGGGTAAATATATCACTATCCTTTTTCACAATTGAATCAACAACAAAACTACCATGAAATCACTCTTTAATTTTATGCTAGATGTTAAAATTTGAGACTATATTATTTTTTGTCTCTATGTGTTTATGATCGGTTCTTGATTAAGATACTTTTTTTTTTGTTGTTGTTTGATTTTAGGGAGACCAAGCATCAATAATAGGGGGAGTTATAGAATTCATCAATGAATTGCACCAAGTTCTTCAAGCTTTGGAATCTCAAAAGAGAAGGAAGAGTTTAAGCCCTAGCCCTAATCCAAGTCCAAAAACGCTGCAACCAACTTTTCATCAATTTGATATCTCCTCTGGAGGAATTGAGACTAACAATACTTTCAAGGAGCTAGGAGCAAGCTGCAATTCTTCAGTTGCAGATGTAGAAGTGAAAATCTCAGGTCCAAATGTGATTTTGAGAGTGATATCTCAGAGAATTCCAGGTCAAGTTTCAAGGATTATAACCGTTTTAGAAAGTTTTTCTTTTGAAGTACTTCATCTTAACATCAGTAGCATGGAAGAGACTGTTCTATACCAATTTGTTGTCAAGGTAAATCATAGAACTACTACCATGCATTTTTATCTAGATACTTCTCATCAAACCCTAATTTGTTTTGTTGATTTTATTAATGCAGATAGAACTGGGATGTCAGCTAAGTTTGGAGGAATTAGCTATGGAAGTTCAACAAAGCTTTTGCTCAGAGGCTATGAAGTTGATTGCTGTGTGACCATATTTCATTTCTAAGATAGACATGTTCGGTTTCGGATCGTGCATGTGATAATAAAATAAAAGCATGTGAGAGACATGCAACAAAGCTTTACTATAAACAAATTAGGTTATAATTGTGTGATAGCGAATGTCATAAACTTTATGACAATGGAAAATTAGTATCATGGTTATCAATGTATTGTTCCTGCATTATGTTTGTTTATGAAATGGTTCCTCATACTCACTTGATGATTCCAATAGAATACACTTTAACCTATCCATTTTTCATTTGTAGTAGACATATTATATTATCCTTATTAGAGAGCCTAAAGTTGATAGCATGTGGACTATGAAGACTACTTTGTGCTGTTTTAAGTTGGCTTCTAGGCTGCGTGTAAATTATGTTAATAGTAACATTTTTTATGATGGGGAGAGTTTTCCAAAATCTAAAGTAGGTATGATTCCCTTCATATATCTTGGCTTAAAATTGGCGATATACAATAAAAATTGAATATTTGAGAACCTCTTATTGCGTCAATTCGTAACATATTAAGATCTTGGAAGAACAAGTACGTTAGTTAGGTGGAAAGATCATGCTTTTAAACTCTATCTAAAATAACATTCATATCTTATATTTTTTTAGAATGTGTCAAATCTCTATATACTAGGTAATAAGATTAGCTAGGTTAGAGATTTGATACCGGTCACTTCGGCTTTGTTTAAGAGTTTGAAGGGGAAGAGAGAAAGACTTTGTAAAGAGAGAAAGATTGAGTGGCTTTGTTTAAGAGTTTGAAGGGGAAGAGAGAAAGACTTTGTAAAGAGAGAAAGATTGAGTAAAAAAATAGAAGGATTTAGATGACGAGAATTTTGGAGAATTTATTTTTAGTCAAAAAGCAAAATCTCTCTAATTAGGAAAAGTAAAAAATTGCATTGAAAGAGGGTTTGTAAGTGCTTAGACAAATTGTGTTGGGTCAAAATCACAATAACAAGATTAAAGATGAACAACAGAATAATGGGGAGAGTGAGAGAAATAGAGACTATTAGGGTGAAAAATGATTGTTTAATTTTTTGATATTGAGAGAAGAGTTTTTATTTACAAACTTTGTAACAAACCTTATAACTAATCTTAAAAAATTTGTAACCACAGTTTGTAACTAATCGCATAAACTTTGTAACTAATCTTACAAACTTTGTAATTACTTGAATTACATTTCTTGAACACACCACCTTAATTCAAGTTTTTCAAGTCTTCCATACTCATGTGCTTCTTTAATATCTTGAACACTTCAATTGTTACTCCTTTAGTTAGCAAATCAGTCACTTGATCTTCACTCTTGCAATACTCCAACTTCAAATTTTCTTCAATCACAAGCTCTTTCAAGTAGTGAAATCTCATCTCTATATGTTTGCTTCTCCCATGTGCAATAGGATTCTTAACGATGTCTATAGCATAAACATTGTATATCATTAAAGCCGCGACTTCATACTCTTCGTTGCACAATTCCTTTATCAAGTTCATCAACCATACAACTTGACACACACACACACACACATAGACGTTGCAATGTACTCGGCCTCGTAATAAGAGAGAGCCACAACTTGTTCCTTCTTATAACACCAAGAAATTGGTGTTTCTCTATACATAAATATGTATCCAACAGTGGATTTTCCATCATCTTTATCTCCATACCTGTTTGAGTCAGTATAACTGAGCAATTTGCAACTTCTACCTTTATCCATTGCGGGAAATTGAATTCCACATCCAATTAAACCTTTGATGTATCTCAAAATTTTCTTGACTGCTGCCAAGTGTGATGTCTTTGCCTTCCCCATAAATCTACTCACCATGCCAACACTAAATGTCAAGTTTGGTCTCGTATTGCACAAGCACCACAATGATCTAATGAGCCTCCTATAATGTGTTGGATTAATATCCTGCTCGTCTTCATTCTTTGACAACTGCAATCTTAGCTCCGCACGGGTAATTTCCACATTACAATACTCCATTTTTAACTTCTTCAAATATCTCAAGAGTATACCTCCTTTAATGCATGAGCAGTCCCTTTTCGTACTTGTGAAACTCAATGCTAAGGAAATATGTCACGAGACAAAGATCAGTCATTTCAAACTCTTTTATTGAATCACCTTTGAACTAGGTAATGTAACCTTTATCGTTGCCCATAATCAATAAATCATCAACGTAGAGACATTGGATGATCACTCATTTGCTTGCATCGTTCTTCACATACACACTGTGTTCAGATACACATTTATCAAATCCTATCTTTTTTAGAGCCCCATCAATTCTTTTGTTCCAAGCCCTTGGTGCTTGTTTCATCCCATACCATTCCATCTTCAATCTATAGAACTTTGATTCCTTATTTTTAACAATAAAACCAGGTGGTTGTGTCACATGCACTTCCTCTTCTAAATAGCCATTCAAAAACTCATGTTTGACATCTATTTGGTAGATGGACCAATTTTTGTTATTTTCAATACCAACATCTAGCCTAATGGTTTTAATTCTAGCCACTGGTGCAAATACTTCTTCAAATTATATGCCTTCACTTTGCAAACATCCCTTTGCAACTAATCGAGCCTTATGCTTGATTATTTCACCATTGAGAATTGCCTTCACTTTGTACACCTATCTTACACCAATTGCCTTATTTTCTTCCAGTAGATCAACTAGTTCCCATGTCTTATTTTTCTCAATTAACTTCAGCTCCTCCTTCGTAAAACATGTCCACTTTGGATCACCCAAGGCATCCTCCGTTTTCATAGGTTTGAAATCATCCATGCACGCAAAATGGACAAGATCACCATTATCGTTTACTTTATTATCTGGGAACAACTCATAATCTTGTAGTCTTGTGGGCATGCCTCTATCCTTGTTGATCTTCTCACATTTTCTTCAACTTGAACATCACCGGCTGAATTTTATGCATTTTTAAATAGTGCTGAAACAATTCCAACACATTTTGAATTAAATTCTACACATTTTTAGTCCTTCAATTCATCAAAAATCATATCCCTACTGATTAAAATTCTTTTGTTGACTGCGTCATATAATTTGTAGCTACTCGTAGAGTGATACCAACAAGAATAATTTGTTCTCCCTTGTCATTTATCTTCTTTCTAAGTTGATCCAAAACATTTATAGGCTTAACCGAACTAAGTAACCTTCAAGTGACTCAAATTTGGCTTGAATCTAGACCATGATTCTTCATATGTAATATTTTTCAGCTTCTTTGTTAGACATGTATTCAACTAATATGCAGTTGTGGATACTCCCTCTCCCCATAATTATTTTGGCAAGTTCTTCCCATTAAACATGATTCTCACCATGTTCATAATCAATTGATTCTTCCTCTAGGCAACTTCATTTTTTTAGGCGTATAGGGTGGCCCTACCTCATGTACAATGCCCTCTTGATCACAAAATTTCCCAAAATCATTTGAGACATATTCACCTCACCATCTATTTTTAGAGTTTTGATTTTGTGATCACTTTGCCTTTCCACCATGGATTTGAACTTCTTGAATACTTTCAGCACCTCATATTTTCTGTTAATCAAGTAAGTACATAACTTTCTACTAAAATCACCAATGAAAGTGACAAAGTACCTATTTTGTCTGATTGAATCAACTTTCATCTATCCACAAACGTATGAATACACCACCTCAAGATGACACTTGGTTATGCATCCCGCATCTTTGTTAAAGCTCTCTCGGTGTTTCTTTGCCTGCACACATTGTTCACATACTCTGGTTAGCATATTAATTGATCATGTCCCCATAACCATATTATTTTGCTGCATAACATTGAGGTCCTTGAATTTCAAATGCCCAAGCCTATAATTCCATATCCATTCTTCCCTACTCGCAAATGTTTCAAGACATATATGTTTTATTTCTTTCAATTAAAATTTGAAAATTCTGTTTGAGCCATAAGGGCCTTTAGTATCAAACTCCCATTTGCATTCATAACTTTTATAACTTTGTTTTCCATGTGAATCTTGTAATTCCTTTCAAAAAAATGACCAATTCTTAACATATTACATTTGATTCCCGGAATATAAAACACATCTTTAATTAAGGAATGCTCACCATTCTTCCTCTTGATTGATACATCATAAATACCATATGCTGCAAGTGTGTTATCATCCATGAATTTCACATTGTTCTTCAACGCTTAATTGATCTCAACAAATAAATCCTTCCTTCTCGTCATGTGCGTTGAACTCCCGAAATTAAGGTACCATTTGTCGCTACACTCTGCATCTTCTCACGCGCTCACCACCATGTTTTAAAGCGATCGTACTCGTTTTTTGCTGCATTTTTTTCACTACTTTTTGCTTCAACAATTACCATTAACAGTGTGCTCTCATTATCTTCTTTCCTTGCAAACTTCGCTTCAGTTTCTTATGGATCATTCTTGTTGGCATGACATTCACGAACGAAATGTTCAAGCTTTTAGCAGTTATAACATTAGATGTTGCTCTTGTAATTTCTCCATCTTCCTCCAGTTCCTCTATTGTTGTCACCTTTGTAATTTCTTGATCCACTACCTTTGCTACCGTTTCTTTCACCCTTTTGGAATGTTAAAGTGTTGGAATTTTGGTAGTCAATCCCACCATTTTTGTGGTAGTTTCCTATATACCTCTACTCATGGACCACTTTCCCTTCACTTTATTGTCCTTTCCAACCAAATGAGCTTGCAAAGAAACTTCAGACTTTTCTTTGTCAACATTCCTCACCTCAATTTTTTTATCATGAGCCTCAAGAGAACTTTGAAACTATTCTTTGCTCATATTTGAAAGATTATTGGACTCTTCAATGACAACCACTATGTTATTGAATCTTGACGTCAACGATCTCAAGATTTTTCCAACCACAGACTGCTCGGTGATTGTTTCTCCGCATGTTTTCATTTGATTCTCAAATCTTGTGATTCTTGTAGTAAATTCAATCATGGTTTCATTTTCCTCCATTTGAATTAACTCCAGATTCCTCTTGTGAGTGTGTAACCTTACCACCTTTGCCTTATCAGCTTTTGCATAACTTTTCTCCATGATTTTCCAAGCTTCCTTTGAGGACGTGCAATTACAAACCTTCTCCAAATTATCAGCATCAACACATTGATGAATGAGATACAAAGCTTTGAAATCTTTCGTCTCCTCTTCCTTGTGTGTAGTCTTTTGTTGAACTATTGCACCTTTTACAAGTAGATTAACACCATTCTTTATCACTTCAACAACATCTTGATAACCAAACAACACCTTAATTTGTTTGCACCACTTATCATAATTCTTCGCATCGAGAATTAGGAGATTTGCAGGGATACGTTCATTGAAGATGGAAAGCATATTTGCAAATTAAGTATTTGATCAAAGAAACGGGCTCTTGATGCCAAATGTTGGGTCAACACCCCAATCACAAGATGAAAGATGAACAAGAGAATAATGGGGAGAGTGAGAGAATTAGGATGAGAAATGGTTGTTTAATTTTTTGATATTCAGACAGAAGAGTTTTTATTTACAAAGTTTAAAACTAATCTCACAAACTTTGTAATTAACCTCACAAACTTTGTAATCAATCTTACAAATTTTGTAACTACAAAGTTTGTAATTAGTCTTACAAACTTTTTAACTAATCTTAAAAACTTTGTAACTAATTGAATTACATTTCTTCAACAAATTGTTCAAATATAATTTGTGATGTTATAGTATTTCAAATATTAAAAATATGTTAATGATAAGCATTATTTTATCATCTTATACAAAATATTTTTTTTCTAAAAAAAATGTTAAAGATTTCTCTAAATTTAAAAAAAAAAAAACATTTTTTGAAACACTCATTTCCCATTCAAACTCCCAAACAAAGCCTTTGAGACTTTAGATTAATCACTTTGGCTCTACTAAGGGCTCGTTTGTTTTGATTTTTTAAAAAATAATTTTTATAGTGTAACATAATTGTGTGTAAAAAAAATTACAAAGAAACTTTTCATAAAAGTTTCAAATGAAAATTTGGTTTAAATAGTTATTCATAAAATATTATTTTAGATATTTCATCATTTTATTTAAATTTTTTATGATATCAAAATTTAAAAAAAATCACTTAATTTTTAAACTATTTCAAATAGATTTTCATAAAAATCATTTTTAAAATATAATTTTTTTTTAAAAACTGTGATTTCGACTATCTTTTGATTTTCAATAATGTATGTTTATGTTATATAATAGCAAAATTAGTCATTCAATTTAGAAAAAATAAATAAATAAATTATAATATTTTAAAAAACGATTTTGTACAATCTATTTTTAAAAATACAAAATAAAAAATCAATTTTTTTAAAGTTGAAACAAACATGCCTTAAATAAATAGAGGTTGAAAATGATTTCATAGCATGATTATTTGCATAGGTTAGTGTTGATAGTTGGATATGGTAATTTGATCACTCTCTCGGCGAGGGAACGCATAAAGTGATAGGTAACAATCTTTTGAATTATATTTGGTCTAACCGGTTGATTGGTGCGGCCCTTCTGAAGCACTCGTTTCCTAGACTATTTCTTTTTTCAAAACAAAAATCTTCAACCATATGAATTATGGGTTAATGGGTTATTGAGACTTGGGTTTGGGTCCTGGCTTGAAGGAGATGTCTTTTTGTTTGGAAAATCAAGTTGGTGGAGAAAGTTGATAATTCTTATTATAGGGGTCATTATCAGCTTGAAGCATGATAATTTGTCTTAGTTTCATGATTCTACGACTCATAGTTATGTGGCATCACTACTGGGACTCTCGATTTGAAACCAAACTACCCAACCCTTATTAGGTGATCTATTAAGGGTGTTTTCTCTTGGTTGGAAGAGTTTGGTGGCAAATAGAAGAGTTTGATACCACATAAAATTACAGTCTTCTCTTGACATCTTCTTCTGGATAGAGTTCTTATCCATAAAAACCTGCTTAAAAGTGTGTGTTTTGTTTTGTAAAATTCGGTGGTTAAGTGGTTGAGTTGGAGTTTTGTTTTGCCTCCAAAGTTGTCCTGGTTATTCTCAAATTTTTGTCCTCTTTTAAGCGTGCCCCACCTAAGGTGGCTCATAAGGTTGATCAATTTGTAAGATGTGCACGATGTTATTTTTTTCTAATAAGTTATTTAATTCAAATATATTAGTGGATAATATTAATTTCACTTATTTGTAGTGATTTTTGGCTAAGTCCATATTATCTCCTTTTTATCTGTACGCGATATATCTTTTGGGTTTTTTTTAGTTAAGTCTTCTATTGTGGAGCATCTAGTTGACTAATTGTGCTTGTTGGGTGTCTGGATTCGTCTGCAGCCTTGTGTTTAACACTTTAGTTTCTCTTTTTTTTTTTTTTCCTTTTTGTCGAGTGTTGAAATCCTTATTGTATTTTCATTTTGAAAATGTTAACAATATTTAGATCTTTTTCTTCTTATTTATACTATTTGTCTTTAAAAAAACTAGTATATGTTCATATATATATATATATATATATATATATATATATATATAAATAAAGGGATACAAGATTTTGGTCTGACCTTTTTCTCTTTTCAAAAATAACCTTATTTTTTAATAAATAATATAAAAAAAATTATATAAAATAATAACTGTTTTTATTTCAATCATACCCTTTAAAAACATTTTAATTACTTTAAACAAATTATAACCGTTTTTATTTTAGAGTGTCTATAAAACGTATAGTAAAATACAACTTCCACTTCATACTTCAATTCTACTTCTTTTATAGTTATCTGAATTGAAAATCAAGAGTAAACTACCATCTCATTATTTCTTTTTTCTTTACATCTCTTCTTCTTTCATTTTTCTCTTCCTAATCTGTTTTTTCTTTTTCTTTTCAATTCTCAATTTTCTTTTACACAAACTGGGTAAAATATACTGTCAAAATCAGATTGGAATGAAACATCCATTTGATCTTTCTTTTCAATTTTTAACTCACTCCCTCTTCGTAACAGTTCAAAGTGTAGGTTCATTTTTAAATTATTTTAATTGGCTTATGTTCAAGATATATTTTATTATGAATATATACCCTTTAATTTTGATTAATGACTTGTATCATTATTAAGTTTTGTTAGTTGTTTCCATCTACTGATTTTTAATTATGGGTGAATAGATTCATGGTATTTATATAATGTTTTGTTATTGTTTCATAGATTGATGGATCCGTGCATGAATGCTTCTCATTCTTATGCTTCCGTTTTAATTTGGTTTGTCTAACCACTCTTAAAATATTACTGTTTGTTTGAAGTAACCGTGCAATCACTTTACATATTAACCACTCCAAAAATATTATTATTTGTTAAAGTAACTGTGCAATCACTTTACACATTACCCCCTAAAAAAATTTCATAGATTGTTATTTTTTTTATACTGTAATTAATTGGTTTGCCTTTAGTGTTTTTATACTTCATGATTTAAAATATTAAAAAAAATCCAAACTATTTTAAATATTTACTATTTAAATCTTCTGTTTCAGGTTTGAAATTATAATTGTTACTTTTTTAGTTGATGATATTGCTCAAATACATAGATATGTGATAGACTACTATGATTTGTCAAGAGAGCAATGTATATAATTGATAAACGTAACCTTTTAAATAGTTTATTTGTGAAGATATAAGTACATCACATAAAATGAAGATACAGATAAACGGATCGCAAGAGAGAGGAGAGATGAGGGAGATGGATTGGGAGAAATATTAAAATCAAAATTGGATGCAAACACTACTACAAAATTCGTTTTTAGTGACCGATTTAGTGAACCAAAAACTTCGGTCACTGTAGTCATCGAATTAGCCACCAAAATTTGATATCCATGCGTAAATTTTTACGGGTCACTAAATCGGTCACTAAATAAAAATTAGCCACCGATTTAGCGACCAAAAGTTTGTGACCACCAATTCGGTATCGAAAAAATATTTTTATACAATATTTAGTTTATATAAAAAATTTAGAGACCGAAATTTCGGTCACTGATATTTTTGTTGTTTTTTTCTTCTTTATTTTTTAATCCCCTTTATTATGATACTATTTCTCTCCCAATTTTTTTAAAGATTTTAATTTTTTTTTTAATTTTTTAGTAAAAGATTCAGCTTTTTATTATTTTAACAAATAAAACATAAACAATTATGCTATCTTTTTATATATGCATAAAATTGAATTTTATGTTCATTATGCAATTTTTATATGTGCATAATGAAATTACATTAATAAAAATCAAATTTTATTTTCATTACATCCAATTAAATTAAATAATAATTAGTAATTTTCTAAATATTATTTAGATATTTTTTATTTTGTAAATGTATATATATTTAAATATAGAGAACATAACAAATGATATTAAGTGGTCTAGTGGTAAGGCATAATTGAAATAGTTGGAGGTGATGGGCTTGATTCCCAAGTTTGGCATCTTTTATTTTATTTTTTGAAAAAAAGAACACTAAAATCGGTCACTAAAATCGGTCTCTAAATCCGGTCACAAAATCGGTCGCTAAATTTCGGTCACTAAATTCGTAGTAAAAGCTTAGCGACTAGTACTTTTACAACCGAAAAATGATGGTCTCTAAATTGATCGCAAAACGCTTTAGTGGCCTATTTTTAAGCTTTTTCGGTCTCTAATTCGGTCACTAAAAGCGAATTTTCTAGTAGTGAAAATAAATATGGCATATACTATATTCTAATTTAACTTAACATATAATTTAGGTTAAAACCAAAATTAAGAAAAAAAACGGATTTTATAACTTTTTGTGTGTATTACAAAGTTTATTATATAATTAATTTAAATTGAATAAAAATATCCGTTTATAGTTTAACGAATGTAAGTCATAAAAAAGCGGACAAACGGGCACGAGAGTGCCCGTTTGGACGCTAGTTTGGAATAAAACAGATAGAGTTAGAGAGGTCACAACATAGACAATATTGGTAAGCGTCAAACTATATGGCTTACTTCAGTCCCTAAGTGTTTATTTTTGAGATTTTCATTATCAATAACTTGAGCTTTTACACAGATTCAGTCCAACAACCTTCGTTACACCAAATTTTTTAAAGGTTTAGCTTTCAACCTCCAAGTCAATTACAAGTACACAAAAGAACTAAGCTCTTGAATAAACAAATTAAGCACATCAACAAAAATACATTAACTCTTAAGATATGTTTTTCGCTCTATCAACACTAAGACAATGTGTAGTGAATAAAACTTATATTTGAAGGAGAATTATTGTTTTAGGAGAGTAGATAGTTTAGTTAAACAAATAATTTTTTATAAGTGAGAATAACCCTTATTTAAATAGAAAAAAAAATAGCGTAAAAAGGCAACAATCTATGGCCATGACCAGTCTCTAATCAATTAGAAACAACAAATAATCAGTTAGATTAATTCAGAAAAGGAAACCCTAAAAATGATTTTCTCTTTAATCGATTAAGATACAAACTCACTACTTAATTAATTAGCAGAAATATATAATTGATTAGTGTTGTACCCCAAATTTTACCCTTCGATATTCTGATCGTTTGCATATCCTTTTCATTGGTCTCTGTTTTCGCATTTTAGTAAACATATCAATAATCATGCATTTTTCGTTAGAGTTTAATTTGTTTTATTTCTTTTTTCTACTAACTATTTTCAATTATCTTTTTTATTATTTTTAGTTTTGTTATTATTATTTCTTTTTTATTATTATTATTATTATTATTATTATTATTAATTTTATTATTATTAATTTTATTATTATTAATTTTATTATCATTATTAGTTTTATTATTATTAGTTTTATTATTACTAAGCTTTATTATTATTATTATTATTACTTTTATTTTGTTTATCTTCACGGTAAGTGGGGACCACTACAATACAAACACTTCACATGGATTGCCAACTTGGATTTATCAATGGCCAAAAAGCATTCTTACACTTCACTTATCAATGGCCAAGAATCATTCTCATAAAGTCACATAGATTGCCAACTTGGATTTATCAATGACCAAAAAGCATTCTTACACTTCAATTATCAATGGCCAAGAATCATTCTCATAAAGTCACATGGATTGCCACATCAACACTCTCACTTTATTCACACTATAAATAAGATCTCTCATTCTCTCATTTTGGACACACCAGATTCACCCCACACAAAGGCTGAATACTCTCTTAATTTTCTCCCTCAATTATTCTTGCAAATTTTCTGGAGAGAAGGCTCGTCTTCATTTTTCCATAACTCGTGTAATTGAAGAGGCAGTGGACCGTATCCACTAGGTAACATTCACCTCTTTTATTTCTCCGTTTTCAAAGTACCATGATCATTTATCTATTCTGTTATCAAGTTCATTAGCATGTTAATATTTTTCTGGAAAAAGTATTGTAATATCCTATAATTTTGTTTGGTTTTATTATGAATGATGTTTAAAAGATAAGATAAAAATTCAAAAAGACAAAAAAACATGCTTCATCACCACCCTTTTATTATTTCATACTATTTGTATTTTATTTTCCATTTATTTCTTAATTTTGTTTCTCTAGTTTTTATTTTAGGAGCACTTTGAATTTTTAGTTTCAATTTATCATGTTATTTCTTGAATTTATAACTTTTTCTTTCTAATTTTGTTTTGATTTTTATTTTTCGCTTAATATCTTTATTTCGATTTTTAGGGCCAATGATATTACAAAATCATGACTTAGTTGATTTATGCAAAATGACTAAAAAGTCTTGATATGTATGAGACTCATTTCTTTATTTTTGTTGGTCAATGAAAGTCGAATATCAAAAGATTATCGATCCTCCGATTAAATC
This sequence comes from Lathyrus tuberosus, assembly GCA_022829125.1. Classification (NCBI taxonomy): domain Eukaryota; kingdom Viridiplantae; phylum Streptophyta; class Magnoliopsida; order Fabales; family Fabaceae; genus Lathyrus; species Lathyrus tuberosus. The sequence continues at coordinate 2,236,949 of JALAZF010000535.1, forward strand.
TTGATCAAGACGAGACTAACTTTATTCTTCATTTCGAGTCCATTTTGTTTACTTTAGGCCGATGACATTGCACAAATCTTGACTTTGATTATTTCAAATCAATAAAGTCTTGATAAATATGAGGCCACTTTTTACTTATTTTTATTGGTCGATGAAAGTCAAAAATCTAAGATTATCGATTTATCGATTTAAATCTTGATTAAGACGAGACCAACCTTATTTTTTCATCCCGGTTTCATTATTTTGGTCGATGACATAACAAACTTCATGGTTTGGTTGACTTCATTGAATCAACAAAACTTTAATCAATATGAGACCGCTTTCTCTTTATTTCAGTTTCATTTACTTTTTAGTCGATGAAAGTCAGGAATCATTGATTATCGATTCCTCGATTAAATCATGATTAGGACGAGACTAATTCTATTTCGTGTTCTTAGCAAGCAAACATAACATAACACAAACTTAGCAAGAGGTTCCTGTAGAGTACTACAGATACTTAGGGTGCTAATACCTTCCCTTTGTATAACCAACCCCCGAACCTTAGATCTCCCCCCTTTAGGTTTTTTAACGATCTTGAACCTTTCCTTGGGATAAATCAAAGTCGGTTGTAAAAGAAAATGATGCAAGTTAAGTAATAGCTTGTTATCCGATTTTCACCGCAAACCTATTGCTGGTCCTTTCCTAAGAGGGTTAAGCCAATCTTGTTTTTATGTTATTCATGTTTACTTATTTACTTGTATATGCTTATGTATGCCATATTTGCTTATATACTTGTATCTTTGTTCTTGCTTTATTATTCTATTTATTTTGGGTTATCATGGTATCTATGAGTGAGATAAGTCCTAACCCGGACTTGAGAGAACACATATGTTTAGGAACCGTGGACATAGTCAAGGGAACTTCGAGAGAGAAATCCCAAAGGAGGGAACTTGAAGTCCACACTCAGTTGAGGCCCTCTTGGAGGTGGTAAATGTTGAACGAGCAATCATGAATGCGTTACTACTTTCGACCTAGGAGCCAGAGATACTGATGACCATTAGTTACCCTTTACCCCACCTGGCCTATTTAGGATGTAGTGCGATGATTATGAAGGAGTAATCCTAAATAGTTGCTACGCGATACTACACTCAGACGAGACTCTCTTGAGAATTTTATTGATTACCGAGCAATTGGGAAGTCGATAAAATCTGAAAGATGGGTTGTCGACTCTGGGAACTCTTTAGAACCTCACTCTGCGGATACAAGAACCCTAGTACACACCCCGTGGTTGGTTCTTTACCCAGACTCCGTGTCGTGATCTTGAACCCTTGATCCTGTTGCACGTGTTTTGCATCCTGTTTGCATTGCATTACATTTCATTTGCATCTTTGCATGTTTCATTGCATATGTCTGTTTGTCTAGTGGCACTTGTGAGTCGTCAGGCTGATTCCTCGACATCGATACAGGACTAGAGCTAACATCAGATGCAGAATGTCAAGAACAACCCTCTGTCAGGGCAAGTGAAGCTTCAGTCGACTTCAGCTCAGCCACTTTCCAAAGACAGGACAACTCATACTTGTAGTTGAATAGTCATTAGACCTTGTTTCTTATTGTTTGCATTTTCCTTTATTTTGTACTAGCTGTTTGCTCCAAATTATGTTTGTATTTTCAAAATTAATGAAATGAGCATTGCAACTTTTGATTCAATTCATTCGTGTTTTTGCTATTTACTTCTTAATGCTTTCTATTTCAAGAAAAATAAAAATAAATTCTCTTTTCCACTTTCTTTTTTATTATGCAAAGATTGGAGGGAGGATGATGAAAACGTTATACCCATAATTGTTGTTGGTATGCTTTTAAATCAAAACTTTGTTGACGATGTAAGGCATTGTTTCAGCTCCCCAAACACTGGAGAAATAAGGAAGTTAACCCCTCTTTAACCCCTTCGAGCCTAGAAGTAGGAGTTTCTTTCTTTACAAATAAAAATCCGCAATTTTAACCTGGGGCAGGGTAGTTCTCAGTTAACTGGGTTGTGCATTCAATTACAAGAGCAGCATTCAAGACGCCTCTCAACAAAGTTCACAAATGTTCCTTCGCACATAGCAAGCAAGTGTCGAAGATGTCTTTCAAGTCGAAAGCCGGTGATGGTTCGCCGTAATCATTAAGCCAGACAGTCACTTTCTTTCAAAAAAGATAAAAATCAAAAAAGAAAAAGCCCGCTAAGTCGAAACCTATGAAGGAGACTTAGACAAAATTGGGGCATCCCGCTGACTGTAAGATTCACAAGAAACAGTTCAGGCAAAAGTTAGGGATAAAAAAAAGAGAAATCTTTAAATCCTTACCATAAAAGTCCTCAATGAAAAAACAACTAAATGTTATAGGGAAGTGGAGACTACCATTTAGAGTCCATTGATTTCTGAACCATCATTACTATCATCAGTGCAATTCCTAATCTATGGGAACTTGAGTGCATAGTCTGAGTTAACTGAGCGTAGGACTGAAGATCATCACGAAGATTGGGTGGGCACAAATAAACTTTGAGCCTTTATCCTTTGTTTCTTAAACCGTGAACCAAGCCACGTTATAACCCTCAAAATACCTAACTGAAGCAAGGTTATGGTGAAAGTATACTACAGCAAGGTTACGTAAACTGACTCCAAAAGATCTTTGCGGGTCATCTATTTTGGCATCACACCTTTTGCTTAAACTTTTCACTTTAATGTCTTGAACCGCCGTGTTCTGATTAATGGCTCATATACTTTGCACCTGTTTCAAAATGATTTTGATTTCAAAAGTTGCATGAACTTTGCATTTACCATGTGTGTACAAATACTTTTGTTTGCAAACTAGCTTTCTTCTCAAGGAATTTTCAAACAATTAAGAAACTTGGTCGGTGATCCAATCAGGGGCAAGTTCCTTCCATTTCCTGTTGAGAATCATTTCAAGATTTGTGGTTTAATGGCGACTTCTCAGATTTAGTTTATTCAGAAGAGGTTTCAAGACTCATACTGGGGAAAGCAATCCTAGTGTACAGCAAAAATAATCATTTTTCAAGACTCAGACTGGGGCAAGCTTTCTAAGAGCACCATGAAACGGTCATTTCCAGAATCAGACAAGCTGAAGCAATGATCAGTTCATCTACAATAGCCAGCTAATCTGGGGCAGTTAATTTGAAGAATCCCCAAGCAGCTTTTCATCCTTCCTACAAGGATCATCATTTGATACAATTTACCAGTGTGGCAGAGATGTGTTCAGCATTAGCATCTCTAGTCCCAAGCAGAATGGCAGTGATCTCCGTATAGAGGAATCAGTCTTCCAATCTTGTCTTCCCAGAGAGTCAAGCCATGTCGTCGACATCTGCATTTGCATTTGATCATATATCATCTGCATAACTCATATACATATGCATACCATGAGTGTTTCATCCTCATTTGCATTTCTCCCGAGGTGGTGTCGTTATCCACGTCTTGCCTTACCAAAACGTTACCTGTCCTTTTCATTCAGTGTCATTCCTGAATGTTGTCATTCTCTTGCGCATCTAATCTTGTTGATAGATGTTGATCTTCTCTCATTCCAGTGCTATTCCTGGATCTTTATATTCTTTCACTCCAGTGCCATTCCTGGATGTCCGTCTCTTGTGATCTTCAGTGCCATTCCTGGATATCTTATTCCTCTTGTTTCTCCCAGTGCTATTCCTGGAAGTTTTGCCTGCCTTCTGTAACCACAATCAAATTTGCTTGGATCTCTTTCAGTGCCATTCCTAAAAGTTTTATCTGTTCATTCAGTACGATCCCTGAACGAGCTTTCTCCTTTGCATTCAGTGTCATTCCTGGATGTCTTTCTCACTATCATTTGGTGCCATTCTTGAATATAGTGATTTGCCTTTACTTTCAGTGTCATCCCTGAAAGTTCTTCCCCCTTATCCAATGTTGTCTTGGACCTCGGTTTGTTCACTTTTATCTAAAGCCATTATTAGATATTGTGAGTCATACCTTTCATTCAAAGCCATTATTGGGTGACTGGTTTCTTTGCATTCAATGTCATTCTTGAATGTAGTCTCTGTTCACTTTTATCTAAAGCCATTATTAGATATTGTGAGTTGTACCTTTCATTCAAAGCCATTATTGGATGAATGGTGTCCTTTTGTCCAATGCTTTCTTGGATTCTTACTGTTCACATTCATCTAAAGCCATTATTAGATATTGTGAGTTATACCTTTCATTCAAAGCCGTTATTGGATGTCTGGTTTCTTTACCATCCGATGCCTTTTCGGATGTGTATCTCTTTCTGATATTTTTCAGATAGAGTCTTTGTTCACTTTATCTAAAGCCGTTATTAGATATTGTGATTTATACCTTTTGTTCAAAGCCATTATTGGATGATTGGCTTCTTTGCATTCAAAGCAATTCTTGAATGTAGTCTCTGTTCACATTCATCTAAAGCCATTATTAGATATTATGATTTGTACCCTTCATTCACAGCCATTATTGGATGACTGGTTTTTTTTTGCCATCTGATGTTTTTCCGGATGTGTCTTTCTCTGTCTTTTCTGGTTTTTCTTGAAGATCCCGTTTGAACTCTTCAGTATAAGAAAATCCCAGAAAATCTTTTGTTGGTGTCTATCCTTTTATCCCAAATTGATCCCCAGGGGAGATCATGTCTTCTTTCTAGTTCCATGCCCAGTAAAGAGTGTACTTTCATTTCCCTAGTGTCGTCCGGTCACCTATAAACCTGTTGTCCATCTCCTTGGACTTTCCTCTAGTGGAGAGCGCCTCTCTGGCTCCCATCCCCAGTGAGGGCCTGTAGGATTTCCTCTTTATTTTTCTATCCCCAGTGCATCCTTAGAGTCTCCCCAGTGAGTCTATCGTTGGACAGTCTGTATCCCCAGTGAGTCTTTCTCGTGAATGCTAACCTTATCCTTCCCCAGTAAGCTCACCTGTGGTGGATTGCCCTTCATCCTTGGTGTTTTGTTTGTCTGCCCCTTTGCATTTAGCATTCCATCATTTTCATCATATTAGAGTTCATGGCATGTCAGCATTTGCATGTCTACTGCTTGTCCTTAGCATCTGTATTCCATCTAAGGGCAAAATTTTCGGTTTGCTATATTTAAATACCTTTTACCTTGATGCACCAAGGATTTCCATTCCTTGTGCCATCCGGTAAAGTTATTTAAATAGGGGCAACTGTTGTACCCCAAATTTTACCCTTCAATATTCTGATCGTTTGCATATCCTTTTCATTGGTCTCTGTTTTCGCATTTTAGTAAACATATCAATAATCATGCATTTTTCGTTAGAGTTTAATTTGTTTTATTTCTTTTTTTTACTAACTATTTTCAATTATCTTTTTTATTATTTTTAGTTTTGTTATTATTATTTCTTTTTTTATTATTATTATTATTATTAATTTTATTATTATTAATTTTATTATTATTAGTTTTAGTATCATTATTAGTTTTATTATTATTAGTTTTATTATTACTACGCTTTATTATTATTATTATTACTTTTATTTTGTTTATCTTCATGGTAAGTGGGGACCACTACAATACAAACACTTCACATGGATTGACAGCTTGGATTTATCAATGGCCAAAAAGCATTCTTACACTTCACTTATCAATGGCCAAGAATCATTCTCATAAAGTCACATGGATTGCCAACTTGGATTTATCAATGACCAAAAAACATTCTTACACTTCAATTATCAATGGCCAAGAATCATTCTCATAAAGTCACATGGATTGCCACATCAACACTCCCACTTTATTCACACTATAAATAAGATCTCTCATTCTCTCATTTTGGACACACCAGATTCACCCCACACAAAGGCTGAATACTCTCTTAATTTCCTCCCTCAATTATTCTTGCAAATTTTCTGGAGAGAAGGCTCGTCTTCATTTTTCCATAACTCGTGTCATTGAAGAGGCAGTGGACCGTCTCCACTAGGTAACATTCACCTCTTTTATTTCTCCGTTTTCAAAGTACCATGATCATTTATCTATGCTGTTATCAAGTTCATTAGCATGTTAATATTTTTCTGGAAAAAGTATTGTAATATCCTATAATTTTGTTTGGTTTTATTATGAATGATGTTTAAAAGATAAGATAAAAATTCAAAAAGACAAAAAAACATGCTTCATCACCACCCTTTTATTATTTCATACTATTTGTATTTTACTTTCCATTTATTTCTTAATTTTGTTTCTCTAGTTTTTATTTTAGGAGCACTTTGAATTTTTAGTTTCAATTTATCATGTTATTTCTTGAATTCATAAATTTTTCTTTCGAATTTTGTTTTGATTTTTATTTTTCGCTTACGATCTTTATTTCGATTTTTAGGGCCAATGATATTACAAAATCATGACTTAGTTGATTTATGCAAAATGACTAAAAAGTCTTGATATGTATGAGGCTCATTTCTTTATTTTTGTTGGTCAATGAAAGTCGAATATCAAAAGATTATCGATCCTCCAATTAAATCTTGATCAAGACGAGACTAACTTTATTCTTCATTTCGAGTCCATTTTCTTTACTTTAGGCCGATGACATTGCACAAATCTTGACTTTGATTATTTCAAATCAATAAAGTCTTGATAAATATGAGACCACTTTTTACTTATTTTTATTGGTCGATGAAAGTCAAAAATCTAAAATTATCGATTTATCGATTTAAATCTTGATTAAGACGAGACCAACCTTATTTTTTCATTCCGGTTTCATTATTTTGGTCGATGACATAACAAACTTCATGGTTTGGTTGACTTCATTGAATCAACAAAACTTTAATCAATATGAGACCGCTTTCTCTTTATTTCAGTTTCATTTACTTTTTAGTCGATGAAAGTCAAGAATCATTGATTATCGATTCCTCGATTAAATCATGATTAGGACGAGACTAATTCTATTTCGTGTTCTTAGCAAGCAAACATAACATAACACAAACTTAGCAAGAGGTTCCTGTAGAGTACTACAGATACTTAGGGTGCTAATACCTTCTCTTTGTATAACCAACCCCCGAACCTTAGATCTCCCCCCTTTAGGTTTTTTAACGATCTTGAACCTTTCCTTTGGATAAATCAAAGTCAGTTGTAAAAGAAAATGATGCAAGTTAAGTAATAGCTTGTTATCCGGTTTTCACCGCAACAATTAGACACTGAGTTTATGTTTCCTAATTGGTTGGACTTTCTTATTAATCAATTAAGCACTTGCCATGATTGGATTTTAGAAGAAATAAGAAATAGATTAAGAAAGAAAACAAGTTTTAATATAAGAATTACTCTTCTTTATTTTACATATGACTATAATATGAGCTCATGTGAGCTTTCACACCTTTAAATCTTCTCGATGTTAATCTTTAAAATTGATTTGTCTCGTTTTGCTCTCAACATTGGATATTGATCAACTATGCTTTTATGCCTTCTTGTCTAATGATGCTTATAATTAACTTAATTTTGTTCATTTGTCATCATCAAAATCTCAAAAAGCTTTACATCTACACATCACATAGATTACTAACGGTGATGAAGGTGAATCATTCATGTTTATTTGCTAGTTGATATTGAACTAACCAATTATGATGATACAATGAAGACTCGAGTATGGAGTGTAACGCCCCATTTTGTCTTATTTATTTTATCGAGTCGATTTAATTATTTTTGTTTTTATATTATTTTATTCTTGACTTTTATTTGACAATATATTATTTTTCATTGTTATTATGTTTTATCGCGTTTTGAGAGCGTTTGTGAGAAATTTGAGATGAGGGGTAAAATGGTCTTTTTAGGGGTTTAGATATTTTGTTATTATAAGAAAGAAAGAAAAGAGAGTTTAGAGAGAAAATAGAGAGAAAAGAAAAAGAAGAGAAAGAAAAGAGAGAAAGAAGGAAAAGGAGAGGAAAGAAATTGAGAAGGGGAAAAGAGGTGGAAATCGACATAGCTTCGTTTCAAGCATGAATAATCGGGTAAGGGTGAGAAGCTTCGATTATATCTTGCTTATGTATGTATATGTGTTGTTTGTTGTAATTGTTTAGGTTGTTTCACAACTTTTTCTCATTGATAAATTGATGAACAATTGATAGAAATCGATGTTTTCACGAATGAATTTCGATATAAACTGCGTAGAATACTTGTTGATTATGTTGGAACATGTTTTGGTTAATATATTGTGATTTGGAAGTGTTTGGGTGGAAGAAATGATGAATTTTGGTCCCATATGACCTATATTGACGCTGCTGTGAATTTCTGGGTTCGCAGGTTCGCTTTGCGAACCCCAACGAAGGGGAAAGCGAAGGTTCGCCCAGAAGTTCGCATTGCGAACTTTATGCTGTTTTTTCTCTGCCACGGTTCGCTGGGGGTTCGCATTGCGAATAGGAAAGCGAACGTGACAAATTTTCCATTTTGTTTCCTTCATAACTTTTGATCCGTAACTCGGATTGAGGCACGGTCGGATGCATTGGAAAACTATTTCAATGCTCTTTATGATAGTAGAATAGGAGCATATGTTTATGCCATGGATTGATAAGAAATATGGAAAAGTGATGTATGTGTGAATACGGTAGTCCCCGTTTCCACCAAAATTCACGAATCGGGAATCCGATTGATATGGGACTTGAAGCCTTGGAAAGAGAATCCAATGTGCTAGTAATTGGTTATGTGATATCATGTGTTAACTAAGAATATTTGGTAGAGGATGATTAGTGGGTTGTAGGTTTTGTTGTGTTTGTTGGTGTTCGATGCGATATGATATCGTCATATAAATGTGGGGCTTTTGTGTTATCTATATGATGTTGATGCATGTGATAATGATGTTGTTGTGTGGTAAAATGTATTGTTTGATTGAATATCAATGTATGTTGTGATGATTGTTGTGGTTGATGGTGGGTAATTCTTGATGTGAATTGATATAAGTGTATATGCTAAATTTCTAATTGTTGTGGTTTATGGATTATAATGAAATGCATTGTTTATGTGAAATTCAAGGTGTGTTATTTGGTGGCCTTATGGCAAATAAATGCATTGTTTTGGGTTTGATTGCAATGCATGATTATTGATGTTGAGATGGTGCGCATGGTTATGTATGTTATGCATTTGATTGTCATGAGTCATTGTATGCCAAGCATCATGATATGCATTCTTGTGATGTCGTGTGCCCTAGTGGGTGTGAGCGACGAAACGATTCCCGAGGGAATCTGGTATAACGGTCATGAGCCTTATACAAAGAGGACCGAAAACGACGTTATAGACGATTGTTAGCCATATACAAAGAGGACCGAAAGCGATCGGATCGTGAGCCTTATACAAAGAGGACCGAAAGCGATCCATAAACGTCGTGAGCCTTATACCAAGAGGACCGAAAGCGACGGGGAACATCGTTTGCCTGACGGGGAGTTACACTAAGTAACAAGCGATGATTCCAATAATTCCTGAGTAAATTAATGTGAGAATGATGGATGGAACGGTACCACATTGCATTTGCATAGAGTCGTTGTGTCAGTCTCTTTGCATTTGCATAAATCATGAATGGATTGATTATGTGTGGAAAATCATGAATGGATTGATTATGTGTAGAAAATCATGAATGGATTGATTATGTGTGGAAATCGTGAATTGATTGATTATGTGTTGAGCTTGTGATAGCATTGGTGATTTGATATGCAATTGCGATAAATGCATTGGTTATGGATGATATGTTTTATGTATAGACATATGCTGGATGTTGTACATTACAATGATTGTATTAATTATCTATGGTATGCTATATATGAATATACGTGATGTGGTGGTGTGTTTCCATATGTCATAACCTTGGTATGTCTTATGAGTGAATATGTGATTATGTTAGTATAATTGATATATGCTATATGTATTAGTATGTGATGCTTGTGGTGAGAATAATTATGCATGTGAATTTATATGTGTTTGCATATTATTATGCAATCTTGATTTAGTTTTTATTTCTCACCCTTCTGTTGTGGTTTGTTGCTCTATGAGGCAATTGCAGATTAGTAGTCTTGGAGGCTTTTGTGAAGATTAGTTCTCCATCCGTTTGTCAGTCAGTCTGCTCTGATACGTAACACGGGAGTCGGAGAACGCTTTTGTTATATATGTATACATTTATTGGATCTATTTTATATTACCTTTGTATGAATATTCTGATGTTATAAAATAATTTATTTTGTAAAACAAGTCGGTTATGGATCTTTCCGCTTTATTCCATAATTGAACTTTCCTTTTTGTTGGAAAAAGTTTCCCTTTTAGGTTTATTCCATTTTGTGTTATGTATCAAATTTATGAGCAGGGATTGTGTTTTCTTTCTTTAAATGTGGCATCCTTGTTTCTGTCTAAGAATAATAAATTTTTATTTACTCTGATTTATTTATGTATTATTTATTCGCGATTGTAATTGGGGTGTTACATTAGTGGTATCAGAGCAGGTCGGTCCTTCCGGCCAAGTTGTTGAGTCAGTTGGTGTGACAGTTGAATACTGTCGATGTTGTTTGTCCCTTAGTATGTGATATGTGTGTGAAACACTGTCAGTACTTTCTGGTTTTCTAATCCTTTGTCTGCAGGATTTAGAATGAGATAAGTGGGGGAGAAGCTTGTGCTTCTCCAAGTTGCTTCAGTTGTGGAGCGTTGGTTGCAACATTGTAAGTGTTGTCTGGACAGTGTTGTTCCCGAATTCCAGAGGGAATGCGGAGGTAAGGTTTATGTCGACTGAGGATTTATGCCTTAGGTAGTTGTGTGCACAAGATGCAAGAAATCCTATTATAGTTTGGTAAAGACGGTTTATGCCCCATCATGATTGTCGGCTGTCTATTGACAAATTGAGGAACTGATCACCCTTAATCTCTTGTTGATAGTAGACGGAATTATGTTGGATGGAATAGACGTGTCTTTCCGGCTTTGATAGTGTGTGTAATGAATTGTTTGGAATTAAGAAAATGATTACGGATTGTTTTGATGAGTCGATGAAGATTCTAATATCAGAAGATGAGACGGATTCGAGGTTTTTGTATGTTGGTCCAGTTAGGAAGTCATTGAGAGAGAACGATTGGGTATCGTTAATGGCTGCTTCTCAGAGAGTAGAGAGTGAACTCAAAATTGGACGAAGGTGAATAGTTGAGGTTTATATCTGCTAAGTAAGTAGAAAACTCTTAGGGGATGAGACTAAGATGTTCGTTATGTTTGTGATGATAGTGTTCTGGAAATTGGCAGGAAGGCCACAGTGAAGGGCTGCCAGTTGTGCGTGATTTCCAGATGTGTTTCCGGATGGAATATTGGATGTTAGAATTAGAAGTACCCGGACTGAAAAAGCAGTGAGAAGATTTACTAGAAAGGGGATTTGAGAGACCAAGTGTGTCGCCTAGGAGAGCTCTAGTGTTGTTAGTAACAAAAAGGATGGATGATTGAATGGAATAACAAGCATGATGTGTATAATGGTATTGAGGCTTTGGAAAGCAAAACTTAGAGTTTTGGTGAGTTTTGGAGTTTTTAAAGTTTTAGGGCATTAATGGAAATCTTGCGAAAACCCTTAGGTGTGGATGTAATATTTGAGAGTTCTTTTTGGTTGGTTGTTGCTACATGTTGGAATTTATGGAATTTGGACTGTCAAGAGAATGAAATTGTGTGTGGAGTATATGAATCGTATCTTCCACATTTATTTGGATAAGTTCGTAATGGATTTGATTGAGGATATTCGGATCTGTTATAAACTCAGAGGAAGGACAGGTAGAGTGTTTGAGAATTGAATTATAAGTGTTGAAAAGAGATGAAGTTTTATGCTAAGTTATTCGAGTGAGAATTTTGGTTGAAAAAGGTTAATTTTCTTGGATATGTTATTTCAGATGAGAGTATGGTTATGGATCCATCGGAAGTAGATGTAGTTCTACAATGAGAGGCTCCGAAGTTGGTTAAGGAGATTAGAAACTTTTGGGCTCAGTTGGTTGTTACTGCAGGCTATGGAAGACTTTGCTAAGTTCGTACTTCTGTTATCTCAGTTGACTTGCAAAGGGTGAGTCGTTTGTTTGGGATGTTCGTTGTAAGGAAAGATTCAGAGAGCTAAATTAGAAGTTGTCTATGGCTCCAGTTTTGATACTGCGTGATCCTGATAAACCGTTTGTGAGGTATTGGGATGCGTCTTTGATGAGTTTAGTCAGTGTGTTAATGCACGAGAGTAAAGTCGTGGCTTATGCTTTACTACAATTGAGGATTCATAAAAGGATATATACTATTCTGGATTTGGAATTGGTTGCGGTTGTATTGTGTTGGAATATTTTGAGGTATTATCTTTATGGTTCTAGGTTCGAAGTGTTTAGTAATCACAAGAGTTTAGAGTACTTGTTTAGTCTGAAGGTGTTCTGGACTGGACCGATGGCTAGACATGGCCCAATCCACCTCTGCTCTAGAGCGGCCCAAATTGCCTAAGTCCAATCCACAGAGGGGCAAAAGTTACCTTTCTGCCCCTCCAACCGCGAAAGGAATACAACGTTCCTCCCCGGAATTACTGCCCGTTACGCACGACTTCATTACTCCCCGAACAGCTGTGGGCAGGTGCCCGGAACTATGCATATGCCCGACATAACGGCTAGTTTTGGACACCCTGTCCGACATAACGGCTAGTTTGGGTAGTTACCTATTCTTTGGGGAAAACGGTTATTTCGTCCCGAAAATAGGACCGTTGGCCACGCGCTGGGGGCTCTATATAAACCCTCTTGCTTTAGAGGGTCAGGTATCCAATATTCACCCTAAGAATTCATACTTTGTATTTGCCCCTTTTCTCTGACCCATTCTTACTTTAGCGTCGGAGTACCTTGTAGGTACAACCCCCTCCTCTCCATACGACCAGCATCCCTGACGCACTCGGCGGCCTGATTCTACAGGATCTGATCCAACCTTCACGATCAGTGGCACCGTCTGTGGGAACATTTGTTCTCCCCATCTTTATTTCCTCAGAAACCGAAGATCAAAATAATTCTCAAACATCATCACGATCATGGCCTCCCAAGATCGCACCAAGGATGCTCTCCAAACCACCATCCTCCCCGTCAACAAATCTGACGTTGATGACCAGTCATCTCTCCTCCGAGATTCCCGTTTCCTCAGGGACGGAGCCACTGCTTCTCTTTCCCCTACCCCTACTGATTGCAACAACGATCAACCATCACTTGAAGTCCAGCCCGTTCCTGTTCCGCCCAACGCCGACCCGGCCGTGCCAGCCCTCCTGGAGGCGATCAACAAAACCAACACCCTGATCCTGCAGCAGAATGAGAGGATCGGAGCACTAGAAGAGTCCCACCATCCGAGATCCCCTCCTACGCGGAGGAACTAGCGATGATCAAGAAGCCCACAGCCCCGAAGAGAAATCGACCGAAGACTGCGCCAAGAACCTGATCCTCGCGTAACCCGAAAGCGCGACCAGATCTCCCCGCGTGACCAGCACGCTCATGACCACAAGAGGACTCGGAGGAACGAGCAATCTCCCCCGATCAAGTCTAAAGGACGAAACCGCTCACCTTCCCCGCGAAGGAACCGCTCACCTTCTCCTCGAAGGAACCGCTCACCTTCTTCGCGAAGGAACCGGCGTCACGAGCATCCTGTTCGGCCCCCATCATACACCAATTCTAGTGACGACGACGAGCCTCGCGGCCCGTTGTCCCAGGACATCTTGGCTACCCGTCTCCCAAATGGCTTGGAGAAACCCCCGTCACTTGGCACGTACAACGGGACCACCGACCCCGACGAACACATCGAGAACATCGATGCGCTGCTAGACTACCACGACGTACGGGGCACCATCAAATGCAGATTGTTCCCGACCACGCTCCGAAAGGGAACGATGACATGGTATAAGCAACTGCCCGAGGAGTCCATTAACTCATGGAGACAGCTGGGCAGGATATTCTCGTGGCACTTTACAGCATCTCGCTGCAACCCCAAAACTGAGGCCTCTCTTGGAGCCATAATCCAGGGGAAAGACGAACCTCTCCGCCCATATATCGAGAGGTTCAACAAGGAAGTAGTGCAGGTCCCGACGATAGATAAAATGAAGAATTTTCTGCTCGAACAAGGGGTCCGCCCGGACTCCGAGTTCTCTAAAGCCATTGGCCTCGCGCCACCGAGGAACTTAGACGCCCTCCTCCTCAAAGCCCAATCTCATATTCAGTACTAAGAGAAGATTGCGGCCTGCAACGTCCGAGCATCACGCCGCCAGGAGAACGCTCGGGCCTCTAAAGGAGAAGAAGCCTCGACATCTCGTCGGGGTGAACGGAGGCACGAGGACCGTCCAAGGGACTCCCGCGACAGCAAGGGACCCTCCGGGTGCTTCCATGACTACACTCCCCTGACCGTTTCCAAGGAAAAGATTTTGTCCGAATGTGCCAATTCGGAGTTCAAACAGGCTGGGGTCCGCTTCCCCAAATAACTTCCGAACAAACCAAATGTGGACAAATCAAAATACCGCCGTTTCCATCAAAGTCACAACCATACTAGGAGGACTGCATCCATCTGAAGGATGCCATTGAGATACTGATCAGGGACGGCCACCTGAAACAGTTCGCGAAGAAGAAGGACAATCCTCGGCAGGACGCCCAGGAGTCCAAGAAGGTCGAGGAGGAGGTACCCTCCTCGGAAGATGCCAATGTACAGGTCGTTAGAGGACTTCGACGTCCCGGACGGGCTCAGTGCCCCTGTGCATATTTCACGGCCCACAGCCCGTGGGAGACATTTCCCTCCGTCATGGTCATCTCTGGCGGGGGTTTCAACAAAGTCACTGTGGGCTCTGTGAAACGGAAGTTCGAACACCTGATCAACACAAGTTCCAGCAAAGTGACCACGCTTGATCGGGCACAGAAGGGTTCCGTCCCCATCTTCTTCTACCGGGAGGAACTCCTCGGCGGCTCCCCGAACTCAAGCATACCTTTGCTCATCAGAGCCCGAATGGCGAACTTCGACGTTCGTAGAATACTCGTCGACCAGGGCAGCTCGGTCAACATCATGTACTCCCAGCTGTTTTCAACACTTCAGCTGGATGAATCGCACCTTACCCCCTACGTAGGGTCCGATTTACAGGGATTTAACTGGTCTGTAACCAAGCCGTGGGGATACGTCGAGCTTATCGTGACCTTCAGATCAGCTAAAACGGCCAGATCCATCAAGGTGCAATTTCTGGTAATCGACTGCCCGTCGCTTTACCAATGCATTTTTGGAAGGCCAACTCTGGCCGAGTTAGTAGAAGTGCCCTCAACAGTCCACCTGAAGATGAAGTATTACACTTCGAAATGGATGGTCACCACCCTCCACAGCGATATAGAAGCTGTCCGACGGTGTTTCGAAGCTGCTACAAAGGGACTCAACACTATTGCGCCCAAGCCAAAAGTGTCGAGCAAGCCAGCACCGCCAAGCAGCTTCGAGGAGGCCAAGCCTCTGCCCCAGGTCGACTCTATCGACCTCGACAGTCGCTTCCCCGAGGACCAACAGGAGGAACGAGCAGCGTCAGTTGGAATAAATTGGAGTAGATGTTAGTTGGAATAAATTAAAAGTAATTAGAATTATTGATAGTTATATAATATGATTTATTTCATTTAATTAGGTGAATATAGTAGAATGAATAGGAAAAATAAGAAGTATTTTGTAGTATTTTTATTAAAATAAAAGAATGAGAGTTTAGTGGAGAAATAAAGTTATAAAGTTGTTAGAAAAATAAGGGGAGTTAAATTTATTATAAAAAGAAAATAGAAAATAGATGTAAGTAAGGGTGGAATGGGAATAACAAAAATAAGGTATTATGGTTGTGATCTAAAAGGAGGTTTAGTGAATGTGAGAGTGTCAGTACGTGTTTTTGAAGTTAAAGCAAAAGAAGAAAAATTGGCTAGAGGTAGAAGAAGAGAAATTCAAGGGAGAATTGTATCAATTACTAGAATTACAAGGTAAGGGTGAGAATTTGGTTCAATAATAGGGATACCATGAAAGGGTAGAAAGATTCTCTTAACCTCTAATAGGATGATGATTTTGATGAATTCTATATTTTTATGAAAAGTTGATATTTGGCTGATTTCAGTGATGTTAAATTTGTATGTTTTGATGTATATAATTCTGAACCGATATTATATGAATACATGTATATCGTATCACCGTAGCTAATGATCGTATTTGTGAGGTTATGTATTGTAACAAAAAATTCCTTTATATATAACCCGGGAATCGTACCGAATGAATGTTATATGAAAAGTATGCAGTCACTGTAGCGTCGTGATTTTCTAGCATATATACATATGGTTTTCATCCATTCATATGTTAAATATATAATTATATATTTATACTATAAGATTTCACTGATATAAAAATGAAGATTGTTAGAATGTATTACTATTACAAACAATAGTGGCTTTGTATATAAATCGTAAGTGACGTCCTTTATACATAAACTGTAAGTGACATTTAAGCTACATATATAAATATATAGGTAATATTTTAATTATATAATAATAGTAATATTTTAGTATTATTAGTTAAATATGATTTTGGAGTTTTGAGTTAGAGATAAACAATTAAATTATTTGATTAACTTAAATTCATTTCAATTTTATTAGAGTTGTCAATTGAGTCCATAAAAGTTATCTTTATGAATAAGAGTTGTCAGTAGAGTATTTTTGAACACTTTAGAGTTGTTTCAGAGTTGTACGGACTGATGTAAAGTTGTTTGGAGTTCCTTGAAAACTCTCTGGAGTTATAATTTTGGATGATAATTTTGATTAAACTCTTGAATGATAATTTGGTGATTATTTTGGTGATAAATTTGATGAGTATGTTGGTGCTATTGCATGTTATTGTGAATTCATGCATCATGGTGTACGGACCTCGGTCCAGTTTTGGTGAGCCTTGATCCTATGGTAGGGATCGAGTGCGAGTAGCTAATTCTATTAAGGAATTAGTGAAGCGTTGCCCATGGTGAGGGTAGCGATTTTGGTGTGCTCCGGTTCCAAGAGGGAATCGATCCTATGGTGGGGATCGTGGAGTGAAATGAACCTGAGTGTTCATAGTATGGTACCACATGCATTTTGAGTCAGTTGTCGAGTATATTACATTTGTACTGCATTTAGTGATTATTTGATGTTATGTTGTGTGGATGAGAATACTTAATACGCCTATGTTGTTGTATTTGGTGTGTGATGTTGTTAGATTAATCTACTTCCGATTGTCCTTTACCGTTATTATTGAATTGTATTCTCACCCCTTCTGTTTGAATATTGCCTTTACATGGGCATCGTGCAGATACTCAGGAGTAGCTTTGACGGCAGTAAGTGGAAGGATAGCTCTTGAAGTGACTTCCGTAGTTTATCGCTTTTATTTAGTGGTTTCTTGCTCTGATCATGTAACATCGGGTGGGGATAAACGTTTGATTTAATTTTTGGTGTTATTGTTGTCGATGTTACAAACTTTTTTGTTGTTGAGATTTTTAAGTTGTTTTAAGTTGATTGCCGTACTTCTTGGATTATGCCATTAAGTTGAAATCCATGAGACTTACCGTCTTGAGTTACAATACTATTGTTGTATGTTTATTAGTAATTCTGCTGCGATGATACCGTAAATTCTTGGGTGAGCACGCGATGACAGGTACTAAATGTCTTATTATATAAGTACTTGACCAAAATCAGATGTGTTGGATGTCGTGTAACATCCCAAGTACAAATCAGATGTGTTGGATGTCGTGTAACATCCCAGGTATAAATATGTACATTGAATTTATTTTTATGGTAACCCGTGTTACGGAGCAGGTTATGTGTTTTGATGTGTGTGACACCCTTATGGTTATGTTTTCTAATTGAAATATTCGATTATTGTTTTGGGGTATAGAAGGGTGTTACATTAGTGATCGGAGCAGACCTGCCTGACATCGCGAGGAAGCATCTTAAAGCATGCCTCCGAGAGAATGCCGACCTCTTCGCATGGAGCGCCGCGGAAATGCCCGGCTTGGATCCATCCGTCGCTTGTCACTAGCTGACCATCGACCCGGCCGTCAAGGCGGGTAGCACAACGTAGGAGGAAGCAGTCTCCGGAGAAAACAGAGGCTGCTGAAAAAGCTGTAAAGGACCTCCTCGAGGCCAAATTTATTTCGGAAGCCAAGTACACAAACTGGCTGTCCAACGTTGTATTAGTTAAAAAATCTAATGGAAAATGGCACATGTGCATTGATTATACCGATCTCAATAAGGCATGCCCGAAGGATGTCTACCCCTCCCCAATATTGATAAACTTGTTGATAATTCTGCTGGTTTTAAACTTTTATCGTTCATGGACGCCTGCTCGGGCTACAATCAAATTCCAATGGCAATGTCCGACAAAAAATATACGGCCTTCATGATCGAATCGGACAACTATTACTACAACGTAATGCCCTCCGGCCTAAAGAACGCCGGAGCAACGTAACAACGAATGATGAACAAAGTGTTTCGGGGAGAAATAGGCGACATGCTTGAAGTCTACATGGACGACATGATCGTAAAATCCCACGAGGAAACCGATCATACATGTCGCTCCCGGGGATTTGCATCCATGGTACAAACGCGAAAGTGGCGCGGAAGACAGAGTCGCCAGCAATGTGTATTTATCCCAAGAGAGGGAAAGGAAACACTGCGAAACCTGAGGGAAGGGAAAGAACATGGTCTCGCGACCAAGAGAAACGGGTAAGGGAGTCGGTTACGCGAAGGGAAGGTGGTAGCACCCCACGCGTCCATCGTACTCGATGGGATCCACGTTTGTTGTCTCGATCAAAGGGTGTTGTCATCTGGAGCTCCACTGCTACTGGAAAGGAGAAGGACCGGGAACAGGAGAGAACGAAGAAATGGAGAAAAAAAGAAAAAGAAGTGACTCGATAGGACATCACTTGTCCTACGCCTACGTATTCCCTCGTGCAATGGGAAAGTCAGAGTCAACGTAGTTCGGACACGAACTAGGGGGGAGGTTGCTCGCCAAGACATCGTCGTCTTGTGCCTACATATCCTTAATCGGACGAGAAAGAGGAAATCAGAGCAGTCGTAGTTCGAATTACGGGTCGGTGAAAAAGTCTCTATTGCACTGGGGCGAGAGAAAAAGGTTTGAGTGACAAATCTCGATCACACTGAGGCGAGAGACAAAAAAAGAGGGAAATTAGTTGTTAGTGTGCTCGCCGAGATGTCGCATCTCGTGCCTACGTATCTCATCTGAAAATGAGAATCAGAGCATCCGTAGTTCGTGGAACTACGGGAAAACAGGATCTCGATGACACTGAGGCGAGAGAAAAAGGGGAGACGCACGGAAGGTCTAAGGGAACTGAATCCTACAAGTTATCATACAAAATGGCCCTAAGGTCAGGATTAGGAGGGAAGCCTACCTAATGTTGTCATGCTTGGATTAAGAGCCTAATGTCTCTCCTACCTCCAACTTAATCGAAAATTAAGTGGAGCTAGGAATCCTTAGGGATCACGTGAATACAGAGTAATCAACAAGTAAACACCAGACAACTCAATCGCAAAGAGTAATCGAAAACAAAACAAGGCTCAATCATCAGGTACAAAGAGAATATGTACAAGCATCATCAAGTAAAGGATTCACAAATATCACCAAGAATTAGTTTAATCAAGATTAGCATCTAATTAAAATCAATGATAAGATTAAAAATCAAAGTGACAATTAAAAGCTAAATATAAAAATCTAACTAGGTTCAAGATTAATTTCTAACCTAATTAGGATCAAGATAAATTTCTAAAGTTAAAAACTAATTCTCATTCTAAAATTAAGAACTAATTATAAGATTAAAGATCTAAATAAAAAATTAAGAACTAATTCTAAAGAAAATTAATTCTAACATAAAAAACTAGCTAATTAACAAAACATATAACAAAACAATTAAAACAATAAAGGGTGCCAGACAGATTGGGGACGTGTGGAAGAGGTACAGGCGTAGGGCCTTATGCTTCAGGCCCAACGACTTTTGGGAGTATGATCAGGGGTGCATCGGCATGCTGTGTGGTGTGAGAAACAAAATGGGGCGCGTGGGCTTTAAGATTCTAAGCCCAAAGACTCTAACCAGGAAGCCAAGGGGGTGCAAAATCATAAAAAAGTTTCGAATAGAAATTCGCGTGGGCCTGAGGCCCAATCCATGTTGTGATACAACATCCTAACCTAAAATTACCATACGCTATGTGAAGAGAAAACTCGAAACAACAAAGCCGCATATGCTTCTTCTTCACTAAATCAATCCCAACGATGGCTCCACCGTGCCATATCTGTCCGCTCACCTCTCCTTCCCACACGATCTCTTCTTCTTAACATCAAACCCTCTTCTTCTCCTAAACACAAAAATGCCTCCAGGATCTTCTCCCCCCCCCCCCCCCCCCCGGTCTTCTCCGTTCAAAACGCCGTGTTGCTCCCGAATTCGTTCTGCTCAGCGCTCTCCCTTCTTCTTCCATGGCGTCACCCTCTCCTAAACAAATAGAAGAGTTTGATACCACATAAAATTACAGTCTTCTCTTGACATTTTCTTCTGGATAGAGTTCTTATCCATAAAAACCTGCTTAAAAGTGTGTGTTTTGTTTTGTAAAATTCGGTGGTTAAGTGGTTGAGTTGGAGTTTTGTTTTGCCTCCAGAGTTGTCCTGGTTATTCTCAAATTTTTGTCCTCTTTTAAGCGTGCCCCACCTAAGGTGGCTCATAAGGTTGATCAATTTGTAAGATGTGCACGATGTTATTTTTTTCTAATAAGTTATTTAATTCAAATATATTAGTGGATAATATTAATTTCACTTATTTGTAGTGATTTTTGGCTAAGTCCATATTATCTCCTTTTTATCTGTACGCGATATATCTTTTGGGTTTTTTTTAGTTAAGTCTTCTATTGTGGAGCATCTAGT
Organism: Lathyrus tuberosus; assembly: GCA_022829125.1. NCBI lineage: Eukaryota > Viridiplantae > Streptophyta > Magnoliopsida > Fabales > Fabaceae > Lathyrus > Lathyrus tuberosus. The sequence goes on from JALAZF010000535.1 coordinate 2,257,815, forward strand.
TGACTAATTGTGCTTGTTGGGTGTCTGGATTCGTCTGCAGCCTTGTGTTTAACACTTTAGTTTCTCTTTTTTTTTTTTTTTTTTTTTTTTTTCTTTTTGTCGAGTGTTGGAATCCTTATTGTATTTTCATTTTGAAAATGTTAACAATATTTAGATCTTTTTCTTCTTATTTATACTATTTGTCTTTAAAATAACTAGTATCTGTTCATATATATATATATATATATATATAAATGCTAACACACACTCAAAATTTGTGGGCTCTACACGAAAATATACTACATCTATTTTTTTTCTATTTTTTTTCTTTATCTTTCTAATGTGCGTTCCACCCAAAATTGGTGGGTCCAACACAAAAATACATTAAGGTGTATGTTACTAATGCACACCTACATGAGTGTGCATTAGCATAATCCATATATATATATATATATATATATATATATATATATATATATATATATATATATATATATATATATATATATATATATATATAAGTTGAAAAATACTCAGGATTGGAAGAATCCAAAATTTTATATAAGTTGAAAAATACTCTTATATCTTCTTATCCAAATACTCACATATATATATATATATATATATATATATATATATATATATATATATATATATATATATAAAGAGATACAAGATTTTGGTCTGACCTTTTTTTCTTTTCAAAATTAACCTTATTTTTTAATAAATAATATTAAAAAATTATATAAAATAATAACCGCTTTTATTCCAATCATACTCTTTAAAAACATTTTAATTACTTTAAACAAATTATAACCGTTTTTATTTTAGAATGTCTATAAAACGTATAGTAAAATACAACATCCACTTCATACTTCAAGTCTACTTCTTTTATAGTTATCCGAATTGAAAATCAAGAGTAAACTACCATCTCATTATTTCTTTTTTCTTTACATCTCTTCTTCTTTCATTTTTCTCTTCCTAATCTGTTTTTTCTTTTTCTTTTCAATTCTCAATTTTCTTTTATACAAACTTGGTAAAATATACTGCCAAAATCAGGTTGGAATGAAACATCCATTTGATCTTTCTTTTCAATTTTTAATTCACTCCCTCTTCGTAACAGTTCATAGTGTAGGTTCATTTTTAAATTATTTTAATTGGCTTATGTTCAAGATATATTGTATTATGAATATATAACCTTTAATTTTGATTGATGACTTTTATCATTGTTAAGTTTTGTTAGTTGTTTCCATCTACTGGTTTTTAAATATGGGTGAATAGATTGATGGTATTTATATAATGTTTTGTTATTGTTTCATAGATTGATGGATCCGTGCATGAATGCTTCTCATTCTCATGCTTCCGTTTTAATTTGGTTTGTCTAACCACTCTTAAAATATTACTGTTTGTTTGAAGTAACCGTGCAATCACTTCACATATTATCCACTCCAAAAATATTATTATTTGTTAAAGTAACCGTGCAATCACTTTACACATTACCCCCTAGAAAAATGTCATAGATTGCTATTTTTTTTATACTGTAATTAATTGGTTTGCCTTTAGTGTTTTTATACTTCATGATTTAAAATATTAAAAAAAATCCAAACTATTTTAAATATTTACTATTTAAATCTTCTGTTTCAGGTTTGAAATTATAATTGTTACTTTTTTAGTTGATGATATTGCTCAAATCATAGATATGTGATAGACTACTGTGATTTGTCAAGAGAGCAATGTATATAATTGATAAACGTAACCTTTTAAATAGTTGATTTGTGAAGATATAAGTACATCACATAAAATGAAGATATGGATAAACGGATCGCAAGAGAGAGGAGAGATGAGGGAGATGGATTGGGAGAAATATTAAAATCAAAATGGGATGCAAAATAAATATGGCATATACTACATTCTAATTTAACTTAACATATAATTTAGGTTAAAACCAAAATTAAGAAAAAAAAAATGGATTTTATAACTTTTTGTGTGTATTACGAAGTTTATTATATAATTAATTTAAATTAAAATTTAAATTGAATAAAAATATCCGTTTATAGTTTGACGAATGTAAGTCATAAAAAAGTGGACAAACGGGCACGGGAGTGCCCGTTTGGACGCTAGTTTGAAATAAAACAGATAGAGTTAGAGAGGTCACAACATAGACAATATTGGTAAGCGTCAAACTATATGGCTTACTTCAGTCCCTAAGTGTTTATTTTTTGAGATTTTCATTATCAATAACTTGAGCTTTTACACAGATTCAGTCCAACAACCTTCGTTACACCAAATTTTTTAAAGGTTTAGCTTTCAACCTCCAAGTCAATTACAAGTACACAAAAGAACTAAGCTCTTGAATAAACAAATTAAGCACATCAACAAAAATACATTAACTCTTAAGATATGTTTTTCGCTCTATCAACACTAAGACAATGTGTAGTGAATAAAACTTATATTTGAAGGAGAATTATTGTTTTAGGAGAGTAGATAGTTAAGTTAAACAAATAATTTTTTATAAGTGAGAATAACCCTTATTTAAATAGAAAAAAAAAGTTAGCGTAAAAAGGCAACAATCTATGGCCATGACCAGTCTCTAATCAATTAGAAACAACAAATAATCAGTTAGATTAATTCAGAAAAGGAAACCCTAAAAATGATTTTCTTTTTAATCGATTAAGATACAAACTCACTACTTAATTAATTAGCATAAATATATAATTGATTAGATACTGAGTTTATGTTTCCTAATTGGTTAGACTTTCTTATTAATCAATTAAGCACTTGCCAGGATTGGATTTTAGAAGAAATAAGAAATAGATTAAGAAAGAAAACAAGTTTTAATATAAGAATTACTCTTCTTTATTCTACATATGACTATAATATGAGCTCATGTGAGCTTTCACACCTTTAAATCTTCTCGATGTTAATCTTTAAAATTGATTTGTCTCGTTTTGCTCTCAACATTGGATATTGATCAACTATGCTTTTTTATGCCTTCTTGTCTAATGATGCTTATAATTAACTTAATTTTGTTCATTTGTCATCATCAAAATCTCAAAAAGCTTTACACCTACACATCACATAGATTACTAACGGTGATGAAGGTGAACCATTCATGTTTATTTGCTAGTTGATATTGAACTAACCAATTATGATTATACAATGAAGACTCGAGTATGGAGAAACACTATAATTGAAGAAATAAAATCAGTTAAAAAGAATCACATCTATGAGTTGGTTGATTAACCTGAAAAGAATAAAACCATTGATGTGAAGTGGATCTTTAAGGTCAAGATGAATCTAGATGGTACAATCTCATAACAAAAGTTCAAATTCTTCGCTAGAGGTTTCTTGAAGAGATATGAAATTGACTATAATGAAGTGTTTACTTTGATGGCTAGACTTGAGACATAAAGGATAGTCATCACGCTAGCTAGTAGTTGAAGTTGATTTATCTACCTTATGGATGTCATGTTTTCCTTTCTAAATAGTCCTTTAGAAGAAACATCTTTGTCCCTTAACCACCTGGATTTTAAGTGAAAGGCAAGGAGCACATGGTGTACAAGTTGACAAAATATTTATATGTATTAAAGTAATCCCTTAGAGCATAGAATAAAATAATTGAATAGGTTTTAAACTAACGTGGATTCAAAAAATTGTAGTTAAGTATGGTGTATATGTGCAAAGTTCTTGCAACTCAAGTATTATGATGATATGTTTCTATGTGGATGCTTTACTCATCTCTAACAATCATTAATTTTAGATTAATGGCTTATTTGGTTTGGCTTTTCAACCACCAAACGCACATTCATATGTCTTCCTATCGTGATTTAGAGAAACTAAAAAGGTAGCTTTTGAGTAAACGTGAAAATTCACCGTGATTCTATGAAAATACCGCCAAACCAAACATAGCATAAGAACCTAAAAGGAAAAAGGTATGATGAATTTGAGATGAATGACTTAGACAGGTTTTCATACTTTATTGACATGGAATTTCATAAAGGTAAGAAAAGCATAATGATGCATTAATAAAAATGTGTAAAGGAGTTGGTAGATAGATTTAAGATAATTGACTGCAACAAATCACAAATACATCTGAAACAAATGCAAAACTTGATGAATGTAATGATGAGAAGAGAGTTTAGCCGACCATGTTCAAGACATTTGTAGCCTCATCAAGATACTTATGCAATAGTAGGCCTAACATTTATGTCGTAATCATCATCAGCAGATTGATGAATGAACCTAGAAAATATCATTTGGTGCTTGCAAAAAGGATACTCAAATATATAAAAGGAACTATAAAACTTGGCTAGCTATTATTTGTGGTGAAAGAGAAGAATATGATATTTATATTATGAATGATGTATGGGTATAATTGATAGAATGAGCATTTATAGGTATATGTTCAAGTAAAATGATGCAACCATCTCTTGGTATTTTAAGAAGCAACCTGCCATGTCTTGTCCTCGCGTGAAGTGGAATATATTGCTAACACATTTGTGTCTTGTCAAGAATATATCAACTATAAATCTAGTCAAAAATCCAATCTAATATGGAAAGAGAAAGTATATTGAAACTAAATTAGATTTCATTAGGAAACAAGTAATGAAGGGAATGCTTGAAGTTATTTATTGTTCAATTAAGTGAGACTAGTTGATGATTTTACAAAAGCATTGAAGATTGATCGATTTGTATTTTTGAGGAAACAATTGGGAATGATGTGTATTTAGAGTTATGAATTAACCAAGATGGGTTAAATGTTGATCTATAAACTTGAGTTAGATGATAGTTGGTTGCATAACTAACATTGTTAGTTAGTTGGTTGGTTAAATTTGTTACTTAACCAACAACTTATACATATGTTATAACCTCGTTGAAAATTAATACTACATCACAATTACAACATCATCAACATCTTTATATCATTTTATTCCTAAATCTATCACACTTCGTATGTGTTCATCTAATTACTTGTGAAGCAAGTAAGTCATAGATCACTAAAAGAAAAAAGGAGATTTACGACACTTGAGTTGCAACAGTTATCACAAAACTGTCCTTATTCCTATACTGTGACGGTTGTCACGACAGTTAGGGTCAACTGTCGCAGATTTTTTGCGACAGTTATCACAAAACCGTCCTAATTCCTGGACTGCGATAGTTGTCACGACAGTTAGGGACTGAACTGCGACAGTTTTCACGACAGTATCACAAAAACCGTCCTTATTATGTTTTTTTACTTAACTTTTTATTTTATAAAATAATTTTTTTGATTGAGCGCTAAATGAAAAGGAAAATTTGTTCCCCTTAATTCATAAAAAATCCTTATCGATTCCTCAACGGGAAATCCATTCCCTCTCAAATAATCAAAAACCCATCAATCAATTTTTAAGTCGGTTGACATGTTATCTGACTTAACTAATAATATAGTGGCAATTTTATAATTGATTTTAACTTTCTTAGGTCAGTTATATGTTATCTGATCTAAGAGGTTTTTTATTTTAAAAACTAATACTCTTCAATTAAAATCAAATTAAGTATAATACTTTTGTATTTTTTTTACTTAATTGAGTCCGTCTTTTGTATTTCGGAATAAAAATATCAGAATAAATTTTTTTTGAAAAAAAATTCAAAAAAATAAAAATTTCAGAAAATTTTGTTTTTAAAAAAAAAGTTTCAGAATATAAAATTTCCAAATATGGGAAAAAATTTATTTTAAATTTTTTTTTTGAAAAAAAAAAATTCAAAAAAAATAATCAGAATAATTTTATTTGCAAATTTTTTCTAAAAATTAAAAATTGCAGAATAAAAAAATTATTTTCAAAAAATTATTTTTTTATTTCCAATTTTTTTTTATTTTCATATTTTTCTTAAAAATTGATTTATATAATTAAAGCAGTTTATAAAAAAAAACTGGTTATGAACTGGTTTTAAAATGAACTAGAATTGTTTAAATTAAATGGTTCAGTTCATTAACCATTTAAATGGTTCAGTTTTTTTATGGTGCAATTCAATTCAGTTTAGTAATATAATTTGGTTAACCATATCTTTTCACACCCCTAGAGTATGGACTACTAAGTCCGCTACTTTGGTTTGGAAACCTCCAGAGGTACCAAAGGATCATACGCTTCACAGAAGGAAGAGATAGAATCCAACTTTTGTTTGTTATAAGGAGTGCAAGTTCCCAACATCGCTCCAGTTGGAATTAGAGAAACTAAGTTTGTTTCGCTTCTTTCTCGAGCCATCTTCGTCACCTCCGCCTCTCCTCATCATTGAGCCATCTCTATCACCCCTGTCCCGTCTTATATTTGCTTCATCTGAAACTTTGTTAATCTCTTACAGATGTTTGAGTCATTATCGAAACTTTATTGTTGGCGGTGATTCTTCAAGATACCGACAATTAATTTTTCGCTTCTGACATTTATTTTTCATTTCTCAAAGGTTAGGGATTATTTTTTTGCTTCCACTTATACACATTTGTGTGAGTATTCTACCCTTATTTCGATTGATTGTTCAGAAATATCCAAATTTGTAAACCCTAACATTATTATTTTAGTTCTAATTTGAGATCTAGCTTTGATTCTATACAAGAATTTATGTTTAGAATTATTTATCTTGTATTAAATAATTGATTTGAGTATTTAGGACTACTGGTTTCAATTACGCAGGAGTTGTTGGTGAAGGAAGGATGGGAAGTTTAGAGAAGAAAATGAGATTACAAAACAACTTTGTTTTAAAGCCTTAGTGACAAGCTATGTAGCCTTAATAGAATGCCTCGTTGGTTCACAAGTTTACAGACTAATAATGTATATTAGTTATTAGTCATGTTGCTTACAGCATTATGTTGCACAAGTTACAAAGCCTGTTATTAAAAGGAAGGATTTTGCACTTGTGAGACTCTCTGTGCAACTTATTTAACTAAACACAAGTTAAGGTTAATGTTGGCTGTTTGGTTTTGAGACATGGCCTGAGATGACGAAGAACGTCACTTGTTATACAAACATGTTAATAGCTTTTGTTATGACACTCCTGGTTTTGCAGCAAGTTCTTTACTATTGGAAGTTTTCAGTTCTTGAATCTTGCTCTAACCACCAAGATAACCTTTAATGAACATGCTTGTGGATCGAGAGAGGAAGTGAGGTACCTATTGTGGATCAGATTATATAGGGCGCAGATAGTTGTGCGATTTCTCATGAATTTGGAAAAAGACATACGTTTCAATTACATTATTGCTCGGATTGTGAAACTTTTAATTGTTGAGCTCTATTGCACCCACACAGTCGCCTGTATTTTCTACTATTTGGCTACTACACTACCTGAATCACAAGAGGGTTACACATGGATAGGAAGTTTTAAAATGGGTGACTATAGTTATTCAAAGTTCAGAGAAGTTGATCTTTGGAAGCGCTACACGACATCAATGTATTTTGCTATTGTTACGATGACTACTGTAGGTAGGTTTCTTTCTTTAAATTTTAATTCACAATGCAGAATGATTTTCATGTTTTCTAGCATTAGTCATCTCCACCAAGCCTATGTAGTGGCCTGCTTCCAGCTTTTATATATCTGGTCACTCTAGATAAAAGAAGAAGGGTGTGCTGGCAATTGGTTGCTAATTGTCGAACTTTGACATATCTTTTAAGTGCTGAAAAATAAAGCAGCAGAAACTCAGACATTGTTTTCTCACCAACCCAATCTCAAAATAACCAGTTTTTATGAAATTACTGGCCTTGTGAGCCATATCAGCATAAATTGAAATGTGAACCTTTGTTCATATCTAACACAACTGTTGTTACCTTGTCTGCATCTGCTGAAGGTTTTCTAGGTTAAATGAATGAACTGACAGTTATCAGAACTCTTCTATGGGTTTCTAGATCCATGTATTATTTGCATTGATCTCGATAATTTTATAGTGTCCAAATTGTATACTATCTTTTCTCTCTTGGAAAGTTATTTTGAATGAATCATGTTGGCAAATTTCTTTTCTTCCACAGGCTATGGTGATATACATTCTGTAAATATGAGGGAGATGATATTTGTAATGGTTTATGTTTTATTGGACATGGTTCTTGGTGCTTATTTGATCGGTAACATGACAGCTTTGATAGTCAAGGGATCAAAGACTGAAAAGTTTAGGGACTGGATGAGAGATTTGATGAAATATATGAATAGAAATTAACTTGGCAGGGATATCCGTGAACAAATAAAGGGTCACGTGCGCTTGCAGTTTGAGAGCAGCTACACCGACGCTGCTGTCCTTCACGACATTCCTATTTCTATTCGATCTAAGGTAATAAGAGAATGAAGAGGTCTTTGAACATCATTAATGGTTAGTTACAGAAATCATTGTTGTCATTGTTCCTATTTATTTCACCTTCCACAATATCTTGCATTGCCACATGCTTTCAAATCTTGTTCATATTTGTTTATTGGAATCAAGTTTTGTTTGTTTTAGTTGAGAAATTTCCCTATGTTTTATCTCTATAAGTTTCAAATTTGTGATGAATGCACTTGCTGTCGGTAATTTGTAAGGAAAGTGCATGATAAATATGCAATAAATAATACTATTTGAAAGTATAGAATTTGCTAACTATTCATGCATAAAAGAAATTTCAGTTAAAGACTCTCAAATTATTTATCACTACATTAAATTCCTATTGAAGCTTTTCTCAACGTAGGTAAGATAACATTTTAGGTTCTAAAGGATTGACACTGAGATTTTTTTACAGTAGAGTACTTTCTTAATATTCACTGTTCAATTGGAAATTGTGATAGATTAAACTTTTAGGCTAAAATGAAATGACTTATGATGACACGTTGTATTGTAGATTTCTTTTGATATTACACTAATGAAATATTATTAGCCAGATTCACTTTTCTATTCATTCTCATGTTTTAAAAAATTCATATTTTTCTATTTATTTTTTGACTCCACCCTGTCCAAATAAATTTTCTGCTGGAGTTGTAGGCCATCTTCTGTTCACATTTTCCATGAAAGCACTTGGTTTGTAGGTTTTTATGTAACAGACTATTACTTTTTGCAGATATCCCAATTCGTTGTATTTGCCATACATTGAAAACATTCCCTTTTTTAGAGGATGCTCTTCAGAATTCATCAATCAGATTGTAAGTAATGTTTTCCCCATTGCCTAGCATATATCATTACCAAATTACATTTGTATTGTCTGCATTTTTGGTGAATAATGCCGAAAGCTCCCGATAAATTCTATATGCATATATGTAGAAACTTTATATTGATATTGCCACTTTTAGTTTCAAGGTTGAACTTTGTAGTTGTGTTTAGTTAATATATGACACCTTGATATATTCATTTACCGTTCACTGAAACGTGTTAGCCACATATTTGAACTTAGTTATCCATCTGATTTGTTATCAAAATTGATGTAAAATTTGTGTGTCTAACTATCATTTCTTTTGTTTTAATGCTCTTTCATCTTCTAATTTATTTATGTTTTTAAACTCTTCTCTTGGTTATGTTTAAGTATATTGTCTCTCGAGTTGACTATTGGAGGCTAGACAGGTCATGAAAGCCCTAGGGCTAATACAATTCCCATATGTCTATCCAGATCCAGAGAGCCGCCGGTTACGTGAAGCTCTTGCTCAAGATTCAGGCCTTGAATCTGACTATATTTTTGTAGGTTGTGGTGCTGATGAGCTTATTGATTTGATCATGCGGTTAGAACCCTTTCCTCGTGTTTTTCATAAGCTTCAATTTTTCCCTCTCTTTTTGCTAATTTTTCGCATAGCTAGCTATGACAACTCATTCTCATTTTCAGTTGTGTGCTTGATCCTGGTGACAAGATCGTCGACTGCCCTCCAACTTTCACAATGTATGAATTTGATGCTGCAATTAACGGAGCACTCGTCATCAAAGGTATGAATAACATTTTCAACTTTTTATCGTTGTTCCGAATCTTCTCTTAGCGGCGGTCTTTGGTTCTGAAGTGAGTTGAACACTAAGATCTATCCATCGAATGTCATCGAAACTAACATCCTATCTCCATAGCTGTGAGTTTTGATTTATTGTAGTTATTTGGTTCTTTTTAGTTAGAACAAGTGTGTAGGATCTGGTTCAGTTTTACTTCATTCTTTCTTGAATTATTTATGGTTTTCAGTGGGATCTAGTAGAATAATATTAGGTTGAGATCCTTAATTAGTAAGCCAATAATAGCTTTTAAAGTGGTGTAGATGGTTGTTATAAACATGAAATAGAATAAATACTGATATTGGAATTATGTTACTAACTAATGTTATAGGCATCCTTTATGCGATTACTAGAAATATTGAAGTAAAGTTGGTCTTATAGGTAGCTGTAGTTTCGAGGAAGTTTTAGGGGTAGTTTTTACTGTTGTCTCTCACCCAGTTCTGCATTATCAGACCACAAATAGCTTGAATTATGGTGATACATGGTTGCGACAAGACTGTCGAGCTTAGTTTTAGAATTGGTAGTTACTCTACACTTCATCCACATTCATCATGGCACTGCAATGATGTCAAATTGGTGCCTTCAATGCCAGTTTGATTCCCGAGATTGTAAAAAATCCCGGGCCAAAAACCACATATGAAGTTTCCATATATGCCTCAGATAAATGGAATAAGGTATTATATAACATTTTGTTTTTAAATCTGTGATCTCTTTCTTTTATCAAGTTTTTTTTCTTCATATCTTCCATATTTATATGGCGATTTGTTGGACTGATGTACTGATAATGAGCAGGCAAAAAACAAAAATGATATAGACACAAACATCAAAAAGTCTCCAAAGTTGAAAGAACCTGTTAGGCCCAATGTAAAGGTATGAAGTCTTTGTATTTGTCAAGAATATAGACTGCATTGTTGGTAAAATCTTTGTATTTGTCAAGAATATAGACTGCATTGTTGGTAAAATCTTTGTATTTGTCAAGAATATAGATTGCATTGTTGGTGTGGACTGACTATACTTTGTCACTTTATGTCCTAGAACACTGAAAACAATCAATTGACAAAGGACAGCGATACAGATGATGAAGGACAAATGGTTGATGGAATTTTGACTTCTGCATCTAAACTATCTTATGAACTTCCATCTCAAGAGGAGCTCATTCGATAAGCTTTTGCTGGGGATGATGTAGAAGATGCTTTTGAAAAGGATAAACAGGAGGTCCTCGATGAAGAAAATCCTGAGCCAGAAAAGCCTCTAATTCTTCCTGGCTGGGACAAGAAAAGAAAGGTTTACCATCCTGGGTGATCAAAAAACAGGAAGATGCCCAGAGAAAAAAGGAAGAAGCTATCAAAAGAAGAAAGGATGCTCAGCTAAAAAATGTGATCATCTCCGAGAAATTAGGAAAGAAGGTTAGTGGCATTAACTACAAGGGTCAACTTATATCATATTTTGTTTTAGAGAGGGGTCTATTTATGTCGGTTTAAGACTTCAACATCTTACACCATCAATTATTTCAAATATATGGTTTTTAGTGATTGAACTGATTATCTTTTGCCAAATTTAGTACAAATTTTAAAATAGTAATATAGTCAAATGGTTCTTTTTATCATGTATTTTAAAAGTATATATATGATGTTAATGTTGGCACATGACAATGTTGTTTAGAATACCTTTAGTACTATCATTCCAACATTTAGGGATTTTTAGACGCATCTATTCCAAACCCGATTTAAAATAGGGTTATAATATATGAAAGCCTGAATCCAAGATGGAAGTGAGAGAGGTTAGGTGTTGGTCCACACCATTTGGTTGGGGAAGAGAAACTGAAACTGCATAATCGTTTATATAATTTAGTGGCTTGAATCATATTCCCAACCACCATCATCTTAGGTACAAGTTATTTTTCTTCACTTTTAGTAAATGTGCAAGTTTTGATTTTATTCTTTTTGGATTACAGGCTGAGAAACTCCATGCAAAAATGTTGTTGTATCCGTTCACTTCCAAAGAGGTCTATGAACATAGTATGCGTATGCTTAGGTCTCGCTTTCAATCATTGTCTGGTGCCTTCAATGCCAGTTTGATTCCCGATGAAACAATAGATATGCCGAGGAAAAAGGAATTGAAAGCTACTTTATCTCACAGATTTATTGAGGTTAGCTATTTCACTTTTATCATTATAGCTGCCTTTGATCAGATTTTGGTGGTTGTCAAATGCTCTTATGATCTTCAAATCACAATATTAGCATGGTCTTGGTCCTTTTTATTGTTCAATTAACTTGTGGCTTATAAGCTTATTCTTTTAGTCTGCTGATCTGTATTATTTAGTCTATGCACAAAGTGATATTTTTTAACAATTTCTGGTTCTTATGCATGAAGTTTTCTTGATGTTTTAACACAGGTACTAGGGAATGCTAAAGGCGCAGTAGCAGTAGTTGTTTCGATTCTAATATTTAGAAACTCAGTTTCAGTCACTGTAATGATGGGTTACGCGCTCACAATATTTGGAGTAATACTTTACAGCAAAGCCAAAAAGCGAACAAAGTGATAGTCAGTTCATCATTCTTGGGAAATCGGAAGTCAGAACAGAACTTACCATATTTTGTTATAGTTACTGTAAAGACAACCTCACTTCCTGAGGTGAATTTGTTTAGCATGCTAGTGACTAGAATCCGAATCTTTTACTCTAATATACAATTTTTTTCCCCACATAGAAAGCTTCTTTGAATTATAGTAATGCTGCAAAAACAGCCCACAGTATAAAAGTTGCAATAAGTGATATTTATCTTTACTAGTAAGACAGAGTTGTAAATTTGGATATCCACCCATATGTCATTTCTACTAATATTTTTTAAATAAAAGATAATAAATTGAGTTGATAAAAAATTATAGTAATATTATAAAAAATAATAATAATTTAAATAAAAAATAATATTATAAAAAAATTGAGTTGATAATAATTTAAATAAAAAAATTGAGTTGATAATAATTTAAATACAAAAAATATTATAAAAAAATTGCTATAGATAGTTGATATTAATTTAAATAAAAAAATATTATAAAAATATTCCTTAGAAAATAAAATTACGACGCTTGAAACCGTCCCAAAATGCATAAATTATACTTAAAATTACGACGGCTGAAACCGTCCCAATATTCATAAAACATTTTTAAAATTAGTAATTAAAATTACGACAGTTGAAACCGTCATTTTTTGCAACTTACGTCAGTTTACAACCGTCGTAACTTACAACGACAGTTGGAGTGGCGAGTTTTGAAACCGTCGGCGACACACGTTTGGGACAGAAACAAAACCGTCGCGGCTAGAAAATTACGACGGTTGGAACCGTCGTAACCTTCGAGATATAACCGTCGTAATTTTCCAATTTTCTTGTCATGGCTGCCCTAACAACGCTCTCCCGCACTTTCCAACATGCATATACCAAGTTCTGTTTCCTATTCCTAAATTAATTTTTTAATTTTAATAAAGTTTTGCTTATTAAATATCTATGATGAGAAAAAAAATTTAATATTTATTATATGACAAGCATTCGTGGGGTGATTTATTTTGTAATGCATTTTCCTCACATGTAAATGACTTATTTGTCTCACAATATTTTGTTTTCTTCTTTTTTGATTTCTTTAATAAGTTATATAGTTCAATATTATCGATATATTTTTCTGTAACTCTCTATTTATGCTTTAGAACAAATCCAAGCCAATCCATCTTGCATGACTCGTCAATCTTAGTTAAAGCTTTTATGGCAATTTAACTTCTTGACATGTGGTTTGAAAATATGACCAAAATAGAATTTAGAATTGTATAATGAATAAATATTCAAAGCATTCTCAAAATGCACGGTGCTAAACTTTTGATTATCATATTTGGTGATTCGGTGAATCAAATGGGAAGAATGGATTATGAGCTATGTTCGGCCCTCTATAAGTGCAACAAACGCTACAGTACAGTACAAAATCTTAAATTTTAGAAGATTCTAAATTTTAAATGTCTAGTTTTTTTTATAAATATTAATATAAATAAATAAAATTTAATAATAAAAATTTAATAAATAAAAAAATACTATGATAAAAATCCAATACATGCAAAAATTAAGATTGATTAAAACTCAAAATAATTACAATTAAATTTATTTTTGATTTATACATGATTGTATTTTTGATGTGTCTTTTTTAATTATTATAAATGTATTTAAAAAAAAAATTGGACCCATTTTTAAAATTAGAATGGGACCTTCAAAATGATTTGGCCGACCTTGAGCTTTACATACAATATGATTGAATACCTTTCTCTAACTAGTGTGTAGGGGTGGCAAAATGGATTGCCTGCAAAAAAGGAAGTTTCTTAATGCACCACCCAAGTTTCTTAAGCACCATGTGAAATTATTTTTTTGCCCCCCAATTCCGGATGTGCACATCCGGACGCACTGGATCCTTAAGAATTAAAAACTTTTTCCGGATGTGCATATCCGGAAATAATATTTGTAGGATTTGTCCGTATCTGCATATCCGGAACGAACTTGGGCAGAAATAACTTTACCCTAACTTTTCTTTAAATTAGGGGTTTCATTTGATATCTTTCACAAAACCTCAAAATGTCTCAATTGTATCAAATTAAATTTCGTTGGTATGCCGCAAGTGTCTCCTTCACCGACGGCAAAACACGCGGTCAAAAGTTTACGATAAAGAGGGACATCCCCCTCGACCAAATCATTGACGACATCGAACATCTCCTACCTTACGGAGACAAACGGAAGGTTGTGAAGCTTCAGTATCGTTCACCTTCGGTTGACAACGAAGGGAACGTCGCTTACATCCTTGTTGAGCTCAAGAATCAAGACGATGTTAGAGCGTGTGGCAAACTTATTTGGGTTACGAGGAACAATTCCCGTTCGAGTTCGAGGCGACCGTCAAAATCCGAAGAACGGTCGATGACATCTTAGAGATGTGCAAGCGTCCACCGGGCTATTGATCTTGTAATATTTAAATTTCTGTCGATGCCATGTCGATTTTCTCAATGTAATCCCGATTTTATTTTATGAATGTGAGAAACATTTTTGGTTTTGGTGTTCTGCTTCAGTATTTTTTCCGGATTTGCAAATACGAACTTTTACCGGATGTGCACATCCGGGAAAAAATGAAAATTTTAAAAAAAATGGTGCGTCCGGATGTGCACATCCGGAATCAAGGGGCAAAACCGAAAATTCATTTGGTGCCTAAGAAACAAGGGTAGTGTGATAAGAAAATTCCGCAAAAAATGGTGGGGCAGACAAGTTCACCAAATGAAATTGGCTTTCAAAATCTAACCTGTCCCATTAAGGTGATGGGTTGGCGAATGGCGGGTTTGTCCGCCTATTTTCTTACTTATTTACGTTTTGTTTTTTAATAGATTAATAGATTTATTTTTACATTTCAATTAGATTTTTCACTTATTTTATAGAACAATTTATTATAAAACATCTTCTTAACAAATTTTACTTTAAAAAATAATGTATATATTTATAAATAAATGTATAAAATAGAATTATCAACAAGAGTTTCAAAATATAGTTCAAGTATTAACCTTCAACCAACTAAATAAATATTGAGTGTTTGATAACTAGGCTGACAGATTGGCAAACCAACGCGCCACTTTTTTGACGAACTTAAAGCAAGGAGGACTTAAGGCGGGGCGGACTGAGCGGGTAGGTGAAAAAAATCCCAATAAAACTCATCATTTTTTGACAGATGTGTGGATCAACCCGACAAACCACGACCCATTTTGTCATCTCTAAATGTGTATTTCAGTTTGTATTTACATGCCTATGATATAATACTAGAAAAGAAAATAATGTTTTTTATAATTAGAAATTTAATAGGAATATTAAATAAAAAATTATTAATCACAGTGAAAGTTTAACAATAGCCTTGTATAAAAGAATTGTAAATATAAAAGGTGATCTTATAATTAAAAACAATGAGGAGAATTTGAAAATTGAAAATTCCCAATTGCATGTGATTTTACTATGATTATTTGTAAGTTTGCCTAACTATCTGTATAAAAAAATAAGGGAATTGTTTAATACATTATAAGTGTTATGAATAAAGATAAAAGTGGATGTCCATTCATATTCTTCTTTTCATCTTCATATTTCCTATTAATAGATGTGACTTTCTATCTCCCTTAGGTCCTATAAATAAGGTCCAGATTACAATATAAAGTGTACATTTGAAGATGATAATATAATATTACTTTCTCTCTTCTCTTTCTCTCTTTCAACTCTCCTTCATCTCTATATAGTTTTGGTTAATTTCATAACACGTTGCCAGCACGAAGCTCTCAGGTATGATTCTTTTGCTTCCACCTCAAATTAATCTTGAATTATCATTTGTTTAGAATCATGGAAAAAAAAAGAAAAAAAAAGTTGAGTATGTGATATAAAAGTTATCAAAAGATTGTCATTCCTGAAGACTGACACAAATAATTTTAACGCATCCCAGAATGATGATTATAATTTTTAAATCATTGTTTGTAATAATTTATTATATAGTTCCTGAAGAACTTATCAAGCATCCCTAA
Source organism: Lathyrus tuberosus (assembly GCA_022829125.1). Classification (NCBI taxonomy): domain Eukaryota; kingdom Viridiplantae; phylum Streptophyta; class Magnoliopsida; order Fabales; family Fabaceae; genus Lathyrus; species Lathyrus tuberosus. The sequence goes on from JALAZF010000535.1 coordinate 2,274,308, forward strand.
AGGATAGAAAAATAATAATTTATTATATAGTTCATGAAGAATTTATCAAGCATCCCTGAAGGATAGCAAAATAATAATTTATTATATAGTTTCTGAAGAACTAATCAAGATCCATAAATGATTGAAAAATATCAATGTATATAGTTCTTGAAGAACTTATAATGCATCTCCGGAGGATTGCACAAAAACTGTTTATCTTTATCATTGTTTGAAGATCTATGATCTACCTCTCGAAAAAAATATATATTAATAAAAGATCCCTAGAGGATTGTTCAAAGAATAAATTACTTTTATTCATTCATCAAAGAACGATTATCCATGATTGATAAGAAAATAATTATTCTGTCACCATTGATCAGAAAAGTATCAGTGACGATTTTCATGGATCTTAGAAAAATTGACAATCACAAAAGGATTGCATGAATAATATTAATAAATGTAAATTTATTAAGTTTGAAAAATATATATTATATACAAATTATTTTATATTTACTAGAGATTGAAACAAATTAGAAGAATAGAATCATATGTATTACGGTAAACCAGATGTTTACAAATCACACTTAAGTGTGTTGTTGGCAAAATCGGTTGGGTCATTCAGATGTATTATGATGTGAGAACCAGTTTTGAAGAACCAGAAGTTTCTTCAAGGCCAATAAAATTTGTGTGTTCCTAAAGGAAAATTTGAGAAATTGAGTTTTTATGACATTAATTGTTGCATCGACTAAAAGATCGTGCATATGTCTATTCACAGCCAGAAGTTTGTGAAATTATTTTCTCAACTAATTAGACTAAGATCTTGTTTTCTGGATTTTTCTGAAATTCCTTGATAAGTATCACATATATTACTAAAATTAATATTGAGCATCTTGAAGAACATGCTCATAAAAAATGGACTTGAAGATCCATTCTTTAGACGTCTAAAGTTAGTTATATAGTTGATACTTGTGAGATCATCAATTCTAAATTAGATATTTGAAACACACAAAGTATGGTATTAAGATATTTATTCGCATTAAGCCAACAAGTTAGTGTATGATAATTCTCCCCTTAACTTACAAATTATGTTAGGTTCATAATCTAATACTTCTCATCTTAGTAAACTTTTGGATGTGTTATGATTATTCAATTGCTCCAATATAGTACGCTAAGATGAATTTTGAAAGAATGTTGAGAAAATGCATTTTATATAAATCTTGTAATTGAAGTGTTATCTTGGTCCAATAATTAGATACTTACTTGAAGTCCAGTAGGCTGATTATCAATTTATAAATTAATTTTCTCAATACTAGGGGGAGAGAACAAGCAGCACAAAGTGTGAACCGGGAGTTTAAATGAACAATTTGAAATAAAATATTATTATATTATTTTGATCCTCGAAGTTCAAAACACAATTCATTTGCAAAGTTTATGAAACAAATTATTAGTTGTTAATATTCCACTCAAAGTGGACTCTCATATTGGACAATTAATATAATATTGCAAATGAGTTATAGTCGCGCCTCAAGCGTGGTAGAAAAGTTGGTTCCTATGTTAAAAGTCCTCTACTAAGAAAAGAAACTAAAGTTAAAAATGACCCAAGTGAGGATATAAAAACTCTAAGAGCACTTTGACATAATTTAATTTTGAATTCCAGAAGAACTAACCAGGTGTTGCGGTGAAAATCGGATAACAAATTATTAATTAATTTGCATCAATTTCTTTTACAACCGACTTTGATTTATCCAAAGGAAAGGTTCAAGATCGTTAGAAAAACCTAAAGGGAAAGATCTAAGGTTCGGGGGTTGGTTACGCCTAGGGAAGGTATTAGCACCCTAAACGTCCGTAGTACTCTACGGGAACCTCTTGTTAATGTTATCTTATGTTTGCTAAATGTTCTATGCTAAAGGCTAAAACCCTAGGGGTTAGTATCTAAGTATACTCGATAAAGCATCGCACTTTACGCCTACGTATCCTCGGGAATAGAATCAGAGTATGCGTAGTTCTACTTCTACTGAATGATTGACTATGGTCAATATTCAGAGGGGAAATGAGTACAAGCTCATTGTAGAGTCCAAAAACTCTCTAAGTCTAGTTGTAATGGACCTATGTTGAAGTTTAGTCAGTAGGGAAAGTGATAAATTCATTATGATGAAGATCACTAAGAGTTTAAGAACTCTTCCTAAAGCTAGTTATAATTTCTATGGCTCTGATGAGGCCTAGAAATAAGGTTTCTTCCTAAGAGGTTACTTAGGTTAAGATGAGGGAAATGACTTTAAGAGTCAACATTAATCACCTTCCTTTGGAATAAGGGGAGAAGAATAGATAAAATAGTAAGATCATATAAAAGACATGGATATAATAGCTAAAACAAACATAAGCATGAGGATGGCAATATGTTTATGACAAAGATATGGATAAGATGGATATGATAAAAAAGTACATCAAATATGCTTCAATATTTATGAAGACAAACATATAGAAATGACATACAAGAACAAATCAAAATGTTTCAATAGAGAAGTGATATGAAAGATGATATTTAGAGCATGATAATATTCATATAGAGTCAAACATATGGCCAATCAACATGAATATATTATCTTAACAATTAAACAAGTCAATTTAATAACATTGCAAGATAAAAAATGTTCAAAGATGACATAAAAGACATGAATACAAATATGAGATTAAGATAAAAAATCAAGACGTCAAAGCAAAATGAGAATTGAACACGTAATGATCAATCACAATAGACGGCATAATGAAAAAAAAAGAAAATGTAATAAAACAAAAAATGAGTAATTTAAACTTAATTAAGAATAAAGTCTCAAAGATTATTAATTCTTTTTTATATAGAAAAAGTCTTAACAAATAAACATGACGCAAAAAGAAAAAGAGAAATAAAAATAAAAACATTCTAGAAGAAAATAGTGAAAAAGAAAAACTAAATGATAAAAAAAGAAGTGCAGTCGTGGGGGCTTGAACCCACGCCCCTTTGAACCAAACAAACATTTCACAACCAACTGGGCTAAGGTGCGCGTGCTGACAAAGTAAGGGCAGAATGCGTATATATGTGAAAACAGGCGAGAATCAGGAAAATAAATATAAAGACTGGGGCGAGGGGGATTCGAACCCCAGTCCTAAGGGTAGGCAAGGTAGTTATGTGCATGTGTGTGACCGTTGGGACGGCGTGTTTCATCCGGTCATAAACTAACTCCATGAATATATAAACTACCACATTTCCTAAATTCTCAAATAACCAAAGCATGTGCAGACCTTAACCCTCACCCACGACAGATACAGCAGCCCAAAACACACCAACAATTTATCCATACGAACTGCTTAAACATCCAAGGCACTTAATTTAACAAACCAGTGAACCAAAGCAAGGTAGAGCAAATAATCAAAGCATGATGATTTCAAATAAGTGGTAATAGATTAATGGACAAACCATTCACTAAGATTAATAATACACATATCAGACGAAACAATCATGGGCAGGCATGGCAAGCATGGAATCATGTTGGTAGCATAGCTTATAAATTAATCTCATCGCAAGTTAGCAGGCAGCATTGCAAAACAACATGTGGATCGTAAGTACAGACCAAGACTAAAGATACCAATCAAAATTCAGCAGTTTTCAATCCTTATGACAAATTTCTAAACTTAAGAAACAAACATACCACCAGTTCCGTTAGTACAGGCATTTCAAGTAGAGGCATGGTATCAAGTGGGCACAAGACCAACTACAAGTCAAAAGTTAATCACTCCATTTGCAAAATAAACATGATACTGATGTACTTATGACAGATGCTTCACTAGAAGATAGTTGAGACTCAAGTGACAAGGTGAATAGTCCATAGAACTTTAAATAAAACATGTGCACATACTGCTCAAAGACATTTGGTTCATAATTTTTAAACAACAGAATTTATCAAGACATGCAGCTCATGAGACAAGATACCCTACAAGATAACAAAATTCATAGGCCAACAAGCACTGCAGCAACAGTTAACATTTCAAACCCAAGAATGGCTATTTATGTAAGAAAACAATTAAATGCTTTATCATACATATTGGACATCAAAATAGCAAACACCTGAATGCACAAAGCAATAAAAGCTAACATAGCCATAGCAGCAGCATGTTAAAGGAAGTTTACTCAAAACATCCTGAAATGCAACTAACAAACAGACACGTAGCTCATAGTTCCAAATGGCAAATTGAGTTAGTTTATGTATCAAAACAGTCTTAAGATTTAATACACTTAATGGAGGGCAGCAGGGAAATATTGGAATGAAAATCAAGTGATTGACAAAGTTAAGAATTCAACATGTAAACACACATGAGGTAGGTTAGGGCAGACCAAGCACATATAAGGTCAAGGAAAATTATTTGGGTTCATAGCATTTAATACATTATGAGGCACATATCATGACAGTGAAATTCCAAGTCAAGAATAGCTAACAAACTGAATTACAAGCAGAAAGTCAAACATACACCCAAGTGGTACAAACATAGTGACAAGTACACCAACATCATGATGGTCGAGGGCAAGCACATGTATGCAAGTATAGGACATGCTACAAGATAATATAACAAACCAACTCATTCAAGTGTTACCATTTAAAATAGACAATAGCATAGAACTTAATGAAAACCAAATTAGGTAACAATTAAGCAACACATTTATCCCACATATATGGACTAAATCATGATTTCATAAAGGCATAATTTAGGAAACATGTTAGAATCACCAATAAGGCTAGTATACACATCAAGAATGCAGTGTTAACATAGAGGACAACATCATGATATCACACAGACCTAACTTTTTGAAGCTAACAGTCCAGCATAATCGTTTTACGCGTACAATATGGAGAAGCAAGGGTCATAAAACATTGAAGGCATATGAGAAAAACAACTCAAAGCCACACATTCAAGTTCAATCATTCATAAACATAGTCCTTAATCATATATTAAAACAGAGTCATTCCAAAAAGATGCAACCCTAGTCAGTAGCCTGCAGAACTAACAATCTAAACAAACCAAACTCAAATACATGATCTAATCATCAACAATGACAAAGCAATGGGGCATACAAATGCGAACAAAACCTATCAACCTCAAACTGCAAACATCCACAATACTTGACAACCCCAAACAAACATTAAATCAATAATAAAGATAGATAAGCTCAAACATTCTACAACCTAAAAAGCACATCAAAAATTCAAAGAAAGACAAATGTTCATGAGTTGGTCATACGAAATGATCATATACACAAGGAAAGAAAACAGTACTAATTTAGAGGAAAAGATAGATTCATCCAGTCCACAAGTTATGAGCATATAAGGATTGCAAAGAGGGGCAGAGGTTCATGAGTCTTCTTGTCTCAGTATCATGTTTAAGCTCATACAAGACCAACAAAATCAACATCAAACTTGACAGTAATATCACAATGTGAACCTTCTTTCAATGGACAAAACCAAAGGTAATATCGCTTAACACCAAGGCATACACAAGTATCATATCAAAAAAATAATCTACTATATGACAACAAACTATGAACCTATAATCAACTTATTGAAGCAAGTATTGACAAGACACATATGTAGAATGATAGCAAAAATGCGTATGACATCAAGATATTAAATGAGCAAGTTGACAAGAGGAATAGAAAACGATACCAAATGGAGGGGTATCCACTGTCTTCAAGTATGTTGATTGTTTCTCTTCAAAAGCACTCCGAGAACACCCTTCAGATTGCTTGCTCAAAGCTTAAGGAACTTCAAAGGATTTTGAGTACTTTGTGAGAAAATGTTCTTGATGTCTTGATGTGTAGAAACGAGCCCTTTTTATAGGCTGATCCAAAGAGCTTGGGTGAGTCCCAATATCAAACATATGGAGGGCTGAGTAGGGATTGGAGCCAACGTCTCTTTTTTGAAATTCAAATGTTGGTCTGAATCTTGGAGACAAATCCGCTGCAACACTTCAGAATCACAGGGCCAATTCACAATTTCGTGTATGGCTTCAGAACACCTTACTTGATGTCATATAGAGAGATAACAAATGAAGCAAAGGTTGGAGATGGCGTGGAGCGTATCGCAGGTGGTGACAGGTTGAATGCTGAATTCGGTAAATCCTCAGAACCAACTTTTATGAACCACACAGTTGAGAGCTTGAAATGGAATTGCTTCTTGGAGGATTTCAATTTGAACATAGCGCGCTAAGGATTGAATTGAAGTGGTTTAAAAGATTTGATGTGTTTGCATTTGCTTGAATTTCTTCTTCCATTCTGAGTTCGTGAGCATGGACAAGGGAAAAAACAACTTGGTTCATTTGGTTTTGTTATACGCCACATGTTGTTTCTTCATTGGTTGATGATTGGGTTGAAAAGTCAACATAGCCATACTTGCTTTCTATTGGTCATTGGTGTTCATTTTCAAAGTGGAAAAGAACAAGCGTATTGGTTCTCCAAGCACTTAATGACAATTAGTTCATTACATTTAAACTCAATGTTATATATTTAAAAACTAATTATAAATTTATTAATTGTTAATAAAAATTTAGCCCAATTTAATTTATAAATTATCTTGAAATTAGAAATTAAGGTGATTAACTCAAAAGTTAAACAAATTAGGCTAAAATTAAATCAACAACTAAATTAATTAATTAAGCTACTAATCAATAAAAACAAGAATATGCTAAAGTTAAATCAAGATAGGATAAATGAAGTAAAAAGCTAAATAAATCAAGGCAAAAAAAAGATAAATAGAGATTTAAGATAAACAGAGAAAAATAAAACACAAAGCATCAAGCAAAAAGATGAGGGTAAAATTTGGGGTACAACAGTTGCCCCTATTTAAATATCTTCTCATGATGACATGAGAGATGAAGATCCTCGTGTAATCAACAGTGAAAGATATTTAAATACAGATAACCAGAAATTTTACCCTCAGATGCACACACATGCAATGCAACAAACATGATGCCAAGAGGATGCAAGAAAAAGCAAACACAACAAGACACCAGGAGGCAAACAGGAAGCAAGAAGAAACAGAGCTTCACTGGGGAAGGATGAAAGGTACAGTATCCATGAGAAAAACTCACTGGGGATACAGACCAGCCAACAAAGGAGACCCACTGGGGAGATTCCAAAGAAACACTGGAGAAAAGACCACAGACAATCTCTACTGGGGAAAGATCCGGGGAGATAGACTACTGGGAAAAAAAACAAACCCACACTCTTTCTGGGCACGAAACCAGAAAGACAAACCTGATCACTAAGGATCAGACCAAAAGGACAGACAACCAAGCGAGGACTTCCTAGGGATCCTTATATTGAAGAGTTCAAGATGGGATCTTCAAGAAAAGCCAGGAAGACAGAGACAAACTCTGCGCAACAGATAAGAGTCTTAAAGTTGAATAAAATTTATTCCAAAAAACTTAACTTAAAGCAGTTCCAGAAAAGAAACAGGATAAGGGGGTGTTCAATGTCCGACACGATTCGAACAAGAACGGTTTTAAACCAAAAGACGATGCTTGACACGATTCAAGCAAGGTCCCAATTCAAGTTCAACATGATTCGAACATGAACGGTTTTAAAACAAAGGGGGTCAGTGTCCGACACGATTCGAACAAAGACTCTGTTCAGGTTTGACACGATTCAAACAAGAACACAGAAGACAGTGCTTGACACGATTCAAACAAAGTCTAAGTTTAAGTTTGACATGATTCAAACAAGAACACAGAAGACAGTGCTTGACGCGATTCAAACAAAGTCTAAGTTCAAGTTTGACACGATTCAAACAAGAACACAGTAGACAGTGCTTGATGCGATTTAAACAAAGTCTAAGTTCAAGTTTGACATGATTCAAACAAGAACACAGTAGACAGTGCTTGACACGATTCAAACAAAGTCTAAGTTCAAGTTTGACATGATTCAAACAAGAACACAGTAGACAGTGCTTGACGCGATTCAAACAAAGTCTAAGTTCAAGTTTGACACGATTCAAACAAGAACGCCTCTGAAAATCCTTTAAAGTTAAACTTCTTGGGGAACAGAAAAAGGTTTTTAAAGATTCAAATCTAGCGCGCAGAGGTTAAGACCGAGCAAGCACGATACAAAGCAAACCGGGAATATTTTTACTTCGCAGGGGAGATAAAGACAAACACGGCAAAAGACCGCAAGCAAACAGAGCAAAGATGCTGGGCTATGATGCATATGCTTAGCTATATGCAAGAAACGGTGTGAACGACGCAAACAGGAAAGAGGCAAGGACGACACGAGCCAACACCCTGAGACCAAAACATCAAGGGAAACCAGGACAATCTTCTTCCCACTGGAGGTGGCAGATCCAATGCCAAAAATGCAGTACTGCTAATTCTTCTTGTGCAAACTTGATTCTAAAACGTCTTAATTCCAGAGTAAGACTTGGTTTATCTTTGTATTTTCTTAGAACTTCCGCTTCCAAGAATCAGATGAAAATGACGAAGTTATTGTACTCAAAGATCAATAACAATTCCGGTGACTAAATTCCAGTTATAGCAAAACTTGAGCTTCTTTGGGGATTCCTGCATAAAGAGTTGGGGTCTGGTACTCAAAGATGACAACTAAAGCATAAGCCTAGCTTAGACAAATGTTGAGCAGATTCGGAAAGTTCTTCTTCCTTGTGGGGAATAAATCCATTGGGAATTTGTCAAAATGCGGCAACTTGTTGGGGAGCTAACAAAAGTAATTATGCATTCTACTGGCATAACTACCATCTTCAAATCTTATCTGCCCCAGGCTAGACGGTCTATACGATAACAAGAGGATTTTATAGAAGAATTGGCATACAGGGTGTTTCAATATCTTCAAACTCTTGGAGAGATCTTGGCATAATTGCCCCAAATTGGGGGATGAATAATCAAAAGAATTTTACGGAAGAAATGAAATACCCAATACTTTGATATCTTCCAACTTGAATCTCGACGTAGCTGTCTCTGTTTAGTCATACTCGAGATACTCAAACTGTAGTAGAAATGAACGGGGAACCGATTTGCCCCTGCTGACGAGTTACTGGAGACAAAACTAGTCATAAGATGATCCCAAGGATATTTGCCCCAATATTCTGGATTTGCAGAATTCTACCTCTAATTTGTCAACTCTCGCTTGGTCGCCCCTAACTGAGTCAAATTTTCCTTATCAAGTTCAAATTCCTGATTGACCGCGTTTGTTGGGATTCCTTGACATTGAATGGTATTGGACACAAGCGTTGTTCATTAAAATTGGCAAAGTTATGCAAAAATTCATGCAAGGTTTAAAAATAAAGCTTTTGATGGAAGCCCACGTTGATTGATTAAATCAAGAACAAAGGTTGATCTGATTATTTATGAAAAGACCAAAGAAGTGATCAACACACACGAAAATAGCAAAGATTATTAGGAGTCAGATTACCCAACCTTGTTGTAGTATGCTTTTCAACAACCTTACCTCAATTAGGGCTTTTAGGGGTTGTTGTGGTGTGGTTCTTGAAACAAAAGATAAAGGCTCAAATCCTATGCTCAGTTAACCCAAGATATTCATTCAAATCTCCGAAAATAGGAAGTCACTTGATTTGAAAGCTGACTGGCGCCTTATGTAAAACACTCGTGTTTAAATGCATAACCGAGTTAAACTGAGAACTACCCTGCCCCAAGGTTGAGATTGAAGGGTTTTTTGTGTGTAAAGAAAGAAAACTCCTACATCTAGGCTCGAAGGGGTTGACAAGGGATTGTCATCCTTCCTTCTCCAATGTTTAGGAAATGTGAAACAATGCCTTACATCCTTGGCGAAGTTAATTTGAAAGCATACCACAGCAATTATGAACATGAGGTTTTCATCATCCTCCCTAATCTTTGCTTTAACAAAAGGTTTGAAAAAGGAGTGAAAAGATATAGTGCTTTTTGAAAATAAAAGTAAATGAGTGAAACGAATGGACTTAACCAAAAGATGCATAAATATTTCACTAATGTTGCCAAATTAACACTACAACAAAGCTCATAAGCAAATACCAGTACAATTAAAGGAAATACAACTGAGATATAAAACACGGCCAACTTTGGCGAATCATTCCAAAGATCTTAGTTTCCGGGTCCAAACGGGAAAACGCTTTCATCACCAATCGCTTGCTCCTTGTGGTATAGAACTTTGAGAGGTCTTGCAGGTCCTTTGTCTCTTGCTTCAAGAGTTGAGGTACCGACGTCTGAAGTACCTTCCTGCGGTTTCAGATTCTTTAACAAGCTTAGCAGCTTCTTTTCAAATTCCTTGCATTCTTCAATGGGATGTCCAATTGTCCCAGTGCGGAATTTGCATTCAGTTTTTGGGTGGTCTTCTTCGAAGATCAAGTCCTTGTCGTGGATCAGTTCTCGCACATAATATTCTAAAGCTCGGCAATTGTCCAAATTATGCCCTTCAGCTCCCATATGGAATTCACAGGTTAGGTTGGGGTTATACCAAGGTCCCTGGAAAGGTGTGAGAAGTCGCGGAGTTACCAGCTTGTTTTGCATCAACAGCGGGAAAAGTTTGCTTAACGGCACCGGGATAGGCTGGTGGTTAAATTTTCCTCTTTTGGCATTACACTTCTTCTTATCTTGAGGAGAAACACATGTTGAAGACTGAAAACCCCTCTTCGTAATCACTTGTTTGGATGCAGGAACAGTACCAACGTTCAGCCGGCAAGAGACTTCTCCAAACGAGATACTCTTAGGAGATGGCAAAGGATAGCTTATCTGAATGCCTTGTGGTGAAAATGATAGCATATTGGAGTCAAGCAGGATCTGAACCTTGTCTCTGAGCGCTCTACAATCTTCAGTTGAATGCTTCTGTGCCCCGGCGTGGTAGTCACAATGAATGTCGGTGTCAAGGCCCGACGGGTCTGGAAAAGACGTTGGATCTCTTTCTTCTGGCACTATCAACCCACTCTTGATCAAAATTGGCAACAACTGACTGTATGCCATTGGCAATGGAGTGAAATTCCTTTCTGGCTTCCTTGGCCTCTGTCGCTCATGCTGATGTGGCACACGAGCGCTCTTGAAAACTGGTTTGTCGGAGTGAATGTAATTCTCCTTTTTCAACAGATTTTCCAGGACCCAGTTCATCTGGCACTTGAGGATCCTAACTTCCTCTCCCGTTTCCTTCTGGTACTCCACAATCCTCTTAATTGCTGTCAGCGTGTCCTTCATGAGATCCAAAAATTGCTCCATTCCTCTTTGGAGCTCTCTCAATTCATGGTTGATTCTGTCCATTTCATGTTATTGTTCAGACATCCTTTGTCGAGCTTGGATTTGGGTGTTGGCATCTGGAAAAACAAGGTGACTGGTTCTGGAGGGAACAGAACGACGGTAAGACGAAGAAGAAAGCGCATGCACATGCAAGGATGCAAAAATGAAATGCAAGAATGCAGATGCAAGCTAAACTATCAAGAAACACAAATATTTACAAACATTGTAGGCAAATAGAATCTTCCTCAAACTAAACTTCTTCATTAAGATTGTCAATTATTACATTTTAGAGCGAAGGATTCTCCTGCTTGGGACTGAAATGAGAAAATACAATATTGATAGAAAATAACAGGTGGCACTTCTAAAAGTTTGATCCACAAGAGGATGACTCCTCTTCTCCATTAATCCTCCTTGTGAGTTCTTCAATGCGCTTCCTAGTCCTTTCCCTTTCGAAAAACAAATCAGCCATTGCTTCTGCCATCTTCTGCCTGGCTTTAGGGGGTGAATCATGTCGAGGAAATGGCTTCCTTATCACTTGAGCGATGTCACGGGACCACTGTAGATAGGTCTCAGAGACTTGGCATTTAGCCTTCCAGAGTTGTCTGTTGATATTACGCCACGCATACTCAAGTCTTCTTTTCATCTCGAATCCTTCATCTCTCTTGTAGTACATCTTGATCATATCCTCGTTTCTGGGGGGTTCTCTCTTCAAGCAGCCTAACTGGCAGCGGGCGAGAACAGGATTATAATTGATGCAACCATCTCTACCCATTAAAGGCACGTTGGGGCAGTCCCCACAGCTAACGATCATAGTAATCCCTTTATCTGTCGGGTTATACCATTCGATATCAGTGTGCTTTAACTTCATCAATTTCTTGGACCATAAACCACAACCTGCAACCTCCCAGAAGGCAGGAGTTTTTGGTAGGTAGGAGGTGAACCACTTGTAGAAAAGGGCTGCACAGAAGACAATTTTTCCATTACCTCTCAAGTATCTATACTGAACTGAGTGATAAACCTCTGCAAGTAAAGTAGGGACCGGATTGCTGATGGCAAATATCTGAATGGCCTGGATATCCACAAAATTCTTGTCACTTGGGAACAGGAACAAGCCAAAGACCAGTAAGGCGAAAGTTGATTCAAACAACGTTTCATTTCCCTGGTCTTTTAAATAAAGAGCCTTTGCCATCAGGAATAAGGCAGGGAGTCCAGGTTGTCCTCCTTTGATAGTGAAATTCTCTTGAATATCTGATACTTTGATCCTCGTGATTCTGGCAATTTCTTTGACGGAAAGCATCATCCTGATTCCAGAGAAAATTGGAGCCTTCTTGATAGGAATTCCAATTAGAGCGGAAAATTCTTCCAAGGTTGGTACCAACTGAAACTCAGGAAAAAGAAAACAGCGGTAATCGGGATGGTACAGTTGCACCAAGGTTTCCAGCAATCCTTCCCTTACTTGTAACTTCATTAGTGACAGGAGGTCTCCATATATGTCAGTAAAACCTGGCGGATCTTCAATCTTTCCTCCAATTTCTATCAACGGTTCAACATTAGGGATCAGGAAGGTAAAGGGCCAGTTTAACCTTTTGGTAGCGTCCATTGTCTACAAAGTCTGAAAAACAAAGTTAGCGTCTTGATAGTTTAGCAGAAGATGCAAAATGCAAAATGCGAATGCAATTGGTTTTAAAGAACTCAAGCACGACAAATTTCTTAAAACAAAGCCTCATTTCATTGAATATTGAGAAGAGTTTTACAACTTTGAAAGTACATCAAAAAGGCCCAAAGTACAAAAGGAACAACAACTAAGCCTAGAGGGGAAATAAACACTGTCTAAGATTGCCCTGCTTCACGTCTTCTCTTCTGTCTCTTCAGCTCTTGGTTCTCGAAGATCAATTTGTCAACAATCCCTTTCCAAGCGCCAGATGTTGGAGGGATGCAAGCATACTCATGAGTGCTAGGGGTAGGCCTCATGCTGGAGAAAAATGAATTCTCTTGTGCCTGGGGTTCATCTATCACATGCCTTTCCAGCCACTCAATCAGATCATCCTTCTCTTTTATCTTCTCTTTCATCTTTTCTTGCTCAATGCAGACGGTATGATATTTCCACTCCCATGTGTCTTTCTCAAGCTTCATCCTGGTTAAATTCTCTTGATATTCTTCCATGCGCTCAATAGGAATGGCGGATGGGGATGCAATAGTTGGCTGCTGAAGTATCCTGGGAATATAAGGCATCTTGAGGTCACGGGCTCTAGATCGAATCCACTGAAGGTACGGTTCCAAGGACACACAGTTTCTCTTTCCCAACTCGTCCTTAGTACTTTCGTGGAATTTATCCCAAGCACACCAAGCTCCACTTTTGGTCTCATCAGTGGCTTCTTCATTAAGATAGAAGAAACCAGACACATGGATACTCTTAGGCGTTTCCTTCATGGCAAATCCGAATTGGCGTCTAGCAAGAACAGGACTGTAGCTAATCCCACCATGAATACCAAGAAGCGGTATATTAGGAAATGGTCCACAACTGTCAAAGTATACATTCCTGTCATAGACCAGGTCATACCAAAAGATGTCATTATGGGTAAGAAAACTGATTCTTTGAGACCAACGGAGCTTGTCAGGGTTGTCTCAGAATTCTGACGTCCGAGGTAGATGGGTGATGTACCACTGGTAAAGCAAAGGGGCACAACACAAAATAGTTCCTTTTCCTCAAAGAGTCCTATGGTGAATAGAATGGAGAGCGTCACCCAATAGTGTAGGCACATGGTTTCTACTGATGAAGATCCTGATTGCATTGACGTCAACAAAATCCTCTACATTAGCAAATAAGAACAGACCATAGACCAACAAAGCAAAGGTGGCTTCAAAGGCTGCAATACTGTTTGCGTTGAAAAACTGACAAGCTTTTTCATACAAGAACTTGGATGGTAATCCCTTGATGCCATCCTTGGTGGTGATGTGGGGTTTGACCTCTGATGCGTCCAAATGAATACACTCGCCAATCTCTTTTGGAGTCGGGATCTTTTCTTGACCGCTGAAAGGTCTCTGTTTCTTCACAGGTATGCCAATCCAATGAGAGTACTCTTCTAAAGTGGGAACCAGCTGGTAATCTGGGAAAGTGAAGCAATGATAGAGAGGATCATAAAATTGGACCAAGGTGTCAAGGATTCCTTCCTCCATTTTAGTTCCAAGAAGGCTAACCAATCTTCCATATCTCTTACGGAAACTCTCATGTCCTCGTATCAAGGTTGCTAATTTCTTCAGCTTTGCCAATTTGGGCCTCTTGAAATTGAACTTCTTAGTGTTTCTCTTCTCAATATCCTTGATACCTAAATTTTCAAAGGAAAGTAAGACTGAGTTCCTTAAAACCAAAGAAGGATGCAATGAGATGTATGCAATGCGCAAACACAGGCAAACACACATATGAACACACAATAAACAAACCCTAGGTTTGAGATCTCTTGAATGAAGTCAAGGTCTACCCATCCCAACAAGGTGTGGACTACAGGTTTGTCATTCGCAGAACAGGGTTCTAAAAGGTTCCCAGAGTCTACGTAAATCCTTCGGATATTATCGGCCCATGTAACTACTTACACGAGTTAATAATATTCTCAAGATAAACTAGTCTGAGTGTAGTATCGCGTGACAACTACTCGGGACTGGCTCCCTCATAGTCACCGCACTACATCCTAAAAGGCCAAGTGGGGTAAAGGTAACTACGGTCCTCAGAATCTACGGCTCCCATTTGAAAAAGTAATATCAATGTGACTTCTCACATCAGACATCGACAATCCCAAAGGGCCTCATCTGAGTGTGGTCATCATATGCCATAAATTATTGGTACTACTGCCAACAACCGACTATTGATTACACCACGATCCTATAATAATGTACTCTCAAGTCCGGGTTAGGACTTATCTCACTCACAAATACCATGTCAACCCAAGGATCAAATAAGAACAAATGTACAGATAAGCAAATATGACATACATAAGCACATACAAGCAAATAAGCAAACATAAATAACATAAAAGCAAGATAGGCTCAACCCTCTTAGGAATGGACCAGCAATAGGTCTAACTATCCCCAGTGAAGTCGCCATTTCTGTTGCGGTGAAAATCGGATAACAAATTATTAATTAATTTGCATCAATTTCTTTTACAACCGACTTTGATTTATCCAAAGGAAAGGTTCAAGATCGTTAGAAAAACCTAAAGGGAAAGATCTAAGGTTCGGGGGTTGGTTACACCTAGGAAATGTATTAGCACCCTAAACGTCCGTAGTACTCTACGGGAACCTCTTGTTAATGTTATCTTATGTTTGCTAAATGTTCTATGCTAAAGGCTAAAACCCTAGGGGTTAGTATCTAAGTATACTCGATAAAGCATCGCACTTTACGCCTACATATCCTCGGGAATAGAATCAGAGTATGCGTAGTTCTACTTCTACTGAATGATTGACTATGGTCAATATTCAGAGGGGAAATGAGTACAAGCTCATTGTAGAGTCCAAGAACTCTCTAAGTCTAGTTGTAATGGACCTATGTTGAAGTTTAGTCAGTAGGGAAAGTGATAAATTCATTATGATGAAGATCACTAAGAGTTTAAGAACTCTTCCTAAAGCTAGTTATAATTTCTATGGCTCTGATGAGGCCTAGAAATAAGGTTTCTTCCTAAGAGGTTACTTAGGTTAAGATGAGGGAAATGACTTTAAGAGTCAACATTAATCACCTTCCTTTGGAATAAGGGGAGAAGAATAGATAAAATAGTAAGATCATATAAAAGACATGGATATAATAGCTAAAACAAACATAAGCATGAGGATGGCAATATGTTTATGACAAAGATATGGATAAGATGGATATGATAAAAAAGCACATCAAATATGCTTCAATATTTATGAAGACAAACATATAGAAATGACATACAAGAACAAATCAAAATGTTTCAATAGAGAAGTGATATGAAAGATGATATTTAGAGCATGATAATATTCATATAGAGTCAAACATATGGCCAATCAACATGAATATATTATCTTAACAATTAAACAAGTCAATTTAATAACATTGCAAGATCAAAAATGTTCAAAGATGACATAAAAGACATGAATACAAATATGAGATTAAGATAAAAAATCAAGACGTCAAAGCAAAATGAGAATTGAACACGTAATGATCAATCACAATAGACGACATAATGAAAAAAAAAAGAAAATGTAATAAAACAAAAAATGAGTAATTTAAACTTAATTAAGAATAAAGTCTCAAAGATTATTAAATCTTTTTTATATAGAAAAAGTTTTAACAAATAAACATGACGCAAAAAGAAAAAGAGAAATAAAAATAAAAACATTCTAGAAGAAAATAGTGAAAAAGAAAAACTAAATGATAAAAAAAGAAGTGCAGTCGTGGGGGCTTGAACCCACGCCCCTTTGAACCAAACAAACATTTCACAACCAACTGGGCTAAGGTGCGCGTGCTGACAAAGTAAGGACAGAATGCGTATATATGTGAAAACAGGCGAGAATCAGGAAAATAAATATAAAGACTGGGGCGAGGGGGATTCGAACCCCAGTCCTAAGGGTAGGCAAGGTAGTTATGTTCATGTGTGTGACCGTTGGGATGGCGTGTTTCATCCGGTCATAAACTAACTCCATGAATATATAAACTACCACATTTCCTAAATTCTCAAATAACCAAAGCATGTGCAGACCTTAACCCTCACCCACGACAGATACAGCAGCCCAAAACACACCAACAATTTATCCATACGAACTGCTTAAACATCCAAGGCACTTAATTTAACAAACCAGTGAACCAAAGCAAGGTAGAGCAAATAATCAAAGCATGATGATTTCAAATAAGTGGTAATAGATTAATGGACAAACCATTCACTAAGATTAATAATACACATATCAGACGAAACAATCATGGGCAGGCATGGCAAGCATGGAATCATGTTGGTAGCATAGCTTATAAATTAATCTCATCGCAAGTTAGCAGGCAGCATTGCAAAACAACATGTGGATCGTAAGTACAGACCAAGACTAAAGATACCAATCAAAATTCAGCAGTTTTCAATCCTTATGACAAATTTCTAAACTTAAGAAACAAACATACCACCAGTTCCGTTAGTACAGACATTTCAAGTAGAGGCATGGTATCAAGTGGGCACAAGACCAACTACAAGTCAAAAGTTAATCACTCCATTTGCAAAATAAACATGATACTGATGTACTTATGACAGATGCTTCACTAGAAGATAGTTGAGACTCAAGTGACAAGGTGAATAGTCCATAGAACTTTAAATAAAACATGTGCACATACTGCTCAAAGACATTTGGTTCATAATTTTTAAACAACAGAATTTATCAAGACATGCAGCTCATGAGACAAGATACCCTACAAGATAACAAAATTCATAGGCCAACAAGCACTGCAGCAACAGTTAACATTTCAAACCCAAGAATGGCTATTTATGTAAGAAAACAATTAAATGCTTTATCATACATATTGGACATCAAAATAGCAAACACCTGAATGCACAAAGCAATAAAAGCTAACATAGCCATAGCAGCAGCATGTTAAAGGAAGTTTACTCAAAACATCCTGAAATGCAACTAACAAACAGACACGTAGCTCATAGTTCCAAATGGCAAATTGAGTTAGTTTATGTATCAAAACAGTCTTAAGATTTAATACACTTAATGGAGGGCAGCAGGGAAATATTGGAATGAAAATCAAGTGATTGACAAAGTTAAGAATTCAACATGTAAACACACATGAGGTAGGTTAGGGCAGACCAAGCACATATAAGGTCAAGGAAAATTATTTGGGTTCATAGCATTTAATACATTATGAGGCACATATCATGACAGTGAAATTCCAAGTCAAGAATAGCTAACAAACTGAATTACAAGCAGAAAGTCAAACATACACCCAAGTGGTACAAACATAGTGACAAGTACACCAACATCATGATGGTCGAGGGCAAGCACATGTATGCAAGTATAGGACATGCTACAAGATAATATAACAAACCAACTCATTCAAGTGTTACCATTTAAAATAGACAATAGCATAGAACTTAATGAAAACCAAATTAGGTAACAATTAAGCAACACATTTATCCCACATATATGGACTAAATCATGATTTCATAAAGGCATAATTTAGGAAACATGTTAGAATCACCAATAAGGCTAGTATACACATCAAGAATGCAGTGTTAACATAGAGGACAACATCATGATATCACACAGACCTAACTTTTTGAAGCTAACAGTCCAGCATAATCGTTTTACGCGTACAATATGGAGAAGCAAGGGTCATAAAACATTGAAGGCATATGAGAAAAACAACTCAAAGCCACACATTCAAGTTCAATCATTCATAAACATAGTCCTTAATCATATATTAAAACAGAGTCATTCCAAAAAGATGCAACCCTAGTCAGTAGCCTGCAGAACTAACAATCTAAACAAACCAAACTCAAATACATGATCTAATCATCAACAATGACAAAGCAATGGGGCATACAAATGCGAACAAAACCTATCAACCTCAAACTGCAAACATCCACAATACTTGACAACCCCAAACAAACATTAAATCAATAATAAAGATAGATAAGCTCAAACATTCTACAACCTAAAAAGCACATCAAAAATTCAAAGAAAGACAAATGTTCATGAGTTGGTCATACGAAATGATCATATACACAAGGAAAGAAAACAGTACTAATTTAGAGGAAAAGATAGATTCATCCAGTCCACAAGTTATGAGCATATAAGGATTGCAAAGAGGGGCAGAGGTTCATGAGTCTTCTTGTCTCAGTATCATGTTTAAGCTCATACAAGACCAACAAAATCAACATCAAACTTGACAGTAATATCACAATGTGAACCTTCTTTCAATGGACAAAACCAAAGGTAATATCGCTTAACACCAAGGCATACACAAGTATCATATCAAAAAAATAATCTACTATATGACAACAAACTATGAACCTATAATCAACATATTGAGGCAAGTATTGACAAGACACATATGTAGAATGATAGCAAAAATGCGTATGACATCAAGATATTAAATGAGCAAGTTGACAAGAGGAATAGAAAACGATACCAAATGGAGGGGTATCCACTGTCTTCAAGTATGTTGATTGTTTCTCTTCAAAAGCACTCCGAGAACACCCTTCAGATTGCTTGCTCAAAGCTTAAGGAACTTCAAAGGATTTTGAGTACTTTGTGAGAAAATGTTCTTGATGTCTTGATGTGTAGAAACGAGCCCTTTTTATAGGCTGATCCAAAGAGCTTGGGTGAGTCCCAATATCAAACATATGGAGGGCTGAGTAGGGATTGGAGCCAACATCTCTTTTTTGAAATTCAAATGTTGGTCTGAATCTTGGAGACAAATCCGCTGCAACACTTCAGAATCACAGGGCCAATTCACAATTTCGTGTATGGCTTCAGAACACCTTACTTGATGTCATATAGAGAGATAACAAATGAAGCAAAGGTTGGAGATGGCGTGGAGCGTATCGCAGGTGGTGACAGGTTGAATGCTGAATTCAGTAAATCCTCAGAACCAACTTTTATGAACCACACAGTTGAGAGCTTGAAATGGAATTGCTTCTTGGAGGATTTCAATTTGAACATAGCGCGCCAAGGATTGAATTGAAGTGGTTTAAACGATTTGATGTGTTTGCATTTGCTTGAATTTCTTCTTCCATTCTGAGTTCGTGAGCATGGACAAGGGAAAAAACAACTTGGTTCATTTGGTTTTGTTATACGCCACATGTTGTTTCTTCATTGGTTGATGATTGGGTTGAAAAGTCAACATAGCCATACTTGCTTTCTATTGGTCATTGGTGTTCATTTTCAAAGTGGAAAAGAACAAGCGTATTGGTTCTCCAAGCACTTAATGACAATTAGTTCATTACATTTAAACTCAATGTTATATATTTAAAAACTAATTATAAATTTATTAATTGTTAATAAAAATTTAGCCCAATTTAATTGATAAATTATCTTGAAATTAGAAATTAAGGTGATTAACTCAAAAGTTAAACAAATTAGGCTAAAATTAAATCAACAACTAAATTAATTAATTAAGCTACTAATCAATAAAAACAAGAATATGCTAAAGTTAAATCAAGATAGGATAAATGAAGTAAAAAGCTAAATAAATCAAGGCAAAAAAAAGATAAATAGAGATTTAAGATAAACAGAGAAAAATAAAACACAAAGCATCAAGCAAAAAGATGAGGGTAAAATTTGGGGTACAACACCAGGTACCTGAAAATTATGAAAATTAAGAGATCTCGATAAATTATGTCATGAATGGAATATGATGGAACCAAAATAAAGTCAATATTAACAATCTCTTTGTGTATAATATAGTGCTAAAAATGATAAATGATAACGAGGATCATGAGTTAAAGTCTATCAAAGATTGTAGACAAAGTGAGAATTGGCGAATATGAACATATTCAATTAAAAAAAATTAAACTCACTTTACAAGTGACTCGATTTTGGACTTGTAGTTCGAACACCTAAAGGTGTAAAACCAATTGGATATAAATGACTTTGTTTGTGAAAAAGTAAAATAAATGGTGAAATTGTGAGATACAAAGCTTGGGTTGTTATTCAATAATCTTCACAAAGACCTAAGATTTATTTTGATGAAACATATCCACCTGCAGTGGATGCAATTCAATTCTTGATATTTAATTAAGTTTGTAGCACATGAAGGTCTTAATTTACACAAGATGGATGTTGTAACAACTTATCTGCATGGTTCACTTGATAGTGAAATTTACATGAAACTCCCTGAAGGGTTCAATATATCAGATGCACACCACTCCGAATCTCGAAAAAGCTATTCCATAAGATTGAACAATTCTCTCTATGGGATGAAACAATATGGACGAATGTGGTATAATTGTCTCAGTGAATATTTGCTTAGAGAGGGATATACAAATAACTCCATTTGTCCTTGTATTTTTATATAAAGATCAGGAAAGGAATTTGCAATAAAAGTTGTCTATGTGGATTACATAAATATTATTGGAACTCCTGAAGAGCTTCCAAAAGCTATGAATTGTTTAAAGAAAGAGTTTGAGATGAAGGACTTAGGAAAGACAAAATTATGTCTAGGTTTGCAAATTGAACATTTGGACAAAGGAGCATTTGTACATCAAGAAGGCTATATAGAAAAAGTGTTAAAACGCTTCTATATGGACAAATGTCACCCGTTGTCTACTCCAATGGTTGTTAGATCATTAGATATGGAGAAAGATCCTTTCAGACCTCGAGAAAAGGATGAAGAATTGCTTGGTCCTGAAGTACCATATCTCAGTGCAATTGGAGCACTAATGTACATTGCTAATTATACACGTCCTGATATATCATTTGCTGTCAATCTATTAGCAAGATATAGTTCTTCATCTACACGAAGACATTGGAACGGAGTCAAACATATACTTCGTTACCTTAGAGATGCAGGTTACTTGTCAGATCCTCATAATGGCAGATCACAAACAGGTTATTTGTTTACATGTGGGGGTACAACATTTCATGGAGATCAGTCAACCAAACCATAGCAACAATATCATCTAATCATGCAGAACTTTTAGCATTACATGAGGCAAGTCGAGAATGCATTTAGTTGAGATCCTTAATTCAGCACATCCAAAATACTTATGGTTTATCTTCTGAGACATTAAATACAACGACCGTATATGAAGATAATACTGCATGCATCGCTCAATTGAAAGAGGGTTACATTAAAGGAAACCAGACAAAACACATTTCTCCAAAGTTCTTTTTTACTCATGGTCTTCAAAAGACTGGTGATATAAGCATCCAACAAATATGTTCATGTGATAATCTTGCAGACCTTTTCACAAAGTAACTCCCAAGTAGAATTTTTAATCAACTGGTATAAAAGATTGGTCTTCATTGAAGAAATTATTGTTCAGCTGAGGGGGAGAAATGAAAGGATATTGTACTCTTTTTTCTTCACTAGATTTTTTCCCACTGGGTTTTTTCTAGTAAGGTTTTAATGAGGCATATCCTCAATGGACATCCAAGGGGGAGTGTTATGAATAAAGATAAAAGTGGATGTCCATTCTTATTCTTCTTTTCATCTTCATATTCCCTATTAATAGTTGTGACTTTCCATCTCCCTTGGGTCCTATAAATAAGGTCCAGATTACAATATAAAGTGTACATTTGAAGATGATAATATAATATTACTTTCTCTCTTATCTTTCTCTCTTCTCTTTCTCTATTCTCTTTCTCACTTTCAACTCTCCTTCATCTCTATATAGTTTTTGTTAATTTCATAACAATAAGGATAAAAATTGTTTTTCTACACTAGAGTGAAAAATCAAAATTACTTATAAAATTCAGAAATACATCATCGAACGTACCCTAAACATATACAATCTATTCCTTTTTGAGTTACACATCAATTATTTGATTAAATTTGATTCGAAAATGCATCTCTCTAAATTTTACGGATGTGTATTTCGGGAACCTACTAAACTAGAAACAAATGCAGAAATGAAGACAAATTAACATTGATAACATAAAAAACAAACATTACATAGATAATCGTTAACATAAATCAAACATTACATTTCAACATCAAGATGGACGTTTCAACATCTTCATAATATTTTCGATCGATCTCGCAATTGTTGCATCCAGCTCGATCGGACTCTTTGTTTCGTAACGGTTAAATGTATTCCACATATCCTTTAAATATGCATCAGTCTTAAGCTCAAAGTTGTTGAACTGAATCTTCCATTCGTTGTTAATTAAGGGTGAACGATAATCGAGCTTCACAATTCTTCAATTGTCTAAGTATTGTAGGAGATTCTTCAGTATGAATTTCAGATCTATAAGATGGTTATACTTTGTGAACTTAAATGCAATTGAGGGCTCCGCGCCATTGATGTAGACATATGCGACATGCGAAATTATGTTCATTCTGGTGTTCTGTGATTTTGTAAAAAATATGAGATGAGAGACTCATATTTATACAAGTTTTAGGCCAATATTGACCTTAGAAATTCTATCATGTACTAGAGAAAATTATGGCAATGCATTTCCAATATTGACCTTAGAAATTCTATCATGTACTAATGTAAGGAACAAGATATTCATGAATTGCATCGAAATTTTCTTTTTTCCCGTATAGACGTGTGTATGATTCTTTATGGCCCTTCAACTCTTTGATAAGATGTTGGCCGTCAAATGGATGGCCATCATCTCCTTTACCGAGCAAAGCAGAAACAGCTCAAAAACCGCAGTTACCGTCACCCTTAAGATTGACGATTCATTCAATGTAGTTGTGCATTAAAATCGGCATCTCGTTGATGAATTTAATTTTTTGTATAGGCGGTGAAGGATGTGGTTTGCGAATGTGAGCTCCTTTGAAAGAACTTTTTTGAGATTTTGAAGTTGGAGAATCCGAAAAAAGTTTTTCAACATGTTCAAAATAGGAAGGAGACCGCATCGTTGAATTTTCACTTGGTGTTGATTTAACCTTCTTTGGAGCACCTTTTATTTTTACCGGTTGAGACAGTGGTTTCAAATCAGTGGTTTCTGAATAAGTAATCTTCCTCATTATTTGACGTGGAAATTCATATTGTCACCGACTTTCAAAAATCTCTTTTGTATCACTTCCCATTCGGTCAAGATAGAGATATTTGGTTTACCGTCCTTCATCACACCATCATCATCTAACCTGAGCCTTTTCTAGTGAGTGCAAACCTCATCCTACCGCGGGTTTAACTCGACTTCGCACATTCTATGTGATGTGATACCTACAAAGTAATGTGTATGAAGTAAGAAACACCTTTGCAATCGAATTCATCAATGTGGTGTTGTGGTCGGTGAAAATGATTTTTGGTGTGTCTTCTTTGTGCTTCAACATTGTCCGACACACTTCTAAAGCTTAATTAACATTTTCTTCTTTTTTTACTCTCTAGAAATGCAAACCCAATCGAATAAGTCTTCTTGGTAGAGGTAACACCCACAATTTCTAATAGTGGAAGCATGTACTTATTAGTCTTATACGTTGAATCAATGATGAGTACAATAGGAAACGTGTTGAACAACTTTATGGAATTAGGATGAGTTAAGGACACGAATATTGTATACTTTCTTAATATTTGAGATATTTTTGGGTCTTTTACATTTCAAAGTTGTGTTTTTAGGGCTGCACCATGTTCAATGTCACTTCTGAAACAATTTCCTTCTTTTCCGGCATAAGGCAACATGCAATGTGATGACCGACTAAATTGTCACACATGTCAAAGTTATGCAAACCACAAATCACATTAAATCTTTATTTGTTATTTGCCAAACGATAACCACACAACTTAAAGGGACATTCACATTTTCTCGAACCGGTGTCATCTTGTTTGAATTTCTAGATAAGAGTTATGTACTTCCCACTTCTTTCGCATCTTATTGTCATAAATGCAACTCTTCAATGTGAACCATTATCGGACCTTCTGATTACAACACCAAACCCTAATTTGAATGCCTCTTTGAGAATTCACTGGAGCACATGATTACGAAACTCAAACTCTTGTTCATTTATAAATTGGTTGCCAACATCTACCTCATTCACATTAACATGTTTGGCATCCATAGACACAATAGGTTTGAGAAAAACATCAGGGTGCACCATATCTAACGCAAACAATAACATAAAGTATTCAGAAACATATTAAAATTAACACTGAACGATTCCGAAAATGCACTTCCGCAGAATTCATATGGAATCCAAAAATGCATTTTCTGATGCAATGTAACTTTTTCATCTCAAAAACCAGATTAATGTATGCAATGAGGAATGAAATAAATTATCTTTACGTTAAATTCCAACTTCTTTTCCTCCATTTGATGTGATGAAACACAATATTGGAGTTTTGATTTGCAAAACTTGATTGAGAATGGAAGGATTTTTTAGAAAGGGGTTTGAAAGAAAATGGTGTTTGATCACGAGGAAGAAGAGCATGTAGGGTTCTGTTTAATTAAAAATCATGCTTCACGGTTCCAAAAATGTACTTCGGAAATTGAATGACATGCAAAGGTGGCAGGTTTTCAAATTTTCGCTTCATAACTTTTAAAAATACACTTCCGAATTTGGTACTTAGTTGTTAAATTAGAAATAAATTGATATATTTCCGGATTAAATTTTAAAAAATATTTTGGATGAAACTCAGTTGAGATATGTGTCAATGAGACTCAGAATGCGTCTAAAAATATGTTTCCAAAATCAAATGAACATTTTCAAATTTTTATAAGATATTTTTCCACAACTTAAAATGGGATAAACAATTAAGATAAAAAAAAAAAAAAAATTTACACTAAAACCCAACAAAGGCCCGTCCAAACTAATATGTCAACCAAATGTACGTACGTACCTTCGCTTGAATTATCATTTTTTTCTGAACTTTTGCTAATTTATTTATATATCTTAAGGGACAGGAGGTGAGGTGTGTAAATTGGGGTGCTCATATTAAAACCGCATACTAAACTAAAAAAATTACTAAAAATATATGTTTGAATGTCATTTTATAAAACTATTATTAATATTATTTTATTTTTTTAAACTCAAATCAAACCATATACATATTATTTTTTTATCAGTATAATATGTTCCATTAATTATAATTATTAGTTTAATTTAATCTATTTTTATTATTATTTCATATCTTTCAAACATAATAGATTATTTTCATTTTATAAAATTAACTTTTTAGTACATCATATATATATATATATATATATATATATATATATATATATATATATATATATATATATTATATTGCATAAAATTTAATGTTATTTTACCGTATTTTTTAAATATTTCAAATGTCATTTAAATATTAATAAATCAATTCAGATCAAACTGCTTTAAAGATTGAAATCAAACCATGTATACTTTAATTTCTTAAAATCAAATGCTTTTAATGATTATGGATAAAGTCTGATACGTTGTTGGAAGAACTAAGAGATCAACTGAGATTTTGAAATCACTTTCAAAAATGACTTTTACACCGGACAGAATTACGTTAGTTATTGTGTATGCTTTCATTATCTTTTGAATAATAATGTTGAATTATATTTGCGTATAAATTGCCTCGCAAAAATCATGAGATTTTGTCAATTCACCCTTAGTCATATTTGACACCTGGTATAAACTCAAAACATTTCATTAATAATAAAATTTTGGATACATGTTGGTACATTGTAAAAAACTTGAAAACTAGCATAGGATATAGCCGCCCGAGCTAAAGCGTGAGCAACTTCATTGATTTGTTTCCTAACGAACTTAACATGATAGTTCCTAAATAGTGTGCCTAACAAGTGATTACAATCCTTCGTGATAGCCCCGAAGTCTGATTCATTTGGATTCTGAAAATTCACACTGTCCACTACACTTTTAACATCCATCTCAAAGTCCACATTGTCCAGACTTAACTCGTGAACCCACTTTAAGGAATGCAAAAGGCCTAGAGCTTCGCCAACATCAACATCGGTACTAGGCGAGAACCACACGGTCCGGGCAGCCACAAACATGCCTTGCTCATCTCTGATACAAGAATCAATTCCAACTTTGTTGTTTGAGAAGGAAGCATCAATATTACACTTAACCCGCCCAGCTGAAGGTTTACTCCACTTGGTGTCGTGCACCACCGTATTTTGCACAATATGCATTGATCTAATCTGATTGGCATTTCTCCAACCTGATAGTAAATGGTAAGCACGGTGATAAATAGCGTCTGAGGACTCTTCAGTATGATTCCAAATGGCATTGTTCCTTCACTTCCAAAGACTCCACAAAGTAGTTGAGAAAATCGCTTGCATATCTTGATTTGAACCCTGTAAAAATGAAAAGATCACCGAAGAAAAATCTTCCTCGTTAAACAACAACGGCTGAATCTTAGTCCACAAACCCACTTTTTCCCAACACTCAATGCTCTTAGAGCACTGCAAAAACAGGTGAATATAATTCTCTTCTCCTTCACCACAAATACCACAATTAGTAGCGCAATTAACCCCTTTATCTTTAAGTCTCATTCTTGTTGGCACACACTTTCTGCACAGCCGCCACATAAAATTTTTGATCCTGGGAGGAATCTTCATATTCCAAATCAAATTCCACCTCTTGTCAATCCTTAGATGGGAAGTATCTATGGCTTCTTTTATGCAAAAACGATAAACACTACGCACTGAAAATTTGCCATTCTTCTCCAAATTCCAAACTAACTTATCCTCATGGACCGACTCAAATAACGGAGTGTTGAGAACCTTAGACGCCTCTCCCTCTCTTAAAAGGGAATAAATCAGATTGGGATTCTAATATTTGCCATCAGTGCTCAATAAGTTTGAGACTTTGAGATTTTCCACCTCCGGATAATGCGGCCAAGGGTTGACCAAAACTGAACTATCATGGAGCCACTTCTGACCCAAACCAAAATACTCTCTCCCGAACCAATACTCCATTTATATCCTCCTCTCACCACAAACTTCGCACTCCAGAAACTCCGCCACACATAACTAGGATTATGACCAATATCAGATCCAAGATAATCCTAATTTGGAAAGTATTTTGCCTTGTAAAGACAAGTAACCAAGCTGTGGGGTTTAGTCATAAAGTTCCAACCTTGTTTACTCGGCATAGCATAATTGAACGTACTCAGATTTTTGAAACCCATACCTCCATCAATTTTGGGCATGGACAATCGATCCCACGAAAGCCAATGGATGCCTCTGCCCCGATCTCGCTTATGACCCCACCAAAAAGTGTTCATCATTTTCTCAATCTCATCGCTTAGAGAGGAAGGCAACAAAAAAATGCTCATGATATAGGAAGGAATAGATTGAAGAACTGATTTAATAAGAGTTTCCTTTCCTGCTTGCGATAAACTCCTACTACTCCAATTATTGATCTTCTTCCAAATTCTATCTTTAACAAACTTGAAAGTAGCGTTCCTGCTTCTTCCTATCATTGATGGCACTCCTAGATACTTACCTGTTCCCGACACCTGTTGAACTCCTAGGGTATCAACCAACACATTCCTAAGACTCGGCTCAACATTACGACTACAGAAGACTTCAGATTTCTAAAAATTTATGGCTTGTCCCGAAGCTTCCTCGTACGTATTAAGAATATCCTTCATCACATTAGCTTCATGCACAGCCGCTCTAAAGAAAAGGAAACAATCATCGGCGAAAAGAAGATGAGATATGACAGGAGCATTCTTACATATTTTAATCACGTGGATGTCCCATTTCCTTCGGCTTGCTTGATGAGAGCTGATAACCCTTCAGAACAAAGAATAAACAAATAGGAGATAAGGGGTCTCCCTGCCTCAAACCCCTACCTAGAACAATCGACCATACCATATTACCATTCATGCACACATAGTAGTCAACAGTTTTCACACATAACATGATCCACTCTACCCATTTTTGACTGAAGCCTATAGTAATAAGAATATCCTTTAGATAATCCCAATCAATTTTGTCATAAGCTTTGTTGATATCCAACTTGAGAGCTATATCCCCTTGCTTCCTTTTGGTTTTGGACTTCATATAATGCACCACCTCAATAGTTGCCATGGCATTGTCCATAATAGATCTACCCGAGACAACAGCCGATTGATTATCCGAAATGAATTTATCCAGAACTCTCTTGAGACGGTTAGCAAGAACCTTAGCTATCACTTTATACATCACATTACACAAAGCTATCGATCTCCAATCTTTCAGGGAAGTTTGCACTTCTCCTTTAGGAATAAGAGTGATATTAGTCGAATTAAGACTGGACGAGAAGACACCACTTTCCAACCAAGAGCAGCTGGCATTAAAAATTTCACTACCACAGGTATCCCAAAACTGATGATAAAACCCCGGATTGAAACCATCCGGACCCGGACTCTTGTCAGCTTGCATAGAAAAAACAGCTTTTCTAAATTCCTCCAAAATAAATGGAGCTGTCAACATATCATTATCCTCTTCTGAAATAGAGGGTCCAATAGCCTGAAGGACCCGATCCCGATAACTATTCTTCTTCTGAAATAAATCCGTAAAATAATCAAGGGCAATTTTATACATTCCTTCGGCCGAAGTACTCACTTCTCCATTATCACTAGAAAGAGAGAGAATAGTGTTAACTTTTTTCCTAGCAAAAGCTGAAATATGAAAGAATCTAGTGTTGAGATCTCCATCCTTAAACCATTGCAATTTGGCTCTTTGCTTCCAAAACACATCTTCTTGACCAACAGAGAATTCATACGTTTTTTAAGGGCTGAAAAGTTATTAATATTTCCTGCACCCACATGATAACGAGCTCTATCAATCTTTCTACTTATGCTCACAATTTCCTTTCTGATCTTATGACAGTTATCCTTGCTCCACTTCAAACATGCTTTCACCACAAAGTTCTAGTTTACCAACAATATCATACATCTCATTTTTGTGTCATTGATCAATAACAAAGTCATGGAAACCTGGTTTAGTAAGCCAATCATTCTCAAATCTAAACCCTCTAGGAGGCTTGTAAATCCGCACACTAGGATCACAACAAAGAATATAGGATAGTGATCCGAGGAAGTAGCCGATAAAGATTTCATTTTAGCTTCCGGAAATAACGAACACCAATCATTATTAGTCATAGCTCTATCTAGCTTCTCTTTGATGGATCTATAAGTACCAGGACTTTTGAACCAAGTAAAAGGATACCCCTCCATTGGAACATCCACCAATCCCGCATCTTGAATTGCTTGCCGAAAACCTCTGATTAACCAGTTTGGTCTGTCTATTCTACCTTTTTCCTCTCCTGCTGAACTAATATCATTAAAGTCTCCCAATATGCACCAAGGTAAACTAGAAACCTCGGACAGGTTACGAATCAGATTCCACGATAACCTTCTACGATTACTTTCAGGATACCCATAGAATCCAGTCAATCTCCAATTTCCATGTATAAGATCTTGCACAACAACATCAATATGATTGTTTGAATAATTTTGAATAGATATGTGCATGGAATTTTTCCAAAACATTGGCACCTTCCTATTGAATAGTTTTATTTTATTATTATTATTATTATATTAAAAATCGATTTCACATTTTTATTGTAACATTTTAAATTTTTTCAAAAGTTGTGTGATTTATTGGAGAAATTGATCAAACTAGTAAACTTTTACAAATTATGTTTTTACCGATAATTTAGGTTTTATACCGAATATTTTGTTAAAAATATGTATTTTTACCGCCATTTTTTAAAATGTTTGGTAAAAACTCATATTTCTCATGCATTTATTTTGAATATTTTTTAAAATCCAGTTAAACCACATGTATTTTTACTGGATATTTTGGAAAGCCTGGTAAAAATACTTGCATGCATACCGAATATTTCAAAATATTGGGCAAAAAAAAATGTTGAGTTGGTAACCAAATTTTTAAAAATCCAACAAAATCATGTTGATTTTGAATTTTTTAAAAGTTCGATAAATCATATTTCATTGTTTTTTTGTAGTGATAACCATAACAAAGGACGACTTGATTGCTTTTAGGTAGATTGACAGAGCTACGAGAGCAGTTGTAGAGATCTCTTTGTGTGAGAGAAAATGACGCCGAGGATTTGCATACCCAGGTGGATAGAGTAGTCCCAACCAATTTTCACAGGAGAAAGATGGATGAGCAGTCACATGCACGCCACACTATCTAGCGTAGAGGAGGTAGAGCTAATGGACGGGGAATATATATTGTTGATGAACCAGATGTTGCGGTTATTGATGATGTCAAGATAATAACTCTGGACTTTGGGGGCCAGGATAATAGGCAGATAGTGGATGAGATAGAGATGATTAATCATACTGAGACGGGGGCTTCGATTGATACTGTAGAGACGACTATTCAGGCTGATACTGAGGCATCTGCTCTAGCTGATATGAAGGTGACTCCTATGGGTGATACAGAGGTGAATGCTCTGACTTCATTGGAGTCGACTATACACACTGATGGACGATTTTCTGGAAGTTCTAGTGATTGTATCGTGCTCACCGGATATGCCGATAATTTCCATTGAGATTATGGCAGGGTAAGGCATTGAAATTGGACAAGTAACCCAATCCATATTTACTATCTTTTCAACTAAAGTATCAGAAGCATTAAAACGCTTATCTACAAGAGATTCATGCTCTTCCTTTAAAGAATCTAAAACACTATTAAGATCACTAATCTCCTTTTCAAGTTTTGAAATAAGTTTTCTTTGGAGAGAAATTTTTGTAAAAACAATAAGAGCATTTGCATGCATTTCACTAATTTAGGCAATTGTTTATACGATGGTTTAACTTTAGGGTTAAAAGTATATACCTCAGAGTCTTCACTTCTTGTGTGTCATCAAGGATAGGTTGCTGTTGCGGCGCGAAAATATGACCACTAACGAATCACATGCTCAGGGTGATAATAGAGTCGCCGCTGAACTTTATTTATTCCATAAGGAAATGGAAAATATCGATAAAACCCATAAATAAAAAGAATATGGTCGTCGTAACCAAATTGGGGTTTGGGAGTCGGTTATGCGATGGGAAGGTATTAACACCCCTCACATCCGTTGTACTCATTGGAGATCATTTAGTTAGATATATGAATATAATGTTAACTTACGTTATTTGTTTTCTTCTAGTTATTATAAGTTTGAGAAAAAGAGAGAAGGACTAAAAATAAGGTTTTATTAGGGTGCCTGGCGAGACTTATAATCTCGCTCCTACGTATCTCTAGGTGCGATGGAGAACTCAAGTTTATGTAGTTCTGGGTAAAAAAATATTTGTTTGTTGGTCGATTTTAGCAAAAACTATTTTGTCACTATCGAATAGAAAACATTGCTTACTACCTAAAACTGCGGAGAAAGGGGACATTTGTATCATAGTAGAATAGATAGACATACCACATTTGTGGGAAAACGTCGCTAGCTTACTCACACAAATGAGGACAAAGCGTTGTTTTGCATCGTCTCGAAACAAAACATCTTTCGTTTAAAAACGGTTTGATATTACGCTAAGGCGGAAAAGATATTTGATTGGTTGAGATTGTTTTTAGGTGAAGACAAATAATCGAGCAATGAAGCGTAGGCCAACCCATCAGCAATAATGTGTAAACCCCCATTCCTTTTTCATCTAAATTATTTGAGAAAATTATTAGTGGAATACGAATACTCGATCAATATGGTGTGCACCAACCATTCGATTATTCGAGAATTAGGAAAGTGTAAACCTCCTATTCCTTTTTTAACCAAGTTTGATTAAAATGTTTTACTCGGATGATAAAAATATCAAGCAATATGGCACACACCAACCATTCGATCATTCGAGGAGCAGGAAAGTGTAAACCCCCAATCCCTTTTCAACCAGGTTTGGTTAAGAAAAAGGTTTTAAACGTTTCAAGTAAGCGAAAAAGGAACTCAATGTTGATCTAGTGTTTATTCGCGTTAGTGTGAAAATGATTTGCGAAATACTTTGATTCGATTTTGAAAATGGTTTTGAATCGATGGCGAAAAAGTTGAAGAACAAATGAAAAATGTGAGTTGTAACACAAGGTTGCGAGTCCTATAGCAATGGCGTGAATTCTAGTGTAATGACGCAAACTCTTACGCGACGACATAACTTACGCCACAAACAAATCGAATAGCATAATTTCACATAGCACACAAAAAAATAAAAGGATATAAACGCATACAACATAATTACAGCACACATTCATCACAATTGAATTAAGAAAGTAAACAAACTGAATGTCATTGCAAATTAATTAAGCGTAACAAATATAATATAAGTTAAATGCAATGCTGCTTCTTAATGTGTAAAGAAACCAAATAGTTTCCGAACAATTGACAAGTATCATTAATGCTTTTCCTATCCGACTTACAATCAGCAAAATCAGAATCAGAAAAACCTACTAAGCTACATTCTACTTATATAATAGACATTCAATGATATAAACTAAAACTAATAAATAAAGCTTAAGAGACAAGCAACCAAACCATATAGAAAAAAAACATATAGTTTCCTCCTTAATGTATCTGAGACATGCAACTTTAATTAATCCCCAAATCTCAATTGTTGGTCTCTCGTCTTTCACATGCACCTAAATTGGTCAATAACATCGCCCAATTTACTGAATCCATGCAGGAAATCTTGCAAAAAACAACCATTTTTTCCTTTCTCTAATATAACCTAGACAACTTTCCATCATCCATCAATCTGCCTCTACCCTAACCAAATCAATTCAACACATTTTTTAGATCAACTTTTTTACTACCATCGTCAATTGCACATCACACGGTTTCTAAACAACTCTTTACACCATTTGATTCAATTGCGACACATCCAACACTCTCTCCACTCGACACGTCAACCCCTCCAGTCCATTTAGAGGGTTGGATCCCTAACTTCTTTTTCCATTAACCAATAAGGACAACGCATGTCCTACCATTTTCCTCTAAAACACAAACCAAATCACACTACCATAAATCCTTCCTCATAATTCTCTTAACCCCATATTCAAGATACATGCCAAACCATTTTCCCTACAAATACAATTAAAAATACATTACCCCCAAATTTTTTTCACAAAAATTGGCCAACCATGATATTGTTGAGAAACATGTGTGAGTGGTGTTGAAAAAAAACAAGTGTGTGTTCTAAGTCCCACGTTGCATAGAAAAGTGGAGGTTAAGCACTTTATATACATCTATCATCTTAAGATTTTGGGTGAATATGTGGTGTCTCTCTCACTTGTTTGGGTGAGGCTTTGACCTTTTGGTGAGTGTTTGACCCAATGTGTATGCTTCCCCCTCATGATGACCCATTAGTGGTATCCAAGCCCGATTCGAGTAAGGGACCGGCTCCTTGTGTCGAAAATCATCTTGAAATGGTGGTCAGGCGGTGTGTTCTATTGAAGTATCCATGACGAGATAAGGGTGTCTCTCAACGGCGGTACAAGCATGGATGAAAGAGCTTCCGCTTGAGTGGGAGTATAGTGGATGGATTAACACTTGAGGTGGAGATTGTTGAGAAACATGTGTGAGTTGTGTTGAAAAAAAAATAAGTGTGTGTTCTAAGTCCCACATTGCTTAGAAAAGTGGAGGTTAAACACTTTATAGGTAAGATGACCCATACACCTATCACCTTAAGATTTTGGGTGAATATGTGGTGTCTCTCTCACTTGCTTGGGTGAGTCTTTGACCATTAGGTGAGTGTTTGACACAATGTGTATGCTTCCCCCTCATGATGACCCATCAAATATTTTGGCAAACAAATCTAAACCATTGATAAAAACCCATATCCATGTCATTCATCCATCCACTAACCACCATCGGTCACATGGCCATTATGCAATGTTAATCGTGAACCACATCCCTTCTTTGGACCATTTGAGTGGGATGATTTATGTATCCACAATTTTGGGCCATATCAATATCCTAATACTTAATTTTGATGACAAAGTTGTTAGTGAGTCAGATGTAACGCCCCGATTTATTTAACCGTATTTAATTATTCCATTTATGTGAAATTTTGTGAATTGTGTGATTTATTGTGTTTCATGTTAATGCATCATGTTTGGGCATTGAGAGTTTTGTGGCATAAATGTGTCACATTTTGAACTAACATCCACTGGTGGAAGTTAGTGTTATTTTTGGTTATGTCACATTTTGAACTAACATCCACTGGTGGAAGTTAGTGTTATTTTTGGTTATGTCACATTTTGAACTAACATCCACTGGTGGAAGTTAGTGTTATTTTTGGTTATGTCACGTTTAACACTTGAGTTCCACTGGTGGAAGTTAGTGAGTTTTTGGCCTTTTTGTTATGTGTTGCCTTATATTTAGGAATCTTAATATTATGTGAAGTGATATGAAGAACATGAATTTAATTTAGTGTTATTTGAGCACGACAGGTGGATTTTTTTGAATTGTGTAAATTAAATGAGTTTTACCTGTTAATTGGATCATTTCTCTGATAGGTAAAATATTTGCAATAAATTATAATTTCTTTTCAACTTTTATTTCCCGAAATATATTTCATCGCTGTTTAAGTTTTATCGCATTTTGAGAGCGTTTGGGAGATATTTGAGCTGAGGGGTATTTTGGTCTTTTTGGGGGTAGATATTTTATAAAAAGAAAGAAAAGAGAGAAAAGATAGTAAGGAAAAGAAAAAGAAAGAAGAGAAAGAGAAGAGAAGAGAAAAGAGAGGAAAGAAAAGGGAGAAGAGGAAAAGTGGAAAAATCGAGAATTCATCCGTTTAAAGCGCGAATAATCGGGTAAGGGTGAGAAGTTTCAATTATATTTCGATTATGTATGTATATGTGTATGTTTTCTTGGAATGTTTGCTTGTTTTTCATAGTTTTCATTTCTAGGTTGAAAATGGTAGAAATGAATAGAAATCGATGTTTTCACGGACGAAAGTCGGAATAAATTGCGTAGTTGTGTCGAGTAATGTTAGGTCGTGATCGAGTATGCTTGTTTTATCGAATTTGGTTGAGTTTGTAAGTTTTTGCATTTTTGGAGAATTGAGAGTTTAAGATTTGGAGTGAAATCGAAAGTCGTAGAATTCACGTTTAATGGTTCCAAATCACTACTATATGTTTGGTATGAGTGAGTATGTGTTTGTTTCGAAGAAAATAATTGAATCGGTCGGATTTTCGGACGAAATTGCATGAACCCGTAGGGCTGTTAGCAGAAAAATTCTGGTTTTTGTAAAACTTCAAAAATTCATAACTCTTGAACCGTAAGTCGGTTTTGACCCCCCGTTCGAAGCGTTGGAAAGCTAAAGAGATGTTATTTCTAGGAAAAATAGTTTTGAGGTCTGTATATGGTTCAATTATAGCAGAAAATTGAAACCGTATTGTTGTGGTAATTTTTACCGTCGTGAATGCGTGCGATTGAGGTGTTATCGTGCAATATGCTTTTGTTATATAACGTATAGCTTGTGTGTACTGTTATACGATGTGTTGTGGGTAGCCTTATGGCGTGAATCCTAGATTGTGGAAATCATTGTGAATTGTGGCCTTTTGGCAAATAAATGCATTGTTTAAATTAAATGTAAATGCATGTTAATTGTGAAAGAGTTCGTTGCCGTTTGGGTGGTAAAGCGATGCTCGTTGCCGTTTGGTGTAATTGATGTGAATTGGTGTAAATGCATATGATAATGTGCTTGTTGTTGTGATTTGTGGTTAACGATGATATGCATTATTTGAATTGATTTTCAATGCATGATTATTGATGTTGAAATGGTTCACATGGTTGTATATATGTATGCCTTGGATTGTCATGAGTCATTTGTATGCCAAGCATCATGATATGCATTGTTGTGACGTCCTGAGTGACGGTTTGGTTCCAGAGGGAATCCGCTATAACATCGTGTGCCTATGTGAGGACCTAAAGCGACGGTTATAGACGATCGTGTGCCCATGTGGGGACCTAAAGCGATCAGATTGTGTGCTCATGTGGAGACCTAAAGCAATCCATAACGTCGTGTGCTCATGTGGAGACCTAAAGCGACGGGTGAACATCGTATGCCCGACCGGGTGTTACTTGAGCGACCCTCAGTAATGAGCGATGGTTCCAATAGTTCCTGAGTGAACTGGTGTTGAGACATGAAATGTTGGAAGTCGGTACCGCATGGCATTTGTATAGAGTCGTTGTGTCGGTATCTGTACATTTGCATAAATCATGGATTCATTATGTGTGAGAATTGTGAATGGATGCATTATGTGTGGAAACTCATGAATGGATTGATTGTGTGAATATGTTATTATGTGGGCATAACTGATATATGCTATGTGTTCGGATTGTCGGAAATATGTTATGCATCTGTGGTTTGCTATATGTATTGGTATGTGATGCGTGAGGTGAGAATAACTGTGTATGTGATTTTTATGTGTGGTTGCATATTATTATGCAATCTTGATTTTAGTTGTTATTTCTCACCCTTCTGCTGTGGTTTGTTTCTCTATGAGGCAATTGCAGATTTTTGTCTTGGAGGCTTTTGTGAAGATTAGTTCTCCATCTGTTTGTCGGTCTTGGTGTCTGCTCTGATACGTAGCACGGGAGTCGGGGAACGATTATGTTATATTTGTATACATTTGTAGGATTTATTTTGTATTATCTTGTTTGTATTTTGGATGTTAACAAACAATTTATTTTGTAAAACAAGTCGGTTATGGAGATATCCGCTTTATTCCATAATTGAGCTTTCCTTTTGTTGGAAAAAGTTTCCCCTTTGAGGGTATTCTATTTTGTGCTATGTATTAAAAATATATGAGCAGGGATGATGTTTTGTTTATTTAAATGTGACATCCTTGTTTCTGTCGGAAAAATAAATTTTTAGTTACTCCGATTTTATTTATGTATTATTTATTCGCGATGGGAAATGGGGTGTTACATTAGTGGTATCAGAGCAGGTCGGTCCGTCCGGCCAAGTTGTTGAGTCAGTTGAATACTATCGATGTTGGTTTTCCCTTAGTACGTGATATGTGTGTGGAGCACTGTCAGTACTTTCTGGTTTTTCTAATCCTTTGTCTTCGGGATTGAGAATGAGATAAGTGGGGGAGAAGCTGGTACTTCTCCAAGTTGCTTCAGGTGTGGAGCGTTGGCTCAGTGTGTTGTGAATTGCAAGATTGTAAGTGCTCTTTGGACATTGTGGTTCCCGGTTCTGGAGGGAATGCGGAGGTAAGGTTTATGTCAACTGAGGATTTGTGCCTTAGGTAGTTTGTGCAGGATGCAAGGGATGCTATTATAGTTTGGTAAAGGCGGGTCTATGCCCCATCATGATTGTCGGCTGTCTATTGACAAATTGAGGAACTGATCACCCTTAATCTCTTGTTGATAGTGGACGGGAATTATGTTGGATGGAATAGACGTGTCTTTCTGGCTTTGATAGTGTGTACAATGAATTGTTTGGAATTAAGGAAGTGCTTACGGATTGGTTTGTTGAGTCGACGAAGATTTTTATATCTGAAGGTGAGGCGGATTAGAGGTTTTGGGATGTTGGTTAAGTTGGGAAGTCATTGAGAGAGAATGATTGAGTATTATTAATGGTTGTTCTCAGAAAGTAGAGTGTGAACTCAAATTAGGCGAAGGCGAGGATTTGAGGTTTGGATCTGCTAAGTAAGTAGAAGAACTTCTAGGAAGTGAGACGCAGATGTTGGTCATGTTTGTGATAATAGTGTTCTGGAAATTGTCAGAAAGTCACAGTGATGGGCTGTCAGTTGGGCATGGTTTTCAGATGTGTTTTTGGATGGAACGTTAAGGTGTTGTCTTAGAGAGCTCCAGTATTGTTAGTAATAAAAAGGAATGATGTTTGAATGGAATAACAAGCAGGATGTGTATAATGGTATTAAGACTATGGAAAGTAAACTTAGAGGTTTGGTGAGTTTTGGAGTTTTTAAAGTTATAGGGCATTAATGGAAATCTTGAGAAAACCCTTAGGTGTGGATGTAATATTGGGGAGTTCTTTTTGGTTGGTTGTTGCTACATGTTGGAATTTGTGGAATTGGACGACCAGGAGAAAAAATTGTGTATGGATTACTGACAGTTGATTAAGGTAATGATTGAGAATGAGCAAACCTTGCCCTGTTTCAGTTCTGATTGGATTCGCCAAGTGTTCGCACGGTGAAGGTCACAGCGAAGGCTCGCGAGAGCTTTGCACTGCGAAGGGGGACGCGAAGGTTCGCTGAGTGCTCGCACTGCGAATGAAGTAGCGAAGGATTCACTGGGTTGTTCGCATTGCGAACATGACAGATCTTTCCAAATTGTTTCGTTCATAACTTTGGCTTCGTTTATCCGATTTAAACGTTCTTTGTATCATTGTGGAGCTATGAAAGAGTTCTATGTTTTGGAGAGTGGAAATATTATTTATGGAATGGATTTTTGGTCGAGTATTGGGATTAATCGGAATTACGTGAATTACGTAAAATGGAACTGTTAAAACGTTAAAAGCTTCGAGCCATGCGTCTGGAGTGTTTGTGGAGGGGATGAATCGTATCTTCCATATTTAATTGGATAAGTTTGTAGTGGTTTCGATTGAGGATATTAGGATTTGGTATGAAACTCAGAGGAAGAACAGGTAGAGTGTTTGAGATTTGAACTACAAGTGTTGAAAAGAGATGAAGTGTTATGCTAAGTTATTCAAGAGAGAATTTGGGTTGAAAAAGGTTAGTTTTCTTGGATATGTTATTTCAGATGAGAGTATGGTTAAGGATTCATCGGGAATAGATGCAGTCCTACAATGAGAAGCTCCGAAGTTGGTTAAGGTGATTAGAAGCTTTTTGGACATTAGTTGGTTATTACCGGAGGTTATGGAGGGTTTTTCCAATTTAGCGTTTTTGTTACTTCGGTGGACTTGCAAAGGGTGAGTCGTTTGCTTTGGATGTTCATTGTGAGGAAAGTTAAGAGGGTTAAAGTGGAATTTGTCTACGACTCCAGTTTTGATTCTGCGTGATCCTGATGAATCGTTGTGAGGTATTGTGATGTGTCTTTGATGAGTTTAGTCAGTGTGTTAATTCAAGAGGGTAAAGTCGTGGCTTATGCTTTACTACCATTGAGGATTCCTAAAAGGATTTATACTATTCAGGATTTGGAATTGGTTGCGGTGGTTTGGTGTTGGAAATTTGGAGGTATTGTCTTTATGGTTCTAAGGTTCGAAGTGTTTGGTAATCGCAAGAGTTTAGAGTACTTGGTGGATCTGAAAGAATAGAGTACGAGACAACGAGGATGGTTAGAATTTATGATGAGTTATGATTATAGTTGGAATTAGCCTGTTGGTAAAGCTAAGGTTGTGTCTGACGAGTTAAGCCGAAAGTTTTTATGTAAGTCTGTTTTGATGGTCAGAGAATTAGAATGATTTGAGCAGTTCAGAGACTTGTGTCTGGTGTGAGAGATAACACAGTAGAGTGTGAAGTTGGATATATTAAAAGTGAATAGTGATTTTTGGTGAATATGAGAAAGAGTTAGACTTTGGACGTGAAATTGATAGTTTTGATGGTTACGAGTAATCAGAATGCGCAGTGGAAGTGTGTTGTGGCACGTTTTGTATTTGCGTGTGTGACTTATAAGAATTCATAAGTTGAACATTGGGAACATGTAGGAATGGTAAGACTATTGGACATTTCAGTATGGAAGTGTTAGGCGAAAGGTTTAAAGATTAATCAGGTACTAATATGTAGTTGGCTGTTTTGGTCGTATGTTCGATTGGTGAATCGTAGCATTCTTGTAATGTTGTTGTATGACAAGGATGTTTGGTATTCTGGTTTTGTAGAGGTTGTTTGATCGATGTTGTGTCGTGGAACTTGTGTTCTTGTTGTGTTCTGGTTCAAGAGTGAACCTGTGTGTGTTCGTAACTTGGGTATTCCTTTGAGTCGTGAGTTGGTCGTCAAGTGCATTGTATGAGCTTTGCATCTTGTCGTTGTTATGGTCGTTGTCGTGTCGTTGTTGTAGTTGCTGTTAGCAAGGTGGTTTGCCAGTTTGTGGTATTCGTAGTGTGCCTTTGGTTGACATGTTGGTTTGTTGGTCAGATGCGAGAGTCGTATCCCGAGTTGTTCGTATCAGTATATTTTCGAGGACGAAAATTTCTAAGTGGGGGAGAATTGTAACGCCCCGATTTATTTAACCGTATTTAATTATTCCATTTATGTGAAATTTTGTGAATTGTGTGATTTATTGTGTTTCATGTTAATGCATCATGTTTGGGCATTGAGAGTTTTGTGGCATAAATGTGTCACATTTTAAACTAACATCCACTGGTGGAAGTTAGTGTTATTTTTGGTTATGTCACATTTTGAACTAACATCCACTGGTGGAAGTTAGTGTTATTTTTGGTTATGTCACATTTTGAACTAACACCCACTGGTGGAAGTTAGTGTTATTTTTTGTTATGTCACGTTTAGCACTTGAGTTCCACTGGTGGAAGTTAGTGAGTTTTTGGCCTTTTTGTTATGTGTTGCCTTATATTTAGGAATCTTAATATTATGTGAAGTGATATGAAGAGCATGAATTTAATTTAGTGTTATTTGAGCACGACAGGTGGATTTTTTTGAATTGTGTAAATTAAATGAGTTTTACCTGTTAATTGGATAATTTCTCTGATAGGTAAAATATTTGCAATAAATTATAATTTCTTTTCAACTTTTATTTCCCGAAATATATTTCATCGCTGTTTAAGTTTTATCGCATTTTGAGAGCGTTTGGGAGATATTTGAGCTGAGGGGTATTTTGGTCTTTTTGGGGGTAGATATTTTATAAAAAGAAAGAAAAGAGAGAAAAGATAGTAAGGAAAAGAAAGAGAAAGAAGAGAAAGAGAAGAGAAGAGAAAAGAGAGGAAAGAAAAGGGAGAAGAGGAAAAGAGGAAAAATCGAGAATTCATCCGTTTAAAGCGCGAATAATCGGGTAAGGGTGAGAAGTTTCAATTATATTTCGATTGTGTATGTATATGTGTATGTTTTCTTGGAATGTTTGCTTGTTTTTCATAGTTTTCATTTCTAGGTTGAAAATGGTAGAAATGAATAGAAATCGATGTTTTCACGGACGAAAGTCGGAATAAATTGCGTAGTTGTGTCGAGTAATGTTAGGTCGTGATCGAGTATGCTTGTTTTATCGAATTTGGTTGAGTTTATAAGTTTTCGCATTTTTGGAGAATTGAGAGTTTAAGATTCGGAGTGAAATCGAAAGTCGTAGAATTCACGTTTAATGGTTCCAAATCACTACTATATGTTTGGTATGAATGAGTATGTGTTTGTTTCGAAGAAAATAATTGAATCGGTTGGATTTTCGGACGAAATTGCATGAACCCGTAGGGCTGTTAGCAGAAAAATTCTGGGTTTTTGCAAAACTTCAAAAATGCATAACTCTTGAACCGTAAGTCGGTTTTGACCCCCGTTCGAAGCGTTGGAAAGCTAAAGAGATGTTATTTCTAGGAAAAATAGTTTTGAGGTGTGTATATGGTTCAATTATAGCGGAAAATTGAAACCGTATTGTTGTGGTAATTTTTACCGTCGTGAATGCGTGCGATTGAGGTGTTATCGTGCAATATGCTTTTGTTATATAACGTATAGCTTGTGTGTACTATTATACGATGTGTTGTGGGTAGCCTTATGGCGTGAATCCTAGATTGTGGAAATCATTGTGAATTGTGGCCTTTTGGCAAATAAATGCATTGTTTAAATTAAATGTAAATGCATGTTAATTGTGAAAGAGTTCGTTGCCGTTTGGGTGGTAAAGCGATGCTCGTTGCCGTTTGGTGTAATTGATGTGAATTGGTGTGAATGCATATGATAATGTGCTCGTTGTTGTGATTTGTGGTTAATGATGATATGCATTGTTTGAATTGATTTTCAATGCATGATTATTGATGTTGAAATGGTTCACATGGTTGTATATATGTATGCCTTGGATTGTCATTAGTCATTTGTATGCCAAGCATCATGATATGCATTGTTGTGACGTCCTGGGTGACGGTTTGGTTCTAGAGGGAATCCGCTATAACATCGTGTGCCTATATGAGGACCTAAAGCGATGGTTATAGACGATTGTGTGCCCATGTGGGGACCTAAAGCGATCGGATTGTGTGCTATTGTGGAGACCTAAAGCAATCCATAACGTCGTGTGCTCATGTGGAGACCTAAAGCGACGGGTGAAAATCGTATGCCCGACGGGGTGTTACTTGAGCGACCCTCAGTAACGAGCGATGGTTCCAATAGTTCCTGAGTGAACTGGTGTTGAGACATGAAATGTTGGAAGTCGGTACCGCATGGCATTTGCATAGAGTCGTTGTGTCGGTCTCTGTGCATTTGCATAAATCATGGATTCATTATGTGTGAGAATTGTGAATGGATGCATTATGTGTGGAAACTCATAAATGGATTGATTGTGTGAATATGTTATTATGTGGGCATAACTGATATATGCTATGTGTTCGGATTGTCGGAAATATGTTATGCATCTGTGGTTTGCTATATGTATTGGTATGTGATGTGTGAGGTGAGAATAACTGTGTATGTGATTTTTATGTGTGGTTGCATATTATTATGCAATCTTGATTTTAGTTGTTATTTCTCACCCTTCTGCTGTGGTTTGTTGCTCTATGAGGCAATTGCAGATTTGTGTCTTGGAGGCTTTTGTGAAGATTAGTTCTCCATCTGTTTCTCGGTCTTGGTGTCTGCTCTGATACGTAGCACGGGAGTCGGGGAACGATTATGTTATATTTGTATACATTTGTAGGATTTATTTTGTATTATCTTGTTTGTATTTTGGATGTTAACAAACAATTTATTTTGTAAAACAAGTCGGTTATGGATCTTTCCGCTTTATTCCATAATTGACATTTCCTTTTGTTGGAAAAAGTTTCCCCTTTGAGGGTATTCTATTTTGTGCTATGTATTAAAAATATATGAGCAGGGATGATGTTTTGTTTATTTAAATGTGACGTCCTTGTTTCTGTCGAAAAAATAAATTTTTAGTTACTCTGATTTTATTTATGTATTATTTATTCGCGATGAGAAATGGGGTGTTACATCAGACACTATTGTTAGTAGACTATATAAGGCTACGAGAATTTTTATTGCTTTTTCTTAATTATTATTTCAATTTTTTGGAGTATTTTTGACCCAATAATTTTAAGATCCATTAAGGATGGTATAGTACCTATAGTTATTTTGTTTTATTAATGAATTTGAATATTCTCATTAATTTAGTGGTATGAATCGGATATTCTCAGCGCGTAAACAAAACTCAGAATGACAATAATATGTGTCAAAGTTCTCGTTCAAGATATTTAACATTGTTACATACTCAGGATTGGAAGAATCCAAAATTTTATATAAGTTGAAAAATACTCTTATATCTTCTCATCCAAATACTCATATATATATATATATATATATATAAATTTTGAAAGATCGTAGGTGATGTATTGATGGTCTGTATTAAATTGGATTTATACCAAAATATCATAATAGTTCTATGCTGGTAATAAATCTCTACATGATTTATGATTTTAATTCAGCGATGAACCATAACAGTACTATGCTGACTGCTAGGCTGAACAACGAATTTTAGAAAAGTTTATTCATTTCAGCCATGATAGAGTAGTTACTTGAAACACGCATGGAACAAACATAGACTCGGGAATTCAGAGTCTGTTGTTAGGGGATTGTGACATGTATGTTTACCAAACATGGAAAAAACGTTAGTATTAAATGTATGGTACAT
This sequence comes from Lathyrus tuberosus, assembly GCA_022829125.1. Taxonomy (NCBI): domain Eukaryota; kingdom Viridiplantae; phylum Streptophyta; class Magnoliopsida; order Fabales; family Fabaceae; genus Lathyrus; species Lathyrus tuberosus. The sequence continues at coordinate 2,318,841 of JALAZF010000535.1, forward strand.
ATTTCTTCTACAACAGGAAAATAGCACACGTGGTATTGAAGTGTTTAATTAAGATTTTTGTCTTATCACAAAAAAAAAGGTTTAGACTAGTTGAGTTTTCCTAGCTCACAAGAAAAAGCATCAAAGTTCAGAGAATTGACACAAATATTTATACATTACTATGTTGCTCACATCCTTATGAAATAGCAACTAGACTAATCTTGACAATTAAGATGATTTCTAAAAATATATATAATCATAACGACAATTAAGATGTTTTTTAAAAATATATATAATAAAGTAAAAGTATTATGGTTAAATATGTCGTATAGTTCTTAAAAATTATCAAGTTTCACTTTGTCTTATTTTTGTGCGGAATAGAAGATTGATGAAGGGCAAGTATGAGTTATTATGATGTGATGGTGTTGGTCTCCTGCACTGCAGAGCAGATGTTTGTTTATAAAGTTAGCACTCCAACTTACAAATCATTGAGATCAGAGAGATGTAACTTGCAAGAATGAATAAAAAAAATCTTTCATGGTGTGCGCACGAGCTTATATATGATGAGTGGTTTGATCCATCGTGAGATGCAATAGATCGTCAAATTGAATCTGATGGTTGAAGATAAGCGAGTGGAATGGATCTTGTATACGGTCCTTGGCGAAGGTTTACATGTTCATCGCTTTTCCTACAAGGGTATTATGGATTAGATCTTTGTGTTGAACAAGTGACTCCAAACACAAGAAGGGGAGGGTGAATTGTGGTATTTAAAATTCGTGATTAATTTAAATTTAATTACTTAAAAAGTAATTTGTGTTAGTATCCATAAAACCATAGAGAAAATTAGCGGGAAGAAATAAAACAATAAAGTAAATGACAAAATTTAAAGAGATATAGTTAGAGAGATGAAATCGAGATTTATACATTTACGACTGAATGTTGTCCTACTCCTGTCCCCAATAGATCTTCCCGAGAGTTTACTATAATCTTACCCTTTTACAGGTTATTCCTACAAATCTTTCATACAAACGAATAGAGAGATCTTCATTGCCTTATCCCCCAATCAAAAAAGAGTTTTTTCACGGGATGTACTCACAAAGCAAATAGAGATTTCATTAGCTAATCTCAATAATCAAACAGGACTTTTGCAGATTGAGTTTGTTATACCCTAAATTTTGACCACAAGGTTCCACATCATTGTGTACATCATCACCACAATATGGATGTATCTTCATACCTCATCAATCCTCTCAAAGATTGTTGAGCATTCACCTCAATCAAGAATTAGGGTTTCGAGCCCTCTCAGAGCGCTCAGGCAAATGATCAATCAAGAATTGACATGATCTTCAACTTGTCAAGCCTCTCAAACATCCATGAAGGATCAAGAGGTCTCCCACATCAATAATCAAGCAGAAGAATGCAATATTCCAAGCTGATTAAGCCTCAAGATCACCAGTATCACCAAATTAGGGTTTTGGTTTACCAAGGCCTCCAGAGGGAAATTTTCATCTAGGCATGAGTTAATACTTCAAAACATGATTCAATAAGATCAAAGGGACCTCGTGTATCCAATCATGAGTTCAAGACAACCTCAGGGGATGCATTCATCAAAAATCAGGAATTAGGGTTTCTTGACCTAATTCACCCCTAAGTTGACTTTTGGAGCAAGGCATGAGCCAAGACCTCAAGAAATGTTTTGGAGACCTCAAATATATTATATTGATCCTCTCACAAGTTTAAATTAACACAAAGAACTTGATTCATGAGCAATGCAAGGATTTAAATTCATCTGGATCACAAACTAGGGTTTCTGAGAAAAAGTCAACCATACCTTTGACTTTTGACCAAGACATGATCTCAAACCTTGGGAAATGATTCAAGACACTCTAAAACATCTATGGAATCCATCCATTAAGTTTGATTTAGCCCAAGGACTTGATTTCATAAAGGATCACAAAGTTTGAAATTCATCTGATAAAAAGTCAACTGTGCCCAAAACCAAGTTTGACTTTTGAGATTTTTTTACAAACATGACTTCTTCAAGTCAAAAACGATGTTAAATTATGCTTTGGATCATCATCCATCAAGAAAAATCAAGAAAAGTGAGGTTACTTCCAAAAGGGGTAATCTTAAGAAACTTAAAATTTCACTAAGTTATGGAAAAAAGATGATTTTTGCCCAACTTTGCAAGACCATAACATATGATCCAATAAACCATTTTCTTCCATCCAAATCTCAAATGAAAGCTCTCATTACATACTACAAAAGTGTCCTCCTGACCCATAGTCAAAAGATGCATGGGTTTTGAGTTATAAAGCCATAAAGTTAGGGTTTCATGGGATTTCCACTTTGACACTTAGTGAAATTTTGAGACAGAATCTGTTTGCATTTTTGCCAACTTTGAGGTCATTTTTCTCCATGATCTATAATGATCAAAGACCAAAGGTAAACATTAAAGTTGAAGTATGATGTGCAAGCTTTCCAAAGAGTACAAGAACATCATCAAACTCAATTTGAGCAAAGAGATATGAAGTGATCAACATGCCTTGCTGCAAACTGTCTACAAGACAGTTTTGGTCATTTCTTGCTAGCCACGATTGTTTTGTCAAGTGCAATGATCATGAAACTACACTAATTTAATGTGATAAGAGTGAGTCATAACAAACCTGCAGAATTGAGTCAAAGAATCAAGAAAAATCTCACATGATTGTAAGATCCTCCTAGGGACTCATCCACGTAGGAGGAGCAGTGACACACATCGCCTATGCCTTAGGTTTCATTAGCAAAATATCTCATCTGACCGCCTATTGTGACTGTACCTTGATTGACCTAGACCATTGCTTGGACCGTGGCCTAATTAGGAGAGTCTATTTCATCCCCGAACATTATAAGCTCCTAATTGACGATGAGACCATCCATTACTTTGGACTACCCCATCCTACCCGAACCAATGTCTACAATAAAGAGAACTGGTCATACCCCTTAGAGGCCCAGGATGAGACACCCAATAAACCTAAATCCCCACCTATTCCTGAATACTATCCTACACCTCTCCCAGAAAGGACCACCGTATACTCTTCTAATGTTAATCTGCAGAGACGCGACATTTACTCTGAGTTCGACACTATGCGCAAGGAGATAATTTCTCTTCGCGAAGAGCTTACCGAATTCACCATTCTGAAGGAGGACTCTGATGCCACTCATGCCGCCGAGATTGATTTCCTGTATCAGGAAATCTACAGTCTCCGACGTCAGCTTGTAGAGGCGAAGGCATCCTGTCTACATATGAATCAGGGTGTCCGTCACCAATCATTATAGAAGACCTTTCTAGAGCACTGAGGACATTGCTCACACTACGTGTGGGGGAGATTTACCGCATTATTATTATTATTATTATTATTATTATTATTATTAGTTGATTCACCTTTATCAGACATTCTCTTGTTTTTAGTCGTTTTATTTATTTCCGTACTTTATTTCCACACTTTATTTTCGCTACCAGACTTATTACTATTATGCTCATCTATTATATCAAGTATCTTGATATATTGCATTCACTTACTATATGCAATTATCACCATACTACGTTTTATCAGTGAAATTTAAAAAATTTCAAAATATTATTTATAGTGCATATCTTATTCTTTTTATCATTTATATTATTATTTATATTGCATACCATATCTTTATCATGTAAAAATATCCTTTATGTTTCTTGTATGTACAAATACTAAGAAAAATCTCCGAAGACGCTACATACACCCCAAACAAAGAAACAAATCAAGCCATGGCCCAAAAACCCGTCCATCCCAAAATACACAGATGGCGGGCGCCATCTCCCACATGGTGGACGCCATGGGGTATGGAGCTTTACACGGGACAGAATGTGAAAACCCACCATTTTTCACATTCAACTCATCTCCTTCCCCATTTTCTCCATTTTTGACCTACTGAAAAAACCACTAAATCCCATTAACCACCCACTCAATCATCAAACCCACTACCATTTCCACTACCCCACTAACTTTCCACCCATAAAAATACAACCTTTCATCAAAAACTCCACAAAAATCTTATTTTACCCATCTTCACCAAAAAAAAAAACCATTTACCTTCAAAAGTATCAACAATGGCAGAAATGGAGCACAAAGGGATTATATTTCGAGATGGAAGAGTGTGGGATAGGCAGAGGAGAAAATTTGAAGCATTGTTGAGACGCGAAATTTTCGCGACAAGGTATATCGACACTGACTGCCTGTATAGTCTAGGGATTTACCATAGTGTTTTCTATATGTTAGAAAATTTAGGATTGCATGACATTTTTACTCGTAGAGAACCTACCTATAAGAGGCTGACCTGGGAATTTTTGAGTTCCCTGACTTATAATGTTAGTCCTAATACCGCTAGCACCGCTGGTACAATGACATTTAGGAAGTTTAATAGAGAATATGAGGTCACTACCGACCACCTTGCAGGTATGTTAGGACTCCCTCACGGGGAAGGTGCTATCTGCGAGACACCTTTAGACACTAATTGGCAGGTTGAGGCATTCCAACTATGGAATGATCTGACAGGTCGAACCACAAACTCTTTCGAAGGCAACTTGGCCTCGGATATCCACAACCCGGCCATACGTGTTTTTAGACTTCTGTTGGCATCTACTGTTTTTGCCCGAGAAAATCTAAATAAATTAAATTCTAAGGAGTCGATCTTTTTACAGACTGCCCTCTTACAGAGGAGATTAAATGTCGTCCCTTACATGATAGCGCACATGTGTGCTGCGGAGAAAAAGAGTGGAACTATTGCATTTGGAGGATTGATTACCTCCATTGAACATGCTTTTGAGCTGGACACCATGCTAGCTACATTGGAACCACTCCCACCGCGCACAATAAATTTAAAATTTTTAAGAGATATGAAATTATGCAAAGTGAGGAAAGAAGGAGGCTACACCCTTATGGTTCATAATGAAGCTATCCCGAGTGTTGTTTTACCCTGTTCCCGTCGCACCGATGTGCAACTTAGGAGGAACTAGATTTATGATTTACATGTTGCACCCTTTCTCGGCCCGGTACCACCAAACGTCCCAGAGGACGAGGATGACGGGACCGATGACGAGTATGAGCGGAGAAACCAATATCATATTCATAATGCACCCCTCCACATGCATCACATGCACACACTCCGTTTTTTACTAACCCTTCAGCAGGTACACCTACGGGATTTTATATTACTGAAGAGATGTGGAGAGCACAACAAGCTCACGAAGAAGAGCGTGATGGCCTGTTCTATGCCATGTATGAGCAATAACAGGACATGATGGAATTCATGTGTGAGTTACAACGGAAGGGTGAGCGATCTATGCATTCTATTTTAGAGTCTCAGCTCGCCGCGTAGCTTCTCAGCAGCAGCGTCAGCAGGCCTACCTTGACAGACGATTCGGGCTAGTGGAGGCTACTCTGGGTTCCATACTAGGAAACCTCTACGAACTCCGAGAGTCTAATGCCTCACTAGCATTATGGATTCAGCAGCTTGAGCTCTCACAGAGTGCCAGACACCGCAGCAGGAGCCGTCACCCCCGACGTTTAGAGCAAGGAGGAGAGGGTACTAGCAGTCAGCAGTAGCATTATCTAGGTTCTACCTATCTCTTTTCCACCTTTTATTGAAACATTGAGGACAATGTTCGATTTAAGTGTGGGAGAAGGTATTTACCGTTTAGTTTTCCTTTATGTTTTTCATTTTATCGCTTTCTAGTTTATTTTCCAAGTATGTTTTTAGTTTATTTTTACTTAGTTCAAAATAATTACATGTGCTTGACGAGTCATTTGTGTAGTTTGTCTATTTTCCCCATTTCTTGAGCCATAACAAAAAATTTTAAATAGGTAAACGACTTCTATTTTCGAAAATTTGGGTTGTTAGACAAGTTAGGATCATATGCAGAGACTTGGGAAAAATTGTGAAAAATCGATATTGTTTTAACACCGTAAGTTTCTTAATTATAGGACCCTATCCAGATACTTATTATGATGTGGCCTTAAAATCTCGTCTTTAAAATTCACTCCTTAAGTAGTTTATTTCAGCAGTCAGCACCATCTTAGTCACTGCTAAGTGAACGAATCGATGCAAATAGGTGAATGATCCCACTAAAGAGAAAAAAAAAAGAAAAAGCAAAAATATAATAAAAGCAAAAAAATTGAAAAGGATCCATCTTCTAAGTTAGGTAACCCTCACCCGGTTATTTTGCCCAACGGTAGCGAGACTTCCAAAAATTATGCTTGTGTCTCTGTGTTGAAGTGCAAAAAGAATTGAATTTTGGCACAAAATATGGATCAGGATCACCAACAGGTTTGTTCACCATGCAAGTACAAGATAACGGGCTTAATGTGATTGCGCCTGAATGAAAAGGGGATGAGAAAGGAATGAGTAAAGTAGGCCTAAGTATAACGTCATGATATGGATTTGTTCGTATAGGAGAGAAACTTATGACCGCAACCTGCGGAAAGTGTTACCACGATATCCTTGGCTCACGAACTAGTACATATCGAAGCAGGCTTGATCAAACTGAAGTCTCTAGCCCAGATTTAATCCTTGTGTGTTGCTGTTTATCTTTTGTGCTTATATGAGTTTTGCTTGAGGACAAGTAAAGGTTCAATTGTAAGAGAATTTGATAACACCGAAACACATTGCGTATTTGGCTTAGATTGCACATGGTTATTATAGTTTATTTACTATTTTTCTTGTGTTATGCTTATGTTTTATGTTGTTTTCAAGTAATGTGCCTTAGTGGAGCCTTCCGTGAAGAAAAGAAGCAAAAAGAGTGAGAATCAGAAGGTTTCAGTGGAAAATACACACATGGCATTCCACATGGCGTTGCCCAAGGAGGATGCCATGATGTGTAGGGTTTCACCCTCGCCTCAACGGTCAAAAGACCACGTCCTCCACCTTTTTCACACATGGCGGGCGCCATGGGTAGATGGCGGGCGCCATCTTCCTAAAATGCGCCTTGGTCAAAGGCAGTTGGAGGAAGTGGCCATTACCAGAGGAATTCTCTCCACACGTTTTCTGAACGTCTCGTGTAACTTCCAAGGGTTTTCACACTATAAATAGGCCATTAGTTTCCATTTGTTGTTCATCCTCTCTTAGTTACAGCATAGGAATAAATTCAGTTTGTTTAAAGCAATAATCCGTCACATCGAGGGGTTATTGCACCATTGTTGGAATCGAGATTGGATCACTTTAGAAGTAGAGTAATCTTGCCGCCATTTTACTTTTCAAGTCAGATTTACTTTCCAGCATTGTACCAGATTAAAGTCTCCGATTTGGAGCAGGTTTATTATTCAATTCACATTTTACTTTTTACTCGCACCTTCTTTACTTCATTTACTTTCCCGCACTGCTTTACTTTGTTTATTTCATGCCTTGCCTTAAATTCGTTTAATTATTTGCACCGCTTTTACATTCTTTATTTTATCGAACTGCTTGTTTAAACTTCTTTGTCTTAAAAGATTTGTTTTCAAACCGAACTTAAGCGTGACACTTTCGTTCTCACTTTTGAAAATCAATCGCACCCTTTACACGTTTTTAATTTCCAAAATCATCTAACCCGCAAATCTATTTCATGCCATGTTTACCATAGTCATGTCTAGCTAAATCCTTAACTGCTAGGATGTGAGGACCTTCGTTTCAACGGTACTCCGTATGTTGTGTTTGTAGAAATAATTTAGGGGCTGTTTTGGTTTTAATGCAACTTTTCTGAGTTTAACTTGATCGACCATTATGTAAATGGGACCATGTTTCTATTAGCGTAATGACCTTGACTATGTCGGGTAAGATCGAAAGCCGTCTGATACTTATGATAAAAGTTGGTTTGTTTTTAATTGATAAAAATAGCGAAAGCGCTTTGTTAATTAATTAGGGAAATTTAATATTAATAGAAAGTGATTTTAAGACTATTTTCGGACGCGTGTATAGATTTAGGATTCGGTTGGCCGAGCATATGTCGGAAACCCTTTGATGTTAAATGTTTCCAATCAAAAGCGCTTTTTAACCAGGTCTTAGAGGTGATTATATAAAAAATTCATCACTTTAACGCAATACGCGACCGGTGCAGCGTGAGCGGCTGGTATAGAGTAGATGGTAGGTCCGGTTCCGATCACGCTAACGCGGCAGTTCCTTTCTAATTGACTATTTTTCCAAGGAAGAAAATATTTCCCCGTAAGTGTCTCTACTTAAACAATATGAGTACCGTTTGATCGATGCGGATCACATACAAGTACCATTTATCTGAATACGTTTTTATTCTTTATTCTCTGTTGCCTGCGCACTTTATACTGTTTCTATTAGCCTTAGATAAACAACGTAACAATAGTAATCGATAGATTGACATTGGTCTCTGTGGGATCGTTAATCTTTTATATTACTCTGACGTATTCCGTATACTTGCGGAAAGCACGCATCAGGAGTATAATGGATGGACTCACACTTGAGGTGAAGATTGTTGAGAAACATGTGTGAGTTGTGCTGAAAAAAAACAAGTGTGTGTTCTAAGTCTCACATTGCTTAGAAAAGTGGAGGTTAAGCATTTTATAAGTAAGATGACCCATACAACTATCACCTTAAGATTTTGGGCGAATATGTGGTGTCTCTCTCACTTGCTTGGGTGAGTTTTTGACCTTTAGGTGAGTGTTTGACACAATGTATATGTTTCCCTCTCATGATGACCCATCAAATATTTTGTCAAACAAATCTAAACCATTGATAAAAACCCATATCCATGTCATTCATCCCTCCACTAACCACCATCAGTCACATGGACATTATGCAATGTTAATCGTGAACCACGTCCATTCTTTGGACCATTTTAGTGGGATGATTTATGTATCCACAATTTTGGGCCATATCAATATCCTAATACTTAATTTTGATGACATAGTTGTTAATGGATCAGACACTATTGTTAGCGGACCAAATAAGGTATGAGAATTATTAATGCTTTTTTAAATTATTGTTTCAATTTCTTCGAGTATGTTTGACCCAATAATTTTAAGATCTCTTAAGGATGGTATCGTAACTAAAGTTTTTTTTTTTTTTATTAATGAATTTGAAAATTCTCATTAATTTAGTGGTATGAATTAGATATTCTCTGCGCGCAAACAAAAACTTGGAATGACAACAATATGTGTCAAAGTTCTCGTTCAAGATATTTAACATTGTTGCATCCTCAGTATTAGAAGAACACAAAATTTTTTATTAAGTTGAAAAATACTCTTATATCTTCCTATCCAAATATATATATATATATATATATATATATATATATATATATATATATATATATATATATATATATATATATATATATAATTTTAAAGAGGGTAGGTGATGTATTGAGGGTCCGTATTGGATTGGATTTATACCAAAATATCATAACAGTTCTATGCTGACTATTACCAATGAATCTCGACATTTATGCTTTTAATTCAGTGATGAGCCATAGCAGTACTATGCTGACTGCTAAGCTGAACTATGAATTTTAGAAAAGTTTATTCATTTCAGCCATGATAGAGAGTAGTTACTTGAAACACGCATGGAACAGACATGGACTCGGAAATTCAGAGTGTGTTGTTAGGGGATTGTGACATGTATGTTTACCAAACTTAGTGCCCTTGTTGTGGACTCACACTTGGAATTGGTAATTGGCATCATGTCACCAACCTCCATTGCGTTTTAACATCAAGAGACAACCTAAAAAAAACCCCACTTTCCGTAATTTATGGCTCCATCTAGCTAAAAGACATGGAAAAAAACGTTAGTATTAAATTTATGGTTCACGATTCCTTCCAAAAAAAGAAAAAACACACGCGTGTTACTTAAGTGTTTATGTAAGATTTTTGTCTTATCATAATAAAAAAGTTTAAACTAGTTGAGTTTTCCTACCTCACAAGAAAAAGCATCAAAGTTCACATAGAATTGACATAAATATTTATACATCACTACGTTGCTCACATCCTTATGAAATATGAGTTGAATCCATAGTAACTAGACTAATCTTGACAATTAAGATGTTTTTAAAAATAGTTAATGTGTAGCTGTATTTATTACATAGTGTCGAAAAAAATGTAATATAATTTGAGATATATTTAGAAAATAATAATTAATGCATTTTAAAAGTGAAAAAATATCTCATAAAAATGAATAGGCTTAAATAATATTTTTGTCTCTGTAAGTTGGCGTGTTTTTGGTTTTCGTCCCTGTATCTTTTTTTTTTCCGGTTTTAGTCCCTATATCTTACTTTTTGTTGGTGTTTAGTCCCTAAAGTCAAAATTTGCAGAAAAATCCGAAGGTTTCCTGCAAATTTTTCTAAAAATCAAAATCCGCAGGAAAATCCGCAGGAAACCTCTGTAGGGACTAAACACCAACAAAAAGTAAGACACAGGAACTAAAACCGAAAAAAAAAGATACAGGGAGGAAAACCAAAAACTTGCCAACTTACAGGGACAAAAATACTATTTAAGCCAAATGAATAAGAAAAAACCTCAACAGTGTTTTATAATTAAAGACGGAGTTAATATATCTATAACTATATATAAAGGGGATACAACTATTTGGGGTGACCTATTTTTGTTCCGATTTTACCCTTAAAATATTTTATTTTTTTATTCAATAGGTGGCAATCATACTTTCAAATTATGGAACAGTTTTACAAAATGTTGCATGTTATAACTTCTACTTTCATAACTTCTCAGTATAAAAAACATTATTATAACTAACTGTTACAAAAACCATTATCAACCACCTCATTAAAACATTACAAAAACGTAACCGTCTTATAAAAGAAATAATTGATAAGGACATATAAATTTGTCATCTATTACTATATATATAAAGAGGATAGAGGTTTATGGGCTGACCCTTTTTTATCCCAAAATTGCCCTTAACTAATTCTTTATTTACTAAGCAATCACAAAAACAATAACTACACAGACATTAGAAGGAGAGAATAAACCGTTACCAATATAAACTAAGCACTAACTACAGTAATATTTTTATTGTGGAACTGTTTCCTTATCTCATACAACCAACCATTATCTCACTGCATCGTAAATGTAAGAGAGGGGTAAGGAAGCATTTTCTTTGTCAAACACAGCAAAAATAAACAAATTGTCCTTCTTTTTCATGAATATGGTAATCAACTTCTCTCTCATTCTTTCAAATTAATATTTACAGGCACAATTTTCATTCTTTCATATTCATATTTAGATATTCATCATATTTACATTCTCCTTTGTGGCACAATTTTCATTTTATCTGTGTTTTAAGATGCTGCTCAATAACAGAATCCTCAGTCCAATTCTCTTTTAGCAAAATTAAAATTAATTTGCATAAACACTAAAAAAATCACAATTGATATTTAATTATTGGAATAAATGCTATAAATTCTAACAAAAGTATAAAGTAAGATGATATTTGTTTGTTTCAAATCAATAAATGTAATTTTAATTTGATTAATTGCAATTACTTTGGTTTCTTTTAATTTATATGATTTCTATTACAAATTACAAAATGTAACTATTTTTAAATTATGCGGTTTCTACATAACTTCAGAACCCTATTACAGAGTTGTAAGGAAACACCACTTATGCAGTAATAAAAGGTAATTGCTAATTGTTATATCCAGGATATATAATTAGAACTATCATTATATCTAATACTTTTTCTTCCATTTTTACTATGTTCTATGATTCTTGAGCAGAGGTTGTTAACACTTTGTTCTCGATAACATGTTCCAAAATATAAAAACCTCTTTTATATATTATAGAATGTAGTATTTGTAATGTAGTATTTGTAATGTTTTTTTTAATATATTTACATATTATAGAACGTAGTATTTGTAATGTTTTTTAAAGATGTTTACATATTATAGAATATATAGTATTTGTAATGTTTTTTAATATGTTACTGGTATTAATTCCTTTTTCGAAAGAAGAAAAATGTTGCAACAAGAAAGACAGAGTCTGCACTATCTGAGTGAGTAGAATGGAGTCTAACAAAGATAAGGTAAATAGAAAAGATGCTCATAATCTAAATTTAATAATTTTTCACGTATTATTGAAGACGCCAAAATAAAATTATAACATTAATATCTATAATTTCTATACCTATAAATAATTAAAGAGAATATAGAATTTTGGCTCAATCCTTTTTTCATTCCCATTTTACTTATTAAAATTACAGTTTTTTTTTTTCTTTCTAAAGGTTGCAGTTTTTTAAGAGGCAATAGTTAATTTTGATTTTTGATAATCCAAAAAATATCATGTGTATCAAAGTTAGTTTTTTATTTATTTTTTAAAAGACTCTCAATATTGTAATGGCATGATATAAGTACAAATTGATGACAATGGATAATACTTGATTGTAGTGTATATGTAGATTGCAAGAGAAATTTCCATGATTCATATACAACGCTTCCAACTACACCGACTAATAATGTAATGAGACGGTTTGTGAGAGGTTAGTAAATAAAAAATTCTTCATTTCATCAAACTTTATCTTTTTATGTTTCTTTTTTAAAAATCAACTGCCTTGCGTTACTAACGTGAACAAGAATAGGTTGATAGTATAGATGGTGGTTACTTATGGGAAGAGGTACATTTATTTAGTTCATTTTTATTCTATTTTATCTTTATTTTTTATTTATATATGTACTACATTTGATCAATGTTTACGATTTGCTATTTTTTATTTCAGATATCATTAATTAAGAAGGAAGGAAAAGCAGTTACTATTTTTATGTGTATACTCTTTGTTTTCCCAATTTATACGGGTGGGGAAAAAGTACTTAAGGCGGTGTATCACCCTTTTATTGAAATTAACCCCGTTGAGGATGTTAATGACTATATGTTTAAGGGAATTGCATTTCAACACTCCTTTAGCAATATTAAAGTCGAAAGATAGGAGAACATTTTGTACTAACATACGTGTTGATATTGATAATATCATTCAACGATTGTATTCATGGAACCTATTAGAAGGATAAGATGATAATTTGTAATAGATTTATCAGTCACATAGTTGGACCAACTCTTATATCAAACGATTCATAGAGAAGGAAAATCGACAATGGTTTGTCATTCCCTTGAAAGTTACATTGAGATTTTTATATAGTACAATTAATAGAGATTGAAAAATATTGATTATACAAATAATTTAAATTTAAATCAAAAATAAATTAAAATATCCTTTTTTACTTTGACACGTGTGCACACTAAAAAAAGCAGATAAATGGACATTGAGTATATTTTTTTTGTTAATATGACATTTCATGATGTATTTGTAGTTTTTTAAAACTCAAGAGTGCATCGAGAATGGGATGTAAGAAGAATTGATTCGAATCTTTACAAGGTAGAAAAATACTATTTTACACTAATTACTATTACTTTCACAATATTTTTCTCTAAAACAATTCTAATATTATAGTCTTACATATTTTCTTTACTACGGAAAACCAATTGCATGGAGAAAAACAATTCTCCGGATAAAGATTTCATGTTCGACCTTCCTCTCAAAAAACGTTATTGATTACAATAAATTTAGAATATCTTTGTTTACCATTTTCAAAATGTAATAATATTACTAACATCATGACATGTCTAAAATATATTATTTTTAATGCGAAATACGATAAAAACCTCATATAAAATATACACCCGTTTATTTTTCTCTGCTGTGCGCATTAAAAAAAGCGGACAAACGAGCACGGGAGTGCCCGTTTGGACGCTAGTGGTAATATAATGAAAAATAAAACTGTTATAAATATATATTTTCCCGAGCACATTACATTTGGGACAATTGCAATATACTATCCATTCTCTTAGAATAACATTGAAATGCAGATGAAAAACCATTCCCTTAGAAAAACATTGAAATGCAAATGAAAAATCCTTTATGTTTTCTATATATTTCAACAAGATTGAAGTTTGTTACTTTTTTTTGGTTCAATTCTTCTTTTTTTTTTCCTTTTCTCTTATCATTCTTCTAAAGCTTCAATTGTTAGTCAAATTTATAAATTTTGTGCAGTTTGTAATTAATAGCTTATAAATTATAATCATGGAAATAACTTTTAAAGATGAAATTTAAACATATTTGAAAGGAAGAAATTGAGAATGAGAAATCATATAATTTTGTAAATGGAAAAATTGCAACATTAACCCTAGCAAATTGACATTAGGTCCTGTCATTTATATATGGTCTGCTATCAATTAATTTTCATTTTACATGCATTTGTTTATTTGTTTTTATTTGTTTTTAATTTTATTGTAATCAATTATTCCTTAAATTAGTTTATGTTTTAAAGATGCTACTTCATGATTAATTGCTTTAAAAAAATAATTTGTCTTATATTTTATATTTTTTTTTGTCTTTGATTTTTATAATTAGAGTGTTTTGTACAATTATGATTTTGAATGTTGATTAGGATCTAGGATCTAATGTAGGATTGCTTATTATTATGTTTTCGTTGTCTGTTTTTTTTTTTTTTTTTTTTTTTTGGAATAAAAGAATTTATTAACTCAAAAAACACGTAATACAAGCCGATCCGAGGATCCGGGCAGCACAATGACAAATACAACCAACAACTCAAATCCTACTACAAAATTCTACAAGTTTTCTATTCTTTCTGGTGCATATCTTAATCATGTCCTTGACATCACTACTCCGGAGCTCCTTAATACCATTTTGAAAAATCGTGTTGTTCCGCATATTCCAGATGTAGTACACCGACTCGGCTACGGCTGTTTTCAGAAGTTTGCATCTGCTACTCTTACCTTTGCACTTATCACTAATCCACTTAAGCTCTTATCTGCTACTCTTATGTTTTCGTTGTCTGTTTTAAAATAAAGTAATATGCATTTGTCCAATTAAATAGTTGTACAAACTTATGTAGGATTTTTAATTCTTTTTTAATCAAATCAATTTTAAAAAATCAACTAATTCTAAATCAATTTACTCAAAGACACTGTGTGCTTGGTTGTAGAGAGAAAGTGTGAAGAGAGAAATAAGTAAAATAAAGTATGAGAAGCGAGAAAGAGATAAGAAATAGAGTAAATTTGATGTATTGTTTGGTATAAAAGAAAGAAGAGAGAAATAGAAGAGAAAGAGATAGATATTATTTTTGAAAAGACACAAATACCCCTCCTTGATTAAAAAGTATACAACATTATTGAAATTAATTTATTTTTAACCATATTTAATTATATTAATTTAATAAAATAAATTGTGAATTTATTTTATAAAAGAAAACAAATATTTGCACCTGTAAATATTGTGAATTTAACAAACATTTTTAACCATATTTAACAAATATTTATAAAATAAATATTTTTTTTAAAAACTATATAATTAATTACTATGAAACAAGTCATATTGATTGATTTAAAAAAAAAAAGAACTGGCATAAATAAGATACAAAATGTATAAATTACAATGTAACAAAAGTAATGCATCAACAAAGTGTAGATGTAAATATCTATAGAAAAAACAAATATGGAAAAATTGTGATGCAAAATTAAGGTCAAATTAGGAAAAGACAAAAAAAATTGAAGTACTCTCTCCTCTTTCTTCGTAGTATTGAAGAGAAGATAAATGGTGTGGGTCCCACACTAATTTAATCACTCTTCTCTATTTCTCTGCAATACCAAGCAGGAGAAATGTGATGTTTCTTTCATTACTCTCTTGTCTGTCTTTCTCTCGCCTCTACTTCTTGTATTCGAAACACACCCTAAATAGTTTGCAAACAAAAAGTGTATCTATTATAGTTGAAAGGTTCTAACTTGCCAATATTTTCAAAGGGTGTAGTGAAGGACCAAAGTCACGTAAGTATTAAAAAATTGAATCTCAAGTTTAATTTTTTCTTCTTAATTTCAATTTTTATATTTATCATCTTATTAACAAGTTATAAACATTGTGTATATGCCACCCTTATTGTAAGATAAGCCAAGATATTATAACTATCACCCTTATTAGTTTTCTTGCTTAAATTAATTTATGTTTTGAAGATGTTACTTCATGGTTAATTGCTTTAAAAAATAAATTCTAAGATACCATATATTTTTTAGCGTAAATTGAGTTTCTTTTGTATTTTACAAAAAAAAAATTGAAGAGTTTGTTGAACTAGCACAATGATTTCGTCAATAATAACTAAATACTCCATCTTTTTGTTAAATTTTATTATCAAAATGAAAAAATTAAAGTTTTTTTCTCTCATGTTATTCATGTTGTTTCTACTTTGAATATGCTATATCTTTATGGTTATGATATATCTCATTTTATTTTTCTTTTGCTCTCTCATAATGTATGTTTGGTTTTATCAAAAAAGTCACTTTGGATGCGTCAATTAAAACATATAAGTCGCCTTAATTCTAAAGTTAATGATGAGATTTGCCATTTATACAACTTCAATTTTTTATTTTATTTTTTTATAAATAAATATGACATTCAACTTGGTACAATGTGTACCAAAACCCAACATACACTAAACCACATAACTCAAAACAATACATACATTCTGACTCTAAATACACAGCCAAGGGAATTTACACCAGTCGTAGTAAGTACAAAACTTCCTACGTTTCGGTTTCATCACCAACCACCACCAAGATAGATTAACAATCCTTTGTACAACGATATTGATATCACAAATTGCATCATTGCACAATACTTGACTTCCTTCCCTCCAAATGCACGCGAAAACTACCAGCCACATTCCTGCCGCACTTTCCTTCAAAGTCTTTCTCTGCAATTTCGCACACCAAGCCAATAAATTCCGATCACATTAGACTTCATTCAACTCTTCCAATTCAAACCAAGTAGAAACCTTCCTCCACACCATCTTACTTTTAACACAATTTAAGAAGATATGTGAGCATATTTCATAAGCATGAAAACATAGGACAGACACAAGCTCATGTTGATTAGATATAACACCACGATTGGCAAGGTTACTACGAGTAGGTAATCTGTTAATGAGTAAACTCCAGCAAAAACTCTTCAGTTTTGAAGGCACATGATTCCTCCACACCATGTTTATGGCCTGCAGACAATCTTCATCAAATCTCTCATGAGGGCCAGCATCTAAAAATTTCAATTGTGTATTTGTTCTTTTAATTAATAGTAACACCAAAATATGAGAGAGATAGAGAGAGATCAAAATTAAATTGTTATTATTATACACATCACAAAATTTATTACATAAGTTATTTAAATTAAAAACAAAATTAAATAAAAAACATATTTACGTCAAAACGCGTATACACATTTAAAAAAAAGCGGACAAACGGGCACGCGAGTGCCCGTTTGGACGCTAGTAATTATAATGACAATTAAGATGTTTTCTATTATATATATATATATATATATATATATATATATATATATATATATATATATAATTAATTAATTAAAATAGAAATATTATGGTAAAATATGTCTTTTAGTTCTTAAAATTATCCAGTTTCACTTTACGTCTTATTTTCGTGCAGAACAGAAAATTGATGAGGTACAAGTATGAACTATTCTCATGTGATGGCGTTGGTCTCCAGTACGACAGAGTAGAGGTGCATCCATAAAGTTAGCATTCCAACACATAAATCAGTGAGATCAAAGAGGTATAACTTGCTAAAATGAATGAAAAAAAATATCTTTTATAGCGTGTGAATGAGCTTATATATGATGGGTGGTTTAATCCATCGTGAGATGCAGCAGATCGTCAAATTAGATCTAATGGTTGATGATGAGTGAGTGGCCTGGATCCTGTATGCGGTCCTCTAGTGAAGGTTTACATGTTCATCGCTTTTCGTACAAGGGTATTATGGATTGAATCTTTGTGTTGGACAAGTGACTCCAAACTCCAGAGGAGGAGAGTGAATTGTGGTATTTAAAATTCCTAATTAATTTGAATTTTAGTACTTAAAAAGTAATTTGTGTTAGTATCCATAAAATCATAAAGAAAATCAATAGAAAGAAATAAAGCAATAAAGTAAATGAATAAATTTAAAGAGATATAGTTAGAGATATGACATCGAGATTTATACAGGTACGGTCGAATGTTGGCCTACTCATGCCCTAAAGAGATCTTCTTGGGAGTTCACTATAATCTTAAGCTTTTATAAGTTATATATGCCCACAAACCTTCCATATAAGCAAATCGAGAGATTTTGCACTAGTTTATCCCCGCAACCAAAAAAGAGTTTTTCCACAGAATGCACTCACGAACTAAATAGAGATTTCATTGGCTAATCTCAATAATCAAACAGAACTTTTGTAGAGTGAGTTCTATAACCCAAAAAAAATTTCCAAATGGTTGATCTCAAGAACAAAAATCGATTTTTCAAGAGTATTGCACTCTTGTAATGAAAAATAATGACACCAGTACAACACTTTCCTCACAATTAGTTTTCACTCAAAAAGCGCTATGGTAACTTTGGTGAAAGAAAATATTTAAAGATAGATAATAGAGTGATAAAATATAAAGAATTGGGAAAACTCTGAATTCTAATGTAATTTCGAATGAGGAGATCCTCCTTTATATAGGAGAAGATGTGGCTTAAAAAGGAAATAATTCATGAGCCAAATTAATAGGATAATTGATTAGGATAATCAATTAGGCATCCAAATAATCGATTGTTGAGACCACAAATGGAATATTTTAATATATATATATATATATATATATATATATAGTTGTTATCACCCATTAAGATATTGTCCCAATTGATTATAAACTAAACCTAGCAAGTCCTAATCAATTAGGTCATTTGTCTAATTGATGATTTAATTAGAAAATTCCTTCCAACTCATCAGACACTCTCCTAATCAGTTAACTAGGCTCCAAAAATATTTTTAGGTGATTTTGTTAAATAAAGAGAAGTCGTAAAATACTTTTAGATGTGTGTGTGTGTGTGCGTGCACACGCGTGAGCTTACGTGTGTGCCTGCATGTGTGTGTGTGTGTGTGTGTTTTTATATGTGTATGTGTGTGTATGTGTGTGTGTGCCTGCGTGCGTGCATGCTTGTGTGTGTGTGTGTGTGTGTGTTTGTGTGTATTTATGTGTATGTATGTATGTGTATGTGTGTGTGTGCGCGTGCGTGCATGTATGTGTGTGTGTGTGTGTGTGTGTGTGTGTGTGTGCGCGCGTGCGTGTGCGCGTGTGTAAGAGAGAGAGAGAGAGAGAGAGCTTTCACACTTTCGCTCTTTCACAACTCTGAAGCTTTCAATTTCCTTTTCCAGATATAACAATCATATAAGTACTTAAATGGAACCTTGAATCTTCTACTTGGTGATGCTTGATATATCTTCAAGTTATTCACCATTATCAAAGAGTTAGAATGATATCATCACCAATTTCATCAATCACCAATGTTGTCGTAATCAAACCACCAAAAGGGTTGTCGGCATCAAGATCATTAGCTTTATACATGTAATCACATAGATCCACACTTCGATGTTGGCACAATTTAATTGGGTTGTTTGGAAGGTCCATAACAGTTGTCTCCTGAGTTCTTGGTATTAGTTATGAAGTTAGGATTATGATGGATGCTTTGAGACTGACCATTATACTGATATTCTTCACCATCTTAATGTGCAAGGACAAGTTCCTAACTTCGAGATTAGTTTGAAAACATGTTAAGTGGGAGAAGGTAATCTTTGGAGCACATATTAAATGATTGTCTTGTAACTGAAATGTTTTACAGTTTAACTTCTCCATGTGGCCCTAGGCTTCAAGGAACAAAGACGGTTCCTTTAAATCACTTGAGTATTGTGATAAGATCGAGATAAAATATGGACCGTTGGTTGTGCTTGTGCGTTTTCCTTGATATTTACTCTCAAATTCTGGGGACGCCTAATGCTAATATATAAACGTCCAAGGGTGAACCCAATCCTCTTTTGTTTTCTCTGTTTGTTAAACCCTCAATCTTCCAATTTCCTCATTGTTGTGTTTCAGCCAACATGTTTTTCTCCTTTTTCAAGTCTTTCTTTATTTATTCTATTGAAGATCTTTGAGTTTTAGTAATAATATCAGACATTATGGTTTATGAAGGTAATAATATTGATTCTCTCTACTACAACTTTGTTTTCCTTTTCTAATATTTTTGGTGCGGTTGTCATGGATAGCCTAAATGTCGGCACTGTTGTTCAAGGAGAAAGCATTGACCTTAAGGAAGATGCTAGAGATTTTACTTTCACAACTTTGACTTTAACAAACCCAGAGCTCCTAGACGACTTCAAGAGAGAACGAAAGGCTCAATCTTATATTAGAGCGTAACGACATGCTTTTAGTTGGACCCAACTATAAATGAAGTTATATGATGGATAGAATCTCAATTGGTACCGACATGCCTTTGTACTTCTCAAAGTCTAGAACCTTAAACTTGTGAGGAATTTTAACGTTTGGGACCAAATAGAGGTCAGAAGCACTTTTCCTAAATAGGTCTTTCCCTCGGAAGGCTTTAATCTCCTTTTGCATCTCCAAGAGTCGATCTTGGAATTCATCCATCCTTTCATCAATTCCAACACTATCACTAGGTGTAGTGTGGAACACTAGTTCTTCAAGGTTGTAAGGAACATAATTCACCAAGGGTGATGGCATAGTCATTATAGCACTTACAGCTGGGGCTTCGGAAACTGGTGGGTGGTATCCGGCTGGAACAAAGTTATGAGGCATACCCCATAGATAACCGAGAGGCATGGTGTACTGAGGTTCACTTGTTGGCGCCACTGGGATCGGCGTAGATATAATTTCTGAGATTACAGTCCTCTGAATATGTTTCTGTGAGTTGGGTGATGACTGATTCTGGGCAGCCTCCAACACTTCCATCATACTGTTGAGTCTCTCCAAGCTCTCTTTTAGTGTAGTAACTTCCTCGTGCAGTACCCTTTTTTCTTGTTCTAGCTGGTCAATTCTTCGCTGATGGCCTGCTCGAGTATTGTACCGGTGATTTAGCTTGTCTATTGGAAGGAAGAAGCAAGAGTGAGAACCTGTAATGCAAAGGATGCAATGCTAATGATGTATGCAAATTCACAATGCAAATGAACTTCAAGGAACTCAACAATTATATTTGCAAACATTATAAAAATGGAGAACACATCTTAGGATAACAAAAGAGAATATCATTTCATTGACTTAACATTGGAGTTTACAAAATGGATTACACTTTCAAGAGTTAAACAAAGTGGAAAAGTACAATAAAAGGAAACTAAAAGGTCCTAGGCCATCTAATGAGAAGACCCTTCCCCTCCTTGTAACTTCTTTGTGAGCTTCTTGATTTCCTCTTGCATCTTGGCTTTCTCGAGGATAAGCTTGTCCACATATAGCTTCCACGCGCCTGAAGTACGAGGAATGTCAGAACTGGAAGTAGGCACTGATGGTACGCTAGAGGAAAATAAATCCTCCGAGCCTTCCTCTTCTTAGCATTATCCACTTCATCTTTTTCCTTGAGAATCTTTTGAAGTTCTTCATTCTCGTGGTTGACAACCTGATACTTGTTCTTCCAAGCATCCCTCTCTTACTTCACCTTGGTCAGAGAAATCTTCAACTTCTCCTCCTTTCTCATAAAGATTAGAGTAAGGTCTCTAGGAGGCAAGGGTATGGGCTCATGACGAGGATATGACATCTTTAGCTTGATAGCCCTATCTTGGACCCATTGGAAATAAGACTCCAAAGCGGTATAATCAGGCATTCCCAACACATTCATCCCTTTTCCTATGTACATGACGCCAGGCATGCACGATCTTCTCCTTAAGCACGAGATTCTCACCCTCCTTGAAGAAAAGTGCCTCCAAATAAATGGTGTTAGGCTTATCCTTCATAGGATAATCAAGCTGACGGCGAGCTAAGATCGAATTATAACTTATACATCCCTTTGTACCAAGAAGAGGTACGTTGGGGAATTCTCCACAGTTGTCAATCATAGCCACTCCCATAAAGATAGGATTATACCACTCGATATCAGAATGCGTGAGAGACATAATCTTCTGCGACCAAAGAAGACCATCCTTAAGATCCCAAAATGTGGCCGAGCGAGGCAAGTGTCAAATAAACCATTTGTATAGCAAGAAAGTACAACAAGTTATAATCCCTCCTCCATGAGAGTTCCTTAAGTGCACGAAATGATTGGCATCAGCAAGCAGAGTTGGGACTGGATTCCCAAGTAGGAAGATCTTGATTCCATCCATATCAACAAAGTCGTCAATATTTGGGAAGAGAAATAACCCATAAATAAGCAAGGCTAGAATGGCTTCAAAAGCATCCATACTCTTCTTGTCAGCAAAGTATTGGGCTTTATCCATAAGAAATTTAGCAGGCAAACCAAGAAGTCCTCCTTTTATTGCCATATTTGCCTTCATATCAGACAACTTCAAATGAGTGGCTTCTGCAATATCCTTTTCACCAGGTATGTCCTCCAAGCCGGAGAATGGATCTTGAGAAGTGGTGGGAAGTCCAACCAAAGCAGAATATTCTTCTAAAGTAGGCATCAATTGGTAATCGTAGAAAGTAAAATAATGGTACACCGGGTCATAAAAATGCACGAGATTAGAAAGAAACCCATCAACTATCTTGAGCTTTAACAAAGGCAATATTCTGCCATACTTGTCCTTGAATGTCAGAGGATCCTCAACTAATTCTCTTAGCTTCCTCAAGTCTTCCAAATTTGGGCTCTTGAAAGTATACTTCTGTGTTCTTCTCCTACCAAAATCCATCCTATAAGGTTTGCAAAACAACACTGAGTTCCTTGAAGATGGTTAGAAAGAATGAATGCATGGATGAATGCGTGAATGTATACACAAACACACATATACACATATTCACATATATACACAAATATGTGGTTTAGGTTTCGAGATCACGAGCATGGAGTCATGGTCTACCCATCCCAAAGGTATGGACTATGGGTTTTGTACCTGCAGAACAAGGGTTCTAAGAGGTTCCTAAAGTCATCGACCTATCTTTCGGATATTATCGACACACCAATTTCTTGGAAATCAATAATATTCTCTAGAGAGTCTCGTCTGAGTGTAGTATTGCGTATCAATTACTTCGGCTTTACACCCTCATAGTCACCACACTACATCCTAAAAAGGCCAAGTGAGGTAAGAGATAACTTAAGGTTCTCAGTGTCACGGGCTCCTAGGTCGAAAGTAGTAATGCATTCACGATTACTCGTTCAACAATACTACCCTTAAGTGGGCCTCCACTAAGCGGGGGATCACAAGTCAACTTCTTCGGCATTATTCCCTCAGAGTCTCCTTGATTATACCACCCATCCTATCATAAGTGCACTAAAGTTCGGGTATAGGACTTATCTCACCGCACAAAAGGTCACCCTGCAAACAGAAAAACCCAAGCATATAGAAAACAAATATACACAGATATATACAAATATACAAACAAATAACACATATAAAATAAGTTAGGTGTAACCCTCTTAGGGAGATATCCCCAGTGAAGCCGCCATTTCTATCGCGGTAAGAATCAGAGAACTTAGCTATTAAGTTAACTAGGCTCACAAATCTTAATTCACGGCTGATCTTTAATTTATCCAAGGGAAGGGAAAAAGAACGAATAAACCCATAAATATGTAATGCAATGCAAAGCCATAAAGAGAATCTAAGGTTCGGGGGTTGGTTATACTAAGGGAAGGTACTAACACCCTAAGTATCTATAGTACTCTATAGGAACCTCTTGTTATATTGTGTTATTTGTTAATTGTTTGCTAAAGGTGAAAAGATGGGTGAAGTAAAAAAGAAAAGGGTGGAAAAAGAAAAAATTAGCTCGCTAGGATTATCGCAATCCTATGCCTACGTATCCTGTATAGGAAGTCAGAGCAATTGTAGTTCTACTAACTACGAGTAAAAGGAAATGTTTATGGGTTGGTTTTAGTAGAAGAGACAAGTTGTCATCTTAAGGAGAATACTCAACTAATCCACCACAAACATGTGGAGGATGGATCTTTGCTTCACATTGAGAGAAGGGCTCCAACTCGGATATAAAATCAACGAGTATGTCACATACCTCTCTCAAGTGGAAAAGAATCTACATCTTCCTCAACTATGTCATGGGGTAGAAGAATTACATCTCAACTAAGGAGGACTAGTGTCTAATTTTCTCATGGGAAAAGGGAACCTAATTGTAAATTATCTAAAGTTGAAGAATCCTAATGGCATCTACCTAAAAGGATGAACATTCTAAGTATATAAAACCTAAGGTAATCAACCTAAAAGGGACAAAGATCACACAATGGGTGAAATAAACAAATAGAAATGCAATGCACATGACTATATAGTCAACCATGAACCCTTCCCTTGGATTTGGGCATAAGCAAGAAACATTAATGGAGCATAAAAAAAAAGGTTTCAAGCCAACGCTAAGATCATGAATGAATGGCAACATATGCTAAGGAAAACAATCAACTCAAGAAGTACAACAATAAAACACCAATGAGGCATACAACATGTCAGAGATGAAGGCAAACAAAGTAGTGCAAACATGTGTATTTTTAAGTAACAACCAAACATCAACACAAGTACCAAATGAACCATGTAGGGTAAGAACTCATGCAAGTCAATACATGGAGGGAAAGAAAAGAGGATCAATCATGTATCAAAACACACTCAAATGATTAAGAAGAGAGCACAAAGAGGATCAATCATGTATCATAACAATAGTCACACACTTGTCACAACAAGTCCATAAGAAAGTGATCAAAGATGATTCAAAAATGAAGTCCATAAGAAAGTGATCAAAGATGATTCAAAAATGGAAGTTAAATCATGAAACCAAGATAGGTCAGTAGCAAAACCAAACATTTCAATTCATACACAACCAAGATATGAAAGAAAACTCAATCAAGAATCATACTCAAGACATGAGCAAAAAACTAAGCATGTATCATCAAAGTTATTCATAGAGGGAAACAAAACATCTAATGAAAATGGATGAGACAAATGATCAAGTAAATGGTATTAAAACAATGGGAGTCAGAAGTTCAAACATGGATTTCAAGTTATTTAAGATCAACAAGCATCAAAGGGGTCCATACAAGAAGCAATGTTCAAAGACTGGGTCAAAACAAAGCTTGATAATGTTCAAAACTAACTCCAACTTGAGGCGTCAATAAAAAATGGTAAAATGACCAAATAAATTCAAATAAAAGGCTCTACCTCATGGCCATATGTTCAAGTGTGTGTGTGTAAAAGACCTCTAAAAGAAATTCGCAAGAGCTTACACAAAATCAACCAACAAGCTTATGGTGTTTTACTAATCGAGCATACATCGAGGGACACAAAAATCAAATGAAAAGCAAACAAATTAGAATCACCAAAGCTCAACAAAAGCACTCAAATATCATCACATCATATGTCAAAAATTAGCAAAAAATTGGCTCAAGAAAAAGTGCACAAAACATCAAAAATCAACACCTTAATCTAGGGGTAGTTTAGTAAAACCACTTCTAAAAATAATTAAAAAAAATAAGAAAATGATTTTAAAAATAAAAATAAAAATAAAATAAAATACTTGAGACATTTAAGTGTTTAGAAAATATTTTTATGATTTTTTAATATAAAATAAAAACTAAAAAAATAAAATCAAAAAGGAAAATGAAAGGAGAATAAAATAAAAACATAAAGTGAAAGGGGAGGGGTATATTAGAAACCTAGAAAGAGGAAGGAAAAGGTTATATGCGTTAGTAGGTTGAAAGCAAGGGGGTGTGAGAAGCAAAGTTGTTAGGCCCAGGTTCATTTAATAAAACATTTCAAAAAGCAAACAAAAAAGGGGTGCCACATGGGCACCTCATTAATTGACGTGGCCAATATGTGGCGCCACATGTGCATTTGACCTGGGCCAACCAGGACACGCATGCAAAGAGAAAGCCAGACGCTGAAGCCCTAGCTCCGGTCATCTTCTCCGGCGACGACCGCCAGAGTTGGCTGAAGACCACCACGAAGCTCCAAAGAAAAAGCTCCTTCCCACTTAAAATTTCACGTAGAATCCATAGATAATATTTTCATCATTTGGACCCTTTAACCCCATCAAAAACGGCCACGAAGGTAAGATGCTCCTTATGGATTTTTAACAAAACAAGACAACAACATCATACACATGATTCTCACACTTCCAGAAGTCACAAAACAAGCATCACGTGTTCAAATGAGCATTAACAAGAGAAAAATTAGTGAAGGAAAATGTTACCCAAAGATGCACTTGTAGCTTCTACGTATCTCGCTCCTACGTATCTCTTGGTGCGATGGAGAACTCAAGGTTACATAGTTTTTGGTAGAAAATTTTTGTTTGTTGGTAAATTTTAGCAAAAGCTATTTTATCACAATCGAACATAAAACATTACTTACTACCTAAAACAGTGGAGAATGGGGACGTTTGTGTCATACCCCAATTTTGTCTGGGCACTTTAAATTTTTTAATTAACTGACTTTATTTTAATTTTGCATCATCTGTACAACATATCATGCATTTCATCTCGCATATTGCTTAAAATATCAGTCGGAATAATTTCTCGGATTTACAGACAGACCGGTCAAAATGAATTTCAGCGGTGCATAGAATCAGTGAACAAAAAAATTCAAAATCGAGCTTGCAGACCTCAATTATATTAATATACGGTTCACGTAGTTTAACCCGGCGTGTTCGTTTCATTTTTTCGACTATTTTTCGTCGTATTTCGATCATTTAGAGCATTTTAACGGGCCAAAATTTATTTTAAAATCTGATCAAACGCTGTATTTTTTTGAGTCGCTTATTTCACGCTGATCATTTTGGTGCACTTGATTTATTTTTATTTTTTTTGAGCACTTGGAGCCCGACTTTTATTTATTTGGGATCCGTTTATTTTTACATTTTTTGTCTAAATGCTTAGAATAAATAAATAGGATTATTAGTTTTTCATTTTAATTTTATTTTAATTGTTTAAATTTTATTCAGTTTTAACTAATATTAATTATTTGGGCTTTAAAATAAATATTAGGATATTATTGACAATTTAGAGTTAACCCTAATTTAGTTCCTATATATATGGTTGGTGCTGCTAAGTGAAGGAGAGGACCGGAAAAAATAAAATAGTTGTGCGGCACGGTTCCCTACAGATTTCCCATTGCTATACCGGTACTATTCTTATGTATATATTATTGTTCGGTTTAGTTACTAATGTGTCGTAACTGCGAAAAAAATAACCGGCGGAAACAGAACAGAAGAGTCGCCATCGAACGTTATTTATCCCGACGAAGGGAAAGGAAACGATCGAAGAAAACCTAAAAGAAGGGAAAGACATGGTCATCGCAACCATAGTCTGGGTTCAGGAGTCGGTTACGCGAGGGGAAGGTATTAGCACCCCCACGCGTCCATCGTACTCGATGGGATCCACACTTGTTGTCTAATCAAAGGGTGAATTACCTAAAGCCTACTGCTAAACAGAAACGGGAAATGGAAAAACGAAAACGGACTCGCATGGATCATCGCAATCCTATGCCTACATATCTTCGTTGACGAACGAAGAATCAGAGTCGACGTAGTTCTACGGACTACGCACTAAAGGGGAGAGGTTGCTCGCCAAGACATCGCCGTCTTGTGCATACGTATCCTCAATCTAACCAGAAGGAGGAAGTCAAAGCAGTCGTAGTTCAACCTATGGGTCGAAAAGGTCTCGATCGCACTGGGGCAAGATAAAAGGCTCGGTTATCAGGTTGGTCTCGATCGCAAGGATGCGAGAGTAGTGGGAAGTTATTCGCGACAAGAAATGCATTCGATTATGATTCCAACACAACGATACAAACATGCATTAACCAAGAGCACAATTCACATTTAATCATGATCAACAACAAACATCATTGCATGGTAAGCACTTATCAAAACATCATGAGTAATTGAAAATCAAACAATTGAATCAAACATGCCTTCCAATGAAATCAACACAAACATGAATGTACACCACATATCCAGCAGAGTATGCATCAAGAATGAATATATAAATGAGAGCAAGCAAATATCATGAAGGACACATCAAGGAAAGCACAACAATTAAACATGAATGTGCAACATGAAAATTCATGTGTCGCGTGTCGGAAAATCAAGCTCATACTGTGGCATGAGGTGAAACGGCATCAAAACAGTCCACAAATGTTCATCGCATTAATCCATGAAGATTAAAAGTTAAATGGAATCGAAACGCACTTGAAAACGCACAAAAAACACATTCTGCATCAGTGTTAATCGATTAACCAATTACAATTCAAATTGGTTAATCGATTAACCATTTCAACAAAACCACACGAAAAACACACTGGTTAATCGATTAACCAATTTAAACTGTAATTGGTTAATCTGTTAACATTGTAAAAACAACAACATAAAATTCAGTATATAAGCACTTTTCAGCAAATTAACCACTTAATTTCCACATGCTAAAACATGAAATTGACCACGAAAATTACATCAAATAACAACAATTAAATACCAATTGAATCTATCAAACATCAAGATCAATAATCAAAGAAATCGATGGATCAGTTATCACCAAAAATCACAAGATCTACATTGTAAAAATGCAAAATAAGCCAAAATGAGAAGTAGATCTAAGAATTACCAACCTACAAAGCGGAGAATTACTTTGGTGAGTGTTGTTAAGCTGCATTTAACAGATCCAAGCAAGAAATCCAATGATCTATGAAGCTTTATGAAGAACACTTCAAGATCCTAGCAATAACCCACAAATAAGCAAAAGCTCTTCAAGAAGTGATTCCAAAACCTTGAATCTAGATCCAAACAAGTTGCTATTGCAGAATTGAACCAAGAATGAGAATGTGATGGAGGTTTAGCTCAAGAATTCACAAATTCCAATGAAGAATTTGTGAATCTATGAATATGGAGCTTTGGTGAAAGGTTGAAGATGAAGATGGAGAATGAAAATGTGAGAGAGAATTGAGAGAAAATTCTGAAAATGAGGGTGAAAAAAGAGAGTGAATTAGTGAGGTTTGGAGCAATTTGATTTAAATAACCCCTAGGTTAGGAGTTAAGTTTGAGTTTGGAATGAGGTTTAGTGAGTGGAATGGAAAGTGGAAATTGAATTTGGAAAGGGAATGTGGAATTAGAGTGGAAATTGGATGGAAATAAAAAATACAATTCAAATGAATCAAAATTGGAATTAATTCTAGATTCTTCCAACTGGTGTAAATGTGAGATCAAGTAGTGGAAATTTGGTTCAAATTCTGCAGTGTTGAAAATTGAAGTTTCTGGGCAAATTTTACACTGGTTAATCGATTAACCCAATTTGCACTGCAAATGGTTAATCGATTAACACATTCAAATTTTCAAATTTTCTGTCAAAAGGAGGGAAACTTGGAGAATCAACCGCTGCCACTTTTTCTGAGCTACGTTAAGCCTCTGAAACTTGTCCTTTTGATATTGCCACTGAGTCAAACCTAAAATATGCTGTGAATTTCTTTCCGTACTCAAAATATCCATCTGAAAAAATACTGTCCGGTGCTGAATCGCTGAGCAAAAATAACTGTCGGAAATTCTGATAATCAAATCATCCAGGGAGCAAAATAAATGCTCGAAAAGACCTCGAAAACCATCTGCTTAGCTCTGCATACTGCTGAAATGTCCTTGAACTGAATAACTGCTGAGATGCGGAGAATAAACCTTGATCTCATGCACTAGAACCGATGCAATGCACAAATGCATATGCGAATGAAATGAAGCATAAGCCAAAAAGGTGAAGGAATGAGAGGGAAAATTTTTTGTTGCTACAGCAGCCCCTATTCAATCGACTTGGACCTGAAAGGATGATAGCAACGGCTTTCAAAAGTTCAAGGTAGAAGGTGATTGAATACAAAAAGAACTCGAAAATTTGCAACCTGTGGGGAGATAACGTGTAAATGGAGCCCAGTCACACTTCATCAAAGGAATTTAACGGAAAGACAACATACCCAAAAAAGAAAAGTGAACCCTAGAACCACATCGGAAAGAACACATACCAGAGTGGAAAACCACATCGTCAATGAATTGACAGAAAGACAACATGAAACCCAAGAAACACCTCGCCAAAGAATTGACGGAAATAACAACATGAAACCCAAGAAGCAACTCGTCAAAGGGGTTTGACGGAAAGAAAACTTCTCAAAACCCGACCGAAGGGACACATCGTCAAAGAATTGTCGGAAAAAACAACATGAAACCAAAGAAACACCTCGTCAAAGAATTGACGGAAAGAAAATGGAACCCAAGGAAACACATCGTCAAAGAATTGACAGAAAGAATAACATGAAACCCAAGAAACACCTCGTCAAAGGGGTTTGATGGAAAGAAAACATATGAAAACCAGAACGAAGGGACACATCTTCAAATAATTGACGGAAAGAACAACATGAAACCCAAGAAACACCTCGTCAAAGAATTGACAGAAATAACAGCATGAAACCCAAGAAACACCTCGTCAAAGAATTGACAGAAAGAACAACATAAAACCCAAGAAACACCTCGTCAAAGAATTGACGGAAAGAAAAACATGAAACCCAAGGAAGCACCTCGTCAAAGAATTGACGGGAAGAAGACATACCCGAAGAACCACCTCGTCAAAGGATTGACGGAAAGTAAACCTGAAAACCCGACCAAAAGGACACATTGTCAAAGAGGTTTGACGAAAAGACAAACATGAAACCCAAGAAACATCCGAACCGAAGGAGCACATCGTCAAAGGGATTTGACGGAAAGAAAATTTCACATCTCCAAAGGTACAAAACTTGAGCTCGGAATAAAATATATCTGAAGGTACACAACCTGAGCTCAGAATAAAACATATTCGAAGCTACACAACCTGAGCTCAGAACACATCGTCAAGGGGTTGACGGGAAGAAACTGAACATATCCGAAGGTACAAAACCTGAGCTCGGAATAAAACATATCCGAAGGTACACAACCTGAGCTCGGAACACATCGTCAAGGGGTTGACGGGATGAAACTGAACATGTCCGAAGGTACAAAACCTGAGCTCGGAATAAAACATATTCGAAGGTACAAAACATGAGCTCAGAACACATCCTCAAGGGGTTAACGGGAAGAAAATGGCTGTTGGGGAATGGCTCGGCATTCTCTTTGGGGATATGTCACTGTCTTGACTAAAATTTGATTCGGGCTTCCGCGCGAGGTACCAAAACTGGCTTATGCTTCGCATGCATATGTTTGAATTTTATTTCTATGGCGTAATGCTCCATACGAAATGGAAATGCTACGCATTTGAGGATGAAGTGCAAATGCTTATGATATGCAACAGGACCCCTCCAGCAAAATAAATGCTGAAGAGAAGAAGCCAACTCCGCTAGGGATGAAAAACTGAACTGTCTCCGAGATCACAAACCCTGCTGAGGAAGTCACACTGAACGAGCTTCTTGATATAATCTCTGCTGAAGATGAAACCCAAAGAGAACTCCCACTCCGTTGGGGATTACGAATAACAACTACTGACGATAGAACCCAAAGATAAGATAAAACCCAAAGATCTGCTACGGAAAAAGTGCCAATAACCATTGGACTTGGAATCTGCCGGGGACGTCAACCACTGTTGACCAAGCCATTGAGATGACTAGCAGCAACTCTGCTTGGGGAATGAAGTCAATAACACCGAGCCTGCTGGGGAATATCATTGAACTTAACTTGTTGCTAGGGAAATTCCCTTTATCTGCTGGGGAATACCAGCCACCACCGACAAATTTGCTTGGCAAATGATGATTGATGCTATCCGCTCTGCTAGGGGACAACATTGAGCTTACTTCTCTGTTGGAGACTTACCTTCTACCCTTACTCTGTTGGGGAGATGGAAACAACCTTGCCACAAACACGATTGGGAAGCACAAACCAGACACTCTGTATAGGAATACGAACTCCTGCTGAAGAGCAATAAACTTCACCAAGCTGGCTAGGGGAGAACGAACTCCTGAACTCTTGCTGGGGAGAATAATCATAATATTCATGACGCTCTGCCGAGAGTGATAAAACCCCAGCTATCTCTGCTGGGGAGAGAAACTCTACTGGGGTCATCACGAGTTAACTATCAACATGAACCCAGCAGTTGTGATATGACCAAAAGGAAGTGCCCTGATGTGGCATAACCTATAAGGAACTTGTCTTCAGGATGTATCATGAAGATCTGACATATCTTGCCCCATGATCTTAATTAACCGTTCTCCAGAGAGAAAACTTCTTGTGCTTTTGGGGTGGCTTGCCTAAGCCTTGAAGTGATTTTGCCCCTGACTGGTTGATCTGTGAAGGAGTTCCTCTGACTAACTGACCTTCGAGAGATTTATTGAATCTCGACTTGATTGCCCCAGATTGGCTTACTCTTGGAATGAATTACCCCTTTGATATGATTTGCCCCTGCTCAACGGAGTACTCAAGCACTTTGCATCTTACCTTGATCAATCCTTCCATTGCAGAAACTCTCCTAACGTCAAGTACTTACCCACGAGTAAAACCGACCATCTTGAAAATGACAATTTTAATGCAATGCATATGACAGTTTTGAAATCTAAGTCTGTTCACTGGAAAAAATGTCATGACATATAGTGAGCGAATCACTTATCAAAATGTCACATCGATACCAACATGAATGGTAAGAAAATCCTTTTAGGAGTCAACTTTGACGCGATCTTTACCGAAGTATGCTTTCGAAACAACCCTACTTCAATTAGGTCTTTTGAGGGTTGTAATGTGGCCTGGTTCATAGTTTGAGAAAGAAAGGATATAAGTCTCAAAGTTTTGTTTTAACCCACCCATTCTCCTTGATGTTCTCCAGTCCTACATTCAGCTAATTTGACACAGACGTCCACCTTTCAAAAAGGTTAAGGAATGGTAGGAGGATAGAAGGAACCCACACGATTTTCGGAGTGACCGTCACCCATTTTGTCTTTGATGTCTGTAGTCACACGACTTGTTCTTTATCGAGGATTTTTTTCTTTTTTTTTTGCTTTTTATTCTTTTGTTTTCCCTGATTTTTTCTGGACTGATTCTTTGAATTTTTCTATTTTGAAGTCCAGCGGGATGCCCTAACTTTTGCTCAAGTCACTTTTTTCAAGTTTTCGACTTAGCAGGCTTTCTTCTTTTTTTTTCTTTTGATTTTTTTTTTCTTTTGAACAAATCATGTGACACTGTCTGTCTTGGAAGGGTTGTGACTGCCCCCTCCTTTGGTTGGTGAGGGATGAACATTGTGGGATTGTGAAGGTAATAGATCCTTAGATGCACACTCCTTTTGAAATTTGAACGCTCGGTCAAATTAACTGACCCATTCCCTGCCCCAGGTTAAGATTGGGGGTTTTTCATTTTCAGAAAGAAACTCCTACTACTAGGCTCAACGGGGTTGATAAGGGATTATCTTCCTTATATCTCCGGTGTTTAGGGATTTGAAACAATGCTTGTACATCATCAGCAGGGTTTTATTTCAGAAGCACACAATCGAAAGTTTTGCGTGTTCGATTTCGTCATCCTTCCTCGGATCCTGCTTAAACAAGCGTTTGACATCAATAAAACGTATGAGCGAGCACAGATGGATTTAATCAAAACATGCATATTCATTTCATTATCATTATCAACTGAAAACAGACAAGTTTTACAAATGAGTTTGCACATTAACAGAAAAGAAACTACAAATGTAAAGGAATGATATGATCGAAAAGATATCCAGCTTCGGTGAACTAGGCTTTCCAAGCTTGATTTGCTACTGAACTAGTCATTTTCAGAATTTCTCATCGAAGTCAGTCTGATGATCATCTGCACAACTGATCTCGGTGAATTCTTCCATGACCTGAGCTGATAAACCCACATGATTGGATGAAGGAGAGTCGTTGATTCGAATACCCTGAGGCATGAATGAGAATATATTGGAGTCAAGAAGTGTCTGAATCTTGCTCTTGAGCACCTTACAGTCTTCAGTTGAATGCCCATGTGCCCCAGCATGGTAACAACAATGGGCGTTGGCATCAAAACCCGGTGGATATAGAAAAAGCACTGGCTTCAACTCCTTCGGCACTATTAATCCACCTCTGATTAAATCTGGTAATATCTGACTGTACGACATTGGCAACTGAGTGAAATGCCTCTCTAGCTTCCTTGGACATTGTCGGGCGTGCTGACGTGGTTGACGGCGGTATGACCGTTGATTCTGAGGAGGTCCTTGATTCAGAGAAAGGTATTGTCCTTGATACGGAGACCCTGAAGATTGCTGACTCTGAACAGTTGAAATACCTGAGTACCGAGGATGAGGTGGCGGGTGTTCCCAAATGGAACTATTTTCTTTCTCTCATTCCTCTTGAGAACTGACAACTGATTCACTTTCACTAGCTAGTAAGTTCGAGGCGTCCGAAATCTTTCCACACTTGACACCGCTCTCAATGTGTTCTCCAATTATTACCAGGTCAAAGAAGTTCGATGCCCCACTGCCAATCATCTTGTCGAAGTATGGTCCTTGTAAAGTGCTCATGAACACATCAACCAATTCTCTATCCAAAAGCAGTGGTTGAACACGAGCAACTAACTCTCTCCATCCCTGAGCATACCCTCTGAATGATTCATTATCCGCTTGAGATAAACCTTGCAACTGCATGCAGCTGGGAGCCATGTCAAGATTATAACGGTATTGCTTCACAAAGGTGTTGGCTAAATCTGACCATGATTGGATGTGACCACTTGCTAACTGCATGTACCAACTCAGTGATGCCCCACTCAGACTGTCCTGGAAACAGTGGATCATGAGCTTGTCGTTATGGACATAGGAGGCCATTCTTCTGCAAAACATCACCAAATGTTGTTTTGGACAAATATCCCCTTTATACTTCTCAAAATTCGGTATCTTGAACTTTGGAGGCAACACAAGGCTGGGTACCAAACACATGCTTGAAGCATTCAGATCTAGAGTATCACGCCTCTCTAGGGCTATAAGCTTCTCCTCCAATATACAGTATCTTTCGTCAAACAGAATAGATCGTGGGTCCTTAGGTTTCATTTTTGGAACTACCCCTTGGACATTCGGCACAGAGAATGCAAAACTCTGATAGTCTGTAGCATCAAAAGAAGAAGAATGTCCATCTCGGACGATAGTACGCTCCTATATAGCTTGATTCTCAACAGGGATCCGCACAGGCTGAGCTTGAGTAACATTGTTCTCTGGAGGTGGAATGACATTTCCAATACCTAAAGTCCTCTGAACATTGACATCTCCCCTTGTTATGGTTGCCATAGCTTCTACAAGTTGGTCCAACTGACTCTTCATCAATTCAACATTGGCCCGTGTCACAAACTGATTATGTTATTCTGAGTTCATGATGATCTTTCCAAAATGATGATTCAAGTCTAATACGAAAGTCGAGAAATTAACTGCGGTTTAGACAAAGGATGGATGAGCTAACTGTTGGTTCAGGTTAAAGGAAGATATGCAAAATGATGCAAGATGCAAATGCAATGTTATGAATGCAATAGACATGGGATCAAAGCTTCCATAAATTCTGAATAACTGCTGTGCTGATGACTGGATAACTTCAAAATTCTGGTCTGAAGAAAATACCGGAATACCAAAACATCTGAATAATCAGAATACTAGAATAATCAGAATAATAGAATACCAGGCTGATAAGTCCACACTGATAAGAAAACTAGAAAACTGGGTTGGTTAAAGGTCAAGGTTTCCTGTAAACCTGTAAACACCCAGCCCCTCTCACATGTAGGTTCTAGAAAAACCAAGGATCCTCAGCTTCACGGGCTCTCAAGTCGAGAAATGATGATACGGTCACCCTATGATAAGTTCCCAGCTTCGGGTCCTCGGATCAAGAAGCATAATGGGTTTGCCATTTCTGGTTTGCCATTATTACCTCTTTGGAGGAGTGCCTCAACTGAGTCCTCGAGGAATGGTCGCCAGAGTCGACAGCTCTCTAGGTTACATTCTATCATCTGCCCTAATGCGCAGGATATAACATTACCAAAGAAAATCTCGTCTGGATGTGGAATTTTCATGTATACTAAGTCTGCCAAATGCAACACAAGTCACACTACTTTCCACTCTAATCTTAGGTGTATAATCAAGCCTGGGTATTGGGCTTATCTCTCATAAATCCAACCCACCCAACAGCACAACAACAGTAGAACAATATGATGACAATAATCAAGTGCAATAAATGCGGTAAAATACAGTAATATACAACAAATAATGCACAAAAATAAACACCCAATGAAATAAAAACAAACAAGCGCTAGGGTTGACTCGTACAGGGAACCAGATTCCCCAGCAGAGTCGCCAGTTGTCGCAACTGCGAAAAAAACAACCGGCAGAAACAGAACAGAAGAGTCGCCACTGAACGTTATTTATCCTGACAAAGGGAAAGGAAATGATCGAAGAAAACCTAAAAGAAGGGAAAGACATGGTCAT
The DNA here is from genome assembly GCA_022829125.1 of Lathyrus tuberosus. Lineage (NCBI taxonomy): Eukaryota > Viridiplantae > Streptophyta > Magnoliopsida > Fabales > Fabaceae > Lathyrus > Lathyrus tuberosus. Next base: position 2,355,290 of record JALAZF010000535.1, read on the forward strand.
AGCAGCCATAGTCTGGGCTTGGGAGTCGGTTACGCGAGGGGAAGGTATTAGCACCCCCACGCGTCCATCGTACTCAATGGGATCCACGCTCGTTGTCTAATCAAAGGATGAGTTATCTAAAGCCTACTGCTAAATGGAAACGGGAAAGGGAAAAACGAAAATGGACTCGCCGTCACAATCTTATGCCTACGTATCTTCGTGGACGAACGAAGAATCAGAGTCGACGTAGTTCAACGGACTACGCACTAAAGGGGAGAGGTTGCTCGCCAAGACATCGCCGTCTTGTGCCTACGTATCCTCAATCTAACCAGAAGGAGGAAGTCAGAGCAGTCGTAGTTTGACCTACGGGTCGAAAAGGTCTCGATCGCACTGGGGCGGGAGAAAAAGCTCGGTTATCAGGCTGGTGTCGATCGCAATGATGCGAGAGAAGAGGGAAGTTAGTTGTTAGTGTGCTCGCCAAGGATTGGGATCCTCATGCCTACGTATCCTTATTAGGGAATGAGGAATCAGAGCATCCGTAGTTCACGCGACTACGGAAAATGGGATCTCGATTGCACGGGTGCGAGAGAAAAGGTTCTGAACTTACTGAAGAAGTGAATTGAATTTGTTTGAGATGCGCATTGCACTAAAGTCTATGACATAAGAGCGAATGCATCACATGGTCGCCCCCAATGGGACGTATGCTAAACACTCTAGAAAAGTGAGGGGAGACCCCTCATTCTTCATTTTCCATGTACTTAAGGCTTGTGGCGCACAATGCACATCGCCTTTATTAAGTGTTTTTTTTTTTGCTTTTGTTTTGAGGTGAGAAATAAGACTCAAAGGGAAAAAGAAAATCTAAGAGGAGCTCACCTAGATGTTGTAATGCAATATGGCCTTAAGGTGAAGGATGAAAAAAGGAAATTCTATCCTAACGTTAGCATGCTAAAGCAAACTAAAACCAAGAAAATAAACCAAAAACAGCAACTACAACAGCGCTCCTGCACCTGAACAGCAGTAAAATCCAGCCAATACACCAAACAACATTCAACAGCACTTGCATTCAGCACACAACGGGTGTAAAAGACAGTAGCAATGCAAATAAGGCAGCACGATGACATTTAACAGCTCATGTAGAACATCTCAACAGTGTATTCGCGACAAGAAATGCATTCGATTATGATTCCAACACAACGACACAAACATGCATTAATCAAGAGCACAATTCACGTTTAATCATGATCAACAACAAACATCATTGCATGGTGAGTACTTATCAAAACATCATGAGTAATTGACAATCAAACAATTGAATCAAACATGCCTTCCAATGAAATCAACACAAACATGAACGTACACCACATATCCAGCAGAGTATGCATCAAGAATGAATATATAAATGAGCGCAAGCAAATATCATGAAGGACACGTCAAGGAAAGCACAACAATTAAACATGAATGTGCAACATGAAAATTCACGTGTCGCGTGTCGGAAAATTAAGCTCATACTATGGCGTGAGGTGAAGCGGCATCAAAATAGTCCACAAATGTTCATCGCATTAATCCATGAAGATTAAGAGTGGAACAGAATCGAAACACACTTGAAAACGCATAAAAAAAACACATTCTGCATCAGTGTTAATCGATTAACCAATTACAGTTCAAATTGGTTAATCGATTAACCATTTCAAAAAAACCACACGAAAAACACACTGGTTAATCGATTAACCAATTTGAACTATAATTGGTTAATCTGTTAACACTGTAAAAACAGCAACATAAAATTCAGTATAAAAACACTTTTCGGCAACTTAACCACTTAATTTCCACATGCTGAAACATGAAATTGACCACGAAAATTACATCAAATAACAACAATTAAATACCAATTGAATCCATCAAACATCAAGATCAATAATCAAAGAAATCGACGGATCAATTATCACAAAAAATCACAAGATCTACATTGTAAAAATGTAAAATAAGCCAAAATGAGAAGTAGATCTAAGAATTACCAACCTACAAAGCAGAGAATTACTTTGGTGAGTGTTGTTAAGCTGCATTTAACAGATCCCAGTAAGAAATCCAAGGATCTATGAAGCTTTATCAAGAACACTTAAAGATCCTAGCAATAATCCACAAATAAGCAAAACCTCTCCAAGAAGTGATTCCAAAACCTTGAATCTAAATCCAAACAAGTTGCTACTGCAGAATTGAACCAAGAATGATGATGTGATGGAGGTTAGGCTCAAGAATTCACAAATTCCAATGAAGAATTTGTGAATATATGAATATGGAGCTTTGGTGAGAGGTTGATGATGAAGATGGAGAATGAAAATGTGAGAGAGAATTGAGAGAAAATTCTGAAAATGAGGGTGAAAAAAGAGAGTGAATTAGTGAGGTTTGGAGCGATTTGATTTAAATAACCCCTAGGTTAAGAGTTAAGTTTGAGTTTGGAATGAGGTTTAGTGAGTGGAATGGAAAGTGGAAATTGAATTTGGAAAAGGAATGTGGAATTAGAGTGGAAATTGGATGGAAATAAAAAATACAATTGAAATGAATCAAAATTGGAATTAATTCTAGATTCTTCCAACTGGTGTAAATGTGAGATCAAGTAGTGGAAATTTGGTTCAAATTCTGCAGTGTTGAAAATTGAAGTTTCTGGGCAAATTTTACACTGGTTAATCGATTAACCCAATTTTCACTGCAAATGGTTAATCGATTAACACATTCAAAATTTCAAATTTTGCGCCAAAAGGATGGAAACTTGGAGAATCGACTGCTGCCACTTTTTCTGAGCTACGTTAAGCCTCTGAAACTTGTCCTTTTGATATTGCCACTGAGTCAAGCCTAAAATATGCTGTGAATTTCTTTCCGTACTCAAAATATCCTGCTGAAAAAATACTGTCCGGTGCCGAATCGCTGAGCAAAAATAGCTGTCGGAACTTCTGATAATCAAATCATCCAGGGAGCAAAATAAATGCTCGAAAAGACCTCGAAAACCATATGCTTAGCTCTGTATACTGCTGAAATGTCCTTGAACTGAATAACCTGATGAGATGCGGAGAATAAACCTTGATCCCATGCACTAGAACCGATGTAATGCACAAATGCAGATGTGAATGAAATGAAGCATAAGCCAAAAAGGTCAAGGAATGAGAGGGCAAATTTTGGAGTGCTACACAATGGATTGATGTTCATACGCCGCCGGTACTGTGCGTAAGATTGCTAACACGTATAATATATATATATATATATATATATATATATATATATATATATAAAATAAAGCAATGAGGATTCATGATGAGTAGGATTCATGATGAATGCATATTGTTGCAATTTTTACTAATGTTTTTACTAATATATATAATATATATAGTCACTGCTCATTGCTTTATTTTATATATATATATATATATATATATATATATATATATATATATATATATATATATATATAGCCACTGCTTTATTTTGGTTTTTTAGATTGTTCGGATTGAATTGTGTCGATACGCTATTTGCATATTAGTGTGCATAATGCGTGACATTTGTGTTTAGTTCGATCCGGTTGCGATGATCGTATTTTTGCGTTAGCAACATTATTGTTTTAAAATGTTCTTAAAAAAATTTCTTTTTTGCGTTTCTTTGTGTTATATTTGGATCCACATGATTTGAATCCGAATTGCGATGATCACGTTAAGTGTAGCAAGCTATTGAGTAATTTCATCAGTTTATGTACGGTTTTTTTAATTTACTCTTTTTAATTAATTATCATTGTATTTCGATTTTACACGCGTTCGACGGTTTAGCGTATTGACCAACCACTTTTTGCGCTAACTGATTCGCATCCTGACTTGTAATTTGTGATTTTTTATTACCATGTTGTTTATTGATCTGATTTGCGATGACCGCTCACGCGGTAGCAATTTGTCTTTTTCAATCTGTTCTAATATTTTATCCAACATTGGTATGTTTAAGATCTGATTAAATTTTTTCGGTAGCTTCGCATCCTTCGCGTCACTATTTGTATTCACCATATTAAACCCTTTTCAAAAATATCAAACAATTCTCGATTAAATAATTGAGCCCTTTTTAAACTCTGTAAGTCGATTATTTTTACGATCGCCATCAACCAAACCCAAAACATTCTTGATTCATATATCAAGCCATACCCCAACTTGTAAGTCGACTGCTTTTTAGCATCGCCATCAACCTCATGCATACACTTGCACCTATTCTTTGGTTATGGTTTCGTTTACTAGAAGCACCCTTAGGGACTAGGATTCGACCTAACTTTTTCTCAAAACCCTTGATCCAGCATCAAGTGGCTACTTCTCTCGTAAGTCGGTTGCCTTTTGCAATCGCCATATTGCAATTTTCAAACCTCGAGCTTTTATCGAGAACTTTTCTCTTAAAATTAAAATCTCTTTTCTCAAAAAAATCAAAATACTTTAATCATATCTAACATCTTTTTAAACTCTAAAAAACATTCAACAAATCTCAAATCATTTTGCCACTTGGCTTTTCTGTTTAAAAACTTTTTCGAAAAGGATACGCTTCATAGCATCGTCCATAAAAAATACACAACTAACTCCCTTATCCCCCGCCACCGTGCGATCGAGACTAACTTACTTCCCGTTTATCCTAGCCTTAGGATTAGAGTCGTCGTACTCTATGTAAGCTCCTGCCATGGACGCTTACTCATCTTTCCCTTTTAACCTAGCCTTAAGTTTAGAGTCGCCGCACTCTACGTAAGTGTCTTGCCATGGACGCTTACCTTTTCCCTTTGGAACCTTGACCACATTCAAGAGTTCCTCACCCATATTGAGGGGAACTACGAATGCTCTGATTCTTTTAGTCAAGATACATAGGCACGGGATGCGATGTCTTGGCGAGCATACATAAAAACTAACCCCTAGGTCTGTACCTTAGCACTAACCTTCGCAAGCAAACAATAATATAACACAATAAAACAAGAGGTTCCTGTAGAGTACTACAGATACCTAGGATGCTAGCACCTTCCCTAGGTATAAACAACCCCCGGACCTTAGATCTCTTATTAGGGTTTCTTCGATCTTTACCCTTTTCTTTGGATAAATCAAAGTTCGGTGTGAATTAAGATTTGTGAACCTAGTTAATTTAATAGCTATGGTATCCGATTCTCACCGTGATAGTTTACATCACAGCAGAATAGATAGACATATCATATTCGAGGGAAAATGTCGCTAGCTTACTCACACATATGAGGATAAAGCGTTGTTTTGCATAGTCTCGAGATGAAATATTTTTCATTTAAAAAAGGTTTGATATCGCGCTATGGCAGGAAAGATATTTGATTGGTTGAGATTGTTTTCAGGCGACAACGAATAATCGAGCAATGAAGCATACGCTAACCCATCGATTATTCGAGGAGCAAGAATGTGTAAACCCTCATTCCTTTTTCATCCAAATTGTTGCGGTGAGAATCGGATAACAAGCTATTAATTAACTTGCATCGCAAAACTTTTGAAGTTCACCACCGACTTTGATTTATCCAAAGGAAAGGTTCAAGATCGAGAAAACCTAAAGGGGGGAGATCTAAGGTTCGGGGGTTGGTTATATTAAGGGAAGGTATTAGCACCCTTAATATCTGTAGTATTCTACAGGAACCTCTGGTTTGGTTTGTGTTATGTTATGTTTGCTTGCTAAGGAAACCTGCTAAGGGTAAAGGTAAAGACCTAAGGGTATGTATGTTAGACGATGGCTATGGATCTAGAAGGGGGGTTGAATAGATCCCTTGAGTTTTACACGCAAATGGTTACCAAAAATTTGGTTTAAAAATGTTTAACAGAAGCAACCACTGAATCACACGTCTACAACGAACCTTCTACTAAAAGGATTGGATATGCATGACAAAATTGGGAATGAATTATGGATGAGAAAAATTCAGTTTGATTAACACAATTTAAAACGCAATCAACAAAGTATCACTTGCTTGATGTTTAATCCAATCCAACGAGGTTATTTGACAATCAATAAATTGCAAATGCGTTCGATTTTGCTTTGAAACAAATTATCAAACACTTGGTGTGCGTAAACACACTAAGTGCATAATTTCAATGGAATGTAATGTCAAGCTGCTCCAAGATACAATTCAACGAATTGTATCAATTTAACAAAACAGTATATCAGCTCAAGATCACACAACCTCAGAAATTTTGATAAATTGAGACTTCACAAATTCGAATGATATTAAACATAAAGAGTTAAGGAAAAGAGAGAATAAACGATATTTGATTAGCCAGTTCCCCAATCGTCCTCGCTTTGGGTACCTCTGCCCCCAATTCCACAATTGGAATTGATATATATATATATATATATATATATATATATATATATATATATATATATATATATGTGTGTGTGTGTGTGTGTGTGTAGCTGTTGCAAATTGTTTATTACAAGAGAAGAACTATGAACATCCAAACTCCCAAACGTCTTTGATCGTTGATGCAGAGCCTTCTCTTCCCTTGATTCAAGATGAATCAAATGCCACGAATTCGGTTGAACAAGTCACCGTCCCACGCTACTAGACTGCAAGAAACCACCGTTCTTCAGTCACCATCACTCGGCCGACTTCAATTCTCCGCAATTAGATCCCCAAACCTTTCTTCTACGATCCTTCGACTGTAGCTACTAAACCGAAAGAAAACTCTGTTCTTCGGTTACCTTCGCACGCCTGAATCCCTGTAGAACGAAACGGTTGGTGCCAAAAACCCCCTAAACCACCTTGATTCCTGGAGGATAAAACCTAAGGTTATTCAAGAAACTCCTACCAATTCTCAACCCATAAATGAAGATCACACACTTCCTAATTCTGAATGTTATCACTTCAAAACAATGGACAACACAAGCAAAAATGATTATGTGTAATTGTTGGTTGACTCAAGGATGAAGATGAAGATGAAGAGAAAGATTGGTATATATTTTCACGTTTCTTGTTATGTTTAAAAAAGAGATGACCAGACTATTTATAGAGAATGACTTGACCCACTAAAACTTGTAACAGAAATAACAGAAAATTTTAAGTGAAAAAATTCAGTTCAGACGTGTTTGGGTCGACCCATCCTTTAATGAGGGTCAGCGCGTGAAAATTACTATGCAAGTTTCACAATTATGCGTCGACCTATTGGCATATTGCGTCGACGCAAGTATGAAATTTTTCCATATTTTAAAATTCTCAGAATCATGCGTCGACCCACAAACTGCAGGGATCAGCGTGCGTTTTCCCGCCCTTTCCATAAACTTTGTTCTAACAAGCATGAGTCGACTCATGCTTAGGATGGGTCGGCGCATCACTTGAATTTTTCAAGAAATGTATTTTTCTGCATATATTAACTGACCAAGACCCAGACAAACCTACTAGACACCAATATAATGATCATGCACATGTATTTATGGGTAAGACAAAGTCCTATATGTTTAGACGCATGAACAACGATGATTAGATGCAATTTGCGCGACAAATGAAGTGATACCGCTCAAAATACAATCTAATATTTAGCATATTTGTTGACATCATTAAAACCGAGATAGATGAAAGACCTTAGCCCTCACATACTCCCCCTTTTTGATAATGGCAACACTGTTTAGCTTTCTCTTGATTTGTAATTTGAGAACAAACAAGCTCCCCCTGTCTTTAACACTTGGTTAATTTCTTGATTAATTTCTGCTTGCGTGCTATCCTTCTCCCCCTTTGTCAACATCAAAAATAAGAGAAGAAGGTGGTCAAAAGAATAACACTATAACAAGTAAGGATTCATCCACATATTTGCAACATGGCAACACTAACACGCATCCACATATGATAGAGTTAATGTAAAATTTGAAACGGATAAATACGGAACATACGAAACAAAGACAATTCATTCCACAGTTTAAAACAAAGAACCAAAACAAACTGAAGAAAAGTTCAAAGTTAAACAACAGGAAAGAACATGCAATCCAAACAGCAAAACATAAATGCAAAACACAAGTAATATGATACACCAATCTCTATGGTCTCCCCCCTAGATGGATGACCTCTTCCCCCATGGTATTGGCCTGGTGGTGGCAAATCCTCTAGGTGCAAGTTAAGTTTGATTAGCGAGCGATTGAGCAAGCCAAGACTGTTTGCAAGATTCTGATTCTGTTGAGTCAAATTCTCGTCCATTTGGGTGAAGAGAGTCATAGAGGTGTCAGCAAAGCTGTTGAAGTTAGTGATGTCAACCGAGACTTGGTTAGATAAGTTTGTGAACCTTTCTTCCTGAGCATTGTAGCAGCTTTGTTGCAATGCTTGGAATTCTTGATGTTGCAGATTCATCTGGTTCAACCTTGCCAGAATCTCTTCAGATGCCCGGGAATCATGCTGAGATTATGGAGTTGGAGGTGCAGAATAATCAGGTTGCTGCCAACCATACTCCTCGCCATAGGTGGGAGGAACATATGCGTCACCAAGAGCAGTCCAGCAGTTTTTTTGCCAATCTCCCCAGCCCTGATTATCAGAGTTGTCCTCAGGTTGATCGCCCATCCATGCTTCGTTGTCTTTCTCTTGCATAACCACATCACCATTGTTAACATCTTGATTGTCACTATCATGCGCTGCTCATCATCATTTCCTTCGTTATGATTAGGTTCTTCAGGTTCATGTGAAAAAGGATGAGTTGATTTGTGTTGGTACTTGAACTCATTCGTAACAGAATCCCAAGTGTAACCCATCATGGTGAGTGTTTTTGGTTGAAATTGTTGTTCGGATGAAATTTGAATGTAACGAATATTAGGAACCGAGATGCCAGCCTTGTTCAAAAAGTTTTGAATGCAGGATGCATAACCTAAAGCCAGACTTTTGGTGGAGTCGCGGGTAACAAACATCCGATATGCAAAATAGTGTGGCCAGTTGATTTTGATTCGATTCTTCAGTATGTAAATGAGATGAACTTCTGCCTTCTCAACTCTTGAGTACCCGCCTTTCTTAGGTCTCAAAATACGAGCAACAATCCACTGTAGAACTCGGTCAACAAATTTCAAATGACCGATGGTAACATTTTTTGGAAAAAATTCACTTGCCACAACATCGTCTGGATATGGTTCACACAACATAGAATTTAGAGGGGATTTAAACTCATAGTTTTGAACAAACTTGGTGTCGGTTACTTTGGGGAGATTTTCATCAGTATCCATATGAAACAAAGTATTCCATAACTCAATGTTTACAGGATGACGTGCATTATTCATAGAAAATGAAAACTCAGCACCCTTAAATCTTCCCTTAATTCCACAATAGAATAATCAAATCAAATCACTATTAAACTGATCATCACATTCAAGAAACTCACCAAAATTCTGAACACTAAGCATTTCAGTTATCTCAGGAATTTTGTAGTCTGGACCCATCAAAACATAGAAACCATGTTGTGGAATAATAACACGATGACTAAACTCTACCTCAAAAGGACCAGAGAGTTCATCAGAGAGTAAAGAGTTAACAGTTACCGTGTTGAAGAAGCTCTGACAGATGAAGCTCTAGTTGTTTGTTTACCGGTTGTGTGTCGGGAAGCCATTTTTGATGAAGGTGATGAAGAAGATGAACAGTGCGTGATTGTTGAAGAAGAATGATGATCTTGCTGCTAGAAACCCTTGTTTTATAATCTTGAGGATTCACACTTTGTGGGTTTTTTATTTTTGTGGGTTTTAATGGAGATATGGTGAGGTTTTAATGGGAAGATGGAAGAGATGAAGAGGAGAAGACCAAAATTCCACTATGTTTAACATGCATTAAACAAGAAATAAAGTGTAATGAAGATATGTAAAGAGGAGTGGAAACATTAGGTCGGCGCACGCATTCCCAAATAAAAAGGATTCTGAGTGTGTCAGGTGTGCGTCGACCCAAGGACAGGGTGCGTTAGCGCAAGATTCCTAGGTTTTGAAAAAAAATTTAAAATTTTGATATGCGCCGTCCGCAGGTAAGCATGAGCTAACCCGGTCGTTTCCCTTAAAAATGCTTCAGCTCATGAGTCGACCCATGGAATTTTTCGATCGACTCATCTATGTCAAAAATGCAGAAATTGAAATTTTGCATACACAAGTTCCAAAATAAGATAAACAAACATGCAAACACATAGAACAAGCATCCAAATGAGTAATATATGCACAAAATATAGAAACATCAAGTTTAAAGTACTTAACATGGCACAAAATGTGTTAACTTTCTATGAATCGGAACGATATTACCTTGATCACTATTGACGTTGAGAGCCCTCACATATATCTTAATAACTTTTGGCATTGTTAGTGACAACCCATAAACAAGTATATATATGTATATATGAAGACAAACTATCTTAGATGAAATCAAACACGATCCGAGATATCGAGAATGCCAAGTTCCCTACGGATATGAAAGAAAGGCTCAGTGGCTAATGGTTTTGTAAAAATGTCAGCAAGTTAATTTTTAATATCAACATGCTCAAAGATCACATCACCTTTCTCTACATGACCCCTAAGAAAATGATGACGTATTTCGATATGCTTGGTGCGTGAATGTAATACGGGGTCTTAGTCAGGTTGATCGCACTAGTATTATCGTACAATATAAGAATACGCTCTAGTTTTAAATTGAAATTAAGCAATTGTTGTTTAAGCCATAGGACTTGAGCACAATAACTACCGGCGACAACGTATTCCACCTCAGCTGTTGACAAAGCAACGAAAACATGTTTCTTGCTATGCCAACTCACCAAGGAGTTTGCGAAAAAGTGACACGTGCCACTAGTACTTTTCATATCCATTTTGCACCCTGCAAAGTCGGAATCAGAATAACCAACTAAGGAACAAACACTACCTTTGGGATACCAGCCCATACTTTGGAGTACCGGAAAGGTATCGAAGTATGCACTTAACTGCTTTTAAGTGGGATTCCTTAGGACGTGCTTGATACCTCGCACACATCCATACACTGAACATAATGTCGGGTCGTGATGAGGTAAGATAAAGAAGAGATCCAATCATACCTCGATACTTCTTTACCTCTACATCCTTACCATTTTCGTCACGATCAAGATTAGCACAAGTAGGCATTGGAGTATCTATTGCTTTGCAGTTTAGCATGTCGAAACATTTGAGAAGCTCAAGACAATATTTCGTTTGAATCACGAATGTGCCCTCTTCGAGTTGTTTGATTTGCAATCCGAGGAAATAGTTAAGCTCCCCCATCATGCTCATTTCAAACTCCCCATGCATCAAACTAGAAAACTCCTTGACCAAGGTCATGTTAATAGACCAAAAAATAATATCGTCAACATAAATTTGTACCAAGATTAAATGTTTTCCTTGACGTTTAATAAAGAGGGTTGTGTCAACCTTCCCTCTTGAATACCCTTGATCAAGTAAAAATTTGCTTAGACGTTCATACCAAGCCCTAGGGTCTTGTTTAAGTACGTACAAAGCACGTTTAAGTTTATAGACATGATCAGGATATTCATGGGATTCAAAACCCAGAGGTTGGGCAACATAAACCTCTTCATTTATATATCCATTAAGGAAAGTACTTTTAACATCCATTTAGAATAATTTGAAGTTCTTAGTGCAAGCATAAGCAAGTAAAAGGCGTATAGCCTCTAGTCGGGCAACCGGCGCATAAGTTTCCTCATAGTCGATTCCTTCCTATTGGTTATAGCCTTGCGCTACAAGCCACGCTTTGTTACATGTTATAACTCCATTTTCATCAAGTTTATTTCTAAATAGCCATCGGGTGTCGATTACTTGATGATCTCGCGGAGGTGGGACAAGGTCCCAAACCTCATTTCTCCTTTATTGATTTAGTTTATCTTGCATTAATAAGAACCAATGCTCATCGAGTAATGTCTCCTTTGCATTTTTAGGTTCAACTTGTGACACAAACGTGGAGTAATAACAAAAGTTACTAAGTTTAGAGCGAGTGGTTACTCCCTTAGAGATGTCACCGATGATATTGTCGATTAGATGGTCTTTGGAAGACTTCCATGTTGGAGGAAGGTCATCTTCATTTGTTGGATGATCCTCCTCACTCTTCATAGGTTGGTGATCCTTTTCCTCCTCAATACGCACAGCTTCAGGCTGATCAGTTCCCTTATCAGTGTCCTTGAGTATGTCTTTAGAAGATGCACCTGCACCATGAAAAGAACTACCTTCTCCGACATTTCTCGGATAAGACTCATCAAAAGTAACGTGTACCGACTCTTCAACAATTTGTAACCTTTTATTATATATTCTATAAGCTTTACTTAACTGAGAGTATCCAAGAAAAATACCCCCGTCGGCCTTGGCATCAAACTTACCAAGTGTCTCTTTTCCATTGTTCAACACAAAACACTTGCAACCAAAGACATGAAGGTGAGAAATATTTGGCTTACGCCCTTTTAAAAGTTCATACGGTGTCTTGTTTAGAATAGGCCGAATGAGCACCCTATTCAAAACGTAACAAGCCGTACCAATGGCGTCGGCCCAAAAGTATTTTGGAAGTCCACTCTCATTGATCATAGTCCTTCCTAATTCTTCCAAAATTCTATTTTTACGTTCCACAACCCCGTTTTGTTGAGGGGTACGTGGTGCGGAAAAATTATGATCAATTCCATGGGATTCACAAAATGCTTCAAATAAATGGTTTTCAAACTCACCCCCATGATCACTTCTAATTGACACAATGTTCGTGTTTAACTTATTTTAAGATAACTTGGCAAATCTCTCAAAGGCCGAAAAGGTATCACTCTTGTTTACTAAGAAAATGGTCCAACAAAACCTAGAAAAGTCATCGACTATTACAAAACCACAATAGTTTCCACCTAGGCTTTTAACCCTAGATGGTCCAAAGAGGTCCATATGGAGGAGCTCAAGGGGTCTCATAGTTGAAACGATGTTTTTAGATTTGAATGAGATCCTTGTTTGGTTCCCCATTTGGAAAGCCTCACAAAGGCGATCCTTTGTGAATTTGATTTTGGGAAAACCGATGACTAGGTCTTTAGAGACTATTTTGTTAAGCAAATCAAAATTGATGTGAGCCAACCGTCTATGCCATAACCATGAATCTTCATTCATAGTGACTAGACACTTGTCTCCATTCAATGATACCTCATTTAAGTCTAGCATATAGACGTTGTTCACCCTCAAGCCCTTAAACACATCCTTCTTGTCACTATCTTCAACTATGAAACATTCTTTTGAAAATGATACTTTATAATTTTTATCACATAGTTGACTAATACTTAAAAGGTTGTGTCTAAGGCCTTCCACAAGCAGCACATCAGAGATAGTAGTAAATGAGGGGTTACCTACACTACCTTTGTCGAGAATTTGTCCCTTGTTGTTATCTCCATAGGTGACAAACCCTTTTTTCTTCGCCACAAAGTCGATGAAAAGAGATATGTCTCCTGTCACATGTCTTGAGCAGCCACTATCCAGAACCCATCTTCTTTCGGTGGTCTCAAGACTTTGTACCTACAAAAACAATCAAGGGAAAGTAGGTACCCAATTCTCATTGGGTCGTTTGCAGTAAGTGAAACCAAGATCGAACTTGGGCAACCATTGATAAATGCCTTTTGGAACAAGAAATCTTCTAAAACGACATTTAGTAATAGTATGACCAGGGTTGCAACAATATAGGTAATCACGGTTCATTTGGAGTTTACCTTTGCTATCTCTATCTCGAATCACATACATATACTTTTGATACGGATTGTTCATACTTTCTCAATAATGTGATCGATCAATAGCAAACGTAATTTTAGGCTTAAGAGCCTTGTCTAATTTGGCCTTAAGGGTTCTCACCTCTTTTTGCCAAATATGACAAGTATCACAACCCCCAAACTTGAACCATGGAGACTCATTCTCATCAATAGTAGCTTTTGATGCATCCACCATGGAGTTTTTAAGAGCTTCCAATTTCCTTTCGGAATCGGAAACCTTTTTCTCCAAGTATTTAAAAATCTTTTTGTTTGAGGCTAAGTGTTGAAAAGCTTCCTTAGCCTCGTGGTGCAACATATCAAAAGCCTTTTGCAATTCTAAATGAGACATAGTATTAGAATGATCATATTTAGAGTGTTTTACCTCTTTCTTCTTGTTGTGACGTGTCATAAGACATAGATTAACGGATTCACTTTCATCACTTGAGCTGTCCTCTTTTTCCGACTCGCTATCGCTTTCCCAAGCGATGTATGCTCGTCTAGATTTGTTTGACTTTTTATGTTGACGGCTCTTGTCCTTGTCCTTATCCTTGTCTTTCTTAAGTGATGGACAATCCGACTTGTAGTGCCCAGATTTTCCACAATTGTAACACGTCCCTTTAACCTTGCCATTCTTATTTCCTTCATTTCTAGATTGCCTCTTAAATTTGACTAGATTTTTATCCGAGTGTTGAATCTCATTCTTCCGAACATACCTATTGTATCTCTTCACAAATAGACTCATGTCATCATCGAAGTCATCATCATCGTCATTGTTGGTTTCATCATCACTTTGCTCTTTAGATGTGGACTTTAAATAAGAAGCCGTAAAAGCAATCGACTTCTTCTCCGTATCTTTTGTTTTCTCATTATTTATACTCTTTTCATGTTTATCCAAGCTAATGAGCACTTGCTCATGCTCATCGAGTTTGCCAAATAGTGTGGTGAGGTCTAGAGTAGCTAGATTATTGGCCTCCTTGATCGCGGTGACCTTCGGCTGCCATTCCCTGTTAAGACACCTCAAAATCTTATTAGTCGCAACCTCGTTTGGAATTGGTTTACCAAGTACATGCAATTTGTTGATAATGTGAGTAAATTGTTTTTGGATATCCACAATGGTTTCCCCTTGCTTCATGTAAAAAAGATCGAACTCTTGCATTAGTGTGTTAATACGAGCCATTTTAACATCATTAGTGCCTTCGTGGGCTACTTGTAAACCATCCCACATGGCTTTGGCCATTTCACAATGAGAGACACGATAATATTCATCAACTCCCAAAGAGGAGATCAAAATATTTCGAGCTTTCCAATCATAGCTGTACTTTTTCTCGTCCTCCTCATTCCATTGGTCTTCGGGTTTGGGAACGACAATGCCTTCGGCATTGGTTATTGTAATTTCCATGGGACCGTTTAAAATAACGTTCCAAACCTTTCGATCTATGGAATTTATATGGACGCGTATACAATCTTTCTAGTAGCTGTAATTCTCGCCTGTAAAAATCGGAGCTCTATTATAAGCCCCTTTAGGTTCATTTGCCATGATCCAAGAAGTTTTACTGAAGCACCAGATAAATCGGAGCTCGTGATACCACTTGTTAGATGATGGATATGGATCTAGAAGGGGGGTTGAATAGATCCCATGAGTTTTACACGCAAATGGTTACCAAAAATTTGGTTTAAAAATGTTTAACGGAAGCAACCACTGAATCACACGTCTACAACGAACCTTCTACTAAAAGGATAGGATATGCACGACAAAATTGGGAATGAATTATGGATGAGAAAAATTTAGTTTGATTAACATAATTTAAAATGCAATCAACAAAGTATCACTTGCTTGATGTTTAATCAAATCCAACGAGGTCAATTGACAATCAATAAATTGAAAATGCATTCGATTTTGCTTTGAAACAAATTATCAAACACTTGGTGTGCGTAAACACACTAAGTGCAAAATTTCAATGGAATGTAATGTCAAGCTGCTCCAAGATACAATTCAAGGAATTGTATCAATTTAACAAAACAGTATATCAGCTCAAAATCAAACTACCTCAAAAATTTCGATAAATTGAGACTTTGCAAATTTGAATGATATTAAACGTAAAGAGTTAAGGGAAAGAGAGAACAAACGAGATTTGATTAGGCAGTTCCCCAATCGTCCTCGCTTTGGGTACCTCTGCCCCCAATTCCACAATTGGAATTGAGAAATATATATATATATATATATGTAGCTGTTGCAAATTGTTTATTATAAGAGAAGAACTATGAACATCCAAACTCCCAAACGTCTTTGATCGTTGATGTAGAGCCTTCTCTTCCCTTGATTCAAGATGAATCAAGTGCCACGAATTCGGTTGAACAAGTCACCGTCCCACGCTACTAGACTGCAAGAAATCGCCGTTCTTCAGTCACCTTCACTCAGCCGACTTCAATTCTCTGTAATTCGATCCCCAAACCTTTCTTCTACGATCCTCCGACTGTAGCTACTAAACCGAAAGAAAACTCTGTTCTTCGGTTACCTTCGCACGGCTGAATCCCTGTAGAACGAAACGGTTGGTGCCAAAAACCCCCAAAATCACCTTGATTCTTGGAGGATAAAACCTAAGGTTTTATTCAAGAAACACCTACCAATTCTCAACCCAGAAATAAAGATCACACACTTCCTAATTCTGAACGTTATCACTTCAAAACAATGGACAACACAAGCAAAAATGATTATGTGTAATTGTTGGTTGACTCAAGGATGAAGATGGAGATGAAGAGAAAGATTGGTGTATATTTTCACGTTTCTTGTTATGTTTAAAAAAGAGATGACCAGACTATTTATAGAGAATGATTTAACCCACTAAAACTTGTAACAGAAATAACAGAAAATTTTAAGTGAAAAAATTCAGTTCAGACGTGTTTGGGTCGACTCATCCTTTAATGAGGGTCGGCGTGCGCTGACCCGTGAAAATTACTATGCAAGTTTCACAATCATGCGTAGACCTATTGGCATCTTGTGTCGACGCAAGTATGCAATTTTTGCATATTTTCAAATTCTCAGAGTCATACGTCGACCAACAGACTGCAGGGGTCAACGTGCGCTTTCCCGCCCTTTCCATAAACTTTGTTCTAACAAGCATGAGTCGACTCATGCTTAGGATGGGTCGGCGCATCACTTGCATTTTTCAAGAAATGTATTTTTCTGCACATATTAACTGACCAAGACCCGGACAAACATAATAGACACCAATATAATGATCATGCACATGTATTTATGGGTAAGACAAAGTCCTATATGTTTAGACGCATGAACAACGATGATTAGATGCAATTTGCCCGACAAATGAAGTGATACCGCTCAAATTACAATCTAATACTTAACATATTTGTTGACATCATTAAAACAGAGATAGATGAAAGACCTTAGCCCTCACAATGTACACTAAGTTTGCTCTCCAAGACGTCGCATCTTGTGCCTACATATCTGACTAAAGAATCAGAGCAACCGTAGTTCACCTAACTAAGGGTGAGAGAGGAACCATTGACTATGGCCAAAGTTCTAAGGGGAAATGAGTATGAGCTCATTTAGATTTTAAGAAACTCTCTAAGTCTAAGTTGTAGGGGAGAAAGTTAGTACTCAAAGTGATGAGTCTCATATAGAGTTTAAAACTCTAACCTAATTCTAAGCTATAAGGTTGAATGACTATGAGGCCAAGGTGATAATGTGCTATCTATGACCATGAGGTCAATAGAGAGACTTTTTATGACTATGAGGTCAAGGTTGGAAGATGGCTATGAGGCCAAGGTGATATCCTATGACTATGAGGTCAAAGGTAAGATGGCTATGAGGCTAAGATGATAAACTATAACTATGAGGTCAAAGTGGTAAGATTGTTACCAATGACTATGAGGTCAAAAGTCGGATCCTATGATTATGAGGTCAAGGAGGAGTGGCCATGACTATGAGGTCAAGGCTAAGATGGCCCTATGACTATGAGGTCAAGAGGGAATCCTATGACTATGAGGTCAAGGAAAATGGATGCCTATGACTATGAGGTCAAAGGTAGTAATGAGCTTTTTATGACTTTGAGGTCAATAAAAAGACTTTCCTTTGGAAGGAAGGGGGGAATGGTAACATCTTTTGAATAAGAGTTAAAGTGAGGTTGAAATGTAATGAAACATATGAATTCAAGAACCCCCAGAACAGTAAGCATTAATCAACATATGAAATAAACTTTCAAGTGTGAACATGGCAGACAACAAGAATAAGTGATCATATGAATATGACAAGTATGGCAGAGAAGGCATTCTCATAGTTTGAAAACAAATGCATTTGGAGTCATGCAACTTAGCAACAGAGAACAGAAAGATACAGATAACATTCTCATGATAAGGTTTTGTTAAAGTCAGGAAACAAAGCTTCACAAATCGCAGCATACTCCAAAGAAAACTCACTTTAAAGTCCGTGGTCACATAAATATGCCAAGCATGGCAGAGAAGGCATTCTCATAGTTTGAAAACAAATGCATTTGGAGTCATGCAACTTAGAAATAGAGAACAGAAAGATACAAATAACATTCTCATGATATGGTTTTGTTCAAAGTCAGGAAACAATGTTTAAACAAAATTCACAAGCTACAGCATACTTCAAAGAAACGTTTTTTAACGTCTTTAAGAAAACAGCTGATTTTATTTACAGAAATGTCTGAGACTTAAAAAAAAGAAGTTATGCATTTTTTGTTTTGAAATTCTTAGAAAGAAAATAAAATAGTTATGAAAGGTGAAACAAATAGAATAAATAAATAAACCAAAAAAAATAAAAGTACTACACAGTGTGGCACTCGCCACACTTAACTTCATGGCAGGTGCCATGAGTTTTTTCTTTGTGGCACCCACTATTCCACTCATGGCCAGCGCCATAGTGGGCATGTGCTTGTGGTCAGCGCCACATACTACATGGCAGGCGCCATGTGTAGTGTGTGTTCTATGTATTATTTTTTTTGTGTCTTAATGGTGTGGCGGACGCCACCTAAGCATGTTGTTTTTTAGCATGGCGAGTACCACTATAATATTTTTTTTTCAGTTTTGTTTTCAAATACAAACACAAATCCAGTTCATGATTTATCTTAAACAAATTTACACACTTATAATTTACAATTTTTATCACAGAATCAACATTAACAATGTTCATCACAGAATCAGGCATTAACAATGTTCATCACAGGATCAGGCATTAACAAGATTGAAAATATGGTAACAGTATGAGGTAAATATGATCATGGTATTGTAAACAAAGTGAAATAGAGTGTGATACCTAGTGGAGAAAGTCCACTGCTTCTTCACAGGTACAGGCTTCTGGAAATGGTGGCTAAGCTCCCCTTCCTTCAAAGATCAACTGCTACAGAGCTAACCCTTCTTTCCTTTAGTTTCCCAGAAAGAATCACAAGTTACTGGTGGTTAGGATATTGGGCGTTTGATGGTTTGAAGTGTTTACAGAGGGAATAAAGATGGTAAATTTCTTGCAAGTTTTGAAGATTACTTGCAGAACTAAGAAAATAGAGAGGTGGAGAGATTTTGAGAGAGTTCTCTTGTATCTTTCTTGGTGTTTTTTGTTGTGTGTTGAACAAAGGAGAAATGGTCTCCTTTTATAGGCAAAACAAATTGGTCTGGGTATTGGAGACACAGTGGACAAAAGCTTTATCCGCAGGGGAAAAAATTAGGGTTTGCATGGCACTTCCCTCAGCCTTTGATCACAGTCAACCTTGGAGACTACTATGCTTCATTTGCTGAACAATGCAGCGGAGGATATGGTGCAGGTCTGTTACTTTCATCCTTCAATATCCGCTCCAAAAACTCTTTTTATTGTGTCATGAGAGAGAAAGTGAAAAGAGGTAATAGTTGGAATTGAGGTTTACGGATTCCCTGAGCATGAATACAGATCTCTTATGCTGAGCCTCTTTCATTTCATTAATCCAATAGGGTGTCCAAGAAATCTTTTGGCTATTTCAGGAGAGAGTGAGCTCAAAGAGGCATTATTTAGTGACTTCACACAATTGCCTTACAAGCAAGGTATCTTCAGATTTTTCAAATAATACAAGAGGCACATGGAATGAATTAAGTGCATAATGCCATGTTACTAAACCATACGTGAACACCACTTTAAATTCTTAACTTTATGACCTTTGATTCAAGTGATAGAATTTTGGAACCAATGGAATTTGAAAAAAATCACATGTCCATGAAAAAGAAAATGTCACGGGAACAAACTTAGAAAATTCTAAGTCACACCATTTAATCCTTCCATGCTACTAATTTTGAGATTTTGCACCTTGGTAAATATTTATCCAAATGAAAAATTTCTTGCATTCAAGAGAAAATCTTTCAAGACTCATAGGTGGACTCCAAGGATGTTCATTAACACATGGAATGACGTCTCAAGACTTGGGATCACACTTTGCTTGACATGAAAGGCAATGGTTGACTTGTCTTGATAAAACATTTGGTTTCCTATTGAAAAAGAATTCTTGGATGCATGTAGATTCGAATGGTTGCATTTGGGGCCAAAAGATGTCTTAGGGAGACCTTGTCCTCTATATGTGAACCCTATCTTCCACAATAAAAGTAAACAACTTGCAAAATGAAATGGTTAGTTAACGATGCACACATGATTGAGGTCTAAATGTAAGTGCAAGATGATATGACATCTAAGGGGTAAAATTTGGGGTACAACAATTGCCCCTATTTGAATAGCTTTACCGGATGGCACGAGGAATGAAAATCCTCGGGTCATCGAGGTGAAAGGTATTTAAATATAGCAAACCGCAAATTTTTCCCCTAAATGGAATGCAGATGCTAAGGACAGGCAACAAACATACATATGTTGACATGCCATGAACTCTAGTATGATGATATGATGCCATGATAGTGCAAAAAATGCAGACAAAATAGGACACCAAAGATAAAGAGAAAACCAACACAGGTGGGCATTGCCGGGGAAGGATGAAGGTTGTTATCCATGAGAAAAACTCACTGGGGATACAGGCTAACCGGCAACAGAGACTCACCGGGGAGACTCTAAGGAAATATTGGGGATAGAAAAGTAAAATTGAGGGAGGAAACCCTACAGGTCCTCACTGGAGGTAGAAGCCAGAGAGGTATTCTCCATTAGGGAAAATCCAGGGAGATGGACGACAGGTTCATATGTGACCGGACGACATTGGGGAAATAAAGACACATTCTTACTGGGCATGAAACCAGAAAGAACACATGATCTCCACTGGGGATCAATTTGAAATAAAAGGATAGACATCACCAAAGGATTTTCTGGGATTTCTTATACTGAAGAGTTCGAGCGGGGTCTTCAAGAAATGCCAAGAAAGACAGAAATAAACTCTTGCGGGCCAGATGAAAAGATGACTGGACTTTAGCTGGGAATAAGGTTAATGAACCATTAATGATTGGACTCGGGTACAAATATGAGTTGGACAGGACACCAATGTAGGGCTAATAGTTTGGATACCTAGTATGAGCTGGACTTTCGGATACCAGTATGAGCTGGATTTTGGCTACCAGTATGAGCCGGATTTTGAGTGCCAGTATGAGGTGGACTTGGACTACCAGTATGAGCTGAATTTTGGTTACCGGTATGAGCTGGGTTTTGAGTGCTAGTATGAGCTGGACTTTGAGTGCCAGTATGAGCTGGACTTGGACTACCAATATGTGCTGGATTTGAAGATACCAGTATGAGCTGGATTTTTAGGTACCAGTATGAGCTGGATTTTCGGATACCAGTATGAGCTGGATTTTGGCTACCAGTATGAGCTGGATTTTGAGTGCCAGTATGAGCTGGACTTGGACTACCAGTATGAGCTAGATTTTGGATACCAGTATGAGGTGGATTTTGACTACCAGTATGAGTTGGTTTTTGAATGCCAGTATGAGCTGGACTTTGGATACTAGTATGAGCTGGATTTTGAATGCCAGTATGAGCTGGACTTTGGATGCCAGTAATAGCTGGACTTTGAATGCCAGTATGAGCTGGACTTTGAATTCCAGTATGAGCTGGACTTTAAATACCCATATAAGGAGATTAAATATCCGATAGGTTAATACCAGGGTTGTAGGTTAGACTTCCTGGGGAATAGTGACTAAAGAGTAAAAAATCTAGCGCACGCAGGTAAAGACTGGACGCAAACAAGACACAGACAAAAAGTCTACAAACCAACAAAAAAGAGGTCTCGGGAGATAAGGACCCAACAAGCAAAACACGTAAATGCAAAAATAAACAATACTATGGTATGATGCGAATGTTGAATGATATGTAAGAGACGACTCTAACGGGAGACGACAGACTCGGGAAAAGTGAGTGGAGGGATGACACGTCCATTGTAAGGAGTCACACTGAAATCTGAAGATAATCAGTCTTGGAGCTAATCCAGGAGTGTCCTTATTTCACTGGGGAGATAAAATTTCACCTTTTCAACAAATATCTGTGAAGATACTGGGGAGAATCCCTTTATATCGTGGCATCTGGTGATTACTGAGATGTTCTAGTTCAGGTAAGTATTTGTCAATCTTTCTTCAATGACAAGCTTAGATGATTTATCAGTGTTTTCGTCATAACCAGAGTTTTGAGGGAAGCAATTAATTTCATTGAATCGTTCCTAATGCCAAAGCAAAATTTATATTTTCATTGTGTTTTCTCAAAATATTTTTTTTCAAAACATCTTCCGCTTTCAAAACCATTATTAATGAATAAGTGAAGTTTTGCATAACAAGGAAAATAACAGAGCAATGATGAATATCAAGCAAAGAATGGCTCAAAAATCTGATTTCATTAGAATGGTAACTTGCCAATAGCGAAGTTCCATGGAACATTACAATTGAAAAATGGCAATTTGGGAAAAGGTTACATTGTATTCAATGACCACTACCCTCCTTAATGACTAAGACTCCTAAAATATTTGCTGATGATGAGGACAAATGAAACTTGAATTTCTTCATGAATTCCTGGATGTAGGTGACGACCCTTTCTGGCACAGTGAAACGCCTTTGTCCCTAACTTTTGCCTGGACCGCCCTTTCGAGTTTTCAGTCCACCGGGACGCTCTTTTTTTCCTAGGCCGCCCTTTCAGAACCTAGTGAGCTCTTTCTATTTTTTTTATCCCTAACTTTTGTCTGAGTCTCCTTCATAGGTTATGACCCTTTTCTTGCCTAAGTCGCCATTTCCGGTTTTCGACTTAGCGGGCTTTTTAGGCGTAGTATTTTCGTACTGAGTCAGCATTCACAGGATGTGCGAGTTGTTCACCATCCATCATTGTGAGGAATAAGGAGCCTCCTGAGAACACAGTTTTTACCACAAACGGGCCCTCATAGTTAGGAGCCCATTTTCCGCGAGCATCCCTTTGAGTTGGCAAAATCTTCTTGAGTACAAGTTCTCCTTCTAGAAATTCTCGAACACGGACCTTCTTGTCGAATGCCCTCTTCATTCTCTTCTGATACAAATACCCATGACACATAGCGGTCAATCGCTTCTCGTCAATGAGGTTCAGTTGGTCATATCTCTCTCTGACCCATTCTGCTTCATCAAGCTTGGTTTCCATCAGGATTCTCAAAGATGGTATCTCTACCTCAATGGGGAGGACAACATCCATTTCATATACCAGAGAAAAGGGAGTTGCCCCTGTCGAAGTTCGAACCAAAGTTCTGTATTCGTGCAAGGAAAATGGTAACATTTCGTGCCAATCCTTATAAGTCTTGACCATTTTCTGCAGGATCTTTTTGATGTTCTTGTTAGCAGCTTCGACAACTCCATTCATTTTGGGACGATAGGGTGAAGAATTGTGATGCTCAATCTTGAAATTGTCACATAACTCTTTCATTGTCTTGTTATTCAGATTTGTCCCATTATCGGTTATGATTCTGTTAGGGATTCCATAATGACAGATGACAATGTTTTTGATGAAATGGGCAACCACTTGCTTGGTCACATTGGCATAAGAAGCAGCTTTAACCCACTTGGTAAAATAATCGATGGCCACTAGAATGAAACGATGACCATTAGAAGCTTTAGGCTCAATAGCTCCAATCATGTCAGTGCCCCACATAGAGAAAGGCCAAGGAGATGATAATACATTCAACAAGGTCGGAGGAACATGCATCTTATCAGCATAGATCTGGCACTTATGACACTTTCTGGCGTATTGGATACAGTCAGTTTCCATAGTCAACCAATAATACCCAACCCTTAAGATCTTTTTAACCATAGCATGCCCATTGGCGTGAGTACCAAAGGCTCCTTCATGAATATCGTGAATCAACAGGTCTGCTTCTCGTTTATCAACACATCTTAGCAGGACCATGTCGTGATTTCTCTTTTAAAGCACATTATTGCTGAGGAAGAATTTGGATGACAACCTCCGCAAAGTTTTCTTATCAAGACTGGAAGCATTGACAGGATACTCTTGAGTCTTCAGATAATTCATGATTTCGTGAAACCACGGTTTACCATCTATCTCTTCTTCAACTGACTGACAGTAAGCTGGTTCGGTCTTGCGCTCGATGCTGATGAGCGGTGCTTCATTAACAAAGTTAACTCTCCACATTGAAGCTAACATGGCTAAGGAGTCGGCTATGTGGTTCTCTGAGCGAGGAATTTGACGGAAGGTAATCTCATCAAAGTATTTGATCATTTCCACAATATAAGCACGGCATGGGATCAATTTCTCATCTTTAGTTTCCCATTCACCCTTGACTTGATAGATAACCAAAGCAGAATCACCCAAGACTTCTAAATTTTGATTCTAAGATCAATTGCGGCTTCTAAGCCCAAGATACAAGCTTCATATTCAGCCACATTGTTTGTGCACCCGAAGTCTAATCTTGCTGTGAAAGGAATGTAACCACCATCAGGGTTTATCAACACAACACCCACACCATGTCCTTTTTAATTAGAAGAACCATCAAACATCATTTTCCATCTAGAACCGGGTTCAGGACCTTCGTCGGGACCTGGCTCTTCGCAATCCTTTACCACCATGATGTCTTCATCAGGGAAATCAAACTTGAGAGGTTCATAATTTTCAACAGGCTGATCTGTAAGGTACTATGATAAAACACTTCCCTTGATAACCTTCTGAGCAACATATTGGATATCATATTCTGACAGCAACATGTGCCAACGAGCAAGTCTTCCTGTTTGAGCAGGCTTCTCAAAGATATACTTTATTGGATCCATTTTTTAGATCAACAAAGTAGTATGACATATCAGATACCGCCTCAAACGTCTGGCGTCTTATGTTAAAGCACAACAGGTCTTCTCAAGTAGTGAATAACGGATTTCGTTATCAGCGAACTTTTTGCTTAAGTAATAGATAACATGTTATTTGCGACCAGTTTCATCATGTTGGCCCAAGACACAACCCATGGATCCTTCTAAAACAGTCATGTACATGAAGAAAGGCTTTCAAGGAACGGGAGGAACCAATGGTTCCTGCAGTTAATTCTTGAGTTTCTTAAAGGCTTGTTGGCAATCAGAATTCCACTCTACGGTCTGATCTTTGCGGAGCAATTTGAAAATTCGTTCACAAGTAGGAGTCATGTTTGAGATGAATCTGGAGATATAGTTCAAACAGCCCAGAAATCCTCTTACTTGCGACTCAGTGTGCGGAGTTGGCATATCTTGAATAACTCGTACTTTATCAGGGTCTACCTCAATTCCTCGTTGGCTGACGATGAAGCTGAGCAACTTTCCTGATCTGACACCGAAAGTACATTTTGCAGGATTCAGTTTCAGCTGGTATTTCCAAACCCTTTTGAATAACTTCAGAAGATGATCCAAATGTTCCTCCTCACTCTAAGATTTAGCAATCATATCATCCACCTATACTTCAATCTCTTTATGGATCATGTCATGGAATAAAGTCACCATGGCTCTTTGATAAGTTGCCCCTGCATTTTTCAAACCGAAAGGCATGACTTTGTAACAATAAGTTCCCCATGGGGTGATGAATGTAGTTTTATCCATGTCGGCCGGATCCATTCTGATCTGATTGTAGCCTGAGAAGCCATCCATAAATGAGAAGACTGCAAATCGAACTGTATTATCCACTAGAGTATCGATATGTGGTAAAGGGAAATCGTCCTTAGAACTGGCTTTATTGAGATCCCTGTAATCTGCGCACATTCCCACTTTACCATTTTTCTTCATTACTGGCACAATGTTGGCTACCCATTCAGGATATTTTGAAACTGCCAAGAAACCTGCATCCAAATGCCTTTTAACCTCATCTCTGATCTTGAGAGCCATGTCAGGTCTACCTCTATGAAGCTTCTGTTTCACCGGAGGACAATCGGGTTTGAGCGGTAGCTTATGAACTACTATGTCTGTATCCAAGCCAGGCATATCCTGATAAACCAAGCAAACACAACCACATATTCCTTCAAAAGCAGTACTAGCCATTGTCTGATTTCTGCCCCAAGTGTTGCCCCAACCTTGACCTCTTTCTTCTTTTCTTCGGTACCAAGATTGATAATGTCAACCTGTTCCTCATGTGGTTGAAGACCCGTGTATTGATACTCACACATTTCTGCCAAGTCATCGGGGACCTCATAATCCTCCTCATCCTCAGCTTAATAAATAGGTGAATCAAAGTCAATAGTGAGATTGGGGTCATTGAATACAATGGGTTTGGGATTTATTTTGCATGATGGAGGGATTTATTTTATTAAAGATGCACAAAAATGAATGCAAGAAAGAAAGTTTTTGTAGTTTTGAAAAGATTGCCATTTTTCTTTAAAAGCAAAAAACAGTAAAATAAAAACACAAAATTTAACAAAATATCACTTTCATTGATTAATAAGAATTAAAAGCGGTGGCCCATACAAAATAATCCGATAGCCTCTGGCAAGGCTACGACATTGAAAACATCAACAAAAGCAAACAAATTACTCTGGCATAGGGTACAAAGTAGGGATCTCAATAGCCTCCCAATTACTCAAAGTGGTGTCGCACTGAAAAACCAAGTGGCTGATGTCTTCGTCTTCAGCGTCTTCAATGATGGCATGGACTTGATGCCCTCCACTGACAAACATCTCTTGAATTTTCTTCAGTCTCCTAGTTGTTGGAGCAGCTTTTTCCTCAAGAGTTGGTTTGTAACCCAACCCTTGGTACTTTTCTCTTTCTTGGACTTCAATGATTTTTCCCCAGCCTTCTGGTATACCTTTTTGTAGAGCTGATTGAATGCTTTTGAAGGAAGAAAAAGATGGACAATTGGAGGCCATTGGCTCGTTATTATCAATCATAACAGCATTTGCTATCTCAAGATCTTGGAAAGAAGTTTCCAGAACGTCTTTGTCAGCTTCAATATAACGGAAGGAGGACAAATTGCTGACCATCAGGTCTTCCTCACCGTGTATAATAACCAATTTCTCTTCAACCACAAACTTCATTTTTTGATGCAAAGTTGATGTCACGGCACCAGCCCCATAGATCCAAGGTCTACCCAACAAACAACTGTAAGCAGGATTGATGTTCAAGACTTGGAAAAGGATGTTAAACACTTGAGGACCAATCAAAACAGGCAACTCAATCTCTCCCATCACCGATCTTCTCAAGCCATCGAAAGCTTTAACAACAAGTGAAGTGGGTCTCATTACAGCTTATCGGTAAGTCAGCTTTTCAAGGGTTTTTTTTGGTAGAACATTCAAAGATGAACCGGTATCCACAAGAACTCTGGCCAATGTATCCTCTTGACATTTTATGGACACATGCAAGGCAAGGTTATGGTTCCTACCTGCTCAAGGCAGCTCCTCATCACTGAAACTGAGCGTATTGCAGGCTGTAATGTTAGCAATGACATGGTCGAATTGTCCAGCCGTAATATCTTGGGCTACATGTGCTTGGGCTATAACTTTCTGTAAGGCTGCTCTGTGGACAGGTGAATTCACCAGTAAAGACAAGATGGAAATCTTGGACGGGGTCTGATGAAGTTGATCTACCACCTTGTAATCACTCCTCTTAATGATTCTTAGGAACTCCTCATCTTCTTCCTTATTAATTATCTTCGTTACTTTGTCCTTAAGGGGTACAGAAACAGCGGTCTCCTTGGGCATAGTTTCTTTGAATAAAGGAGTGTAAATTCTGCCGCTTTGGGTTATCTTTCCTGTTCCAACTATATTTGTCACATCCTCAGTAGTTCCCACCTCATTCCTTGGAACTACTTCTTCAACAGCGGTTCCCACCTTATTCCTTAGAACCTCTTCTTCACGTCTTTTGTTACTCATAATGTTCTCGTAAATCTACGGTACGACCTTTGTGCCTCTGAACCTGAATGGAATAGGTTGTTGGATGTTGTATGACTTTGGGTGATTGACAGCAAAAGCAACAACAGACTCAGAATTGTTGAAAACTGGTACAGGCTTATTGAACACAGGAACCACAGAACCAGACTCAGGCATATTGAACACAGGCACCTGCTCTCTTGGCTTTGATAGGTTAAACACAAGCTCGATTGCTATAATTTCCTCCTTCTTTTCTTTACTGAACACTTGTAGAAATCCTTCATTAATCAAACCTTGGATGTCATCTCGAATTAGTTGGCAACCTTTGATGTTGATATTACACCCCTCACAATTACTATGACAAGCTTTGACCAACCCAACTTCGAATAACTTAGCATGGAAGATCTTCATAGGAGTTCGTATCTTTGATGCGTCCATTAATAACACTTCATTATTCTCGTCTTCAATGGCATTGGTGGCCCCATGTGTGGGCAACAAATTGCTTTTCACATTCCGCTGACTATCCACAAAAGACATGATCTTCTTCTCCACCAAACCTTTTACCACATATTTCAAAGCAAGGCAACCCTCCAAATCATGACCAGCTGCCCCTTAATGAAAGGCACAAGTAACATTCGGATTATAAAACATCATAGATCTCTCTGAGGGTGGACCCATAGGTCTAGTAACAATCAAACCTTGTTGAACCAGAGAAGGATACAACTCAGTGTAAGTCATAGGTATGGACGGGAATGAAGGTTTTCCTCCCTGTCTTCTATAAGAAGTGCTCTGCTGAGGAGCTTGATGTCTCTGTTGTTGATATTGTTGGGTATTTTGCATCTGTTGATAAGCTGGCTGCTGATAGGCCGGTGCCTGCTGCGCTGCTTGGTGATTAAAGGTAGGTGTTACAGCTGCTATATAAGGTTGCTGAGCATACTGCATAGGGTAGGTTGGTTGTTGAGTGAAGTTTGGAATCGACTGTTGTTGGTAGATCGGCTGTTTCCACTTAGGGTTCTTTTTCTTTCCCGCCATGATGGCATTGGTTTCTCCCTCTTTCTTCTTGTGGAAGTGGCTAGGAGCTTTCTTGGTATTGATTCCAGTTGAACTGCTCGAAGAACTGATCACCTTTCCACTCTTTAATCCTGCCTCCACCTTTACACCAACTGCAACAATATAAGCGAAATTAGCACTGACACTGCTAATCATTCTCTCATAAAATTCTGGCTTCACTGTGTCTACAAACCAATCGGCTAACTCCTTCTCAGACAATGGTGGTTCAACTTGAGATGCTATCTCTCTCTATCGCTGTGCATATTCTTTAAAAGATTCAATATTGCTCTGGGTCATGCTCAATAACTGCCTACGATCGGGCACCAGATCCATGTTATACTTGTAATGGTTTACGAAAGCATCAGTCAAATCCTGGAAACAACGGATCTGGGACTGGTCCAGACTTAAGTACCATTTAGCAGCAGCCCCTTTTAAACTGTCTTGAAAGCAATGGATCATCAATTTGTCATTCTTCATGTAGGCAGCCATTCTTCGATAGTACATAACCAAATGCGATTTGGGACATGTTCCACCCGAGTATAAGTCAAAATTTGGCAGCTTGAACTTGGGTGGAATTACCAAGTCTGAGACCAAACTCATGTCTTTAATATCAGTGCTAAAGACATTGCTTCCTTCCTTCGCTTTCATCTTTCTCTGAATTGTCTCGACACTTTCTCTCAACCTTTTGTGCTGGTCATCCCCTTCTTCTGACATATCAATGTAATCATAAACCGGAGGAGGGTTCTGAAAAACCGGGTGTACCTGTGTTTGTACTGCTGCTGGAGCAAAGGTGGGAATGGCTTGCAGAGTTTCATTAACCATAAGAACCGTTTGCTGAGTAGACAAGGGAACCGTAGCCCGTATGAAATCAAAAGGCATGCCCAAAGTGGGGTTCACAGTAGGGATAATGTTAGATGTCAATCATGATATGTATTTGTATGAATTATTTGGCATTTTTCATTTCTTTTCTTGTAGAATATGTTGATTTTAGTGTGAAATGGTGTTGTTGTGCATTCATTGACATATACCGTTGGTGCTTGTAATGTGGGTGTTATTGTGCAGGAAATGCACTAAATGATCAAAGTTGGAAGACCCAAAGAAATAGTGCAAGCTGCCAAAGAATTGAAATCAACAACAGTATTCGCTAGGCGAGTGTTGGCGAAGGTGCCAGCGAAGGTTCGCCTAGCGAACGTCAGCGAGGAGGCCAGCGAGATGGTGGCAGAAAGTGTGCAAAACTTACAGTAGGAAAACTGGGTAAATTCGCTGGGCGAGTAGGCCAGCGAATGCTCGCTGATGTGCTCGCGGGGCGAATGTGCCAGCGAAGGGTGGCAGAAACTTTCCATTTTGAAAACACCCAAGCTTCGCTGGGGCGAAGGTTGCAGCGAATGCTCGCGAAGCGAATGATTTCATTCGCCTAGCGAACCCACGATAATTCTGAGGGGCGGTTTAAGTCTGAGGCACTTAAATGTGCCATGTTTTTAGTCATTCGCTAGGCGAATGAATGCCTTCGCTGGGCGAAGGGTGTTGTTAGGAAAAGTGTATAAATAGAATTGTTACTTTTTGGAATGGAATCTCTTGCTCATTTTACATTAGAATTAAGGGTTTACAGTATTTTGTTGAGAAAAGCTTGTATTTTCATTGGAGAAGCTGATTTTGCATCCATTCTCGATTATTCGTCGTGGATGCTCATTCATCTCCTCTCTTTACTTGTCATCCAAGCTACCATGAGAAGTGGTAGCTAATCACTCAATGTTGAGGTTAGATGTAGTTGATTCTATTTTTATGTATTGATATTGATCTCTTGTATATGAACAAAGTCTTTGATCAATGTAGATGATGTTGTTTTCTCTTAATGATCCAATTATGATTTGTTTTGCTCTAGACATAGATTTCACAAATCTTGACCTAACAATTTCATCTCTTAAAAACCAAACTCTAGACATAGATTTGGGATTTGCTATTCGCATTGTATTGATCGTAAAGATCGTTGTTTAGACTGTTAGCGTGAGACATCATCTAACGGTTTAAACCACGGAAATCACGACGTCGCTTTAGAAATAAACCCCGTCGGGAGGATACGCGGTTATATTGGTCGGAAACCGAGTTCATATGCTTGATTATTTGTTTATACATGAATAAGATTGATGAAACCTAACCTTAACATGCTTTTATAAAATCTTTTACAAAAATCTTTGTGACCTAATTAATCTTTGCTACAAGTGAATGATACCAACAAGTGAAACTTTTGAAAACATTAACTTAGAATATCGCAACTATTGAACGGCAAGCATCAAATATCCGACAATCCCTGTGGATACGATAACAAAAACCCATACTATTACTCTTCTAACAAATTGGCGCCGTTGCCATACCTCCCGAACCACTTAACACAACTGCCCTTAACACAACAGATAACGGGAGGCTCCACAGTTGTAGTAATGATTTAGGAGACCACAGTGGCCTGGGTGTCCATCATTGCTTTCATGATGTTAATAGGCTATAAGATCTTCCCCATCCCTCCGCGTATCTCATTCAATTCGTTGTTGACTCTATCCATTTCTCCGTACACTTCTGACATCTTTAGTCGAGCTTGGGCCCGAGTGTTGTAGTTGTGTCGTGGATTCAGTGTGACGATTCTGGAGAGAACACAGCGACATGAGATAAAGACAAGGGAAAATGCACATGTTATGATGCAAATGCAAATGCAAGCTAAACTATCAAGAAACCAAAGAGATTTTGCAAATAATGTAGACAATAGAATCTTCAACAAAATAAACTTCTTCATTAAGAAATCTGGTGAACATTACATTAGGAGCAGTTCATATTCATACTCCAAGTACATAAGCATAAATACAAAAATAATAAAAGGGAACATCAACAACAAAGGAAATAACAACAGCAACATCAAGGAAACTAAGGATTGGATCCACTAGTTCATGACCCTTCTCCTCCATTAATCGTTCTCATCAATTTACTGATACCTCCCTAGTCTCCTCCCTCGCAAGAACAAGTTCTCCTAAAACTTCCACCATCCTCTGCCTTGCTTTTGTGGGTGATTCGTGGCGAGGAAATGGCTTCCTCATCACATGAGCTATGTCACGAGACCATTGTAAGTGGGCCTCAGTGACAGGGCATTCAGCTCTCCATAGTTGCTTATTGACTTGGCGCCAGGCGCGCTCAAATCGTATCTTCATCTCAAACCCTTCCTCTTCCTCATAATACATCATCTGCATATCCTCATTATCTGGAAATACTTTCTTCAGATGGCCCAGTTGGCGGAGAGCAAGGACAGGGTTGTAATTGATACAACCATTCCTCCCCATAAGGGGTACATTATGGCAGTCCTCACAGCTATGGATTACAATGATTCCTTCGTCAGTTGAATCATACCATTCAATGTCGGTATGCTTCAGTTCCATCAATTTTTTGGACCAGAGCTTGCTGTCCTCAACCTCCCAAAAGGCTGGGGTCTTTGGCAAGTAGGTTTTGAACCATTTGTAGAAAAGGGCCACACAACAGACGATTTTCCCACAACCTCTTGTATACCTGGTCTGAAGGGCGTGGTAGACATCTGCTAGCAGCGTTGGAACTGGGTTGTTGATCGTGAATATCTGGATGGCCTGAACATCCACAAAGTTCTTTGCATTTGGGAACAAGAATAAACCATAGAGTAGTAGAGCGAAAGTTGACTCAAATAGTGAAGTATTCCCTCTGTTCCTGAAGTAAAGAGCCTTTTCCAGCAAGAATTGGGCGGGCAGTCCGTGCCTTCCTCCTTTGTTAGTCAGATTAGCCTGGATGTCAAAAAATATGATCCTTGTTGTTCTGGCGATGTCTTTGGCGGAGGGCATTTCCTCAATTCTAGAAAAGATAAGAGCTCCCCTGACAGGAATCCCTATCATAGCAGAGAATTATTATAAAGTTGGCACCAACTGGAATTCAGGGAACACGAAGCAGCGATATGCCGGATGGTACAGGTGTACTAGAACCTTAAGGGGCCCTTCAGTCACCAGGACTCTCATCAGTGGAAGGATACAACCATATCTATCAGCGAAGGCTGACTGGTCTTCAACCATGTCCCCCAACCACAACAACTGCTCTAGTTCTGGAAGTTCAAAGAAGTAAGGCCAGACTCTCTTTCCTGCAGCGTCCATTTCTACAAAGTCTGCAAAACAAAATTAGTATCTTGATAGTTTAGCAAAGAATGCAAGATGCAATGCAACGTTTCATGGAATTCAGACACTTGTGGAACATCAAAGGATATCAAAAGACCTCATTCTCATTAATAAAAGATGAATTACAAAAGTTAATACAATTTCCAAGAGTCATAAATAAAATTTAAAAATCCTAAGGAAATTCTCCTAAGAGTCTCATGTTGAGTCTTCTGATTTCCTTCTCTATCTGGTCTCTTTCCATGACGAGGTTGTCAACGATGGACTTCCATGCAGTAGGCTGAGTGCTAGAGGAACTCAGACCTTCATGGGCTTTTCTCTTCTTGCATGAAAGCAATTATTCGTCCTTGACCTGTAGTTGTTTTTGGAGCTCTAAGTTCTCCTCAACAACCACCTGGTATTTGAACTTCCAGGATTCTCCTGACTGCTGGGCTTGGCTCAAGGAAATATTCAGTTCTTCCTCCTTTGACATGAAATACAGAATAAGCTCTTCCCTCAAAGCGAGTGGTTCTTGCCTAGTGTACGACATCTTTAACTCAATGGCTCTTCTTCGGACCCATTGGAGATAGGGCTCCAAACAAACACAGTTAGGTTTTCGCAAGGAAATCATTCCTCTCTTGCACCTGCTACCCCAAGCACTAAAGATCAACTTCTTTTGTTCTTCATTTTTGTCATATTCTTCAAAAAAGATACTTTCCAGATGAATACCCAGAGGTTTCTCCTTAAGAGGGTACCCTAATTGGCGTCGAGCCAACACAGGGTTATAGCTGATTCCTCCTTTGATACCCCGAAGAGGTACGTTGCCGAAGTTTCCACAACTGTTTGTAATCAAAATTCCATCATACACACGGTTATACCAGTCGATGTTTGAATGAGAAAGAGCCATAATCTTTTTGGACCACCATCCTTTCTTAGGATCCCAAAATGCGCCCGCCTTCGGTAGATGCGAAATAAACCATCTATACAACACAAGGGCACAACAAGTGATTTACCCTCCACCATGGGTATTCCTTGAATGGATTGAGTGATAAGCGTCAGCAAGCAAAGTGGGTACAGGATTTTTCTTCAAGAAGATCTTAATTGCATTCATGTCCACAAAGTTTTCAATGTTTGGGAATAAGAAAAGTCCATAAATAAGAAATGCAAAGACGACTTCAAAGGCATCCCTGTTTGAGTGTTTGGCATAGTACTGAGCTTTTCCAAATAAGAACTTGGCAGTCAACCCAAAAATTCCTCCCTTGGAAGTCAAGTTGCTTTTGATGTCAACTAACTCTAAGTGGGTTTTTTTGGCTATCTCTTCCTCTTTGGGGTTTCTCTCGAAGATAGGAAATGGGGACTCGTCCTTAATAGGCAAACCGATTATCTGAGAATACTCTTCGAGGGTAGGCAAGAGTTGATAATCAGGGAAAGTGAAGCAGTGATACTTTGGGTCATAGAACTGAAGTAATGTAGAGAGGAGTCCTTCATCAACATCTTTCTTTAACAAGGTCCATAACTTCCCATGCCTGTCTTTGAATCCCTCAGGGTCTGTCAGCAAATCACCCAACCTTCTTAGGTCACTCAGTTTAGAGCTCTTGAAAGTATATTTCACAGTATTCCTTCTTGAACTATCCATGATATCCCTATGATATTCACAAAAGAAGGTCTGAGTTCTATGAAACTGATATAAAATGATGTTTATGATGTATGAATGCAAAGTAAGCACACACAAAGATGCACACATATTCGCAAATGTACACAAGAAATGGGTCTTAGGCTTAGGTTATGAGCATGGAGCCATGGTTTACCCTTCCCATTTGGTATGTACTATTGGTTTATCAACTGTAGAACAGGGTTCTAAAAGTTCCTAGAGTCGACAACCAATCTTTCAGATTTTATCGATCTCCCGAATGACTCGATAGTCAATAAAATTCTCAAGAGAATCTCGTCTGAGTGTAGTATCGCGTGACAACCATTTCAGAAATAGACTCCCTCATGGTCACTGCACTATATCCTAAAAGGCCAAGTGGGGTTTGGAGATGACTACGATTCTCAGTTTTGACGGCACCTATGTCGAGAGTAGCACGTTTTCACGAATATACTCGTTCAACATGACTAGACTCCCAATAGGGCCTCAATTGAGTGATGGTGTCTCAAGTCAACTTCTTTGGGAATCGACTCCCTCGAAGCCTCCTTGAATATACCATCGTCCTATCATAAGTGCACTCAAGTCCGGGTTAGGACTTATCTCACCACTCAAGAGCACCATACCCACAGAAGAAACCAAGCAAATATGCAGATATATACAGATATGTACAAATGTAGCAAACAAGCATACATAACAATGTGGGCTTAACCCTCAAAATGTCCGCAGCAGAGTCGCCATTTCTGTTGCGGTGAGAATCGGATAACAAGCTATTAATTAACTTGCATCGCAAAACTTTTGAAGTTCACCACCGACTTTGATTTATCCAAAGGAAAGGTTCAAGATCGAGAAAACCTAAAGGGGGGAGATCTAAGGTTCGGGGGTTGGTTACATTAAGGGAAGGTATTAGAACCCTTAATATCTGTAGTATTCTACAGGAACCTCTTGTTTGGTTTGTGTTATGTTATGTTTGCTTGCTAAGGAAACCTGCTAAGGGTAAAGGTAAAGACCTAAGGGTATGTACACTAAGTTTGCTTGCCAAGACGTCGCATCTTGTGCCTACGTATCTGACTAAAGAATCAGAGTAACCGTAGTTCACCTAACTAAGGGTGAGAGAGGAACCATTGACTATGACCAAAGTTCCAAGGGGAAATGAGTATGAGCTCATTTAGAGTTTAAGAAACTCTCTAAGTCTAAGTTGTAGGGGAGAAAGTGAGTACTCAAAGTGACGAGTCTCATATAGAGTTTAAAACTCTAACCTAATTCTAAGTTATAAGGTTGAATGGCTATGAGGCCAAGGTGATAATGAGCTATCTATGACCATGAGGTCAATAGAGAGACTTTTTATGACTATGAGGTCAAGGTTGGAAGATGTCTATGAGGCCAAGGTGATATCCTATGACTATGAGGTCAAAGGTAAGATGGCTATGAGGCCAATATGATAAACTATGACTATGAGGTCAAAATGGTAAGATTGTTACTAATGACTATGAGGTCAAAGGTGAGATCCTATGACTATGAGGTCAAGGAGGAGTGGCCATGACTATGAGGTCAAGGCTAAGATGGCCCTATGACTATGAGGTCAAGAGGGAATCCTATGACTATGAGGTCAAGGAAAATGGATGCCTATGACTATGAGGTCAAAGGTAGTAATGAGCTTTTTATGACTTTGAGGTCAATAAAAAGACTTTCCTTTGGAAGGAAGGGGGGAATGGTAACATCTTGTGAAGAAGAGTTACAGTGAATGAAACATATGAATTCAAGAACCCCCATAACAGTAAGCATTAATCAACATATGAAATAAACTTTCAAGTGTGAACATGGCAGACAACAAGAATAAGTGATCATATAAATATGACAAGTATGGCAGAGAAAACATTCTCATAGTTTGAAAACAAATGCATTTGGAGTCATGCAACTTAGCAATAGAGAACAGAAAGATACAGATAACATTCTCATGATAAGGTTTTGTTAAAGTCAGGAAACAAAGCTTCACAAATCACTGCATACTCCAAAGAAAACTCACTTTAAAGTCAGTGGTCACATAAATATGCCAAGCATGGCAGAGAAGGCATTCTCATAGTTTGAAAACAAATGCATTTGGAGTCATGCAACTTAGCAACAGAGAACAGAAAGATACAAATAACATTCTCATGATAAGGTTTTGATCAGAGTCAGGAAACAATGTTCAAACAAAATTCACAAGTTACAGCATACTTCAAAGAAACGTTTTTTAACGTCTTTAAGAAAACAGTTGATTTTATTTATAGAAACGTCTGAGACTTAAAAAAAAGAAGTTATGCATTTTTTGTTTTGAAATTCTTAGAAAGAAAATAAAATAGTTATGAAAGGTGAAACAAATAGAATAAATAAATAAACCAAAAAAAAAAAGAAAAGTACTACACAATGTGGCACTCGCCACACTTAACTTCATGGCAGGCGCCATGAGTTTTTTCTTTGTCGAACCCACTATTCCACTCATGGCCAGCGCCATAGTGGGCATGTGCTTGTGGCCAGCGCCACATACTACATGGCAGGCACCATATGTAGTGTGTGTGCTATGTATTATTTTTTTGTGTCTTAATGGTGTGGCGGACGCCACCTAAGCATGTTGTTTTTTAGCATGGCGAGTGGCACTATAATCTTTTTTTGTTCAATTTTCTTTTCAAATACAAACACGAATCCAGTTCATGATTTATCTCAAACAAATTTACACACTTATGATTTACAATATTTATCACAGAATCAACATTAACAATGTTCATCACAGAATCATGCATTAACAAGATAGAAAATATGGCAACAGTATGAGGTAAATATGATCATGGTATTGTAAACAGAGTGAAACAGAGTGTGATACCTAGTGGAGAAATTCCACTGCTTCTTCACAGGTACATGCTTCTGGAAATGGTGGATGAGCTCCCCTTCCTTCAAAGATCAACTGCTACAGAGCTAACCCTTCTTTCCTTTAGTTTCCCAGAAAGAATCACAAGTTACTGGTGGTTAGGATATTGGGTGTTTGATGGTTTGAAGTGTTTACAGAGGGAATAAAGATGGTAAATTTCTTGCAAGTTTTGAAGATTACTTGCAGAACAAAGAAAATGGAGAGGTGGAGAGATTTTGAGAGAGTTCTCTTGTATCTTTCTCGGTGTTTTTTGTTGTGTGTTGAACAAAGGAGAAATGGTCTCCTTTTATAGGCAAAACAAATTGGTCTGGGTATTGGAGACAAAATGGACAAAAGCTCGTAAGGGAAAAAAATTAGGGTTTGCATGGAACTTCCCTCAGCCTTTGATCTCAGTTAACCTTGGAGACCACTACGCTTCATTTGCTGAACAATGCAGCGGAGGATATGGTGCAGGTCTGTTACTTTCATCCTTCAATATCCGCTCCAAAAACTCTTATTATTGTGTCATGAGAGAGAAAGTGAAAAGAGGTAATAGTTGGAATTGAGGATTACGGATTCCCTGAGCATGAATACAGATCTCTTATGCTGAGCCTCTTTCAATCCAATATGGTGTCCAAGAAATCTTTTGGCTATTTCAGGAGAGAGTGAGGTCAAAGAGGCATTGTTTAGTGACTTCACACAATTGCCTTACAAGCAAGGTATCTTCAGATTTTTCAAATAATACAAGAGGCACATGGAATGAATTAAGTGCATAATGCCATGCTACTAAACCATACGTGAACACCACTTTAAATTCTTAACTTTATGACCTTTGATTCAAGTGATAGAATTTTGGAACCAATGGAATTTTGAAATAAATCACACGTCCATGAAAAAGAAAATTTCATGGGAACAAACTTAGAAAATTCTACGTCACACCATTTAATCATTCCATGCTACCAATTTTGAGATTTTGCACCTTGGTAAATATTTATCCAAATGAAAAATTTCTTGCATTCAAGAGAAAATCTTTCAAGACTCATAGGTGGACTCCAAGGATGTTCATTAACATATGGAATGATGTCTCAAGACTTGGGATCACACTTTGCTTGACATGAAAGGCAATGGTTGACTTGTCTTGATAAAACATTTGGTTTCCTATTGAAAAAGATTCTTAGATGCAAGTAGATTCGAATGGTTGCATTTGGGGCCAAAAGATGTCTTAGGGAGACCTTGTCCTCTGTATGTGAACCCTATCTTCCACATTAAAAATAAACAACTTGCAAAATGAAATGGTTAGTTAACGATGCACACATGATTGAGGTTTAAATGTAAGTGCAAGATGATATGACATCTAAGGGGTAAAGTTTGGGGTACAACACAAATTATTTGAGAAAATTATTAGCAGAATACGAATACTCGATCAATATGGCGTGCACCAACCATTCTATTATTCGAGGATCAGGAAAGTGTAAACCCCCTTTCCTTTTTCAACCAAGTTTAATTAAATTTTCTTACTCGGATGATGAAAACTCAAGAAATATGGCGTACATCAACCGTTCGATCATTCAAGGAGAAGGAAGGTGTAAACCCCTCATTCTCTTTTTAACATGGTTTGGTTAAGAAAAAGGTTTTAAACGTTTCAGGTAAGCTCAAAAGGAACTCAATGTTGATCTAGTGTTTATTCGTATTAATGTGAAAATGATTTGCAAAAATGTTTGATTTAATTTTGAAAACGGTTTTGAATCGATGGCGAAAAAGTTGAAGAACAAATGAAAAGTGTGAGCTGTAACACAAGATTGCGAGTTCTATTGCAAGGGCGTGCATTCTAGCATAATGATGCAAACTCTAACGCGACGACATAACTTATGCCATGAACAAATCAAATCACAAAATTACACATAGCACACAACATAATAAAAGGATATAAGCGCATACAACATAATTACAACACACATTCATCACAATTGAATAAAGAAAATAAATAAGCTGAAGGTCATTGCAAATAAATTAAACATAATGAATATAATATAAATTAAATGCAATGCTACTTCTTAATGTGTAAAGAAACCAAATAGTTTCCAAACAATTGACAAATACCATTAGTGTTTTTCCTATCCGACTTACTACCAGCAAAATCCGAATAAAAAAAACTTAGTAAGCTACATTCAACTTATATAAGAGACATTTAATGATTAAACTAAAACAAAGAAATAAAGCTCAAGAGACAAACAACCAAACCATATAGAAAAAACACGTAGTCCCCCGTTAATGTATCTGAGACATGCAATTTTAATTAATCCTCAAATATCAATTGTTGGTCAATAACACCACCCAATTTACTGAATCCATGCAAGAAATCCTTCAAAAGCAACCTTTTTTTTTCCTTTCTCCAAAATAACCTAGACAACTTTCCATCATCCATCAATTTGTCGCTACCCCTCCCCTACCCCCCACCAAACCAATTCAACACACTTTTCATATCAACTTTTTTACTACCACCGTCAGTTGTACATCACACAGTTTCCAGACAACCCTTTACACCATTTGATTCAATTACGACACATCCAACACTCTCATCGCTCGACACGTCATACCCTCCCGTCTAGGGATGTTCAAATAAACCGATTATTTAAATTATCCATATCCATATCCAAATATGGTTATTAAAAACTGGTTAATTATTAGTATGGTTTTAACCAAATCCATATTTTGGATATATTATTAATATGATTTTAACCAAATCCATAATTTGGACATCCATAGTCAATTTTTGTATAAAAAAAATAATATTTGAAAAAAAATTAAATTTTTAAAATAAAAAAATAAATCTATTTTTAAAAAAAAAAAAACTTAAATTTTTTTTGAAAAAAAATTATTTTATTTTCACTAAATAAAAAAATAAAAAAAATTGATTTATTTTTAAATAAAACAATAAATTTCCAAAAATTAATTTTTTTTTTATTTTTTTATTTTATTTTTGAACATAAATATTTTTTCTTAAAATAAAAATATATATATTTTTTTAAATAAAAAATTCTTGAAAAACATGATTTTAAAATAAAATTAAATCAAAACTAATTGTAAAATTGATTATTGATATAACCTGTTAATAACTGATTTATAACCATTTTACAAATATAAAAACCGTTTATGATAATTAATTTTAATAACCGATTATAATATATAGATTATTTATGATTATAGATTAGTTATGAAAACTAACCATCCATGAGCATCTCTATTTTCGTCTTGAGAGTTGGATCTCTAACATCTTTTTCCATTATCTAATAGGGACAACACATGTCCTACCATTTTCCTCTCAAACACAAACCAAATCACACAACCCTAAATCATTCCCCATAATTATCTTAACCCCCGTATTCACGATACATGTCAAATCATTTTCCCTACAAATACAAATCAAAATACATTACCACAAAATTTTCACAAAAATTGGCCAACCAAATATTTTGTCAAACAAATCTAAACCATTGTTAAAACCCATATCCATGTCATTCATCCCTCCACTAACCACCATCGGTTATATGGCCATTATGCAATATTAATAGTGAACCACGTCCCTTCTTTGGACCATTTTAGTGAGATGATTTATGTATCCACGATTTTGGGCCATAATAACATCCTAATACTTAATTTTGAGGAGAAAGTTGTTAGTGGATCAAACACTATTGTTAGCGGACCAGATAAAGTTAAAAGAATTTCTACAAAAACCCTTTTGGATGGAAGATTGTATCTCTAATCAATTTTTATTGATTTTTTAATTATTATTTCAATTTCTTCGAATATGTTTGACCCAATAATTTTAAAATTCATTAGGGATGGTATAGTACTTAAAATTATTTTGTTTTATTAATGAATAGGAATATAGTGGAATAAATCGGATATACAACTTAAAATGACAAACAAAACTTAGAATGACAGCAATAAGTGTCAAAGTTAACTTTAAGGATTGGTCTAATGGTGGAGATTTGAATTTTCAGAGTATGCTCTTCTCAAAGTCGCAGGTTCGAATTTTGTTGGGTGTCCGCTAGTGGACGGTGAGATTGATCTCGATTGTATCGAACCCAAATTTGTTGATTATATATATATATATATATATATATATATATATCCCCTTTATATTTTTATTGAGGGTTCTAAATATTTGAGGTGATGTATGGAGGGTCTGTATTGGATTGGATTTATTCCAAAATATCATAACAGTTCTATGCTGACTATTACTAATGAATCTCGACTTGATTTATGCTTTTAATTCAATGATGAACCATAACAGTACTATGCTGACTGCTAGACTGAACAACGAATTTTAGAAAAGTTTATTCATTTCAACTAGGGGTGGACAATCGGTCGGTTACGGTCGATTTCGGGTTCAAAATTTAAATCCGACATAAACCACGATTTCATAGCTATAGTCCGATTTCAACCGATAAAATTTCGATTTTCGTCGGATTCGGTTAAGTCGGTTTGACGGTTAAGTTGGATCGGTTTAGTCGGTTTAATATTTATTAGAAAAAATTTATAAAAATGATTTTTTTAATTTTTGTATAAAAAATATTAAATTTTTAGAATAAAACTATTTTTTTAATAAAAATTATTATTACAGAATAATATTTTTAATATTATTTGACATTAATTTTGATCATTATCATACTTTAACCGTTTAACCGATAAACTAAATGATATACAAAATTTTATATTACATATCTTGTATTTTTGGGAGTATACAATGCAATCATCAATTTATAAAAATAATAATATCTTGCAACATTATGCAACATTCTAAATCTCATTTTTATAGTGAATAATTTATATAGTAATAAAAATAGGATTTAATTGAAATGCACTGACAGTGTAAAAGGATTTTACACTGTCAGTTAATTATAACTGTTGGATGTAAAGAGAAGTTTGACTTTTATTTTAATAATCTGTAAAGTAATCCAAACGGCTGATGGTGATGTATTGACAGTGTAAAACTTTTTACACTGTCAGTGCATAGTAATTAATCTCATAAAAATAAATAAAAAATATATTAATTAAGTTCGATCGGTTTCGATTTTCGTCGGATCCAAAATTAGCATCCGAGCCTGACCGAAGCAACCCTATAATATTCAAATTACGCAACTGAATCAACCCGAC
The DNA here is from genome assembly GCA_022829125.1 of Lathyrus tuberosus. Lineage (NCBI taxonomy): Eukaryota > Viridiplantae > Streptophyta > Magnoliopsida > Fabales > Fabaceae > Lathyrus > Lathyrus tuberosus. The sequence goes on from JALAZF010000535.1 coordinate 2,398,135, forward strand.
ACCCGACCGACCCGATCCATTTGCACAAAATAAACAACGGATCGGTCGATTTTAATCGGTCGGTTTAAATTTGTCCACCCCTAATTTCAACCATGATAGAGAATAGTTACTTGAAACACGCATGGAACAAACATGGACTCGGGAATTCAGAGTGTGTTGTTAGGGGATTGTGACATGTATGTTTACCAAACTTAGTGCACAAGTGCCCTTGTTGTGAACTCACACCTGGAATTGGTAATTGGCATCATGTCACCAACCTCCATTGATTTTAACATCAAGAAGAGACAACCAAAACCGCCAACTTTCCGCAATTTATGTCGCCAGGTCGTTAAAAGACATGGAAAAAACGTTAGTATTAAATTTATAGTACATGATTCCTTCAAAGAAAAAAAAAAGCACACGTGTTACTTAAGTGTTTATTTAAGATTTTTGTCTCATAATAAAAAAGTTTTAACTAGTTGAGTTTTTCCTAGCTCACAAGAAAAAGCATCAAAGAGCACATAGAATTGACACAAATATTTATACATTACTACTTCCCTCACATTCTTATGAAATATGAGTTGAATCCATAGTAACTAGACTAATCTTGACAATTAAGATGCTTTCTAAAAATATATATAATTATAATGACAAATAAGATGTTTTCTAAAATATATGCCATTAAAGTAAAAATATTATGGTTAAATATGTTTTATAGTTCTTAAAAATTATCAAGTTTCACTTTACGTCTTATTTTTGTGCGGAATAGAAGATTGATGAAGTGCAAGTATGAGCTATTTTGATGTGATGGTGTTGGTCTCCTGTACGGCATAGCAGAGGTGTATTTATAAAGTTAGTACTCGAACTCATAAATCATTGAGATCAGAGAGATGTAACTTGCAAGAATGAATGAAAAAAAATATTTTTCAAGGCGTGCGAACGAGCTTATATATGATGAGTGGTTTGATTCATCGTGAGATGCAACAAATCGTCAAATTGGATTTGATGGTTGAAGATGAGCGGGTGGCGTGGATCTTGTATGCGGTCATATGGCGAAGGTTTACATGATCATCGCTTTTCCTACAAGTGTTTATGGATTAGATCTTTGTGTTGGACAAGTGACTCCAAACACAAGAGATGGAGGGTGAATTGTGGTATTTAAAATTTGTGATTAATTTAAATTTTATTACTTAAAAAGTAATTTGTGTTAGTATCCATAAAATCATAGAGAAAATCAGCGGAAAGAAATAATGCAATAAATTAATGACAAAATTTAAAGAGATATAATTAGAGAGATGTCATCGAGATATATACAGGTAGCGCCGAATGTTGGCCTACTTTTGTCTGCAACAGATCTTCCTGAGAGATAACTATAATCTTGAGCTTTTACAGATTATTCCTACAAATCTTTCATATAAACGAATCGAGAGATTTTACACTGCCTTATCCCCCCACCAAAAAAGAGTTTTTCCATGGGATGTACTCACGAACCAAATAAAGATTTCATTGGCTAATCTCAATAATCAAACAGAACTTTTGCAGATTGAGTTCTATAACCAAACAGAGATTTCCAAATGGTTGATCTTAAGAACAAAACTCAATTCTTCAAGAGTATTTCACTCTTGAAATGAAAAAATGACATGACACCAGTACAACAATTTTCTCACAAGTAGTTTTCACTCAAAAAGTGCTAAGACAACTTTGGTGAAAGAAAATATTTAAAGAGAGAGAAGAGAGTGATAAAAATTAAGGAATTAGCAAAACTCTGAATTATGATGTTATTTCAAATGAGGAGATACTTCCTTTTATGTAGGAGAAACTGTGTCTTAAAAAGGAAACAATACATGAGCTGAATTGGCTGGATAATTGATTAGGATAATCAATTAGACACCCCAAATAATCGATTGATGAGGACACAAATGGAAGGTTTTAATATAAAGTTGTTACCACATATTAAGATATTGTACAAATCGATTATAAATTAGACCAAACAAGTCCTAATTGATTAGATCAATTATCTAATTGATTGTTTATTTGGAAATTTGATTCCAACTGATTAGGAACTCTATAATCAATCGACTAGGCTATAAAAATATTTTTTTGGTGATTTCGTTAATTAACGATAGGCCTTAAATGCATTTTTTTGTGTGTATGCGTGTGCGTGTAAGTGTGTGTGTGTGTGTGTGTGCGTGTACGTGTGAGTGTGTGAGTGTGTGTGTGTGTGCGTGTATGTGTGTGTGTGTGAGAGAGAGAAAGAAAGAAAGAAAGAGAGAAGAGAGAGAGATAGATAGATAGATAGAGAGAGAGAGAGAGAGAGAGAGAGAGTTACCTTATATTGACACAACCAGACCATCTTTTACATTTCCTCTATTCCAAAACTCTAAAGCTTTCAATTTCTTTTTCCATATATAACAATCATATAAAAACTTAACTAGAACCTTTAATCTTGTACTTTATGAGGCTTGAGATATCTAAAACTTATTCAACGTCGTTAAAGAGTTAGAATGATATCATCACCGACTTCAGAAATTATCAATGTTGTCGTCATCAAAACACCAAGAAGGTTGTCAGCATCAAGATCATCAACTTCATACCTGCAAGCACATAGATTCACACTTCGATGTAAGAACAATTTAATTTGGACATTTGGACAATCCAGAACAATTGTCCCCCGAGTTCTTGATATCAGGTATGAATATAGGATTATGATGAATGCTTTGAGACTGACCATTATACCGATCTTCTTCACCATCTTCATGTTCCCTGACAAGTCCATATCTTGGATATTAGTTTGAAACCATGTTAAGTAGGAGAAGGCTATCTTCGGAACACACATTAAATGATTGTATTGTAACTAAAATGTTTTGCAATTTAACTTCTCTATGTGGCCCTAGGCTTCAAGGAACGAATATTGTCCCTTTAGTGCACTTGTATGTTGTGATAAGATTAAGGTCAAATATGGACTGTTGGTTGTGCTTGTGCATTTTACTTGACCTTTAGTATCAAATCATGGGGACGCCTGCTGCCAATATATAAGCACCCAAAGGGAGAACCTGACCCTATTTTTCTTTCTCTGTTTGTTAAACCCTCAATCTTCAAGTTTCCTCATTGTTGTGCTTCACCCAATATGTTTTTTCTCCCTTTTCGAAGTCTTTCTTTATTTATTCTAAAGAATCTCTTGGAGTTTTATAGATTCAATCACCTCGCATATCAGACATTATGGTTTACGAAGGTAATAATCTTGGTGTGGTTGTCATGGAAATTCTAAATATTGACATTGTTGTTCAAAGAGAGAGCACTGGCCTTAAGCAAGTTGCTAGAGATTTTGCTTTCACAAATTTTTCTTTAATAATCCCAGAGCTCTTGGATGACTTCAAGTGAGAATGCGAGGATCAATCTTATATTAGTATACCGAGATCAGGTTTTCATTCTGTCAATCCTTTGACAATACCACTCATTGGTGAAGCTTTTCTTTCCCTAATTGAGACTGTATTTCCGATTCAGCCTTCATTGAGGGCCGATTAATATTGGTTGACTATGGAGACTGATTGCATTTAATTTGCCAGAAAATGTCATAAGTGCCAAATCTATGCTGACAAGGTGCATGTACCTCCAACATTGTTGAATGTTTTGTCATCGCCTTGGCCTTTCTCTATGTGGGGCATCGATATGATTGAGGCTATTGAGCCGAAAGCTTCCAATGGCCATCTGTTCATTTTAGTGGCTATTGACTATTTCACAAAGTGGGTTGAAGTTGCCTCTTATACCAACGTAACCAAGCAGGTGGTTGCCCGTTTTATAAAAAATCAGATCATCTATTGTTATGCAATCCCAAACAGGATTATAACAGATAATGGGACCAATCTGAACAATAAAACGATGAAGGAGTTGTGTGACAGTTTCAAGATTGAGCACCATAACTCTTCACCTTATCGTTCCATGATGAATGGAGCTGTCGAAGCTGCCAACAAAAACATCAAAAAGATCCTGCAGAAAATGGTCAAGACTTATAAGGATTGGCATGAGATGTTACCGTTTGCTTTGCATGGATATAGAACTTTGGTTCGGACTTCGACAGGGGCAACTCCCTTTTCTTTGGTATATGGGATAGATGTTGTTCTCCCCATGGAAGTGGAAATACCATCTTTGAGAATCATGATGGAGACCGAGCTTGATGAAGCAGAATGGGTCCAAGAGAGATACGATCAGCTGAACCTCATTGATGAGAAGCTTCTGACTGCCATGTGTCATGGTCATCTGTATATGAAGAGAATGAAAAGGGCATTTGATAAGAAGGTTCATGTTTGTGAATTCTGTGAAGGAGAACTTGTACTCAAAAGGATCTTTCCATCTCAAAGGGATACACGTGGAAAATGGGCGCCCAATTATGAAGGCCCATTTGTGGTGAAAACAGTGTTCTCAGGAGGTTCCCTAATTCTTACAACGATGGATGGTGAACAACTCTCACACCCTGTGAATGCTAACTCAGTAAGAAAATATTATGCCTAAAAAGCCCGCTAATTCGAAAACCAGAAATGGCGACTTAGGCAAGAAAATGGTATTCTGGTGGGTCATAACCTATGAAGGAGACTCAGGCAAAAGTTAGGGATTAAAATAAAAAGAAAAAAGCTCGCTAGTTTGAAAACCCAAAAGGGCGGCCTAGGCAAAAAAGAGCGTCCCGGTGGACTGAAAACCCAAAAGGGCGGTCCAGGCAAAAGTTAGGGACAAAAGGCGTTTCACTAAGTCAGAAAAAGGGTTGTCACCCATACCAAGGAATTCAAGAAGAAGTTCAAGCTCACTCACTCTCATCAGCAGCGAGGTTTTGGAGGACTCTTAGTCACTAGGGATAGTAGTGGTAATTGGATACGATGTAGCCTTTTCCCAAATTGCCATTTTTCTAATTGTAATGATCCATGGAACTTTGCCATTGGCAAGTTGTCATTCTAATGAAATCAGATTTTGGACCATTCTTTGTTTGATATTTATCATTTCTCTACTGTTTTCTTGTTATGCAAAACTTCACTTATTCATTAATAATGGTTTTGAAAGCAGGAAATTTTGAAATAAAAAACAAATCTTTTGAGAAAAACACAATGAAAATATAATCTACTTTGGCTTTTGGGACGATTTAGTAAAAATCACACGCCTTCCTCAGTGACTCTTGTTGTAACGAAAGCACTGTTAAACTATTTGGCGTGTAGTTCCCCATTGAAACAAATTCAAAAATTGGCAACATGTTCTAAATTGGATATCTCAGTTATGACTGACCACCATGATACAAAGGATTTCTCCTCAGTATCTTCCACGGATGTTTGTTGAATGTGGAAAATTTTTATCTCCCAAAGTGGAAGAAGAATGTTCCCTGTTTTGACTCTTGAGCGGCTGTTCTCTTCAAATTCAGTGCGACTCTTTGCAGTGGATGTGTTATCCATCGTCCACCTTCCCCAGTTTTCGCCTCTCGTCAGAGTCGTCTCTTGCATATCATTTGAGCATTCGCATCGTACCATATCATGGTGCATTTTTGCATTGGGTGTGCTTTTCTTGTGGGTCTTTACCTCCTTTACCCTTAACCTGCTGAGGTTAGGTGTCCTTTTGAGTTCGTGGATCGTTATCCATGTCCCGCTTGTGTCTGGTTGTCACCTGCGTGCGTCAAGTTTGATTATTACCCTTATTTCCCAGGAAGTTTAGTCATCACTATGCAACCTCGGCAATGTCCTATCTGATATTTAACCTCTATCTTCAAACCAATCATTATTGTTGATTGTTAAGTCCAGTATTCACTGGCACCATTTCAATGTCGGTCTTCATCGGTATCGTCTAAGCCCAGTGTTTACTGGCATTGTTTCAATATCGGTCTTTATCGATATCATAAAGTCCAGTGTTTACTGACATACTTTTACCCGAATTGGTGTTTAAGTCCAATGTTTACTGGCATTGTTTTAATATCGGTCTTTATCGATATCGTAAAGTCCAATGTTCACTAACATGCTTTTAAAATCCAATCTTAATTGGTCAGTTTTAACTGTATGTTTGACATCTAGTATTCACTGGCATGTTTTCATATCGGTCATCATCGGTATCGGAAGTCCAGTGTTCACTGGCGCGTTTCTAAATCCAATGCTCTTTGGTATTGTAAAGTCCAGTGTTTACTGGCATTTCCTGAAGACTTTTTTCTTTGGTACCCAAAGTCCAGTCATTGCTGGCAGTTGATTAAATCCAATGTTAATTGGTCAATCTTAACTGTTTGCCTTTAAATCCAATGGTAATTGGTCAGTGTTAATTGTTTGCCTTTAAATCCAATGTTAATTGGTCAGTCTTAACTATTTACCTTTAAATCCAATGTTAATTGGTCAGTCTTAACTATTTGCCTTTAAATCCAATGTTAATTGGTTAGTCTTAACTGCGATCAAGTCCAGTATTCACTGGCATATTTTCATATCGGTCATCATCGGTATCGTGAGGTCCAGTATTTACTGGCATGTTCTTATCTAACCATTATTGGTATCTCGCAATCTATCCCCAGCAGAGGTTTGGTCATTACCAATACCCATTTTGAAAGTCCTTGTGATCATTATCATTTGGCGCATGCAGAGTTTATGTCTGTCTTTTCTTGAAGATCCCGTTTGAACTCTTCAGTATAAGAAATCCCCAGAAAATCTTTTGTTGAGTAGTCTTTCCTTTTATTCAAATTGATCTCTAGTGGAGATCGTGTCTTCTTTCTGGATTCACCCCCAGTAAAGAGTTTGTCTTTTTCTGCTGCCCCGATGTCGTCCGATCATATCTGAACCTGTCGTCCATCTCCCTGGATCTTTCCCCGGTGGAGAATATCTCTCTAACTTCCGTCTTATTCCCAGTATTTTGTTAGTCACTCCTCAGTGAGTCTCTTTTGTTGGTTGTTAACCTGCATCCCCAGCGAGTCTTGCCTGTGGATACTAAACCTTTGTTCCTCCCCGGTGAGGCTCACCTTTGTCTGTTTGGGTCTTTACCTTTGGGTGTCTTGTTTTGTCTGCATTTTTGCACCATCATGGCATCATACAATCATGTAAAAAGTCCATGGCATATCCGCATTTGCATGTCTGTTGCCTACCCTTAGCATATGCATTCCATCTAAGGGAAACATTTTCGATTTTCTATATTTAAATACCTTTCACCTTGATTTCCCGAGTGTAGCGCGAATTTTTTCGTGGTTGTGAAGCACTATCGCTTTGGGGTACTACAGTTCGATTCATTTTTTATCCTATTGAAGCTGCTGAAGAAAGGGAAATAGATGTCTCCAATTAACCCTGCTTGCAAACTGAGTTTAAACAGATGACTGTTGGTTTACAGATTCTATTAAGATTGTGGGTCTCTCTTAGGTTATTTTGTTAAAAAAAACAGTGTCTAGGCTATTGGTAGGACGTTAGGACCGATGCTTTTCGATTGATGTATGAAGGTACGGGATTTTGGGTTTTTCATTAGTATGCTCGCTAAGATTTTTTTCAATCTTATGCCTACGTATTCCCGTTTAACGAAACAGGGAAATCAGAGCGATCGTAGTTCCTCCTATTCTATGGGAGGAAAAAAAAGTTATTTTGGTGTCTTGTTTAAAGCCCAAGACGTGAAGCTAAATGTGGTTTGTATCTTGTTCAAAGCCCAAGATGTGAAGCTGAAGGGTCTATTTGTATCTTGTTCGAAGCCCAAGATGTGAAGCTAAAGAGTTTTGACTTTAGAGAGAATTTGTTATCTCTAAAGGGGGTCTATTTGTTACAACTGTTGGGTGACGGATTATAAAGGAAAATTACTTTAACTGAGATATGTGAATCCAACAATGCCATAATTTCCTTTATAGGGGATTTTTAACCTGAAGGAGAAGACTTTAACTCAGTTTAGAGCAATGCCATCTTTCCTTAGGAATTTCTCATGCTAAAAGAGGGACAGTGGCGTGGATGTAAATAATCCAGAGGCTTGCCGCTTACAGTAATTTAGATGAAGGAAAAGGAGTTGTTGATGTTTGTATCCTATGAGCAAGGCACAGATTTTTCTAAAAGGTTGATCGACTCAACCGGGGTTTCCTTATACAAAGCCTAAGAGGAGGCTATTGACCCAATAAGAGGGTGCTTTTATGTGTCTCGTACGAAGCCCGAGAGAGAGGCTAAAAGGTTAATTCAATAAGAGAGTGCTAACAAGTGACTGACTCAACAAGAGAGTGCTTTTGTATGTGTCTTGTACGAAGCCCAAGACGGAGGCTAAAAGGTGATTGACTTAACAAGAGAGTCTTCTATACTCAACAAGAGAGTGTTTTTGTATCTCGTACGAAGCCCGAGATGGAGGCTAAAAGGCTTTGACTCAACAAGAGAGTCTTTTATACTCAATAAGAGAGTGTGAAAAGGTTAAATCCGCTGGGGAGAATCATTTGTACAAAGCCCAAGAGGAGGTTATTCTGCTGGTGACTGTTTCAGTTAGTGACAGGTCCAGTATGTTGGATAAAAGAGAAAATCAGTTCTTATGAAGGGAACGATTAAAGGTATTATTGTGCTTTGGAATTGATTAGAGGATCAGGGTTATTTCCTCTTCTTTAAGGAAACGGGAAATCCAAAGGGTATTGAGACTGTCCAAGTCTACTGGTGTTTTGAAAAATCGATTCTTAGGTAGTGAATGATCTTTGTATAATGCCCAAGAGAAGGCTGGTATGTTAAGGGATGAAAGTAAACCCATTAACAGGTCTGACACTAGACTCAGAAAGACAGCTCTAGCAAATTGATGACTAGGTTCTGTTCCTATACCTGTAGAGGTCTATGGGTCCTTGTACTAAGCCCAAGAGGAGGCATAAGAGCTTTTAAGAAGCCGAAGGGTCCTTGTACAACGCCCAAGAGGAGGCGGGAATGCTTTTAAGAAGTCTGTGGGTCCCCAAACCCCGAGAATTTCAAGACATGCCATTCACCGAGAATAGATCAAGCTAGGAAAGTCCGAGAATTTGGAAGAAACTCAAGAGATTCCATTCACGGAGAAAAGATCATCTCTGGGGAGTAGAGTCTCTTTGACGATTTCTAAGGGTGGCAGTCTGAGAAAGGGTTCACTGAGAATGCTGCCTTTCGCGTCTCCATATTGTTTAACCCTAAGAGGAGGGAAGACCGTGTCTGGTAATCCTATGGGGATCTAGTTTTGTTTGTATTTAAGAGTGACCAACAGGGCTTTACCTAGTGCTAGACGTAGTTGCCGGGGAAAAATCTAAATAACTACACTAGTATTACACAGTGGATATTTGACATGTATATAAAAGTTTGTGAAAGAAGACTTACAGTGAGCAGCCCCACAATACAGTTATATATATATATATGAAAGCGGATAAAGAAAGCGGGTAAACACTTACTCGGTTGTAGAGCTTCCATGCTGTTTTGTTAGTTTGTTCAACAAAGAAAGCTTTGATAACAATATTATATTCAAAATCAAAGGAGAAAGTGCTTTGAAAAGATTGTTGGGGCTTATAGCTCAAAGAGAGGCCCAAGGTTTTATCAGTGATTGCACTGTTGTTTTGTAGAGGGACTTATACAAGTGATTGAGGCCCAAAAAGGTTTCCTGCATAAATGGATGGGTCTTACACTCTCTCAAGAGGCCCAAAGGTGTTTAAAGAAAAATAATGGGGCTTATAACACGAGGGTAGGCCCAGATATCTTGAATTTTGAACTGGTGATCGCGCCGAGGTTTTCTACCGTACCGGGTCTTATACAATGCATTGAGGCCCAAAAAGTTTTGGTCAAAAAGGGGGTTGGGTCTTACACTATAATATAGGCCCAATGATTTATTTTTGTACAAGTGGTGGGGCTTACAACTGAAGGAGAGGCCCAGGGTTATTTGTTTTTGAAAACGGCGATCGCGCCGAGGTTTTTGAAAGCACAGTGGGTCTTATACAATGACTGAGGCGCAAATATTTTGGTTTAAAAAATGGGTTGGGTCTTACACTCTGTTAGAGACCCAATGTGTTTGAAAAAGTTTGATGAGGGTTGAATTAATCAAAAACCCTAATTTGTTTTCAAAATGTATTTTAATTGAATAAAAATTCAATTAAAATGATCAAAATTGTTAAACATGTGTGGAAACAAATTGTGATCTTGGATTAATGTTTCAAAAATTATGTTTCTATCCACAAAATGATTGGAAATCACTAAAATTTGAAAAATCAAGAGGGAGAAAATAGTTTAAATGTCAAAAAATAATTAAAATATTAATTCTTTACAAAAATATCAAGTATATGAAATAAATAATATTTTTGGGATTTTTTGGGAAAATAAAATATTTTAACATTTTTATGAATTATTAAAAAAGGAATCAACTCAAAATCATTAAAATTCAGAGAGAAATTAATTTTTGAATCAATTAAATAAAATCACAAAATTCAAATATTTGAATCTTCAAAAAGGGCGCCAAGAACATGGCAAGAACACGCGCCACCCTCTGTTTCTGCAGATTTGCATTTTCTATCCAATCTCACTGAATACTTGATGATAACATGCAATCTACATATAAATCTACTCGTTTTCACCTCACGATCATGTCTATGGTCTTTAATTTCATTTATTTTAAGCATGGAACAAGAAATCAAAGAGAAACCTCAAGAACCCTAAAACTTGCATGAAGGCTCAGAAATTCCATACATGATTCAAACGAAACAATTAATTAAGGGTAAACAATCTATGCATGATTATGAACATATGGCCAAATTATTGTGCAACAAAAAATGCATGGATCATAGAGTTAGAAGAGCTCATGCTTACCTCCTGCAGCTGGTGATTGTGTTTTGTGTTAGAGGTATTACAACTTGGTTCCAAGGATATGTACAACTTCCCTAGGCGCTATGGAGTGTGTCAGGGTGCTTGGAGTGGATTGAATTGAGCTGGAACTTGATTTGGCACCTCAACTACAAATCTGTCAAAGGCTTGTGCAGATGGCTGGTGATTTTGAGAATCTGGTGTTCTAGATGTTGTTTAAGTGTTTGGATAACTTCTATATGATGTTTATGAGGTCTGTGTGTGTGATTGGTTTGGTTGGAATAACTCTCAAACTCAAAACCCAATAGTGACTTGCTTTGGAAGGCAATTTTGGAGTGAAGAAGGAGATTTTGAGGAAAGCATCTGTTTGATGGATTTGGTGTACTCAAACTGATCACAAATGAGCTCTATTTATAGTAGAGCAAGTTTGTTTTGCAAGGAATAGTGAATGGCAACTGCTGCATAGGTTTGGCCAATGTTGATCAATGAGAATCCAGGTCTCCTCTAGCCATTGACTAGAGGTTATGGCACAGGCTGCTGGTTCCCTTGGTCTTGGATAAGTCTTGACTGAATTCAGTTGGAAATGGCTCAGTCCATGCCACCTTGGTGCATCCATTGAATGCTCCAAAACAAAATTGGAGTCATGTCCCCTCTTTAGGGATTTCTAGGTTTGGAATGCTATTTTTAGTTCCAAGGACTTGGGAGGCTTGAGATCAGAGTTGGTTCCTCCTTGGTCTCCCCTTGAGGTGTTCAGATGGATAAGTGTGTTTATCATTTGCACAAATTTGGCAAATCGAGCAAAATGCACAAATCTGCCTTGCTTTGACAGTTTGCAGCAAGGCATATTGCCATTGTCATATCTCATGGCTCAAGTGGAATTTGATGGAGTTCTTGGCCATTTTGGAAAGCCCTCATATGATACAACAACTGTTTGATCATAATTGGTTTTGATACTTTTTGGATTCAAGTGAAAAATTCCCCTACATTTGGAAAAAAGTAAGACAGATTCTGACTTAGTGAAACTTTCACTAAGTGTTGGAAAAAAGTGACATTTTCACTTTTTGTGATTTTGATCATTCCATAACTTAAAATCCATGAGGAATTGGAATGATTTATGTTTGAAGCTTCTTTAGAGTGCCATGAGAGCTACAAATCCAGCTTTGAATTGGGAAAATGGCCTTGTGGTTTAGGAGTTATGATCCTCTAAAGTTGGTACCCTAGCCACTTTGTTCCATAACTTAGAAATTTTTTTAAGTTTTTTATGGTTACCCCTTTTACAAGTTATCCCACTTTTCTTGATTTTTCTTGATGAATGATGATTCCAATCACACATTAACATCATTTTAGGGTTAAGGAACCATAATTGACCAAAAAATCAAAAAACTCAAACTTTGACTTTTGGGCACAGTTGACTTTTTGTCAGATGAATTCCAAACTGTGCGATCCTCTATGAAATCAAGTCCTTGACCTAAATCAAACTTGATGGATTGATTTCATAGGTGTTATAGGGTGTATTGAATCATGTCCCAAAGTTTGGGAGCATGCCCTGGTCAAAAGTCAAAGGCACTGTTGACTTTTTTTCGTGAAACCCTAAATGTGGTTTTGATGAATTTGAAACTTGTTGATCAAGCTTCTTGGATCAATCCATTGTTGCAAATGGACCAATTTGGTTTATTAGAGACCCTCAAATCCTATCTTGAGGCCTAGGCTCATGATTTGTCCCAAAAGTCAACTTAGGGGTGAATTAGGTCAAGAAACCCTAATTCCTGATTTTTTATGAATGTATCCCCTGAGGCTAAATTGACTTGATGATTGGGTTCATGATGTCCCTTGGAGCATATTATGTTATGCTTTGAAGAATTGGCTCATGCCCAGAGGAAAGTTCTCATCTGGAGGCCCTGGTCGACCAAAACCCTAAATTGGTGACACTAGCGATCTTGAGGCTTGATCCACTCAGAATGTTGCAGCCTTGTGCTTAATCCTTGAGGTGGGAGTCCTATTGATCCATGGGGGATGTTTGAGAGGTTAGACAAGTTGAAGATCATGTCATTTCTTGATTGATCCTTTGTCTAAGCACTCAGAGAGGGCTTGAAACCCTAATTCTGATTGTAGTGAAGGCTCACCCATCTTTGGGGAGACTAATGGTTTATCCATATTGTGATGATGATTTGCACAATGATAGGAAATCTTAGTGGTCAAAATTTAGGGTATGACACCGAGTATTATAATTCCTCGTGCCATCCGATAAAGTTATTTAAATAGGGACAACTGCTATACCCCAAATTGTATCCCTTAGATGTCATAACATCTTGCACTTGCATTTAGGATTCAATCATCTATGCATTGTTAACTAACCACCATATCATACTAGCTTGTTTCTTTGTGTGAAAGCTAGGGTTTTCCTGAGGAAAAATACATGGTCAATAATCCAAGCTCTCACATGTTTCAAGGTCTCCTAAGACACTCCTTGACTCCATACATCCATCACAAGTGTTCACTAGTAGATTGAGATTAGTGTGTGAAGTCACCTATTCAAGAAAGCCAACTGAAGCTCCAAAGTTCAACCATTTGGTCTTGAAGACCAATCATGAGGTTCTCAAACCATATGCCATGATCTTATGTGATTGAATCAAGAGAAAACAAGAAGAAACCATCAGATCAAGAGTTGTGGAGCTAGGGTTTTTACTTGAGGAATTACAAGGGAATTTTGGTGTGATCAGTCAATGATTTGATTGGTCCATCAACTAATTGAGTTTACATACATTCAAGAGATCTTATTCATCAAGAAATCAAGTGTGCTTGGCTCCCATCACAAGTTCAATGAGCCTCAAGTTTCATCTGGCCCAGATTAGGGTTTTTGTCAAGAAAGCCAACTATTGCCTTTGATTTTAATCAAGGCATGATCCCAAACACTGGGACATGATTCCATATGTTCTTAAGCATCCCTAGAGATCATCCATTGGTATTGGAAGAGATTGAGAAAGCAATATCATCAGAGATCATCCAGTGGAATTCCTGAAGAAATTAGGGTTTTGACTGAAAAGTCAAGTCTTTGAATTTTGATATTTTGATCCAAGATGAAGTATTCAAGTCCCATTCCATCAATATATGCTTGATTGTTGAGTTAGATCATGGAAGATTAACATTTGAAAGGTTTCTTGCAAAAAGGGCAAGGTTTGGTCCTTAAAATTTTCTAAGTGTAGAAAAGTTCACTCCTTATGCCAACTTCAGAAGGTCATAACTTTCAAACCACACATCCAAATTTTGTGACTCAAAGCTCAAATTGAAGCTCTCACCATGAAATTCAAAGTGTATTATAGGGTACTTCTTCAAAAAAGACTTGGTTTTTAAGTTATGAGCCTTGGAAGCAAAAATCCATTTATGACAGTGAAAATTTTCTCATTTTGGCTCTAGTTTTCACATGACTTCATGGCCATTTTTCTCATATTTACAAGCTTTAAATTCAAAGTTCTTGGACATGAAAATTGTTCCTTGTTCTTCAAGCTTTCCAAGTATGTGTAGAACTTTCCATTTGGATCATTCAATCTCAAGTTATGTTGTTCCAAAGTTGGTGTTGCAAAATTGGAAAAACCCATAACTTAGAAATTCTTCTAAGTCTCTTTTGGACAGCATGGTTCACACGACTTTATGGCATTTTTCCTCAAGGTTCTAAGCCTTATCTCAAGTTGTTTTCCACATGAAAGTTGCTCTATGGTCGTCCTACTTTGCATAGAACCAAAAATCTCACAAATTGGATTAGTATTCATCAAGATATTGTGCCCTAAAATAGTCATGTTGTAATGTTGTTTTATGACTTAGAAAAATTCTGACTCTATTTGTTTTTTCCACTTGCCTCACCAAACTTTACCACCACTTTTCTTATGTTTCTAGGCTTTATCCAAACCTCTCACCAACATCAAAGTTACTCTATTACCTTCCATCTTTCAAGAGGAAAAAAAACCATTCCATTTGGTTCATTAGATAAGAGGTTATCGTGTGACAAAGTGAAGGTCATGGTCTTGTTTCCACTACACTATGCCTCCATTTTGAACAAAATCGGAACCAAGGATCACTCTAAACACTAGACAAGTACTTGTTGCTGATTTTCTCATTTGTTCCCAATGGTACCTTGCCCTAAAGCCTGCGAAACCAATCCATAAAAGATCCAACTACTTTTCTACTTGATAAGTTGACATACCAAAAGTTACCATGCTTTAAAGTTATAGACTATCATGTAACCTTTGTTTGCACCACAACTTCTGGTTTCTTTTTCTTTTCTGCTTCTGAATTGAACCCTAACATAAGCAACAACTGATTTTCACTTGGCTCAAGGTTGATAGAAGGGAAAAGCCATGCGTGTAGGGTTTACCTATCTCTTTCCCTCTTAGACAAAGCATGTAACCAATGTGTCTTCAAGGACAAAACCATTTTGCTTTGGCTATAAAAGGAGCCTCTCCCTTGTTTTAAAACACACAGAATATCAACACACCAACACATCATACAAGAGAAGAGAGAGAGCTCGTGAGAAAAGAGGGATAACCAGAAGTTGTGAGCTTCATCAGTAGTTGGCATATCATTATCATTGGGGTGGAAAAGTTGAATCTACTTGGATTTTTAAGCTCCTTAGTTAAAAGAAGCAGTGGACTTTCTCCACTTGGTAAGTGTCCCTTTCATGCTCTCGTGATTTCATGTTGGATGTTTAACTGATTTTGGATACTCTCATTATGTTCATAATGTACATCTGCATGAGTTTAGATTAGCAACATGACTGGTTATTTGAGTTTGTGCTTGTGTATCATTATTCAGCTGGTTCAATTTAGTTTGAAATGCTCAACTTGTGTGTCATTTTGCTATGTGTTTAAGTTATTGTTTTGAGTCGTGTGAAGTGTGGTGTTGCTCTGCTCTCTAAGTACTTCACCATGCCACTCTACTTTGTTGATTTTGGTTGAGGAATGATGGTGAAAATGTTTGAGGAAGTTGGGAGGAAGCCATGCATTTTTTGGGCTTTAATGGTTAGGGTTCGTGAGTTGGAGTTTGCATGGAAGAAGATGATGCGCTGGCGAGGCATGAATGGCCGGGCTTAGGTTTTGTCGTTTAGTCACTTAAGTGACTAGTGACCGGTTGCTATTATGTTCCACATGCTTCCTACATTGGGCGTGTGACACAACTTGGCTGAAGTTTTTTATTTCATTTGGACCTGGGCCTATGCCCTTTCGCTAATGACACCCCCCACCTGTAAAGCCCAATACGTGCACAAATGACCCTTAGTTCATCTTGTTTTACTAGCACACCCCCTGTTTTGGTTCATTTCAAATATCTTGTATTTTATTCTCATTTCAATTTTATCTTATTAAAAATAATTTCCTTTGAATAAAAATTCTCTAAAAATTCAAGTTAATACTTTGAAGTTTAGTTTAATTTTTCAAAATTTTTATTTTCATTTTTACTTTATTGTAATATTTATTTTTGATTTTATAAAATTAGGAGTAGATTTTAACATAGTTTGTGAATTTCTTCCAAATAGACCACTTCCCTTTATTTCTTGAGCTGATTTTTTAGAGTGTATTAGGGAACATTAGGAGGATGTTTTGAGGTTGATTATTGACCTTGAATGGGGTCTTTTAGTTTGGTTTTAGTGGCCTTCGTTTAACCCTCGATTTATTACTCGATACCTTGGTACTTCACCTTGAAGTTTGGTTTTGAAATGGTTATTTTGCTTAGATTTGCATGACACTTCACACATACATTCTTAAATGTTTTAGATTGAGTTTAGACTTTGGTTTTGGATTTTTCTATCCATTTTCTTAATTTTGAACATTTCATTAATGTAATCCTCCTTCCTCCTTTGTTCTTAACCTAGTTTGACCTAGTTTCTTTGTGACACTTCTTGAAGTGTCTTGTAATTTGAGTATGTGTCTATTCATGGTTAAGCAAGGATGTTTTACTTCTGACTTCATGGTTCAAGAGTGCTTTGTCTTGCCTTTTTGATCATTTATTCATGTTTGATCTGTTATGAATAATTTCATTTTGACTTGTCATGCTTAGTCATGATCATACCTAAAGGTGATTCATATGGATGTTTATCTTGACATTTTGATGTTATATATGTGATTCATGTTTGATTGATGCTAGTGTCCTCTTGGATGTTTATCCTACTTGAGTTTCTTTTACCCTTTCTTTATCACTCTTACCTTTAATTCCCCTTTACCAACACTTGTCTTCACAAGTAGTTATTTCCTCCTCCTTCCAAAGGAAAGTCTCTCTATTGACCTCAAAGTCATAAATAGCTCATTACCCCCTTGGCCTCTTTAGAGCCATCCCTTATCCTCATTAGGATTAACCTTTGGCCTCATTAGAGTCACCTCCCATTTGGCCTCATTAGAGCCTCTTATCCCTTTAGCCTAGTTGGGTTCCCCTCTTGTGAGCCCTATCCTCATAGTTGCTCACGTATCTCCCTTGGCCTCATTAGAGCCACTTACCTTACAAATTAGAACTAGGATAGAGTTCTTAAACCCTATGTGATTCTCATCATAATGAGTATTCACTTACCCTTTTATAACTTAGTCTTAGAGAGTTCTTTAACTCTATATGAGTATCATACTCATTCCCCTTGGAACTTTGACCATAGTCAATGGTTCCTCAAGCCGTAGTTAGGTGAACTACGAATGCTCTGATTCCATTCTAGTCAAGATATGTAGGCACGAGATGCGACGTCTTGCCGAGCATACTTAGTGTATATCCCCATAGGTTTTTACCTTTAGTACTATGGTCTTTACCTTTAGCCTTAGCAGATTCCCTTAGCAAGCAAACATAACATAACACAAATACAAATAAGAGGTTCCTGTAGAGTACTACAGATATCTAGGATGCTAACACCTTCCCTAGGTATAACCAACCCCCGAACCTAGATCCTCTTATTAGGATTTTCTTCGATCTTTACCCTTTCCTTTGGATAAATCAAAGCTCGGTGGTGAATTTAATGATTTGTGATTCAAGTTAATTAATAGCTTGATATCTGATTCTGATCGCAACACCTTCGTAAATTACCGCCCTTGGTCATCGTTTGTTTAGGGAGTTTGATCGATTTCTGAAATTGAAAGAGTGAGCGGTTTTGAAAGTGAAAATAGGTCACTATTCGTGTTGATTCGTGTATTGGTTGTGAGGTTGAATTCATTTTCATAAGAGAATGAAAGGGAGACCATAGTGTTATTGTAGGTTAGTTTTCTGTAATGATTGTATCGTGTTTGCTTTTCTCTGCAAATAAGATCTATGTTGTGGAAAAAAGAAGGCATGGCCGTTGTAGCATATCCAGGGTTTTCTTTTTTTGTCATTAGTGAATCAAACTGGGTCAGAAATAGGTCCAACCCGCCTCTCTCTTTGGACTGATCCCTTCTGGGCATTTTTGTTATTTGGGCATCATAATAACACATCACAGGCCTATCTTTCCCCTTTTTTTTAAAAAATTTTTTTTAGATCAGATTTAGTTAGAATTGGTTAACTAGATTTTAGTTAGAGTTAGTTTAGTTTTTTTAAAAAAACTAGATTTTAATTAGCATTAGTACATTAGTTTTTTTAATTAATTAGTTGTTAATTAAATTTTTAGTTTAAATAGAATGTGGTTTTATTCTTAGTTAATTCTTAGATTAACCTTGACAATCCTCGTTTTCATTTTAGCTAATTCTAGATGTTCAATTTTATTCTTGTTGTGTTTAGTTGTGATTAAATCCTAATTTTGATGCCTATTTTTGTTCGACGATTTCTCAATAATTCCAAAGGAAATGATTTCATTCTTTTGACTTGTAAGTCATATCTTTAGGATAATTTAGTGTTGTTTCCTTACCTATTTCTTGACCTTGTTAGGATCATTTACCTTGGCTTTGTTAGGGCCATTTTGTTTTACAACTTAGAATTAAGTTTGGAGTTTTTGAACTCTATGTGGGTACCATTGTTATTTTACTCATGTTCCCTCTTGACTTTGTTAAAGTCAACTCATTAGGTTAGTTTTTCAACTTAGACTTAGAGAGTTTGTTAACTATATGTGAGTACTATAGTTATGAGTACTCATTTCCCTTTGGAACCTTGACCATAGTCAAGAGTTCCTCACTCCTAGTTAGGCGAACTACAGAGGCTCTTATTCCTCATTCCTAGTCATAATACCTAGGCACGAGACGCAATGTCTTGTCAAGCCCACTAACAACTAACAACTAACTCCCTTATATCTCGTCGCCGTGCGACCGATTCTAGTTTACCTTACCCTTTCATCCTAGCCTTAGGTTTTTGAGTCGCCGCACTCCATGTAAGTGTCATTGTGATAGATACTTACCTTCCCCCTAAAACCTTGAACATTATTAAGAGTTCCTCATCCCTTGTTAGGTGAACTACGAATGCTCTGATTCCATCCTAGTAAGGATATGTAGGCACGAGATGTGATGTCTTGGCGAGCATACTTAGTGTATATACCCTTAGGTCTTTACCTTAGCACCGTTTTCCCTAGCAAGCAAACTTTAGCATAACACAAATACTAACAAGAGGTTCCTGTAGAGTACTACAAATACTTAGGATGCTAACACCTTCCCTAAGTATAACCAACCACCGAACCTTAGATCTCTTAGCTTTATTGTTACATAGCGCACTTAGGGTTTTCCTCGATCTTTACCCTTTCCTTTGGATAAATCAAAGCTCGGTGGTGAACTTCATGATTTGTTATTCAAGTTAATTAATAGCTTGATATTAGATTCTCACCGTAATAAAAATGGCAACTTCACTGGGGAACATTCCCCTAAGAGGGTTAAACCCACCTTTTTTGTATTTGTGTTATTTATATGTTTGCTTGCTTGTATACTTGTATATTTGTAAATATCTGTATATATCTGTTGTGCTTGGGTTTTTCTGTATGCAGGGTTGTTACCTTGAGTGGTGAGGATAAGTCCTAACCCGGACTTGAGTGTACACTTATGATAGGATGGTGGGTATAGTCAAGGAGACTTTGAGGGAGTAGATTCCCGAAAAAGTTGTCTTGAGATCCCCCGCTCATTCGTGGCCCTCTTGGGAGTAGTATTGTTGAACAAGTAGTCGTGAAAGCAATATTACTTTCGACCTAGGAGCCCGTGACATTGAGGACCTTTAGTTACCTATTACCCCCACTTTGCCTCTTAGGACGTAGTGCGGTGACTATGAGGGAGTAGTCTCGAAGTAGTTGATACGTGATGCTACACTCAGACAAGACTCTCTTGAGAATATTATTGGTTCCCAAGTTAATTGGCGTGCCGATAATATCCAGAAGATGGGTTGTTGACTCTGGGAACTTTTTAGAACCCTGTTTTGCAGATACAAGAACCCTTAGTACATACCTTTTGGGATGGCTAGACCATGGCTCCACGCTCGTGATCTTTAAACCTAGGCCCTTGTTTGCTTGTCAGTATATTTGTGAATACCTGTATACTTGTGCTTATGCATTCATCACACCTTTATTCATTCATGAATAACCCTTTGGTTTCAAGGAATTGAGATGTTCATTCCTTGGCAAAAATCAATGGAGGTCATAGATTTCAAAGCGAAACTTTTCAGTTTTTCCAAAATATTTGCAACTTACTTTTGAGTTCCTTGAAACCACCTGGCTTGCATTTGTATTACATGCGCATGTTGTCGCATTTTCATTTTAATTTGCATTTCTCGGCCTTTAGTCTCATCCATCCTTTGTCCATAACCCAGTAGTTGACTTCCCGAAGCCAGTATTGGACTTGAAGTAATTTTTGAAGGATCATGAACTCAGGAGAGCATAGCCAGTTTGTGACCAGAGCGGATTTTGAAGTGATGAAAGATCAGTTGAATCAGATTGTGGAAGCTATGACAGCCGTGGCAAAGAGAGATAGCCATATCCAGAGGACTCCCGTGAACAATGTGTTTGGTACCCGACCTTGTGATACCACCTAAGTTCAAGACACTGAAGTTTGAGGAGTACAAAGGAGATAGTTGTTCGAAGCAGCATTTGGTGATGTTTTGTAGAAAAATGACTTCACATGTCCGTAATGACAAGCTCATGATACACTATTTCCAAGACAGTTTAAGTGGGGCATCACTAAATTGGTACATGCAGCTAGAGAGTAGTCACATCCAATCATGTTCAGATCTAGCTAATGGCTTTTTGAAGCAATATAGTTACAATATTGACTTAGCTCCAAGTCGCATGCATTTGCTAGACTTATCTCAAGAAGACAATGAATTCTTCAGAAGGTATGCTCAGTGATGGAGAGAAGTAGTTGCTCGTGTTCAACCACCACTCTTGGATAAGGAATTGGTTGACTGATTCGTGGATACCTAGCAAGGCCTGTACTGGGAAAAGCTGTTTAGCATTGTAACATCAAACTTCTCTGACTTGGTAATAGCTGGAGAGCGCATCGAGAGCGGTCTTAAGAACGGAAAAATACGAGGTGCCTCGAACATCCCAGTTTGTGAGAGTGAATCAATTGTCAGTTCTCAAGAAGAATGGGAGAAGAAAATAATTCCATTGGGGAGTATCCGATACCTCAGCCTCGGCACTCATGCATCTCAAGTGTTCAGATTCAGCAATCTTTGGGGTCTCCATGATAGATGCCATTATCTCCACAGGGGCAACATTCTTCTCCAAATCTAAGACCTCATCAGTATCAATAGTCATAATGTCGCCATCCGCGTCAACATGCTTGACAAAGGCCAAGGAAGCCAGAGAGGCATTTCACTCCGTTGCCAATGTCATACAGTCAGATATTGCCAAATTTGATCAAAGGTGGATTGAGAGTGTCGAAGGAGATAGATTCAGCAATCCCTCTATACCCACCAGGTTTTGACGCCAACACCCGATGTGGCTACCATGCTGGGGCACATGGGCACTCAACTGAAGAGTGTAAGGTACTCAGGAGCAAGATTTAGACTCTGCTTGACTCCGAGTAGTTCTCATTCACGCCTCAAATCATTCAAATCAATAGTCATTTACCCAATCAAGTGAGTTCATTAGTTCCGGTTATGCAAGAAATTGCCGAGGATAGATGTGAAGATGATTCTCAGACTGATCTCGACAATCAACTCTGAAGATAGTTATCTCAGTTTGGCAAGTCAAGAAAGGAAGACCCTGTCTTAAAGCTGGCAATCTTTTAGCTGTTTTAGCATTTTCTGTTGTATTTTCTTTGCATGTTGAATTTGTATTCGCTTGTAAGTTGTTGTTTTTTCGAATTGGAAAGATTAATGAAACGTTTATGCATCTTTTGATTAAGTTCATTCGTATTCACTCTTTCTCTTTCTTTTATTGTCATAAAAAAGAAAAACAAACAAAAAGATTTTTTTTTCCATCCACTTATCTTTACCAAACTATTATGTAAGCAAAAATTAGGGAGGATGACGAAAATATTATACCCATAATTGTTGTTGGTATGCTTTCAATTAAACTTTTCCGATGATGTAAGGCATTGTTTCAAATCCCCAAACACTGGAGAGATAAAGAGTTAATCCCTAGTCAGCCACTTCGATCCTAGAAGTAGGAGTTTCCTTCGGATTTCTAAGCCCTTAAATATCAACCTTGGGGTGGGTAGTCCTCAGTTAATTTGGCGATATGTGCATACAAGACACTTTTTCATATAAAAGTTGTGCTCACAGTTTTTTCTTCGCACACAACAAACAAGTGTCGATGATGTTTTCCAAGCCTAGAGGCCAATAATGGTTCACCGTAGCCATTAAACTAGGTAGCCACCTTCTTTCTCAAAAAAGGAAAATCAAACGAAAAAAAAAAGAAAAAGCCCGCTAAGTCAAAACCTATGAAGGAGACTTAGGCAAAAATGGGGCATCCCGCTGACTGTAAATTCAACAGGAAACAGTTCAGGAAAAATTTAGGGATAATAAAAAGAGGAAATCTTTAAAGCTTTAACTCTGAAAATCCCCAAAAGCAAAAAGGACAACCAAATGTTGTAAGGGAGAACTAACTGCCTTAGGTTTCTGAACCATCACTAACTATCATCAGTTCAATTCCTAGCCTATAGGAACCTGAATGTATAGCTTGGGTTAACTGAACGTATGATTGAAGTTCATCATGAAGACTGGGTGGGGACAAAACAAACTTTGAGCCTTTATCCTTTGTTTCATGAGCCGTGAACCAAGCCACGTTACAACCTTTAAAACACCTAATTGAGGTAAGGTTGTTTTGAAAGCATACTACAGCAAGGTTGGATAACCTGACTCCTAATGATCTTTGTTAATGGTTTGTGTTGATCACTTCATCTGTCATTTTCTAAATGACTAGATCCACTTCATTTTGATCATTTATTCACTCTACCGTGTGTTTTGATTTCAAAAGCTTGCATGAATGTTGCATTGAAATTGCAAATTTTTAATGAACAATACTGTTTGCAAGACAACTCAATATCAAAGGAATCCCAACAAATGCAGCCAGCTAGGGAATTTGACTTGGTAAAGAAAGCTCAGCCTGGGGGAACCAAATTAATAGATTTGTTAATCGACCATCCTAGAGTTAGTGAATCAGGGGCAGATTTCTTCAAAGTTTAGAATATTAGGGAAAGCCGTCTTGAGGTCGTCTCATGGCAAGTTGTTTCCCAACTCTTTTCAAGACAAGGACTCCAAAGACCCACCAACAGGGGCAAGTCTGTTTCCCATCTGTCACTCCCACGCTCAGAGGACTTTTGTCGCGCAAATATAGTTGATCTAGAGCAACTCTTTCACAGATAAACCAGCTAGCAGGGGCAAGTTTGTTTCCCAGTTGTTACCCCTACAGTCCGAAGGACAAGTTCGAGGACTTTGTTGTGAAAATGCAGTTAAACTGAGGCAATTGCGTCGAGATTTGTGAATCTCTCAAAGAGTTTGAGGATATTGAAGCATCTTGTTGAAGATGGCTGGTTTATACCTGAGTGAACCACACACTCAAAGATACAACAGAGTCACCACCGAACGTTATTTAGTCCCGAAGGACAGGGAAAATATCGATAAAACCCCAGGGGAAGAGAAACGGGAACAGGGGTCAGTTATGAGAAAGGAAGGTGTTAGTACCTTACGCATCCGTCGTACTCGACGAGAACCATTTCGCTTGCTTCTAGGCTCGGATGGGTTATCTATCTAAAGGCTTCTAGCTAAAAGAAGAGGAGAGAGAAGAAAGGAAGAAATAAAGTAAGTGCTCACGGAGGATTGGGGCCCTCGTGCCTAAGTACCCTCATAGTGCAATGAGGAAATCAGAGCTCCGTAGTTCATGGAACCAGGGAAGAGAAGAAGAAGGAGGAAGGAAGGGTGGAAGTGTGATCGCCAAGATCATCGCGATCTCGTGCATACATATCATACAGTCGAGTGAATGCAGAATCAGAGCTTCCGTAGTTCATGGAACTAAGACGGAAAAAGAGAAAAGGAAAGTGGTGTCAGAACCAAGAAAGAAAAAGGTAGAGAAAGAACCGCCGGGGATGCAAAGGAATTGGTGTCGAAACCAAGAAAAGAGTGCAAAGGAAAGGATAGAAACAGAGAATAACGTATAAGAGTGGTGTCGAAACCAAGAAGATGAAGGAGCAAAAGGGAAGAAAGGACTCCAATGGGGAGTAATAGAACAAAGAAAAATGTTGGGGACCAGAAGGTAGCGATCCTACTGGGGAACAAACAAAGGTGATGGTGTTGAAACCAAAAGAAAAGGGGTTCGGTGTATTAACTGACTGACAGTGGTTAACCGAAGAGAGAGAGTAAGACTCTATGGGGAAAAGGTTTTAACAGATGGACTGTGATCAACCAAAAGAACGGGTGTAGAACCGAACGACAGTTGTAACCCAAAGGACGGGTGTGGGACCAAGCGAAGGTCGTGACCCAAAGGACTTCGGTACCCTGACTGAACAAATAGTACCTGACTAAATCATCAAATGAATTAACTAAATCATCAAGATCATGGATCAAGCAATGGCCTAATCAATTCACATTCAAAAACAACAAAACTACATCGCGAATGATACGAAAACGTTCGAAATAGAAAAATGAGTGAGATCTACCAACCTACAAGCCGGAGATTTGGCTTGGTGACTGTTGTAAAGAGATCTTGGTGAAGATAATCAAAGAAAACCAGAGGAATCTTCAACTATAGCCGAAATGTATCGAAACCGAGCAAATTGCGACGAAAACTCCAAAATGAGAATTATCACCGAAGATACTTGAAATAATCACTTGAGATGAATCCAAAAGCCACTGAAGCTCCATAAAAACCAGAGGAATGGAATGATGATGAAGGTTAAGCTCAAGAAAAAGCACTTTCAAGGTGAAAGTAGCTTTTCTTCAATGGAGAATTAAGAGCTTTGGTGAGGTTTTGGAAGAGGATTGAGATGAAGATGAAGATGTAGCAGAAAAAATCAGAGAGAATGTGAGAGAATTGAGAGTGAAGTGTGAGAAATTTGTGTGAAAATGGTTGAGAGATTGTGGATCCTTTGAAAAGCGAGTGAAGGTGTGTTTATATAGACTTTAGGTTTGGAGTGTGAGAGGTTTGGAATTAGGTTTGGACTTAGCTTTGGGTGGTTTGGAACTAGGCTAGGAGTTAGTTAGGCTTGACTCACCGAGTCAAGCGGTTAACTCGGTTAGTTAGAATCAACTCGGTAACAATCCCAATGTGAGCTCCTACATCCAAAGGTCCACATACTTGGAAATCAAGGAACATGGTGCACTTATTTGGAAATGATGCAGTGGAATAAATTTGAGCGAATTCTTGAATACTTCAGAATGTTCCACATGCTACTAGACCAATGTAGAAGTTCAAAATGTGGAGGGAAAGTTGCTGACTTGAAAAAGCAGCAAATTCTGCAAAATTTGCATGTGTTAATCGATTAACATATTTGCACTGCAAATAGTTAATCGATTAACCAAGCCAAAAATTCCCAAATTTGCCTGAAAAATGGTGATGTGGCCACGGTTCTGATTTTCAACCTCTTGCTGTAATGAATAGGCATAGAAACCGTTATTTTGTGCTTGTTTTGATGATGGGATAACCTTGTGAGGATGCGATTAATCGGGCTTGAAAAACCTGAACATTCCTGCAACAAAATCAAAGAGAAAAAGATGCGAATGCGTATGCCAACGATGCGAATGCACATGCTTATGCAAAAGAACAAAAAGGAGGTCAAAATTTGGGTTACGACAGCTGCCCCTATTTAATCTTCTTGGACCTGAATGTTCGAATTGCGCTTAACTTTTCGATGATTCAAGGTAAAAGGGGATTAAAAAAAGAGAAGCTCGAAAATTTGGCCGACGGCGACAAAAGAAAAGTTTGAGAGTGTTCGAAGTTTGGCTGAATATCTGCTGGGAAGATGAATCAGGCCAAAAGAAAGGGAGTATGCTTGATGCATATGCCATGTATGCGATCTACATGATGCTTGATATCATGCAATGTAAAGGTGCGGGTTAAGGTGATGCGCGAGAGTTAGGCAGAGAATGTAGCAAAACGAACTCGACATCCTCGGTTGGGGAGAGAACCCACAGACGAAGACAAAATCTGTTGGGGAAGGGCCCCCAAAGGGCGATAACTCTGCTGCGGAAAAACCCAAAAAATGGTGAAGACTCCGCTGGGGAAGAAACTGAGAAGGCTCAAATCTCCAATCCATCACCATTGACAATGCGGGGGGTAAGAGAATCAAACCAACCTTTCCATCATTACTTACTCTGCCTTGGGAAACAAAATCAGAGAACTCCGATTTCTAGGCTGCCACTGACTCTGTTACAAGGAATTCACAAGGCTCGGAGGATCTTCTCTACTTGGAGAAGACGAGGAACCAAATCATACAACTACAGGTGCGTGACAAACTGACACGCTGGGGATGATGCACGACCCGTGCTGGGGAAAAGAACAACCATCTCTCTTCTCGGGGTACATCATGGCAGATTTACTGGGGACATTATGGATCTGTTGGGGAAATGGAAGATAATCAACCTTTCCAGAGAACCACAATGGCGATTTCTGAGGAAATGACGGCTCCGCTGAGGAAACAACAACTTCTTCAAAGAAACGTCACAGTGCTGGCCGGGAATTCGGCTTGCCAATGGACATTATTTATTATCCTGTAGGAATTACCAGTAAAATATGCAATGCATAATGCTTTCTCGATTAATTTAGCTTTTTATTGTTCTCAACGCTTTATAGTATTATGTGATCACAAATAATCGTTTATTTTGCAAACAAAATACTGGAAAGAAAACAAATGAGAAATTAAATGATGCATTTTATTGAATGTGAAAACTATTGTACTTAAAATGTGTACAAGGATGCAAAAATCCTTGATGAGGAAATTTGCAATAAAATTGAGAAACAAATGTAAATGGCAAAGGGAAATCATGTTTGCATTGATTACTACTTTGGCTACCATCCACTGTAAGTCTAGGTTTCAATGCCTTGCACCAGTTTATGATGATTTGAACTGCTCTGTTACCATCTGAGGTCCAGCTATGACGAAAAGAGGCTCGAGTGTTCACAGTCAAATGCCTTTATCCCTAATTTTTGCCTGGACATTTTTTCATTTTCATTTTTTTTCGTCCACCGGGATACCCATTTTTGCCTAAGTCGCCCTTTCGGGTTTTCAACTTAGCCGTCTGTTATTATTTTTTTCCATTGTCCCTAACTTTTGCGTGGTAATTTCTTTTTTTTGGTCCATCGGGACGTCCATTTTTGCCTAGATTGTCCTTGAAGATGTCAATCAAGAAGACTCTTTGTCATACCCCAAATTTTGACCAGTAAGATTTCCCATCATTGTACAAATCATCATCACAATATGGATGTATTTACATGCCTCATCAGTCTCCCCAAAGATGGGTGAGCATTCACTACAAACAAGAATTAGGGTTTCAAGCCCTCTCTGAGCACTTAGACAAAGGATCAATCAAGGAATGACATGATCTTCAACTTGTCTAACCTCTCAAACCTCCATAAAGAATCAAGAGGACTCCCACATCAAGGATTAAGCACAAGGTTGCAACATTCCAAGTGGATCAAGCCTCAAGATCGCCAGTGTCACCAAATTAGGGTTTTGGTCGACTGAGGCCTCCAGATGAAATTTTCCATCTGGGCATTAGCCAATGCTTCAAAGCATAACCCAAAATACTCCAAGGGACCTCATGAACCCAATCATCAAGTTAATTTAACCTCAGGGGATGCATTTACCAAAAGTCAGGAATTAGGGTTTCTTGACCTAATTCACCCCTAAGTTGACTTCTGGGACAAAACATGAGCGAAGACCTCAAGACATGATTTGAGGAACTTAAATACACCATATTGATCCTTTTTCAGCAATGTATTATCCAAGAAGCTTGATCCACAAATTTCAATTTCACCTGGACCACAATTAGGGTTTTGAAGAAAAAGTCAACTGTGTCTTTGACTTTTGACCAAGACATGCTCCCAAACCTTGGGACATGATTCAATATACCCTATATCACCTATGGAGTCTATCCATTAGGTTTGATTTAGGTCAATGACTTGATTTCACAAAGGATCGCACAGTTTGAATTTCATATGATAAAAAGTCAACTGTATAAAAAGTCAAAGTTTGACTTTTTGATTTTTTGGTCAACCAAGGTTTCTTAACCCTAAAACAATGTTAATATGTGATTTGAATCATCATTCATCAAGAAAAAATCAAAGGAAGTGAGTTAACTTGTAAAAGGGATAACCATAAAAAACTTAGAAATTTTCAAAGTTATGGAACAAAGTGGCTAGGGTACCAACTTCCAAGGATCATAACTTGAGATCCAAGCAACCATTTTGGATGGTCCAAAGATGGATTTGTAGCTCTCATAGTATACTTTAAAAGTGTCAACTACATCTCATTCTAATTCTTCATGGATTTTATGTTATGGAGTGATCAAAATGGCTGAAAACATGAAAATGGCATTTTCCCAACACTTAGTGAAATTTTCACTAAGTCAGAATCTGCCTTATTTTTTCCAAAATAAAGAGGAATTTTTCATTGTAATTCAAGTTGGATCAAAACCAAAGTTGGACATCATGTTAAAATAGGATATGTCAGCTTTCTAAAATGCCCAAGAACTCCATCAAACTCCACCTGAGCTAGAGGTTATGACAACTGCAACATGCCTTGCTGCAAACTGTCTTGGCAAGGCAGATTAGTGCATTAGGGCTCGAATTGATCAAATTGTGTGATTTCAAGCATGCTTATCCATCTGCACACCCTAAGAGGGAACAACCAAGGAACAAACACTGATCCATAGGCCTCCAAAGTCCAAGATCCCACAATAGCCATGCTAAACCTAAAATAGCTAAAAAGAGTCCAAGACTTCAATTTTGTCCCCAAGCCTTTAATGGATGCACCAAGGTGGCATGAACTGAGCCTATTCCAACTGAATTCAGTTCAAGTTTATCTCTGAACCAAAGCTACAAAGCCTGTGCTCTAATCTCAAGTCAATGGCTTGAGGAGACTTGAGATTCCTTTTGCATAACATTGGCCAAAGGCCTGCTGCAGTCTCCATTCACTATTGATGCCAAAACAAACTTGACACACTATAAATAGACATCAATTGTGATCAGTTTGGGTATGCCAAAGCACCCAAACTGATGCTTTCCTCAAAATCACCCCTTTCACTCCAAATTTGCCTTCTAACTCAAGTCACCATCGAGTTTTGAATTTGAGAGCAATTCCAACCAAACCAATCACTCAAACACTTCCCACATAACATATTTGAGCTAATCAAACACTCAAAAACTTCCTGGAAGTCCAAAATCATAGACCTCAAAATCCACTTGAGGCCTATAACCAGTCAACACACCATAAAGTGATCCAGCCATCTCCAAGCAGGTCCAAGGGTCCAAGCACACTCCATATGGTGTAGGGAAGTTGTTCAGATCATCACAACTCATCTGTAACACCTCTAACTCAAAAATAAAATTGCTCTTGCTGCCACGACATTCAAGTAAGCCTAAACTTGGGCATCTCATGATTCATGCATATTTCCTCACACACTAATTTTTCCATATGTTCATAATCATGTATGGAGTGTTTTCCCTCAATTGATTGCTTTGTATGATTCCTGTATGAAATTTCTCTGCCTTCATGCAGAAATTAGGGTTCTTGAGGTTTCTCTTTGATTTATCATTCCACACTTAAAATAAATGAAATTAAAGACCATAGACATGATCGTGAGTTGAAAACGAGCAGATTGATATGTGGATTGTGTGATTTCATCAAGTATTCAGTGAGATTGATGAGAAAATGTAAATCAGACAAAAACAGGGCACGCGGGCAAGAACAAGGTGTTCTTGGCGCCCTTTTTCAAACTTTTGAATTTTTGAATTTTAATTATTTTCTCTAATTGATTCAAAAATTAATTTCTCTCTGAATTTTAATGATTTTGAGTTGATTCTTTTTTTCAAAATTCACAAAAATGTTACAATATTTTATTTTACAAAAATTTCCCAAAAATATTATTTATTTCATATATTTAATATTTTTGCAAACAAATAATTTTTATTTGTTTTTTAACATTTTAAAAATTTTCTTTCTCTTGATTTTCCAAACTTGAATGGTTTTCAATCATTTTGTGGATAAAAACATGATTTTTGAGACATTGACCCAAAATCACAACTCATTTCTCACATGTTTTTAATGATTTTATTAATTTTTCATCAAAATTAATTCCTTTTTTAAGCAAATTAGGGTTTTGATCATTTCCACCCTCACCATTACTTTTTTCAAACTCTTTGGGCCTCTTGATAGAGTGTAAGTCCCACCCCTTTGTAAATAAAACCATTTTTGGGCCTCACACATTGTATAAGTCCCTCTGTATATTTTCAAAAGTTCAGTGCAGTCGCCGCCTTTGTAACCAAATCAACTGGGCTTCTCCTTGAGCTATAAGACCCATCTTTATTCATTTTCCAACTCTTTGGGCCTCTAATAGAGTGTAAGACCCAATCCTTTTTTTAACCAAAACCATTTTTGGGCCTCAGATATTGTATAAATCTCAACACATTTTCAAAAAAACCTCGGCGCGATCGCCAATACAAAAAATCAAATAACCTGGGCTTCTCCTTGAGCTATAAGTCCCACTTCTTTTCTTTTAAAACAATCTTTGGGCCACTAATAGAGTGTAAGACCCAACCCCTTTGTACAGAAAACTTTTTCGGGCCTCAGTCATTGTGTAAGCCCCGTTACGATCTTCAAAACAATAGTGCGATCACTGTTAAACCTTGGGTCTCTCCTTGAGTATAAGCCCCAATAATATTTTCAAAACAACTTCCCTTTTGATTTAGATTCAATATATATGTTGTTATCAAAACTTTCTTTAATTTCTTTGAATAACTAACAATACAACATGGAAGCTTGCTTGCCTGTAAGTTTTAAACAACTTTCATTTACTCGCTTTCATATATATATATATATATATATATATATATATATATATATAACTGTATTGTGGGAAGCTGCGCACTGTAAGTCTTCTTTCATATCCTTTTAAATACTTGTCATATATCAATTGTATATATATACTAGTATAGTTATTTAGAGTTTTCCCCGGCAACTAGGTCTAGAACTAGGTAAAGCTATGTTGGTCACTCTTGAATACAGTCAAAACTAGATCCCCATAGGATTTCCAGATACAGTCTTGCCTTCTCTTGGGCTTAAACAATATGGAACAAAGAGAAATATAGTATTCTTCGTGAACCTTTTCTCAGGATGTCACTATTAGAAATTGTCAAAGAAGTTCTACTCCCCATAGGTGATCTATTCTCGGTGAATGGCATCTCTTGAATTTCTTCAAACCTTATAACTTTCACTAAATGATCTATTCTCAGTGAATAGCATTTCTTGAACTTTTCTTGGTTTGAGACCCACGGGCTTCCTAAAAGCATCCCCGCCTCATCTTGGGCTTTGTACAAGGACCCTTCGGCTTCTTAGAAGTTCTTATGCCTTCTCTTGGGTTTAATACAAGGACCCTGAAGACCTCTTAAAGGTATAAGACAGAACTTAGTCATCCTTTGCTAGAGCAGTCTTTCCAGTGTCAAATCTCAGACCAATTTAAGGTTGATCTCATCCCTTGAAACACCCGACTCCTCTCGGAGGCATCATACAAAAGATAAAACTCTTCCACACCAGTAGGCTTGGACAGTCTAATTACCTCTTGAGTCTCAAAGACATTCTCAACTTCCCTATAAACATAGGAAGAAACCCTGATCATTCTGGATCAATCTCCAGTAGAGTTAAACCCATAGGTCCTAAAACCCAGCCTTTCTCCTAAAAATCCCAAGCCAGGGTTAGTTTATCATCATCATAACACTATCTTAAATCAGAACCTCAAGGTTTCAGATCTATCAACTCTTCTGTACTCCTCAGCAGGAGTTGATTCCCCACTTGGACCTGCCTCGGGATCTCAATAATTCCCAGCAGAAGATAGCCTCCTCTTAGGCTTTGTATAATGATCTTTCCTCAGCATAGTCAGCCTCCTCTTAGGCTTTGTATAATCACTCTCCCCAACGAAGCTAACCTTTTCAGACTCTCTTGTTGAGTCAATCACCTTTTCAGACTCTCGTTGAGTCAATCAATTTCCCGACTCTCTTGTTGAGTCAATCACGTTCCAGACTCTCTTGTTGAGTCAACCCGTTTAGCCTCAATCTCGGGCTTTGTACGAGACAGATAAAAACACTCTCTTGTTGACTTGATCCTTTTAGCCTCAATCTTAGGCTTTGTACAAGATAGATAAAAATACTCTCTTATCGAGTCAATCTTTTTCCAGCCTTGTCTTAGGCTTGATATAAAGAGGCTCCCTAGCGGAAGTTAGCCTCCTCTTAGGCTTGGTATAATGAATCCTCCAGCTTGTTCAGCCACAATCCTGGGCTTTGTACAAGACAGATAAAAGCACTCTCTTATTGAGTCAAACCCTTTTAGCCTCAATCTTGAGCTTTGCACAAGACATAAATTTTCATCTCTTAAACTTGGGGATAAACATTTTCCCCAACAAGGTCAATTCCTCCTAGCCTTCATTTAGGCTTTGGGGAAGTAAATTCCCAAGCAAAGTCAAACACTTTCTCGCCTCAATCTTGGGCTTTGTACAAGACACCTAAAATATCCTCAGCCGAGTCAGTAAAGTCTCTTTCAGCCTCAATCTTGGGCTTTGTACAAGACAGATAAAGATTTCTTTCCCGCAGAGTCAGTCTTCTTTTCAGCTTCTATCTTGGGCTTTGTACAAGATACATACAAACCTCCCCGGTGGAGTCAAAATCCTTTTTAGCCTCAATCTAAGGCTTTGTACAAGACAGATAGAACATTTCCCCAGAAAATTCAAACTTTCAGCCCCTTCTTAGGCTTTGTATAATGATATCCCCAAAGAGTCAGTTTCTTTTTTGCCTCAATCTTGGGCTTTGTACAAGACACCAATATATACCCTCTCTTGTTGAGTTGGTCTTATCCAGCCTCCTCTTAGGCTATGGGCAAGGATTTCCCCAGTAGAGTCAATCAACCTCTTAGCTTCAACCTTGGGCTTTGATCAAGGCACACAAAAATCAACAAACCCTCTTTAAGATGACAAATTCTCTCCCAGTCAAACCTTTTAGCTTCAATCTTGGGCTTCGAACAAGACACCAAAACATTATCTTCTTCCTCCCTTAGAATAAGAGGAACTACGATTGCTCTGATTTCCCTGTTTCGTTTAAACGAGAATACGTAGGCATAAGATTGTGAAATCTTAGCGAGCATACTAATCAAAAACTCTAGGTCCAGTACCTTCATACCAATCAAAATCTAGGTCCAGTACCTTACCAAAAACCTCGGGCAAGCACGAAATCAAACAAAAACTCACTCACTCTCTCATATTTCCCAAGAAACTTTCCCAACCCATTACCAGATAAACACCATCAAGTACAAAGTGAAACCTAAAGTTAGTGTCCTGTGGATAACCACATATAGGATGGGTAATTGACAACTCCCCATTGTATAACCTGACCCCGGACCCCCCAATCTCTTTAAGTGTTAGTTTAGTTAAACATTCGTGTGCAAGGTTAGTTTTAGATAGCTTCACTTTCCCTTTCAGCTTCATGGGATAAATAAGAAATCAGAAAGTAGCACCCCCTTTCTCCTCGAGGAGGAAAACCCAACCCAGCGATAAGGTGGTCGCGTCACCGACAAAAATCGCTTGCTACACTCTTATCCATTTTTTTCAGGCATAATATTTTTTTACTGCGTCGGAGTTCACGGGCGATGGCAACTCCTCCCCATCCATGGTGGTGAGGATCAGGGCTCCACCTGAGAAAGCCTTCTTGACAACAAAGGGTCCTTCGTAATTGGGAGTCCACTTGCCTCGTGGATCCGAGTGAACAAGTGAATATCTCTTGAGCACGAGTTTGCCTTCACAGAATGTTCGAGGGAGAACTTTTGATATAATTGACCATGATAAACTTCTGTAAGGCGCTTCTCTTCGATGAGATTCAGCTGGTCATATCTGGATTTGACCCATTCAGCTTCATCAAGACCTACTTCCATGATGACTCTGGGCGAAGGAATTTCGACTTCAATGGGTAAAACTGCCTCCATACCATACACAAGCGAATACATAGTTGCCCTAGTAGAAGTGCGGACTGATGTTCTATAGCCATGCAGTGCAAACGGAACCATTTCATGCCAATCTTTGTAAATCTTGACCATTTTCTGGACAATCCTCTTGATGTTTATATTTGCTGCTTCAACAGCGCCATTCATCTTGGGCCGATATGGTGAAGAGTTGTGGTGCTCGATCTTGAATTCTTGACACAACTCCTTCATCATCTTATTGTTCAGGTTGCTTGCATTGTCCGTGATAATGTTGCAATGAATGCCATAGCGACAGATTATCTCTTTCTTGATAAATCTGGCAACCACTTGCCATGTAACATTGCGTAAGAAGCAGCTTCAACCCACTTGGTAAAGTAGTCGATAGCAACTAGAATGAATCGATGACCGTTAGAAGCCTTCGGCTTGATCATTCCAATCATATTTATACCCCACATAGAGAATGGCCAAGGTGAAGTCAAAATATTCAATGGAGTTGGAGGCACGTGGATCTTGTCTCCGTAGATTTGGCACTTGTGACACCTTTTGGAAAAGTTGTAATAATCTACCTCTATTGTTGTCCAATAATATCCAGCCCGAAGGATCTTTTTGGACATAGCAGGACCTTTAGCATGCACACCCTCGCAGCCCTCATGTATGGACCTTATAATCGTGTTTGCTTCGTGTCTATCCACGCATCTGAGCAACACGGAATCATAATTCCTCTTGTACAGTACACCACCACTTAAGAAGAACTTGGCGCAAAACCGTCTAAGAGCTTTCTTGTCGGTGATAGTAATACCCTCGGGATATTCCTATTTTTCCAGATATCTCTTAATGTCGTAGAACCAAGGCTTGTCATCAGACTCATCCTCGATTACTAAACAGTGTGTTGGTTTGTTCAAGTGATCAATGCGGATATGAGGAGCTTCATTCTTCCACTTGACCTTGAACATAGATGCTAGAGTGGCAACAACATCAGCTAGTTGATTTTCCTCTCTGGGGATGTGATGAAAAGAAATCTCATCAAAGTAAGGAATCAACTTTGCAATGTGTTATTGGTACGGAACCTGCTTGGAATCCCAAGTCACAAAATTCCCTCTGACTTGACCGATGACCAAGGCAAAATCTCCATAGACCTCAAGAATCTTAATTCTTATGTCCATAGCTGCTTCAATACTGTAGATACATGCTTCGTATTCAGCCATATTGTTGGTGCATGCAAAGCATAATCTGGCAGTGAAGGGAAGGTGAAAACCTGTTGGAGAGATGAGGATATCCCCGATTCTATGACCTATAGAATTGGAGGCACCATCGAACACGAACGTCCATCGCGCCCCTGGTTCGGGTCCTATGTCAGGGTCAGGAATCTCATAATCTCTGATAAACGGAACATCCTCATCGGGAAAGTCTAACTTCATTTGTTGATAACCCTCTACAGGTTGAAGGGCAAGGTAGTCAGACAAGACGCTCCCTTTTAATGCTTTATGGGTAACATGTTGGATATCATACTCAGTTAACAACATCTGCCACCGAGTAATCCTTCCAGAGACAACAGGCTTCTCAAATATGTACTTTATCGGGTCCATTTTGGATATCAACAAAGTAGTATGGCAAATCATGTATTGTCTCAGGCATCAAGCAGCCCAAACTAGAGCACAACAAGTTTTCTCTAAGAGCGAGTATCTGGTCTCACAATCAGTGAACTTCTTGCTTAGATAGTAAATTGCATGTTCTTTCCTGCCACTGTCATCATGTTGACCTAATACACATCCCATTGATTCATCAAGAACGGTGAGATACAAGATTAAGGGCCTACATGGAACCGGCGGTACTAAGATCGGTGGCTCTTGTAAGTATTGTTTTATTTTGTCAAATGCTTCTTGGCAATCATTGTTCCATTCAACCGATTGATTTTTTCTTAGTAATTTGAACATTGGTTCACAGGTAGCCATCAAGTGGGAAATGAACCTTGAGATGTAATTAAGTCTATCCAGAAAGCCACGGACTTCTTTTTCTATTTTGGGGGGCGACATGTTCTCAATTGCCCTAACCTTGTCAGGATCAACTTCAATGCCTTTCTGATTCATAATAAAGCCCAACAGTTTACCAGATCGAACTCCGAAGGTACACTTCGCAGGATTCAACCGCAATCTAAACTTCCAGAGTCTGTCAAATAGTTTCTTCAGATGAACCAGATGATCATCTTCAGCTTTGGACTTGGCAATCATATCGTCCATGTAAACCTCAATCTCTTTATGAATCATATCGTGAAAGAGGGTTATCATGGCACGTTGGTATGTTACCCCTGCATTCTTCAAACTGAATGGAATGACTTTGTAACAATATGTACCCTATGGCGTGATGAAATTAGTCTTCTCCATATCAGCTGGGGACATTTTAATCTAATTATATCCTGAAAACCCTTCCATGAACGAAAAGACAGAGAAATGTGCCGTGTTGTCCACCAAGACATCAATATGAGGCAAAGGAAAATCATCCTTCAGGCTGGCCTTGTTGAGATATCGATAATCCACACACATTCTGACCTTCCCATCTTTCTTTGGAACCGGGACAATGTTGGCAATCCATTCAGGATATTCGGAAGTGGCAAGGAACCCAGCATCAAACTGTTTCTTTACCTCTTCTCTGATTTTGAGTGCCATGTCGGGTCTAGTCTTCTTGAGTTTCTGCTTGACAGGAGGACATCCAGGCTTGAGTGGCAAGTGGTGTTCAACGATGTTGCTATCCAACCTAGTCATATCTTGATAGGACCAGGCGAAGATATCAACATACTCTTTCAATAACTTGCACAACTCGGAGTGTACATGCTTAGCGAAAGACGCGCCAACCTTGACTTCTCTTCTGACCTCATCAGTATCAAGATTGACCACTTCTACTAGCTCTTTGTATGGCTGAATCTCTCTATGCTCGTGCTCAAGGAGCCTTGCTAGTTCAACCGGTAATTCACAATCTTCCTCACCATCTTCTTCGGCTTGGTTAATTGGAATCCCAGAATTACAATGGATGTTTGCCATGTTGTTATCAATGCTTTTATTAGTTTTGCATGTTTATGAATATGTTTAGAATGAGCTATTTTGAAAGTGAAAAATAAAAGAAACTTTTTCCATTTATTTGTGAAAAGTAAAATAAAGAAAGAAAATAGAGCATAATTTTGAATGCAAAAAAACTTTTATTAATTGATCACATAATATTGCAAAAGCGTGAGGCCCTTTACAAGCTATCTACTCGTCTTGGGCGAGGACGAGGGAATGAGAAAGAAAAATGCATTACATGTTATATGGAAAAACCACAGGAATCATGGTAGATGTCCAGTTGTTGAGTTTGAAACCCGGCGGACACTTGCGCATAAAGCTTGAAATCTGATTACTGGGACCAGTATCATCGAGGGCTGCCACGATGTCACCCATCTGAAAACCCGCGCTACTAAACTTGATCAAGTTGCACTGCTTCTGACCATGTGAACTAGATTGTCGACCAGGACGATAACCCAATCCAAATCGATTATGCTTCTCGACTACATCAATCACATGCCCCCAACCTGGCAAGGCACCTCTCTCGCTGGTCTCTTTAGAACTTTTAGCAGAAGCTAAGGTCATTTGCGGTGATCTACTTTGACTAGTGGAAGCAGAGCTGACATCTTCGAATTCGAGACATTGCAACGGCGCCTCAGCTATTCCTTCCTTGGTCTCAATGTATCGAAAAGATGATACCTCGCTCACAATCAGATCTTCTTCACCACAAACGATGACCAGTTGATCTTCGAACATAAATTTCAATTTCTAATGTAAAGTGGATGTAACTGCCTCGGCGGCGTGGATCCACGGGCGACCCAATAGGCAACTGTACGCCGGATTAATATCCATCACTTGGAAGGTAATGGTAAACAAATGTGGCCCAACCTTGATGGGTAAGTCTACTTCTCCAATAACTTGCCTTCGAGAACCATCAAAAGCTCTGACAACTAAGGCGCCCGACCTCATCTCGCTCCCTTCTACCACTAATTGACTCAATGTACCCTTAGGCATCACATTGAGGGATGAACAGGTGTCTACAAGAACACGAGATAAGAGGATGTCCGTACATGTTACGGTTATGTGTAATGCTTTGTTGTGGGCAGTTCCTTTAGGAGGTAATTCTGATTCATTAAAACCCAAATACCAACTTACTGTTATGTTGGCCACTACTTCATCGAACTCGACGACGGATATATCATGCATAACATGGCCGGTGTTTAAGACTTTTAACAAGGCTGCTCTGTGTGCGGGCGAGCTCATGAGTAAAGACAAAATTGAGATCCTTGAGGGTGTCTGCCTCAACTGTTCCAATATTTTAAAGTCATTTTTCTTAATCAACTTAAGGAACTCTTGATCATCGAATGTCTCTTTGCTCTTTGAAATATCTCCAGATGGGATAGTCGGCACTGGAACTGTAGATGATGCCCCTTGTTGAACAACAAGGATCTCAGATGAAGTTGTCTCCTTGAGAGGAACAACAGTTGGAACTTGAACGGGCTTTGTAGTGACCTTCGGAGCGAACACTCGTCCACTACGAGTCATACCTCCAGCGGCTGAAACATTTACGATCTCAGATTCTGCAAACCTTATCTCTTGATTTCTGGAAAACACAGTAGACCCATACCTCCAAGGTACTTCCTTAGAATTCTGATACAGAAACAGATTTGGCGGGCAAACAACGATGGGTTGTACCTTCTTCTGTTTAGGAGATTCAATAGGAACCTTCCTATAGACGATGGTGAATGGTTCGATGGCAGCAACTTCCTCAACAGGTTTAGATCTGGCAAATTGAACTTCACCTTGGTTCATCAAAACTTGGACACAACCCTTCAGCCTTCGACACTAGTTAGGATTATCGTCACAAATCTGACACTTACCATGCAACCCTTTCAACAACCCATGTTCATTAAATCTCTTGAAAACCACGACCATCAGGGTATTTACCTCATCAACATCCATGATCAATTCAGCCCTTGAATTATCCTCAACCATGTTCACCGCAGGTCCACCGTGATTGGGTAATGGATTGTGCTGAATGTTAGGACCTTCCTCCGCAAAAGTCAGAATTTTCTGATAAATAAGTTTCTAAACCTTAGTTTTGAAAACAAAACAGTCCTCTGTTGCATGTCCTATGTATCTGGCGTGATAAGCACAAGACGTATTGGGATTATGCTTCAGGTTGAATGGAGGAATTGCAGGTGCGATCTCCTTAGGAACAATTGCCCCTTGGTAAACCAAGTAAGGAAACAATTCATTGTATGACATCGGAATTCTGTCAAAATTCGGACGCTTGCGGCTTCCTTGATTGTTGTTGTTTTGCCGGTTTTGATTCTGCTATTTTTTGTTATTCTGTTGAGTCTGTTGCTGATGTTGCGGTTGTTGCTGATTCTGAGCATTCTGAACTGGTTGTTGCGGATGATAGTGATATAGAGGTTGTTGATATTGTGCAGCAGCAATGTACGGATACAGGTAATATGGCATAGGTGCCACGGGAGCTTGAGGAGAAACTTGTGCTGTCACAGCGTTGGATTCACCTTCCTTTTTCTTGGACTGACTGTTCTGAGATTTTCTAGCCGCTGCCTGCTGGGATGCAGCTCCAGGAATCTTTCCAGTCTTCAAACCATTTTCAATCAGTTCACCAATTGTTACAATGTCGGCAAAGTTCAATGAAGAACTACCCACCATTTTCTCATAGTAGGATCCTTGCAATGTACCCATAAAGATGTCAACCAACTCATTGTCATAGAGAGCAGGTCGCACACGAGATGCCATCTCACGCCATCTTTGTGTATACTCTTTGAATGTTTCAGCTGATCGCTGAGACTGGTTCTGCAACTACAATCTAGGAGGTGCCAGATCAAGATTGTATTTGTATTGTTTCAAGAATGCTTCAGACAGATCCCTCAAAGTACGGATTTTGCTGCGCTCTAAGCCCATGTACCAGTCCAATGAAGCACCAGACAAACTATCTTGAAAACAATGAACTAACAATTCATCATTATCAATATAGGATGCCATCTTCCTGCAGTGCATATTGATGTGACTACACGGGCAACTCAGACCTTTATACTTTGGCAGCTCAGGTATCTTGAATTTCTGTGGCAGTACAACATTCGGAACCAAACACAAGTCCTTGGCTTCCATGCCAAAAGCAGAAAACCCTTCAATAGCCCTGATACGGTCTTCTAACAATTTATAGTCAACAGGTCTACTTTGATTAGCAGTCTTGACAAGAATCTGAGGATTTGGCAGCTGAGATGCAGCGGGAGCATTCACTTGCAGAGTAGCAAATTGAGAAGGGTATACTAAACTCGGATTAACCATCTGACCATCATTTTGACCCATCTGAACACCAAACGGATAATTCGGAGGAGGTACCACAACAACTAAGGAAGATGCCCCAGGATAGAACATTCCAGGATGAACATTCTGAACAGCAGTTTGAGTAGCTTGAGATGAAACCGGCACATGAATAGGAGGACCCCTATACACATGCTCTTCTTCATCAGGGGTTTCAATGTCAGCCAATCCGGAAGTTTGGCGAGTCTGAACCTGAAGATTCTCAGGATCATCATTCACCACTGGAGGTGGGACTGGAGTAGGCATACCCCATGGATATGCAGCAGCATTCCCATTAAGCATGGGCGCAACAAAAGGATGATATGGTATGAAGGCACTACCATTATTTGCAATCTAAGGAGTGTAATTCGGAGGCAGTCCCCAAGGAAAACCAGCGGGCATCTTGTTCAAACGAGACTAAGAATTTGTCGGATGAACAACCGACTGATTCACAGGCTCAACTGGCACTTCCACAGTAGCAGGAGAAGGTACAACAGCAGGAGTAATAGTAACAACAGGAGGAACAGTCACAATAGGAGTGACAATGGTTGCATCAGTGGTAGTCGCAACAACAGCGATAGCAGCAGAAGTGTCCTTCTGAGCACGAAGGAGTTCCATAATAACATCCATGTTTGTCTGAAATTGATCCATCCGACCTTGGAATTGAGCCAGAGTTTCCTTATAGGCAGCGTTCTCAGCTTCGAAGTCAGGCATGATTCTGGATTTGCTTGAGCGAGTGAAATACCAAGGTCGAGTCGTCGTCTTGCTACAAGGAAGGCGGACAAGGATGAACAATAGTTTCGGATGAAGGGACATGCATATGTGTGCAAATGAATGTATGTTATGTATGCAAAAATAAAGTTTTAAATTCCAGGAATTCTTAAACTTATCTTTGTTGACAATAATCATAAAGCATACAAGTAAAGGTGCGAAATATAAAATTGGCAAGAAACTTCATTCATTCAACAATAAAGGAAAGAAGTACAAGTCAAGTACAAGTCAAACATCTACCTTTTGGGTTACAACAAAATCCGCATGGATCCTATCAAAGACCACCCTGCAAACAGACAAGAATTGGAAAACAACCCAAGGAAGCTGGTGCTGCAACACATCGACATACGCATCTCTCAACAACCCAGGTAAGTCCTCCAATGCAGTTAAACTGAGGCAATTGCGTCGAGATTTGTGAATCTCTTCAAGAGTTTATGGATATTTAAGCATCTTGTTGAAGATGGCTGGTTTATACCTGAGTGAATCACACACTCAAAGATACAACAGAGTCGCCACCAAACTTTATTTAGTCCCGAAGGACATGGAAAATATCGATAAAACCCCAGGGGAAGATGTTAGCACCTTACGCATCCGTCGTACTCGATGGGAACCATTTCGCTTGCTTCTAGGCTCGAATGGGTTATATATCTAAAGGCTTCTAGCTAAAAGAAGAGGAGAGAGAAGAAAGAAAGAAAGAAAGAAAGTAAGTGCTCGCGGAGGATTGGAGCCCTCGTGCTTACGTACCCTCATAGTACAATGAGGAAATCAGAGCTCTGTAGTTCATGGAACCAGGGAAGAGAAGAAGAAGGAGGAAGGAAGGGTGGAAGTGTGCTCGCCAAGATCATCGTGATCTCGTGCCTACGTATCATACATTCGAGTGAATGCAGAATCAGAACTTCCGTAATTCATGGAACTAAGACAGAAAAAGAGAAAAGGAAAGTGGTGTCAGAACCAAGAAAGAAAAAGGTAGAGAAAGATCCGCTGGGGATGCAAAAGAATTGGTGTCAAAACCAAGAAAAGAGTGCAAAGGAAAGGATAGAAACAGAGAATAACGTATAAGAGTGGTGTCGAAACCAAGAAGATGAAGGAGCAAAAGGGAAGAAAGGACTCCAATGGGGAGTAATAGAACAAAGAAAAGTGTTGGGGACCAGAAGGTAGCGACCCTACTGGGGAACAAATAAAGGTGATGGTGTTGAAACCAAAAGAAAAGGGGTTCGGTGTATTAACTGACTGGAAGTGGTTAACTGAAGAGAGAGAGTAAGACTCTGTGGGGAAAAGGTTTTAACAGATGGACTGTGATCAACCAAAAGAACGAGTGTAGAACCGAACAAAGGTTGTAACCCAAAGGACGGGTGTGGGACCAAGCGAAGGTCGTGACCCAAAGGACTTCGGTACCCTGACTGAACAAATAGTACCTGACTAAAGAAAGGGTCTTTGAACCAAAAGAAGGTTTCTAACCCAAGGGAGTAAGTATTAGAACCAAGAGAAGGTTGCTAACTGCTGGGGGTTCGGTTTTACCAAAAGAACTGTGATTAACCGAGAAGGAAACGAGTGATTAACCAAGAGAAGATGATTAACTCAAAAGGCTCAGTATTTTAACAGACCGACTGTGGTTAACTGAAGAAATGGGTGATTAGCCAAGAGAAGGTGATTAACCCAAGAAGGTTCTCAATGTGTTAACAGGTAGACTGTGATTAACTGAGAAGGAGTGCAAATTGGTATTTTAACTGACAAGCAGTGGTTAACCAAACAAAGGGAGAAGAACCAAAAAGAAGGTTGCGAACTCCTGGGGATACGGTTGTAACAGGAATACTGTGTTTAACCGAAGAAGAAGGAATTGAGATTCTTCAGGGGAATCAAGAAGCAATGATTGACCACAAGAAAAGAACAGAGTATTGAAACAAAGAGAGTTTGCTACCTCAAGGGGCAATGATCTTAACCAAGAAGGTGCTTGACCAAAAGAGAGATTGAAAGAGATAGGAGTGATCAAGGATCTACTCGACTGGGAAAGACGGTACACTACTGGCTGGGGATAGAGATGACTAAGCCAAGCACAGGGTCATTCGTCCCCTACCTGAAGTAGTCAGAATGAGAGTAGGAATTATCCCTTCTCATTCCTTCTCTAACACACAGGGTGTAGTGCAGAAATTGAAACGGACAGCATAACAGCTCCAGGTTGTACAATGCTCCCACGTCGCGAAATTCCAACTCGGCCAGGGACCAAGAGAAAGAAAGTTCTAAAGGAAGCCTAAAGAGAAGCGCCAAGGGAGATATCAGTAATCGAAACGAAGTTTCGATTAATTAATCAAAAGGGAGGAATATGCTAATAATTTTCCAAATAAATGAAAAATTATTAAAGCAAAAAGGTGTATTATTGATTGTACCAGATTAAGTTTATTCTCTTGAGAACAAACTAATGCAAAACAATGAGAGAAAGTGCAAAATAGTGCCAAATGATACACCAAAACATGTAGCATGTGATCAAAGAAAATGCAAGAAAACATGTATTCACATAATGCCAAGAATATGAACAATTTGAATAATCGAAATCGTGCATCGAAAGTTCATGAATATGCTTCCAACAGAAGTTAAATGACACTTAAAACATCCATAAAATCAAGCATGACAATCAATGGAACTTAAAAGGAAGAAATCATTGCAAACACACTTGAAAAAGCATGAAAATGGCACTCTGGTTCAATGTTAATCGATTAACACTTTTGCGTTGCAAAGTGTTAATCGATTAACACTTGCAAAACAGCAAAAAAGCTGA
This sequence comes from Lathyrus tuberosus, assembly GCA_022829125.1. NCBI lineage: Eukaryota > Viridiplantae > Streptophyta > Magnoliopsida > Fabales > Fabaceae > Lathyrus > Lathyrus tuberosus. Next base: position 2,442,296 of record JALAZF010000535.1, read on the forward strand.
AAAAACAGAGTGTTAATTGATTAACACTTTTGCACTGAAAAGTGTTAATCGATTAACACTGGCACATGGGCTGAAAAATAGTTTTCAAAAGTGCTTTTGGCCAACTTATTAATTGCGCAATCACTCCAATTCTAGGGCCAACAATTATGCACAAAAAATCAAGTTAAAAAATAGCAAATGATCAACAAATGAATCAACTAAATCATCAAGATCATGGATCAAGCAATGGCCTAATCAATTCACATGCAAAAACAACAAAACTACATCGCGAATGATACGAAAACGTTCGAAATAGAAAAATGAGTGAGATCTACCAACCTACAAGCCGGAGATTTGGCTTGGTGATTGTTGTAAAGAGATCTTGGCGAATATAATCAAAGAAAACCAGAGGAATCTTCAACTATAGCCGAAATGTATCGAAACCGAGCAAATGGCGACGAAAACTCCAAAATGAGAATTATCACCGAAGATACTTGAAATAATCACTTGAGATGAATCCAAAAGCCACTGAAGCTCCAAAAAAACCAGAGGAATGGAATGATGATGAAGGTTAAGCTCAAGAAAAAGCACTTTCAAGGTGAAAGTAGCTTTTCTTCAATGGAGAATTAAGAGCTTTGGTGAGGTTTTGGAAGAGGATTGAGATGAAGATGAAGATGTAGCAAAAAAAATCAGAGAGAATGTGAGAGAATTGAGAGTGAAGTATGAGAAATTTGTGTGAAAATGGTTGAGAGATTGTGGATCCTTTGAAAAGTGAGTGAAGGTGTGTTTATATAGACTTTAGGTTTGGAGTGTGAGAGGTTTGGAATTAGCTTTGGGTGGTTTGGAACTAGGATATGAGTTAGTTAGGCTTGACTCATCGAGTCAAGCGGTTAACTCGGTTAGTTAGAACCAACTCGGTAACAATCCCAATGTGAGCTCCTACATCCAAAGGTCCACATACTTGGAAATCAAGGAACATGGTGCACTTATTTGGAAATGATGCAGTGGAATAAATTTGAGTGAATTCATGAATACTCCATAATGTTCCACATGCTACTAGACCAATGTAGAAGTTCAAAATGTGGAGGGAAAGTTGCTGACTTGAAAAAGCACTAAATTCTGCAAAATTTGCATGTGTTAATCGATTAACATATTTGCACTGCAAATGGTTAATCGATTAACCAAGCCAAAAATGTCCAAATTTGCCTGAAAAATGGTGATGTGGCCACGGTTCCGATTTTCAACCTCTTGCTTTGATGAATAGGCATAGAAACCCTTATTTTGTGCTTGTTTTGATGATGGGATAACCTTGTGAGGATGCGATTAATCGGGCTTGAAAAACCTGAACATTCCTGCAATAAAATCAAAGAGAAAAAGATGTGAATGTGTATGCCAACGATGCGAATGCACATGCTTATGCAAAAGAACAAAAAGGAGGTCAAAATTTGGATTACGACACTTGTATGGATTTTCTTCTATAAAATCCTCTTGGTTTTTTCTTCCAAATAGACCATGTAATCTGGGGCAGAGGAGATTTGAAGTTTATTTGCTGCAAGAGTCGTTGCTCATTGGGATGATCATTATGCATTTGAAATGCAGGACTACATTCCTTGTGATATCTTTTGCCAGCTCCCCAGTAAGTTGTTACTTCAGTTGATCTTGGCAAGGTCCCATGGATCTCCCTCTTCCAACAAGGAAATCAGGCTCATGATGCAAATCTATAGTTGAAGTGATGATGTTATACCCCGAGTGGAATACTCTTTTCTGCCTAGAGAAGGTTGTAACCTTGAAGTAGAACTGTGGGTTCTGCATATCCATCCCTAGTGATGGTCCAATCTGGTGAAGTTGGTTGGGTATCCTTGTCGAGATATTTATTTCATCTCCAGTTTTGCTTCCTTTTGTCTGTTTTGTCAGCATAAGCATAAGCATAAACATGGCATACATGCATCCATACATATGCATGACATCTGAGCATTTTTTCTACCATTCTGGTGTTTACCTGTTTCGTTCACTTTGGCGTCTATCCCCCCAAGTGACTGGGTTTGTCTTTTCTCTCCAATAAGGTCGTCAGCCTTAGGCATAAAACGTCCATCCTTTCTAAATTCCCCATAGGGTTTGATCCTCGTGGATGACAGTTGTTCCAGTTATCTTTTCCATGTTTGGATAAGATAAATCCACATTTGAGTTTATTCCTCAATGGTTGGAGTCATGTTTGACGGTTTCTTTCTAGCTTGTTCCTTGATTGAACTTTGCTCCCTGACAATTGTTGTTTTTGAACCTGATTAGGTCACCGAACCTAGTTTTAGTGTGCATTCGTTTTGCACTAGTTTTAGTGTGCATTTATTTTGCACTATGCTTTTGAACCTGATTAAGACAGAAGACATTCTCCAGCAGTGTTGTGGTAACAACATTTCCTTGGAATTTATACTCAACAAGTGGCAATCTCCTTGAGAAGCTTGTTTTGTCATCGGTATTTCTGCAACGATAAGCGGCAATATCTCTCGAGAAGCTTATCCGTCTTTGGTGTTTTCTTCAACTTTTTGTATACAACAAGTGGCAATCTCTTTGAGAAGTTTGTTTTCTATGGCGATAAGTGGCAGTCTCTCCCGAGAAGCTTATCCGTCCTTGGTGTTATTCAACCTTTTGTGGTTACAATTGTTGTTACTCTCGACCAGTCATTTCCATCAACTCTTTTTGATGACGACTTTCAAATGCATTCTTTTTCATCAACCCCTGGATGAGATCCCTATTTGATGGTTTCTTCCCGTTAACGCTTTTTGATGATGTAGTTCAAGATCAGGTTTTATTTCTTTCATTCCTTTGACGATGTGTTCCTTCGGACAGGTTTTCATTTTGTCAATCCTTTGACGATTATGAGGTTTGGTGAATGGTTTCATTCTGTCAATCCTTTGACGATGATGATGTTTGGTGAATGGTTTCATTCTGTCAATCCTTTGACAATGATAATGTTTGGTGAATGGTTTCATTCTATCAATCCTTTGACAATGATGATGTTTGGTGAATGGTTTCATTCTGTCAATCCATTGACGATAATAATGTTTGGTGAATTGTTCCTTGCCGTCAACCCTTTTTTACTATGTAGTCCGAGATCAGGATTTCATTCTGTCAATCCTTTGACAATACCACTCGTTGGTGAAGCTTTTCTTTCCCTAGTGGAGAACATTTTTTCGGTTCAACCTTCATTGAGGATCTTGTTGTTCTAGAATGTCATCCGACCATGCTTGAACCTGATGATCAATCATTCTAGATACCTCCATAGGAGCCCAACTATTGGTTCTACTTCCAATGAGGATGTTACTTTTACCTTTTCTTTGGTCTAATCCTAAGGCTTTGAGGGTTGTGTCCTGTCTTTCATCCTAAAGTATCAGATAGTCATTGCTTGAACTTGTTGATCAACTACTCTAGATATTCCCCAGTGGAGACCGTTTTTCTGGTTCAACCTCCAGTGAGGATCTTCTCTTCTAAAGTGTCAACCGGTCATGCTTGAACCGGTTGTTCCATCACTTTAGATGTCTTGTTTTCTTTTCTTTCCCCAGTGGAGACTGTCTTTCTGGTTCTACCTTCATTGAGGATATTTTTGTGCTACAATGTCATTCGGTCATGCGTGAACTTGATGATTAATCATTCTAGATACCTCCATTGGAGACCATCTTTTCGTTCTACCTCCAGTGAGGATCCCTTCCTTCTAAAGTATCAGCCGGTCACATTTGAACATGCTGTTCAATCACTTTAGATTTCCCCAATTTGTTTTAGCTTCCCGAGTGTTTTTTTTCTTTCGCCGGTGAGTGGTTACTCATTGTGTCGAGTATATCCCTGTTTGCTTTCGATTTTTTCTGCATTTTGCATTTAGCATTCCATCATTTTCATCATGGTAGAGTTCATTGCATGTCAGCTTTACATATTTTTCTTTTGTCCATAGCACAACATGTCATTGCATCTAAGGGCAAAAATTTTGGTAATCTATATTTAAATACCTTTCACCATGATTTCATAAGGATTATCATCACTCACGTCATCTGGTAAAGATATTTAAATATGGGCAACTATCATACCCCAAATTTTACCCTTAGACTCTTTGATCTTTTACATATCACTTAGGTCAATCATTCATGCATAACTAACCAATTTATCAGACTTTGTTGTGTTTTGTTTCACTTGTGAATCAGGGTTCGCTCCAAAAGACCTCAAGGATCGGTAAATCAGGGTTTTGGATAGGTCATCCACCATTTAAGCTCCCGAGTCGTGGGATCGGAGATTTTTCTGTTGAGTTGGATTTCCATGGTTCATGAGTTGTTTGTTTTGTTTATTGTATTCAAGTTTGAGGCACAGGTGTTGGGGTTTCAATCGTTGTGAGCAGTTCCTATCAGAGGTTTATTAATGATTTAAGTCATCACCAAGTCATTGTTCCATCAGTGTACACTCAAGGCGAAGATTAGGGCTTTCTCACCCTTTGTGTTTATGATCAGCAAATGTTGCTCAAGTGGAGTTTCACCTGAGGCTAGCAGGTTCAATGTGTGTGTAATATTGTTTCAATTCAATTGAGTTGGTCTGACCTTGGTCAAGAAAGAGAAGATTACTTCGTTCTCAGGATGGATTTTTCATGGAACAGTATCTTATACTTAACGATCATCAACCAATGTTTTTGTGCTGAATCAAGTTCATCTGGTGAAGTCAGGTTGTAAAGTCCTAGTTATGTGGTTCAGGATTTATGGAAGTTAAGTTTAATGGTCAAGTCTAAGTGTGGTTCAAAGGTGGAGGCGCGTTACAAAACACATACCTATTCCCATAGTCATTTTTCGATTCACATTTCTAAATCCATTTTCCTAATTAGCCATTTAAAATCCATTTTATTTATTTATCCAATTTTCCATATCCATTCAGAATTTTATCCAATTATCCATTTCATGATCCAATTCATTTCAAAACCATGTCCACATATCCATATTTTTTCATCCAATCATCCATTTTTTGGTTTAATTATCCAATATCCATGTTTTATCCATTTTTTCCCATTATCCACTTTTTTTTTAAATTACAAAAATCTCTACAAAATCATAATCCAAAAAAAAAGTCTATCAATATTATAAAAAAAATCCCAATAAATAGATTTCACACAAATAAACTACATTCCAAAAACAACACATAAGTTTTGACCATACACTTCAAGCCAAAATGGAGTTGCAGTTCCACAGACTGTACCACAAACCTGCGAACTAGCATCACAAACCCAGCCAAAAATAATCCTGCTACAAGCACTTGCACTGCTGCTACCAAAGCCAAACCTGCTTCACACAACATTCCAAATAATGCACCCTGCTACCAAAAACTCTGCATCGAGAGAATCATCCTACTACACATAGCGTCAAACAAAACCTTCATAGCCGAAACAACCAACAGATCCTGCATCGAAAATGACATGTCAACATTACAGGAAAAATTGATTTGTACTAGAAACTTAAGGAGCAAGTTTGTTCTTGATCTTTTTAAGAAGGAAAAAGAGAGCAGTAAGTAACTCACCATTATCCACCATATCGCGTAACAACTTATCTCGACCATCACTGTCCCATTCTTCATCATCTCACCAAACACACAACTCTTAAAATCTTACCAACATAAACCACACACCCTTCTTTTCTTACACGATACTCGCACAAACCTCCATCAATTTTCTACACAGAAAAAACCTTAAACCTTCTTCATCAATTCGCTACACCTCTCACCAAAATCTTCAATACGCCCTTCACAGAAATCGCACGAAACACAGAGAAAAAAATATTCGATAGAAATCGAAACTTAAAAGAGTAAAGCGAAATCGCCGCGAGAAAGAGAGAATACCTGGAAATCCTTGTTGTGGGCTCTCATTCTTCAGCTTAGGTAGTTTGAACTCTGTTTAATTCTTTTCCTTCGTAAATTTCCACCCTTGGTCATCGTTTGTTTAGGGAGTTTGATCGATTTCTGAAATTAAAAAAGTGAGCGGTTTTGAAAGTGAAAATAGGTCGTTATTCGTGTTGATTCGTGTATTGGCTGTGAGGTTGAATTCATTTTCATAAGAGAAAGAAAGGGAAACCAGAGTGTTATTGTAGGTTGGTTTTCTGTAATGATTGTATCGTGTTTTCTTTAATCTGCAAATAAGATCTATGTTGCTGAAAAAAGAAAGCATGGTTGTTGTAGCATATCTAGGGTTTTCTTTTTTTGTCATTAGTGAATCGAACCGGGTCAGAAATAGGTCCAACCCCCTCTCTCTTTGGACTGAACCCTTCTGGGAATTTTTGTTATTTGGGCATCATAATAACACATCACAGCCTCATCTTTCCCTTTTTTTTAGATCAGATTTAGTTAGTTTAGTTTTTTAAACTAGATTTTAGTTTTTTTATTTGATTTTAATTAGAATTAGTTAACTAGATTTTGGTTAGAATTGGTTAACTAGATTTTAGTTAGAGCTAGTTTAGTTTTTTTTTAAAACTAGATTTTAGTTAGCATTAGTAAATTAGTTTTTTTTTAATTAATTAGTTGTTCATTAAATTTATAGTTTAATTAGAATGTGGTTTAATTGGGTTTTATTCTTAGTTAACTCTTAGATTAATCTTGACAATCCTCGTTTTCATTTTAGTTAATTCTAGATGTTCAATTTTATTCTTGTTGCGTTTAGCTATGATTAAATCCTAATTTTGATGCGAATTTTTGTTCGACAATTTCTTAATAATTCCAAAGGAAAATATTTCATTCTTTTGACTTGTAAGTCATATCTTTAGGATAATTTAGTGATGTTTCCTTACCTATTTCTTGACCTTGTTAGGATCATTTGCATTGGCCATGTTAGAGCCATTTTGTTTTACAACTTAGATTTAAGTTTGAAGTTTTTGATCTCTATATGGGTACCATTGTTATGTGTACTCATTTTCCCTCTTGAATTTGTTAAAGTTTACTCATTAGGTTAGTTTTTCAACTTAGACTTAGAGAGTTTGTTAACTCTATGTGAGTACCATAGTTATGAGTACTCAATTCCCTTTTGGAACCTTGACCATAGTCAAGAGTTCCACACTCCAAGTTAGGCGAATTACGAAGGCTCTGATTCCTCATTCCTAGTCAGGATACGTAAGCACGATACGCCATGTCTTGTCGAGCCCACTAAAACCTAACAACTAACTCCCTTATTCCTCGTCGTCGTGCGACCGATACTCGTTTACCTTCCCATTTCATCCTAGCCTTAGGATTGGAGTCGCCGCACTCCATGTAAGTGTCATGGTGATAGACACTTAGCTTCCCCCTGGAACCTTGATCATTATCAAGAGTTCCTCATCCCTAGTTAGGTGAACTACAAATGCTCTTATTCCATCCTAGTCAGGATACGTAGGCACGAGATGTGATGTCTTGGCGAGCATACTTAGTGTATATACCCTTAGGTCTTTACCCTATCCCCGTTTCCTTTAGCAAGCAAACTTTAGCATAACAGAAATACTAACAAGAGGTTCCTGTAGAGTACTACAGATACTTAGGATGCTAACACCTTCCATAAGTATAACCAACCTCCGAACCTTAGATCTCTTAGCTTTGTTGTTACATAGTGCACTTAAGGTTTTCCCCGATCTTTACCCTTTCCTTTGGATAAATCAAAGCTCGGTGGTGAACTTCATGATTTGTGTTTCAAGTTAATTAATAGCTTCATATTAGATTCTCACTGCAATAGAAATGGAAACTTCACTGGGGAACATTCCCCTAAGAGGGTTAAGCCCACCTTTTTTTGTATTTGTGCTATTTATATGTTTGCTTGCTTCTATACTTGTATATTTGTAAATATCCATATATATGTGTTGTTCTTGGGTTTTTCTGTATGCAGGGTTGTTACCTTGAGTGGTGAGGATAAGTCCTAACCCGAACTTGAGTGTACACTTATGATAGGATGGTGGGTATAGTCAAGGAGATTTTGAGGGAGTTGATTCCCGAAAAAGTTGCCTTGAGATCCCCCACTCAGTTGAGGCCCTCTGGGAGTAGTATTGTTGAACGAGTAGTCGTGAAAGCAGTATTACTTTTAACCTAGGAGCCCGTGACACTAAGGACCTTTAGTTAACTATTACCCCCACTTGGCCTTTTAGGACGTAGTGCGGTGACTATGAGGGAGTAGTCTCGAAGTAGTTAATACGCAATGCTACACTCAGACGAGACTCTCTTGAGAATATTATTGGTTCCCGAGTTAATTGGCATACCAATAATATCCGAAAGATGGGTTGTTGACTCTGGGAACTTTTTAGAACCCTGTTCTACGGATACAAGAACCCTTAGTACATACCTTTTTGGATGGGTATACCATGGCTCCATGCTTGTGATCTTTAAACCTAGGCCCTTGTTTGCTTGTCAGCATATTTGTGAATACCTGTATACTTATGTTTGTGCATTCATCATACCTTCATGATTTTATGAATAACCCTTTGGTTTGAAGGAATTCAGATGTTCATTCCTTTGCAAAAATCAATAGAGATCATGGATTTTAAAGTGAAACTTTTCAGTTTTTCCAATATGTTTGGAACTTACTTTTGAGTTCCTTTAAACCATCTGGCTTGCATTTGCATTACATGCGCATGTTTTCCAATTATCATTTCATTTGCGTTTCTCGGCCTTTAGTCTCATCCATCCTTTGTTCATAACCCATCAGTTGACTTCCCGAAGCCAACATTGGACTTGAAGTAATTTTTGAAGGATCGTGAACTCAGGAGAGCAGAGCCAGTTTGTGACCAGTGTGGATTTTGAAGCGATGAAATATCAGTTGAATCAGATTATGGAAGTTATGACAGCCTTGGCAAAGATAGATGACCATATCTGTAGCGGGGAAATTTGTGAGTATAAGCTATTAATTAACTTAACTCAAAAAAACAAGAGTCGCCACCGCACTTTTATTTTATCCAAAAAAAGGAAAGGAAAAAGAGCGAACAAAACCTAAAGAGTTCTAAAAAATAAGAACAAAGAGAGGATGGGTAAGGGGGGTTGGTTACGCAATGGGAACGTGTTAGCACCCGAAACGTCTATAGTACCCTATAGGAACCCTTTGAAATATCTACCGCTTTTGGTTTGAAAAGATTTGCTTGAAAAAAGAGATTGGGGAGATGAGAAAAGAAATATTTTTTAAGATCTTTGTGTTTGGAGAGACTTATCGCCTCATGCCTACGTACCCACGATGTGCAATGTAGGATCAAAACCCCGTAGTTCGTGGTACAAAGAACAAAAATTTGTTTGTTTTGGTTGATTTTAAGTGTAAAGACAAGTCGTCATTTCCAAGCAAATAATTCCGCTTAAAGAAATGAATCATGTCTAAACTTATGAAAAAGTTTTAAAAGAAAAAGTGCATAAAGCACAAAAAGAGATTGATGAGTTTGGTGTTTTTTAAAGTCTTTTTGAAATGGTCAAAATATGATTAACATGGATTGACATTTATTAAAAAAATCGCTTGACCAAAGTCAAGGTTTTATTATGAAAGCGGTTTTAAGTTTGAAAACAAGAAAGTTTTGAAAACTGAAGAAGGGGTGGAGAAGAAGTGACTATCCTAGTGCATAAAATAAAAGCTAAGGATAAGAATGATCTAACCACAAATGTAGCTATCTTCACCATAAACCAAGCAAAAGCACAAGGCTTCAAAGTCTTCAAACCATAATTCCAATGCAAAGGGAAAAGGTCCTAGTTCTAAGTCCATAAGTCCATAACCAAGAGCATAGGTCCTCCAAAGCAAGGGATAGTGGCCATAGTCCAACAATTAAGAGCACAAGTCTTTTAGTGGTTTAATCCTTTATTAATGTTTTTGAGTCCAAATGGACAAAGGAAAAACAAAAACACAAGATAATATGGTCCAAGTGGACAAAAGAAAAATGACATAAACATAAACATGATATGATAAAAATGACATAAAGCATAAAAAAAGAGAGAGATAGGGAGCGAGAAAGAATTGTAAAAAAGTTAGAAGTTAGTAATTAGTAGCACAAGGCTCTAGTGCCATAAGCCTTCACCGATTATTCTGTTTCGAGTCTTGAACTATAGTGATTAAACAATGCACTTAGGCCAAGGTTAATGAACTTGGCAGAAGATTGGTAGAACCAAAGCCTCTACAACGCCAAGTTTCAAGGATTATGGACCTAATACAAAAATTTAACCAACATTGGGTTGACGCGGCCAATCAAGGTCCGGACTACAAAAGTTCAAATTCTGAATTGGATAAAGCCGGACAAATGTTGCGCTATGTTAAGCAATCGCCGAGTAATTTACGGAGTAATTACCCTACAATGAGGCTGATCAATAGATCTTTGTGCTAATGCATGCTAGATGAATGATATGTAGATCATCATCTGAAAGCAATACCGCACGAAAAGAAAAGAAGGTAGCGATCTAGTCTTAATCAAAATTCAACAAAGGAATTCTATGATCCATAAGCCTTTCAATGATCAAAACAAAAGAGAAATACATGAAGAGAAGGCCAAATTAAACCACAAGATTATGTGATCTAAGGCTAAGAACAAAGGAAAGGGGAAGAAAAAGGAAGAAAAGCCAAAACAGCCACAAAACAAGGCAAAATATGCATTCTGTTACTAAGTAATCGGTTACTGCATATCTGCTAACCGGTTACTTAGATCAAAATAGGCGTAGTTTTTCAAAATTAACACAGAGTAACCGGTTACTGCATATCTGCTAACCGGTTACTCTGCACCAGAATGCAGAAAATTGTGCAAAATTCAGCATGATCCACTTTCAAAACTTTTTACAAACATCTTGTGATCATGGAACTGAAATTGGACGAAATTTAAAGTAGAATAACAGCAAAACCAGCAATTAAAAACAATTACAAGATCTAGAAGATCAAGTAACAAAGATCTACATTATGGAATATGAAAATGAAGCTTCAACAATGGTGAAAGATGAATTACCACTTCAAATCTGAAAATTCCTTCAAATTGCTTCAAGATCTACACTCCAAAGCCTTGATCTACTACAATTGATGAACAAAAACAAGAATTGGTGAAGGTTTAGCTCAAAGTTGAACAAGATTCAATGTGAATTCTTGTTAACTTTCAAAAGAAGAAAAGTGAGCTTTAGTGAAATTTGTGGTTGGGGATAGAATTTGCAAGAGGCTTGTTGGCTATCAAAAGCTTGAAGAATGAATGAAATGAAGCATCTATTTATAGAATTTAGGCTTGGGAATTTGGTGGTTTGGAATTAGGCTTGGATGATCAAAATTAGGATTGGAATTTGAATTTGGAGGGAAATTATCAAAAGAGTATTGATTAGTGGAGGTGCATGGTGGAAAATGATCAAAGTGATGTAGGGGAATTAAAATGAGGTGGTCTAGAATATTCCAAATGTGATCAAAATAATGAAAATTGGTGCCAATTGCTGAATTTGAATTTGCTGCCATTTTATTCAAAATTTCATGAGGGTAACCGGTTACAGACTAAGTGATAACTGGTTACTCAGTGCAAAATTTGTGAAAAATGAGTATTTTGTTACACTGTTGTGGTCCCGACTCGATTCTCTTGCTTGTAAAAGAAGGCATGGAAATAAACACATGAACCTTGGAGTTTCTTGAATAAAAATCAATTAAATCTTGGAAATTCTTGATCAGATCATTTTTGAATTAATCGCAGATCAACTTTGACTTTGTTCAGATGAAATTCATTCGAGCTGCGAGACTGATTTTTTTGGTATTTTTAACCTGTTCTTCCCCTGAAAATGTTAGTGAAAGAAAACAAAATATTTTTGGATTTTAATTAATGGTTAGTAAATATAAACAAATTAAGCAATAAAACAACTAACAAACACACACAAACTCAAAGATCACTGCAAGGCACAAACCTACAAAAGAGGGGACGAATGTGTGATCTTGTTTGTGGTATGAGATGCAAAAAGACATGTGGGATCTTAGGGGTAAAAAATTAGGGCATTACAATATCTAGGGGACTTCTATGAACAATGTTGCTCAAGATCAGCCTGTGTAGATTCCTGTTGGAAACCAGGGCATACAAGAGCGTACCATTGTTCGAGATGGACATTCCTCTTCTGTTGATGCCGTGGAATATCGTAGTTTCGCATTCTCTGAGCCAGATTCCCAAGAGGTGGTCCCTGTGGCAGAAACAAGGGACCCATGATACGTTGAGATAATGGAAAAATGTCGTGCCTTGGAAGAAAAGCTTGACGCCACTAAAGGTCGTGACGCTGCTGATATGAATGCTTTGAACATGTGTTTGGTACCCGACCTTGTGATACCACCTAAGATCAAGACACCGAAGTTTGAGAAGTACAAAGGAGATAGTTGTCTGAAGCAGCATTTGGTGATGCTTTGCAGAAAAATGACTTCACATGTCCGTAATGACAAGCTCATGATACAGTGTTTCCAAGACAATCTAAGTGGGGCATCATTAAATTGGTACTTGCAGCTAGAGAGTAGTCACATCCAATCATGGTTAGATCTAGATAATGCCTTTGTGAAGCAATATAGTTACAATCTTGACTTGGATCCCAGTCGCCTGCATTTGCTAGACTTATCTCAAGAAGACAATGAATCCTTCAGAAGGTATGCTCAGAGATGGAGAGAAGTAGCTGCTCGTGTTCAACCACCACTCTTGGATAAGGAATTGGTTGACTGGTTCCTGTATACCTTGCAAGGCCCGTACCGAAAAAACTGTTTAGCATTGTAACATCAAACTTCTCTGACTTGGTAATAGCTGAAGAGCGTATCGAGAGCGGTCTTAAGAACGGAAAAATCCGAGGTGCCTCGAACATCCCAACTAGTGAGAGTGAATCAGTTATAAGTTCTCAAGAAGAATGAGAAGAAGAAAATAATTCCATTGGGGAGTATCTGATACCTCAGCCTCGGCACTCATGCATCTCAAGTGTTCAGAGTCAATAATCTTTTGGGTCTCCACAACAGATACCATTCTCTCTACAGGGGCAATATTCTTCTCCAAATCGAAGACCTCATCAGTATTAACGGTCATACCACCGTCAGCTGCATCAGTATGCTCGACAAAGGCCATGTAAGCCAGAAAGGTGTTTCACTCTGTTGCCTATTTTATACAGTCAGATATTGCCATATACGACTCCGAGATGTTCTCATTCACGCCTCAAGGCATTCAAATCAACGGTCCTTCACCCAATTAGACGAGTTCATCAGTTCCGGTTATGGAAGAAATTGTCGATGATAGATGTGAAGATGATTCTCAGAATGATCTCGACCATCAACTCTGAAGATGGTTATCTCAGTTTGGCAAGTCAAGAAAGGAAGGCCCTGTCCTAAAGCTGGCAATCTTTTGGCTGTTTCAGCATTTTCTGTTGTATTTTCTTTGCATGTTGAATTTGTATTCGCTTGTAAGCTGTTGTTTTTTCGAATTTGGAAGATTAATGAAATGTTTATGCATCTTTTGATTAAGTTCATTCGTATTCACTTTTTCTCTTTCTTTTATTGTAATAAAAAAGAAAAACAAACAAATAGATTTTGTTTCCATCCACTTATCTTTACCAAACTGTTGTGTAAGCAAAGATTAGGGAGGATGACGAAAATATTATTCCCATAACTGTTGTTGGTATGCTTTCAATTAAACTTTGTCTTGATGTAAGACAATATTTAAAATCCCCAAACACTGGAAAGATAAGGAGTTAATCCCTAGTCAGCCACTTCGAGCCTAAAAGTAGGAGTTTCCTTCGGATTTCTAAACCCTTATATCTCAACCTTGGGGTGGGTAGTCCTCAGTTAACTTGGCGATTGGTGCATACAAGACACCTTTTCATATAAAGGTTGTGCTCACAGGTTTTTCTTCGCACACAACAAACAAGTGTCGAAGATGTTTTCCAAGCCTAGAGGCTAATAATGGTTCACCATAGCCATTAAACTAGGTAGTTACTTTCTTTCTCAAAAAAGGAAAATAAAAAATAAAAGAGAAAAAGCCCACTAATTAAAAACCTATGAAGGAGACTTAGGCAAAAATGGGGCATCCCGCGGACTGTAAATTCAAAACGAAACAGTTCAGGCAAAAGTTAGGGATAAGAAAAAGAAGAATTCGTTAAAACTTTAACTTTGAAAATACTCAATAGCAAAAAGGAAAACCAAATGTTGTAAGGGAGTAGTGACTGCCTTAGGTTTCTGAACCATCACCAACTATCATCAGCTCAATTCCTAGCCTATAGGAACCTGAATGTATAGCTTGAGTTAACTGAATGTAGGATTGAAGTTCATCATGAAGATTAGGTGGGGAAAAAACAAACTTTGAGCCTTTATCCTTTATTTCATGAGTCGTGAACCAAGCCACGTTACAACATTTAATGGACCAAATTGAGGTAAGGTTGTTTTGAAAGCATACTTCAGTAAGGTTGGATAACCTGACTCATAATGATCTTTGTTAATGGTTTGTGTTGATCACTTCATCTGTCATTCTATAAATGACTAGATCCACTTCATTTTAATCATTTAATCACTCTACCGTACGTTTTGATTTCAAAAGCTTGCATGAATGATGCATTGAAATTGCTAATTTTTAATGAACAATATTATTTGCAAGATAACTCAATATCAAAGGAATCCCAACGAATGCAGCCAACTAAGGAATTTGACTTGGTAAAGGAAGCTCAACCTGAGGCAACCAAATTAAAAGATTTTTTAATCAACCGCCCCAGAGTTAGTGAATAAGGGGCAGAACTCTTCAAAGTTCAGAATATTGGGGTAATCCGTCTTGAGGTCTGAGGACTTTTTTCGTGCAACTATATTTATTTAGGGAAACTCTTTCACAGATCAACCTGCTAGCAGGGGTAAGTTTTCTTCCCAGTTGTTACCCTTATAGTCCGAAGGACAAGTTCGAGGACTTTGTTGTGCAAATGCGGTTAAATATGGGCAATTGCGTCGAGATTTGTGAATCTCTCCAAGAGTTTGAGGATATTAAAGCATCTTGTATGCCAATTCTTCTTTAAAATCCTCTTGGTATTTTCTTCCAAATAGACCATGTAATCTGGGGCAGATGAGATTTGAAGTTTATTTGCTGCAAGAGTAGTTGCTCATTCAGATGATCATTATGCATTTGAAATGTAAGACTACAGTCCTTGTGATATATTTTGCCAGCTCCCCAATAAGTTGTACTTCAGTTTATCTTGCCAAGGTCCCATGGATCTCCCTCTTCCAAAAAGGAAATCAGGCTCATGATGGCAACCCATAGTTGATGTCATGATGTTATACCCCGAGTGGAATACTCTTTTTTCCCCAGAGAAGGTTGTAACCTTGAATTAGAACTGTAGGTTCTGCATATCCATCCCTAGTGATGGTCCAATCTGCTGAAGTTAGCTGGGTATCCTTGTCGAGATATTTATTTCATCTCCAGTTTTGCTTCCTTTTGTCTGTTTTGTCAGCTTAAGCATAAGCATAAACAAGGCATACATTCAATCATACATATGCATAACATCTGAGCTTTTTTCCTACCATTCTGGTGTTTACCTATTTCATTCACTTTAACGTCTATCCCCCCAAGTGACTGGGTTTGTCTTTTCTCTCCAATAGGGTCGTCATCCTTAGGCATAAAGCGCCCATCCTTTCTAAATTCCCCACAGGGTTTGATCCTCGTGGATAACGGTTGTTTCCGTTATCTTTTCCATGTTTGGATAAGATAAATCACCATTTGAGTTCATTACTCAATGGTTGGAGTCAGGTTTGACCGTTTCTTTCTAGCTTGTTTCTAGATTGAACTTTGGTCCCTGGAAAATGTTGCTTTTGAACCTTGTTAGTTCTTAGATTGGCTAGAATTTTGGTAAAACAAAGTTGTGCAATGTTGATGTCACATGGGTGATGTCTTAACATTGAGTCTTAACATTGAATAATGTTAGGTGTTTTAGTTGTTGAATTTTTGAAGTCTAATGTCACATGCGATGTCATGACATCAGATATGTAGTTCTTTAAAACATCAGGTTTGAGATGTTTTTAGGGTTAAGCGTATTAGCTGGATTTTGGGAGAGCTGTTAGAGTTATTGGATGCGAGTATCTTGGAGGAGATATTTTCTGTTACAAACAGATTTGATGCAGATTTGTAAGAGTGTTTAAAGGCTGAAGATTTAAGAAGATTTTGAGAGAGAAAATCTGTTGAAGATTCAGTTTTAAATAACAAATCAGGTCAGATATTGTAGCAGGTCCAAGACCAGATAAAAGAGCTATATAAAGCGTATCAATCCTTTGAAGAATGTACAGAAGAGAGAGAGCATAGACTGAGTGTCAATCATTGTCTTTGTATGAGTATTTTGTAAACCATTCTAGGTTGAATTGGTGAATTGTAAGGTGTACTCTCTTAGAGCTGTGAAGCAAGAGAGTGTTGTTCCTTGATCAAAGCTTGTAAGCAGGATCAAGGTGTTTCTCAAAGTGTGATCTTTGAGGTGTTTTAGGAAGTGAGTAGTGTTCTCATACCTAAGTGGTCTCTTAGGTAGAATGCTCATTAGGTAGAGATTAAGTTTAGGAGATGTCAACTGGGTTGTTGAGTCTGTAAATTAATTCTACTAA
Source organism: Lathyrus tuberosus (assembly GCA_022829125.1). NCBI lineage: Eukaryota > Viridiplantae > Streptophyta > Magnoliopsida > Fabales > Fabaceae > Lathyrus > Lathyrus tuberosus. The sequence goes on from JALAZF010000535.1 coordinate 2,458,797, forward strand.
TAGTGAAATTCCTTCCTGGCTTGGTAGCCCCCAGAGTAAGTTGTTTAACTGAACTGGGTGAACAATTCTTTGTGCCTTTTCTGTTGTGTTATCTTGTCCATTGCAGAGTGTGTTGTTGTGACATCACACGTAACATCACATATCTGGTACCAGAATTTCAATTGGTATCAGAGCAGGCGTCCTGCTCTGAATCTGGGTGAGATCTAGGGCTGATACTTTCTGGTAAAGATGGACAAGGAAGTTGGTGGATTTGTGAATAGACCCCCTATTTTGGATGGCTCTAATTATGATTATTGGAAGCCAAGGATGATTACCTTTTTGAAATCCTTGGATAGCAGGGCTTGGAAGGCTATCATAAAAGAATGGAAAACACCTGTTGTTGTTGAGAAAGATGATGCTGGGAAAGAAAAAGAAGGCAACTCAAAACTGAAACCTGAAGAAGAATGGACCAAGGAAGAAGATGAGCTTGCCCTTGGTAATTCCAAAGCTTTAAATGCTATTTTCAATGGAGTTGATAAGAACATATTCAGGTTGATCAATACCTGTGAAGTTGCCAAGGAAGCTTGGGACATCTTGAAGACTACTCATGAAGGAACTTCAAAGGTTAAGATGTCAAGACTTCAACTTCTGACATCAAAGTTTGAAAGTCTAAAGATGAAGGAAGATGAAACTATTCATGACTTTCATATGAGTATTCTTGAGTTGTCCAATGCCTCTAGTGCTCTTGGAGAAAAGATGACTGAAGAAAAGCTGGTGAGGAAAATCCTTAGGTCCCTTCCCAAGAGATATAAGATGAAGGTGACTGCAATTGAGGAAGCTCAAGACATCAGCAAAATGAGAGTTGATGAGCTAATTGGATCTCTTCAAACCTTTGAGTTAGGGTTGAATGAAGAGAAACCTAAAAAGAAGACCAAGAGTATAGCCTTGGTATCTAATACTCAAGAAGAAAAGAAAGGGGATGGTGATGAATCTCAGGAGGAGCTATCTCAGGCTATTGCTATGCTGGGAAGACAGTTCAACAAAGTGTTCAAGAGAATGAATAGAAACTACAAACCCAATGTTAAGAACATCTCCTCTAACATCAGCAAATCAAAAGAGAAGGATGAAGAGAAGACTTCTCAAGACAAAGGGATTCAATGATTTGAGTGTGAAGGTTATGGACATGTCAAGAAAGAATGTCCTACTTACCTTAAGAAGCAGAAGAAGGGCATGACAGTTTCCTGGTATGATACTGACAGTGAAAGTGAAGAAGAGTCAGCCAAGCATGTCAGAGCTTTGACAGGGACATGTGTGTCTGATGGAGAATCAAGTGACGAGGAACTGACTTTTGAGGAGTTAGCAGCCTCCTATCATGAGTTATGTCTGAAGAGTGCAGAGGTATGTCAAGAAAGTGAGAAACAAAAGAAACAAATTGTTCAGCTTGAGACTGTCAAAGCTGATCTTGAAAATGAAGTCTTGTTGGTTAAATCTCAACTTGATCAAATGACAAAATCTGTTAGAATGTTGAACAGTGGATCTGATACTCTTGATAAGATCCTTCAGGCAGAAAAGGTAGCAGGAGAAAAATTTGGCTTAGGATTTGTTGAGGAGAAGGTTTCTGCTGAAGCTAGCACTTCAGGAACCAAAAAGGACATGTCACAACCAATGTCTCAACATAACAAAAAGAGACATAATCCTAAACCCTAGCAGGTTGCTCACCAACAACCCCAAAATGTTGGGAAAACGTACGCTCATGGTCCTCATCAAGGGAAGGTACATACTTATAGAGCTAGGCAGTATATGCCTCCTCAATACCATAGGAGTATGCAGGCTCCTAAGTTCAACATGTTCCATCAGATGTCTCAACATCAGGGGAACATGTATGGCTTTGAATATAATAATGATGTGCCTCATTATTATGGAAGAAGGAAGCCACATCACCATAGAAGACTGCCTAGGAGACAGAATCCTCACTACAGGAGACAGGAAAACTATGGAAGAAAACAGCACCAGTACTATGGATGGCAGCCACAGCAGATTCATTATCAAGGTTGCAGGAAGTTTAACAACTTCAGAGAAGAAAGAGTAAGGTGCTTCTATTATGGAAGATTTGGCCATATGCAATTTTCTTGCTTCAAGCTTCATGGCTATCCCAAGTCTATCTCCCAACCTAGACAGAAAGATAACAGGCCCAAGGTTGTTAAAAAGTGGGTTCCTAAGGCTGAGGTTACATGTCTATTGGCTCACTTTTCAGATAGACACTCTGCTAAGGATGGATGGTACTTTGACAGTGGTTGTTCAAAGCACATGACTGGATTCAAAAACCAATTGGTGGAAGTCAATTCTTGCTCCTCAATTGATGTTACTTTTGGAAATGGAGAGAAAGGGGTGGTGAAAGGTGTTGGAAAAGTGAAGTGTCATGATGAACCTGATCTTGACAATGTGCTTCTTGTCAAAGGTTTGAGTGCTAACCTGACTAGCATAAGTCAGCTCTGTGATGATGGATATAAGGTCAGCTACACTAAAGATGAGTGTTTGATAACTAATAAAGAAAATGAGATAGTTATGAAAGGAGTCAGATCCAGAGATAATTGTTATCAATGGGTACCTCAAGAGGTCAGCTCATCTGGTGATGTTCAGGCTGATGTTGTGACATCAAACTGTAACATTAAGTGTGAAAGTCTAAGCATGCTGAAAGGTCAATTAGGGTCAATAACTTGTGGTGTGAATCCTTTTAAAAATTTAAAAGGAAAATTATTTTGGAGGGAGAAAATCATTGATTGGCGTTTAAGTGACCCACAAAATCAGGCTCCATACTTTAGGCAATCATTTCCTATTATAGCCATCTCACGCTTCATCAAACTTCATATCCCTATTCTGTTCATCTCCTTCTCCTTCAACAGAAATCGCCATTCATCCCTGATCCTCAAGTGCTTCACAGGAACAATGTCAAAACATATATCATCTCCATCTAAGAAATCTGCTTCACAAAGTTCATCACGAGATAAATCTAGGGTTTCTACAGATGAGGGCTCTGCAGAAGAAGCTTTGAATGTAGAACCCATCTCCATGATGGTTCCTGAATCTGGTAAGTCAAGACCTTCCAAACTTCAACCAAAAAGGGCTGGAACTAAATTTAATGATAATGAAACTAAGAGGCTAATCACTAGTGTAATTTTTTGCGATAAATTTGCATCTAGGTCTTCCACCTCTCAAGCTGTTGAGGAGAGGTTTGATGTTGATCGCAGTCTTAATCAGATTGCCGCCAAGATTTTGGATAAGGGTTTATCTGTAAAAGGCATTTCTATTCCCCTTAGACAAATGCCTGCTGAAAGGAGGACATGCAAAGTGCTGCTACACATCTTCACGGACTGGCTATGTCTGTCATTGAAGATGCTGAAGTATGTGTTGAAGAAGAAGGTGTTCAGGAGGAAGCTGATGTTGAAACAAATGTCAGAACATTGCCTGAAAGGAATGCTGAAACTAGCCCTGGTGGAAAGAATAATGAAGATGTGGTAAATGTTGTTGATCTGTCTGATGATGAAGTGATTGGAAATGTTGTTCCTAGTCTTGCCAAGAGACTGAAAACAAGGAAAGGAAAGAATGTGGAATCTTCTCCAAATAAGTCAGCTGAAGGAAAGAAGAAAAAGACTTCTATTGTTGGTCCTATAAAAACATGGAGCAAAGTTGATGCGAATCCCAGGAAGAGGAATCTTGTGGAAGAATCTGAATCAGAGTATGATGTTGAGGATAATGTTCAAGACATCACTCCTGTGAGAAAGTCAATCTTGAAGAGAATTGCTGACAAGATACCTGATGTTCCTATTGACAACATTTCATTCCATTATGCAAGCAGTGCTTCCATGTGGAAATTTGTTTGTCAAAGAAAACTTGCTCTTGAAAGAGAGATTGGCAAAGAGGCTATGGAAATTAAAGAAGTCATAGAGGTGATAAAGGTTGCTGGATTGATGAAGACTGTTTGTAGGTTCTCCAAGTGTTATGACAGTCTGGTTAAGGAATTTATGGTGAATATTCCTATGAATATTTCTGACAAAAGAAGTATGGATTTCATGAAAGTGTTTGTGAGAGGCAAATGTATTGAATTCTCTCCTGAGGTTATCAACAATTACCTAGAAAGAAAAGAAGAAGAGTTTACAGAGCTAGAAGTCACTGATAATGATGTCTGCAAGGAAATAACTGCTGGTCAAGTAAAAGTGTGGCCCTTGAAAGGAAAACTGCCAACTAGCAAACTTAGTGTTAAGTATGTTATCTTACACAGAATTGGAGCTGCAAATTGGGTGCCAACTAATCATAAAACCACAACAGTTATGGGATTAGGAAGGTTCATTTATGTTGTGGGCACTAAGAAGAAATTTGACTATGGATCATATATCTTTGAACAGACTATGAAACATGCCACCACTAATGCTATCAAAATGCCTATATCATTCCCATCTCTTATTTGTGGGGTAATTCTGAAACAACATCCTGGCATATTGACAATTTCAGACACAGCCTGCAAGAGGGAGTCTACTTTATCTCTGCATCCAAAATTGTTTGTTGGGAGTCATGTTCCAGACATTGTCTCAACATCAGATGCGGGCAACAAGAAGAAAAGTACCAAGGCTGATTTACTTGTAGGATTGAAGGCTGCTTGTAAGGATCTGGATGTTGTGATCAGTACAAGTATGACTAGAAAGAATGAGATTGAGAGGCTGATCCAGTCCTTGGAACAAGATGATAATGATGATGTCAATGCTGAAGGTGTCAATTCTGAGGAAGATGAAGATGATGGTGAAGATGACCCTAGCTCTGATGAAGATTAGTTATTTTGTTGGTTCTGCTAGAAAATAGTTCTTTTTTCTTTTGCTATTTTGATTTTGTACTGAATTATGTAATTTGGATATTGTGGCTTTTTAAGCACTTTTTATGTTCTATGATTTGTCTTGTCTTGTATGTTGACTTTAGACTGACAATGAGAGCTAGATTAGGACTTATTGGTAGTTAGTAGGTGTTTGTCCAATTATGGCTAAAAAGGGGGAGAGTTAGCCAAGCCAAGGTGTGGTTGTGAATCCTGCTTCTGATTTGATGCAGAAGTTGAGGGGGAGTATGTTTGTGCAGCTGTGTGCAGCTGTATGATGATTATGGTTTTGAGGGGGGAGCTTGACCCTTTGCTGAGCTGATGGAGTTTGTGCAGCATTTTGAAGGAATGTTGCTAGGAGTTTTTAATCTTTTTAACATTTTAATCCGCTGCTGAAGTCTCTGATGTTGCAGAGATTGTTTTAGCCAAAATTAGCCAAAGGGGGAGATTGTTAGTTCTTGGATTGGCTAGAATTTTGGTAAAACAAAGTTGTGCAATATTGATGTCACATGGGTGATGTCTTAACATTGAGTCTTAACATTGAATAATGTTAGGTGTTTTAGTTGTTGAAGTTTTGAAGTCTGATGTCACATGCGATGTCATGACATCAGATATGCAGTTCTTTAAAACATCAAGTTTGAGATGTTTTTAGGGTTAAGCGTATTAGCTGGATTTTGAGAGAGCTGTTAGAGTTATTGGATGCGAGTATCTTGGAGGAGATATTTTCTGTTACAAACAGATTTGATGCAGATTTGTAGGAGTGTTTTAAGGCTGAAGATTTTGAGAGAGAAAATTTGTTGAAGATTCAGTTTTAAATAACAAATCAGGTCAGATATTGTAGAAGGTCCAAGACCAGATAAAAGAGCTATATAAAGCGCATCAATCCTTTGAAGAATGTACAGAAGAGAGAGAGCATAGACTGAGTGTCAATCATTGTCTTTGTACGAGTATTTTGTAAACCATTCTAGGTTGAATTGGTGAATTGTAAGGTGTATTCTCTTAGAGTTGTGAAACAAGAGAGTGTTGTTCCTTGATCAAAGCTTGTAAGCAGGATCAAGGTGTTTCTCAAAGTGTGATCTTTGAGGTGTTTTAGGAAGTGAGTAGTGTTCTCATACCTAAGTGGTCTCTTAGGTAGAATGTTCATTAGGTAGAGATTAAGTTTAGGAGATGTCAACTGGGTTATTGAGTCTGTAAATTAATTCTACTGATAGTGAAATTCCTTCCTGGCTTGGTAGCCCCCAGAGTAAGTTGTTTAACTGAACTGGGTGAACAATTATTTGTGCCTTTTCTGTTGTGTTATCTTGTCCATTGCAGAGTGTGTTGTTGTGACATCACATGTAACATCACATATCTGGTACCAGAATTTCAAACCTGATTAGGTCACCAAACCTAGTTTGAGTATGCATTTATTTTGCACTATGTCTCGCAGGAAGAATCCATTATAGATCCTCGTTGAAGACATAATACATTCTCCAACAGTGTTATGGTAACAACATCTCCTTGGAATTTATACTCAACAAGTGGCAATCTCCTTGAGAAGCTTGATTTGTCATTGGTATTTTTGCAACGATAAGTTGCAATCTCTCCCTAGAAGCTTATCCGTCTTTGGTGTATTGGTTGTGAGGTTGAATTCGTTTTCATAAGAGAAAGAAAGGGAGACCAGAGTGTTATTGTAGGTTGGTTTTCTGTAATGATTATATCGTGTTTTCTTTTCTCTACAAATAAGATCTATGTTGCTGAAAAAAGAAAGCATGGTCGTTGTAGCATATCTAGGGTTTTCTTTTTTTGTCATTAGTGAATCAAACTGGGTCAGAAATAGGTCCAACCCGCCTCTCTCTTTGGATTGAGCCCTTATGGGCATTTTTGTTATTTGGGCAACATAATAACACATCACATGCCCATCTTTCCCTTTTTTTTTAGATCAGATTTAGTTAGTTTAGATTTTTAAACTAGAATTTAATTAGTTTTTTTATTTGACTATAATTAGAACTAGTAACTAACCCGTGCGTTCGCACGGGCCTGTCTGTTCGAAGATTTTATGTTATGAACGTTTGATTGTTAATCAAATTGAAAATAAAAATGGTAAAATTATAAAAATAGATAAGATTGAAATTAAAAATTTGTATTGGTAAGTATAAGAAAATGTTGTGTGTGGTAAAACAAGGAATTAAATTAATTATTGATATAAAAAATTTGAACCAAATTTAAAGTTGTGCCCGTTTATAACAATAGTATTTTTTTCATATATAAAAAAATTTGAATCAAAATTAAAGTTGTGCCCATTTATAACAATTGTAATTTTTCATATATAAAAATATTTGAATCAAAATTATAGTTGTCTCCGTTAATAACAGTAGTAGTTTTCCTATTTAAAAAATTTGAATCAAAATTAAAGTTTTGCACGTTTATAACAAAAATATTTTTTTCGTATATAAAAATTTTTGAATTAAAATTAAAGTTGTCCCCGTTTCTAACCTAGTATTTTTTCTTATATACAAACATTTGAATCAAAATTATAGTTGTCCCAGTTTATAACAGTAGTATTTTAATCTTATATCAAAAAATTTGAATCAAAATTATAGTTATGCCCGTTTATAACAATAGAATTTTTTTCGTATATAAAAAATTTTGAATCAAAATTAAAGTTGTCCCCGTTTCTAACTTAGTATTTTTTCATATATAAAAATATTTGAATCAAAATTAAAGTTGTTCCCGTTTCTAACTTAGTATTTTTTCATATATAAAAATATTTGAATCAAAATTATAGTTATCCCAGTTTATAACAGTAGTATTTAATCGTATATAAAAAATTGTAATTCAAAATTAAAGTTGTGCCCATTTATAACAATAGTATTTTTTCGTATATAAAATATTTTGAATCAAAATTAAAGTTGTTCCCGTTTATAACAATAGTATTTTTTTCGTATATAAAAAATTTTGAATCAAAAATAAAGTTGTCCCTGTTTCTAACTTAGTATTTTTCCGTATATAAAAATATTTGAATCAAAATTATAGTTGTTCCAGTTTATAACAGTAGTATTTAATCTTATATAAAAAATTTGAATCAAAATTATAATTGTGCCCGTTTATAACAATTGTATTTTTTTCGTATATAAAAATTTTTGAATCAAAAATAAAGTTGTCCCCGTTTCTAACTTGGTATTTTTTTGTATATAAAAATATTTGAATCAAAATTATAGGTGTCTCAGTTTATAACAGTAGTATTTTAATACATCATAAAATATATTATTTTAGATGCATCACTCATCATATGAATCATTCATAAATGAACCAACCCTGAAATACAGACTCAAGATCTTGTTAGAATCAAATTGAGTTAAGAGGGCATTGTCAGTAAAAAATCAAATTGGTGCATATGGGATTAGCTTCTTCTTTTCAAGTATGGTAGGTAATTCAAAACAATTATAAGTAATATTAAAAAAAGTTGTTTTTATATAACTCTACAGTGCCTAAGTAATTAAAAATAGTAAAGAATGGGTAGAATATGTTGTGTAGGAGTTAAAAGGAGAAAAAAGTAATACGAAGCTATTAGAATGTACATTCTAGACTTTGATAGGATGAGACATAACTAATATTCATTAAATGCACAATTGGAAAATATTGTACCTTATGGAAAAAAAGCTCTAGAAACAGTGTTTATAGTATTTGTAGCATGTGTAATTGTCAGCTAACATGTAGGAAAATGAACTTATTTTTATGACAGCTATCAATAGTAGGGGATAGTTTGTGATTGTGTAAACATGCCTGGTCGAACTGGTGTAGTTACCAAGGACCATTTTCTGCTACTATGTTTCAAAACCAATAAATGAGATAAGTTATGTAATCTTAAATGTTAATAGATTTTAACTGGTTTTGTTTTGAAATGCTAGAGTGGTCAAATTGAATTTATTTGAAAGAATAAAAAATGATTATGAAGCACCGTAAATATCAAAACATTTATGCATATTATTTATAGTTAAAATAAGAAATTTCTATGATCGGGTAAAGTTGTGGACTTGTTGTATTGTATGCACTATAATTCTGCTCTTGGGAATAGGAATACACATGAATACACAATGTAATGTGGCTGTAAATTTTTTCGCGTAAAAAACAGTTTACTTTGATTGTATGACATAAAAAAATATTGAGTATTGTTGTTAATTATATGAGTCTTTAGTTTAGTATGAATTGGAAGTTTTACAAAGTTAAAATTTGTTAGAATTTCAAAACTTGTATGACCTGAACAAATTGCTAAAATAAAAAGAACATATTGATTTTATTATTTAATAGATAGTTGTTGCCCTCATAGTGAAATTTGGTTGAAATTTGGTTAAAAACAAATACATAGTTTATTCCTTTGGTGAAGAATTTGACACACAATGTTAATAATATAGTAACACAATGTCACATAGAGTTGCAGATCGTATCATTTCCTTTTTCCTTTCTAATCACTATGCAAATAGATTAATAACTTAAATCTTTAGCAAGAAGGCCTTCAATATTAAAATCCAACCTTGGATTTAATGTTCCAAGTTTCATAGATAAAAACTACCAAAATAGAAAAGATGGGTCTGAAACAATTTCACAAGACTAAAATGAAAAGGGTCATAAGAATGTGTGTCAAACATATTCAAAATAAATTTAAAATGAAAAAAAAAAACAATTTTTCTAGTTATAATTCTCACTCATCCAAAGCACAACAAAGATGACAGTGATCATTTAAAGTTCATAGAAGATTGTTGGAGTTGTAAAAGATGGTAATAAGGAAATCTATCAAGTTATGATTGTTGATATTGTGGTTATGTAGAACTAAAATATACATGGCAAAGTTTGTATTTAAATCTTTCTAAACATGCTGCAATCAATGAACTGTCAAGCTAATCATTTTGATATCTGTTTGGAACTGTAATTCACCAACACTATCATTGACATCTTTCAGTCTTTTCACTACCACCATTGTGTCATCTCCAAGCTTCCCCTATAAACATTGGCAAAACCTCCAATGCCGAGTATACTCTTGGAGCTGAAAGCAAAAAATTGAAAGATGAGTAAAATAAAAAAAATCCCACACTACAGTACAAGAAACTCAAATCTCAGTTTCTCAAATTTAATGTTATGAAATACCATCTCACACACTTAGTCTTAAACTTAATGAAAATCAAGTTGTTGAAGTAAATAAGTAAAATTAAGATTGAGTTAATTTAGTTAATTATCATATAAACCAAACTCTGCTTCACAATTTCACCATGCCAACATAAACCACTACTCATTTAACATAACACACTTTTTCCATACTAATGATTATTACATACTGAAATGGGAATTATAAAAGTCTACAATAATACCTGTTGTTGATTTTTGCAATACTCTTTCAACATATTTTCTTCCACAATTAATACCTATATTATCATTACCTGTCAGCAAAATTCCAGAAAGAATCCTTCACTGCCAGACAAGTTTTGTAACAGTCCTAAAGGTTACATTATATTTAAGAAGAACAACTCTTTCCACCTAATAAATCATATAAATCAAATGATTTTTTTTGCATAGGCTTCAAAATAAGTTTTATGTAATGAAATCTGAACACAACCTGAACAATTTGAGAACACCTTTCAATCAATTGTATGAAATCCTAACTTAATAGAATTGCAATAATGCTTTGATAAAATGAAATTATTTAATCACACTCACCATTCCAAAAACTTCAGTCCCCTACCAGTAACTTCTTAATTCTTCTCTCTCTTTTAGGTTTCCACCAAGTGTCCTCGTTGGTTTCAATATATAGAGAATTATATTTAGCATAAATCTAACAGATTCAAAAATATTTTATAGCAATCAATGCATCAGAACAAACTTAATCATATTAATTGGTGGATCATATCATAAGGTGATTAGTAAAAGATCACTTACCAATGAAAAATCAATTCTTAGAAACATCTGTCGGTACTCGCTGACAATTATCCTCTTATCACAAGGATGGAGTCCCTGCATTACAAAAGAAGGATTTGTACCAAACAGTGTTGATTTATAAAGCAAATACTTTTTATTAAGTGGAAGATTAATGAACTAAAACACATTTTTATATTCATTATAATGAGAATAACATAAGAACGCTTTTTATCCATGTTAACCAAATCACGCCTAATTCGGTGGGAGAACTCTACTACATACAAAACTCCAGCCTACTTGAACAGAACAAATTATTCTAATCAGTTTTGAAATAACACTGTTTCTAAGATTTCAAAGAAACTGCAGTTGTAAAAGGATCTTCAGTCACTTCAATAGATGAGTCAAATTCAACAGAAAAAAAGTTTTCATTGAGTTTAGTTTCAACTAAAGGCAGTATATCTGACAAACCTTGTTCAGCATCATTGATTTGCAAAGGCTCCACCTTGTCTTCCACATCATAATTTCCACCTTGTCTTCCACTTCATCACCTTCAAACATTAACAACATCAACCACATCAACAACAAAAACTTGTATCAGATGAAAAAGATTTTAGATAAGAGGTTTCAAAAAAACACAACATTAAAAAACCAAAACAGATCTGAGCAGGAAACTCATCAGTAGAAGCAACAACAACAACAACAAATTAATGGAGATCTGAGGAGGAAGCAACACATGAAGTAAAACACAAGTTGATGGAACAAATCGTTTACATTTAGTGAAATCTGAACAACATTCATATATTTCAAAAACATGCAAGAGATGGAAAAAATTTTCTTCAAAACAAACAACAAAGTAAGATGCATGTTGAGAACAGATCTGGGTTTTTTCAACGAAGACCTGTTGGAGAAGGTAGAAGACACTTGTTGAAGGAGAAGTTGTAGAGTGGAAGAAATTTTGTCGCACCAGAAATGAGAGAGAAATTGGATGCAAAATGAAAAAGCTGGAGAGAGACGGATCAATTGAAGGACTCGGTGATGGTGACAGACTGAAAAAATAGATTTAGTTGGTAAAGTGTATAGGGAACCACAATTATGTCCAAATATTGTTTACTCTAGTTCATTTGAAACCAAACAACCACATCATACGCACCATTTCCAACATGTTACATAAATGTTACATAACATTGAAATAACTATGTCATTATCTAGTGTCATTTGGTTGGAAAAAGCAATAATTAGACATGAAATGCCCCCAATTTGATTAGGTGGCAAATAATTAAGCAAGGGAAAAATAGTATATTCCAGAACAACAAATTTTCTTATATTATAGATTAGTTAACTAGATTTTGGTTAGAATTGGTTAACCAGATTTTAGTTAGAGTTATTTTAGTTTTTTTGAAAAACTAGATTTTAGTTAGCATTAGTAAATTAGTTTTTTTAATTAATTAGTTGTTAATTAAATTTTTAGTTTAATTATGTTGTACCCCAAATTTTACCCCTTAGATGTCATAACATCTTGCATTGACATTTAGGATCAATCATATACGCTTTGTTTAACTAACCTATATTTTGCAGTTTGTTTCTCTTATGTTTGAAATTAGGGTTTACACAGAGAGATTCAAGGCCTCCTAAGGTATTCTCTGGCTCCATATAATCATCAATAAAGATTCACCAGTAGTTTGGAACCATGATCCCAAGACTTTGAATCAAATTAAGTCAAAAGGTGGAATTAGGGTTTTAACCTGAGGAATCACTGAAGAATTTTGCCCTGTTAAGTCAAGATTTGATTGGTTCATCAACAAACTGATCTTGCCTACCTTCAAGAGGTCTCATTCAACAAGAGTTCAATATCATTTGGCTATCATCACAAGCATCTTGAGCCACAAATTCGCCATGCCTCAAACTAGGGTTTTGGTAAGATAAGTCAACAATTGTCTTTGATGTTGATCAAGACATGTTCCCAAGCTTTGGGACATGATTCCATATGACACCAAATATCCTTAGAGTCCATCAATGAGCTTTGGGAGAGATTGAAGAGGCAAGATCATCAGAGATCATCCATGTTGTACTCCTGAGGAAGATTAGGGTTTGACTGAGGCTTTGACTTTTGAGATTTTGATCCAAGAGGAAGCATCCAAGTCCCCAATCCATCATGACATGTCTCATTAAGGGGTTAAGGTATGGGAAATCAAGTTTTAAGAAGTTTCTTGCAAAGAAGGCAATGTTTGGTCCTTGAAACTTTTCATATCTGGGAATTTCACCACTTGTGCAAAAATTGAAACAGTCATAACTTTCAAACCACACATCTAATTTGAGTGACTAAAAGCTCAGATGGAAGCTCTTTACATTATCTTCAAAGTGTAATAGAGGACCCTATTTCAGAATTTGTTTGGTTTTTAAGTTATGAGGCTTGGGGTACAATATGCCTTGGGGACTTGGTGAAAATTTCAACTTTTGCTCCAATTTTGAACACTACTTCATGGTTGATTTTCACCTAGTTCCAAACTCCAAACCAAGAATCTTTGAACATGAAAGTTGTTCCTTGTTCTTCAAGCTTTCCAAGCATGTGTAGAACTCTTCATTTGGATTAAACAATATCAAGTTATGATGCTTTGAAGTTGAAGGTTTCAAATTAGAAAAACTCCAAAACTTAGAAAATTTTCTAAGTCCTTTTTTGCCTAATCATGCGCATGACTTTGACCCAATTTTTCTCATTGTTATAAACCTCATTTCCAGTCACTTTCCAAATGAAACTTGCTCTATACAATGTCTACTTTACATAGGATCAAAAATTTCTAGAATTGGTGAAGTGATTACCAAGATGTGGTGCACTAAAGATGGCATGTTGAAGTGATATTTCATACTTAGGAAATTCAAATTTCATTGCCTCATGGTCACTAAATTTCGTCGCATTTTTTACACATTCATGAGCATCGTTGTAATATGTCATTAACACCAAAATTGCTCTACCACATGCTCTCTTTCAAAGGGACCAAAAACCAATTCATTTGGGCCCTTGGTAGTAAAGTTACCGTGCGAACAAGTGAAGCCCATGAATATTGTTCTAGGCAAACCATACTTCACAATTTGAATCGGACTTGAAACAAAACATGGGAAAATCTCTTAAGCATCCCCAAGACCCACCCTTGGCGTGTTATCTTCTCTTGGTGTTGTCCCTAATCTTTCCTTTTTGAGCTCACTCTCTTATGACTCATAAAAAGATGTTTTGAATTAATACATTAGTTTATGAAATGAAATGGTATAGCTTGAGCATTGTCAACATCATGTGCATAAGACCACATGGATAATCCCAAGCTTTACCTCTTTTGACCCTCACTCCTATGACACAACAAAAAGGAGGTTTGAAGCAATACATGAAATTGTGAAACATGACAAACCTGAGCTCTATCCTCTGAAGCCTTTGTGCAGCAGGTGAGGCGATGTTTTCTCCAAGGTTGACCAAATTTGAAGGCTGAAAAGAGTTCCATGTAACCCCTAATCTGTTATTCTATGGACAAAGCATTTGGCCATTGTGTTTCCAAGATTCAGACCAAACTTCTTTGGCTATAAAAGGAGAACCATTCTCCATTGTTCAGCACCAACAATTTTCACAAAACACTCTAAAAGGTCTCTGAGTTTTGAGTTTCACAAGTGAGAAAGAGGAGGAGAATTGCCTTGAGGTCCTTGCTAGTTCAAAAAGAGGAGAAGTCAGCACACACTTGAAGGTGCAGTGGACATATTCCACTTGGTAACTACACTCTCCATACTTAATATCCATGCTCATGTATATTACTGTCATCATCATATCTCTTTATAAACTGCTTGTGTAATGTGTTTTGATGTCACCATCCATTCATCCATAATTTGACAATAATGTGTATTTGAGTTTTTGTCCTTGGCATAACATGATGAGCTAAGGGAAGTATGCTTATTCTGGTTAACATATAACTGTTACTTGGTATCAATATTAAGTCTTGTATCAAGACTTTAGTTGTTGTAGCTCATTGGTAGGTAAGGATGTTATCATCCTCTTTGTCACTAATCCCTAGCATTTTGGGGCTGAGATGTATTTGAAACTCATTTACTTAATGCTGAAGCCTAGAAATGCTCTAAGCCTGTCCTTTGTTATATGTCAACCTGTTTATAGGATGCTCTTTTGTTTTGATATTCATGTTTGCTGTCAAGGATTGAATGCTTTGTTGTTACTAATTGTTGCGGTGAAAATTTGTTTTCTTAAACTCATGTTGATGCCTTTGGTTTGACACTGATTTAGTAATGTGATGATGGTAGTGGTATACTTCTGAAACATCTCAAAGCATACTTGGCAGTAGGGTAATTTTGTTTATTTAGGGATGTCTTGAGTTTTCTATTCATCTTACTACCATGTATTTGACTTACCTTGATGCTTGCTTTATATCCAAGTGGCTTGCTTATGTGTTGATGTTTGTTGAGTGTTGTCTTTGAGCATGGAAGTTGTTTTTCACTTACTCTGTCATAAGGACTATCTTTAGTATCCCTTCATATGTTTACTTACATCCCAATGTGCACACAAGCCATGACATTTTGTTTTGAACTAAATTGACTTATGCATTTGAGACTGATGTATGAAATGCCAGCTTCTTGAGTGTACTACCTGATGCCATGTTGCTTAATGTTTATTAATGTCACCAGTCACATGCCTATGTTGCTATTGCCTGGTTACCTTTTGCTTTGACACCATGTGTTGGTTAAATTCATGTCAATGATATTCCTCACTTCACTTGTTTTGAAGCCTATGCTTGAATTCCATATGTTGAGTTTTGCATATCCTTATCTATTTTTGAGCTGTGACATGAGTGCCTTTCCTTTGCTTGCTTATTGCCATATGTATGAGTTAATGTCAAGTTTATTTGAGTCTGTTTCTTGCTTTCCTGCTCTGATTTGTGCCAAACCTCTCATGCTTGTGGAACTTGTTTTGAAATGCCTCTACCTGCCATGCCATGTACATGCTTATTGTTTTCCTTCACCTTAATCAAATGATCATAGGGATGGAATTTGTGAGTGTATCTTTGAATTTGTTTCTTTCCATAAGCAGCATGATAGTTTGAATCACTCTCTTTATGGACCACATTGTTAGGCATGGACTAGTTTGTTACTGATATAGCATTACATTTATCTGTTTTAGACTACAATGTATAATAGGATTGTCATGATTTATTTGAATGCCTACTGTCATGATTGGTGTGAAGGTTATGTCATGAGAAATGTTGACTGCATGTTTTGCCATATTCTACTTGCTATCTTGAAGTCATTCTTGTATTCTTGCCACTTTGAAAACATGAATTGATAGTTAAAGATTTGGTTTGCTCACTGATATTCAATCTACTTTGCCATTATGTATGCTTCCTTTTTGGTACTGATGAAGGGCCTTCTTTGTTGCAAATCAGCTTCCATATGTTTATGTTGAGTGTATGTGCACTGCCTGTCCTGATAACATGTTATTTCCGATTTATAAAATACCTTGAACCTGTTCCACCATGTACTCAGACCTGACCAATATCAAAACTTGTATGTTTACACTAATTCAAATCAGCTCATCTCATTGTAGCATGAATGTTTGGTGTGTATTGGGTTTAACATTGCTCTTTTGTTCTTCATTTGGTAATTCACAAAATGGTAAAGGCTTGGTTGCTTGTATGATCAATTAATCTTTCTTTTCTATTGATGATTTTTTGTGTGGCATGTTAATTTTTGTCTAAGCTAACTTTGTTGTGAACCTGCATCCAGTGGAGGTTGAACCCAATCATGAGCCAAGCTTGATTCTATGTTTTCGTTTGCTAGAAATTAAATATTTATGGAATGGTGTTTATAACCGGATGTAACAGCCACCCCAGTGGCAAGAGCATACACACGTGCATTTGACCATGAGGATTGGGGTTCGAATCCCCCTCGCCCCAGTCCTTTTTATTTTATTTCCTGAATCATATTTGTCTTACATATTTTATCTTGTTGCTGAAACTTGTTAAAATGCCGCAATGGCATGGCTGGTAGGCGTTTTAGGCTGTACACGCAAGGGCATGGGTTCAATACCCATGAGGGGTCTTTCCCATCTTTTTATCACATATACCCATTATATTTTTATGGTTTATGCCTTATTTTCAAGCACTCATAATTCAACCATTTTTTATCATTTTGTGCTCATTCTTTTTGCTAATCACATCTTAATGAATCCACTTTTTGAACATAAAAAGAAATTAGTAAAAATCAATACTTTTTAGGTACTTATTCATGTTAAAAGTGGAGGGCTTTTTAGGTTTTTTTACTGTGAATACTCTTGACTTCTTTGTTTATTTTATCATGCTATCTTGTTCATCTCGCTAAGTTAATTCCTAGCGCATATGGTTCTAACCTTGTATGGCATTGTAAACTTTGTTTCACTTGAATACTCTGTTATTTAATGTTGCATCTTCATGTAAATGTCCATATAAACTTCTTGTTTCATAGAAAACTGTTATCTTCCTCCTCCTTCCAAAGGAAAGACTCTCTATTGACTCTTAAGTCATAGAAAGCTCATCACCCTTTAGGCCTCCTAAGAGCCATCTTTCCTCTAGGCCTCCTAAGAGCCTTTATCCTTTTGGCCTCCTAAGAACCATCTTTCTCCTATGCCTCCTAAGAGTCTTTATCCTTTCTTGGCCTCTTAAGAGCCATAAATCTTACAACCTAGAAATAGGATTGAGTTTCTAAACTCTATGTGGGCTCATCACATTGAGTATCCACTTTTCCCCACCATAACTTAGACTTAGAGAGTTTCCTTAAACTGTAAAATGAGCTCATACTCATTTCCCCTTGGAACTTTGGCCATAGTCAATGGTTCCTCAAATTCACCCTTAGTTAGGTGAACTACGGTTGCTCTGATTCTTTAGTCAGATGCGTAGGCACAAGATGCGACATCTTGGCGAGCAAACTTAGTGTATATACCCTTAGGTCTTTACCTTACCTTTAGCAGATATCTTAGCAAGCAAACATAACATAACACAAACTAAACAAGAGGTTCCTGTAGAGTACTACAGATACTTAGGGTGCTAATACCTTCCCTTAGTATAACCAACCCCCGAACCTTAGATCTCCCCCCTTTAGGTTTTTCTCTATCTTGAACCTTTCCTTTGGATAAATCAAAGTCGGTGGTGAATTCAAAGAAATGTGATGCAAGTTAATTAATAGCTTGTTATTCGATTCTCACCGCAATAGAAATGGCGACTTCACTGGGGAATACCAATTTTAAAGGTTAAGCCCACCTTGTTTTGTTTATGTTATTCATGTTTGTTTGCTATACTTGTACATATCTGTATATATATATATACATATATATATATATATATATATATATATATATATATATATATATATATATATGTATATCTGTTTTGCTTGGGATCTTCTGTTTGGCAGGGTGTAACCCGAACTTGAGAGTACACATATGATAGGATCGTGGACATAGTCAAGGAGACTTCGAGGGAGTAATCTCAAAGGAGTTGACTTGAAGTTCCACACTCAGTTGAGGCCCTCTTGGGGGTGGTATATGTTGGACGAGCAATCGTGAATGCGCTACCCCTTTCAACCTTGGTGCCTGGGATTTTGATGACCTTTAGTTACCCATTTACCCCCACTTGGCCATTTAGGATGTAGTGCGATGACTATGAGGGAGTAATCCTAAATGGTTACTACACGATACTACACTCAGACGAGACTCTCTTGAGAATTTTATTGATTACCAAGTAATTCGGAAGTCGATAAAATCCGAAAGAGGGGTTGTCGACTCTGGACACTTTTAGAACCCTGTTCTGCAGTTGATAAGCTCATAACACATACCTATTTGGGAAGGGTAGACCATGGCTCCACGCTCGTGACCTCCGACCCGTGGTTCTTTGTGTTGCATGTATATATGTGTCTACCTGTCTATGTGTGTTTTATGTTGCATACATTCATCCATACATCATTTCCATGCCATATTCAAGGAACTCAATTTTGTTTTACAAACTCTATAGGATGGACTTTGGAAGAAAGAAAACACAGAAGTACACCTTCATTAGTCCAAAGTTGGAAAATATGAATAGTTTGGATGAGCCAATCAACGAATCATCAACGTTCCGAGGCAAGTATGGGAAGATTTTCTCCTTGATGAAGGTAAAGATGGTAGATGGGGTGCTTCCCACTCTTGTGCAGTTTTATGATCCTTTGTACCACTGCTTTACTTTCCCAGATAATCAGTTAATGCCTACTCTTGAGGAGTATGTTATCTTGGTTGGTATTCCCATCACTCCAAATCCTCCTTATTCTGGTATGGAAAGGACACCTAAGGAGAAGGAAATTGCAGAAGCCGCTCACCTCAAGTTGTCAGATGTCAAAGCTAACTTGGTTACTATGGGAGGAATTTCCGATTTTCCTACCAGGTTTCTAATGGAGAAAGCTCATCATTATGCCAGTACGAAGAACATGGGGGACTATGAAGCTGTTATGGCTCTACTCATTTATGGGTTATTTCTGTTTCCCAACATCGACAACTTCGTCGACATGAATGCAATCAAAATTTTCATCATTGGAAATCCAGTTCCAACTCTGCTTGCCGACGCTTACCATTCAGTACATCTGAGGAACTCCCATGGAGGAGGGATGGTAACCTGCTGTGCTACATTGTTATATAAGTGGTTTATTTCTCACTTACCTCGTTTGGCAACCTTTTGGGATCTCAAAGATGGGATCCTTTGGTCAGAGAAGATTATGTCCCTCATAAATACTGATTTGGAGTGGTATAATCTGACACTCAAAGGCCGAGACATGATTGACAACTGTGGTGGCTTATCTAATGTACCTCTTCTTGGTACAAAAGGGTGCGTAAGCTACAATCCAACCTTGGCCCGTCGTCAACATGGTTACTCTATGGAGGTCAAACCAAGTAACATTTATTGGGAAGGACTGTTCTTTAAAGGAAACACGGATCATGTGCTCAAGAAGAAGATCGTGCACGCTTGACGTCATGTACATAAGAAAAGGATGTCTGCTTTAGGAAAACCCGAGTGTGTGGCTTCAGAGTCTTATACCCGTTGGGTACAGGAAAAGGCTGTTGATTTGAAGATGCCCTACAACCGTCATGAACCTGTTCCACTAGCTCCTCGTGACCCTGTTCTACTTTTCACAAGCAGCGAGGACGAATTGAACATTCAGTTAGCTCAGGTAGAACGAGAGAGGGACGCATGGAAGAACAAATACCATATCCTCGACTATGAGATGAATGAACTCCAAAAGATCCATAGAAGAGAGAAAGAGGAATCTGCCAAGAAGAGGAAGGTGCAAGGGGATTTATTTTCTCCTGGCACACCATCTGTACCTACTGCTAGTGTTCCGTCCCCATCAGGACCATGGAAGCCATATGTGGACAAATTTTCTCTCGAGAATAAGAGGTTGCAGAAGGAGGTCCAAAAACTCACAATGAGGTTGATGGAAGAAGACTGATCAAAGGGCCTAAGACTTAGTTTCTTCTTATGTTGTACTTTTGTTTTTTTTTTGAAGGTGTAATAATCTCTTTTGTAATCCAAAACGACCGTTATTAATGAGATTCTCTGTTAATCTTACAAATTGTTCCTTATCCAATAGTGTTTGCAAAAATACAATTTTGAGTTCCTTGAATTGCGCATGTCATTTGCATTGCATCTCGCGTTCTTTGTTAAACTATCAAGAGACTAACTTTATTTTGCAGATTTTGTAGACATGGACGCTGCTGGAAAAAGAGTTTGGCCTTACTTCTTTGAACTTCCAGAGTTAGAGCAGTTGTTGTGGTTGGGGGACATGGTTGAAGACCAATCAGCCTTCACTGATAGATATGGGTGTATCCTTCCACTGATGAAGGTCCCGGTAACTGAAGGGCCCCTTTAGGTTCTAGTACAACTATATCATTCGGCATATCGCTGCTTCGTGTTCTCTAAATTTGAGTTGGTGCCAACTTTAGAAGAATTCTCTGCTATGATAGGGATTCCTGTCAGGGAAGCTGCTATCTTTTCTAGGATTGAGGAAATGCCCTCCGCCAAAGACATCTCCAGAACGACAAGGATCAGATTGTCTGACATCCAGGCTAATCTGACTAACAAAGGAGGAAAGCGCGGACTGCCCGCCCAATTCTTGCTGGAAAAGGCTCTTTACTTCAGGAACAGAGGGAATACTGCGCTATTTGAGTCAACTTTCGCTCTACTACTCTATAGTTTGTTCTTGTTCCCAAATGCAATGAACTTTGTGGATGTTCAAGCCATCCATATATTCGCGATCAACAATCCAGTTCCAACGCTGCTAGCAGATGTCTACCACGCCATTCAGACCAGGTATACAAGAGGTTGTGGGAAAATTGTTTGTTGTGTGGCCCTTTTCTACAAGTGGTTCATTTCCTATTTTCCAAAGACACCAGCCTTCTGGGAGGTTGAGGACTGCAAAATATGGTCCAAAAAAGCTGATGGAATTGAAGCATACTGACATTGAATGGTATGATTCAACCGATGAAGAAGTTATTATAATCCATAGCTGTGGGGATTGCCCCAATGTACCTCTTATGGGGAGGAATGGTTGTATCAATTACAACCCTGTCCTTGCCCGCCGTCAGCTGGGTCATCTGAAAGAGGGAGTTCTGGATAATGATGATATGCAGATGATGTATTATGAGGAAGAGGAAGGGTTTGAGATGAAGATGCGATTTGAGCGCGCCTGGCGTCAAATCAACAAGCAACTATGGAGAGTTGAATGCCCTGTCACTGAGGCCCACTTACAATGGTCTCGTGACATAGCTCGTGTGATGAGGAAGCCATTTCCTCGCCACAAATCACCCACAAAGGCAAGGCAGAGGGTGTTGGAAGATTTAGGAGAATTGGTTCTTGCTAGGGAGAAGACCAGGGAGCATATCAATGAACTGATAAGAAAGATTAATGGAGGGGAAGGGTCATCAACTAGTGGATCCAACCCTTAGTTTCCTTGATGTTGTTGCTGCTATTTCTTTTGATGTTATTTCCTTTGTTTTTGTTGCTATTTCCCTTTTGTTATGGTTGTATTCCCACTTATGTACTTGGAGTATGAAGATGCACTACTCCTAATGTAATGTTCGCTGGATTTCTTAATGAAGAAGTTTATTTTGATGAAGATTCCATTGTCTACATTATTTGCAAATCTCTTTGGTTTCTTGATAGTTTAGCTTGCATTTGCATCCTCATTTGCATCATGTCATAACATGTGCATTCTCTTCTTTGTCCTTATCTTATGTCACCATTGACCTCTCCAGAATCGTCACATTGAATCCCAGACACAACTACAACATTCGGGCCCAAGCTTGATTAAAGATGTCAGAGGCATACGGAGAAATGGATATAGTCAGCAATGAATTGAATGACATACGAGGAGGAATGGGACAAATCCTCGAGGCTATCAATGTCATGAAGGCAAAAATGGACACCCAGGCCACTGTGGTTTCCGAAATCATCACTACAACGGTAGAACCTCCTGTTATCTCAACCATAAACCCTACCTTGGGCATGCCCTTTGATTTTATCCATGCCATGGTTCCTTTGTCTACTCAACAAACGACCCCTCTGGTCAATGAGACTCTGCAGGCTATTCCTGCCTTTGCTCCACCAGCAGTACAAACACAGGTACACCCGGTTTTCCAGAATCATCATCCTTATGATTACATTGATGTGTCAAAAGAAGGAGATGATCGACATGAAAAATTGAAAGAGAGTGTTGAGACAATGCAGAGAAAAATGAAAATGATGGAGGGAAGTAATGCATTTAGCACTGATGTTAAGGATATGTGTTTGGTTTCAGACTTGGTGATTCCACCCAAATTCAAACTGCCAAATTTTGAGTTGTACTCAGGTGCCACATGTCCTAGGTCTCATCTGATCATGTACTATCGAAGAATGGCTGCACATGTACGTAATGACAAATTGATGATCCATTGTTTTCAAGACAGTCTAAAGGGGGCTGCTGCTAAGTGGTATTTAAGCCTGGACCAGTCCCAGGTCCGTTGTTTTCAGGATGTGACCGATGCTTTTGTAAAACACTACAAGTACAACATGGATCTGGCTCCTGACTGCGGGCAGTTATTAAGTATGACCCAAAGCAATACTTAATCATTCAAAGAATATGCACAACGATGGAGAGAAATGTCATCTCAAGTTAAACCACCCTTGACCGAGAAGGAGTTGGCTGATTGGTTTGTAGACACAGTGAAGCCAGAATTTTATGAGAGAATGATCAGCAGTGTCAATGCTAACTTCGCTGATATTGTTGCAGTTGGTGTAAAGTTTGAGGCAGGATTAAAGAGTAGAAAGGTAATCAGTTCTTCGAACAGTTCAACTGGCATTAGTGCCAAGAAGGATCCTAGTCACTCTCACAAAAAGAAGGAAGGGGAAACCAATGCCATCATGGCAGAAAGAAACAGAACCCTCGATGGAGACAGCCAATGTACCAGCAGCAGCCGAGTCCAAACTTCTCTCAGCAACCAATCTACCCAATACAGTATGCTCAGCAGCCTTACATAGCAGCTGTTGCGCCTAATTTCAACCATCAAGCAGCGCAACAGACGCCAACCTATCAACAGTCAGCTTATCAGCAATGTCCGAAAAACCAGAATTATCAACAGCCGAGACAGCAAGTTCCACAGCAAAATGCTCCTCATAGAAGGTAAGGGGCAATGCCAATGTTTCCACCTATACCGATGTCCTATACTGAGCTCTACCCTTCCTTAGTGGAGCAAGGGCTAATCGTTACTAGATCGTTGGGGCCACCAACTGAGAAGTCTATGCCGTTCTTCAATCCAAATTTGAATTGTGCTTTTCATCAAGGAGGGGCTGGTCACGATTTGGAAGGCTGTTTAGCATTGGAAAATGTAGTGAAGAGATTGATGGAGAATAATATCATATCATTTGCAGACAATCATCAGAATGTGAAAACAATCCTTTGCCTACCCATGGAGCTACTAATGCCATCGAAGATGAGAATGATGAGGTGTTGGTATTGGACGCAGCGAAGATCAAAACTCCTATCAAGGCCTTTCATGCTAAGTTGTTTGAAGCTGGGTTAGTTAAAGCTTGCCATGATGCTTGTGAGAAATGTAATATCAGTATCAAGGGCTGCCGTTTAGTTTAAGACGATGTTCAACGTTTGATCAACGAAGGTTTTCTACAAGTATTTAGCAAGGAAAAGGAGAGTAAAATTGCGGTAATTGAAGCTTTGTTTGACCTACTGAAGCCAAGAGAGCAAGTGCATGTGTTCAACATACCCGAATCTGGTTCTGTGGTTCCTGTATTTAATAAACCAATACCAGGTTTCATCAATCCTGAGTATGTTATTGCTGCCAAGCCATGCCTTATACAACAGCCTATTCCATTCAAATTCAGAGGGACAAAAGCAGTACCATGGATTTAGGAGAATATTATGGGTAGCAGAAGACGTGAAGAAGTGGTTCCAAGGAACGAGGTGGGAACCGCTGTTGAAGAAGTAGTTCCAAGGAATGAGGTGGGAACTACTGAAGATGTGACCAACATAGTTGTAACAGGAAAAATAACCCAAAGCAGCAGAGTTTACACTCCTTCTTTCAAAGAAACTGCACTCAAGGAAACTGCTGCTCCCATACCTCCTAAAGACAAAGGAAATGAGGTAATTTCTCAAGAAGAAGACGAAGAGTTCCTGAGGATTATAAAGAGAAGTGATTACAAGGTGGTAGATCAGCTCCATCAGACTCCATCCAAGATTTCAATCTTGTCTCTGTTAGTCAATTCACATGTTGACAAATCAGCTTTACAGAAGGTACTGTCCCAGGAACACGTGGCCCAAGATATAACCGCTGGACAATTCGATCATGTCGTTGCCAACATTACAACTTGTAACACTCTCAGTTTCAGTGACGAGGAGTTGCCTCGAGCGGGAAGGAACCATAACCTTGCTTTACATGTGTCAGTAAAATGTCAAGAAGATACATTGGCCAGAGTTCTTGTGGATAACGGCTCATCTTTGAACGTCCTACCAAAAAGAACCCTTGAGAAGCTATCTTACCAAGGAGCTGTAATGAGACCTACTTCACTTGTTGTTAAAGCTTTCGATGGCTCGAGAAGATCAGTGATGGGTGAGATTGAGCTGCCTGTCTTGATTGGTCCCCAGGTGTTTAATATCCTTTTTCAAATCCTGGACATCAACCCTGCCTACAGTTGTTTGTTAGGTAGACCATGGATCCATGAGGTTGGCGTTGTGACCTCCACTCTGCATCAGAAAATGAAGTTCGTGGCCGAGGAGAAATTTCTTATTATACACGGTGAGGAAGACCTGATGGTCAGAAATTTGTCCTCTTTTCGTTATATTGAAGCGAATGAAGATGCTTTGGAAACCTCCTTTCAGGCTCTTAAGATAGCAAATACCGTTATGCTTGATGATAAGGAACCAGTGGCCTCTAATTGTCCATCCTTTGCTTCTTTCAAAAGCATCCAATCTGCCCTACAAAAAGGTATACCAGAAGGCTGGGGCAAAGTCGTTGAAATTCAATAAAGAGAGAAGTACCACGGGTTGGGTTACAAACCGGCTCTTGAGGAAAAAGCTGCTCCAACAATGGGAAGACCGAAGACAATTCAAGAGGCATTTGTCAGTGGAGGACATCAAGTCCATGCCATTATTGAAGACGCTGAAGATGAAGACATCAACCATTTGGTTTTTCAGTGTGACGTCGCTTTGAGCAATTGGGAGTCTATTGAGATCCCTATCTTGTACCCTATGCCAGAGTAATTTGTTTGCTTTGTTGATGTTTTCAATTCCCTAGCCTTGCCCGAGGCTAACGGATTATTTTGTATGGGCCACGGCTTTTAATTCTTATTAATCAATGAAAGTGATGTTTTGTTAAATTCTTTATTTTACTGTTGTTTTTGCTTTTAAAGAAAAATGGCAATCTTTTCAAAACTACAAAAAACTTTTTTTCCTGCATTCAATTTTGTGCATTTTAATAAAGTAAATCCCTCAATCATGCAGACTGAATCCCAAACCCGTTGTATTCAATGACCCTACTCTCACTATTGACTTTGATTCACCTATTTATCAAGCTGAGGATGAGGAGGATTATGAGGTCCCCGTTGACTTGGAAGAAATGTGTGAGTATCAATACACGGATCTTCAACCACATGAAGAACAGGTTGATGTCATCAATCTTGGAACCGAAGAAAGAAAGAAAGAAAGAGGTCAAGATTGGGGCAACCCTTAGGGCAGAAATCAGACGACGGCTAGTACTACTTTTGAAAGAATATGTGGATGTGTTTGCTTGGTCTTATCGGATATGCCTGGTTTGGATACAGATATCATAGTCCATAAGTTACCACTCAAGCCTGAATGTCCCCCTGTGAAACAGAAGCTTCGTAGAAGTCGACCTGACATGGCTCTCAAGATCAGAGATGAAGTCAAAAGACAACTGGATGCGGGTTTCTTGGCAGTTTCGAAGTATCCCGAATGGGTAGCCAACATTGTGCCAGTAATGAAGAAGAATGGCAAAGTGAGGATGTGTGTAGACTACAGGGATCTCAACAAGGTCAGTCCTAAGGACGATTTCCCTCTTCTGCATATTAACACTCCCGTGGATAATATAGCTCGGTTTACAGTTTTCTCATTTATGGATGGCTTCTCAGGTTATAATCAGATCAAAATGGATCTGGCCAACATGGATAAAACTACATTTATCACCCCATGGGGAACTTATTGCTACAAAGTCATGCCCTTCGTTTGAAAAACGCATGGGCAACCTATCAAAGAGCCATGGTGACTTTATTCCATGACATGATCCATAAAGAAATTGAGGTGTACGTGGATGACATGATTGCTAAGTCTCAGAATGAAGA
This sequence comes from Lathyrus tuberosus, assembly GCA_022829125.1. Classification (NCBI taxonomy): domain Eukaryota; kingdom Viridiplantae; phylum Streptophyta; class Magnoliopsida; order Fabales; family Fabaceae; genus Lathyrus; species Lathyrus tuberosus. The sequence continues at coordinate 2,485,410 of JALAZF010000535.1, forward strand.
GGAACATTTGGGTCATCTTCTAAAGTTATTTAAGAGACTTGGATAGTACCAGCTAAAGTTGAACCCTGCCAAATGTACTTTCAGTGTCAGATCAGGGAAGCTACTTGGTTTCATCGTCAGTCAAAGAGGAATTGAAGTGGATCCCGACAAGGTACGAGCCATTCAAGAGATGCCAGCTCCGCAGACTGAATCTCAAGTAAGAGGGTTTCTGGGCCATTTGAATTATATTTCCAGGTTCATCTCCAATATGACTCCTATTTCTGAACCAATCTTCAAGTTGCTCCGCAAAGATCAAACTGTAGAGTGGAATTCTGATTGCCAACAAGCTTTTGAGAATCTCAAGAACTATCTACAAGAACCACCTATTCTGATTCCTCATGTTCCTGGAAGGCCTCTCTTCATGTACACGACTGTTTTAGAAGAATCCATGGGTTGTGTCTTGGGTCAACATGATGAAACTGGTCGCAAAGAGCATGCCATTTATTACTTGAGCAAAAAGTTTGCTGATAGCGAAAGTCGTTATTCGCTGCGTGAGAAGACCTGTTGTGCTTTAGCCTGGGCCGCCAGACGTTTGAGGCAGTATTTGATATGTCACACTACTTTGTTGATCTCGAAAATGGATCCAATAAAGTACATCTTTGAGAAGCTGCTCAAACAGGAAGACTTGCCTATTGGCATATGCTATTGTCAGAATATGATATCCAATATGTTGCTCAGAAGGCTATCAAGGGAAGTGTTTTATCAGAGTACCTTACAGATAATCCTGTTGAAAATTATGAACCTCTCAAGTTTGATTTCCCTGATGAAGACATCATGGTGGTAAAAGATTGTGAAGAACCAGGTCCTGATGAAGGTCCTGAACCCGGTTCTAGATAGAAGATGATGTTTGATGGTTCTTCCAACTACAAGGGACATGGTGTGGGGGTTGTACTGATAAACCCTGATGGCGGTTACACTCCTTTCACGGCAAGGTTGGACTTTGGATGCACAAACAATGTTGCTGAATATGAAGCTTGTATCTTGGGTTTAGAAGCTGCAATTGATCTCAGAAATCAAGATTCTAGAAGTCATGGGTGATTCTGCTTTGGTTATCTATCAAGTCAAGGGTGAATGGGAAACTAAAGATGAGAAACTGATCCCATACCGTGCTTATATTGTGGAAATGATCAAATACTTTGATGAGATTAACTTCCGTCATGTTCCTCGTTCAGAGAACCACGTAGCTAACTCCTTTGCCATGTTAGCTTCAATGTGGAGAGTTAACTATGTTAATGAAGCACCACTCATCAGTATTGAGCGCAAGACCAAACTACCTTACTGCCAGTTAGTTGAAGAAGAGGCGGATGGAAAACCGTGGTTTCACGACATTATGAATTATCTGAAGACACAAGAGTATCCTGCCAATGCTTCCAGTCATGATAAGAAAACTTTGCGGAGGTTGTCATCCAAATTCTTCCTCAGCAATAATGTGCTTTACAAGAGGAATCACGACATGGTCCTACTAAGATGTGTCGATAAATGAGAAGCAGACCTGTTGAATCATGATATTCATGAAGGAGCCTTTGGTACTCACGCTAGTGGGCATGCTATGGTTAAGAAAATCCTGAGAGCCGGTTATTATTGATTGACTATGGAAACTGACTATATCCAATACACCAGAAGATGTCATAAATGTCAGATCTACGCTGATAAGATGCATGTGCCTCCAACATTGCTGAATGTGCTGTCATCTCCTTGGCCTTTCTCTATGTGGGGCATTGACATGATTGGGGAAATTGAGCCGAAAGCTTCCAATGGTCATCGCTTCATTCTAGTGGCCATCGATTATTTTACCAAGTGGGTTGAAGCCGCTTCTTATGCCAATGTGACCAAGCAAGTGGTTGCCCATTTCATAAAAAATAATATTATCTGTCGTTATGGAATCCCTAACAAAATCGTAACCGACAATGGGACAAATCTGAATAACAAGACAATGAAGGAGTTATGTGATAATTTCAAGATTGAGCATCACAATTCTTCACCCTATCGTCCCAAGATGAATGGAGCTGTCGAAGTTGCTAACAAAAATATCAAAAATATCCTGCAGAAAATGGTCAAGACTTATAAGGATTGGCATGAAATGTTACCATTTGCCTTGCACGGATACAGAACTTCGGTTCGAACTTCAACAGGGGCAACTCCCTTTTCTCTGGTATATGGAATGGATGATGTCCTTCCCATTGAGGTAGAGATACCGTCTTTGAGAATCCTGATGGAAACCAAGCTTGATGAAGCAGAATGGGTTCAAGAGAGATATGACCAATTGAATCTCATTGATGAAAAGAGACTGACTGCTATGTGTCATGGGTATTTGTATCAGAAGAGAATGAAGAAGGCATTTGACAAGAAGGTTCGTGTTCGAGAATTTCGAGAAGGAGAACTTGTACTCAAGAAGATTCTGCCATCTCAAAAGGATGCTCGCGGAAAATGGGCGCCTAACTATGAGGGTCCATTTGTGGTAAAAACGGTGTTCTCATGAGGCTCTTTATTCCTCACAACGATGGAGGTTGAACAACTCACACACCCTGTGAATGCTGACTCAGTACAAAAATATTACGCCTAAAAAGCCCGCTAAGTCGAAAACTAGAAATGGCGACTTAGGCAAGAAAAGGGGTATCCCGGTGGGTCATAACCTATGAAGGAGACTCGGGAAAAAGTTAGGGATCAAATAAAAAGAAAGAGCTCGCTAGGTTAAAACCCCGAAAGGGCGGCCTAGGCAAAAAAGAGTGTCCTGGTGGACTGAAAACCCGAAAGGGGGGTCCAGGCAAAAGTTAGAGACAAAGGCGTTTAACTGTGTCAGATAGGGCTGTCACCTACATCCAGAGATTTATGAAGAAATTCAAAGTTTAATTCGCCCTCATCAGCAGCGAAGATGTTTTAATGAAATCATTTGCCTCCCACAAAAACTCTAGTTGCGACGAAAACACTGACAAATCATCTGGTGTGAACTTGTTGTTAAAGAGAGGTCGACAATACTTCCCTGAATTAAACGTTTCAGTAATGACTGACCACCGATGCAAAGGACTTTTCCCCAGTATCTTCACAGAGGCTCATTGAAAATGTGATTCCCCAGTGAAGTAAAGACATTCCCAGATTGACTCTAAAACCTATGGCCTTCAGACTTCAGTGTGATGGATGCGTCATCTTCCCTTTCACTATGTGCAGTCTGTCGTCTCTCGTTAGAGTTGTTTCTTGCATATCATTAAGCATTCGCATCATACCATGGCATTGTGCATATTTGCATTTGGGAGTTTTGCTTGTGGAGTCTTTTTCTCTCTTTATCTCCATTTACCGGTCTTTGGATCTTTGTCTGTGTCTTGCTTGCGTCCGGCCTTCACCTTCGTGCGCCAGATTCCGACTCTTTATGCATTTTTCCCCAGGAAGTCTAATCTTCGTTTATGCAACCCCGGTATTGGCCTATCTGATACCTAATCTCCTCACGTATGAACCTTAAGCCCAGTAATTACTGGCATTGTTTGTTTTAGGTCAGCTATGAACCTAAACTTTATCTCAGGTCAACAATGAATCTTGGTCAACTATGAACCAGAACCTTAGGTCACCTATGAACCTTAAGTCCAGTAATTGCTGGAATTGTTTGTTTTAGGTCATCTGTGAACCTAAACATTATCTCAGGTCAACTATGAACCTTGGTCAACTATGAACCTTGGTCAACTATGAACCAGAACCTCAGGTCACCGATGAACCTTAAATCCAATAATTGCTGGCATTGTTTGTTTTAGGTCAGCTTTGAACCTAAACATTATCTTAGGTAAACTATGAACCTTGGTCAACTATGAACCAGAACCTCAGGTCACCTATGAACCTTAAGTCCAGTAATTGCTGGCATTGTTTGTTTTAGGTCAGCTGTGAACGTAAACATTATCTCAGGTAAACTATGAACCTTGATCAACTATAAACCAGAACCTTAGGTCACCTGTGAACCTTAAGTCCAGTAATTTCTGGCATTGTTTGTTTTAGGTCAGCTGTGAACCTAAACATTATTTCAGGTCAACTATGAACCTTGGTCAACTATGAACCAGAACCTCAGGTCACCTATGAACCTTAAGTCCAGTCATTGTTGTCATTGTTTGTTTTAGGTCAGCTGTGAACCTAAACATTATCTCAGGTCAACTATGAACTAGAACCTCAGGTCACCTATGAACCTTAAGTCCAGTAATTGCTGGCATTGTTTGTTTTAGGTCAGCTGTGAACCTAAACATTATCTCAGGTCAACTATGAACCTTGGTCAACTATGAACCAGAACCTCAGGTCACCTATGAACCTTAAGTCCAGTAATTGCTGGCATTGTTTGTTTTAGGTCAGCTGTGAACCTAAACATTATCTCAGGTCAACTATGTACCTTGGTCAACTATGAACCAGAACTTCAGGTCACCTATGAACCTTAAGTCCAGTAATTGCTGGCATTGTTTGTTTTAGGTCAGTTGTGAACCTAAACATTAGCTCAGGTCAACTATGAACCTTGGTCAACTATGAACCAGAACCTCGGGTCACCTATGAACCTTAAAGTCCAGTAATTGCTGGCATTGTTTGTTTTAGGTCAGCTGTGAACCTAAACATTATCTCAGGTCAACTATGAATCTTGGTCAACTATGAATCAGAACCTCGGGTTACCTATGAACCTTAAAGTCCAGTAATTGTTGGCATTGTTTGTTTTAGGTCAGCTGTGAACCTAAACATAATATCGGTCACCTATGAACCAAAACATTAGGTCAACTATGAACCTTGGTCACCTATGAACCAAAACATCAGGTCAACTATGAACCTTGCTCACCTATGAACCAAAACATCAGGTCAACTATGAACCTTGGTCACCTATGAACCAAAACATCAGGTCAACTATGAACCTTGGTCACCTATGAACCAAAATCCCCGGTCGCCTATGAACCAAAATCTCACGTCAACTATGAACCTTGGTCACCTATGAACTAAAATCTCAGGTCAACTATGAACCTTGGTCGCCTATGAACCAAAATCCCCGGTCACCTATGAACCAAAACCTCAGGTCAACTATTAACCTTGGTCATATATGAACTAAAATTTTAGGTCAACTGTGAACCTCGATTCTTATCCAACTCATATTGGTACACGAGTCCCCTCATACAGGTTCCTTAACCTTATCCCCAGCCGAAAACCCTGACATATTTTATTGTCTGGCGCACACGTTTTTTTTACCTTTTCAGACTTTTTCTTGGAGATCCCGTTTAAACTCTTCAATATAAGAAATCCCCATAAAATCTTTGTAGGATGTGTATCCTTTTATTTCAAACTGATCCCCAGTGGAGATCATGTCCTTTTTCTGGTTTCATGCCCAGTAAGAATGTGTTTTATTTCCCCAATGTCGTCCGGTCACCTATGAACCTGTCGTCCATCTCCCCGGATTTTTCCCCATTAGAGAATATCTCTCTAGCTCCTATCTCTAGTAAGGACCTGTAGGGTGTTCCACTTTACTTTTCTATCCCCAGTCTTTCCTTAGAGTCCTCCCCACTGAGTCTCTTTTGTCGGTTAGCCTGTATCCCTAGTGAGTTTTCCTCATGGATACTAACCTTCATCCTTCCCCAGTGTACTCACCTGTGGTTGTTTGCTCTTTATCCTTGGTGTCTGGTCGGTCTGCATCTTTGCGCTATCATGACATCATATCATCATACTAGAAGTTCATGGCATGTCAGCATTTGCATGTTCGTCGCTTGTCCTTAGCATCTGCATTCCATCCAAGGGCAAAATTTTCGGTTTGCTATATTTAAATAACTTTCTACCTTGATGTCCCGAGGACCTCCTTTCCTCGCACCATCCGGTAAAGTTATTTAAATAGGGGCAATTGTTATACCCCAAATTTTACCCCTTAGATGTCATAACATCTTGCATTGACATTTAGAATCAATCATACACGCTTTGTTTAACTAACCCACATTTTTGCAGTTTATTTCTCTTATGTTTGAAATTAGGGTTTACACAGAGAGATTCAAGGCCTCCTAAGGTATTCTCTGGCTCCATATAATCATCACAAAGATTCAGCAGTAGTTTGGAACCAAGATCCCAAGACTTTGAATTAAATTAAGTCAAAAGGTGGAATTAGGGTTTTAACCTGAGGAATCACTGAAGAATTTTGCCCTGTTAAGTCAAGATTTGATTGGTTCATCAACCAATTAATATTGCCTACATTCAAGAGGTCTCATTCAATAAGAGTTCAATATCATTTGGCTATCATCACAAGTATCTTGAGCCACAAATTCACCATGCCTCAAACTAGGGTTTTGGTAAGATAAGTCAACCATTGTCTTTGATGTTGATCAAGACATGTTCCCAAGCTTTGGGACATGATTCCATATGACACCAAATATCCCTAGAGGCCATCTATGAGCTTTGGGAGAGATTGAAGAGGCAAGATCATCAGAGATCATCCATGTTGTACTCCTGAGGAAGATTAGGGTTTGACTGAGGCTTTGACTTTTGAGATTTTTATCCAAGAGGAAGCATCCAAGTCCCCAATCCATCATGACATGTCTCATTAAGGGGTTAAGGTATGGGAAATCAAGTTTTAAGAAGTTTCTTGCAAAGAAGGCAATGTTTGGTCCTTGAAACTTTTCATATGTGGGAATTTAACTACTTGTGCAAAAATTGAAACAGTCATAACTTTCAAACCACACATCTAATTTGAGTGACTCAAAGCTCAAATGGAAGCTCTTTACATGATCTTCAAAGTGTATTAGAGGACCCTATTTCAAAATTTGTTTGGTTTTTAAGTTTTGAGACTTGGGGTACAATATGCCTTGGGGACTTAGTGAAAATTTCAACTTTTGCTCCAATTTTGAACACTACTTCATGGTTGTTTTTCACCTAGTTCCAAACTCCAAACCAAGAATCTTTGAACATAAAAGTTGTTCCTTGTTCTTAAAGCTTTCCAAGCATGTGTAGAACTCTTCATTTGGATGAAACAATCTTAATTTATGATGCTTTGAAGTTGAAGGTTTTAAATTAGAAAAACTCCAAAACTTAGAAAATGTTCTAAGTCCTTTTTTGCCTAATCATGCGCATGACTTTGACCCAATTTTTCTCAATGTTATAAACCTCATTTCCAGTCACATTCCAAATGAAAGTTGCTCTATACAATGTCTACTTTACATAGGATCAAAAATTTCTAGAATTGGTGAAGTGATTACCAAGATGTGGTGCACTAAAGATGGCATGTTGAAGTGATATTTCATACTTAGGAAATTCATATTTTATTGCCTCATGGTCGCTAAACTTTGTCACGTTTTATACACATTCATGAGCATCATTGTAACATGTCATTAACACCAAAATTGCCCTACCACATGCTCTCTTTCAAAGGAACCAAAAACCAATTCATTTGGGCCATTGGTATTAAAGTTATCGTGTGAATAAGTGAAGCCCATGAATATTGTTCTTGGCAAACCATACTTCACAATTTGAATCAGACTTGAAACAAAACATGGGCAAATCTCTTGAGCAGCCCCAAGACCCGCCCTTGGCGTGTTATCTTCTCTTGGTGTTGTCCAAAATATTTCCCTTTTGAGCTCACTCTCTTATGACTCATAAAAAGAATGTTTTGAATTAATACATTAGTTTATGAAATGAAATGGTATAGCTTGAGCATTGTCAACATCATGTGCATAAGACCACATGGATAATCCCAAGCTTTACCTCTTTTGACCCTCACTCCTATGACATAACAAAAAGGAGGTTTGAAGCAATACATGAAATTGTGAAACATGACAAACCTGAGCTCTATCCTCTGAAGCCTTTGTGCAGCAGGTGAGGCAATGTTTTCTCCAAGGTTGACCAAATTTGAAGGTTGAAAAGAGTTCCATGTAAACCCTAATCTGTTATTCTATGGGCAAAGCATTTGGCCATTGTGTTTCCAAGATTCAGACCAAACTTCTTTGGCTATAAAAGGAGAACCATTCTCCTTTGTTCAGCACCAACATTTTTCACAAAACACTCTAAAAGGTCTCTGAGTTTGGAGTTTCACAAGTGAGAAAGAGGAGGAGAATTTCCTTGAGGTCCTTGCTAGTTCAGAAAGAGGAGAAGTCAATACACACTTGAAGGTATAGTGGACATATTCCACTTGGTAACTACACTCTCCATACTTAATATCCATGCTCATGTATATTACTATTATCATCATATCTCTTTATAAACTGCTTGTGTAATGTGTTTTGATGTCACCATCCATTCATCCATAATGTGACAATAATGTGTATTTGAGTTGTTGTCCTTGGCATAACATGATAAGCTAAGGGAAGTATGTTTGTTCTGCTTAACATATAACTGTTACTTGGTATCCATATTAAATCTTGTATCAAGACTTTAGTTATTGTAGCTCATTGGTAGGTAAGGATGTTATCATCCTCTTTGTCACTAATCCCTAGCATTTTGGGGTTGAGATGTATTTGAAACTCATTTTCTTAATGTTGAAGCCTAGAAATGCTCTAAGCCTGTCCTTTGTTATATGTCAACCTGTTGATAGGATGCTCTTTTGTTTTGATATTCATGTTTGCTGTCAAGGATTGAATGCTTTGTTGTTACTAATTGTTGAGGTGCAAATTTGTTTTCTTAAACTCATGTTGATGCCTTTGGTTTGACACTGATTTAGTAATGTGATGATGGTAGTGGTATACTTCTGAAACATCTCAAAGCATACTTGGGAGTAGGGTAAGTTTGTTTTGTTTAGGGATGTCTTGAGTTTTCTATTCATCTTACTACCATGTATTTGACTTACCTTGATGCTTGCTTTATATCCAAGTGACTTGCTTATGTGTTGATGTTTGTTGAGTGTTGTCGTTGAGCATGGAAGTTGTTTTTGACTCAGTCTGTCATAAGGACTATCTTTGGTATCCCTTCATATGTTTGCTTACATCCCAATGTGCACACAAGCCATGACATTTTGTTTTGAACTAAATTGACTTATGCATTTGAGACTGATGTATGAAATGCCAGCTTCTTGAGTGTACTACCTGATGCCATGTTGTTTGATGTTTATTAATGTCACCAGTCACATGCCTATGTTGCTATTGCCTGGTTACCTTTTGCTTTGACACCATGTGTTGGTTAAATTCATGTCAATGATATTCCTCACTTCACCTATTTTAAAGCTTATGCTTGAATTCCATATGTTGAGTTTTGCATATCCTTATCTGTTTTTGAGCTGTGACATGAGTGCATTTCCTTTGCTTGCTTATTGCCACATGTATGAGTTAATGTAAAGTTTATTTTAGTATGTTTCTTGCTTTCCTGCTCTAATTTGTGCCAAACCTCTCATGCTTGTGGAACTTGTTTTGAAATACCTCTACCTGCCATGCCATGTACATGCTTATTGTTTTCCTTCACCTTAATCAAATGATCACAGGGATGGAATTTGTGAGTGTATCTTTGAACTTGTTTCTTTCCATAAGCAGCATGACAGTTTGAATCACTCTCTTTATGGACCACATTGCCAGGCATGGACTGGTTTGTTACTGATATAGCATTACATTTATCTGTTTTAGACTACAATGCATAATAGGATTGCCATGATTTATTTGAATGCCTACTGTCATGATTAGTGTGAAGGTTATGTCATGAGAAATGTTGACTGCATGTTTTACCATATTCTACTTGCTATTTTGAAGTCGTTTTTGTATGCTTGCCACTTTGAAAACATGAATTGATAGTTAAAGATTTGATTTGCTCACTGATATTCAATCTACTTTGCCATTATGTATGCTTTCTCTTTGGTACTGATTAAGGGGTTTCTTTTTTGCAAATCAGCTTCCATATGTTTATGTTGAGTGTATGTGCACTGCCTGTCATGATAACATGTAATTTGCGATTTCTAAGATACCTTGAACCTGTTCCACCATGTACTCAGACCTGACCAATATCAAAACTTGTATGTTTACACTGATTCAAATCTGCTCATCTCATTGTAGCATGAATGTTTGGTGTGTATTTGGTTTAACATTGCTCTTTTATTCTTCATTTGGTAATTCACAAAATGGTAAAGGATTGGTTGCTTGTATGATTAATTAATCTTTCCTTTTCTATTGATGATTTTTTGTGTGGCATGTTAATTTTTGTCTAAGCAAACTTTGTTGTGAACCTGCATCCAGTGGAGGTTGTAACCCAATCATGAGCCAAGCTTGATTCTATGTTTTCGTTTGCTAGAACTTAAATATTTATGGAATGGTGTTTATGACTGGATGTAACAGCCAACCTAGTGGCAAGAGCATACACACGCGCATTTGACCATGAGGACTGGGGTTTGAATCCCCCTCGCCCAAGTCCTTTTTATTTTATTTCCTGAATCATCTTTGTCTTGCATATTTTATCTTGTTGCTGAAACTTGTTAAAATACGCGCAATGGCATGGCTGGTAGGCGTTTTAGGTTGTACACGCAAGGGCATGGGTTCAATACCCATGAGGGGCCTATCCTATATCACATATTCCCCTTTATATTTTTATGGTTTATGCCTTATTTTCAAGCACTCATAACTCAACCATTTTTTATCATTTTGTGCTCATCCTTTTTGCTAATCACATCTTAATGAATCCACTTTTTGAACATAAAAAGAAATTAGTAAAAATCAATATTTTTAGGTACTTATTCATGTTAAAAGTGGAGGGCTTCTTAGGTTTTTTTACTGTGAATACTCTTGACTTCTTTGTTTATTTTATCATGTTATCTTGTTCATCTTGCTAAGTTAATGCCTAGCGCATATGGTTCTAACCTTGTATGGCATTGTAAAATTTGTTTCACTTGAATACTCTGTTATTTTAATGTTGCATCTTCATGTAAATGTCCATATAAACTTCTTGTTTCATAAAAAACTGTTATCTTCTCCCTCCTTCCAAAGGAAAGACTCTCTATTGACTCTTAAGTCATAGAAAGATCATCACCCTCTAGGCCTCCTAAGAGCCACCTTTCCTCTATGCCTCCTAAGAGCCTTTATCCTTTTGGCCTCCTAAGAGCTATCTTTCCCCTAGGCCTCCTAAGAGCCTTTATCCTTTCTTGGCCTCCTAATAGCCATAAATCTTACAACTTAGAAATAGGATAGAGTTTCTAAACTCTATGTGGGCTCTTCATTTTGAGTATCCACTTTTCCCCACCATAACTTAGACTTAGAGAGTTTCCTTAAACTCTAAAATGAGCTCATACTCATTTCCCCTTGGAAATTTGGCCATAGTCAATGGTTCCTCAAATTCACCCTTAGTTAGGTGAATTACGGTTGCTCTGATTCTTTAGTCAGATACGTAGGCACAAGATGTGATGTCTTGGCGAGCAAACTTAGTGCATATACCCTTAGGTCTTTACCTTACCTTTAGCAGATATCTTAGCAAGCAAACATAACATAACACAAACTAAACAAGAGGTTCCTGTAGAGTACTACAGATACTTAGGGTGCTAATACCTTCCCTTAGTATAACCAACCCCCGAACCTTAGATCTCCCCCCTTTAGGTTTTTCTCGATCTTGAACCTTTCCTTTGGATAAATCAAAGTCGGTGGTGAATTCAAAGAAATGTGATGCAAGTTAATTAATAGTTTGTTATCCGATTCTCACCGCAACAAATTAGAATGTGGTTTAATTGGGTTTTATTGTTAGTTAATTCTTAGATTAATCTTGACAATCCTCGTTTTCATTTTAGCTAATTCTAGATGTTCAATTTTATTCTTGTTGCGTTTAGCTGTGATTAAATCCTAATTTTGATGCTTATTTTTGTTTGACGATTTCTCAATAATTCCAAAGTAAAATATTTCATTCTTTTGACTTGTAATTCATATCTTTAGGATAATTTAGTGTTGTTTCCTTACCTATTTCTTGACCTTGTTAGGATCATTTGCCTTGGACTTGTTAGAGCCATTTTGTTTTACAACTTAAAATTAAGTTTGGAGTTTTTGAACTCTATGTGGGTAACATTGTTATGTGTACTCATTTTCCCTCTTGACTTTGTTAAAGTCAACTCTTTAGGTTAGTTTTTCAACTTAGACTTAGAGAGTTTGTTAACTATATGTGAGTACCACAGTTATGAGTACTCATTTCCCTTTGGAACCTTGACCATAGTCAAGAGTTCCTCACTCCTAGTTAGGCGAACTACGAAGGCTCTGATTCCTCATTCCTAATCAGGATACGTAGGCACGATACGTGATGTCTTGTTGAGCCCACTAACAACTAACAACCAACTCCCTTATTCCTCGCCGCCGTGCGAACAATACTATTTTACCTTACCCTTTCATCCTAGCGTTAGGATTGGAGTCACCTCACTCCATGTAAGTGTCATGGTGATAGACACTTACCTCCCCCCTGGAACCTTGATCATTATCAAGAGTTCCTCATTCCTAGTTAGGTGATTTACGAATGCTCTGATTCAATCCTAGTCAGGATACGTAGGCACGAGATGTGATGTCTTGGCGAGCATACTTAGTGTATATACCCATAGGTTTTTACCTTAGCACCGTTTCCCTTAGCAAGTAAACTTTAGCATAACACAAATAATAACAAGAGCTTCCTGTAGAGTACTGCATATACTTAGGATGCTAACAGCTTCCCTAAGTATAACTAACCCCCGAACCTTAGATCTCTTATATTTGTTGTTACATAGCGCACTTATGGTTTTCCTCGATCTTTACCCTTTCCTTTGGATAAATCAAAGCTCGTTGGTGAACTTCATGATTTGTGATTCAAGTAAATTAATAGCTTGATAGCAGATTCTCACCGCAACACCCATGTTCCGGCATCAAAATTATTTCTTGGCAGGGCCGACTACATTTATCCTCTCAGAAACCTATCTTAGAAGGAGACATGTTTAAAGAATAAGCTTATGGAATTTTCAGAATTCCTTGGCTTTGCTGATGATCATCATGTATTTGGGGCTCTGATTAATTTTCCTTTGCCTTTTCTTGCATATAAGATGGGTTGCCTCTTAATCTTGTTACAAATTAGAAAAATAGGTTACATTAGATTTTGAGAATGCCTTGAAGCATATGGAATTCTTCCACCCGAGGTGAAAATATTAAGGAAATAGATTCTTTCTATGCAAGAATTAGTGGACAAAATGATGGTCATTCTTGGTGAGAGTCATGTCTCATAGGTCTTGTAATTTTTTTGGACGACTTTCCTTTCTGATGGGCTTTGCAAGAATATTGCTTATGATAAAAACATGCTTGATGTTTTCTATTATTTTTGTTTTTTGGCTCTCGTGTTTCTTTCTAAAAGTGAAGTGTTTTCCATGTTTACTAACTATGATTTGGAATGGCTACCTACCAAGGAAGGGGTGAGCCTAGATCACCACCTTTTCTTTCAAGGTTTTGGTGTCCTTGATCGAGTGGCTTCTTGAAATTGGGCGTTAATAGCTTAAATCATATAGTCATGGTGTTTATGGCATCGCCATTTTTTCGTCTTTGACCTAGGCTTTACACAAGTCGAGAATGAACCTGTCTTTTAAATATTTCATTTATTCTTGAAAGTAAGAGGATTATAATGAAATCCCCTACATAAATGATATAAATACGTAACAAAAAAGGCCTGGCTTCTATTTCTTCAATTAGGTGGTATCTCCTTGACAACAACTTTCTCCGTATCTGAGTCATGTGGCGATGGGTTGATCGTTGTAGTGGGATAGTCATGTTCTTACACATATCTTTTGGCCTCTAACTTTTCCACTCTGTCTTACCCTAATTTTTACCCCTAAGATCCCACCTCATTTGCATCTTTGCAATGCATCAAGATCACAAACTTGGTTGCCTCCTAACCCTCTCATCATTGGGCTTGCCTTTGAAGAGATCATCAAGCACCTCTTTGTGTACCTTTTACATTTTTGTATTTATATGCTTTACAATTCACCAACCATTAATCAAAATACAAAAACAAATATGCCTTGTCCCTTTTGTTTCTTTTGCAAGGTAAGGTTTGGAATACATAGCATCAAGTGACTATCTCCTCAGCTAAGGTTTAAGTTCCTCAAGCCAAGGTGTGGTCAACCATTGATTTTCAAAGGTTATTCATCAAAGCATGTCCTCTAATCTCAAAGCATAGGAACTCAAGCATCATTCAACTTCATTTGATCAAAGATATTTCAAAGTTTGATAGCTTGTTTCTCAAGGAACTTCAAAGGTTCATGTGTTTATTTACATGCCTTCATCAACAAGTTTCCTCAAGCCATTGAAAGTTTCATCCAAGGACAATCTAGAGTACATCATTTTGAGCTCATATGATTATCAATGTACCTTGAAATGTAAGAAAAATTCCAAGGTAGCAAGTTTGTTCAAAGAGGTTTGACCTAAAAAGGTCAACATTTCAAGTCCAAGTTCAAAATATCATAAATTCTTCATACTTCAACATTTTTTAGTGATTCTTTGGGCATATTAATCCTCTTGACATCCCCTCCAACTTCTCTTTACAATTCAACATTCAATTATGCTTGGAAGATCATCAAAAGTTTGGAAACATTATAGGTCACTTTGTCGACTTAGTGAAATTTGACATAAATTCAAGTGATTTTTGGCTAACTTCCAAAGATCATAACTCTGTCAATTTTCAACTTTTATGGGCAGTTCTTTTTGACAATTGTCATATTTGATGCCCTATACAAGTTTGTTTTAAGGATCAAAGACCAATTATGCTTGGAAAGCCGAGAAAAGTTTGAAGACTTTATAGGTCATTTTAGACTTCGAATTATTTTGACCTCTAATAACAAATCATGCTGCCTATTTTACAAAGACATAAATTTTTTCTCAAGCGTCCAAATGAAATCTTTCTTTTTGCTTTGTATTCCTTTTTTATGATGTGATCATTTTGCAAAAAGAATGAGTTTTAATGGTCAAGTGTACAAGATTTCCCATTGGTTTGAAATCGGCATCATGGAACTGAATGGTCAGAATTTACAAAACACAAATTACTCCAAATTGTGCCAAGATTTGCACAATTTTTGGCTGTGTTTTGGTTAGCTTTGGAATCAAGTTTTCGTCACAAACTTTGCACATGGTGAAATTCTGGCATAGCAGATAGCATATATCCTAACACATGTCAAGACATTGTTCTGCATAATTATTAAACAAGGAACAAAACAGCAAACTTATATCCAGAATATCAATAACGGCTGAAAGATAGATGTTACGACATCTGTTACAACATTGTTAATAAAAAAATAAACTGTAAATGCATAATGATAAACAACACAGAATATGATAACCTAGTTCGGTGCAAATCACCTACATTTGGGGGATACCAATCAAGGAAAAAGAATCCACTATCAGTAGTATAGTTTTATGTAAACAACCTTTGGTTTACAGTAAACACCCAGGCTTACCTATCACTACCCAATGAAAACTTTATCTAAGAACTCCATCCTAGATAAGAAAAACCCATCTCACTCCCTAAATCACAACCTTTGATTATCTAACAGTTGCAACAACTGTATCATCCTATTGAAAGACACCCCTTTCAATACAAAGTTCAGTCAAGCGTTCTTGACTAACAAGTTAACTTGGATTTTCTTAAAAGCTTCATCCAAGAACAATACACGATTCATTACCTACGGGTTTCTGAATCTGTACAGGTACCTATGTCTACCACAATGTATCAGATTGATACAGAGGGAGACTTACAAGAGAAACCTACGACTCTCAAAATCTAAGCCCTACTTTACAAAATAGGATTCCTAAGTCTATGTTGTTCTCTCTCCCTTTTCTGCCTAGGTCTTGGTCTTCTTTTATAGACTTCTGCCTCGTTGGGCTTTCAATCTTCTGTTGGCTGATTCCTTGATCCACGTTCTGATTGCTCCTTAAATCTTGCAACTGATCTACAAACATCCTGCTGTTAGTAGCAGACACGATGTCCTATCATCGTGTTGAGACATCTTATCTGACATGTCTTCTTTTAGCAGAATTCTTCTTTGTTGTAGGAACATATTGTACAACAACCTGTTTTACCAAAATTTCCTCAAATATTTAGAGTCTTCAATCTCCCCCTTTTGAAAAATGTTGGCTAAAACTCCTTTTGCACAATAAACTCAGGATACTCCATAGAGTGTAGAAAGCCCCGAAGTCATTTCAGCCGGCAGCTTACACTCTTCTCATGAGGAAGCAGACTACTTCTCCGGGTAACTCAGAACACAGAACACGACTGTGTTCATAACTCAGATCACATGACACGAGTAAAGATTCAGAACATATATAGGAAACATGAGACTCAGGCAGAATGTCAGAACATTCTGTCCAACATCCTTGCAAACCAACTGCAAGGACAGATTCAACTTCTCCTGTACTTTTCTCCCCCTTTTAAGCTAAAAATTGGCAAACATGTCCAAGACAGGACCAAACCTAGCTGGAACATACCCAAAAGTTGATATGTCTCATGAATACTCAGCAAAAGAATAACCTGAGATACGAAGAAGCCAAAACCCCTTTTTATATATCCGAGCTAAATCCATATGATGTAACGAACCACTGAAAATAATGCAAGTCAATTCAAGAAGAACATTAAATGAGGAATGAAACTTCCAAAGAAAAATGTGCACTGGCCAAAACTCTTTTGACTGTTTCTTCTTTCAAGGGGAACCGTTCAAGGAATGTGCATGTCTCAAGACACGTGTTTAACACGCGTCTTTAAGCCACATTCTCTCCACCATCCAAATCAACTAATTAAGACGCACCCACATGTCCTAAATAATTTCCTGACATCTTGTCAGACTTTGTTTAGTCCACCTGAAGCATACTTATTGTCCCTTTCAACAGGCCCCAAGAAAATCCTTTCAACCAGAAGACCAAGAATAACTGACCAAGATGTTTAGACATTTCTTCAAACATCTCTTAGTTAGCAGCAAAGACTCTCAAAAGACCTTATCTTCTTCTGTAGAGAAAAATAAATTCTCTCAGAAACAAGCAATGACTCCCAGAATACTCCCAAGATACTTGTATCACTTCTAATTCAATCCATTGACACCAATGACAAAATCAGAACAACCTGATAAGTTCACCTAGAAATTAACCAGTAGAGCAATATCACGACATCTCATCTGACATATCATCCTCAACTGAGGCAATATATCCCAAACTGCTTGAGACTACAAACATTCTTGATAACCAACTGCACTACTGCAGCAATATATCCATAATAGAAGTCTAACTCCCCCCGTCGTAGATACCCAGTGCTCCTTTACAAGAAGAACACCCTAAATGAATGGAAAACATAAGACGGATCTTCATGTCTTCAAGAGAGCACCCTCTGTTCAACACACCTACTGAACGCATTCACCTAATGCTTGATCCTCAAGAAATCCATGTACCACACTAGTACATTCAACAGACAGAAGTTCTCCTATCTTTCTCAAAAGATGATTCTTCAGCAAGAAACACCCAAAATCACCACATGATATCCCATGACACCTTCATGATCATATAGTGAGAGTACCAGGAATGCATCCTTGTACCACAACCAACAAACTCTTGGATTGAGACCAAAACACCATTGATCCCTCTCGTCCATAAACCATCCATAAACCATATGAATTCCTCCTGAATTCTCATGTAAAGATATCCTTGTTCCCTGAGAGACAACCCAATTGAATCTGGAATCAAAGAGACATACAGATCCCCTTAGTTTGCTAGCTCTCCCAAATGTTCTTCACACTTGAAGGACATCAAACACATGCTCCAGAAATCCTCAGCTTATTTGCTCCACAAGCACCAAACTAATCCACTTAGCATGACTTGTAGTAGAAGAAACCACCTCTCCACAAGTATTCTGACTTTAGCAAGAGTCAGTCTTCTAGATATACACCCCATGATCCAAGACAATCTTCAATCTTATCATTCTCCCATATGATAAGATGGAACACTTCTGATTTAACTGGTGAATATCAGTTACCATATTCTGAACACATCAGAATCCAGACCTTCATGCAATCAACCCATGATCCACTTCAATTTGATACCACATTCCCATCAGACTTCCAGGATAGTCATTTACTCATCATTCTCCCGTATGACAAGATGAATACTTCTTAGACACGATGTGAGTGTCAAGTTCCATACACAGAACTTAGAACCCTACTCCAAGGATAACCAACCCAATGATGTTATAACAACAGTTAGGACATCCTTCACATATCACAGACATCATACACCATGGTTCTTGATATGCTCAACCACTGGACTTACTACTGCATAGTAATCCAACTGAAGATCTTCAAACAACACTGCGCCACCAGCTTGATCAACAAGAACTTCAGATAAACGAAGAGAGAAATAAACTCTCATCCACCAAAAGAATGTAATCTTCCATAATCAACTTAGAACTTCTACCACAAGATCCAAGATAGAACTGAACCAGAACCTCCTTAAGTCTTCATCCAACTACCCTTCTGCCCAAGAGTAATTAGTTCCAAGCACCCTGCTTGAGTGTACGATAAAGATAAACCAAATGCCACTGTTTGGTTAATCTTAGCTTTTCTTCGGAGTTTCAGAAAACCTTCTGATCCACCAATGAAACCTAATCTTCAAGTCACATAGTCCACTTACTCCATAGCAAGCCATCTTGGATCCATCAAGCCTTAGACATGTAACATCTTCTCCTTCTTGTAGCTCCCGTAAACTGCATGAGATAGACCTTTTTGAAGCGTTAATTCCATTTGTTTCCAAGAAGACTAACTTATCTTACGATGATGCGCCACAACATCAACTAAGACCCTGAAGTTTCTACTTGATGTCATGACATCTAATCAGACATCCAGCTGAGGAATTCATCCCTTCCTTCTGCCACTTAGAAGAACTTCCTCCCTATAACAAAACAAGAGTTTCATGTTCTCATAGACTTGAATCAACAACCAAGTTTGAGTAGACAACCTTTATCCTGCTTAACCATATCACAGGTATTCAATTCAAGCTCACACCTTGATGAATATCTGCTTCCCAACTCCAAAGAACTGAAACATGCCAAGTCTGATTCTTCAGAAAAGAAGTAGTCATAGACTATACCACAACTATACCAAAGGAATGCCACTTTCCTTAAGTAGAGCAATCTGTAGAAAGTCAGAGATAACCGCCACTTATCCTAGAACTCCAAGATGAGCAAAATCACATGCTCCTATGTACCTAGACCAAAAATAAACTGACTTAAGTTGTGCCATCACCAGCACCATATTCTGGACAAGTCTCTTGCCAGGACACTTTCCAGATAAACATCATATGTTTCTAGTAACAACTGGAACACACCTGCTGCACTCCAATACTCCTATATCAGAAATAAACTGATCCAAGAAATATTCATCAAGATTATGATGTCTTCTTCTTCATCTTCAACAACACCATTGTCTAGACCAGTTTCTTGCCAGTAAACTCTCCAGAGATCAGATGCTTCTGCCACACCAGACTGAAGCAGATTCTTAGGTCAACACCAAAAAAAAATAGGTCTAAAAGCATATGTAGTACTCCTCCCATGATTCTGCACAAACCCTGATGAAGAGATGTTTTAACATCTTGTTGAACATTAGCAATCTTGAACTTCAAATACAAGAATAATCAATTAAATACTTGTGAATATGACAAATAGCAATTGATCTTAAATCCTTGTTCAATAACCCTGTTTCACTGTTGAAGCCATACTTCAACAGATTATTCCATGAACACTTATCAAGTATTCAATCTTTGCAAGTGTCTTCAAAGTGTTGAGATACCAAGGCTACCACCCTTGACTCAAGTAAGTAAGATTCTCTCTGAACGAACCCTATTTACCTCAACAGTTCTAAAATCTCCATTCAGAATGGATTCATCCTTAGGATTAAGAAATATGAATCCTTCCTTGCATTTTTGGATGGTGAAAATAAATCACCTCCACTTTCTTCATATTTGTGTTTCACAGAAACACCCTCTAGTCAGAAGAGTAACTAGAAGACTCCAGATGCACGACTGAGATGCCTTTATGAGTGGACTTGAGAAAGATCTCAAGTATCTTTGACGACTTAGTCGAACAATAACTTATCAAATTCCTAGAGTAAGAGCTTGATAAACCTAATCTCAACTCACCTTCTCTTCAAACTGACTTCAGGATACAAGATGGAACCATCCTTCCAAGTACCAAGTCACCATGACAGACACTACCAGCAACTCTCTCTATTTCATCGCTCCCGACTTTGGAATGAAAAGATGCAGATATCTTCAAATATAGAAGCCAACAGTTGAGATCTTCCACTATCTGTCTTCGGTAACAACTCCAGAATACCATAAATACCAGAGTTCTCCCATCAGAACCATATGCAGCGGAACCACCAAGGAACAAATTCAACATGCCCTAATAAGATGTCAGAACATCTTATAAGACACCCAACAAGATAACTAGCAACTTCTCCTAGCTACTTCCATGAAGTTGTTACCTTTGATCCAGAACATCTATCCTATCCATTAATACCCTTGAGTATGTCTGAGTTAATGATCTGATCTCCAAAACTCCTCCTTGTTTAAAGCGCCAGAAAGTATCCCCCAAATATCTCATCCAGAAACAGACAGGATGCCTGCTCTGATAGCAATTGAAATTCTGGCATAGCAAATAGCAGATGTCCTAACACATGTCAAGATATTGTTCTACATAATTATTAAACAAGGAACAAAATAGCAAACTAATATCCAGAATATCATTAACTGCAGAAAGATAGATGTTACGAAATTTGTTCCAACATTGTTAATAAAAAACTGAACTGTAAATGCAGAATGATAAACAACACAGAATATGATAACCCAGTTCGGTGCAAATCACCTACATCTTGGGGATACCAATCCACAAATAAGAGTCCACTATCAGTAGTATAGTTTTATGTAAACAACCTCTTGTTTACAGTAAACACCCAGGTTTACATGTCATTACCCAATGAAAACTTTATCTAAGAACTCCATCCTAGATAAGAGAAACTCATCTCATTCCCTAAATCACAATCTGTGATTATCTAACAGTTACAACAACTGTATCATCCTATTGAAATACACCCCTTTCAATACAAAGTTCAGTCAAGCATTCTTGACTAACAAGTTAACTTGGATTTGCATAAAAGCTTCATCCAAGAACAATACATGATTCATTACCTACGGGTTTCTGAATCTGTACAAGTACCTATGTCTACCACAATGTATCAAATCGATACAGAGGGAGACTTACAAGAGAAACCTACGACTCTCAAAACCTAAACCCTACTTTACAAAATAGGATTCCTAAGTTTATGTCGTTCTCTCTCCCTTTTCTGCCTAGGTCTTGGTCTTCTTTTATAGCCCTCAGCTGCGTTGGATTTTCAATCTTCTGTTGGCTGATTCCTTGATCCATGTTTTGATTGCTCCTTAAATCTTGCAACTGATCTGCAAACATCCTGTTGTTAGTAGCAGACACGATGTCCTATCATTGTGTTGAGACATCTTATCTGACATGTCTTCTTTTAGCAGAATTCTTCTTTGTTGTTGAAACATCTTGTTCAGCAACCTGTTTTACCAAAATTTGCTCAAATATTTAGAGTCTTCACATGGGATCACACGAATTCTAACTAATTCTCACACGCATTTCATTAATTCACCTCAGATATAAATAGAGGAAGCTTCTGCACTCAACTTCAAGCTTGGATATCCCCCAGAACCTCTGCTCGAGCTCAAAATTTTCACTGAAATTTTGAGAATTCGTTTTCAAATTCTAAGCAATTTCAACTCCACTTCTTGATTCCATTAACACCTTTGACATCTTTTGAAGTTATTGTAACGATTCCCAAGCCTTGAGAGCCTCTAAATCGTGCTAACCAAATCAACCTTACAACCTCTCCTGATTGTATTATAACAAGGTAGTTAAAAGCTTCATCTTCACTCAAACAAGTTACCACAATGTAGCCTAATACTCTCTGATGCTTTCACCAAAATTATCTTGCTTTGGTTGTTTGTATATGGCATTTAATTTTTCTTTTCGTGTTTTGCATTTCACTAAGTTTTCTCCAAAATTTTCCATGCTCATTTTCAATAAATGAAAATGAAGCATACAGTTAAATTCGCACTGATAATACGGTTGTAATGGTGGTGGTTTGATGCCTTGAGCTTGGCATTTGCCAAACTCCGTGAGCAACTCATCGGAGAAGACAACCAGAGGTGCAAAGGTGGAGGTCTGAAGATGCTACGTGTTTTATTTTCAGTGGTTGATTTAAATGAGATCTGATGTGTTATTTCAACTAGTTTCCATGGTGCACTCTCACCTGAGGACCATCATATCTGCCACGTCTATTAATGAGTTCAGATCCAATGCGCCATGTATTTTCTGATTTATTTCTTTTTCTTTATTTTCATTTTATTTGATTTTCTTTTATAAAATTGATTTTAAATCAGATCTTCATCCAAAAAATATCAAAAACTTAGAAAAATCTCTTTTATTATTTTACACCTTGTATATTTTTTTTCACAATTTAATTTTATATTGTGCTATTTTTAATTAGTTTTATCATTTTTCATGCATTTTAATTAGTTTAAAAATATTTTAAGGAATTTAAAAATTCTCAAAAAAAATATTATATGTTATTCGAGTTGTTTCTAACTTTCCATATTATTTTTAGCCATTTGTTTGGTGTTTTGAAGTACTTTTTGGATTTTCTCTTTTATTTCCCCTTAAAAATCATTTTAAAAATCATCTTAATGCTTTATTTTGTTTATTTTTGCCATTTAAATTTTGTTTGACTTCTGTTGACTTGGATTAGGGCTTGATTGATTAAAATCTTCCTCAATCTCAATGAACTTTGGGTGTTGGTGAGGTTGGATGAATCTTCATCAATTCAAACTTATTATTAAATGATCATTTGGATCATTTTTAGTACTTTGGGTTGATGATAGGTATAGTACCTTAATCCACCATCTTGTTAATGAAGTTTGGATTGATGCTTCATGAACTTTCATTATTTCAAATCTACCTTCCAATTAATCATGGATCATTTGAGGTACTTTGGATTGATGCATAAGTTTGTTCTAAGTTATCATGAAGAATGATTGATGTAATGGACCAATCTCCTTGCCTTAGTGATTGATCCCTCCTTGGTTTTTACTTGTGCTACATGTTTTAGGAGTATGGTTTCTACCATATCTCTAACATGTATGGTACATAAATTGTAACCGGACTCCCATAGTATGATCTTCCTAATAGATTGTGTTACGATTGCTTAACATAATGCTAAATTTGTCCCGAATCGGATCATTAACTCTAACATCAATACTAACATTATTATTGTGCTAACTTTACTTTATGTCATTTAATTTTCTTACCATTTAATTTTATTGTCATTTAATTTCTTGCTCTATATTTTGATGCCTTTTTTTAGCATTACATGTCATATTATTTATGTTTATGCTTCTTTTTTCTTTGTCCACTTGGACATTTTCTTTTTCTTTTAAATACATTAATAAAATAAAAACCCTAAAATAACTTGGTTTTCTAATCTTTGGACTAATGGTCACTATCCTTTGCTTGACTTGGAGTTTGACTTTTGGACCTATGGACTTTGGTTACTTTTCCCTATGTTATTGGATTCATTTGATACTTGAGACTTTTGGTTGACCTTTGAAGACTTGGCTCTATTACATAGCTTTGGCCTTATGACTTGAGTTCTTCTTTCAACTATGGCTCAATCCAAAGGAATGGAATACTGGTTTTGACTCTTTTCAAGTGCTTGCTTTCTCCTAGTTAGTTCACAATGCACACATCAAGGCTTCCTCTTAGGCTACCTTACAATGAGACCCTTTTATTTCTTGTTATTTATTTTATGCATTAGGATAGTCTCTTCATCTCCCCCCTTCTTAAATTTTCAAAATCTTCTTCCTTTTTCAAGACCTTATCGTTTTCAAACTTGAACCACTATCACAATAAACCTTGACTTTGTCAAGTGATTTTTAAAACCTGTTTCTTAAATAAATGCTAATACATCTTAAGCATATCTAAAAAATTTCAAAAGACTTAAAAAACACAAAACTCATTCAAATCTTTTGTGCCTTTATGCACCTTTTTCTTTTAAACCTTTTTCTTAAGGATGGTCATTAGTTGTGTTCTTGTAGTGATGCAACTCGTATGCTTCCACAATAATGCAAAGAAGTGATGACATTTTCCACTTAGATGTTGAGTGATAGACTTGTTGATTTCAATCCTAGCAAAATCCCTCAATCTCAAGATGATGCAAATGCTCATTCCTCATTAATTATGGGTAGTAAGTTGAGTTTCCACTCGAATATGACGAAATGTCTATTCATTTAAAATTAATCAAAACAAACACTTGTTGTTATTCTTACCATGAACTACGAGGTTTTGATCCTCCATTGTCCTTTGTTGGTACGGAGGCACAAAGCTCAGGAAGTCTTGTCAAACAAAAACCTTAAAAAAAATTCTTTCTCTCTTCTCCACAATCTTTTGCAAACAACCCGGTTTTAAGCCAAACACAAATTTTCAAGAGTTTCCTATAGAGTAGTATAGTTGTTTTGGGTGTTAACACCTTCCCTTTTCATAACCAACCCCCATACCCTTCTCTCTTTATTTTATTAGTTTTGTTTTAAAACTTCTGTGAGTTTTATTCGTCCTTTTCCCATTCCTTTTGAAACAATAAAGAGCGGTGGAGACTCTTGCTCTTGTGAGTTAAGTTAATCAATAGATTAATCTCAATTTTTCTGCCGCTGCACCATTGGTGGATGTTTTGGTTGTAATCTTCTTTCTCAGTATTGTTCCTTGCTTGTTGTTATAAGGACCAGTCTAATACTATTCTCCCCTAACTAGTTCCTATATTTATTGAATCAAGATATATCATATTGTACATGCTTTTGGAATCTGGTTGTGTGATGTGATAATAATTGCTATTGTCTCAGGGTATCTTTTAAGGATGAAAGCATTGACTCATGGTTGTGTTGTAGAGCTTTATGTATGTGTCGGGATTCTTATATATCGACACATATTGTAACTGGTTATCCTGGATGTTATGGTATTTCATTTTTAGGTGAACAGGAGAATCCACTATGTAGAGAATTGTAGCAAATGGTCATCCCGAAATGCAATTATTTACGCTTTTGCATGAGACTTCTAAGAATTAAATGTCTATTATCCTTACTTCTCTCCATACACCCAAAGGTGACCATTAACTCCATGAAGCTCAAAGGCGGGTCATAACTTCGTTAAAGTCTTGTAGGTCAGAGCCCGTATAAGGAGACAATTTCTCCTTCTTTAATCTTGGTTTCTCAAAGAGTTCGACGTAGATAATACTACATGAGTTTCCCTCGTCAATAAGAATTATCAAAACACCAAATTTCGTTATGGTCTTCATTATAACTAGGGGAAAATATCTATAGTTTCTATTAAGTAGTTCTCTTCCCTTTCTTATTAATTTCTGTTAACTCAACTATTGTCCTCTTAAATTTCCCCTCAGATGGTGTCTTCAGGAAGGGAAAGCCTTTAGTGATGGACATGTTGAATTTAGATCCTCTGGTGACAAAGGCTATAAATTGTTGTTTCCATCTTTAACTTTTCTTCCTCGTCGGTATTGATATATTTTTATTCTTTGGTCTTCATGAGGGCATCAATCGCCTTTTTTGGAATGCCTTGTCCCGGCGACGAGACCGCTTCCTTTGTGGTAAGTCGTCCTGCTTCCTAGATTCTTTAAAGGATCCCTTTCTCTTCTCAAAGTTGTCATGTCTTCCATCATCACAGACATATCAACTCAATCTTACCTTATTTATTAATTTATGCAAGTGGCTTTTATAGAAATAACAAAATCTTAACATTTCCATCATTGCTAAATCTTTGACGGGATCATGTTATATGCGCACTCTTATAAAATATTTTCTCTCAATGTATTGAGAGGGGTGTAGGATGAAAGTATAGCAATAGGACCTTAGTGAGAATCTCGTTCTCCATTTTCTAGGCGCCAATGTCCCTCTCTTTCTCGATACTGATTATTCATTGAGTTCCTCGATATTTTGTTCCTTTCTACCTCATATACTAACAACTTTTCTGTGTAAGTGATATACTTCACGACTCTAGTGAGAAGTTCATTTATGCTTCAAACACTTTCTAGTCCTAACTTTTCACAGAACATATAGTTCGTCCTTAATCCTTGTTAAAAGATCCATCACTTTAACTTATTGTTCGATCTGCCTACCTCTACCGCCACCTTTTAGAACTGGTCGATACACTATCGTATGGTATCCTTCTTTTTCTTGTGGATCCCAATAAGGATAGTTATTGTCCTCAATTTCCTCTTTCATGTTATTTATTGAGTTGTAAATTCATCACACAACTTCTTCTAGGATTTTATGGAGCCGTTGGGAAGCACTTTAAACCACATCAAGGTGGCTGGCTTAAGGGTGAGGACTAATAGTTGCATTTTATTGCACTCCTGGTATAATGATAACTCATCATGGGGCCCACGTGTTCAATATGCTTGTTTGGATCTCTAGTTCTGCCGTAATTCTCTATATTCGAAGGATTTTCGAGATACTTGGGAATTCTGTTTTCAATATTGTATTTCAAGAACGGATTCCTATGGTGATGAGAGGAGGCTTGATATTTTGTGCATCATCCTTCTCTTTTTATGAGTGATGTGATAGATACCTATGAGGGTGGCAATCTTTGAAATGCCTGTAATTGTCGTCTCATCTTCTAGAAATATGAAGGGAAGGTTAGTGAGCCTATGAGTGGTGATGTTCTTGAGATCTAGAAACCATCACATGTTGCAAAATGGTGACACCGGGGATTCTGTAAGGTGTAGCTCTGAGGTTATCGTATTGTGCTACTTCTTGTTGTGCGCGAACTCTAGATAAAGGTATTTGTTGATTTCCTTCTCCTTGTAGGAACCTTTTAACAATGAGATGTGAATCCTTGTGCTGCACCAAAATGTAGATTCATTGATCACCTCATTTTCTTCTTACATTCAAAGGGAAGCTTGAAGTTATTAACAACTCTATAACATTTCGGGTTCAGAAGCTTGTGGTTGATGTTTCTTAGAAGTTTTCCCTAGAAGCAACTACTGAAAAGGCTATAAGAACGACAAAATTTGGATATTTCTTCTGTCAATAGGAAGAGGAACTAGAGTCTTAAAAGATGAGCAGTCAAAAAAGTTACTAGGAACAAATTGGCTCCTCCCGCAAGAGGATGTGGAACTTTTTGTGAAAGTATGTGGGTCGGCGCAACGACTTCCACTATAATGACATTGAGATCAAAGACTATCTGAGCCAAGTTAGAAGCTACCATTATTGGTGGAAATAGTTTATCGAGATTAGAGTGTATGATAAATCGGTTGCAATGATGCAGCGTAAAGGATTTGACAAATTTACATGATAATTTATGAGAATCAAAATATGTTTCCCATAGATTGTGCCACTATTAAGGTGCATAATAGAAGATTGATGACATGCAAATATAATATCTTCCAATGCAGTGGTGTTCATCTCCGATACAATAGAACAAAGGTGCGTCTGCAAGGTTAGCCCCACAATGCCCAAGTTAGTGAGGTGAGATAGATGAAACTTGCAAGAATGAATAAAAAAGTATTTGTAATTGCGCATGAACGAGCTTATATATAATGGGAGATCAAAACAACTCTCGATTAATCCGACACAAAATGTGGGAGAACTTAATATTGGATCGAATGGGTGACTATGAGCGAGTGGTATATATTTTGTATGTAGTCCTTTAGGGAAGGTCAATTTGTTCATCGTTATTCCTGCTAGGTTATTCTGGATTGCATCTTTGGTGTTAGGTCAATTTTGTTGGACCGTTTGGCCGACCCATAACACATCCTATATGAGAAAATCACACACCTTACGTCCTACAAAATTGTAGTGTAAATGTATTTTTAGATATTGGTTTGAATTCACTTTTAGTCCCCTTATTTTGATTTATTTAATCTTTTTTTCCATTTAAAAAAACCTCAGTTTTTCATTCTCTTTATTTAACATTTCTTGAGTTTCTTTTGTCCCCTTCAGATTTGTAAATGAATCTCTAATTTCTAAAGCATTTTTTTTTTGCATTTGAAAGGGTTCAATCCCTCTTCCAAAATAAACTAATTTCTTTGCCATCCGCACCATTACATATATTGGTTAATATTAAATATCGAAATATATATAATTTGAAAATGCATGTGAACCAGTTTCTTTTATGTTATAACAAATCCATCATGTTATGATTAGTATTTTTGTGTTTGTAAATGCCTTTAACAATAAGCAGAAGTATTTCTATCTACCTTGTAAGTTATGTGGTTTTTGGATTGGCAACATTTTGGTAAAACAACATGTTATTAGCAAGATGTTGAACCAGATGTTCTGCCATGACAGTCAGACATCATATTCAGTATGATGTTATGACATGTACCAGGACATGTTATACTAGAAAGTTAGGGCATAACTATTTTGGTATTTTTAGTGTGATTTTTAAGTGTGTTCTAATTCACACGTATGCGCTATCCAAGGAGGGATATTATGGGAACTTCTATTTTGTCAGAATGTGATGGTTTTCTTAAAAAGGATTGTTGAGCCATTTTAGAAAACTTTGTATTTTGTCCTATTTCTGTGCAGGAGATTATGCTTATGATTCCAAGCCGATTCCTGGTGAATTGTGCTTCAAGAGCCTAAGCCCACAAGGTCTGAAGACTATTTAAAGAAGACCTAAACCTAATGAAGATACGACTTTCACTTTTGTAAAATATAGGGAGGTTTTGTAGTGTTAGGTTTTGAGAGTTTCTTGTGTGTAATATTGTATGTCACCCTTGTATCTTTTGATACATTGAGGTAGACTAATTGTTTATTATTAATTGTCCACTCTAAAGCTTTTAAGCAAGAGTGTATTGTTCTTAGTTGAAGCTTGTAAGCAAAACTAAGTATTGTAGTTGGAAGAGTGTTCATCTTCTTTTTGGTTTCTCGAGGTATAGTCATTGAGATTGTGGCTGATTAGGAAGTGAGGGGGGATCTCATATCTAGAGGGTTTCTAGGTAGAAGTTACACAAGGCAGTGATTAGGCGAGAAGTTGTAAACATGGGAGTTTAACTTTGAACTAATGCTATCATAGTGAATTTCCTTCCTAGCTTTGATGCCCCTAGATGTAGGTGATGTTGCACCGAACTGGGTTACCAATTGACTGTGTTATTTATATTTCTGCAAATTATTTTTCGGTCTGGTTTATTTGTTCTATCAGACAGACGATGTTGTAACATCTATCTTGACATTATGTTCTGATGTGAGGACATCAGTATTAACATGTGATAGACTTCTAGAATTTCAATTGGCATCAGAACTGGTACCCTAGTCAGTTTTCTGGGTGAGCTTCAGGGAGATATTTTTTTCTGGTACTGTATGTGTGTTGAAAGGACAACAACTATTGGAAATATGTCATCAAAGAATGTGCTTGGTTTGTTCCTTTTGAGGAGGAGTATGAGTGACTCTTGTTGCCATAAAAGATTTGAATTCCATATCCAATGGAGTTAAGTAGCATGTGTTTAGTTTTATAAACACATGTGTGGCGACCAAAAATGCTTGGGATCCTCTCAAGATCTTTCATGAAGGCACATCTGGTCAACAGGTTTCAGAGGTCTCTTCTAAAGAGTCTTGTCAAGAATGTGACTACTGTTGAAGAAGAAGATCAAGACACCATCAGCTCAGGTGGACCTCTTAGGTCACTTTATTGTTGATTTGTCCTTAAGAATGATAGCTCTGGGTTGAAGAACAAGAGCATTTTTATTTGTTTCCTACTCTGTAGGAGTTTGTGGCCAAACATATGATAAAGAGTCAATTCAATCTGGTTCTGAGAAAAGTGGATAGATGGGCAAGGTCAAATGTCAAGGACATTCATCCTGACATCTTTGAGTTTTTGGTACTCAAGGATAAGCTGGACCTAGTGTAAAGGTAGAGGCACTCAGTGTCTTTAACTTGAAGGTGAATTGGTTTACCTTGTAACTAGCTTATTTAGAAGGTGGGCTTCTAATGCAGTCCCTTGTATTGGAGAATAAATTCATGTTGAGTTGGTTTGTTTGTGCTAAGGGTAGTAACTTGTTCTGGAGATGTCTCTCTTCTAGGATTAAGCTGGGTATATCAGGTCCTTCAGTTTCAACTTGAAAGTTTATCTCAAAGGTTCAACTCAGCCTATAGCTAATCAAGCAGTTGTTAGAGCTCTAGGAAGATGTAAATTTCCTTAGCTCTCATATCTTGTTTGAGTTGCAACTAAGAAAGATTGGTTGTCTGGCTATGGGTGTTCCAGACTCATGACTGGAGTAAAGGTGGTTCTGGTGGACTCCAAGTCTCTCTTCAACCTTGTTCTTATAATGTTGGGGCCAAAAGGTGAAATTCAAGGGGTTTGAAAAACTGGAATTTCTAGTCCTGATGTTGTCTTTGTTGATCAAGGTCCTATTGAAAGGGAGAACGCTTAGTCACTCATGAGATTTATGTAGTCCAAAGCCAGTTGCTTTTGTATGAACTGCTTACTCTTGCTTAATGACCAAGGAAGATGATGTAGAGAGGTCACTAAATGTGCATCATCAGACTTCTGCAGGTGTTAAAGACTTTCCTCTCATAGTTCCTATGGGAGCAGACTAAGATGGAAGAGTCTGATAAGTGTGATATGCTTAGTCAGCACCCTGGTTATGTGGGCAACTCAGATGGTGTTTGTAGGAGGGAACCTCTTCTTGTTTGCATAAGTGTCTATGCTGGTACTGTGTTGTCAAACAGGTTGTCTTGACAGTGTGCTTCTGTGTAGAAGCTATTTTTTGTTATTGTTAGAGTTTATTTCTCTTTTTGAAGTTTTCCTTGAGTGTCTCTGGTCTGCCTTTGCAGTTTATTGCTTTACTGTTGTGTTTAAATGTTGATTCTCAAGTAGTTCATGCAAGTAGATATGCTTGGGCTGCTAGGATTATAGCAGAATCTATGAATGTTGTCCAGAACCAAGGCTTATGGTTCAAGGGACTAATGTCCAAACAAATGTTGGAATATCATTGCAGCAGATTAACTCTCCAGAAAATGAAGTAGATTTTTCATGGGAGCTAATCATATGGAGTTTGTGTTTACCAATGGATTCAGAGATGAAATATCTAATTCTGGTGTGTTTTGGAGTAGAGTTTTTGGCTAAGTTTTGTGGTGATAGTGGCTTTGACAGTGCTGAAAAGAAGGATCTACTGTGTAGTGCAGGATGACACACTTGATGTTGTAGAAAATCATGGTTACTTAGGGTTTTCTATTGTGATGTTATGGTGTGAAGTGTGGAAATGATCTCTTCATCTCTATGTGATTCTTGGGATGTTATGCTCTGGCATCATTCTAGATGTTGATGCTTAAGAGGAACTGTATTTCTTCTTATGTTGTTTGTGTGCTTGATGTCAAACCAAATGTGCATGACATCTTGCCTGCTTGAAGTACTTTGGAGAACTCTGGCTTCTCTTAAATGTGTTTGAGGTTTATTTTTCCGTTGCGCGTGTGACTCTGATATAAGAACTAGGACAGATCATAATTGCATGGGTATGTCTTTGTGAACAACGTTGTTTGCTGTCTGGGTGAATTTATTTTTCTCTGCAGTAGGTTGTAATCTTCAAGGGTGGCACCTGTCTGATATGTTGTTGCTGAGCTACAGTTTGTACAAAGCTTACATGTTCTAATGTAGCTTGTGTTGCTTTGTGATGTTGGACCAGATGTCTTGACATTGTGCTTTAGTTGTTCAGTTTCACGTTGCTGATTTCTTCAGCTATGTAATCCAGATGAAGTTGTTTTTGTTCTCACTGTGGGGTGTTTTTGATGTTCTGAGATAATTCCTCTGTGTGTGCTTATGATTTGGTCTAAGGGTGTTTCATCATTGAGAACCAATCTTGCCTTTTGGATCAGCAAGAATATAATTTGTATTTTTATGATGAAGTTGTTGTTCAAAATTGAGTTGAATACTAAAAGCTTACAATGTCAAATCGGATGTCATGATATTGTATTATGACAAGCTGGTCACAATCAGGATTTTCAAGGATTCTCACTCTGCACAACTGGACAAGATCATTATCCTGTCAGGGGCATTTTTGGAATTGGTTTTAATGAAGAGTTATAGCAACTACAGTTTAGGAGGTCTGAAACACATTTTTTGGTGCGTACATTTCTTAAGAAAACCGGTTTTTCAATGACATGGAAAATGTCATTTCAAATGCTGCAGTCAAAACTTGAAAAGTGAAAAAGGAGAATGCTTCTGTTACCTAAGATACTTTCACTCCGTTCCACAATCATATCCTTGACTTTTCAGGCGTTATAAGCTAGGTTGTTGTTCATTGTTTCAAAAACCATACAATTCCAGCCGTGTACCCAACCGTGTTTCAACATGTGTCAAAGTTCCAAAAATACTGATGCTACAAAGGCTTGTGTGCTGGATGTCAAGAATGATAAGAGTGCGGATTCAAAGAAGGTTGGGACATCTGCTGGCTCATCTACTAGAGCATCTAGGACAAGGAAGGCATCTGTGACATCAATGAGGTCCTTCAAGAAGAATCATGCTCAAATTCATGACTCTGATGAAGATTGGGTTACTTTCATTAACTCAGGAGGTAGGAGTGGATTACCGGCTCCATTGTTGTAGTTTTCTTTTGGTTTGTTTTTTTAGTTTTATATGTTTGGTTTGTAATAATCCCTAAAAATATGTGTTTCTTTCTGTTGCTTTGTTATTTTGCTTCCATTAGAATTGTTTTTAGTCGTAGTTACTATGTGATTCCATCTTTTTGGTTGTTTACATTTACTCTATTTTCTTTTTGTCAATTTTTGGCTAAAAAATGGGAGTAAAGTGTTAATTTGTGCATTGTTTCTGATGTTGGATCATATGACATGACATCATGTCATGCTTCAATGAAATTTGTGGTTGCTTTGTGTATGCAACTATTTCAGGGGAGCATGATAGCTTGTCATGCTTATGCTACTGCCACTGAGATGTTGTATATGTGCAATGATGTGCAACCACATGTCCTGACATGTTGTGGTTATGGAGAACCTTGGATGTTCTATGGTAATTTATTACTCTGATACTCTGAGTAATATGTGTGGCTTCTGCTGTGTGTGTTTCTAATATGTGTGGCTTCTGTTGTATGCATTTCTAATGTATGAACTTGGATGGTTCATGCTTATCTGTCTTGTGCTTTGGGTTTTCCCCTTGAGAGGGATGTGTGAACTGAGGTCGTTAAGGTTTGGAGGTTAGGTGATTTGGTTATTTGTGACAGGGGAGTAATGGACTTGTCTGAGGTTGTTGTGTTAGAGATGTGTTAATGTGATGGAGACCACATGTCTTGACATCTTATCTCTGGAGATTCTTGACATCTGAAGGAGTTGTTTTCTCTAATGATTTGTAGCTGCACTTTATCTCTGATATCTTTATGTTTGTAGGTTGTGCAAAATTTACATGAAGCTTGGGTCTTATTCATTGTGGTTTTATTCCTCTCTCCAGCAAAGGATGTTTTAGCCAAAATTTGCCAAAGGGGGAGATTGTAAGTTCTATGGTTTTTGGATTGGCAACATTTTGGTAAAACAACATGTTGTTAGCAAGATGTTGAATCAGATGTTCTGCCATGACAGTCAGATCTAATGTTAGGTATGATGTTCTGACATGTGCCATGACATGTTATACAAGAAAGTTAGGGCATGACTGTTTTGGTATTTTTTGTGTGATTTTTGAGTGTGTTCTAATTCACACGTATGCGCTATCTAAGGAAGGGTATTATGGGAAAATCTGTTTTTTCAGAATGTGATGGTTTTCTTAAAAATGATCGTTGAGCCTTTTTAGGAAATTTTGTATTTTGTTCCTATTTTTGTGCAGGAGATTATGCTTATGATTCCAAGCTGATTCCTGATGAATTGCGCTTCAAGAGCCCAAGCCCACGAGGTCTGAAGACTATTTAAAGAAGACCTAAACCTAATGAAGATATGACTTTCACTTTTGTAAAATAGAGGGAGGTTTTGTAGTTTTAGGTTTTGAGAGTCTCTTGTGTGTAATATTGTATGTCACTCATGTATCTTTTGATACATTGAGGTAGACTGGTTGTTTATTGTTAATTGTCTACTCTAAAGCTTTTAAGCAAGAGTGTATTGTTCTTAGTTGAAGCTTGTAAGAAAAACTAAGTATTGTAGTTGGAAGAGTGCTCTTCTTCTTTTTGGTTTCTCGTGGTATTGTCACTGGGATTGTGGCTGATTAAGAAGTGAGAGGGGGATCTCATATCTAGAGGGTTTCTAAGTAGAAGTCGCACAAGGTATTGATTAGGCGAGAAGTTCTAAACGAGGGAGTTTAGCATTGAACTAATGTTATCATAGTGAATTTCCATTCTGGCTTGGATGCCCCCCAGATTTATGTGATGTTGCACCGAACTGGGTTACCAATTGACTGTGTTATTTATATTTCTGCAATTTATTTTTTAGTCTGCTTTATTTGTTCTTTTCGACAGACGATGTTGTAACACCTGTCTTGACATTATGTTCTGATGTGAGGACATCAGTATTAATATGTGATAGAGTGCCAGAATTTCATACCTAGATGTTGTGTGCTCGTGTAAGGTTCAAGTATCATAGCATCTTACAGCACGGATGATGCAGATTCATTATGCATGTATGTCACACTATTACAAAATATACATTTCGTAACAATTTCTTACCATGGTCATTTATTCTACCGAAGTAACATATATTCATGACACACGTTTCTTTTTTAAAAATCAAAATTTCCCCACGGTCCAAATTAACAATTGTGGTAAAATGAGAAAAAGTGACACTTAGAATCCCAACATCAACAATTACATTTTTTCGTTACAAAAAAGACGTGTTCCTCTATTTTTTTTTATTTTTAATTAAAATTTTAGCTATTTTTCACCACGGTCCAAAGTAAAAACGGAGATGAAATGTTCTTGACATTTCACCACAGTTTCTTTTATCAACCGTGGTGAAAAGTTTGACCTATATAAACTAACTTTATTCACTTTATAACATATTGTTCCCTATCTCCATAAGTGAAACCCTAATTTCTCACGCCTTATCCCAATCTCACAAAATCTAACATAACTTTACAAAACTCCAACATAACTTTTTCAACTAGTGTGGATCAAGGAAATGTGTCATGAACCTTTGCAAAGAAAGGTGTCACAAACATAAAACTCATTTCTTTGTTTTCCTCTTCACATTTCTGGTAAGTACGTTAAACATTTCCCACCATTCATTTTTTGGGTGATGTTTTTGTTTTTAACTAATTATCCTTTAGGGTTTGTTGTTTTTCTTGTTAGCTAGACACTAAATCATATATGTTGAATGTTTTATGTTGAGTTATTCTCTTTTTTTTTTGTATAGTTAATGTTGTTGTTTTTGTTAATACAAGTAAAAGATTTTTGTTGATGTTGATGTTTTTGTTGAGTTGTGTTGTTTTTATTTATACAAGTAAAATATTTTTTTTAACATTGATGTTTTTGTTGAGTCATATGTGTTGTTTTTTTTTGTTTAGACCAATAAAAGGTTATGTTATTGTTGTGATTTTTGCTAGTTATCTTATTGTTTTTTTTATATAGGTGAAATATTATGTTATTGTTGTTTATTTTTTGTTTCCATATGTTGCTGTTGAGAATGGTTTTTCTTGTGCAGTTATCATTTCATTCAGTCTAACATGTCTAGAGAGCATAGTAAAGTGATGGAATATACAATTAATTTTATTACATCGTATTTGGATTGAGTATTTTACTAACCCTTCATTGAACAAATAACTTGTCAAATTGAATTGAAAAATAATAATATAAAAAATACAATTATATTTTAAGAAAAACTTACACTAATCAGTATTTTTCGAACTTTCTACAGCCCATTATCCATATCTCTCTCTTTGTAACAATTTGAATTTGGTTTGATATTTCTAGTTCTTCAATCAACACTTCCTTCTCAATAATTTCATTCTACAAAGCATTTGTTGAGAAATTTAGATTCATGATGATGATGATCATGATGATGATGAATTTCTCAACGAATTTGACACTTTGTAGAATGAAATAGTAGAGAAGGAAGTGTTGATTGAATAATTATATGCATTGGACTAAATTCTAATTTTTAAAGAGCGAGATATGGATAATGAGTTGTATAAAGCTCGAAAAAACATTGATTAGTGTAAGTTGTTCTTTAAATATAACTTATTTTCTCATATTATTATTTTATAAATCAAATTGAAATGTTATATGTTTAGTGAGTGGTTGTTAAATAATCATTTCACATAAGTTATAATAAACTCATATGTATATATCACAACGATTAAAATCTACAACCATGGTGAAATGTTATGCCCTAACATTTTAATTACAGTTGGAACTTTCAAACGTGGTCAAATGTATAATTAACCCAAGATACCGGTGTTGAGTATCGAATACATGACCATTCCACCTTTTACTACAGTTGGTATTTACAACCGTGGTAAAATGTTATGCGTTATTCTATTTTTACCACGGTTACTAGCCCGTGGTAGAAAAGAGGATACTTATTACCACAACCGTTGTTACCATGGACCTCTAGCCATTGTAAAATACTTCTCTCAACCGTGATAAAAAGTTTTTTCGTAGTAATGAAAATATTAATTTTCCATTCATTTAGTAATGTTTTTCCTTTCCAACACGCTTTAGATTAAAGATATGAATTATCTATTTAACATCACTTGTAGTGGAGAAGAATGTTGAGACTAGAATAAGCCTAATTTAAGTCTTAGTAACTCATCTTTTTGGATTTTTTTTATAATTAAAGCTAAAACCAATTAGAAACTAAAACAAACAAAAAATATATAAAAAATGATGAGTTATCTCTCATTTAACGCTTATTTAATATCTTTATCTTGATGCAATTTTACCCAAGTTAGAGTGGATATATCACGCTTGAGTCTACCATAATTTCCTCTTTCTTTACAATGGACATGAATTTCCCAACTTTCTTCTTCAGTACAATTGGATATGGGAAAATTTTATCCTATACCCCATCATTTATTCCCCTACCCTTACATTATATTTTTTTGACCAAAATATCCTCGTATAAATAAGTAAAATTTTCCTAATTTAATTATTTGATCCAAAATTTAATAAATAAATCTATCTCTAATCGCTACTTGATTAATATTTTTAGCAAATATAGCAAGTATTATATACTTTCCCTAAAAGAATATTAGGGATGCTAATTTATATTTGCACGAGGTTTAAATAGAAAGTGTTGAGTGGAAAGAAATTTGAGAAATAAACCTGTTAAATATTTTAATTTAATTATTATTTAATTATTATTTAATTAATAATAATAATAATATTTAATTATTAATAATAAAATACTAATTAATAGAATGAAGAGAAAAGTTATGTAGGGTAGTTACTATGTTAACATATTATTGGTAGGTAGCTGCATTTTTAAAAAATTTCAGGACATGTCTTATAACATTTGTTAATTAATAATTATTTAAATATAAGAATGTGACATAGTCGAAGTTTTAAATGATAGAGTTAATAATAAACTAGCCATCTATCCGTGCAATGCACAGTATATATATATATATATATATATATATATATATATATATATATATATATATATATATATATATATATATATATATATATATATATATATATATATATATATATATATATATATATATATATATATATAGAACATATCATATGAGAATGACATTTTTATGTGAGAACATGAGAATGAATCTGAACCATTAGATTTTAAAATAAATTGTGGAGATTATGTGTCAGTTTTTTTTCAATGAGATTAATTCTTATGTTCTTACATAAAAATGGCATTCTCATAGGATATGAACCTATATAGGGAACATATCATATGAGAATGACATTTTTATGTGAGAACATGAGAATGAATCTGAACCATTAGATTTTAAAATAAATAGTGGAGATTATGTGTCAGTTTTTTTTCTCTCTCCTCCATCATTTATTTTAATAATGGAGAGAGAAAAACAAAAACTACACATAATCTCCACCATTTATTTTAAAATCTAATGATTCAGATTAATTCTTATGTTCTTACATAAAAATGGCATTCTCATAGGATATGAACCCTATATATATATATATATATATATATATATATATATATATACTTCTAATATAATTAATAATAATAATAATAATAATAATAAATGTGTATAAACAAAAATTCATATACTAATCTCATTTTACAAATCAATATATCTTATATAAGTAATTAATAGAATTCAAAATTAAAGATAACAAGAATTAGATAAATCATACTAAAAAAGAATAGTAAATAAATGAAAAGAAAAGGTAAATAAGTGAAAGAAATAAATAAAAATAAAAAATGAGTAATATAATAAATTAAAATTATTAAACAACAATAAAATTAAAAGAAATTCAAAATCAATCCCTACTAAAAAAGAATTAACAAATATCAATAAAATTAAAATAACATAACTTATTATAACATTGAATAATAAAATAAAAATAAAAATAATATTATAGTATTCGTCTTGTAATTCTCCATCTTTCATTCAACAAATTTTTATGAAAAAATATATTTTGTAACTTCAAAATATGTACTTACAAATAAATCAAGAATTAATAAATATTAATAAAATTAATTTTATGAAAAAACATATTTAATAATTAATTATTGTGTATTTAATTTTTTTTCTTAAAGCCAATTATATTAAAGGAAGAACACAAACAGTGTTCATACCAGAAAACACATAACAGAAACACAATACAAAGCAACAAGAAAAAACAGTGAGATTTCCAACCAACTCTGATCTAGCTATATCCTTTTAAAGGATCCATACAAAAAGCTAAAAAATCAGAGTTGGGATAACAAATATCACTCTCCCTAAGCCACTTCCAAGCGTTGATCTTGATGTTCCAACAAAGATCATCCAAGTTAAAAGTTTTGTTATCGAAAACTATAGAATTTCTACATCTCCAAATGCTCCAAACCGTAATGAGCCAGATAATTCCCAACTTAAGATTCCCTTCTCTAGATTGACCCAATCCGCACCAGTCCAGGAAAAAGTTGACTGTGTTACCTTCATAGAAACTCCCAAAACCACACCAGTCTCCTATTATTTCCCAAGCAGCCAATATCGGATCGCAGGCAAAGCAAACGTGTTGGTACTCTTCGTCTGCACAATTACAAAACACGCATGTAGGATTCACAACAATTCCCCTCTTAATCAGTTCAGCTTTTACTGCTAATCTCCCCCACAGAACTCTCCAGCCGAAACATAACAATTTGGGAGTTGCTTTGAGTTTCCAAAGGGTGGAGAAAGCAAGGGAGAAGGAAGAAAGATTAGCAGAGGAACCAGACGAAACAAGAGAGTTTTCCATCATTAACATGTAAACTTCCTTGACATTAAAATTAACATCAGCTTTATTATTCCATCTGGCCACATCCCCCTTACCCGTGACTGGGGTTGTATCCCCAACTAAACTCAACAAATCTGAAATTCTGTCACCTTTCTGCTGAAGAACTAAGGAAGACAAACCAAGGTTGCCCCACTTCCATCCTTCAGAGTCTGCTTGACCCATATCTCCCACGAAAGCAGCTTTCAACGTACTGATGCTGAAAAGATCCTCATACTGATTTGCTAAAATCGATCCGTTCGTCCATTTCGTCGTCCAAAAAGGAATAGTAGAACCTACTCCCAATTGAAAGTTGACTTTATCTGCAAAACAGAAACCTTTGTTAGAAAGAACCTTCCCACTACTGATTAAATCTCTCTACCATTGAGAAGAAGAGCCAGAAGAGTTCGAATAATCTGCTAAAACATGGTTTTGAATTGCACCATATCTAGCAGTTAAAACTTCCTTCCAAATAGCAACTTTGTCTTATATAATCCACCACTTCCATTTAACTAATAATGCCAAGTTGAATTCTATCATCTTTCTAATTCCAAGCCCACCCTTAGCCTTCGGTTGACAGCAAGCCTCCCAGTTGATCCAGTGAATTTTACCCTTTTCCGCTTTACCTCCCCAAAGAAATCTGCTTCTGATTGAGTCAATG
The DNA here is from genome assembly GCA_022829125.1 of Lathyrus tuberosus. NCBI lineage: Eukaryota > Viridiplantae > Streptophyta > Magnoliopsida > Fabales > Fabaceae > Lathyrus > Lathyrus tuberosus. Next base: position 2,525,465 of record JALAZF010000535.1, read on the forward strand.
TTCTTTAAGACCGACTTGGGAGCCTTGTAGAAAGAAAACCAGAAAGTCGGTAAGCTCGAAAGAATAGAATTGATGAGTAAAATCCTACCAGCCATAGACATATGTTTAGCATTCCAAGAATGTAACCTCCTTTTGATCTTCTCCACTAAAGGGTTCCAACCAATGATCCTTCTAGGATTGAAGCCGATAAGGATGCCGAGGAAAGTGAAGTTAGCTTTTTCAACTTTGCAAGATAAAAATAAGGAAGCCGCTTGCAGAAAATGAGGGCTGACGTTCAAACCAATTAATCTACTTTTGTTGAAATTAACCTTCAATCCCAAAATCAATTCAAAACCCCTCAAGTTAGATTTGATGGCCCATAAATTACTCCAAGTTCCCTCTCCCAACATAAGTGTATCATCAGCATATTGAACCAGATCGACATCCACATCTCCTCCCACTCTGAATCCCTTGAAGCTACCGTTCGCTACCGCTTTAGACATCAACCCTTTTAGACCCTCAGCAACCATCAGGAAGAGAAAAGGAGCGAGAGGATCCCCCTGACGAAGACCCCTTTCAGCTTCAAAATCAAGGGTCAGACTACCGTTAACAAGGATAGACAGAATACTTTTAAAAATAGTGGCTTCCATCCATTTTCTCCATCTGATACCGAATCCTAATTTTTCAAGCATAAAACGAAGGAATTTCCAGCTTACACAGTCGTAAGCTTTTGGCAAAATCCACTTTAAACAGGATGCACTCCTTAAGATCTCTAGTAGCCATATCCACTACTTCGTTTGCTATCACCACCCCATCCAATAGATTTCTCTCAGGGACAAAAGCAGACTGACAAGGAGAGATAACTTTGCCAATCACTCCTTTTAATCTCAAGGCAAGAAGTTTCGAAATGATCTTGTATAGACTTCCAACTAAGCAGATAGGCCTAAAATCACCTTGTTGCAGAGGATAATCCACTTTTGGAATATGAGTAATAAAGGCAGACGTCATGGCTTTGGGAAGATAAGCAGTGTCGTGGAAGTCCTGCACAAATCTGATAATATCTCCCTTCAAAAAACTCCAGCACTTTTTAATAAAATTAAGGATGAATCCATCTGGACCCGGACTCTTAAATCTGTCGCAACTCCACACCGCGTGCTTGATTTCCTCTTCAGAAAAAGGTCTCTCTAAAAAGGTTGCATCTTCGACTGAAATTCTGTTGAAAAAAGATTCTTCGAAAATAGGCTTGAGCAAATTAGGTTCAGAATAAGCAGTTTTAAAATGCCTCAAAACTTCAGTCTTTACTCCCTCCACCGAATCCACGGGCCCTTGAGCTGTTTCCACCCTACCAATATATTTCCTTCTTTGCCCGCCTCTGATCCACCCATGGTAGAATCTGGAATTAGTATCCCCGTCTTTTAGCCATCTTCTTCTGGATTTTTGGAGGAGCAAGTTGTCCTTCATGTGTAACCTTCTCCAAAAGGACTTGCACTTGGCTACTCTATTTGCAACAATCTCCTCGACCTCGTTGTTAGCAGCAGAAGTGAGAAGCAAGTCAGCATTGTTCAGGGCTTCAATGTCCTCGTCTAGTTTCAGGTCAATCCATCCAAACGTATGATCCCTCCAGCTTTTGATTTTGTTTTTAAGGATCCTGAATTTTTCTTTAACAACAAAATCGCTTCTTCCCACAATCTTCATGGAAGTTCATTCTTTCTCCACGAAATTGTAAAAACCAGGATGATCGAACCAACTATCGTTTTTTTGAAAGGTTTGTGTCCCCAATTTATAGATTTGATCTTCACCCAAATCATACAATGATCTGAAATGTCCCTGTTGCCTATCATCTGATCCACCATACCCCATTTATGAATAACATCGTCTGCAATAAAAAATCTATCGAGCCGGCTCATTGAAGTTCCATCTCCGTTAAACCAGGTGAATTTTCTCCCCGAAACAGGTAGATCAACCACCCCCGAGTTAGCTACGAAATCCGCAAAATCTCTCATCTCCGAAGATCTGTTGGGAAAGGATTTATCCTTTCTTTCAGAGGCTGCCACCGTTGCGTTGAAATCTCCTCCCAAAATCCAATATCCATCAGAATGTATTGATTTCATCCTGATTAAATCTCCCCAAAGCTTTCTCTTATCACTTAAACCACAACCAGAATAGATGTTGATAACGTAAAAGATCTCTTTGTTCCAAGCAATTTTGACTCCCAGATAACCTATTCCTTTAAAAGACCCTAAAGCTTCGACAGTATCAGTCTTCCAGAGAGTGATTAAGCCTCCTGATTGGCCAGTCAAACCAGAAAAAGACCAACCCACCTCACCTTGACTCCACAAGCTAGAAATAAGAGACTCCTCCACTTTACTAGTTTTAGTTTCTTGAATTAGGAAAATATCAGCATTACCTTTGGAAATGATGTGGTTGATTCTTCTCCTCTTGGACAAAGAACCGCTCCCTCTGATGTTAAGCGAACCAACTATCATTGGAAATTCTTGGTTGTCTCCTTCTGACCCAAAAATCTTCTTCTGTCCTTCTCTTCCATCTCTTCGATCTGTTTAAGAACATCAGCTAAAATTGAACCAACCAACTCTCCCTTCTTAATCCCTAAATCTGAGATCGCTCCCCAAATTTTATCTCCCACCTTCGATTCTATGATATTCCAAAATTTCGGGTTGCAACATCTCAAGTCAGAATCTGAAATTTGATCGCAACAAAGAATAGCACCAGCGGAGAATTTGTCTGAATCCTCAGACCTGTTGTATGGCTCTAATTGGTTACTAGAATTCAGAGAAGAATTAGGGTTTTTTCCTAAAACCTCGAAGAAAGATGGTTGTGATAAGAATTTAAACGGGTCATCCGAAAGTTCACATCTTTTTTCAACGACCCGGGCCACCTTCCTAGATGATTTGTTTTTAACTTTGGGCTTCCGGATCACCGGCCCAATAACATCAGAAATCCTTTTCATTTTTACCTTTTTAAAAGTTGCCTTCTTTGTTACCACTTTCTTGGGAACTGGTGAAACCTTAAAAGTAGGGTCCACCAAAGGCAAAGAAAGATCTGCCTCACCTATCAAATCATCTGAATCCTTCCTTTTTTCCAAACGCTTTTCAGCAGAAAGTTGAAAATTGGCTGCCTCGACTGCTACCGGCTCAACATAGGACCTTTCAATAGTTTTTGCTACCACCTGCTCTGACAAGCAAATTTGGTTATCGAGGACGTTGGAAGCACTAATAACCCTGGCCGTCTTGTCCTCCGTCGAAGAGTTCGCTGGAGCAGGACCTTCTTCTTCATCCGCTTTAGTGAAAACCTCTTCTTCAGAACCGATTTCCTCACCTTCAAGATGGCTCCAACTAGAATCGGAATCCGAAGAAGAAGACAACTGCTTATCTGAAACACGATTGTTGTTTAGGACAATACGCAATGGACCATGAAAATCTTCACACATTTTGATGTTGAAAACCACTCCGTTAATCTGAATTTTGAAAATCTCGTTGATGACCACAACACAATAGGTTTTCACCATGAACCTGGCAACGTCCAAGCATTCTCCCTTGAGAGTATTTTCATCAGCACAAACATATGTTCCGACCGTTTTAGCAAGAACTTCGAAGAAGGATAGATTCCATGCCTGGCATGGGATCCCATAACATCTCAACCAAGTTACTCTCTCTTTATCCACCATATTTTCGTTTCATTCCTTAATCTCGGAAAACCACTGTCTCCACCAAGTTTCAGCTTCCCTGATCAAATCGTTAATCTCTCCCGGTTCTGATTCTTCCAAAAGGCAAAGGTTAGAACCTAGTGGAGTGACTTTGATAGTAAAGTATTCTTCCATCTCAAAGCTAGTGTGAATGTTGTAAGTCATTCCAATACATGTCTAGCTAATTTGAGTCAGATTCTTGAGTGCTAAAATTTTTTAGTCCTTTTATTATTTATTAATTAATAATAGTAATTTGTCATACTTTGAGTTTTTTTAATATTTAATAATTAATAATTATTAAAAAGTATGTATTTATCGTGAAGAATTGAATGAGGGATAAAGTTGGTTTTTGCTAATAGCATAAAGTAGTGGGAATAAAGGTAATTTGAGTCCTAATTTTTAATCTTTTTTATATTTAATAATTAAAATTTTATTTAGAATTCTATATACTTTGTGTATTTTTTTTATTTAATAATTAATCATTATTATTTGTCATATTTTGGTGAGAATTTTGGCGGGAAGTTTTGTTAAGAGAAATTATAAGATTATAATTTAGTATAATATATTTATATTTAATTAATTAATTAAAGAAAAAAGTTTTATTGGAAAATCTTTGATGGAGACATTATAAAATTATATAATAGTATAGATAATATTTGTCATATTTGTTAAAAATATTAATAAATTAACTTTTAAAGATAGATTTATTTATTAAATTCTAGATCAAATAATTCAATCAGAAAATTTTTACACGTATTTATATAAGAATATTTTGGTAAAAAAATATATATAATGTAAGGGTAGGGAAATAAATGATGGGGTGTGGGGTAAAATTTTTTAGATATGGTAGCTTGATCCAAGATGGTCTTACTTGACTGGGCTTCATCATTTGATTATTGGTTCTCTTGAACCTTGACCAATCATTTACAAATCTATCTTTTTAATTTTCCATTGCCTCTTCACTTGCGCCATTCTTTAATTTATACATGACTTGGTTACGATGAAAATTATAAAACTATATTTCTTTGCATTGGTTCATTCATAAACTTTGCATAGGTTGGCATCTATTGTAATACTTCTGCAAACAAGATGGTTTACTTGTAGGTTATTGAACATCTCCAAGAAAATCTTGAATTTCTTATTTTTTATTCAAATAAAGATAATTTAATTTTGAATGTGATGGAGATTCTTTCTCTATATTTTTCTCTTCTCTACTCAGCAATTTTATTTTCCTTACTTTTCTCTTTCTTTTCTTTTTCAACTTTAGTTTCACTCTTATACTCGTCTTTTTCTTTACTCTTTTATTCAACCACTACTACTTCTATCTCTCTATCAGATTCCTTGGACGATTTCCTCTTTTGACACTTTATACACATATATGTGGATATCTACCAACTTCTTGAGTGAATAGCATAACATATTTTGTTCTTAGGATTGTCAACCGTATTTTCATCAAAACCTCCTTTGGATTGAGTAGCCATTTGTATTGATAATTTAAAATTTTGTATTTTTAAATTTTTAATAAATGCTTTTTTTTTCTTGTTTGTATTATCTTTCTATCCTTGATAATTTTGAATTTACTCTACAATATCTTCATAAATTGAGTGAGGGTCTATTGCGTTTATTAATAAATGATTTATTAGTAGATGGTTGATTTTGGTGTTGTTTTCCTCCTTTATTTGAGACTCGCACTTGATTATTATTCCATCTGAAGTTGGGACGGTCTTTCTACTGTGAATTATATGTGTTGGAGTAATGGTTGCCTATCTGAGAATTGTCCATATAATAAATTTCTATAAATAGAATACCTTCAGAATTACATTGTAATTAGAATAGTTGAGGACATTTTTCCATTATATGTTTTTCTAGTATTTTAATTATATTTTTAGCTAACATTGCATGAAATAGAGAAAAAATATAATAGGATTCAAAGTATTATGAAAAAGATGAACTTAAGTAAAAATCATTATAATCAAACAAATTCTATGATGTTTTCATGGTGGAAGTTTTAGTGACAAGAAATGGCGCGAGTCTGGCACACAAAAATTGAGAAAAGATTAAAATATGCACACACAAATATCTATCAAACACGACGCACAAAATACAAGGTGTAGTACAATTTCATGAAGAAATCAACATGTGAAGCTACTGGAAAAAAATGTATTGCGCTAACACATCAACTCAACACTTTACAGGAATTTACAAAGCTCACATAAGCAAAAACGAGGGAATGAATCGCACCTTATACATGGTGCAACACGTTTGTATGATTCACACTTTTAATCATTGTGCAATATTTTGATCATATATGGAGTTTCATAAATCTGAGTAAAATGCAACCAATGGAATGTGATAGCTAACATTCAAGGAGGTAAGTTTTATGAAGAAGCAGAAGTCTGATTAGAATTTTAAAAGGACGAAAAATAGAAAGTAAAATTATGACTTTGTTACATGCTGAATTGTAAAATTGGGCTATTATGTAATATTCTTTCAATCCTAAAAATTCAGTATCAACAACTATTTTATGAGAAGCAATATAATGGTTTAAAGATTCCAATTTTTCCATATATAAGTTTCAAATAAGGATTCTCATTTTCTTTTCAATATATTGGTTTCAAATAAGGGTTTTAAATTTCTTGATCAAGGTTTTCAATTTTTTTCCATGATCTCTTTTAGTGTGATTGACTAATATCATTTAATTAGGCCCATTTCAATGATTTTTCTCTGTATTTGTGTAGACATGTGATGAGTCCAAGCCTTTGAGGTTGGCATCAATTTTGGTAAAATTAACTTGACAGTAAGATGTTGGACAAGATGTCCTAACATGTAGAACTAACTGAAGATTAAGATGTTGGACAAGATGTCCTATCATGATGATTCGACATCGTTGTTTGTTACATGTCATTTGGTTTTCTGATGTCCAGTTTTTGTGGGAATGTTTATTTATCCCAGGTGGCGTCCAAGATTGAGGAATCAGAGATTCTGATTTGAAGATGTTGTTTCTAAGTGTGGACGCATTTTAGGAAACTTAGGATTGAAGAAACTATTCTTGAGGAGAATATTTTGCAGATCCTGTGGAGATGAATTGCTACGATTCTGAAGCCCAAATCCAGTCTTGTTTATGGTTATAAATAGGATGGATTTAACCTAGAATAAAGTCATGAAGATACATGGCTGTTAGTGAGTACTAGGGTTTGTACTTTTGTGAGCCTCTCTTGTATTGTGTGAATACTTGAGTTGGACTGTTTTATTGAGTTGTAATTGTTCAGTCACTGTTGTGATTGAAAGGGAATTGAGAAGGGCCTCATAGCTAGGAGTGTCTTAGGTAGAAATATAGCACAGGTAGTGATTAGGTGACAAGTTGTAAACGGAGGAGTTTAGCTTTGAACTAATACTTCTTAGTGGATTTCATACCTGGCTTGGAAGCCCCCAAACGTAGGTGATTTGCACCGAACTGGGTTAATAATTGCTGCTTCTTTTTTTTTTTACTTTCTGCATTCTGTTATTATCCTTATTCTTGTCATTGAGAAGCAGAGATCATGTGTCTTGACATCCTGTTCGACATCTTCGTGATCTGCTGTACTAGAATTTCAATTGGTATCAAAGCAGGCATCCTGCTCTGCATCTGGGTGAGATTCAGGAACGATACTTTCTGGTTCAATGCATAAATAAGGAGGAATTTTAAATAGACCACCCATTCTTAATGGTTCCAATTATGAGTATTGGAAAGTGTGCATGATGGAATTCATCAAGTCTATGGATGGTAAAGCTTGGAAGTATGTGGTCAAAGGGTGGGATCCACCAAACACCAAAAATAAGGATGGGAAGTTTACTGATGAGTTAAAACCTGAGGAAGACTGGGATGACGAAGATGATAAGCTTGCTCAAGGTAACTCCAAAGCCTTGAATGCCTTGTTCAATGGTGTTGACAAGAACATCTTTAGGCTGATAAAAAATTGTACTGTTGCCAAGGATGCTTGGGAGATTCTGAAAACTGCGCATGAAGGAACTTCAAGGTTAAAATCCTCAAGACTTCAACTCCTCACCCCCAAGTTTGAGAACTTGAGAATGAAAGATGATGAAAGTATACAAGACTTTCATATGAACATTGTCGATATTGCCAACACTTCAAGTGATCTTGGAGAGAAAATTCCAGAAGGCAAGTTGGTTAAGAAGATCGTAAGGTTTCTTCCAAAGAAATTTGATATGAAGGTGACTACTATTGAGGAAGCCCAGGATATAAACACTATGAAAATGGATGAGCTCATGGGATCACTTTAAACTTTTGAGATGGCAATCAGCGAGAAAGCTGAAAAGAAGAAAAATTTAGCCTTCGTGATAAATCAAGAAGAGTGTGACTCTAATGAGGAATTGTCCAAAGCTGTGGGATTTCTTGAAAAACAATATAACCAACTGTTGAAGAAACTGGACGAGAAGTCTAGATCTAATGTCAAGGCTCAGTCTTCCGACATCAACAGAAGGAAAGATTTTGGAAGAAGAACTAGCAATGATAAGAAACCCAATAGAGGAAAGGGAATTCAATGTTATGAGTGCGGGGGTTTGGACACATAAGAGGTGAATGTCCTACCTTCCTCAAGAAGGAGAAGAAAGGTTTATCCACTTCTTGGTCTGAAGATGACTCCTCGAGCGATGGAGAAACTGCTAAACATGTCTCTGCACTTACTAGAGTATATGATTCAGACAAGGAATCAGATATTGAAGATCTCACTCCTGGTGAACTAGATGCCACTTATAAGGAGTTGTTCATCAGAAGTGCTGAAGTGTGTCAATTAGGGAAGGATCAGCAGAATCTTATTGCTCAACTTTGTGATGAAAGACTAAAACATTTTGCCACCATCTCTAATCTGGAGGATGAAGTTGTGTTGCTCAATTCTAAAATTGACAACATGACTAAGTACATAAGAATGCTCAATAACAGTTCAGATGTGCTGAATGAAATTATTAATTCAGGAAGAAATGCTGGAAATGAAAGAGGACTCGGTTATAGTGATCAAGCTGGGAATAAAGGACAAAGGCCTGGTGTGAACTCCGTTCAACAGAAAAGAAATCAGGCTCAAATGGTGTCAAGTAGGATGTCCCAACATCGTCAAAGGCCTTAGAAGAACTCCTCAAGAAAAAAGAATCAGGACAAAAAAGTGTCATCATTGTGGTAAGTATGGTCACATAAAGGCTTACTACTACAAGTTGCATGGTTATCCCAAATCATCAACTCGACCCAGAAGGAGGAAGGAGGCTGCTAAAGGAAAGAAGTAGTGGATTCCTAAAAAAGATACTATCACCCTCATAGCTCATACCTCTCTGAGAGCCTTTGCCAGAGAAGACTGGTATTTTGATAGTGGTTGTTCTAGACACATGACTGGTGTCAAGAAGTTCTTAGTTGATATTAAACCTTATTCGACTACCTATGTCACCTTTGGAGATGGGTCAAAAGGTGAGATAAAAGGTGTTGGGAAGCTGAAGTATGCTGGATAGCCAAGCCTAGATAGAATACTGTATGTCAAAGGATTGGCTGCTAATCTAATAAGTATTAGCCAATTGTTTGACCAGGGCCTCAAGGTTAACTTCTCAAAATCTGAGTGTCTAGTAACAAATGATAAAGAGAAACTTATCATGAAGGGTACCAGATCCAAGGATAATTGCTACTTGTGGGCTCCCCTCGAAACAAAGTGCCCCTCCACCTGCTTGATATCAAGGGAAGATGAGGTGAAGACGTGGCATCAGAAACTTGGTCATTTGCACTTGAAGGGAATGAAAGAAGTCTTATCTAAGGAGTTTGTCAGAGGTATTCCTAATTTAAAAATAGATGAAGGAAGAGTATGTGGCGAATGTCAGATTGGAAAACAGACTAGGGTGTCACATAAAAGGCTTCAACATCTGACCACCTCAAAAATCTTAGAGCTACTTCATATGGACTTGATGGGACCTATGCAGGTTGAAAGTCTTGGTGGAAAGAGGTATGCTTATGTTGTGGTGTATGACTTCTCTAGATACACATGGGTGTATTTCATCAAAGAGAAGTCAAAAGTATTTGAAGTATTCAAAGGACTGTGTCAAAAACTTCAAAGGGAGAAGGATTGTGGCATAGTCAAAATCAGAAGCGACCATGGGAAGGAGTTGGAAAACAGTAAGTTTAATGACTTCTGTTCCTCAGAAAGAATTATTCACGAGTTCTCTTCACCCTTCACTCCTCAACAGAGTGGTATGGTTGAGAGAAAGAATCTGACAATTCAAGAATGTGCAAGGGTCGTGCTTCATGCCAAAAAAACTCCCTTATCATTTCTGGGCTGAAGCCATGAACACAACCTGCTACATTCTAAACAGAGTAACCATCAGATATGGGACATTTGCCACATTATACGAGCTGTGGAAAGGAAGGAAGCCAACTGTGAAGTACTTCCAAGTTTTTGGAAGCAAATGTTATATCTTGGCTGACTGTGAGCAAAGGAGGAAGATGGATCCCAAAAGTGATGAAGAAATCTTTCTAGGATACTCTACAAATAGCAGAGCTTACAGAGTTTACAACTCAAGAACTCAGGTTGTGCTCGAGTCCATTAATGTTGTGGTTGATGACTCAACTACAGAAGCTGGTGTTACTGATGATATTGGAGCATTCTTTCTCATAGGGGATGAAGATGTTACAGAGGATGTTGGAACATCACATGATGCTCCTGAGGGTGCTGCAGAATCTAATGATGTTGATCCTGAATCTGCAGTAACTGAAAAGATTAACAAAGGTCCCTCCACCAGAGTTCAAAAGGATCATCCTAAAGAACTTATAATAGGAGATCCAAATGATGGAAGAATGATCAGGTCACGAAATGTAGTTGCTAGTGCCTGTTCTAATTCAAAGTTGGAACCCAAGAATGTCAAGGAGGCCTTGACTGATGAATTCTGGATTAATGTTATGCAAGAGAATATGCGGAAGTTCAAGAGGCATGAGGTTTGGGATCTTGTTCCAAGACCATAAGGGTCAAATGTGATTGGTACAAGATGGGTATTTAAAAACAAGTCTGATGAGCAAGTTGTGCTCACAAGAAACAAGGCTAGACTTGTTGCTCAAGGGTACACTCAGATTGAGGGAGTAGATTTCGATGAAACCTTTGCTCCTGTTGCTAGATTGGAGTCTGTGAGACTGTTACTTGGAGTAGCTTCCTTGTTAAAATTCAGGCTATTTCAAATGGATGTTAAGAGTGTCTTTCTGAATGGATACTTGAATGAAGAAGTATATGTGGAACAACCTAAAGGATTTGTTGACCCTACATTTCCAGATCATGTATTCAATTTGAAGAAGGCCTTGTATGGGTTGAAACAAGCTCCAAGGGCTTGGTACGAAAGGCTAATTGAATTCCTTGTCAACCATGGTTACAGAAAAGGTGGAATTGACAAAACCCTCTTTGTCAAAGAAAGGGATGGAAAGCTCATGATAGCTCAAATTTATGTTGATGATATTGTGTTTGGAGGGATATCAGATGAGATGGTCTAACACTTTATCAAGTAAATGCAATCTGAATTTGAGATGAGTTTAGTTGGTGAGTTAACTTACTTCCTTGGTCTTCAAGTCAAACAGATGAAAGACTCGATATTTCTCTATCAAGGAAAATATACGAAAAATATTGTGAAGAAGTTTGGCTTGGAGAATGCTAAACACAAGAGAACTCCTGCTCCTACTCACCTGAAGCTGTCTAAAGATGAAAAAGGTGTTAGTGTCGATCAAAGTCTATATAGAAGCATGATTGGCAGTCTTCTATACCTTACTGCGAGCATACTGACATAACTTTTGTTGTAGGAGTGTGTGCTAGATATTAGGCTGAACCCAAAGTTATCCATATTAATCAGGTCAAAAGAATTCTGAAGTATGTGAACGACACATGTTACTATGGCTTGCTGTATACTCATAGTTCTGATTCCTTGCTAATATGATATTGTGATGCTGATAGGGTTGGGAGTGCTGATGATAGAAAGAGCACCTCTGGTGGATGTTTCTTTCTGGGAAACAACTTGATTTCATAGTTTAGTAAGAAGAAAAATTGTGTTTCTCTGTCTACTGATGAGGCTGAGTACATAGCTGCATGTAGCAGTTGTTCTCAAATTATGTGGATGAAGTAGATGCTGACTGAATACAATGTCATTCAAGATGTCATGACACTTTTCTGTGACAACTTAAGTGCCATAAATATTTCAAAGAATCATATTCAGCACAACAGAACTAAACATGTTGACATTAGGCATCACTTTATTTAGAATCTTGTGGAAGACAAAGTCATAACCTTAGAGCATGTTGCCACAGAGAATCAGTTAGCTGACATCTTCACTAAAGCCTTGGATGCTAATCAATTTGAAGTGTTGAGAGGCAGGCTTGGAGTTTGCCTGTCTGAAGATTTGTAGCAATCCACCTGGTTTGGGAATGTTATTCAAGTAATTGCTTATGTGTTCCCATCAAGTAGAGAGAGGTCTTTCAAGACTACTCTCAGGCTGAATGTTGTCTTCTTTTTGGGGTTATGTAAGGGCTTAATGCCCAGGATTTTGTTTAGCACTTTATGTGCTTGTTTTGTACTTTAATACTTTATGCTTTTGCTTGGTTATTTAGTTAATTTATCTGCCTTTGTCATATTATGGATAAAAAGAGGGAGTAATACTAACTTTACTAACCACTATCTACTAACCACTGCTGCTGCTAACCATTGAGGGGGAGATGTCGTAATGTTGCTTGCAGAAGAAGGAATTGGTTGAGGGGGAGTCAAGATGTTTTTTTTTCGCTGTTGTTGTTATGATGTTCTGTTTCTTGGCATCGGACTGTGAGTTCTTGTCTGTAAGTTTTTCTTAGTTAGTTTTAGCCAAAATCTGCCAAAGGGGGAGATTGATGAGTCCAAGCCTTTGAGGTTGGCATCAATTTTGGTAAAACTAACTTGACAGTAAGATGTTGGACAAGATGTCTTATCATGATGATTCGACATCGTTGCCTGTTACAGTTTGGGATAACTGTCATTTGGTTTTCTGATTTCTAATTTTTGTGGGAATGTTTATTTATCCTAGGTGGCGTCCAAGATTGAGGAATCAGAGATTCTAATTTGAAGATGTTGTTTCTAAGTGTGGAGACATTTTAGGAAACTTAGGATTGAAGAAACTATTCTTGAGGAGAATATTTTGCAGATCCTGTGGAGCTGAATTGTTGCGATTCTGAAGCCCAAATCTGGTCTTGTTTATGGTTATAAATAGGATGAATTTAACCTAGAATAAAGTAGTGAAGATACACGACTGTTAGTGAGTACTAGGGTTTGTACTTTTATGAGTCTCTCTTGTATTGTGTGAATACTTGAGTTGGACTATTTTATTGAGTTGTAATTGTTCAGTCACTGTTGTGATTGAAAGGGAATTGAGAAGGGTCTCATACCTAGGAGTGTCTTAGGTAGAAATATAGCATGGGTAGTGATTAGGTGACAAGTTGTAAACGGGGGAGTTTATATTTGAACTAATACTGCTTACTGGATTTCATTCCTGGCTTGGAAGCCCCCAAATGTAGGTGATTGCACCGAACTGGGTTAACAATTGCTGGGTGTTTTTCTTTACTTTTTGCATTCTGCTACTATCCTTATTCTTGTCATTGAGAAGCAAAGATCAAGTGTCTCGATATCATGTTCGACATCTTCGTGATCTGCTGTACCAGAATTTCAACATGTAATTTACTCATTAGTGTTCATTGTAATGGTAGACCTTTTTATTATTCAATAGTATGTGTGCTTAGCATTATGAATTATTGATGAATAATTTAATTTTGAATTAGATAATGTGATTGTAACCAAAATTATTGGGAGATTATTAATATTTATAGACATGGGGTATTAGTAGATGTGACATTGGTATTTTAATGTTCGTTGAAACTTTCGTCAATTGCGTCTTCGCCTAAAACACTGGGGGTTGTAATTTGACAAAGAAAATTGTGTAATATGATACTGTGTGATACTATTTTGTTAAAATAGTCATGATATCTAGGGAGATTATTATGATTTATGTGGAATTACCACACAAATATAAGAAAATGATTCGAATGGAACCTAATGACTTTTCTCATTTATATTTACTAAACATTTTAGTTTTACTTTTATGAAATTTTACACATTGTTTTATTAGTTCATCATTTAAAGAATGTGTTCATCGTCTATCTTAGTTTATTTTTTTATGAAGACAAAATCTTATCAAAGAAGAAAAGGTTGGGAATCAAGAACCAAGAATGCATAAGCTTATGGATATTTTGAAAATCAAAAGGAATTGATCATGAAGTAAGATATATAATATCAATTCATTTGTATAAAACTTTAGGTCCTAAAAAAACTTCATCTCGTATTCTCTAAAGGTTTCCAAAACATCCATGCATCATGAAGTTTCAAAACACAACTTTGCAAAGGCCAAAATTCAAATTTTCAATAGTGTAATTGATTACACTATTCATGTAATTGATTACAAGATATATTTTCCACCCAAAATTTAACCATTTAAAGGGTGTAATCGATTACACCAAAGGTGTAACCGTTTACACCTATGAAAAATGTGAAAATTTTGAATCATTATGTGCAATTGTTCATGGATCTTTCCTAAAACACTTTATCAAATCCTAGATGTATCATAGAATATATTTAGGCCACAATAGATCAAATTTTAAACTAAACTCTTTCATTCAATTTTCTTACAATTCAATCACATTTCAAGTGTTCAATGACAAACTTCATAGAATTTTTTTTTTTTTTGCATAATTTTCATATATCATAGAAAAGTTCCAACAAACATTTGCGCATTTAAGTTCTATATAATTTTGAATTGTTTCTTATAAATGGATGATCAAATTTCTTAATTTTGGAAAGTGTCAAAAATCATTGTTACTCAAAGTATCCTGTTATCATATTGTTGTAACTTGTTCACCAAGGTGTGGTGACAAGAAATTGTAGAAGAAAGTGTGTGATTTCTCTAAGTGTTGTGAAAAAGAAAGTGGTGTACTTTCTTGCTCATGTTACAAGATTTTAATTGAGGTCTTGGTGTGAGACTTGTACAAAGATCTAACATAGTAAAAATATCTTCAAGGTGGGAAAGGAATATGTCATTACTTTATAAGGGGAACTAGTATAAATCTATTGTGCTCATTTAATTTTCAGCAGTTTAATTTTGTGAGCTTTATATTGTTAAGAACATATCATTTTCACATCCATAGAAAATTAAGAACATAATGCAAAAAAGATAAAAAAAAAATAATTGGGCAACCTTAATTCAACCCCCATTTTAGGTTGCTTCTCTTATTTAAAATTGGTATATGAGCATGTTAAGGCAACTTGCTCCTCGATCCGGGTAGAAATGTCTTCCGAAAAACTGTTCTTAGCAGATGGTGGCAGCAGCAATAAGCCACTATGTTTTGTAGAAGATTACTATGACTTCTAGAAAATCAGTATGCAAATGTACTTAGAAGCACAAAGCGTTGAAATATAGGATGCTATAATTAACCCTTCGTTCATACAAGTGTCATAAACAATGTAAAACATCCAAAGGTTAAAGGCTTTTGGAATAATGACCCCAAGAAGAAAGTGTTGTTTGATAAGAAGGACGAAATATACTTGCCTCTGCCTTGGGAATGGACGAATGTTTTCTAGTATCAAATTACAAAACGGCCAAAGAAGTTTGGAATACATTGGAAGTAACACATGAAGGCACAGAGGAAGTTAAAAGATCAAAATTGAACACCTTGTCTCAAAAATATGAACTGTTCATAATACTACCCCATGAAATTATTTTTGATTTTCAAAAGAGATCACTTGACAAGTCATTTGATGATTCTTAGAAACACATTCACAAATGATGATTTAAATCTCAAAGTTATTAGAACATTGTCTAGAATATGATAACCAAAAGTGATGGCAATATCCTAAAGTAAAAGTCTTTCTAAATTGTCACTGACTGCATTATTTGGTAAACTTCAAGAACGTGAAATGGAATTTAATCTATTGGAAAGACATGAATTGTCTCATGAAAAATTGGAAAAGCATGAAGGGTGTGAAGTTAAAGTAAAATCTATTGCTTTGAAGTCTAAACATGATATTGATAAAGAAGAAGAATCTTGTTCCGAAGATGATGAAGATGATGCACTAATAAGAAAATTTGAAGAAAAAAAATTAGAAAGGAAATTCTTCAAAGAGAAGCATCAAATTCAAGAAATAAAGTTACCTGTTTTGAATGTGGAAGAAAAGTTTATGTCAAAAGTGAGTGGCCTACTCTTCAAAATAAGATCAAAGTCAACAACAAGAAAGATAGGAAATCAAAAATTGCATATGAGGCATAGTAAGCCAATAAAGTAAGTTCATCTTCAGATGAAGAACAAGCAAACATGACATTAATGGCTTCACATCATTTTGATGATGAAGAAAATAAGGTTAGTAATCTTGAACCATCTTATGATAAATTGCATAATTATTTACTTGAATTGCATGCAAAATGTTTGTTATTTTCTAGAACACGTTCAAAACAAAAGAAAATAATTTTATCTCTAGAAAGAAAGGCTAATGACATGAAAGTGGAATTAGACCAAGTCAAAAATTCAGCATGTAATAAATGTGAAACTCTTGAATAAAAAATTGTTGAATTGAGCCAAGTCTTAAAGAAATATGAAAAAGGAAAACTTGGTTTAGAAAATATGCTAAAAAAAGATACTCTAATGATAAATGTGGACTTGGATACTTTAAATTTGATAAACCAAGTACAAGCTAAACTATCTTTGTCAAGTCTAGCAATATATTCAACAATGAGGAATCAAAGAAAGCTCAAGTTGTAATTGATCCTAAGAAGGCCTATGTTAAAAATAATTCTTATTTTCTAAAGATAAGAATTGTTTTAAGGCCACCTACTTTTATTTTATTACAAAAAAAGGTCATACTCCTAATGCTGGCTACATAAGAAACTATGGTGTTTCTAGTGGTGTGTGTGTTTGGTTAAGAAAAGAACCTAACCCAAAAGGACCCAAAGAATATTAGGTACCTAAAAAGTATTATTAATTATTTCTTGTAGGTACTTGGAAACCATGTGCTAAAATTATTCAATTTAGATTGGTTGTTCAAGATATAATAAGATCATATGATATGGTAAGATTAAAGTTTCATTTGGTTGAAGACGAACTCAAAATATTGGCACTTTCAAAAAACATCTCATTGGTATCAACATAATCACTTTAAAAGAGCATCAACATTGATATAAATTTTGGAATCAAACCATTGTAAAGAAGATAAGTACTTTAATATATGATGTATCTTTTTTTTTATATTATTTTACTTTGGATTTTACTCTTTTTCTTTTTTATAATCTCAAAAGGGGGGAAAAGAGATGATTGATTTTGTTAATTTTAAGGATGCCAAAGACAAAGCATGAATTGAAAAATAAAGGGGGAGGGTAAACAAGATAGGGAGAACACAGGTGTCAAACAAAAACTTCTCATCCATATATTTTGTCATCATCAAAAAGGGAAGATTGTGAAAAATATGTTTATCATCTATGTTAGTTTAATTTTTATGAAGGCAAAATCTTATCAAAGAAGAAAAAGTTCGAAATAAAGAATGCATAAGCTTATGGACATTTTTTAATTTAAAAGGATTTGATCTAGAAGTAAGGTATACAATATCAATTCATTTGTATAAAACTTAAGGTAGTCAAAAACATTCATCTCTTCTTCTCTAAAGGTTTCCAAAACATTTATGCATCATGAACTTTCAAAACATAACTTTTCAAAGGCCAAATTTCAAAATTTTTTATAGTGTAATCTATTACACTCTTCATGTATTCGATTACATGATATCTCTTCCAACAAAAATTTGATTGTTTTAAAGGGTGTAATCAATTTCACTATAGATATACCTTACTACACTTGCGGAAAATATGAAAAATCCGAACCATTGTGATGTCAATTTATTGCAATTATTGTTGGATCTTTCACAAACAATTGTATCAAATCCTAGAGGTATCATAAGATGTATTTAAGCCATCAGATTTTAATCTAACCTCTTTAATTCAAAATTTCAAACAATTCAATCACATTTCAAGTGATCAAACACAAACTTCATGAAAACTTTTTATGCATAATTTTCATATATTATAGAAAAATTTCATCAAACATTAATTATAAATTGTTAAATGAAAAGAGAAGATAAAATTTCTGGATTTTGGAAACTTTCCAAAATCATTGTTACTCAAAGTATCTTTTTACCAAATTGTTGTAACTTGTTCACCAAGGTATGGTGACAAGAAATTGCAGAAGAAAGTAGTGTGCTTTCTTTAAGTGTTGTGAAAAAGAAAGTGGTTTGATTTCATGCTTATGTTATAAGTATGAATGAGAGGTCTTGGTGTGAGGCTTGTACAAAGATCTAATGTAGTAGTAAATTCTTCAAGGTGTAAAGGGACTAGATGTACCCTTGGTTGATAAGGGGAAGTAGTACAAATCTCTTGTGTTCATTTATTTTTCATCACTTTAATTTGTTGCACTTTATTTTTCTAAGAACATGTTATTTTCATATCCTAAGAAAATTAAGAACATAGTGCAAAAAACAATAAAAAATTGGACAATCTTAATACACATCTCTCTCTCTCTCACTCTCTCTCTCTCTCTCTCTCTCTCTCTCTCTCTCTCTCTCTCTCTCTCTCTCTCTCTCTCTCTCTCTCTCTCTCTCTCTCTCTCTCTCAGGTTGCATCTCATACTTACAAGTCAATATGATATTTACTTTTCCTAATAACTTGTATAATTTCCTTGGTAGTGTTGAGATTATAACAATCTCAGTAGATTCAATCTATTTTTAAGAAAATTATTACTTGATAATAAATTTGGTTCTCTTAATAAACAAATCATCAAGTTTTCGGTATCGTTGCCGATGATTGTTAAGTTATCTATAATATAAAAAAAGAAAGTGCTATAGAAAACACATTTATGCCCTTATCTCTTTTTCTGCCATGTCATCAAATTGGGGGCAATTTGTGTCCAAAATTTTCTTTTTGCAACCAAACTATCATTTTGAACCAAATAGTTTGCTTTTGCCTTCCACTGTTATCTATGATGTCCACTGTTTACATAGATTGGTTCAAAACAAACTATCCATTTCTAAATTCTACAACTTTTTACATTTTCCAATGTCAGATGCAATTCAAAAAAAAATTGCTTCCCCCCAAATGCAAAATCATGTTCTATCTCTTCCTCTTCTTCTCTCTTATCTCTTCCTCTACCTGTATCTTCCTCTTCCTTTCTTCCCTCTTCCACTTCCTTTCTCTTCCTCTTCTGTCTTCTATCTTCCTATGCTTCTTTCTTCTTATTCTTATTTCTTCTCTCTTCCACTGCCTCTCTTCTTCTTCTTATTCTTCTTTTTATTGTCTTCCTTTTCTTTAACAAAGATGTTAATTTTATCCTTCTCTACTTAGATCTACAAAAATCTGGAAATTTCATGGCGGTGGGCGGTTTGACAGTGGTAGATTTCAGGTGTCAGCAACGCATTTCCGGTGACGAGTGTGGTGGTGGTCGGATTCGAAATGGTTTTTGTGTTACTTTTTCAATTTAGGTTTTGTTATTAACTTATTCTCTTTTATTTGATCGGTTTAGGTTTTGAACTTTGGAGAACCAACATTTTTCTCTCTCTCAACTTTGCATTTGTATTTTCTCCCTCTCTCAACTTTGCATTTGTATATTTGATCTAAGTTTGTTGATAAAATATGTATTATCTACCACTGTGATCCAGGACTGTCGCATACAGAAAGGTATATTTGTGTTGTGTGTAAAGAGACTTACAGTATACTCAGTGCCACTGCAACCATTTTGTTTATCCACCTGTTCAAGTTGGCTGATTTGTTCGATATCACATACATTTTACATACATACTGCATGCATACTTTATTGGGATTTTAGGTACTTCTTTCACTGACTATTAATTAAGAAATATTATTGATTATTTGCAGTGTTTATAAAGTTGTGTTCAAATCCAAAGGTTTGATCAATGAGATTAACTAAATTGCAGAGATTTACTTTGATATATTTCTTTTTTTTATTTATTTTAAAATAAAAATATATTACTTATAATTATAATTAGTATAACATATTAAAACATAATTAATTATATTAAAATTTAAATTTATGATAAATTAAAGAAATTATTTGTTATGGTTTTTATTTATAGTAACAACTTTAAATATTGTTGATTCAAATATATACGAAAAAATACATTGTTGATTCAAATATTTTTATACACAGGAACAACTTTACTATTCAGTCAAATATTGTTAAAACAAATATAATATTTATATATAGAAAAAAAAATATTTTTGATTCAAATATTTTTATATACGGGAACAAATTTACTATTGATTTAAATATTTTTATAACTATTGTTAAAACAAAAATAATATTTATATACCAAAAAAATACATTTTTGATTCAAATATTTTTATATACGGGAACAACTTTCTTATTGATTCAAATATTTGTTTAAGTAATGGCAAAACAAAAATAATATTTAGGCTTAAATGCACTTTTGCTCCCCCTACTTTGATGTTTTTTTATTTTTATTTTAGTCCTTCTATTTTAAAAACTAGTTTTTTGGTACCTCAACTTTACATCACTTGGGATTTTGATGTCCCCCTCTAATTTTGCACTCCTGACCTCCTCATTAATGACGTCGCAATGGTCATGTAGAGACATGTCCCATTTATTGAATTTTTTAATGAAAATTTTTTTATTTTCCAATTTAGACAATTTCTTTCCAAATTGTTAATTACTTTTCAACATTTATTATTCCTATTAAAACATTATGAAATTAAATATTTAATTTTAACCACATTTATGCAAAATACAAGAGTAACCCTAATCCTTTCTCTTCATTTTTTATCTTCATCTTCTTTGATTACTCAATAACACTCCAACCCTAAAAGAACTAAAAGATCTAAAAAATTAACCAAATTCCATATCATCTTCTTTCAACCACGAAGATTTCACCCGTAATGGCTTCCCTGTCATTTCACTTCATTTCAATCTCAATAACAATGTTCTCCGCCACTGTATATCCACGCCAGAGCAGTCCACAACTCTGATGGCGAAAGGGTCTAGTTTTTCGCCTTTGCATCTGAATTTGAGGAGATGTATGTCTGTTGATGCTAAATCGGTTTCTAGGTTTTTGAGTTATGAAGAACTCACACATGGTGATTCACTGGTAGGTTTGAATTTGATTGTTATGGAATTTGTGTTTTTTTTAGACTTTTAATCATGGGGTTTCAATCTGTTTTTGGTTAGGAATCATGGGTTTTCTTAGTTTTGTTCTATTACTTAAAAGTAATGTAATATTTTGGGATTTGGAATCGTGGGCTTTTATGTTTGGTGATTACATAGACTTAAAAAGATAAAGGATCTTTTGAAAGAAATGAGACAATTGTGGGATGAAGTTATGAAAGAAAAGGATGAAGAAGGATCATTTCCAATCTTTTTGAATTTGGAATCATGGATTTTTTTATGTTAGCAGATCTGTTTATTTTATTTTTTTGAAGATGGTGATGTATGAGCTTATTAATTTTCTGGATTTGGAAGAGGATTTTGTATGTGGTGAAGATGAATAAATTGTAATTCTTTAATTAAAAGTGGTTAATATTTTTTAATAATTTACAAATTGGAAAATAAATAAATTTTAAAAAAATCAATAAATGTGACTTGTGTCTACAGTACCATTGCCAGGTCATTAATGTAACACCCCGATTTATTTAATTATTTTTCGTAATTAAATTATTTGATGTTGTGCATATGTACGTGTTTGTGTGGGGTTGGTTGAGGCTGGGTTGCCCTTAGTATAGGGTAGTGACCTTTGAATCATAAAGATTAAGGGTCGGAAGGAGTGGCGTGGTTAGTAATTAATTAATTAATATTGGGAATATTGATTAATAATATTAACGTGAATTATTAAGAAATATCGTTATCATTATTTAATTAGTAAGATAATAATAATAATAATAATAATAATAATAATAATAATAATAATAATAATAATAATAATAATATTGAGTTAATATTAATAATATATTGGAAAAACAAGAAATAGGGAGGGCAAAGTGGTCTTTTCGTTGTAGTTAGTGAGGATAAAGAAGGAAAAGCATAATTGGGGTCCAAGGGTCATAGTTGGAATAAGGGAGAAATTGGAAAGGGGGAAGCAGAGGGTTGATCGATCGATTTCGGAAGAGAAGAGAAAAGGGAATGGGAGCAGAGCTACGGCTTAGAGAGACCTCTGAAGAATCTTCATCTCAGGTAAGGGTGGGGTTCTTCGATCACTTAAGGGGTAAATGATATATGTATGAGGGTAGATAAATCGTTAGGTTTTATTCCCGTATTTTGTTGATCGTTGAATGTTTACGGTGAGAAGTTGAAGTTACGTGTCGGTAATAACGAAAATGCTCTAATTGTGTGAAAGTCTTGATTGAATTGGTGTTTTGTTGTGTTATAAGAGTTCATATTATATGTATAATGTTGCATACTGATTTTGGGAATCGAATTTTGTGGTATATGTGGTTTTGGGTGATTGGATTGGGGTTGAAAAGTGATTTTTGTAACAGAAACAGCAGAAAATTGATTATGCAGGTCAAGTAACCGGTTACCGTGTGGGACGTAACCGGTTACATAGTGCACATTTGGGGTTTTTGGGCATTTTTCAACTGAGTAACCGGTTACCCTGTGGGCGTTAACCGGTTACCACTGAACGTGACAGTTTTTGTAAATTTTCAAAATTCATAACTTTTGATCCGTAAGTCTGTTTGGGCCGCCTTTCGAATCGTTGGAAAGCTGGTTTTATGTACTTTCTGTTAAAATTATTTTCAATGACAGAATTCCAACTATTCAACATGTGGTGTATGTTTGTGCTTTGTATGGGAATATGTTGAATCGTGAAATGTGGAAATTAGTTGTGCGATGCGTGTTGTTGTGGTGGATTGCAATGTTTGCATGTTTGAACAGGTGTATACTGTATATTGGGAAGTTGTGAGGTAATGTATTGGTTGTATTCTAGTCATATGCATTACGTCGTTGTTGTATGTTGTTGTTGAATGCAATAGTTGTTGCTTATGATGTTGTATGATGTTGTTGTTGAGTTGTTGTGGCATAACTTGTAAATGCAATAGTTGTTGCTTATGATGTGGTATGATGATGTTGCTTAGTCGTTATGGCTTATTGTGTTATGGCCCACAGTGGCGTGATGCATTGATTTCATGAAAGTCATTGTATGTTGTCGTTGATATGCATTCATGTTGCATGAGTTGTGAGATAATATGTGTGCCCATGTGGGGTGTGAGCGTCTTATCCGGATTCTTTAAAATAGAATTAAGTCGATGTTGTTGTTGAGGTAATTGTGTGCCCATGTGGGGTGTGAGCGATTACGGGTGATCGTGTGCCCATGTGGGGTGTGAGCGATCACGAATGTCGCGTGCCCATGTGGGGAGTGAGCGGCTATTATGAAGTCCCGACGGGGATTGTGACCATGAAACAGGGGTCAAATTGGTACCACATGCATTGAGTCTAGTTGGCGTCTCATTACATTTTGTATTGGTTGTGTTGTATTATGATTGGCTTGGTTATCTATGTGTGTGTTGGAGAGTGTGATGCTTGTTGATAGTTGTGATATGGGTGAATTACTTGATGATTTATACTTTTGTATTTATATCATCTTCTTCTTTTGTTGATTTGAGAATCTCACCCCTTCTATTTGAATGTTACATCCACGTAGGTAACGTGCAGATAATCAGGAGTGGTCTGAAAGTCGAGGTCGGTGAAGACGAGGTGCTTCACTTTAGTGGCGTCTACTCTGATATGTATCATTGGGAGTCGGGAACGCTTTTGTGCATGTTTTATTTTGGTTAAAGAATTTTGGTTGCCTTTACAGGTACAAAAACTAATTTTTGGTAAATTGAAACCGTTATGCTTTATTATTCGAATGATTCATTTCCGCTGCGTAATAAATAGTATTTTTGGATTAAAGTATGCTTTAAGTTATGTTACATACCTGTTTATGAGCAAGTTTTTGTTGAAAGTAATGCCCTTTATTTCTGAGTTGTACTATTTTACTCTGATTATTCAATTAATTTATGCGGGGGAATTTAGGGTGTTACAATTAATGAGGAGGTAAGCTGTCTCAAATTGAAGGAGGACCATCAAAATCCCAAGTGATGTAAATTTCAGGGACCAAATAACTGATTTTTAAAATGGAGGAACTAAAATTTAAAAAACATCAAAGTAGGGGGACCAAAATTGCATTTAAGCCTAATATTTATATATAGGAAAAATACATTATTGATTCAAATTTTTTTATATGCGTAAAATGTAACGCCCTTCTAAACCCCGCCGAATATATATATATATATAAATAATTAGAGTAATATATCATGCATCTCAAATAAGGGTGTCACATATATTTTCAAAACATCACACAAACACCTGTCATGCTCATTAACATTTAAAATAAATTCATACTGTTCATACACTTTCACATTAGCATGTAGCAGCGAATTTACTTCAATCGTAATAGACATAATGAAAGTCTCATGCTCATCTCATTCATAATCAATGCTTAGGCATAAAAGTCAATATTTCATATAATTCAATATAACAATAACATAATGAAGTAGAGTACATAAAGTATCTCTCAAACATAATTTGAAACGATCCCCGTGTTACATGATCAGAGCACGACTCAACCCAAAATAAATAAAGAAACTAATTAAGCTACTCCAACGGCTACCTCGCGCTAGAAGCAACTCTACTCCTCGGTACCTGAGTGATGTCGTATAAAACATCATTCCAACAGAAGGGTGAGAATTCACAAAATTATTGAAATCATAAGATAATAATTAATTTAAAGCATACAAACATAATTACAATTATTCTCACACTTCAAGGTTTCAACAACAAAGTATTACTCAAGTAACCATATCATTCACAAGTGTATCCACACAATCCACAATTTCACCGATTCTACAATTCATATAAATACACATATACACAATGAGACTCAATGCAAAACTCAATGCAACTCATGTCATGTGGTATCAACACTTGTTATTATTTTTCGGTTTTTATATTTAAACCGGGTCCGTTCCCTAGACCAATAACACACAAAAACTTGTTTCCTAAGCTTTCAAACTCCGCTCTAGGTTTGATACAAGTCACTAGCTCCCACGAAACTAACAAGCATTGCCTCTTGACACAAATGATGCATATGCAATCAACAATCATATGCAATTAAAACAATTCCATAATCTTAATATCATGCATATCTTCAATAATTCATCACACTTGAATTACCACACAATTGCATGCACAATCACATTTTCATAATCAAAACATTCATACTTCAAATATTACCTTTACATAGCAAGTGACTTACAAGAATCCACAATCCAATCTCATTTCACAATCCATAATAGCACTTTTTAACCGCCGCAATTTTCTTTTTTTAGTGAAAAGAAGGAAAAGTTTTGGGCTAGAGCCTGGGCACATGCCCGGCCTGGCCGGATCTTAAAACCGCCCATGGAATTATATATATATATATATATATATATATATATATATATATATATATATATATATATATATATATATCACTTTTCCATTTAGCATAAAGTTTCACGTTTTATTTGTTTCAGCATAAAAAGAAGGGCTACAAAGTATGAGGGATAAAGGAATAGACAATATTGTCATTGCTATCATTAATTGCGCTGCAAAATTATATGATACGCTGCACTTAGTTGAAGAGAAGGCTTTTTGGCTAGAAAAAAAGTACATTAAATTCTACGGTCCAGGATTAAGAAAGAAGCCACATAAATCATTTTCTATGTAAATTAGCATGTCTAGGCTGCGCTACAGGCTACCTCTCCTTACTAAATTTTCCTAATCTTATTTTCTGCTACAGGGCAAGTAGAATAAAAGAAACATGCATTTCATTTCCATACCAGCAATAATGCGCTACAGTGATATATGATACAATTAATACACATCTCAATTTGTTAGTATGTATTATGTTGTTGTTACGCTACAGCTCATACGATACAAGCGGGTGAGAAGTGAATCATCCTTTAATAATTTCATCGCTACAGTCAATACAAATACAAATTTCCCAAATTTTCCTACTTCAATAGATACGCTAAATATTAAATAGGTCTCTATACTATATCAAATATCAATTTCAAATATACAAAAATTAACACTTTTTAAAGATTTATATCAAAACCTAACATTTTCAATCTCATAAAAATTTTTGGGGGTTTTATCCTAATCATATTTCTTCCTGTAGCGATCGATTTTTGTCGGTGACGCGACCACCTTATCGCTGGGTTTTCCTCACCGCAATGAGGAGGAGTGAGTGCTACTTTCTGATTTCTTATTTATCCCATGAAGCTGGAAGGGAAAGGAAATGTATCTAAAATTAACCTTGCAAGCAGATGTCTAACAGGACAAACGCTTAAAGAGATTGGAGGATCCGGGGTCAGGTTATACAATGAGCAGTTGTCAGTTACCCATCCTATATGTGGTTATCCACAGGATATTAGCTTTAGGTTTTGCTTTATACTTGATGGTGTTTATCTGTTAATGGGTTGGAAAAGTTTCTTGGGAAATATGATAGAGTAAGATTGAGTTTTTGTTGATGTTTGTAGGTATTGGACCTAGAGTTTTTTATTAGTATGCTCACTAAGATTTTGCAATCTTATGCCTACGTATTCCCGTTTAATGAAACAGAGAAATCAGAGCAATCGTAGTTCCTCCTATTCTAAGGGAGGAAAAAGATGTTTTGGTGTCTCGTTCAAAGCCTAAGACAGCGGCTAAATGGAGTATTTGTGTCTTGTTCAAAGCCCAAGATTGAAGCTAAAAGGGATTTGTATCTTGTTTAAAGCCCAAGATATAAAGCTAAAGGATTTTGGCTGAGAGAAAATTTGTCATCTCTAAAGAGGAACTGTTGATTTTTGTTTGCCTTGACCAAAGCACAAGGTTGATGCTAAAAGGTTAATTGACTCGGCTAGGGGATTTCTTTATATAAAGTCTGAGAGAAGGCTAAATATGACCAACTCAACAAGAGAGTGTAGATATTGGTGTCTTGTACGAAGCCCAATATTGAGGCAAAAAGAGACTGACTCTTTGGGGATATCATTATACGAAGTCTAAGAGGAGGCTAACAGTTTGACTTTTCTGGTGAAAATGTTCTTTCTGTCTTGTACAAAGCCCAAGATTGAGGCTAAAAGGGATTTTTGACTCCGTCGGGGAGGTTTATATGTGTCTTGTACAAAGCCCAAGATGGAGGCTGAAATGAGTTTGTCTCAACAAGAGAGTGCTTTTATATGTCTTGTACAAAGCCCAAGACGGAGGCTAAAGGAGTTGACTCAACAAGAGAGTCTTGCAAAGGTGATTGACCCAAGAAGAGAGTCTTTTATACTCAACAAGAGAGTGATTTGCTGTCTCGTACGAAGCCCGAGATTGAGGCTAAAAGGAGATTGACCCAACAAGAGAGTCTTGAAAAGTGATGGACTCAACAAGAGAGTCTGAAAAATGATTGACTCAACAAGAGAGTCTGAAAAGTGATTAACTCAACAAGAGAGTCTGAAAAGTGATTAACTCAACAAGAGAGTCCGAAAAAGTTAGCTCTACTGGGGGAGGATCATTGTACAAAGCCCAAGAGGAGGCTGACTGTGTTGAGGAAAGATCATTATACAAAGCCTAAGAGAAGGCTATCTTACTGTTGAGGATTAGATCCGTAGGCAGGCCCAAGGGTGGGGAACTCTCATGAGAGAGACCGGGTTTCTGCTGGAAATTTATCCAGAGTGATCGGTGTTTTTTCCTATGTTTGAAAGGAACTTGAGAATGTCTTTGAGACTCAAAGGGGTTTTAGACTGCCCAAGTCTACTGGTGTTGAAGAGTTTTATCTTTTGTAGGATGCCCAAAAGAGGGCAAGGGCCTTAAGGGATGAGAATCAACCCTAAAGTGGGTTGAGGTTTGACACTGGAAAGACTGCTCTAGCAAAGTATGACTAAGTTCTGTCTTATACCTTTAAGAGGTCGTTAGGGTCCTTGTATTAAGCCCAAGAGAAGGCATGAGAACTTCTAAGAAGCCGAAGGGTCCTTGTACAAAGCCCAAGAGGAGGCGGGATGCTTTTAGGAAGCCTGTGGGTCCCCAAGCCAAGAGAAGTTCAAGAAATGCAATTCACAGAGAAGAGATCATTCCAGGAAAGTTCGAGTATTTGGAAGAAACTCAAGAGATGCTATTCACGGAGAATAGATCAACTCCGGGGAGTAGAATTTCTTTGACAATTTCTAGGGGTGACAGTCTGAGAAAAGGTTCACCGAGAATACTGCCTTTCTCTTTGTTCCATATTGATTAACCCCAAGAGAAGGGAAGACTGTATCTGGAAATCCTATGGGCATCTAGTTTTGTTTGTATTCAAAGAGTGACCAACAGGGCTTTACCTAGTTCTAGACGTAGTTGCCGGGGAAAACTCTAAATAACTATACTAGTATATATACAGTTGATATATGACGAGTATTTAAGAGGATATGAAAGAAGACTAACCATGCGCAGCTTCCCACAATACAGTTATGTATATGGAAGCATATAAAAGAAAGCGGATAAACACTTACCCGTTGTAGAGCTTCCATGTTGTTTTGTTAGTTGTTCAACAAAAAAATTAAAGAAAGTTTTGATAGCAACTATACATTTGGATTCAAAATTAAAGGAGAAAGCATTTTGCACAGAGATCGGGGCTTACAGCTCAGGGAGAGGCCCAAATTATAACAGTGATGGCACTGTTGTTTTGTATCGGGTCTTATACAACGACTGAGGCCCAAAAAGTTTTGGTCAAAAGGGGATTGGGTCTTACACTCTATTAGAGGCCCAAAGAGTTTTTAAATGAATAAAGATGGGTCTTATAGCTCACGGAGATGCCCAGTTGATTTTGTTAAAAAGGCGACGATCTCGCCGAGCGTTTGAAAATATACATAGGGGCTTATATAATGTGTGAGGCCCAAAAGGTATTATTTACAAAGGGGTTGGGTCTTACACTCTATTAGAGGCCCAAAAGATTTTAAGAAAAGGAATGAGACTTATAGCTCGAGGAGAGGCCCAGATGATTATTTGTTTGAAAAATGGCGATTGCGTCGAGGTTTGAAAACACAGTGGGTCTTATACGATGACTGAGGCCCAAATTACTTTGGTTTTCAAAAAGGGTTGGGTATTACACTCTATTAGAGGCCCAAGGAGTGTTTTTGTACAAGTGATGGAGTTTACAACTCAAGGAGAGGCCCAAGTGATTTTAAACTGGCGATCGCGCCGAGATTTTTTATTGTGTCGGGACTTATACAATATCTGAGGCCCAAAAATTGTTTATGTACAACAAGGATTGGGTCTTACACTCTATTAGAGGCCCAAAGAGTTTGAAAAAGAATTGTTTAGGGTGATTAAGATCAAAACCTTAACTTAATTTCAAAATGTATTTTGATTAAATAAAAGTTCGATTAAAATGATCAAACTTATCAAACATGTGTGAAAAACAAGTTGTTATCTTGGATTAATGTTTGAAAAATCATGTTTTTATCCACAAAATGATTGGAAACCATTTAAGTTTGGAAAATCAAGGAGGAAAAAATATTTTAAATGTTAAAAACAAATAAAAATTAATTCTTTGCAAAAATATCAAATATATGAAATAAATAATATTTTTGGGAAATTATTGTAAAATAAAATATTTTAACATTTTTGTGAATTATTAAAAAAAGAACCAACTCAAAACCATTAAAAACCAGAGAAAAAATAATTTTTGAATCAATTAAATAAAATCACAAAAATTCAAATATTTAAATATTTAAAAAAGGGCGCCAAGAACACCAAGTTCTTGCCTGCGCCCTCTGTTTCTTCAGATTTGCGTTTTCCCCTCAATCTCACCGAATACTTGATGAAATCATACAATCCACATATCAATCTACTCGTTTTCACCTCACGATCATGTCTATGGTCTTTAATTTCATTTATTTTAAGCATGGAATAAGAAATCAAGACAAAACCTTAAGAACCCTAAATTCTGCATGAAGGCTGGGAATTTTGATACACGATTCATACAAAGCAATTAATTGAGGGGAAATCCTCCATACATGATTATGAACATATGGCAAAATTATTGTGCAAGGAAATATGCATGAATCATGAAATGACCAAGTTTAGGCTTACTTGAAGGTCGTGGCTGCAAGAGCAATTTGATTTTTGAGTTGGAGGTTTTACAGATGAGTTGTGATGATCTGAACAGCTTCCCTACAACATATGGAATGTGTTTGAATGCTTGGAGTGATTGGAAACTGACTGGAACAGGTTATGGCACCTCAACTGGAACTTGGTTGAAAACTTGAGCAATTGGCTGGTGATTTTGTTAAATTGGTGTTCCAGATGTTGTTTAAGTGTTTAGATCACTTCTATATGATGTTTATGAGGTGTGTGTGTGTGATTGGTTTGGTTGAAATTACTCTCAAAATCAAAACCCGATAGTGACTTGCTTTAGAAGGCAATTTTGAAAGTGAGAAGGTGATTTTGAGGAAAACATCAGTTTGGGTGCTTTGGTGTACTTAAACTGAGCAAAAATGAGCTCTATTTATAGTAGAGCAAGTTTGTTTTGCAAGCAATAGTGAATGGTGGCTGCAGCAGGCTGTTGGCCAATGGTGATCAAATGGAATCTCAAGTCTCCTTTAGCCATTGACTAGAGGTTAGAGCACAGGCCTATGGTTCTTTGATTCAAGGATAAGGCTTGACTGAAGTGTTCATTTGTGCTCTAATACATGCCACCTCTAAGCATCCATTGAATGCTCCAAAACAAAATTGGAATCTTGAAGCATCTTTAGCTTTTAGGGGTGCCAAACCTATATGTAGTTCCAAAGACTTGGGAGGCTTATGGATCAGTGTTTATTCCTCCTTGGTCTCCCCCTGAGGTGTGCAGATGGATAAACTTGTTTGTCATTTGCACAAATTGATCAAATCGAGCCATAATGCACAAATCTGCCTTGTCATGATAGTTGCAGCAAGGCATGTTGCAGCTGTCATAATTCTTAGCTCAGATGGAATATGATGGAGTTCTTGGCCATTTTGGAAAGCTCTCATATGATACACCATATGTGTGATCATAGTTTGTCTTGACACTTTTTGGATCCAAGTGAAAAATGCCCCTACATTTTGAAAAAAGTGAAACAGATTCTGACTTAGTGAAAATTTCACTAAGTGTTGGAAAAAGTGGCATTTTCATGTTTTTGTCATTTTGGTCACTCCGTAACTAAAAATCCATGAGGAATTGGAATGAGGTGTAGTTGACACTTTTAAAGTATGCCATGAGATCTACAAATCCATCTTTGGATCATTCAAAATGGTTGCTTAGATCTCAAGTTATGATCCTTGGAAGTTGGTACCCTAGCCATTTTGTTCCATAACTTAGAAAAATTCTAAGTTTTTATGGTTACCCCTTTTACAAGTTATCCCATTTTCTTTGATTTTTCTTGATGAATGATGATTCAAATCATACATTAACATTGTTTTAGGGTTAAAGAACCATAATTATGAAAAATCTCAAAAAGTCAAACTTGACTTTTGTGTACAATTGACTTTTTATTAGATGAATTCCAAATTGTGAGATCCTTTATGAAATTAAGTCCTTGACCTAAATCAAACTTGATGGATATGTTCCATAGGTGTTATAGGGTGTTTTGAATCATGTCTCAAGGTTTGGGAGCATGTCTTGGTCAAAAGTCAAAGGACAATTGACTTTTTCTTCAAAACCCTAATGGTGGTCCTGAGGAAATTGAAACTTGTGGATCAAGCTTCTTGGATCAATCCATTGTTGCAAATGGATCAATGTAGTGTATTGGAGACATCATGTCTTGAGGTCTTGGCTCATGTTTTGTCCCAAAAGTCGACTTTGGGGTGAATTAGGTCAAGAAACCCTAATTCCTGATTTTTGGGTAAATGCATCCCCTGAGGTTAAGTTGACTTGATGATTGGGTTCCTGAGGTCCCATGGAGTATCTAGGATTATGCTTTGAAGCATTGGCTCATGTCTAGAGGAAAATTTCCATCTGGAGGCCCTGGTCGACCAAAATCCTAATTTGGTGACACTGGCAATCTTGACGCTTAATCCACTTGGAAGGTAGCAACTTTGTGCTGATCCTTGATGTGGGAGTCCTATTGATCCTTTGTGGTTGTTTGAGAGGTTAGAAAAGTTAAAGATCATGTCATTCCTTGATTGATCCTTTGTCTAAGAGCTTTGAGAGGGCTTGAAACCCTAATTCTTATTTGTAGTGAATGCTCACCCATCTTTGGGGAGACTGATGAGGCATGTAAATACATCCATATTGTGATAATGATTTGCACAATGATGGGAGATCTTGGTGGTCAAAATTTAGGGTATGACAGATGCCCCTATTTAATCTTCTTGGACCCGAAGGTGTGAATGGCGAAGGTATTCGAGCATTTGGGGTGCAAGATGATTAAATATCGGAATACGCGAAATTTTGACGGTGGTTATGAATGGCAGTTTTCCCATCCATCTTCTTTTGCCAAGCAATAATACTTAGAAAAGGTAAAACTTCCCCTCAATCCTGGTTTCCTACCAAGGAACTGGTCTAAGTTTCGGAAACAAACTTCCCCTCGATCCTGGTCTTCAGCCATGGAACTGGTCTCAGTTTCTGAAATAAACTTCCCCTCGATCCTGGTCTTCAGCCATGGAACTGGTTTAAGTTTCTAAAATAAACTTCCCCTTGATCCTGGTTTTCAGCCAAGGAACTGGTCTTGGTTTCTTTTGTAAACCTCCCCTCGATCCTGGTTTCCTACCAAGAAACTAGTCTTAGTTTCTTTTGTCAATAAACTTTCTTGACAAGGGACACTATGTGTAGAGGTTTTTATCAAACTTCTCGCCGAGTTTTCGACAGGGGAGACACCATTTGATAGAAAGAGTTTTGATGTCAGACTTGCTGGGGGGAACTCATCTGTCTGAGCGGTAGAGGTGTACAAACTTCTCTGTTGGAGACGCCATTTGTTGACTTTACTGGGGAGAACGAGTCTCTTGAGAGACTGCTTCCTGCTTGGGGATACTACATCATACTTTTCTTCGAGACCTTCTCGGAGAAATGCCATACAATGTACCCCAATTTTGAGGTGCTGATGACTTCAGTAACATTGATTTTCTGGAGAGAAGAACCACTGTGTTACTGAGAGCCTTTGGTTGTGAGGCTCTCTCTGGGATTTTCCTTAATCCGGGAAAGCGAAGATATCATCTTTAATGGTGAAGAGTGACGCTTGTCGAAGGTCTTCTTGTTTTTTAGAGGTTCAAGTTATCAAAGTGGTCAAGGGTCAAATCCAATCTAGAAATAAACCGGAGGAGAGAGATTGTTCAGAAGCAACATTTCTTGACGAGGAAAAAACTGACAACTCGATTGAGATGACTTCTATCACTAAGGGACAAGACCGATTAGAGTGATAGTGATGCAATATAAATATGAATGTAAATCAATAATGCATGATGTATGTGTAATACCCTAATTTTTACCCCTAAGATCCCACATGTCATTTGCAATTTTTTTCATACCACAAACAAGATCACAATCTTTGTTTCCCCCGAGTATCTGTGTATTTCTTACTTGTTTTATATTTGTTTATGTTCACTAACCTCTAACCAAAATACCAAAAATATTTTGAATTTTTTGTCTTGTTTCTTCTTCACTGTGTGTTTAGGGTTTTGCAGGGAGATTGATGGCAAAGGTATGACTCGGAATCAAGCGTGGCTATTCAATTGTGGTTGAGGTCAGATAGAAGTTTAACCTAATCTTGGTCAAACTATCAAGAGATTGCTTCAATATCAAGTTGGTTGTGGCAGTGGGCTATTTCTCAGGCAACATATATTCAAGGATAAGTTGTTTTGTGCTGGAATTCATCAAGCTTTCAAGCAGTGTTCTATGAGAAGCTTGGCCCAGGTTATCATGGTCATGATTTATCATTCCAGGCCGTGTTCATCTGTGGATCTATTTTCCAAGAGATTGATTCAGAACTTCTTGACCAGAGATTCTGAAAAAATCAAGGTTGACAGTCGTGGCTTTAAGTGCAAATTGTTCAGTAGTGGTTGTGGGCATTTCAATCAGACGCTTTGTGGAAAATTTCAAGTTGGCTTCGGATTAAAATTGAATTCTCATGGCCATGTGTGAAAAATATTGATGAGAGTTCATATCCACTTCATAAACAATTTCTTTTTCTAAACCAATTCCCTTTTCTATTTCCTAAATCCACATTTTTTTATGTAATTCAAAAACCATTTCCATTGTTTCAATTCATATCCAATTCCATACCAATTATCCATATTGTAAAATTCTATTTCATTATCAATATCCATATTTACAAAAATCATTGTCCAAAAATATCCATGTTTCATTCTCATCTATTTCTAAAACCCAAATTTCCATTTAATATCCAATTTCACTATCCATATATATCCATATTTCCTATTCCTTTTTTTCTTTCTCTTGTTCATTTTTTTTTATCAACCAATTTTCAATCATTTTTTTAACCAATTTCAAATTCCTAAACCATATCCATACCATTTCATTTAATCATTCTTTTTCTCTAAATCCACTTCTAAATTTTTTTTATATCCAATTTGAATTTCCAAAACCATTTCATATTATCCATTCAAGATCCTATATGTGATACATAAAAATTCTAATCCAAATCCATAGTACAAAAAAAAAAAACAATTTTCAAAATTACAAAATTATGTCCATTTACAAATTCTCACAAAAATGTACAATAAGCCATTCCACACGGCCCACACAAACCAAGCTGAACTTTCCCAACCGTGTAAATTCTTTCCAGCCGTACCAAGTGAAAAATTGCAAATTTCTAAGCAACACACACCCAGCAGCTGCATAAAGCAATACGTCACACATCAAGCCATCAAGCCATCATGTTAAAGCAAGCCAATCCGTGTGAACTTCAGTTGCTAAGCCAGTTATTTCACACATCCAAGCCAAACGCGTGAAAACATCCTATAAGCAGTGATAGTTTACATGCCATACACCAGCTGCAAGCTGAGCCGCAACGGCACTGCACCATAAACACAAAACGCAGCAGCCAATTTTCCAAGCTTCCAAAGCAACCACGCACAAAACGGAAGCAAATGAATACAATTAAAATGCAGCAGTCCAAACAATTTGAAAACAATCAAAACGCTGCACATATAATTGAAACGCGGCGAACAAATTCAAAACGCGAACAAAAATCAAAACGGCAACGAAAATTTCATTCCAAACTCACCCAATTCCATCTATTAATAGAGCCATTTCCCTCTTCAATTTCTCAAGCTTTCACAGCCAAAAATACTCTGTCAAAACCAAAACCCAAAGCTTCAATTCACCTTCAATTATTTCCATCAAGACAAAACGCGGACCGATCCATCAAACATATAACCGCACCGATTCAGAGCTACAACAATCACGCTCGCACATCAGCAACAACAACATCAATTCACGGTTCAGAAGGAAGAAAGAAAGAAGATGAGGAATCAATTTGTTTCTTACCGATAATTTGAAGGTAGTTTGACGAGATTTGACGAATTTTTACGGTTTGAATCCAAGATTGTAGTTGAATAAACCTTGAAATTGTGAACATATTTGGAATCTACATTTGACTTCGATCATGACCGTGTGAATTTTTTCTCCGTCGCTCCTCCATTGACGAGTTTTGTGAAGAAGAAGACGACTGATCCATTTTTTTTCTTTTTTACGTTTTAATTCTTTTTTTAGTTTTATTTTTATTTTTATTTTTTTCCTTTCCATTTAATTGGGTCGTGTGGGCCTTGGATTACTACACACCGTCACGTGTTTCAACTTAAACCTCCCACTCTTTTTTTTTAAAATTTTCATTTTATTTTTGTTTAGTTATTTTTTTAATATTTCTTTTTAATCTTCTTTTTAGTTTTTTTTATTTGTAAATTTGGATTTACTACTGTATTTGAATTTTGTTTAGAAACATTTCTTGAAACAAAATCATTAAAAATATCATGTGCTTTCACTTTAACCTTGGTTTTCTTTTTAAATTCCACTTTTTGGATTTATTGTTGGTTGTTAGTGGATCATAATTGTTAGATCCACTTTTCTTCATCTCTTTTCTTTTGATCGATGAAAGTCTAAAGGATCTTGAAATTCCTTTGTTGAATTTTGATCAAGACTAGATCATTACCATTTTACTTTTCGTGCGATATTGCTTTCGGATGACGATTTACATATCGTTCATCTAGCATGCATTAGCACAAAGATCTATTGACCGGCCTCATTTGTAGGGTAATTACTCCATAAATTACTCGGCGATTGCTTAACATAGAGCAATATTTGTCCCGTATCGGAAAATGATCAAAATAGTTGATTATTTGTCTTTCAGTTCAAAACTTATGAAACTTGTTGTTAGAAGGCTTTGGTCTTATCAATCCTCTAATGAGTTTTCATTAATCTTGACCTAAGTGCAATTATTCAATTATTATTGATCACTTACTCTAACAACTAATCACTAAATTACTAGAAATATTATTATATTAATTTTGTTTATGTTTCCTTCTCGCTCCCTATCTCTTTTATTTTTTATGCTTCATTATTATCATTTCATATCATGTTTATGCTTCCGCAATTTTTCCTTTGTCCGTTGGACACATGTTTATGCTTTTTTTTTCCTTTGTCCATTTGGACGTA
The DNA here is from genome assembly GCA_022829125.1 of Lathyrus tuberosus. Taxonomy (NCBI): domain Eukaryota; kingdom Viridiplantae; phylum Streptophyta; class Magnoliopsida; order Fabales; family Fabaceae; genus Lathyrus; species Lathyrus tuberosus. The sequence continues at coordinate 2,561,933 of JALAZF010000535.1, forward strand.
AAAACATTAATAAAGGCTTAAACCATAAAAAACGTAATTCTCCTCCTCTTGGACTATTGGTTACTATCCTATGCTTTGGAGTGATCTCTTTATGGACCTCTTTTGAAGTAATATTGGACTTATGGACCTAGAATTAGGACTTCTTATCCCTTTGCTTAGAGTATTGATTGAAGACTTGCCTTTATTCGGCCAATTTGCTTAAGGATGGAATTCTTTTAATATTGCTTTGAAGTGGCTCCATTTTGGTTAGATCCTTCTTTTCCCTAGCTTTTACTTTATGCACTAGGATAGTCACTTCTTCTCCACCCCTTCTTTAATATTCAAAACCTTCTCCCTTTTTTCAAAACCTTCTTGATTTCAAACTATCACCTCTTTCATAATAAAACCTTGACTTTTGTCAAGTGACTTTTTAAACTTTGTTTTCTTTAATAAATGTTAATTCATCATAATCATATTTTGACCATTTCAAAAAGACATAAAAAAATACAAAACTCATCAAAAAAAATTTGTGCTTTTATGCACCTTTTTCTTTTAAACTTTTCAAAAAGAATTAGACATGGGTCATTTTTTTGATGAGATGTAAAACTCCTAACCAGGGTATTTTGTTGAAAGTATGGTCATTTTCCACTTAGATGTTGAAGTGATTAGTCTTGTTGATGTTAATCCAAGCAAATCCTCCATCTTAATGTGAAGCAAATGTCTCTTTCCCATACCTTTGGGTAATTAGTTGAGTATTCTCTCTTGAGAATGACAGATTGTCTTTTTTCAAGTTAAAATAAACTATAACCAATAAATTTCATTCTTTGTACCACGAACTACGGGGTTTTGATCCTACATTGCACATCGTGGGTACGTAGGCATGAGGCGATGAGTCTCTCCTAACACAAAAATCATAAAAAATAATTCTCCTCTCATCTCCTCAATCTCTTTACAAGAAAACCATTTTCAGACCAAAAAGCATGAATACATCAAAGGGCTCCTATAGAGTACTATAGATGTATTAGGTGCGTAAAACCTTCCCTTTACATAACCAACCCCCTTACCCTTTATCTCTTTGTTCTTTTAGAACTCTTTAGGTTTTGTTCGCTCTTTTTTCCTTTCCTTTTTTGGATAAAAATAAAAGTGCGGTGGCGACTCTTGTTTATTTTTGAGTTAAGTTAATCAATAGCTTACACTCACAAATTTCCCCGCTACAGAAAAGTGGCGACTCTGCTGGGGAAAGTTTAACCTCTTGCTGGTCCATCCCTTGAGGGGTTTAGCCTACTTTGATTTATTTATCGCTTTTTGTCCGACTTGCTTGTTACTTGCTTGTTCTGTTTGGGAATTCTTCTGTGAGGAGTGATAAGCCCACTACCCAGGCTTGAACATACACATAGGTATTAGCGTGGGCAGGCGTGTCGCTCCCGTGGTGTTTGGCCACGTGTGGGTGTTCACGAGACCTACAGCCAGATGAGGTTCTATCCGGAGCTATCTGCTACTGTATGTTTGATACAGGCCAGTAGATATTCTCTGGAGGAATTGTCGACTCTGGTGACCGTTCCCGAGAACTCAGTAACGACACTCCTCCCGAGATATGATAATGGCAGACCAGAAATGGCAAACCTATTACGTATTCTTGATCCGAGGATCCGAAGCTGGGGACTTTAGAACTCCTTAACCCATCTTGGCCTTTTTAGGATTGTGGCGCGGAAGCTATGAAGATGCAAATCTGACTTAGCTGTCACGCGATGCCTCACTCAGGTTAGATTCTCTTGAGGATAACTACCAACCTCCGAGCAAATCAGTGTGCTGGTGTGTCTGATAGTGGATTGTGCACCCTGGGCACTTTGTTAGAACCACTGTTTTCTGCAAGTACAATGAAGACAAAACCTTATTACATACCTTTGTGGGATTGGTTCTTACCCTTGGCTTCATGCTCGTGACTTGAACCTTGATCCGTGTGCTTTGTGTGATCTTGTTTGTGGTTGTTGCATTCATGCACTCATGCATTCATGAGCATTCTCCTAGGAGGTTTCAAGGAACTTAAAGGTGTTATTGCAAACATTGCAGGTACTTTTGTTATGGATTTTGGAAGGAGAAGTACCAATAAGTACACTTTCAAGATTCCTAAGTTAGAGGGTTTGAGAGAGCTAGGATCTTTGTTCACTGAAACCGAGAAGTTTGAGTCCAGATATGGAAGGCTTTTATCTCTCTTGAAGTTTGATATGGCTGACGGATTACTTGCTACTTTGGTTCAGTCTTATGACCCTTTGCTTCATTGTTTCACCTTTCCTGATTATCAGTTGGTACCTACGCTAGAGGAGTATTTTCTCCTACTTGATTTGTCTGTTTATGGTCAGATTTTCTCTGGTTTGGACCCCGCTCCCGAGCATGAGGTTATTGCGAAGGCTACTCACTTGAAGGTTTCTGAGATTAAGGCTCGCATGGATACCAAAGGAAATATTCTTGGGTTACCCGCTAAGTTCTTGATAGATAGAGCTCATCACTTTGCTAGTGTGAAGAACATAGTTGCTTTCAAGGCTATTCTTGCCTTGCTTATTTATGGACTGTTCCTCTTCCCAAATGTTGAGAACTTTCTCGACATCAACGCTATTCGGATCTTCTTGATTGGGAATCCAATTCCCACTTTTCTTGCCGATGCTTACCATTCTATTCACCTCGGGAATTTCCATGGTGAAGGGATGATTATCTGTTGTGCACCTTTGCTTTACAAGTGGTTTATTTCTCACTTGCCGAAGTCTGCAGCTTTCTGGAATCTCAAGGATGGTTTATATTGGTCGCGGAAGATCATGTCTCTCACTCATTCTAATATTGATTGGTGTAGTCGTGTTCCTTCTGGAGCGATGATTATTGATAGTTGTGGTGATTTTCCCAACGTGTCTCTTCCTGGTACAAAGGGAGGAATCAGCTACAATCTGGTGTTGGCTCGTCGTCAGTTGAGATATCCTTTGCGAGAGGTACCAAAGAACATTCATTTGGCCGGTATCTTTTTCAAGGATGAAGAATCTCAGGTTGCTCTCAAGAGAGAAATTGTGGAAGCTTGGTGCAACATTCGTAGAAAAGGAAGGGAAAGTTTGGGAATTCCGAATTGTGTCTCTTCGGAACCTTACCTTCAGTGGGTTAAAAATAGAGCTATTACTTTGAAGATACCTTATAAGCATCAGGAGACTTTATCTTTAACTGATAAGAAGCCAATTCTCTACTCTATGGAAGACACAGAGAAGCTTCAGATTGCCTTGGCCGAGATGCAACAAGAGAGAGATGCATGGAAGAACAAGTATCAGATTATTGAGTTAGAGAATGCAAGACTTCGAGAGCACTTCAAGAAGAAGAATGAAGATGAAGTTGCCAACAAGAAGAGAAAGGCGCAAGAGGATTTATTTTCCTCTCGCATTCAGCCAGTTTTTGATATTTCGAAGAGTTTAGAATTTCCTTGGAAGTTGATCGTTGATCAGTTGCTGATTGAGAAGACTCAGATGCAGGCCCACATCAAGAAGTTGGAAGATAGAGTGGGGACTTCTTCTCATAGGATTCTCTAGGGATCTAGTTTTCTTTATTCTCTATTGTTTTAGGATTTTTGAATTTGTACTCTCGAGATGTAATCTTTTCCATCATTAATGAATGAGATTTTGGTATTTCAGATAACAATGTTTGCGATATGCCTTATAATTCCTTGAAACTTTGCATTTGTATCTTGCACATCAAGCATCATCTCTTGCATTTATTTTCTTGCCTTTTCCAGGTGTCTTATTTATTTCTTTTGGTCTTCATTCAGCCAAGCTGTCGCACCAGTATAATACTCGAGCTAATCTGAAGAAAAGGATGGATCAATTGCAACAAGAGAATCGTGAGCTTCGAGAAGAAGTATCAACTCTGAAGAATGGTTTGGAAAGACTCACTGCTATGATGGAAGCCCTGGTGGCTGATCAGAATCAGCCACCACCACCTCCTCCTCCGCTTTCAACTCCTGTGCAAAGGACAGTCATTTCTGAGATTGCCCCCACGCCCATCTCTGTGGCGCCTGGTAGTGTTCCTCAATATTCCATGCCTCCTGGTTTCCCCTGGGGCATGCCTCATAACTTTGTTCCTGAAGGTTATCAACCACCACCACCACCTCCTGAAGTTCCAGTCGTTCCTACCATTCAACCTGTGATGACTGTACCACCGTCTGTGGTTCATACTGTTCCTTTTGGTGAAGAACAGATTTTCCATTTTGCTCCAAGTGAAAATGCCAGTGCTTATGATAGAATGGAAGATATTCAAGACCAGTTTGCTGAAATGCAGAAAGAGATCAAGGCTCTGAGAGGTAAAGAACCATTTGGAAAGAATGCTCATGAGTTATGCTTGGTTCCTAATGTGAAGATCCCGCATAAGTTCAAAGTCCCTGACTTTGAAAAGTATAAGGGTAACTCTTGTCCGATGAGTCATTTGACTATGTATGCTCGTAAGATATTGGCTCAGAAGGATAATGATTAGCTTCTCATTCACTACTTTCAAGATAGTTTGTCTGGTGCAGCTTTGAAATGGTATATGGGACTCGACAGTACTCGAATTCGCACTTTCGAAGATTTGGGTGAGGCGTTTGTGAAACAGTATAAGTATAATGTGGATATGGCTCCTGATCGTGACCAGCTTCGGGCAATGGCTCAGAAAGATAAGGAGACATTCAAAGAATACGCGTAAAGGTGGCGCGAGATTGCTGCTCAGATCAACCCTCCTTTGGAAGAAAAGGAGATGACCAAGATTTTTCTGAAAACTCTGAGTCCTTTCTATTATGAGCGTATGATTGCTAGTGCCCCAAGTGATTTCACTGAGATGGTTAATTTGGGGATGAGATTAGAAGAAGGTGTCCGTGAGGGACATTTGTCGAAAGATGGCAATTCTACTGGAAGTTCAAAAAAATATAGTGGAGGATTTGCCAAAAAGAAAGAAGGAGAGACCAATGCCGTTTCTCGAGAAAGGTATAGAGGACCTCACCATAGAAATAATCAGTGCCAGCAACATGTTACATCTGTCACTCTTGTTATCAGTTCAGCTCCTATTGTTCAGGCAGCTCCTGCTCAGCAACAACGTTCTAATCAGCCAAATAATCAACGGGGCCGTTTTCAGAAAGATTTTGATCTGATTCTGATGAACTACACGGAATTGATTCCTTGTTTAATTAGGAAGAATCTTGTTCAGACCCGTCCACCACCAGTTGTTCCAAAAGATTCACCATGGTGGTATAAGCCTGAAGCTCATTGTGTTTTCCATCAGGGAGGAGCTGGGCATGACACTGAGAACTGTTATCCATTGAAGATGGAAGTTCAAAGGTTGGCGAGGAGTGGTATTTTGTCTTTCGAATATTCCAACCCTAATGTCCAATCGAATCCGCTGCCTAATCACGGCAAGGCGTCTGTCAATATGGTTTATGGTTGTCCTGGTACATTCAAAAATTTTGATATCCGTTGGATCCGAAGATCTCTTGTGTAAATGCATGCACTTTTAAGTGAATACCATGATATTGATCATGATTATGCAGCTTGCTGCATTTGTTCCACGAATCCATGTGGTTGTGTGATAGTGAAGAGGGATATTCAAAGAATGATGGACGAGAATTTGATTGAAGTCACTGCTAAGAGAGACGAATATCAGAACGAGGTGAATGTTATTGAGCCACGTTTTAATATTCCTGAAAGAGTTGTTATCTCTTATGATAGTCGAAAGACATCTGTTACACCTTTGGTCATTCGGTTGCCCGGACCAGTACCATATGAATCTGACAAGGCTATTCCATATAAGTACAATGCTACCATGGTAGAAGATGGTAAGGAAGTGCCCATTCCTTCTTTGTCTTCTGTGGTAAGCATTGCTGATGTGAGTAGAGTGACCCGAAGTGGACGTGGCTTTGCTCCTGAGCCTCCAAAGATTGTGGAGAATGTTAATGCTGGCAAACGAACTTAAGATGAGAGTAATGTCGATGTTTCTGGTCAGTCCAGTGGTTCGAAGGCTTTTGAGGATGAAGTATTGAAGTTGATCAAGAAGAGTGATTATAGCGTTGTGGATTAACTCTTGCACACCCAGTCCAAGATTTCAGTGCTGTCCTTACTAATGAATTCTGAAGCTCATAGGAAATATTTGCAGAAGGTATTGGAACAAGCATATGTTGAGGATGATGTGACTGTTAATCAGTTTGATGGAATTATTGCTAACCTCACAGCATGTAATAATTTGAGTTTCTGTGATGAAGAGTTACCCGAGGAGAGGAGGAATCACAATTTGGCTTTACGTATCTCCACGAACTCTCAAGAAGATGCGCTTTCTAATGTGTTGGTTGATACTGGCTCTTCTTTGAATGTGTTTCCAAAATCTACTTTATCAACGCTTTCTTACCAAGGTCCTCCCATGAGGTATAGTGGGGTTGTTGTTAAAGCTTTTGATGGATCTCGAAAAGCTGTGATTGGAGTGGTTGATCTTCCAATCAAAATAGGACCATGCTTCTTCTAAATTACTTTTCAAGTAATGGATATCCGTCCTGCTTATAGTTGTCTGCTTGGCCGACCCTGGATTCATGAGGCTGGGGCAGTGACTTCGACTCTTCGTCAGAAGTTGAAATTTGTTAAGAATGACAAGCTGGTAATTGTTAGAGGTGAGCAAGCGATGCTGGTGAGCCACCTTTCATCCTTTTCGTATGTTGATGCTGATGAAACTGTTGGAACCCCGTTCCAAGCTCTTTCTGTTGATGACAAATTTGTTAAGAAGAATGAGTTACACATGTCTTCTTTGAAAGATGCTTTGCATGTGTTAGAAACTGGTCGGTCTGACGGTTGGGGCCGAGTCATTGATGTGGTTGATAACCTGGGAAAAACTGGTTTAGGCTTTACGCCTGGTACAGCCAGAAGAGATTTGAAGCGTATTAATGAGACCTTTCACAGCGCCGGATTCATCCACAAAGATCACTCTACTACTGCCATCATTGAAGATGATGAAGAAGAACTTCCCAATTTCGTGACACATCGACAAGTCTTCCAGAATTGGATAGTTGTTGATGTTCCCACTGTTGTTCATATTTCAAAGTAATTTGTTTTTGTTTCTTTCAAAAAAATCCTTTCACTCTGCACAAGGTGAAAGTGAATTTGTGAGGGCTTTGTTTCAAATTTTATCATCATCAATAAAATGTTATTTTGTTTATCCATATTATGTTTTCCCTTTTTGCTTTATTTCTGAAAAATGGTAACATAAAAAACCAAAAAATAATAATGTGATAATCACTTTTATCTGCATGATACTTGCACTTTTTGTTCATATTCTAAAATCAAACATAAATCATTGTGCAGATTGATTATTAAACCCATTGAAAACAATGACCCTATGCCCCCTCCCAACTTTGAGTTCCCTGTGTTTGGAGCTGAAGAAGAGGATATTGAGGAGATTCCCGATGAGATTTCTCGGTTGCTTGAGCACGAGGAAAAGGCCATTCAGCCTCATGAAGATCCGTTGGAATTGGTTAATTTGGGTTCAGATGATGATGTGAAAGAAGTCAAGATTGGGGCACTGCTTCAGTCAGATGTTAAGAAGAGGATTGTGGAGCTTCTTAGAGAATATGTTGACGTGTTTGCTTGGTCCTATCAAGACATGCCTAGTCTTGATACTGATATTGTGGAGCACCATTTGCCATTGAAGCCTGAATGTCCACATGTGAAGTAGAAATTGAGAAGAACTCATCCCGACATGGCTGTGAAGATCAAAGAGGAGGTTCAAAAGCAAATTGATGCTGGTTTTCTTGTGACTTCTGAGTATCCTCAATGGGTGGCCAATATTGTGCCTCTTCCAAAGCAAGATGGAAAAGTCTGAATGTGCATTGACTATAGAGATTTGAATAAAGCGAGTCCAAAAGATGATTTTCCACTGCCACACATTAACATGTTGGTAGATAATACTGCTAAATTCAGTATATTTTCTTTTATGGATGGATTTTCCGGTTATAATTAAATAAAGATGGCACCCGAGGATATGGAAAAAACAACATTCATTACACCCTGGGGAACATTCTGTTACAGAGTGATGCCCTTCGGTTTGAAAAATGCTGGTGCAATGTACTAGAGAGCTATGACCACTTTGTTCCATGATATGATGCATAAAGAAATCGAGGTCTATGTGGATGATATGATTTGTAAGTCGAAGACTGAAGAAGATCATATTGAGTACTTATTGAAGTTGTTTCAACGTTTGAGAAAGTTTAAGCTCCGTTTGAATCCTAATAAATGCACTTTTGGTGTCCGTTCTGGAAAGTTGTTGGGCTTTATTGTCAGCCAAAAAGGCATTGAAGTTGATCCTGGTAAAGTTAAAGCCATTCAGGAAATTCCTGCGCCCAAAACAGAGAAACAAGTAAGAGGATTCTTGGGACGTTTGAATTATATCTCCCGATTTATATCCAATATGATTGCCACTTGTGCGCCGATCTTCAAGCTTCTTCGCAAAGATCAGGGTTGTGTTTAGACAGAGGATTGTCAGAAAGCTTTTGAAAGAATTAAAGAGTATCTGCTTGAACCTCCGATTTTGTCTCCTCCCGTGAAAGGAAGACCTTTGATCATGTATTTGACTGTGCTGGAAGAGTCTATGGGTTGTGTTTTAGGTCAACAAGATGAATCTGGTAGAAAAGAGTTTGCCATTTATTATTTGAGCAAGAAGTTCACTGATTGTGAGTCTCGGTACTCAATGCTTGAAAAGACATATTGTGCTTTAGCTTGGGCTGCCAAGCGCCTCCGCCAATATATGTTGAATCATACAACTTGGTTGATATCCAAAATGGATCCAATGAAGTATATCTTTGAAAAGCCTGCTTTAACTGGGAGGATTGCTCGTTGGCAAATGTTGTTGTCAGAATATGATATCGAGTACTAAACTCAAAAAGCGATAAAAGGAAGTGTTTTGGCTGACCATTTGGCACACCAGCCTATTGATGATTACCAACCTATCAGGTTTGATTTTCCTGATGAAGATGTGATGTATCTAAAAGTTAAAGATTGTGAAGAACCATTAATTGATGAAGGGCCTGAGCCTGGATCCCGTTGGGGTTTGATTTTTGACGGAGCAGTTAATGAGTATGGCAATTGTATTGGGGCAATAATTGTTACTCCTCATGGTTCTCATATTACTTTCACTGCAAGGTTGATGTTCACTTGCACAAATAATGCGGCTGAGTATGAAGCATGTATTATGGGCTTGGAAGAAGCTATTGATTTAAGAATCAAGATTCTTGATGTATACGGAGATTCAGCCCTGGTAATTAATCAGATTAAAGGAGAATGGGAGACGCGTCAACCTGATTTGATTCCTTATCTAGATCATGCAAGAAGGTTGTTAACTTTCTTCAATAAGGTTGAGTTTCACCATGTACCCAGAGCAGCAAATCGAATGGCAGATGCCTTAGCAACTATATCCTCCATGATAGTGGTGAATCGGTGGAATGATGTGCCCAAAATTGATGTTATGCGGCTTGATAGGCCAGCTCATGTATTTGCAATTGAAGAGGTTGTTGATGATAAACCGTGGTATTATGATATTAAATGCTTTCTTCAAAATCAAGAGTACCCGCTTGGGGCATCCAAGAAAGATAAGAAGACTTTGAGAAGATTGGCTGGTAGTTTCTTATTGAATGATGATGTGTTGTATAAAAGAAATTATGACATGGTCTTGCTCAGATGCTTGGATAGACACGAAGCAGACATGTTGATGAAAGAAATTCATGAAGGATCTTTTGGTACCCATGCCAATGGGCCTGCAATGGCTAAGAAGATGTTAAGGGAAGGTTACTATTGGCTGACAATGGAATCTGACTGTTGCAAATTTGTGAAGAAGTGCCATAAGTGCTAGGTTTATGCTGACAAAATTCATGTACCACCAACCCCTCTCAAAGTTATCTCTTCTCCATGGCCTTTCTCCATGTGGGGCATTGATATGATTGGAATGATTAAGCCTAAAGCGTCGAACGGGCACCGTTTAATATTGGTGGCTATTGACTATTTTACCAAGTGGGTTTAGGCGGCATCATATGCCAATGTGACCAAGCAAGTAGTGGTCTGGTTTATCAAGAACCAAATCAACTGTCGGTATGGAGTTCCGAGCAAGATTATCACTGATAATGGGTCGAATTTGAATAACAAGATGATGAAGGAATTATGCGATGAGTTCAAGATCGAGCATCATAATTCTTCTCCTTATAGACCTAAGATGAATGGGGTTATTGAAGCTGCCAATAAGAATATTAAGAAGTTTGTTCAGAAGATGGTTGTTACTTACAAGGATTGGCATGAGATGCTCCCTTTTGCTTTGCATGGGTATTGTACATCTGTCCACACTTCAACAGGGGCAACCCTTTTCTCTCTTGTTTACGGTATGGAAACAGTGCTCCCAGTAGAAGTTGAAATCCTTTCTATGAAAGTTTTGATGGAAACTGAATTGTCTGAGGCTGAATGGTGCCAAAGCAGATATGACCAGTTGAATTTGATTGAAGAGAAAAGAATGACGGCTTTGTGTCATGGCCAATTGTATCAACAGAGAATGAAGAAAGCTTTTGACAAGAAGGTTCGACCTCGTGTGTTCAGAGAAGGCGACCTCGTGCTCAAAAGGATCTCGACTTCTACCAATGATTCTAGGGGCAACTGGACTCCTAATTATGAAGGCCCAAATGTTGTTAAGAGAGCCTTCTCTGGCGGTGCATTACTTCTTACAACTATGGATGGTGAAGAGTTCACTCGTCCTGTGAATGCCGATGCAGTCAAGAAATACTTCGCCTAAAAAAAAAAGAACAACTCACTAAGTTGAAAATCCGAAAGGGCGGCTTAGGCAAAAATGAGCGTCTCGGTGGGCTGAAAACCCGAAAGGGCGGTACAGGCAAAAATTAGAGACAAAAACAGAAATAATCATCCCGGTAGATTGAAAACCCAAAAGGGCAATCTAGGAAAAAGTTAGGGATTATGGCAAGTAACTGCATCTGGCCAGTCTTGATCATTTGAAAGCAACATTGTCTATCAAGGATTCTGCTTCAATCATCCTCAGCTGAAGTTTTGGGCACAGTGGAATTCAAAGTTGTTAGGGAGAATAATGGCCATTGTATTTCAATGTAACCCTTTCCATGTATTTACCATTTTTCAAACTTTGTAATGATCCATGGAATTACGCCATTTACGGACTTCCATTCTATTAATAAAATTTGGGCCTTTGTCCCTTTTTTTGCAATTCTTATTTTGTTTCTGTTTGCAAAATTTCATTTATTTTTTATGATGATTTTTGAAACCAAATGTGAATAATTGAGTTAAATTTTTGAAAATTATAAAAACATTTCCCTTTGATTTATGAGTATAAAAAGAATGTCAACGGTTATTCCAAGAATGGTAGGATCAATGTCTTCCTCAACAGGGTTCGTTCTCGCTCCTTTGGCGGAATTTATTGACAGATCCCCAGTAGAGTTTGTTGATATTTCCTCAACAGAGTTTGTTCCTATGAATGTGATCAGTTGTTGACAAGATGATGGGTTTGTTTTGATGTGTTGAATTCATAAGGTCCAATGTTGTTTAGTTTTTCCCCAGCTAGGTCTTGATCCGATTCTTCTCCAGCTGATTATGTTATGGTCAGGAAGTTGAGTAGTTTTGAGGTCCACTTCTCCTTAATGGTGGTCCCCACACAGAGATTCATTTTTGTTGTCCCTAGCAGAAATCATAAGAGGAATCTTCACTCAGAGTTTTACCCTCTAGACCTGTTGTTGTTGATTTGGATGTCCCCAAATAGATAGTGATGTTATTCTCTTCTAAGAAGCATTGACATAGTGGCCGCTTGTCGTGTTTCATCTTGTCTTGTAGATGTTTTTCTCTCCAGGCTGTTCTACCCAGGGATTTATCCTTGATGATTCTCCAACGGAGGCAGTGTATTATCATTTCCAAGCATAGAGCAGTGATGTTGATTTCTCATTTCCCCCGGCAAGTCCAGGATGTACTTCTCTCCGGATTGTTTTTCCAGAGATTTTTCCTCCTAGTGAAGATTGTGCATCACTAATGCGGCTATTCCCCAGTGAAGTCGCTGATGATATCTCTTTTAGTCACCTGTTGGGTTTTCTCTCATTTATGATGAGTATTGATCTAAAATCCCCCACAGTTTGACCTGTTGCTGTTTTCTCAGCAAGTCCAGGATGCCTTGCTCAGATTAGTTAATCCTCTGAGAGTGTTATCGTATCTCCAGCTAATCTGCCTTGTTTTCCCAGTGGATTTCGCGTAGATGTTTATATGTCTATAATCCCCAGTAGATTCATTTTTTTTCTTCCACAGCAGATCTCTTCATCCATTTGAAATGGAAGTTCCTGTGAATTTTACGATCCCCAGAAAGATTCAGAAAGATTGGGTTTGTATGATTCCCCAACAGCTTTCCTGCCGTCCTCAAAGCAAAGTTTATCTTTTATCCTCTTTGTGGATCATTGATGTTAGAAGATTGATATTTGGGTTTCTCCCCAAGGAGTATCTTCCTTTCTCCAGCAAGATTTGAGCCTTGTATTAGGATTTATTTTCCTTTAATGGCTTTTGTTTATCTCTTGCAGGATTTCTTCAGCTAAATCCCTAGCGGAGTTGCTGATGACATCTCTATCTTGTTGAGATTATCCGAGTATTCAGTGGTGATGTGATGTTTATTCCACCCTCTGCTTATCCTTTATGTCTGCTTTGTCAGCATATTCATACTCATAAGCATCGCATGCGCATTCATTTGTTGTGCATAGCATGTTGTTGTTGCATTATGCATTTTTGCATTTGTGTTGGTGATTCTTTGCTCTCTGGTGTTGTTATCCCCGTAGAGCATGTGTGTCCTCTCTCCATTTAGAGTGTCGACCCGTAAGCAAAAAAATGCCTATCTTTGTTAATTCCCCACTGAGTTTATTCCTCGTGGAAGATTTTGATTCAGTTTCCTTCCTAGTTCATTATCTGGATGGAATTAGTCCCCAGTTGAGATATTTCCTCCTCGGGATGAGTCTTGTTTGACCGTTTCTCTCCAGCTTGTTCCTGGATTGAACTTTGGTCGCCTGCAATATTTATTTGAATCTCTAGGCTGTGAAACCTAGATTGAGAATGCATTTATTTTGCACCTTTGAGGATTCTGCGCCCTTCAGCTGAAATCTGCGTATGATTCTCCTTTTGGAAGGTTCAATACTATTTCGTGGCATTCCTTTATTTGAGAAGCCTGAGGCAATACAGTTAATACCTTTTGTGACTCCGATGAATGGTAAGTCTCTTCGATTAGACGGGACAGTTCGTTGTTGAGATTTTGTTACTCCGATGAATGGTAAGTCTCTTCGGTTTGACGAGACAGTTCGTTGTTGAGATTTTGTTACTCCGATGAATGGTAAGTCTCTTCGGTTTGACGGGACAGTTCGTTGTTGAGATTTGTTACTCCGATGAATGGTAAGTCTCTTCGGTTTGACGGGACAGTTCGTTGTCGAGATTTTTGTGACTCCGATGAATGGTAAGTCTCTTCGGTTTGACGGGACAGTTCGTTGTCGAGATTTTTGTGACTCCGATGAATGGTAAGTCTCTTCGGTTAGAGGGGACAGTTCGTTGTTGAGATTTGTTACTCCGATGAATGGTAAGTCTCTTCGGTTTGATGGGACAGTTCGTTGTTGAGATTTTGTGACTCCGATGAATGGTAAGTCTCTTCGGTTAGACGAGACAGTTCGTTGTTGAGGTTTTCTACTCCGATGGATGGTTAGTCTCTTCGGTATACTAGAGATAGTTCATTGTTGAGGTATTGATTTTCTCTAGTGGAGCCTTGCTGTGCTAAGTCTTCCCTGTTGAGTTATATCCTTGTTGTGTTATGGTTTATTTCCATATACAGTTATCTCCAGTTTGAATCTTTTCCTCAGCTGAGTCCCAATAATTGTACGGTGTGTTCTCCGGCTAGTTGGTGGTCTCCTGTGATATATTTCCCCGGTGGAGTTTCATTCTCCCGTTCTTCATTTTGTTAATCTCATGTGGCATATTCTCCCCACAGTGGTCTTGTGTCTGCATATCATTTGCATAATCATATCATTTTGTGGTCTCTTAGAGCCAAAAATTGGGTTTATTGTTATATTTAAGTCTCTTCTATCTCGTCGAGACAAAGATGTCAATCTTCTTATCTCCGGATAAAAGAAACTTAAATAGGGGCAGTTGTAATACCCTAATTTTTACTCCTAAGATCCCACATGTCATTAGCATTTTTTTGCATACCACAAACAAGATCACAATCTTTGTTTCCCCCGAGTATCTGTGTATTTCTTACTTGTTTTATATTTGTTTATGTTTACTAACCTCTAACCAAAATACCAAAAATATTTTGAATTTTTTTTCTTGTTTCTTCTTCACTGTGTGTTTAGGGTTTTGCAGGGAGATTGATGGCAAAGGTATCGCTTGGAATCAAGTGTGGCTATTCAATTGTGGTTGAGGTCAGATAGAAGTTTGACCTAATCTTGGTCAAACTATCAAGAGATTGCTTCAATATCAAGTTGGTTGTGGCAGTGGGCTATTTCTCAGGAAACATGTATTCAAGGATAAGTTGTTTTGTGCTGGAATTCATCAAGCTTTCAAGCAGTGTTCTATGAGAAGCTTGGCCCAGGTTATCATGGTCATGATTTATCATTCCAGGTCGTGTTCATCTGTGGATCTATTTTCCAAGAGATTGATTCAGATCTTCTTGACCAGAGATTCAGAAAAAATCAAGGTTGACAGTTGTGGCTTCAAGTGCAAATTGTTCAGTAGTGGTTGTGGGCATTTCAATCAGATGCTTTGTGGAAAATTTCAAGTTGGCTTCGGATTAAAATTGAATTCTCATGGCCATGTGTGAAAAATATTGATGAGAGTTCATATCCACTTCATAAACAATTTCTTTTTCTAAACCAATTCCTTTTTCCATTTCCTAAATCCACATTTTTTTTATGTAATTCAAAAACCATTTCCATTGTTTCAATTCATATCCAATTCCATACCAATTATCCATATTGCAAAATTCCCTTTCATTATCAATATCCATATTTACAAAAATCATTGTCCAAAAATATCCATGTTTCATTCTCATCCATTTCTAAAACCCAAATTTCCATTTAATATCCAATTTCACTATCCATATATATCCATATTTCCTATTCCTTTTTTTTTTCTCTTGTTCATTTTTTTTTATCAACCAATTTTCAATCATTTTTTTAACCAATTTCACATTCCTAAACCATATCCATACCATTTCATTTAATCATTCTTTTTCTCTAAATCCACTTCTAAATTTTTTTTTTATATCCAATTTAAATTTCCAAAACCATTTCATATTATCCATTCAAGATCCTATATTTGATACATAAAAATTCTAATCCAAATCCATAGTACAAAAAAAAAAACAATTTTCAAAATTACAAAATTATGTCCATTTACAAATTCTCACAAAAATGTACAATAAGCCATTCCACACGGCCCACACAAACCAAGCTGAACTTTCCCAGCCGTGTAAATTCTTTCCAGCCGTACCAAGTGAAAAATTGCAAATTTCTAAGCAACACACACCCAACAGCTGCATAAAACAATACGTCACACATCAAGCCATCAAGCTATCATGTTAAAGCAAGCCAATCCATGTGAACTTCAGTTGCTAAGCCAGTTATTTCACACATCCAAGCCAAACGTGTGAAAACATCCTACAAGCAGTGATAGTTTCCATGCCATACACCAGCTGCAAGCTGAGCCGCAATGGCACTGCACCATAAACACAAAATGCAGCAGCCAATTTTCCAAGCTTCCAATCCAAGCTTCCAAAGCAACCACGCACAAAACGGCAGCGAACGAATACAATTAAAACGCAGTAGTCCTAATAATTTGAAAAAAATCAAAACGTTGCACATACAATTGAAACCCGGCGAACCAATTCAAAACGCGAACAAAAATCAAAACGGAAACGAAAATTTCATTCCAAACTCACCCAATTCCATCTATAAATAGAGCCCTTTCCCTCTTCAATTTCTCAAGCTTTCACAATCAAAAATACTCTGTCAAAACCAAAACCCAAAGCTTCAATTCACCTTCAATTCTTTCCATCAACACAAAACGCGGACCGATCCATCAAACATATAACCACAACGATTCAGATCTACAACAATCATGCTCGCACATCAGCAACAACAACATCAATTCGCGGTTCAGAAGGAAGAAAGAAAGAAGAAAATGAATCAATTCATTTCTTACCGATAATTTGAAGGTAGTTTGACGAGATTTGACGAATTTTTACGGTTTGAATCCAAGATTGTAGTTGAATAAACCTTGAAATTGTGAACATATTTGAAATCTACATTTGACTTCGATCATGACCGTGTGAATTTTTTCTCCGTCGCTCCTCCGTTGACGAGTTCTGTGCGTTTCTGTTCCGCCATGAGAGAGAGCTTTGCGCGACTGTGTTTGTGAAGAAGAAGACGACTGATCCATTTTTTTTTTCTTTTTTTATGTTTTAATTCTTTTTTTAGTTTTATTTTATTTTTAGCTTTTTTTTCCTTTCCATTTAATTTGGTTGTGTGGGCCTTGGATTACTACACCC
Source organism: Lathyrus tuberosus (assembly GCA_022829125.1). Lineage (NCBI taxonomy): Eukaryota > Viridiplantae > Streptophyta > Magnoliopsida > Fabales > Fabaceae > Lathyrus > Lathyrus tuberosus. The sequence continues at coordinate 2,578,502 of JALAZF010000535.1, forward strand.
CATCACGTGTTTCAACTTAAACCTCCCACTCTCTTTTTTTTTTTTAATTTTCATTTTATTATCTTTTAGTTATTTTTTTAATATTTCTTCTTAATCTTTTTTTTAGTTTTTTTTTATTTGTAAATTTGGATTTACTATTGTATTTGAATTTTGTTTAGAAACATTTCTTGAAAAAAAAAATCATTAAAAATATCATGTGCTTTCACTTTAACCTTGGTTTTCTTTTTGAATTTCACTTTTTGGATTTATTGTTGGTTGTTAGTGGATCATAATTGTTAGATCCACTTTTCTTCATCTCTTTTCTTTTGATCGATGAAAGTCTAAAGGATCTTGAAATTCCTTTGTTGAATTTTGATCAAGACTAGATCATTACCATTTTTCTTTTCGTGCGGTATTGCTTTCGGATGACAATTTACATATCGTTCATCTAGCATGCATTAGCACAAAGATCTATTGACCGACCTCATTTGTAGGGTAATTACTCCATAAATTACTCGGCGATTGCTTAACATAGCGCAATATTTGTCCCGTATCAGAAAACGATCAAAATAGTTGATTATTTGTCTTTCGGCTTGTCGCTCCCAGGATTTTCATCCAGGTACAAACGCGAGAGTGGCGCGGAAAAACAGAGTCGCCAGCCGTGTAAATTTATCCCGAGAGAGGGAAAGGGAACACCGCATAAACCTGAGGAAGAGGGAAAGGAATGGTCATCGCAACCATAAACTGGGTTCGGGAGTCGGTTACGTGAGGGGAACGTGCTAGCACCCCACGCGTCCAGCGTACTCGATGGGATCCACGCTTGTTGTCTAATCTAAGGGTGAGTTATACTATCATCTAGGGCTGCACTAAAACGGGGAGGGAAAGACTAAGACACACTCGGTAGGACGTCAACGTACCCCCCTTGTGCAATGGGGAATTCAGAGTCAACGTAGTTCGGACCAAGTTCTTTTTGTGTTTTTTATGAGCGACGTTAAGTTCGCGTCCGGCAGTTAGGGTCGATGCCTGTTTGCGACTCAGACGGAAGGTAACGTGCCCTTTTTGAAAATAGCCTTTAAGTTTGGAAATCCCGAAGGACAAAAAGGTTTGAAGTTGGTTTGTGTTTTTTAGGACAGAAGTGACTTAAGTTAGTTCCTAAGTTGCATTGCGCCAAAGTCTAGGGCACAGGGGCGAATACTTAACGCATCGTCCCAAGACAGGACGCCCGCTAAGCACTCTAGAAAGATGAGAGGAAGCCCCTCATTTCTCATTCCCCACGCTTAAGGCTCGTGCGCAATACAATTTATCCTTATTAAGTGTTTTAAAGAAATTTGAGATGAGAAGAGAGAAGACACAAGGGATACTCTAAAGGGAACTAAGAGTCATAATGTTATCATGCATGGGTGACCTACGGTTAGTGAAGTTTGACGACAACCTAAACCTAAAGAAAGGAGAAGAGAGAAGGAAAGAGTAAGGGTGACCATGGATACTTATCCATACCCTGCATAAAAGGTTAGTACCAAACGGACATAAATAATATCAAGGCAAATGAAACCAAACAATGGCATACAATAGTGATAACAATCCAAACATGAATTAAGAAGTCAAATAAACAACCCCAAGACAATGGCACAAGTGCCTTTTCAAACAAGAACTCAGGAAAGGTCAAGGATGTGCATACAAGAAAAATCTCACACAAAGAGCCATTAAACAAATAGTAAAACAACTTCTAAAATCACCAAATTAAATATCAAAGTTGCTCAACCAGAGACAAACAACATATCAAAAATTCCTGCAAAAATTCAATATGTTAGCCACTCAAACAATTATGCAAGGCTCAGATGAGAAATATGACTTAATATGCAAAAAAAGGACTAAAATGCAATATGAAATAATTTTAAAAATGAAAGAAAAATATTTTAATGCACTTCAGAGTGTCATCTAACAAATGCAAAAAGAACGGATTGAGAATATTTTATGGATGCAGAGAAATAAAATAAACAAATTTAAGTATGCATGATATGAGTAATTCAAAAGGCAAATAAACAAATATTTAATTTAGATGGTAAAAATAAAATAAAATAATAAAATAAAATTAAAACGCGTGGCAGCATATGAGCCACACGATCAAAGTCACGGACGGTGGGGATTTCATCTTCCTCACCCAAACCCTAATCTCGCCGGAACCCTCACCAGTCGCTGGAGCTAGGGATCCGGTCACCACTTCCGGCCACCTGCAACAAAAAATTCACCAGAACACGCACCCGAATACACCATTCTGACCAGAATTCCACGAGGATTAATAATATGTCATCAAAAGTCACAAATAACCAACACATAAGGCAACACGAATGAAAAAAGGTTAGGTCCAAAACTTTGAAACTCACGATACAACCATGCCATGCGTCCAAACTCAAAGCAAAACACATTCAGAATCATCAATACACACCACAGATCATCATGCATGTCAAAAAATAGAGTTTTAGTATCATGAAAAGTGTTACCAACCCGAGATCACGCAACCTTTGCCCTTGCTATTAGCCTCTAATGATGGTTGCTTCGTGCTCTATGGACTCCAAGGATCAAGACTGTGAAGAAATTTTGTGAAAAGCTCTAAGGGATTGTGAGATTCGAATGATTGAAGCTTTTAGGGTTCAAACTTTGTTCTCCTCAAAATCACGTGTCCTCCAATGAGTGTATGAGTTTTTGGTTTTTTGATCTTGTGAGAGTTTAGAGAAAAATTTGAGAGAGTTTTGAATATATAGTGGAGTCTAAAATGAAGGGCAAAAGGTAGAATTTTGGCTTAAGTGAAAATAACACCGTCTTCGGTAAGGAATTTTGACTCTGAGCCTTCCACAACATTGTCCGCCTCTGAATCATGGTCGCAACGCAAAAAGAACGGACGTCATACCATCAAAATCGAGTGCGATCGATATGTTTAAGCTGCAAGACGTCATTGAATAAGTTGTTTTTTCAGCTTATTTGGTGTCCGCTACTCGAAAACGTGACGAGGTCAACCTCTTCGGAGCATAATTTCGACTCGACTTTGTCGGAAAAGTTGTAGATCTATGAGTCAGTGACCTCGTGTCAAAAGATGAGCGTGATCGGACAAAAAACGAGTGAGATATGAATTTTCCCGTGAAACAACTTTCAGCCTTTTTCTTCGGTTCAGCACTTCCGTTTTGCGAAATAAACCAAAACGATGATCTTCGGAGCATCGTTCGAACTCGAGCTTGTCTTGGAACTTGAAGATGATAAAATTTGTGAACCAACGCTTCGAGAACGGACGCAATCCGATGAAAATTGGCCGAGTTATGAATTTTACAAAATCTGACAGACAGTGCACTACATCAAAGAACCCCACTGGTAAATCACATTTTCGGGGTCCTTCTGCTCGGACCTGACCCAAAGTGAATTCACGGTACGAAGATAACATCTAAACGGAATTTTAGGCACTGGAATGGCATCAATCTGACGAACGAGCTGAGAGTTATGAATTTTTTAGTGTCCGAAATACACCGGTTCAGCACTATTTTCAGTTGTTCTTCTGCTGTATCGACTCAGAGAATTCGCGTATTCGGAGATCTTCCTCAAAGAATTAGCTTTTGGCCAAAACACGAAAGTTGGAGAGGATATCCAGACGGAACTTTTGACATAATAATTGCTCAAAAATGATGATCCAATCAGAAGCTAAGCCCTTTTGAATGCCACTGACGCAATTATCCAGCGAAACCGAAATTCCAGAAACAAATAATTCCCACCACTTTCCTTGATGAATTGACTTCCGAGCCGAACATAAAGGTTGTAGAGAATACCAAGACGGTTCTAACTGTTGAATATCCAGCCAAAACGAGTTCCAGAGCAAGAGCTATGAATTTTGCAAATTTGCACAGCAAACTGATTTTCTGCTCAAACTGTTCTGAATCGGCTGAAAACTTCAACTTCCTCTGAGATTCTTGACATGAAAAATTATGTTTGATAAGAGCTTTGCTGACCCGTTGATTACGTAACTCGGAGAAATACTTTACGCCTATGTCGAGTGACGAAATAAACGTCTGTTGCAACCTGACGATGCTTGAACAGAGAACCTTGATCCCATAACCACATAGCCAAATGATATGCATGTATGATAATGTAAAATGAAATGAAACATAAGCCAGTTAGTACTAAAGTAAGGAGGGCAAATTTTGGGGTGCTACAGCTGCCCCTATTCAATCTTCTTGGACCTGAAAGGATGATAGCAACGCCTTTCAGACATTCACGGTAGAAGGTGATTGAATACAAAAAAAAACCACGAAATTTGCAAACGGTGGGGAGAAAAGATGATTGGAGCCCAGCCACACCTCGTCAATAAAATTTGACGGAAAGACAACATACCCAAGGAAGAAAAGTGAACCCCAAAGAATTGACGGAGAGAAAACATGAAACCCATGAAACACCTCGTCAAAGGGTTGACGGGAAGAAAAGATACCTAACGGACCACATCATCAAAGAATTGACGGAAAGAAAATCTGAACGAAGATAACACATTGTCATAGGGATGACAGAAAGAAGATGAACCCCAAGGAACATCTCGTCAAAGGGTTGACGGTAAGACAATCTGACCGAAGAGAACACATCGTCATAGGGATGACTGAAAGAAAATTCCACCGTAGGAACACATCGGCATAGGGATGACAGAAAGAAGACCTGAACGAATGAGACACATTATCATAGGGATGACAGAAAGAAAATCTGAACGAAGATAACACATTGTCATAGGGATGACAGAAAGAAAGTTCTACCGTAGAAAGCACATTATCATGGGGATGACAGAAAGGAAATCTGCACGAAGGAAACACATTGTCATTGAGATGACAGAAAGGAGGCTCGACCGAAGAAAGCACATTGTCATGGGGATGACAGAAAGAAAATCTGAACGAAGATAACACATTGTCATAGGGATGACAGAAAGAAAATTCCACCGTAGAAAGCACATTGTCATGGGGATGACAGAAAGGAAACCTGCATGAAGGAAACACATTGTCATGGAGATGACAGAAAGGAGACTCGACCGAAGAAAGCACATTGTCATGGGGATGACAGAAAGATGACCGAGGGTAACACATTGTCATGGGGATAACAGAAAGAAAATCTGGCCGAGGAAACGCATCGTCAAAGGGGTTTGACGGAAAGAAAGCTGAAAAGGGAACACGCCGTCAATAGGGTTTGACGGAAAGAAAATCTGACCAAACTGTCGTCATCAAGGGGTTGATGGACAAAGACTGGTTGAGGGTAAGATCGACGTATGACCTACGACCCAAAAGAAAGGTAAGAAGATGGGTTAATTGTAATGTCTGCTGGGGATATGTCACCGTCTTGATTGGAATTTGATTCGGGCTTTCGCGCAAGGTACCAAATCTGGCTTATGCTTCGTATGCATAGGTTTGAATTTCTTTCTATGGCGTAATGCTCCATACAAAATGGAAATACTACGCGTTTTGAGGATGCAATGTAAACATGCTTACTATATGCAAAAGGACCACTCCAGCAAAATAAATGCTGAAGAAAAGAGGCCAACTCCGCTGGGGATGACACACTGAACTGTCTCCGACGTCACAAACCCTGCTGAGGAAGTCACACTGAACGGCCTTCCTGATATAACTACTGCTGAAGATGAGCCCGAAGAGAACTGCTATAGAAAAGGCGCCAATAACCATTGGACTTGGAATCTGCCGGGGATGTCAACCACTGTTGATCAAACTGTTGAGATGACTAGCACCAAACACTGTTTGGGGAATGAATTCAATAACACCGAACCTGCCAGAGAATATCATTGAACTTAGCCTGTAGTCGGGGAAACACCCTTAACCTACTGGGGAATACCAGCCATCACCAACAACTCTGCTCGGGGAACAACGGTTGATGATATCCACTCTACTAGGGGACAACATTGAGCTTACTCCTCTGCTTACTTTCTACCCTTACTCTGCTGGGGAGAGAAACTCTACTGGGGACGTCACGTGTCGACCATCAACATGAACCCTACAGATGTGATATGACCAAAAGATGCCCTGATACAGCATAGCCCATAAAGGAACCTGTCTTCGAGAGGTCTCATGAAGATCTTATATATCTTGCCCCATGATCTTGATTAACCGTTCTCTTGAGAAAAACCCTTTTGCTTTTGGGGCGACCTGCCCCAGCCTTGAAGTGATTTTGCCCTTGACTGGCTGATCTGTGAAGGAGTACCTCTGACTGACTGACCTTCGAGAGATTTGTCGAATCTCAACCTGATTGCCCCAGATTGGCTGAATCTTGGAATGAATCGCCCATTTGATATGACTATTTGATGGCTTGCCCCTGCTCAACGGAGTACTTAGGCACTCTGCACTTATATCGATCAATCTTTTCATTGCAGAAACTTCCCTGATCAAGCATTTACTCGCAAGTAAAACAATTTGTTTTGAAAATGACAATTTTAATGCAATGCATATGACAGTTTTGAAATCCAAGTCTGTTCACTGGAAAAAGTTGTGAGATATAGTGAATGAATCACTAATCAAAGTGTCGCTGATACCAACATGAATGGTAAGAAGATCCTTTTAGGAGTCAGGTTCAACGTGATCTTTACCGAAGTATGCTTTCGAAAAAAACCTTGCTTCAATTAGGTCTTTTAAAGATTGTAACGTGGCTTGGTTCACGGTTTGAGAAAGAAAGGATATAAGGCTCAAAGTTTTGTTTTAACCCCCCATTCTCCTTGATGTTCTCTAGTCCTACGTTCAGCTAACTCGACATAAGCGCTCACCTTTCAACAAGGTTAATGAATAGTATGAAGATAGGAAGAACCCACACGGTCTTCGGAGTGACAGCCACCCCTTTTGCCTTTGGTGTCTGTAAACATACGACTTGTTCTTTATTTGAGGATTTTTCTTTTTTTCGCTTTTTATTCTTTTGCTTTTCCCTGATTTTGCCTGGACTAACTCTTTTGAATTTTTCGATTTCGAAGTCCAGCGGGATGCCCTAACTTTTGCCTAAGCCATTTGTTTTCAAGTTTCGACTTAGTGGGCTTTCTTTTTCTTTTGATTCTTTTTCTCTTTTTTTTTAACAAATCGTGTGACACTGGCTTGTCTGACTTGTTTGAAAGGGATGTGACTGCCTCACTCTTCGGTTGGTGAGGGATAACCATAGATTTGATCCTCGACTTGAGCGCTCAGTCAAATTAATTGACACCTACCTGCCCCAGGTTAAGATTGAGGTTTTTTTCATTTTCAGAAAGAAACTCCTTCTTCTAGGCTCAAAGGGGTTGACAAGGGATTATCTTCCTTATATCTCCAGTGTTTAGGGATTTGAAGCAATGCTTGTACATCATCAGCAAGGTTTTATCCCAAAAGCATACCATCAGAAGTTCTGCGCCTTTGAATTTCATCATCCTCCCTCGGATCCTACTTAAACAAGTGTTAGATACCAATAAAGAAAATATGAGTGAACACAGATGGATTTAATCAAAACATGCATATTCATTCCGTTATCATTATCAACTGAAAACAGACGAGTTTTACAAATGAGTTTGCACATTAATAGAAAAGAAACTACAAATGACATGATCTAAAAGATAGTCAGCTCCGGGGAACTGGGCTTTCCAATCTTGACTTGCTAGCCATCTTCAGAATTGCTCGTCGAAGTCAGTTTGATAATCATTTGCACCACTGCTCTCGGTGACTTTTTCCATAACCTGAACTGATGAACCCACATGACTGGATGAAGGAGAATTATTGATCTGAATACCCTGAGGCGTGAATGAGAACATATTGGAGTCAAGAAGAGTCTGAATCTTGCTCCTAAGCACCTTACAGTCTTCAGTTGAATGCCCCTGTGCCCCAGCATGGTAATCACAATGGGCTTTGACATCAAAACCTGGTGGATACGGAAAAGGCACTGGCTTCAATTCCTTCGGCACTATAAGTCCACCTCTGATTAAATCTAGCAACATCTGACTGAACGACATTGGCAACTGAGTGAAATGCCTCTCTGGCTTCCTAGGTCTTTGTCGGGCGTGTTGACGCGGCTGACAGCGGTATGACCGTTGATTCTTAGGGGATCCCTGATACGAAAACCCAGAAGATTGTTGACTCTGAACCGTTGAAACACCTGAATACTGAGGATGAGGTGGGGGATATTCTTGGACGGAATTACCTTCTTCCACCCATTCTTCTTGAGAACTGACAACTGATCCACTTTCACTAGCCGGGAAGTTCGAGGCGCTTTGGATTTTTCCCCTCTTGATATCGAACTCAATGTGTTCTCCAAGTATTACCAAGTCAGAGAATTTTAATACAGTAATCAACTTATCGAAGTACGGTCCTTGCAAAGTATCCTTGAACATATTAACCAATTCTCTTTCCAAAAGTGGTGATTGAACGCGAGCAGCTAACTCTCTCCATCTCTGAGCATACTCTCTGAATGATTCGTTATCCGCTTTAGATAAACCTTGCAACTGCAGGCGGCTAGGAGCCATGTCAAGATTATAATTGTACTGCTTTACAAAGGCATTGGCTAGATCTGACCATGATCGGATGCTACCACTTTCCAACTGCATATACCAACTCAAAGATGCCCCACTCAGACTGTCCTGGAAATAGTGAATCATAAGCTCGTCATTATAGACATGTGAGGTCATTCTTCGGCTAAACATCACCAAATGTAGCTTCGGACAGCTATCCCCTTTGTATTTCTCAAAATTCGGCATCTCAAATTTCGGAGGTAACACAAGGTCGGGCACCAAACACATGCTCGCAGCATTCAGATCAAGAGTATCACGCTTCACTAGGGCATCCAGCTTCTCTTCCAACACACGACATCTTTCATCAAACTGAACAGTCCGTGGGTCCTTAGGCTTCGCCTTTGGAATTACCCCTTGGAAATTTGGCACAGAGAAGGCAAAGCGCTGATAGTCTGTGGCATCAAGAGAAGAAGAATGTCCATCTCGGGCGATGGTACGCTCGTGTATAATATGATTCTCAACAGGGACTTGCACAGGATGAGCTTGAGTAACATTGTTCACTGGAGGTGGAATGCCATTCCCAGTAACTGAAGTCCTCTGAACATTGGCCTCTCCCCTATTCATGGCTGTCATAGCTTCCACAAGTTGATCCAACTGACTCTTCATCAATTCAACATCGGCCCTAGTTACAAACTGATTTTGTTCCCCTGAATTCATGATGATCTCCCCCAAAGCTGATTCAAGTCCGATGAGAAAGTCTAGAAATCAACTGCGGTTTAGACAAAGGATTGATGAGCTCTCTGATCCGGCCGGAGACAGATATGCAAAAATGATGCAAGATGCAAATGCAATGCAAAATGATTATGAATATGCAAATGCAAACAAACATGTTTAAAAATTCGCAGGGCGATCCACCCCTTGATTCCAGTTTAACAATAAGATAGAACGGGACTTCTGCTCATATATTAAGAAAACCAGATGTCAACGATCACAGCTCGAGATAATAAGTCTGAACACAATAATCGTAGATCCAAACCAACACGCCTGGCGGTGGTCCAAATACAATAGAGAGAAAGAGAACTACGGCATGCCATCACAGTCCACAAGTGCCGATTCCCCAGGTTCTGCCATAGAAACAATCTTGTGAACAGGATCCAGAATAAGTGACGGGAACTTGTATCCTATGATATTCTTTTTCTTCTCAGTACTCATCCTTGATAGTCTTCGGAAACCAGAATCAAGGTTAGGATGCAACCCTGCAAATGAATAAACATGTTAGGATGCAAAATGATGATGCAAATGCACACATGGGATCAAGGCAACACTGCTGGATGTGCTGTGCTGTTAACCGAACGAGAACCACAACCCAGAAAATCGGAATTCCAAAATATCGAACCACTGAGATAACCAGAAACCCAGATAACCAAGCACTGATGAGAAATCTAGAAAACCGGGTAGGTTGAAAGTTTCGGTTACCTGCAAACCTGCAAACACCCATCCCCTCTCACGTGTGGGTACTAGGATGTTCAGTATCCCGGGCTCTCAGGTCGAGAAATGATGATACGTTCACCATTTCTGGTTTGGCATCATCATCAATCGAGGAGGCCTCAACTGATTCTCCAAAGCGGAAGGTCCTCATCTTTGGCACTGAGGTCGAGAAACAATAGTACATTCATGCCTCGGGGTACAGTACTATCGTCAATCGAGGAGTGCCTCCACTGATTCTCTTCAAAACGTAGGGGCCATCCGAGGCGAGTTCCAAAGCGGGCCCTCGGGTGCGAATGGGTTTGCCACAGGATGTGGTCTGCCACTGTCACCACTAAAGAGGGATGTTTCCACTAAGGTCCTCGATGATCGGTCACCAGAGTCGACAGCTCTCTAGATCAACACCCCAACATGCGCAAGACACACACGTTAGAATGCGTCCCAAGATAGCCTCGTCTGGTTGTGAATTTCGTGAACACACAAACGTACCAAGCGGGCACGTAGGTCCCACTACTTTCCATTCTAGTCCTAGGGTATACTCAAGCCTGGGTATTGAGCTTATCTCTAAGACCCACCCAATCTGCAAAACAAAGACAGCCAGCACAACACAGCAGCATGACAGTAATAAAAAATGAAATGCGGAAAATGCGGTAAAAATAAAATAAAATACAACACATAAAGCAAAACAAACACAAAACACCCAAAGAAAACAAAGACAAGCAAGCGCTAGGATTGACTCGCTTAGGGATGGACCAGCATAGGTCAACCTGTCGTCCCCAGCAGAGTCGCCAGCTGTCGCTCCCAGGATTTTCATCCAGGTACAAACGCGAGAGTGGCGCGGAAAAACAGAGTCGCCAGCCGTGTAAATTTATCCCGAGAGAGGGAAAGGGAACACCGCATAAACCTGAGGAAGAGGGAAAGGAATGGTCATCGCAACCATAACCTGGGTTCGGGAGTCGGTTACGTGAGGGGAAGGTGCTAGCACCCCACGCGTCCATCGTACTCGATGGGATCCACGCTTGTTGTCTAATCTAAGGGTGAGTTATACTATCATCTAGGGCTGTACTAAAACGGGGAGGGAAAGACTAAGACAGACTCGGTAGGACGTCAACGTACCCCCCTTGTGCAATGGGGAATTCAGAGTCAACGTAGTTCAGACCAAGTTCTTTTTGTGTTTTTTATGAGCGACGTTAAGTTCGCGTCCGACAGTTAGGGTCGATGCCTGTTTGCGACTCAGACGGAAGGTAACGTGCCTTTTTTGAAAATAGCCTTTAAGTTTGGAAATCCCGAAGGACAAAAAGGTTTGAAGTTGGTTTGTGTTTTTTAGGACAGAAGTGACTTAAGTTAGTTCCTAAGTTGCATTGCGCCAAAGTCTAGGGCACAGGGGCGAATACTTAACGCATCGTCCCAAGACAGGACGCTCGCTAAGCACTCTAGAAAGATGAGAGGAAGCCCCTCATTTCTCATTCCCCACGCTTAAGGCTCGTGCGCAATACAATTTATCCTTATTAAGTGTTTTAAAGAAATTTGAGATGAGAAGAGATAAGACACAAGGGATACTCTAAAGGGAACTAAGAGTCCTAATGTTATCATGCATGGGTGACCTACGGTTAGTGAAGTTTGACAACAACCTAAACCTAAAGAAAGGAGAAGAGAGAAGGAAAGAGTAAGGGTGACCATGGATACTTATCCATACCCTGCATAAAAGGTTAGTACCAAACGGACATAAATAATATCAAGGCAAATGAAACCAAACAATGGCATACAATAGTAATAACAATCCAAACATGAATTAAGAAGTCAAATAAACAACCCCAAGACAATGGCACAAGTGCCTTTTCAAACAAGAACTCAGGCAAGGTCAAGGATGTGCATACAAGAAAAATCTCACACAAAGAGCCATTAAACAAATAGTAAAACAACTTCTAAAATCACCAAATTAAATATCAAAGTTACTCAACCAGAGACAAACAACATATCAAAAATTCCTGCAAAAATTCAAGATGTTAGCCACTCAAACAATTATGCAAGGCTCAGATGAGAAATATGACTTAATATGCAAAAAAAAGGACTAAAATGCAATATGAAATAATTTTAAAAATGAAAGAAAAATATTTTAATGCACTTCAGAGTGTCATCTAACAAATGCAAAAAGAACGGATTGAGAATATTTTATGGATGCAGAGAAATAAAATAAACAAATTTAAGTATGCATGATATGAGTAATTCAAAAGGCAAATAAACAAATATTTAATTTAGATGGTAAAAATAAAATAAAATAATAAAATAAAATTAAAACGCGTGGCAGCATATGAGCCACACGATCAAAGTCACGGACGGTGGGGATTTCATCTTCCTCACCCAAACCCTAATCTCGCCGGAACCCTCACCAGTCGCCGGAGTTAGGGCTCCGGTCACCACTTTCGGCCACCTGCAACAAAAAATTCACCAGAATACGCACGCGAATACACCATTCTGACCAGAATTCCACGAGGATTAATAATATGTCATCAAAAGTCACAAATAACCAACACATAAGGCAACACAAATGAAAAAAGGTTAGGTCCAAAACTTTGAAACTCACGATACAACCATGCCATGCGTCCAAACTCAAAGCAAAACACATTCAGAATCATCAGTACACACCACAGATCATCATGCATGTCAAAAAATAGAGTTTTAGTATCATGGAAAATGTTACCAACCCGAGATCACGCAACCTTTGCCCTTGCTATTAGCCTCTAATGATGGTTGCTTCGTGCTCTATGGACTCCAAGGATCAAGACTGTGAAGAAATTTTGTGAAAAGCTCTAAGGGATTGTGAGATTCGAATGATTGAAGCTTTTAGGGTTCAAACTTTGTTCTCCTCAAAATCACGTGTCCTCCAATGAGTGTATGAGTTTTTGGTTTTTTGATCTTGTGAGAGTTGAGAGAAAAATTTGAGAGAGTTTTGAATATATAGTGGAGTCTAAAATGAAGGGCAAAAGGTAGAATTTTGGCTTAAGTGAAAATAACACCGTCTTCGGTAAGGAATTTCGACTCTGAGCCTTCCACAACATCGTCCGCCTCTGAATCACGGTCGCAACGCAAAAAGAACAGACGTCATACCATCAAAATCGAATGCGATCGATATGTTTAAGCTGCAAGACGTCATTGAATAAGTTATTTTTTCAGCTTATTTGGTGTCCGCTACTCGAAAACGTGATGAGGTCAACTTCTTCGGAGCATAATTTCGACTCGACTTTGTCGGAAAAGTTGTAGATCTATGAGTCAGTGACCTCGTGTCAAAAGATAAGCGCGATCGGACAAAAAATGAGTGAGATATGAATTTTCCCGTGAAACAACTTTCAGCCTTTTTCTTCGGTTCAGCACTTCCGTTTTGCGAAATAAACCAAAACGATGATCTTCGGAGCATCGTTCGAACTCGAGCTTGTCTTGGAACTTGAAGATGATGAAATTTGTGAACCAACGCTTCGAGAACGGACGCAATCCGATGAAAATTGGCCGAGTTATGAATTTTACAAAATCTGACAGACAGTGCACTGCATCAAAGAACCCCACTGGTAAATCACATTTTCGGGGTCCTTCCGCTAAGTCCTGACCCAAAATGAATTCACGGCACGAAGATAACATCTAAATGGAATTTTAGGCACTGGAACGGCATCAATCTGACGAACGAGCTGAGAGTTATGAATTTTTTAGTGTCCGAAATACACCGGTTCAGCACTATTTTCAGTTGTTCTTCTGCTGTATCGACTCAGAGAATTCGCGTATTCGGAGATCTTCCTCAAAGAATTAGCTTTTGGCCAAAACACAAAAGTTGGAGAGGATATCCAGACGGAACTTTTGGCATAATAATTGCTCAAAAATGATGATCCAATCAGAAGCTAAGCCCTTTTGAATGCCACTGACGCAATTATCCAGCGAAACCGAAATTCCAGAAACAAATAATTCCCACCACTTTCCTTGATGAATTGACTTCCGAGCCGAACATAAAGGTTGTAGAGAATACCAAGACGGTTCTAACTGTTGAATATCCAGCCAAAACGAGTTCCAGAGCAAGAGCTATGAATTTTGCAAATTTGCACAGCAAACTGATTTTCTGCTCAAACTGTTCTGAATCGGCTGAAAACTTCAACTTCCTCTGAGATTCTTGACATGAAAAATTATGTTTGATAAGAGCTTTGCTGGCCCGTTGATTACGTAACCCGGAGAAATACTTTACGCCTATGTCAAGTGACGAAATAAACGTCTGTTGCAACCTGACGATGCTTGAACAGAGAACCTTGATCCCATAACCACATAGCCAAATGATATGCATGTATGATAATGCAAAATGAAATGAAACATAAGCCAGTTAGTACTAAAGTAAGGAGGGCAAATTTTGGGGTGCTACACGGCTCAAAACTTATGAAACTTGTTGTTAGGAGGCTTTGGTCTTATCAATCCTCTAATGAGTTTTCATTAATCTTGACCTAAGTGCAATTATTCAATTATTATTGATCACATACTCTAACAACTAATCACTAACTTACTAACAATATTATTATATTAATTTTGTTTATGTTTCCTTCTCGCTCCCTATATCTTTTATTTTTTATGCTTCATTATTATCATTTCATATCATGTTTATGCTTCCGCAATTTTTCCTTTGTCCGTTGGACACATGTTTATGCTTGTTTTTTTTTCCTTTGTCCATTTGAACTTAAAAACATTAATAAAGGCTTAAACCATAAAAAACTTAATTCTCCTCATCTTGGACTATTGGTTACTATCCTTTGCTTTGGAGTGATCTCTTTATGGACCTCTTTTGAAGTAATATTGGACTTATGGACCTAGAATTAGGACTTCTTATCCCTTTGCTTGGAGTATTGATTGAAGACTTGCCTTTATTCGACCAATTTACTTAAGGATGGAATTCTTTTAATATTGCTTTGAAGTGGCTCCATTTTGGTTAAATCCTTCTTTTCCCTAGCTTTTACTTTATGCACTAGGATAGTCACTTCTTCTCCACCCCTTCTTTAATTTTCAAAACCTTCTCCCTTTTTTCAAAACCTTCTTGATTTCAAACTATCACCTCTTTCATAATAAAACCTTGACTTTCGTCAAGTGACTTTTTAAACTTTGTTTTCTTTAATAAATGTCAATCCATCTTAATCATATTTTGACCATTTCAAAAAGACATAAAAAAATACAAAACTCATCCAAATTTTTTTTGTGCTTTTATGCACCTTTTTCTTTTAAATTTTTCAAAAAGAATTAGACATGAGTCATTTTTTTTATGAGATGTAAAACTCCTAACCAGGGTATTTTGTTGAAAGTATGGTCATTTTCCACTTAGATGTTGAAGTGATTAGTCTTGTTGATGTTAATCCAAACAAATCCTCCATCTTAATGTGAAGAAAATGTCTCTTTCCCATACCTTTGGGTAATTAGTTGAGTATTCTCTCTTGAGAATGGCAGGTTGTCTTTTTCAAGTTAAAATAAACCATAACCAATAAATTTCATTCTTTGTACCACGAACTATGGGGTTTTGATCCTACATTGCACATCGTGGGTACGTGTCGCTCCCGAGAATTTTCATCCATGGCACAAACGCGAAAGTTGCGCGGAAAACAGAGTCACCAGCAATGTGTATTTATCCCAAGAGAGGGAAAGGAAACACTGCTTAAACCTGAGGGAAGGGAAAGAGCATGGTCTCGCGACCAAGAGAAACGGGTAAGGGAGTCGGTTACGCGAAGGGAAGGTATTAGCAGCCCCTCGCGTCCATCGTACTCGATGGGATCCACGCTTGCTTGTCTCGATCAAAGGGTGTCGTCGTCTGGAGCTCCACTGCTACTGGAAAGGAAAAGGAACTGGAACAGAAAAGAACGGAGAAACGAAGAAGAAAAGAAAAAGAAGTGACTCGATAGGATGTCCTCGAAGTCCTAGGCCTACGTATTCCCTCGTGCAATGGGAAAGTCAGAGTCAACGTAGTTCGGACACGAACTAAGGGGGGAGATTGCTCGCCAAGTGTCGCGCCTGTGCCTACGTATCCTCAATCTAACTAGAAGGAGGAAGTCATAGCAGTCGTAGTTCGACTTACGGGTCGATGAAAAAAAGGTTTCGATCGCACTGGGGCGAGAGAAAAAAGGCTCAATTAACAAATCTCGGTCACACAGAAGCGAGAGACAAAAAGGGGGAAATTAGTTGTTAGTGTGCTCACCAAGGATGTGAATCCTCGTGCCTACGTATCCTCAATCTAACCAGAAAGAGGAAGTCAGAGCGTCCGTAGTTCGTGGAACTATGGGAAAATGGGGTCTCGATCACACTGAGGCGAGAGAAAAGGGGGAGACGCACGGAAGGTCTAAGGGAACTGAATCCTACAAATTATCATACAAAATGGCCCTAAGGTCAGGATTAGAAGGGAGCTAACCTAATGTTGTCATGCTTGGATCGAGAGCCTAATGTCTATCCTACTCTGAGCTTAATCAGAAATTAAGTCGGACTAGGAGCCTTAAGGGAGCATGTGAATACAGAGATAATCAACAAGTAATCACCAGACAACTCAATCACCAAAGAAAGAAATAAGCAAAAGGCAGTCAAGAATTTAATCAGAAATTAATCAAGAATATTAGAATGCTAAGTAAAAATCACGATTAAATTCTAACAAGAAAAGTTAACTTGATTAATTCAAAAATTAAGCCTAAAATTAGTTCAAGTTAATTCTAAACTAAATCTAAAGAAAGTTAATCCTAAAATTAATTCTAGAATTAAAACTAATATTAAAATCTAAATGGAAATTCTAATTTCTAATTAAAATCTTGTTATAAACTAACCTTGAAAACTATTATCTAATTATTATCTAATTAGAAAAAGTTAGAATTACATTGAAAAAAACTAAAACTAAAAGAAATTAAAAGGAGGGTGCAGAACTGATTCTGAGGGTGAGAATAGAAATCCAAGCGAGTGGGCCTTGGAAGTCAGTAGGCCCAATGAAATTGAATCACCAGCCAGGGGTGCAGATAGTGACAGGAGGGCGGTGTGATCAGAAACTGGGCGAATGGGCTGAGGTTAAGGCCCAAGGTTATTATGAAACCAGAGAGGGTGCAGTGAGCGATATGAAGGGTGCGAAAGAAATTCCAGGCGCAGAGCTTTACATGTTTGGCCAAATATCCTTCTATTTGCAGCCAGGGGGTACGAAGTGAAACTCGGGGTGTGTGAGCAAAAAAACAAGTGTTGGGCTTTGAAAATTTCAAGCCCACGAATTATTATGAAGCAAAAAGGGGGGTATGAATAGCGATTCTGGAGGTATGGAAAAAAACACATGGGCTGAGATCTTGGGCCCAATATCCTTTTATTCCGCAAAAGAAATGGGGAGTGTACGAATGAATGTAGGGTGTTGAAGAGAAAACCTCCATGGGCTCTAAGCCCGGTCTAATACAGTAGTAAAAAAACCTAATAAAAACCCCCAAAATCAAATTAATCCAAACGAAAAAACCCTAGCCCCCTCTTGAAGCGCCGTCCATCATCTTCCCCACTCTCTACGGCGAACTCCTCCGCGCTCATAAACCTCGCCGTCTCCGGCGACACAACTCCACACGGCCTCATATCTCACCTTCTTCAACAAACTTTACTCCACAATCTCCTTCTTCCGCTTCGTCCTCTAACGAAATCAACAGTGTCTCCCTCCGTCAACACTCTCTCGTCAACGCATCGTACTCTTCTTCATCACCTTCGCTCAACTCTCGCCAACTATAATGGTCACCACACTACCTCGCCGGAAAAAACAAGATCCGAGACAAATTTGCTCCATCGTCCTCTCCTCTCACAGCACAACGCCCTCGTCTTTCAAATCGCGTCGCCCTCCTCGATGAAGTTCTCTTTGCACGTGGTTCCGTCTGAACCTCACTCGTTTCAACTCTCCTCTTCTCTAAGACTCACACCTCACTCTCAATTCGTACACAATCAACATGATTCGCCGAGAAATAAACAAACCAAACGAACAGATAACCAAATCGTAAACTCACTGCGAAAACCAGTCGATTCAGAACTACACGGCAACGTCAAGGTTTAGATCAGGATTAACGTGCTTACCGGAGAACCGTCCGGTGCGTCTTCGGATCGGAGAATACGAATATAAAACCAGAGGTAACTTTAATTCTGCTTTACATCTGATTCTTCTCTTTCAATTTCTCGGTTCTGCTGCGAACTTGCTTCCGATACTGAATTGTTGCTGAATTGTTGTGGTTAACGTCACTCTCAACCTCTTATGCTTCTTCTCTACTTGTTGTTGAATTTGTTGATTTTCAGTGAATGTCGTTGTTGTTGATTTTCAGTGAATGTTGCAGAGAATCATGGAGCTGCGTTTTGTGTTGATGATGAAGAATTGGTGTGGATAGTTTTTCTATTGGAATTTGATGAAGGTAATGTAGAGAAGATGAAGATTGAGGAGAGTTTCAGAGTTCATGAAAATGCAGAGTTGTAGAGATTTGTGAATGAGAGGGAGGAGAGTTTGTTACGAGTTGCAGTGAAATTCTGTTGAGAAATTTGTGAAGATCAACATGGAAATGAAGCTCTCCCCCGTCATTCAATGGCAGCTGAGGTTTTATAGAGGGTTCAAGGAGGGTAGAATTGGTTTTTCACTATGGAATTCTGTTAGAGTTTGTTGGAGCAAGTTTGTAATTGAATTTGTTTTTATGATCATTTTTTGTGAATTCTTATTTATCTCTTTTTGTCATGAGAAAAAAAATCTGTTGGAGATTGAGTTTTGGTTGGCGTACGAAGTGTTAGTGAATGCCTCATTTTTCATTTTCCCGTTGTTATGAACTTGGTATTTGCAAGTCATTTTTTTTGTAATTTTTCATCTGCTGTATTTTCTGTGTTACCAATTCTGCATGGCTTGGCATTATTCATATTATAATTGTTGATAAGAAGCACCGCCTATAGTTTTGACTTTGTGAAGTTCTTGGAGAGCGTGATAAGTAAATCATCAAGGGCCATTCTAAGCTGTTCCAGACTCAAGTCAAGCTGCCCATCTCCAAACTTGGAGTTTAAGTGGATAAGTGAAGCAGTAAACTCAGCATTACGCCTCATCACATAATGAGTCGATGTTGGTGTATTGTTCAGATCATTAGGCCAATATCATCATAGCAATTTGGTATGGGATGGATAGATTTTGGTTTAACTTGGATGTGAATTAAACATAATGAATATGGAATAAAATGAGATACAAAGAATTGTTTATGGATTCTAAAACAAATTGGATATTGAAATGAACAAAACAATTAAGTGGGAACAAAAATTTAAAATGGATATAATATGGATTTGGATGAAGAGAATTAAAATGGTTAAATTGAACTTTGAATTTAAAATAGGTTAGGAAAATATGGACATTGGGTATGAAATGAGTTGTGGATTCAAAAATGGATATTTGGATTTGAAAATTGGATTTATGAATGAATATTGATTATGGATTAGAAATATGGTTTTAGCCCATAACCAATCTTGATTTTTTCACAAGCCTCTGATTAAGATGAACAGAACCGACGTAACCAATCCTTAACCACAAATAACTCGCACTTGAAGCAACCTCTTGATAATTTGACCAAGAGTAGGTCAAACATCCATCTAAATTGGATCATGAAAGAACAACCAGACTTGACTTGAAGTTATACCCTTATCTTTGAATTCACACTGATACTCCTTTGAATACGGAAGACTCGAACTACACGAGAATGCCCTGATCCCAGGTCTTAGGAACCCATGCCATGATATGATTATGAACTATGACCTAATGAAAATGCAAAATGCGAAACAAAAGCCAGTTAGATTAAAAACAAAGGTAAGGCAAATTTTGGGGTGCTACAGTTGTCCCTATTCAATCAACTTGGACCTGAAAGGATGATAGCAACGACTTTCAGACGTTCAAGGTAGAAGGTGATTGAATACAAAAAGAACCCAGAAATTTGCACTGTGGGGAGAGAAATATGATATAGTGATTGCCAGCCGAAGGTGGACTTATGACCGGAGGTTTGTAGAATCAACGGACCTATAAAGATGACTCCGCTGGGGATAAGATAGTAGACCATCAACTCTGAGGTTGAGGAAAAGACTATACACCGACTCCGAGAAAGAAAAGTATAACCATCAACTTCGAGGTTGAGGAAAGATGGGCTAAAAACCAACTTTGAATGTCTGAGAAAAAGGTGAACATCAACTCTGAGGTTGAAGACATGCCATAATACGTCTACTCTGAGGTTGGAGATGAAAGGCGTCAACTAGGAATTTTGGGAAGAAAGGGGTGTTCATCAACTCTGAGGTTGAGAAGGGGTACACGACAACTTTGAAGTTGGTAAGGTGGGTGTCAACCCTGAGGTTGGGAGAAGAGGCATCAACTATGAGGTCGAGAAAAGAACCACGACAACTTTGAAGTTGGCGAAGGGAACATCCACGACAACTTTGAAGTTGGTAAAGGGAACATCCACGACAACTTTGAAGTTGGTGAAGATGGGCGTCAACCCTGAGGTTGGGGAAGAAAGAGATATTCATCAACTCTGAGGTCGAGAAAAAATGTACGTGAACTTTGAAGTTGGGGAAATGGGCGTCAACCCTGAGGTTGGGGCAAAAGGAAGTATTCATCAACTCTGAGGTCGAGAAAAGATACACAACAACTTTGAAGGAGGACGTCAACTCTGAGGTTGGGGCAAAAGGAGGTGTTCATCAACTCGGAGGTCGAGAAAAGGTGTCCGACAACTTTGAAGTTGGTAAGAGAGGGGGCGTCAACTTTGAGGTTGGACAAAACAGACTTCAACTCTAAGGTTGGGGAAGAAGGGCGTCAATTCTGAGATTGGGCAGACAGACATACGACAACTCTGAGGTTGGAAAGGGAATAAACGACAACTCTGAGGTTGGTAAAAAAGGCTTCAACTCTGAGGTTGGAGAGGGAATGTACGACAACTCAGAGGTTGGGGAAAATATGTACATATTCATCAACTCTGAGGTCGAGAAAAGGTGGAATGTTCATCAACTCTGAGGTCGAGAAAAGGTATACAACAACTTTGAGGTTGGTATAAAGAGGCATCAACCCTGAGGTTGGGGATCACTGCTTTGATTCAGGATTGATCTGGGCTTTCGCACAAGGTACCAAATCTGGCTTATGCTTCGATGCATGTTTGAATTTTTCTTTCTATGACGTAATGCTCCATACGAAATGGAAATGCTACGCCTTCTGAGGATGCAATGCAATGATGATTACTATATGCAAGAATGAGAGGACACTCTACTGAGGAATGCGCAGAATGAAGCAAGAAGACTTCACTGAGGAAGGGATCACCAATATCTAATCTCCTGTACCACCAATAACCACTGGTGATGCAAACCCTGTCGGGGAACCGCAAGCTGAATTGTGAACTCTGTTAGGGAGATGCCAATGAAGATTGGACTTTGAACTTGCGGAGAATGCCAATAACCATTGGACTTTGACTTACGGAGAATGCCAATAACCATTGGAATTTGACTTGCAGAGAATTACCGACTCTGACTTTTGAGGAAGAGAATACTCTGACTTCTCACCGTCTTCAAACTGTTTGAAAATATTCCATCGTCTTACCCTACTGAGAATGAGGAATCCACCTACATTGCTAGTGATAAGAAATCCTCATAAAGAACCCTTGTTTGAGGATGACCATCTGCTTGGGGAAGAATAGCAATTCCAACACCTTGTCGGAAAAAGATACCTTCTGGCTCCTTGCTGGGGAAGAGACTTCGAAAGCCTCGCGTCGAGAACAACTTAGTGCTTCAAGTTTCTACTGATCAACTGCATACTGATTATCAAGAGTGAACAACGGTTCCTTTAACTCTTGACTTGCCCCAGACCACAGGGTCTAATTTCAAGAGGATTTTATAGAAGACCAGGCGTTCACACTGCCCCAGGGTCTTCAAACTCTTGGAGAGATTTATCGGATCTCGAAGTGACTACCCCAGACTGTATGATCTATGAATGAATTTGACTCGAGAGGACTTATAATGACTTGAAATACTATGCCTTAATATTTAAAACCTTGAAGAGGTGCTTCTGATTAACCGTCTTCTGGAGAGGATAACTTCTCATGCTCCGGAGGTGGCCTGCCTCGATATGAACTTTGGAGTGACTTTGCCCATGATCAACTGATCTTCGAATGAATGCCCCAGAATAACTAAACTTCGGAGAGATTTCTCGACGTGACAGCCCCGGATTGGCTATATCTCATCACGACTTACCGGAGAGAGCCCACTCTACACTGAGTCTCTTGGCAGCATGCCCTTTGATACGACTGCCTTTCAGAACTTTCAAGCGTCCCAACTTGGCAGGATCAAGCTTCTTGACTGACTTTCACTGTGTAAGCTTCCTTGATGCTTAGGCACATGTATGCAAGCAGAACAAGTTTATTATGAGAATGATAATTCTAATGCAACAAGCATGTTAACCTTGAAGTTTATTGAAAATATGTCGCCAAACCCTGTGAACGAGTCACTAGTTACGACATTTATTTTTGAATGGAAAACAATACACACATGCAATACCAACAAAAATCTTATTAGCACAACTCATGGGAGTCAGGAACGCCATCTCGTTGAAGTAAGCCTTCGGAATAAACCCTGTTTCAATTAGGACTTCTAAGGGTTATAACGTGGCCTGGTTCGCGGTTTTTAGAAAAAAAGATTTATGGCTCAAAATTTTGTTTGTACCCACCCATTCTCCTTGATGTTCTCCAGTCCTACGTCTAGTTAATTTGGCACAAGCGCTCATCTCCCAAAAGGATTTTTGCGAGGATCGATGGTTAAGGAACCCATGAGGTTTTCGAAATGACAGTCACCATTTTTGTCTTCAGTGTTTCGATCACACGACTTGTTCTTTATCGAGGATTTTCTCTTGATCATCTTTTACTTTTTATTCATTTTTTATTTCCCTGATTTTGCCTGGACTGATTCTTTTTTGAATACTTCTATCTTGAAGTCCAGCGGGATGCCCTAACTTTTACCTAAGTCACTTGTTTTCAAGCTTTGACTTAGCAGGCTTTCTTTCTCTCTTTTTTTCTTTGATTCTCTTTTTTCTTTTCTTTTTTTGAACAAATCGTGTGACACTGGTTGTCTGACTTGTTTGAAAGGGGTGGTGACTGCCTCATTCCTTAGTCAATGAGGGATAACCATTGTGGTTTCACGTCCCTTGATCTCCTGATGTATGAAGGAAGAAAGGTAATGGATCCTCAGATGCACACTCCTTTTGAAATTTGGGCGCTCGGTCAAATGACTGACAACTACCCTGCCCCTGGTTAAATGTGAGGGTTTTTTCGAATGAAAAGAAACTCCTACTTCAAGGCTCAAAGGGGTTGACGAGGGTCTATCTCCCTTATATCTCCGGTGTTTGGGGATTTGAAGCAATGCATGTACATCCTCAACAGGGTTTTATCCAAAAGCATACAACCAAAGACTTTGCATTTTTGCCGCATCATCCTCCCTCCAAGAGTTTAAGCAAGAAAGCTGGTATTGCAATGCACAGAAATATCATATGAATGAATAAAAATGAATTACTTCAAGAAAAACATATTTATTGCATTAAGATCATCATAAAAAAAAAACAAACAAGTCTTTTCATGCATACCATGCTTTAACAAGAAATGAAAACTACAAATGAAAATGCAGTAAAGAAGCTGAAGATTGCCATCACTGAGGAGCTTGATTCTGTCTGGACGTACTTGCAGACTGAGTGCTCACTTGGGAAAGGAGGCTTCAATTGATGTACATATCATCTTTAGTGAATGCAATGATCTCTGAGTCTACCAGGTCTTGCACCTTATGCTTGAACACGTTGCAATTTTCAATCGAATGATCCGGTGTATCTGAGTGATACTCACATCTAGCATCCAGATCATAATCAGGAGGAATGGGGTCGGGAACAGGCTTGGCATCCCTTAGTTCAACCAGTGAACTCTCAAGTAGACGGGCAAGAACATGACTGTGAGGAATAGGGAGTGGATCGAATCTTCTCGCATGCCTTTGTGATCTTTGTTGTCTCTGTTGTTGAGGCGCATCAGGTTGCCGATACCGAACAGGCTGTTGAACAACAGAAGGAAAATATACAACACTAGTTTCTCCTTCATTTCCCTTGGAGGACCCAGCATAAGATTTCTTTGCATCTTCAGCAGCAATTCGAATCTTTCCCGTTTTGATGCCATTTTCGACTCTTTCTCCTGCCAATACAAGACCTGAAAATCCAGCTGGCAAATATCCAACCAATTTCTCATAATAATGCCCCTGAAGTGTATCCATGAACATATCAACGAGCTCTCTTTCCAACATCGGGGTTAAACTCGGGAAGCCAATTCACGCCACCTCTGGGCGTACTCTTTAAAGCTTTCGTTTTGTCTCTGAGAAAGACCCTGCAATTGTATTCTATTGGGCGCCATGTCTGTGTTGTATTGGTAGTGCTTAATGAAAGCTTCTGCCAAATCTCTCCAACTTTTAATATGCGTTCTCTCCAAGCTCATATACCAGACTAAAGATGCCCCAGTTAAGTTGTCCTGAAAGAAATGCATCAGCAGCTTCTCATCATACGTATAGGAAGACATTTTGCTGGAATATGCCCTGGTGTGAAGCTTGGGGCAAGTGGCTCCATTGTACTTTTCAAAAATTGGCGCCTTGAACTTCGGGGGAATTTTCACACCCGGGACCAACCCTAAGTCATACATGTCCATGCCCAAAGTATTCTGGCCCTTAAGAGCCTTCAATCTCTCTTCAAGCATACAAAGCCTCTTGTCCGTGTCAGTAGGGAAATTCATCTCGGCATTGTAAAATTGTTCTTCCTGATTATCCACCTTCTGACGAGGAACATGAATCCTAGCAGCACTTCCTCTGGGTTGACTCATAGGAGAGGGTGGAGGAAGATCAGCATGTGGAGGATTCACAACTCCGCCCGGAGTATTACCAACAACATTCCCATTACCAGCCCCTGGGATAACAACAGCAGCCCTGTGAATAACCGCCCTTAATTCCTCTTGACGTTGATCCATACCCTGCATCACCTCCATGCACTGAGCCATACGAGTCTGGAATTCTGACAACTCTAATCGCATCTGATCCATGATTCTCTTCTGATTGCTTCGAGTTGCGTAGTGGTGAGAAGTCAGGTTTGCAGTTCTGAAGAAAATACCAAGTCAGAATAAGAATCCCCATCCAAGAATACCTGCTATGCATATGAGTATGAGAATGCAAAATTTCATGCGATGCAAATGCAAAGACACGGGATCAAGGTATCCATAAGTTCTAAATAACTGTTGTGCTGCTGAATGGATAAGTTTAAAGGTCTGCTCTGAAGAGAATACCGGAATACCAGAATATCCGAATAACCAGAATACTAGCATAATGTCATACCCCAAATTTTGACCACTAGGATTTCCCATCATTGTGCAAATCATCATCATAATATGGATGGGCCATCATACTTCATCATTCTCCCCAAAGATGGGTGAGCATCCACTACAATCAAGAATTAGGGTTTCAAGCCCTCTCAGAGTTTTAGACAAAGGATCAATCAAGGAATGACATGATCTTCAACTTGCCTAACCTCTAAAATATCCACAATGGATCAAAAAGGACTCCCACTTCAAGGATCAAGCACAAGGCTGCTCCCTTCTAGGTGGATCAAGTCTCATGATCGACAGTGTCACCAAATTAGGGTTTTGGTCGACTAGGGCCTCCAGATGGAAATTTTTCATCTGGGCATAAGCCAATGATCCAAAACCTAACCTAATATACTCCATGGAACCTCATGGACCCAATCATCAAGTCAATTTTGCCTCAGGGGATGCATTCATCAAAAATCAGGAATTAGGGTTTCTTGACCTAATTCACCCCTAAGTTGACTTTTGGGACAAACCATGAGCCAAGTCCTCAAGAAAGGGTTTGAGGGTCTCTAATGAACTATATTGATCCATTTGGAACAATGGATTAATCCAAGAAGCTTGAGCAACAAGTCTCAATTTCATCTGCACCACAGTTAGGGTTTTAAGGAAAAAGTCAACTATAACTTTGACTTTTGACCAGGACATGCTCCCAAGCCCTATGACATGCATCAATATACCCTATGACACCCATGGAACATGTCCATCAAGTTTGATTTAGGTCAAGGACATGATTTCCTGAAGAATTGCACAGTTTGGAATTCATCTGATAAAAAGTCAACTGTGCACAAAAGTCAACTTTGACTTTTTGAGATTTTTCACCAAAATGGATTTTTAACCCTAAAATGATGTTAATGTATGATTTGAATCATCATTCATCAAGAAAAATCAAGAAAAGTTGGGTAACTTGTAAAAGGGGTAACCATAAAAACTTAGAAAATTTTCTAAGTTAAAAATAAAGTGGCTAGGGTACTAACTTTGGAGGGTCATAACTCCTAAACCACAAAGCCATTTTCTCCCATCCAAGGCTTGATTTGTAGATCTCATTGCCCTATACAAAAACTTCAACTAGACCTAATTCCAACTCCTCATGGATTTTGAGTTATGGAGTGATCAAAATCAAGAAAAGTCACTTTGTTCCAACACTTGGTGAAAATTTAACTAAGTCAGATTTTACCCTACTTTTTGCCAAATGTAGGGGGATTTTTCACTTGGATTCAAAAGAGATCAAAACCAAATATGTTCAAATAGTTGTTGTATCATGTAAGGGCTTTCCAAAATGACCAAGAACATTACCAAATTCAATTTGAGTCATGAGACATGACATTGGAAAGTTGCCTTGCTGAAATCTGCCAAGGCAAGGCAGAATTTGCATTTTTGCTCGATTTGCCAAAATCAGCCAAATCCAAATGCTCCTATCCACTTGGACACCTCTGAGGATTAAATCTAAAGGGAACAATCACTGAGCCAAGCCTCCAAAGTCTTTGGAACAAGAAATAACATGTTGAACCTAAAATGGCCAAAATAGGGACAAGACTCCAATTTTGGATTGGAGCATTCAATGGAAGCATCAAGGTGACATGGACTGAGCCATTTGCAACTGAATTCAGTCAAGACTTATCCAAGACCAAGGGAACCACAACCCTGTGCCCTAACCTCTAGTCAATGGCTAGAGGAGACTTGGATTTCCATTGGCCAACATTAAACAAACACCTGCTGCAGTTGCCATTCACTGTGGATCCCAAAATAAACTTGCTCTACTATAAATAGAGCTCAATTGTGATCAGTTTGAGTACACCAAAGCCATCAAACAGATGCTTTCCTCAAAACCTCTTTCTCTTGGCAAAAATGCCTTCTTTAGCAAGGCAACTTTGAGTTTTTGAGCTTGAGAGCTTTTTCATCACAATCAATCACACACACACCTCATATATATCATATGTAAGCTGTGCAAACTATCACAAGTGACCTGTAATCACAAAATCACAAAGTCACCTCTCAAAACCTCAAAATAGACTTTTTTTTTTGCATTTTTCAAGCCATGTCTTGATTCAGTCACTTTCCAAACCAGATAAAACCTCAAACACACTCCAAATATCATCCTTGAACTGTCCCAAATGGTTCCCCTCATCTGGAACACCATTTGAGAGAGTTGCTATTTTGGTCACTTTTAACCCCTTTTGCAAGAAAGGGACTGTTTGTGTTTTTGCAGGTACCAGTCAATTCCAATCATCCTAAAAGCTTCTAAGGGATCATTTGAGTGTGTCTAAAGCATCAAATCATTTCTGGAATAAGAGGTTTGACAGATTGCACAAAAGCTCCAAAATCTCAAAAAAAGAGGTAAGCCTCACAACTTGGAATCTTTCAAACATGCAATGCTTTGAAGTCCATTGATCATAAACATCTCATACATGTTGTATATGTTGTGTTTGAGCTAATTCACCATGTAATCCATGCTTGTACCAAGTTGTAGCATAGAAAATGCATTTATAGGTCATTTTCAAAACCACTATCGGGTTTTGAGGAGGGAGTGTGATCTGAAAAAACTACCACCACCATTGGATTCCTTATGAAATTCTGGTCCAGATGCATATAAATTTTGTCTCAAACCATTAAGAATTGAGAAAGTTATGACCTTCACGTTTCTGAGCCAAAACTTGCCAAAACTTGCCTTGGGTCAGGCCTAAAACCAAGTCATGCCTTGTATATTTGTTGTTTTGTTTCAAACAATGGATGTATCACCACCCCAGTGGTAAGGCGCGCGCCTTGTAACCTTGAGGTCTTGGGTTCAAACCCACCCATGCCATTTTGTGTTTTTTCACATTTTGCCATTTTTTCCAATATTTTCTTGGTTTATTAATTAATTGGAAAATTAATAACTCTTTCAATTTTAATTATTTTTATTGGTTCTTTTTGCAAAAAATCAAAAAAATGTTGAAATATTTTATTCCACAAAAAAATTGAATTTATATTATTTATTTAATATAATTAGTATTTTTGTGAATAAATTCATTTTTATTTGTTTTTAAACATTTTAAAATGAATATTCATCTTGAAAAATCAAGACCAAATGAGTTTTAATATCTCTTGTGATTTATACCTCATTTTTTAAACCTTAAACAAAAATCACAAGTGGTTTATTCAAACCTATTTGGTATTTTTCATTGATTTTCTTTAAATATTTACTTTTAAAGAATAAAATTAGGGTTTCTTTGATTTTCACTCAAACAAATCATTGTCAAACACACATGGGCCTCTAATAGAGTGTAAGACCCAATTCTTTTTTACCAAACCATTTTTGGGCCTCAGTGTATTGTATAAGTCCCGATACAGTAAAAAACAAACAGCGCGATCGTCGCCCTTTTTGAAAAATAACCTTGGGCCTCTAATAGAGTGTAAGACCCAATCCTTTTTTACCAAACCATTTTTGGGCCTCAGTGTATTGTATAAGTCCCGATACCGTCAAAAACAAACTGTGCGATCGTCGCCCTTTTTGAAAAATAACCTTGGGCCTCTCCTTAAGCTATAAGACCCATTTAAAACTTTTTGGGCCTCTAATAGAGTGTAAGACCCAACCCCCTTTTAACCAAAACAATTTTGGGCCTCACTTATTGTATAAGTCCCTCTGCGTTAAAAGAAAACCTCGGCGCGATCGCCATTTCAAACGGAAAAATCATCTGGGCCTACCCTCGTGTTATAAGCCCCACTCTTCTTCTTTAAAACTTTTTGGGCCTCTTGAGAGAGTGTAAGACCCATCCCTTTGTACAGAAAACAATTTTTGGGCCACAGTCACTTGTATAAGTCCCTCTGTACAAATTCAAACAGTGCGCTCACTGATAAAACCCTGGGCCTCTCCTTGAGCTCTAAGCCACAAATCTTTCTTTTTCAAAACACTTTCTCCGTTGATTTTGAATATACTGTTGTTCTTAATCTTTCTTTGTTGAACAACTAACCAAACAGCATGGAAGCTCTACAACCGGGTAAGTGTTTATACGCTTTCATTTACCGCTTTCATATACATATAACTGTATTGTGGGGCTGTTTCGCTGTAAGTCTTCTTTCATAAACTCATATCAACTGTGTAATAATAGTATAGATATTTCGAGTTTCCCCGGCAACTACGTCTAGAACTAGGTGACGCCGTTTTGTTTATTCATAGAAATAGACAACTAGATCCCCAATAGGATCACCAGATACAGTCTTCTCTTCGGATGTCCTCATTAGGAATTATCAAGAAACTCTACACCCAGAGATGAATGTATTCTCCGTGAATGGCATCTTTGAGTTTCTTCCAAATTCTCGAACTTTCCTGACTTGATCTATTCCTTGTGAATAGCTTGCCTTGAATTTCTCGGGGTTTGGGGACCCACGGGCTTCTTAAAAGCATCGGCCTCCTCTTGGGCATCGTACAAGGACCCACAAGCTTCCTAAAAGCAACCCTAGCCTCCTCTTGGGCTTAGTACAAGGACTCGTCGGCTTCTTAGAAGTATTCACAGCCTCCTCTTAGGCTTCGTATAATGATCACTTCCTCCGGGAATGATAGCCTCCTCTTGGGCATCGTACAAGGACCGATCGGCTTCTTAAAAGTTTCCAGCCTCCTCTTGGGCTTCATACAAATTGTCCCGACGACCTCCTAGAGGTATAGGAACAGAACTTATTCATCTGCATAGAATAGTCCTTTCCAAGAGTCTACTACTGTTTCTCAAAGTATAGTACAAAAGATGACACACTAGACTTGGACAGTCTAATCTCCTTGAGTCTCAAAGACATTCTCAAGTGACCCCTTCGTTAAATAGGAAGAAAACCCGTAGACTCGGACAGTCTCAATACCCTTCGGATTTCCCATTTCCTTAAAGAACGGGAATAACCCGGATCCTCGAATCAAATCCTTGAGCACAGTGTTGCTCATATAAGAACTGATTTTCTCTTTCAAAATTAGTATACTGGACCTGTCACTTAACTGAAACAGTAACCATAGCCTCCTCTTAGGCTTCGTATAATGATTTCTTCTTCCGGGAATGATAGACTTCTTTTGGGCTTTGTACAATGATTCTCCCCAGCGGGGGTCAAACAACATTTAGCCTCTTTCTCGGGCTTTGTACGAGACACATAAGAGACTCCCTCGTTGAGTCAATCACCCTTTTGCCTCCATCTCGGGCTTTATACGAGATACAAAAAGGTTCTTATTGAGCCAAACAAATTTTAGCCTCCATCTCGGGCTTTGTACGAGATACAAAAACTCTCTTGTTGAGTCAAATAGCCTCCATCTCGAGTTTTATACGAGATACCAAAAGATTCCCTCGTTGAGTCAAAACCTTTTAGCCTCTCTCTCGGGCTTTGTACGAGACACATTATTGCCTTCTCTTAGGCTTTGTATAAGAAAACCACTGGTTGATCCAATTAACCTTTTAGCATCAAAGTTATGCCTCGTTCACAGTACACAAACATCAACAACTCCTTTTCCCTTCATCTAATCGCTGTAAGCGGCAAGCCTCTGGATCATTTACATCCATGCCAATGTCCCTCTTTTAGTATGAGAAATTCCTAAGGAAAGATGGCATTACTCTACACTGAGTTAAAGTCTTCTCCTTCAGGTTGAAATCCCCTATAAAAGAAAGTATGGCATTGCCGGATTCACACATCCCAGTTAAAGTAATTCTCCTTTATAAACAGTCGTAACAGACAGACCCCTATTTAGAGATGACAAATTCTCTCTAAGGTCAACACTTTTAGCTTCACATCTTGGGCTTTAAACAAGATACAAATAGACCTTTTAGCTTCACATCTTGGGCTTTGAACAAGATACAAATATACTTTTTCAGCTTCACATCTTGGGCTTTGAACAAGATATATATCACCTTTCGCTTCACGTCTTGGGCTTTGAACAAGACACCAAAACACCCATTTCCTCCCATAGAATAGGAGGAACTACGAACGCTCTGATTTCCCTGTTTCGGTAAACGGGAATACGTAGGCATAAGATTGAAAGAAAAATCTTAGCGAGCACACTAAACAAAAACCCAAAATCCCATACTTTCATATATATCCGTCCTAACATCTCAACCAATAGCCTAAAGCACCCCTCGTCAACAAAATAACCTAGGAGAAACCCCGAATCTTTGTAGCATCTGTAAACCAACAGTTTTGACTATTTAATCTCAGTATGCAAGCAGGGTTAATTGGAGACATCCATTTCCCTTCCTTCATCAACTTTAATAGGATAAAAAATGAATCGAACTGTAGTACCAGAGCGATCGTGCTTCGCAACCACATCCAAAAATCACTCGCTACACATAACCAGAATACCAGGCTGATAAGTTCACACTGATAGGAAAACCAGAAAACCAGGTAGGTAGAAGGTTACAGTTACCTGCAAACCTGTAAACAACCCGTCCCCTCTCACATGTGGGTTCTAGAAAGGCGAGGATCCTCAATATCACGGACTCTCAGGTCGAGAAATGATGATACGTTCACCATTTTTGGTTTGGCATCATCATCAATCGAGGAGGCCTTAACTGATTCCCCTAAAAAAAGGATATCCTACAGCAAGTTCCGAGCATTGGGTCCTCAGATCAAGAAGTGTAATGGATTTGCCATTTCTGGTCTGCCATTATCACCTCTCGAGAGGAGTGCCGCAACTGAGTCCTCGGGAATAGTCACCAGAGTCGACAGTTTTCCAGGTTACATTCCATCGTCTGCCCCAAATGCGCAGGATAGAATTTTACCAAAGAAAACCTCGTCTGGATGTGGAGTTTTCATGTATACTACGTCTGGCCAAATGCCACACAAGTCACACTACTTTCCACGCTAATCATAGGTGTCTGCTCAAGCCTGGGTATCGGGCTTATCTCTCATAAATCCCAACCTGCCAAACAGAAAATCCAGTACAGCACAGCACAGTCCAGCATAATAATGAAATGCAATGCCATAAATGCGGTAAATACAGTAAAATAGTAAAACAGTAATACAGTAATATACAACAAAATAAAGCACCACAATAAACACCCAATGAAAATAAACAGACAAGCGCTAGGATTGACTCGCAAAGGGGATGGACCAGCAAGAGGTCAACCTGTCCCCAGCAGAGTCGCCAGTTGTTGCTCCCGAGGATTTTCATCCATGGTACAAACGCGAATGTGGCGCGGAAAACAAAGTCGCCAGCAATGTGTATTTATCCCAAGAGAGGGAAAGGAAACACTGTGTAAACCTTAGGGAAGGGAAAGAACATGGTCTCGCGACCAAGAGAAACGGGTAAGGGAGTCGGTTACGCGAAGGGAAGGTATTAACACCCCCTCGCGTCCATCGTACTCGATGGGATCCACGCTTGCTTGTCTCGATCAATGGGTGCGACAGATAGTTTTTCTGTTGGAATTTGATGAAGGTAATGTAGAGAAGATGAAGATTGAGGAGAGTTTCAGAGTTCATGAAAATGCAGAGTTGCAGAGATTTGTGAATGAGAGGGAGGAGAGTTTGTTACGAGTTGCAGTGAAATTCTGTTGAGAAATTTGTGAAGATCAACATGGAAATGTAGCTCTCCCCCATCATTCAATGGAAGCTGAGGTTTTATAGAGGGTTCAAGGAGGGTAGAATTGGTTTTTCACTATGGAATTATGTTAGAGTTTGTTGGAGCAAGTTTGTAACTGAATTTGTTTTTATGATCATTTTTTGTGAATTCTTATTTATCGCTTTCTGTCATGAGAAAAAAAATATGTTGGAGATTGAGTTTTGGTTGGCGTGCGAAATGTTAGTGAATGCTTCATTTTTCATTTTTCCCGCTGTTATGAACTTGGTATTTGCAAGTCATTTTTTTTGTAATTTTTCATCTGTTGTATTTTCTGTGTTACTAATTCTGCATGGCTTGGCATTATTCATATTATAATTATTGATAAGAAGCGCCGCCTATAGTTTTGACTTTGTGAAGTTCTTGGAGAGCGTGATAAGTAAATCATGAAGGGCCATTCTAAGTTGTTCCAGACTCAAGTCAAGCTGCCCATCTCCAAACTTGGAGTTTAAGTGGATAAGTGAAGCAGTAAACTCAGCATTACGCCTCATCAGATAATGAGTCGATGTTGGTGTATTGTTCGGATCATTAGGCCAATATCATCATAACAATTTGGAAGTATTGGGATGGATAGATTTTGGTTTAACTTGGATGTGAATTAAACATAATGAATATGGAATAAAATGAGATACAAAGAATGGTTTATGGATTCTAAAACAAATTGGATATTGAAATGAATAAAACAATTAAGTGGGAACAAAAATTGAAAATGGATATAATATGGATTTGGATGAAGAGAATTAAAATGGTTAAATTGAACTTTGAATTTAAAAAAGGTTAGGAAAATATGGACATTGGGTATGAAATGAGTTGTGGATTCAAAAATGAATATTTGGATTTGAAAATTTGATTTATGAATGAATATTGATTATGGATTAGAAATATGGTTTTGGAATTGAAATGGATAATGAAAGGTTTATGAAGTGAATCATGGATAGCAAGTCTTTATTTTTAGCCCATAACCAATCTTGATTTTTTCACAAGCCTCTGATTAAGATGAACAGAACCGATGAAACCAATCCTTAACCACAAATAACTCGCACTTGAAGCAACCTCTTGATAATTCGACCAAGAATAGGTCAAACATCCATCTAAATTGGATAATGAATGAACAACCAGACTTGACTTGAAGTTATACCCTTATCTTTGAATGCACAATGATACTCCTTTGAATACGGAAGACTCGAACTACACGAGAATGCCCTGATCCCAGGTCTCAGGAACCCATGCCATGATATGATTATGAACTATGACCTAATGAAAATGCAAAATGCGAAATAAAAGCCAGTTAGATTAAAAACAAAGGTAAGGCAAATTTTGGGGTGCTACAGTACGTACGGATGAGGCGATGAGTCTCTCTAAACACAAAAATCTTAAAAAATAGTTCTTCTCTCATCTCCTCAATCTCTTTACAAGCAAACCATTTTCAGACCAAAAAGCATGAATACATCAAAGGGCTCCTATAGAGTACTATAGATGTATTGGGTGCGTAAAATCATCCATTTACATAACCAACCCCCCTTACCCTTTATCTCTTAATTCTTTTAGAACTCTTTAGGTTTTGTTCGCTCTTTTTTCCTTTCTTTTTTTGGATAAAAATAAAAGTGAGGTGGCGACTCTTGTTTATTTTTGAGTTAAGTTAATCAATAGCTTACACTCACAAATTTCCCCGCTACAGTATGTATGTTTATGCTGACAAAACTGACGCGACATACAGACTAGCGAATGAACACGACTGTATACTCGGCCACTGTAGGGGACGAAGAAGCATCATTTGTTCAAGATAGCAATTCTGCCTTGCTTAGGAGAAAGTAGTTCCCGCGGGGAAAAACGTTGGTCGGGCTTAGGAGGTAAGAACTCTGCCTGGGGTGTTAGATGAAACACGGTCTCTGACACAGTTGATCCTTCATTCAGGTGTACTGGTCTTAGAAGGATTACTTTGATTCTGCACTTTGAA
This sequence comes from Lathyrus tuberosus, assembly GCA_022829125.1. Classification (NCBI taxonomy): domain Eukaryota; kingdom Viridiplantae; phylum Streptophyta; class Magnoliopsida; order Fabales; family Fabaceae; genus Lathyrus; species Lathyrus tuberosus. The sequence goes on from JALAZF010000535.1 coordinate 2,613,379, forward strand.
GCTCAACTGCTTCTGGAGAAGTGATCGATGTTCTTCCGATGTTCAACAGTTAAAAGAATTGCCATCTTTATTTTAAAAGCAGAAAAATTTTGACAAGTAAATTCATTTTTGTTTTATTTCAAGAATCGTTGATCATATTAAAATTTCGTTCTGTAAAGCTAAAACAAATAAGAATTGCAAACAAAAACACAAGGGCTCAAATTTTATTGATAGGATGGAAATCAGCCTAGCGCGTGATTCCATAGAGTATTTACAAAGTTTAGAAAATGGTAATTTAAGGGAAAAGGGCTACATTGAAACATAACGACCGTTATCCTTCTACCAACTTTGAATTCTGGACATCCTGAGCTTTTGTCGAAGATGACCTTGACTGGAGTTTCTTCTGATGGATGACATTACTGCTGCTGGGGACTTTGCCCCTTTGCTGGACGTAGTTACTTGCCATTAATCCCTAATTTTTCCTGGATTGTACTTTGAGATTTCCAATCCATTGGGATGATTTTTGCTTGTGTCTCTAATTTTTGCCTGGACCGCCCTTTCGGGTTTTCAATCCACCGAGACGTTTTTTTTATTTAGGCGAAGTATTTCTTGACTACGTCAACATTCGTGGGATAGGCAAACTCTTCTCCATCCATGGTTGTAAGTATCAAGGCGCCGCCTGGGAAAGCTTTCTTGACCACATAGGGGCCGTCATAATTCGGAGTCCACTTGCCCCGAGAGTCAGCGAGAAAAGATTGTATCTTTTTTAGCACAAGGTCTCCTTTCCTGAACACGCGAGGTTGGACCTTTTTGTCAAACACCTTCTTCATCCTTTGTTGCTACAACTGACCAAGGCATAGAGTCGTTATTCACTTCTATTTGATCAAATTTAGTTCGTCGTGTCGACTTTGACACCATTCAGCCTCTGTTAGCTTGGCTTCCATCAATATCCTGATTGATGGTATCTCTACTTCTATGGGGAGAACTGCTTCCATGCCATATACTAGAGAGAAAGGGGTTGCCCCTGTTGAAGTGCGGACAGATGTACGATAACCGTGAAGAGCAAAGGGTAGCACCTCGTGCCAGTCTTTGTAGGTTACAACCATCTTTTGAACGATCTTCTTGATGTTCTTGTCAGCCACTTCTACCGCTCCGTTCATCTCGGGTCGGTAGGGAGATAAGTTATGGTGTTCGATCTTGAACTCAGCACACAACTCTTTCATTATCTTGCTGTTTAAGTTAGATCCATTATCCGTAATGATCTGGCTCGGAACACCATAACGGCAGATGATATTATTTTTGATAAATCGGACCACCACTTGTCGGGTTACATTGGCGTATGACGCTGCTTCGACCCACTTGGTGAAGTAATCAATGGCTACCAGGATGAACCGATATCCGTTTGAAGCTTTGGGTTTAATCATGCCAATTATGTCAATTCCCCATATGGAAAAAGGCCATGGGGAAGAAAGAACTTTTAGATGCGCTGGCGGTACATGGATTTTGTCTGAGTAGATCTGACACTTGTGACACTTTCTCATGTACTTGTAGCAATCGGATTCCATGGTCAACCAGTAGTACCCTGCTCTCAAAATTTTTCTCGCCATTGTGTGTCCGTTGGCATGGGTGCCAAAGGACCCTTCGTGAATTTCTTTTATCAGCATGTTTGCTTCTGGTCTGTCTACACATCGGAGCAAGACCATGTCAAAGTTTCTCTTATAGAGTGTATCACCGCTCAGGAAGAAGCTGCCAGCCAGTCTTCTGAGGGTCTTTCTATCCTTTCTGGATGCCCTAGATGGGCACTCTTGTTTCTGAAGGAAGCATTTGATATCGTGATACCAAGGTTTGTCGTCTATGACTGCTTTAATCGTGAAGATGTAGGCAGGCCGTTCAAGGCGTATTATGTCAATCTTAGGTATATCATTCCATTTACCTACACTAATTATGGAAGATAGAGTGGCTAATGCATCAGCCATGTGATTCTCTTCACGAGGGATATGGTGAAACTCGATTCTGTTGAAGAATGGTAACAACCTTCTCGCATAGTCTTTGTAAGGAATCAGTCCTGATTGGTATGTGTTCCAATCTCTTTTGATTTGATTGATAACCAGGGCTGAGTCGCCATATATATCCAAGTTCTTGATCCTTAAGTCGATCGCTTCTTCGAGACCCATGATACAAGCTTCGTATTCGGCCTCGTTGCTTGTGCACTTGAATGTTAATTTGGCGGTGAAAGGAATGTGGGCACCCTGAGGTGTTATGATGATTGCCCCAATTCTATTTCCATAATGATTTACAGCTCCATCAAAGATAAGTCCCCATTGGGAACCTGATTTTAGCCCTTCACTGGGTAGTGGTTCATCGCAATTTATCATTTTTAGATACATGACATCTTCGTCTGGGAAGTCAAACCTGATTGATTCTTGAGCGTCAATCGGTTAATGAGCCAAATGATCGGCTAAAATACTCCCCTTAATGGCTTTCTGAGTGTGGTACTCGATGTCGTGTTCTGATAACAACATCTGCCAACGGGCAATTCTTCCCGTGAGAGCAGGCTTTTCAAAGACATACTTGATTGGATCCATTTTGGAGATTAACCAAGTAGTGTGACGAATCATATACTGGCAAAGAAGTTTGGCTTCCCAAGCCAGAGCACAACAAGTTTTCTCAAGCATAGTGTACCGAGTCTCGCAATCGGTGAATTTCTTGCTTAAATAGTAAATGGCAGACTCTTTCCGTTTTGTTTCATCTTATTGGCCAAGTACATAGCCCATAGAGTCTTCCAAAACTGTTAAATAGATGATCAGTGGTCTTCCCTCCACTGAAGGTGATAGAATCGGTGGATTCAACAGGTATTCCTTAATACTGTCGAAGGCGTTTTGGCAGTCTTCTGTCCAAACGCAGTCCTAATTCTTTTTGAGTAATTTGAAAATTGGCGCACATGTCGCAGTCATGAGGAATATAAATCTGGAAATATAATTCAAACGTCCCAAGAATCCCCTGACTTGTTTTTCAGTCTTTGGAGAAGGAATTTCTTGAATGGCCTTGACCTTGTCAGGATCAACCTCAATCCCTTTCTAGCTGACGATGAACCCTAGCAGTTTCCCTGAGCGAACACCAAAGGTGCACTTATTGGGATTCAAGCAGAGTTTGTACTTTCTCAACCGCTCGAATAGTTTCGACAGGTGGGTCACATGCTCCTCTTCGGTTTTGGATTTGGCAATTATATCATCGACATATACTTCGATTTCTTTGTGTATCATGTCATAAAACAGAGTAGTCATGGCCCTTTGATAGGTTGCCCTGGCGTTCTTCAAACTGAACGACATTACCTTGTAACAAAAATTACCCCATGGGTATGAATGAAGTTTTCTCCATGTCTTTCGGCACCATTTTTATCTAATTATAGCCCGAGAATCCATCCATGAAGGAGAATACTTTGAACTTTGTTGTACTGTCTACCAGCATGTCAATATGTGGTAAGGGAAAGTCATCCTTTGGACTGGCTTTGTTCAGATCCCTGTAGTCTACACACATCCTGACATTTCCGTCCTTTTTCGGCACTGGTACAATGTTGGCTAACCATTGAGGATATTCTGATGTGGCGAGGAAACCCGCGTCAATCTGTTTCTGTACTTCCTCTTTGATTTTGATGGCCATGTCTGGGTGAGTCCGTCTCAATCTTTGTTTTACTGGCAGACATTCTGATCTTAACGGTAGATGACGTTCCACGATGCTCATAACCAACCCTGGTATATCCTGATAGGACCAAGCAAATACATCGGGAAACTCTTCGAGAAGCTTTATCAAACTTTCTTTGACAGTCGGACTGAGCAGTGCCCCAATCTTGATTTCTTTTCTCTCTTTTTCTGAACCCAAGTTGACCGTTTCCAACGGCTCTTTGTGAGGTTCAATGGACCTTTCTTCTTGTCTGGGTAATCGAGAGATCTCCTCTGGAATTTCTTTGTCATCTTCTTCTTCAGCCTCAAATACCGGGAATTCAAAGTTGGGAGAAGGCATTGGATCGTATGTTTCAATGGGGTTTAAAACAAGCAATCTGCATGACGTGGTGATTTGTTTTTTAGAAGAGATAGAGCGAATGCAAGAGTATGTGCAGTGTATTTTCTTTGGAAAACTGCTTGATTTTATTATTTGTTGTTTTTTAGGATTACCATTTTCTGAAAAAGCGAAAAGAGAAAACTGCAATAAATGCGGAAATTGCAGAACGACGTTATTTTATTTATGATCCTGTCGATTCTTGAAACTACAGTCCTATAAAACAAAACTCAGTCGCTTTGGGCAAAGCGAAGAGGTACATTTACATAAAGTGAACCCCATCGAAACAACCGTTTCACCTGGGCAGGGTGAAAGGTTAAGATAAAGATGGCAATTACTTAGACTTATGAACGACTTTCATAACATCGACAGCAACCCATTGGCGGCGAACTCCTCGGTGAATCACAAAGTCTGGCACCTTTTTTCTTGACTTGTCTTCAGAAATGACGCTGATTTCTGGCGGAGCAGGATCGTCGGAATCTGTCTCCCAGGCAGAGTTGTCGTAGGAGGATTCTTCAGCTGTCTCTTGCATAGTGTTTATGCTCTCAGGTAAATCTCCCCATCCAGTAGGCTGGATGTCTTCGAGCCTGATACGAGAGCTTTCGGGAGCGGTGTACTTGACCAAGTAGTCGAACTTGCCACTCGGTTGTCCTAAGGTGTCCCACACTTCTATGGAACTAGAGGAGTCATCTCTCTCGATGACGTTGACCTCGGGAAAAGCATAGTTAAGGAACTTTTGTCCTGCAATTCTTGCAAATTCATCGTCGTGCTGGTTATTTTCTGAATGCCCTGAGTATTGATCCCATGACATAGTGGGGACGCATGTATTCTTTTCTATGATGCTCAGCTAGTAAGCATCGTTTGGCTGATTCTTTTGCCCCGAGTCTCCTGGGTACGGCTGCCAGATAGGCAGGCCATTCATTGGGCCATAGTAGTCGTGGTCAAAGTTTTTTTCATCAGAGTGTCCTCCTCTAATGAGTTTGGTGGAGCACGACATCCTTCTGGATCGCAATCTCCGTATATCATCTTGACATCGGACCTTGGTATATATCTCGGACTCTGTGCGGGATAGCAAAATGGCGTAGGCACCTCTTCCTGAGACATATAACCGTCCTCGTTGAGATAGGACTTTCACTCTTCATCTGTATCGGAGGAGTCACCCTCGTTGATGGTATGTACTTCTTGAGACACTGGGTGAAGAAAACCTCCACTGTGGGAGAAGTCCTGAATGGGATGAAAACTTTCATCGTTAGTAGCAGTCTGGGTACAGGTTGAAGAGAAACCAAGACCCTTCTTTGTTTTGTTATCAGTAGGAATGACAAGTTGTCCCCATCCCTTGGCATTGTTACTTTTGATCACTTCGAGAGCATCTTTGTACGAGGAAATCGAGGTTCCTTTTTCTGATTAATTCTCATTGCTCACCGACAGTGCTTGGAACTGAGTACCAACAACCTCCTCTGGTTCTACACAAGTAGACGATGATAAGTTATTCACGATCAAGGCTTGCTCTCCGCAGACTGTGACTAGTTGGTCGTTCTTGACGAACTTCAGTTTCTGGTGTAGTGTCGAAGTGACTGCCCCAGCATGGTGTATCTAAGGTCTTCCTAATAAACAGATGTACGCTTCCTGGACGTCCATGAACTGTAAAGTGGCCAGGAAAGTGTGAGGACCGATAGTCATGGGAAGGTGGACTTCGCCAATAACTACTTTTCGGGATCCGTCAAATGCTTTGACGATGACCTCACTGCCCCTCATCGGAGATCCTTTGAATGATAGTCGCATTAATGTGGACTTCGGCATAACATTCAGAGTCGATCCGGTGTCTACCAGTACGCTGGCTAAAGCATCGTCCTGGCAGTTGACTGTAATATTGAGCGCCATGTTGTGACTTTTGCCTTCTTCTGGCAATTCCTCGTCACTAAACCCCAAGTTGTTGCAGGAAGTGATGTTGGAAACGATGCTAACGAATTGTCTTATTGTTACATCCTGTTCCATAAAGGCTTGCTCTAAGACTTTCTGCAGAGCTTCCCTGTGAGCCTCAAAACTGAGTAAAAGAGATAACACAAATATTTTTGAAGGAGTTTACAACAGCTGATCAACAATGTTGTACTCACTTTTCTAGATGAGCTTCAGCATCTCATCGCTGTTGTTTGAAAGGCCCAGACCACTGGACTGACTGACTGGTTGATTTGGAACTTCTGTTTGAGGTTCCTTTTCCTTGCTACGTTCTCCAACTCCTCGGTTGAAGATTCGACCGCTCCGTGTTACTCGACTGATGTTTGCAATATTCACGACGGAGGGTAATGGAGTTTCCTTTCCATTCTCAATTATTGTTGCACCGTATTTGTAAGGGACAACCTTAGTTTATTCATATGGCAATGGTCCCGGTAGATAGATAACCATAGGAGCCTTTTTATTTTTCTGACCATCGTAACTTGCCTCAATCGGTTCGAGACTGAGAACCTTTCCACCATCAAGAGGGACTCTTGATTCACGGAGTAAAGGGATTATGGCGCATACATCTTTGGCCACTTCTCACTTAGGGATCAAGATAACATCCTCGCTTTGATCAGGATGATAGTTTGACATTGAATCAGAGCTTGACCATGGTTGAATTTCCTTATGGTCCAACTGACTTTAAAGGGATGCTCGCACTAGGTAGCACCCTTGATTATTCTTCGAGCAGACTCTACAGCGCTCGTAGTTGTGTGGTGGCACCCGGCCACGTCCGCTTTGTATGCAGTGTAACCTCACTAGTTTTGTTTCCATTGATCAAACATCCTGACTTTGATGCCTAGTAGGGTTCTTGTTAGTCATACTGACCTATTGTGTGTCTTCATTTAGATAGATCAGAAGCCACCAGTGGTTTAACAAGTGTTACAAATTTCTTTGAACGAGAGCACATCCTTGGTCGCTCTCACGACATCCCTTACAGTTCGGATAATTATGTGAAGTCAGAAAACCGAGTTGGACCTGCTTAGCATGTAACTCCACCAAGCTGGTATTCATCAAGCGAATATCAAAGATTTGAATCATATTCACTTGATAATAACTTCTATCGCGGTAATCCTGAATCCATCCAAGATCTATCTGATGCTGGAGGGCCTCTTGTACAAAAGAGCATCCCTGATTGTTCACCGAGCAAATCAGACAGGAATCATAATCGTGTTGTGGCAAATCATGATGTTGGCTTTGCCTTGAGTGCATTTCCACCAAGTTGACATTCATTGCACAGATGTCGTGGTTTTGAATGATGTTGGAATTCGTATAAGTCATGTTGACCCCACGAATTCGGTGATCCTGGATCCAACCGAGATCCAACTGTTCCTGTAGAGCTGATTGCACCACAGAACATCCTTGATTATTTTTCGGGCAGATATCACACTGGTGATAATTATGAGGTGGTACAAGCCCATACCCGCTCTGTCTGCGATGCATCTTGACCAGATTGGTCCTTAATAAGAGTACATCATGAATTTGATTGTTATGGTTAGACTATCCCTCTATCAAATTGAATGCAACTTTCTCGTGTTGAGGCAACGGGTTCGTCTGAACATTTGGATTTGTATCCTTGAAGGATAAGACCCCGCTCCTAACAAGCTTCTGCACATCGGATTTGAAACTGAGACAGTTTTCTATGTTATGCCCTGGTCCTCCTTGATGGTAAGGGCAAGTCTGATCCGCTTTGAACCAAAAAGGCGGATTCTCCGGTATTGTAAGAGGAGACCTGGTTTGGATGTGCCCCTTGACCAGTAATAATGGAAACAGTTCTGCGTACAACATTGGTATAGGGTCTAACCCTGGTGGTCGCGTTATACAGTTGTTGTTGTATTGAGGACGAGCCTGTTGAAGAAGTTGTTGTGTCCTTTGCTGATATTGTTGTTGATTCGGTTGGCTCTAAGCAACTTGAGGTTGACACGTAGGAACAGGCACAGGGTTGATAGCAGGAGTTACAACTGCTACTGGTTGGTAATGTCACCTTTACTTTCCAAGAGATATTACCGATATCATGCTTTTTTTTCTTAGGGAGAGCACTACCGTATCTTTTGGTACTACTTGATGATCCAACGACTTTTACTAAACGTCATTCTCGGAGTGCTTCCTCAAGATGAACTCCCATGCCCACCTTCTCGGTGAAGTCACTGGGCGCACTGGCGACTATTCTGTCGTAGTAAAATGAACTTAAGGTTTTCAAGAAGATCTTTGCCATCTCTTTTTCCTCAAGAGATGGACAAATCTGAGCGGAAATTTCACGCCATCTTTGAGAATATTCCTTAAAGGTTTCCTTATCCTTCTGCGACATGGATCTGAGTTAATCCCTGTCCGCTTCCATGTCCAGGTTATACTTATATTGTTGAACAAAGACAGCGCCAAGATCTCTGAAAGTGGCGATCTTAGTGCGGTTTAAACCCATGTACCATTTGAGTGCGGCATTGGTTAAACTATCCTGGAAGTAATGGATCAGTAGCTGTTGGTTCTCTATCTGTGTTGACATCCTCCAAGCGTACATCACCAAGTGACTTTGAGGGCAAGAGTTACCCTTGTATTTTTCAAATTCGGGCACCTTGAATTTGAGCGGAATTTTCACATTGGGGACCAAACAAAGGTCTGCGGCATCCTTTCCAAATAGATCCTGACCGTGAATGGCTTTCAATTCCTTCTGTATCTCCAGGAACTGTTCCTGGAACTCATTCATTCTGTCGAACATACTTTCATTTCCACCAGACGGTATCTGGGAAATCTGTCCTTCCAGGACAGTGTATACCACGGGTGGTGGTATAGTCATTACGGCAGTGACTCTTGGTGCTTCCCGAAGTTTGTAACCTTCAGGAGTTGCTGTCATGCTCCTGGCATCTTCGCTTTCCCAAAGTTTGTAACCTTCAGGCCCAGCGGCTCCTGCTGCAGTTTTTGGATCTTCCGTGATCGGCGGAATATATCCTTCCGAGATAAAGTTAAGTGGCATGTCCCAGGGACGATCTTTTGGCATGTTATACCGAGGATCATACTTTTCCACTATGGGCGTAGATGTGATCTCTGAGATCACAGTCCTTTGTTGTTGCATCTGGGCTGCTACCAGAGCTTGCATGTCGTTGTGAAGTTTCCTCAGATCCTCTTTCAGAGCGTCGAGTTCTTCTCTTAACTCTCTGTTATCTTCCTCAATATTATCCATTTTCTTTTGTTGACTGGCCCGAGTATTGTACGAATGAGACAGTTTGACTCTAGAATCGAGACATAAACGTGAGATTCGTAGGGAAGAAGAATGTGTTACGTGAGAATGATGAATGATATGCAATGATTATATTAATTATTTTTGTTTAATCAAAATAAACTTCGACAATTGGATTGCAAATATCAAACAGTGGGGAAACCCCATTTTATTGAATTCAAAGATTGCGGAAATAGAAATACAGTAAGTTACAAAGTGCTATAAAAGGAAATGTCTAAGCTAATGGATCCTGAGTCCTCTTTGAGGAGAGCTCAGGTGTTGGTTCTGGTATTTTCCTTTTCTTTGACCGGGGCTCTTGAGCCGTTGCCGGGTTGTCATTCCTTTGCCAAGTGAAAGGAGCGAGCAAATTCCTTTGGTCATCTTGGTTTTCTACAGCATGTTTCTCTAAAATCTCGATCAGAGCGTCTTTTTCCTTTAACAGTTGCTGTATTTTGTTACACTCCACATTGAGAATACGATATTTGTTCCTCCAAGACCTCTTCTCCTGTTGAACTTTGGCGAGAGTAACCTGAAGTTTTTTCGTATCAGACATAAAGTAAAGGACAGATTCCCTTAATGGAAGAACTTCTTGACGAGGGTAGGGCATCCTCAGCTTGAGAGCTCTAGTTTGTACCCAGTGGAGATAAGGCTCCGCAGAGATACAGCCTGGTTTCCCTAGAGACTTTCTTCCTTTCCTGTGAACATGTTTCCAGGCATGCACTATTTCTGTCTTTAGTGCCCTGTCGTTTTCTCCCTCCTTGAAGAAAAGACCTTCCAGATGAGCATTACGCGGGACATGCCTCATCGGGTATACAAATTGACGATGAAGTAAAACTGGATGATAATTGATTCCTCCTTCAATTCCTATGAGGGGCACATTAGGGAAGTTCCCACAACGGTCAATGATTCTGATCCCATCATAGATTCGATTGTACCAGTCGATGTCAGAGTTGGTAAGAGACACGATTCTCTGCGACCAACATAAAGTATTCTTTTGATCCCAAAAAGCAGCAGACTTGGGTAAATGGGAAATGAACCATTTGTATAGCAGGGGTACACAACAGGTGATCATTCCTCCCCTATACAAATTCCTTAAATGTACAAAATGATAAGCATCTGTGAGTAAGGTCTGTACATGGTTTCCAATCAAAAATATCTTAATGGCATTGATATCTACGATGTTATCGATGTTGGGAAACAAAAATAACCCGTAGGTGAGCAAAACAAAGATGCTCTCGAAAGCAGCCACGTTCCCTATACTAGCAAAGTACAAAGCTTTCTTTACCAAAAACTGGGATGGTAAACCTTGGATTCCACCCTTAGTGGTCATGTGAGTCCTGACTTCTAACTCATCCAAATAGATTGCTCGTGCAATGGTTTGATCCTTTGGAATTTCTTCCAGTTCGGAAAAGGGAGCTTGGTCAGTGATAGGTAAATCAGTCAGGTGAGAGTACTCCTCCAGTGTTGGTGCTAGCTGATAATTCGGGAATGTGAAATAGTGATAAATCGGATCGTAGAACTGAATGACCGTAGCCAGTATTCCTTCAATTACATGGACCCTTAACAAAGACAGCAGTCCTCCATACTTAGCTCTAAAAGCATCAGGGTTGGTGATCATCCTCGCCAATCCTCTAGTTTTGGAACCTTGAAGGTATACTTGTGAGTCTTCCTTTTACCGAAATCCATAACGCAATCTTTTTCTCTGGCATTTGCAATCATTGTCTCAGTTTAATTTGAAAAAGAGAGACTAGAAGAGAAAATTTTTCTTTGTTTTAAATGTTTTTTAATGAAATGAATGCATGAATGCAGCACACAAAAACATAGAAAAAACATGGGGTCAAAGGTTCGGTGTCATGATGTCAAGGCTCTACCCATCCCAAAGGTTATACTGGTGATTTTTTGTACCTGTCCGCAAAATCATTGACCCCTCTTGGGATAACAACAACAGGCTGGAATCACCCGAGCGAGCTGATGTATCTTAGAGTAATCTCAAATGAGGGTAGTATCGCGTGACAACTATTTTCGATAGCTTCCGCACTACAAAATAGTAACAAAGTTTCAGTCTACTAAAATCCTCAGCTTCTCAGATAACCCAATCGAACAATCTGCTTTCAACAATCGAAGTCGTATAGGCATTGAATCCGCAAAGGGCATCTCCACTAATTCGATGGTCGACCAGGACCTCTTATTTGGAGTCACTCCCTGTAAGATTACCCGTCTAGTGCCATCACCTATCTTAGGTGTATACTCAATCTTTCCAGATGCGGCATCACACGCATTCCCATTAGCAAAAAAATAAAATACGGATATCAATTAGGAAAAGCAGTATATATATTTGTCCTAACATCCTAGACCTCTAGTCCTATGATCCTAACAGTCAATGACTCCCCAACAGAGTTGCCATTTTTCTGTAGCAAGCGATTTTTATCAATGACGCGACCACCTTATGATTGGTTTTTCCTCACCGCAATGAGGAGGAGTGAGTGCTACTTTCTGATTTCTTATTTATCCCATGAAGCTGGAAGGGAAAGGGAAGGTATCTAAAACTAACCTTGCACGTGGATGTCTAACAGGAAAAACGCTTAAAGAGATTGGGGGGTCCGGGGTCAGGTTATACAATGGTATGTGGTTATCCATAGGATATTAGCTTTAGGTTTTGCTTTATACTTGATGGTGTTTATCTGTTAATGGGTTGGGAAAGTTTCTTGGGAAATATGATAGAGTAAGATTGAGTTTTTGTTGATGTTTGTAGGTATTTGACCTAGAGTTTTTAATTAGTATGTTCGCTAAGATTTCGCAATCTTATGCCTACGTATTCCCGTTTAATGAAACAGAGAAATCAAAGCAATCGTAGTTCCTCCTATTCTAAGGGAGGAAAAAGATGTTTTGGTGTCTTGTTCAAAGCCCAAGACAGAGGCTAAACGGAGTATTTGTGCCTTGTTCAAAGCCCAAGATTGAAGCTAAAAGGGATTTGTATCTTGTTTAAAGCCCAAGATATAAAGCTAAAGGGTTTTGGCTGAGAGAGAATTTGTCATCTCTAAAGAGGAACTGTTCATCTTTGTTTGCCTTGACCAAAGCACGAGGTTGATGCTAAAAGGTTAATTGACTCGGCTAGGGGATTTCTTTATATAAAGCCTGAGAAGAGGCTAAATATGACCGACTCAACAAGAGAGTGTAGATATTGGTGTCTTATACGAAGCCCGAGATTGAGGCAAAAAGAGACTGACTCTTTGGGGATATCATTATACGAAGCCTAAGAGGAGGCTAACAGTTTGACTTTTCCGGGGAAAATGTTCTTTCTATCTTGTACAAAGCCCAAGATTGAGGCTAAAAGGGATTTTTGACTCCGTCAAGGAGGTTTATATGTGTCTTGTACAAAGCCCAAGATGGAGGCTGAAATGAGTTTGTCTCAACAAGAGAGTGTTTTTATATGTCTTGTACAAAGCTCAAGACGGAGGCTAAAGGAGTTGACTCAACAAGAGAGTCTTGCAAAGGTGATTGACCCAACAAGAGAGTCTTTTATACTGAATAAGAGAGTGATTTGCTGTCTCGTACGAAGCCCGAGATTGAGGCTAAAAGGAGATTGACCCAACAAGAGAGTCTTGAAAAGTGATGGACTCAACAAGAGAGTCTGAAAAATGATTGACTCAACAAGAGAGTCTGAAAAGTGATTGACTCAACAAGAGAGTCTGAAAAGTGATTGACTTAACAAGAGAGTCCGAAAAGGTTAGCTCCGCTGGGGGAGGATCATTGTACAAAGCCCAAGAGGAGGCTGACTGTGTTGAGGAAAGATCATTATATAAAGCCTAAGAGAAGGCTATCTTACTGCTGAAGATTAGATCCGTAGGCAGGCCCAAGGGTATGGAACTCTCATGAGAGAGACCGGGTTTCTGCTGGAGATTTATCCAGAGTGATCGATGTTTTTTCCTATGTTTAAAAGGAACTTGAGAATGTCTTTGAGACTCAAAGGGGTTTTAGACTGCCCAAGTCTACTGGTGTTGAAGAGTTTTATCTTTTGTAGGATGCCCAAAAGAGGGCAAGGGCCTTAAAGGATGATAATCAACCCTAAAGTGGCTTGAGATTTGACACTGGAAAGACTGCTCTAGCAAAGGATGACTAAATTATGTCTTATACCTTTAAGAGGTCGTTAGAGTCCTTGTATTAAGCCCAAGAGAAGGCATGAGAACTTCTAAGAAGCTGAAGGGTCCTTGTACAAAGCCCAAGAGGAGGCGGGGATGCTTTTAGGAAGCCTGTGGGTCCCCAAACCAAGAGAAGTTCAAGAAATGCAATTCACAGAGAAAATATTATTCCAGGAAAGTTCGAGTATTTGGAAGAAACTCAAGAGATGCTATTCACGGAGAATAGATCAACTCCGGGGAGTAGAATTTCTTTGACAATTTCTAGGGGTGACAGTCTGAGAAAAGGTTCACCGAGAATACTACCTTTCTCTTTGTTCCATATTGATTAACCCCAAGAGATGGGAAGATTGTTTCTGGAAATCCTATGGGGATCTAGTTTTGTTTGTATTCAAAGAGTGACCAACAGGGCTTTACCTAGTTCTAGGCGTAGTTGCCGGGGAAAACTCTAAATAACTACACTAGTATATATACAGTTGATATATGACGAGTATTTAAGAGGATATGAAAGAAGACTAACCATGTGCAGCTTCCCACAATACAGTTATGTATATGAAAGCATATAAAAGAAAGCGGATAAACACTTACCCGTTGTAGAGCTTCCATGTTGTTTTGTTAGTTGTTCAACAAAGAAATTAAAGAAAGTTTTGATAGCAACTATACATTTGGATTCAAAATCAAAGGAGAAAATATTTTGAACAGAGACCGGGGCTTACAGCTCAGGGAGAGGCCCAAATTATAACAGTGATGGCACTGTTGTTTTCTATAGGGTCTTATACAACAACTGAGGCCCAAAAAGTTTTGGTCAAAAGGGGATTAGGTCTTACACTCTATTAGAGGGCTAAAGAGTTTTAAAATGAATAAATATGGGTCTTATAGATCAAGGAGAAGCCCAGTTGATTTTGTTAAAAAGGCGACGATCTCGCCGAGCGTATGAAAATATACAGAGGGACTTATACAATGTGTGATGCCCAAAAGGTATTATTTACAAATGGGTTGGGTATTACACTCTATTAGAGGCCCAAAATATTTTAACAAAAGGAATGAGACTTATAGCTCGAGGAGAGGCCCAGATGATTATTTGTTTGAAAAATGGCGATCGCGCCGAGGTTTGAAAACACAGTGGGTCTTATACGATGACTGAGGCCCAAATATTTTGGTTTTCAAAAGGGGTTGGGCCTTACACTCTATTAGAGGCCCAAGGAGTGTTTTTGTACAAGTGATGGGGCTTACAACTCAAGGAGAGGCCCAAGTGATTTTAAACTGGCGATCGCGCCAAGATTTTTTATTGTGTCGAGACTTATACAATATCTGAGGCCCAAAAATTGTTTATGTATAACAAGGGTTGGGTCTTACACTCTATTAGAGGCCCAAAGAGTTTGAAAAAGATTTGTTTAGGGTGATTAAGATCAAAACCCTAAATTAATTTCAAAATGTATTTTAATTAAATAAAAGTTTGATTAAAATGATCAAAATTATCAAACATGTGTGAAAAACAAGTTGTTATCTTGGATTAATGTTTGAAAAATCATGTTTTTATCCACAAAATGATTGGAAACCAATTAAGTTTGGAAAATTAAGGAGGAAAAAATATTTTAAATGTTAAAAACAAATAAAAATTAATTCTTTGCAAAAATATCAAATATATGAAATAAATAATATTTTTGGGAAATTATTGTAAAATAAAATATTTTAACATTTTTGTGAATTATTAAAAAAAGAATCAACTCAAAATCATTAAAAACCAGAGAGAAATTAATTTTTGAATTAATTAAATAAAATCACAAAAATTCAAATATTTAAAAATTCAAAAAAGGGCGCCATGAACACCAAGTTCTTGCCCGCGCCCTCTGTTTCTTCAGATTTGCGTTTTCCCCTAATCTCACTGAATACTTGATGAAATCACACAATCCACATATCAATCTACTCGTTTTCACCTCACGATCATGTCTATGGTCTTTAATTTCATTTATTTTAAGCATGGAATAAGAAATCAAGACAAAACCTTAAGAACCCTAAATTTTGCATGAAGGCTGGGAATTTTGATACACGATTCATAGAAAGCAATTAATTGAGGGGAAATCCTCCATACATGATTATGAACATATGGCAAAATTATTGTGCGAGGAAATATGCATGAATCATGAAATAACCAAGTTTAGGCTAACTTGAAGGTCGTGGCAGCAAGAGCAATTTGATTTTCGAGTTGGAGGTGTTACAGATGAGTTGTCATGATCTGAACAGCTTCCCTACACCATATGGAATGTGTTTGAATGCTTGGAGTGATTAGAAATGGACTGGAACAGGTTATGGCACCTCAACTGCAACTTGGTTGAAAACTTGAGCAATTGGCTGGTGATTTTGTGAAATTGGGGTTTCAGATGTTGTTTAAGTGTTTGGATCACTTCTATATGATGTTTATGATGTGTGTGTGTGATTGGTTCGGTTGGAATTGCTCTCAAACTCAAAACCCGATAGTGACTTGCTTTAGAAGGCAATTTTGAAAGTGAGAAGGTGATTTTGAGGAAAGCATCAGTTTGGGTGCTTTGGTGTACTTACACTGAGCACAAATGAGCTTTATTTATAGTGGAGCAAGTTTATTTTGCAAGCAATAGTGAATGGTGGCTGCAGCAGGCTGTTGGCCAATGGTGATCAAATGGAATCTCAAGTCTCCTCTAGCCATTGACTAGAGGTTAGAGCACATGCCTATGGATCTTTGATTCAAGGATATGGCTTGACTGAAGTGTTTATTTGTGCTCTGATACATGCAACCTCTAAGCATCCATTGAATGCTCCAAAACAAAATTGGAGTCTTGAAGCATCTTTAGCTTTTAGGGGTGCCAAACCTATATGTAGTTCCAAACACTTGGGAGACGTATGGATCAGTGTTTGTTCCTCCTTGGTCTCCCCCCGAGGTGTGCAGATGGATAAACTTGTTTGTCATTTACACAAATTGATCAAATCGAGCCATAATGCACAAATCTTCCTTGTCATGACAGTTGCAGCAAGGCATGTTGTAGCTGTCATAATTCTTAGCTCAGATGGAATTTGATGGAGTTCTTGGCCATTTTCGAAAGCTCTCATATGATACAACATATGTGTGATCATAGTTTGTCTTGACACTTTTTGGATCCAAGTGTAAAATGCCCCTACATTTTGAAAAAAGTGAAACAGATTATGACTTAGTGAAAATTTCACTAAGTGTTGGAAAAAGTGGCATTTTCATGTTTTTGTCATTTTGGTCACCCCATAACTAAAAATCCATGAGGAATTGGAATAAGGTGTAGTTGACACTTTTAAATTATACCATGAGATATACAAATCCATCTTTGGATCATTCAAAATGGTTGCTTAGATCTCAAGTTATGATCCTTGGAAGTTGGTACCCTAGCCACTTTGTTCCATAACTTAGAAAAATTCTAAGTTTTTATGGTTACCCCTTTTACAAGTTATCTCACTTTCTTTGATTTTTCTGGATGAATGATGATTCAAATCATACATTAACATTGTTTTAGGGTTAAAGAACCATAATTATGAAAAATCTCAAAAAGTCAAACTTGACTTTGTGCACAATTGACTTTTTATCTGATGAATTCCAAACTGTGCGATCCTTTATGAAATCAAGTCCTTGACCTAAATCAAACTTGATGGATATGTTCCATAGGTGTTATAGAGTGTTTTGAATCATGTCCTAAGGTTTGGGAGCATGTCTTGGTCAAAAGTCAAAGGTACAGTTGACTTTTTCTTCAAAACCCTAATGGTGGTCCTGAGGAAATTGAAACTTGTGGATCAAGCTTCTTGGATCAATCCATTGTTGAAAATAGATCAATGTAGTGTATTGGAGACCCTCAAATCATGTCTTGAGGTCTTGGCTCATGTTTTGTCCCAAAAGTCAACTTAGGGGTGAATTAGGTCAAAAAACCCTAATTCCCGATTTTTGGGTAAATGCATCCCCTGAGGTTAAATTGACTTGATGATTGGGTTCCTGAGGTCCCATGGAGTATCTAGGATTATGCTTTGAAGCATTGGCTCATGCCCAGAGTAAAATTTTCATCTGGAGGTCCTGGTCGACCAAAACCCTAATTTGGTGACACTGGCAATCTTGAGGCTTAATCCACTTGGAAGGTAGCAACTTTGTTCTTGATCCTTGATGTGGGAGTCCTCTTGATCCTTTGTGGGTGTTTGAGAGGTTAGACAAGTTAAATATCATGTCATTCCTTTATTGATCCTTTGTCTAAGAGCTCTGAGAGGGCTTGAAACCCTAATTCTTATTTGTAGTGAATGCTCACCCATCTTTGGGGAGACTGATGAGGCATGTAAATACATCCATATTGTGATGATGATTTGCACAATGATGGAAGATCTTGGTGGTCAAAATGTGGGGTATGACACTTCCCACTAATCATTATCCAATAATCCCAATAATTGAGCAAAAACTCACTCTTACCTTAGTTTTGGATGAATTTCTTGCGCTTGGATTTTGAGTTCCTCTTCTTCTCCATTCCTCTTCCTTCTCTATTCTTTTCTTCTCCTGTTCCCCCTTTTTTTACTATCTTTCTATTCTCTTTTAACCCTAACTTTGTCTTAAACAAATTGAGCTTAACCCACCAATCTCACTTACTATCTACACACCATACTAAGCTCACTAAAATCTAGAAATCTACAATATTCTACCAAATAGAATCTATTAAATAAATTACTTAATTTAATTAATCCAAATAAATCAAATAATTAAGTAAATCAATTATTTTCAGATAAATCCAAACAAATCCATTATTTCAAATAATTCAATAAATCATATATTTTAAGTAAATCTATTAAATCAATTAACTCACATAAATTAGATAAACCAATTAATTTATATAAGTCCAATAATTCCTATAAATCAAACAATCCATATAAAATCAAATAATTCAAATAAATTAAATAAATCACATAAATCAATTAATTCATAAAATCATTCAATTAATTAATATAAATAAATAATTACTAAAATTAGGGTGTTACTTAAAAAATACTATTGTTATAAACGGGGACAACTTTACTACTGATTCAAATATTGAATAATAGAAATTTATCGATCAAGTTTTTCAAATATGTGAAAAAATTAAGAGAGCTTTAAAAAAAATTGAGTATATATTTTAAAATTGTATTATCTCTTATAAAATAATTGATAAATTTGTAAAAAAAAACTAAAACGATAATTTATCTAATAAAAATTTCAATAATTTTTATTTTTAATCATATTATTCATAATATTATTGTTTACATTTCATATTCTACATTTATTACTATTTAAATTTAAATTTACTATTATACTTAAGTTTATTCTTTCAACTTCCTATTTTTATTACAGTGAAAACATATGTGCGTCAAAAACTATATTTCGCCCAAAAACGTATCTCGTTCGCAAGCATGGGTTTGTTACTAGTTTCATTAAGAAAATTTTTATTCTTACTTAGGCTTTAATTTATTTATCCATCCAAAAAAATTAATTTCCTAATTTAATTTAGAATTTAGTTAAACCTTTTTGCATGCTTTTCTTTTCCCTTAATTTGAGATTTTTATTTAGTTATTTTTGTTTTCCTTTGATTTAGCATTTTATTAATGGATTTCTACATTTTATTTTATTTAGACATGATTTTTGGTTATATATAAGATTTTATTTTATTTTTGTTTATAAATTGAATATTTTATATTTTATTTGTTTTTTATAAGTATTGAAAAGATAACAATAATATCATGTCTTCTGTGAAGAAGATGTTCGTCATCTATCTTAGTTTGGTTTTGATGATAGACAAAAGTCTATCAAATAAGAAATATCAAAGAAGAAAAAGTTTGGAATTAAGAATCAAGAATGCATAAGCTTTAGATAGTATGGAAATCAAAAGTAATTGATTATGAAATAACGTACAATGACAATTCATTATGTATAAACTTTAGATGCTCATAAAAACTCTCATACATTCATCTCTAAGGTTTCTAAAATATTCATGCATAAAAACATTTCATGTAAAGTATTTTAAAAAGAAAAAAAAATGTTTTTTTTTTTATATTATGGCATATGAAACAACCATAATCATCTTCCAGAAACCATTGTAATTTTCAATGTACATTTCAAGCAATCGAATGCTTGTTTGCTATTGCCTCTCAAAATTATACAGTTTTGAAGTGTCAATTAATTGATCCAAGGGGATAATCGATTGTAAGTTTTTTGCCTTGAAAATATGAATTGGTAATTGATTGATCCATATATGCAATCAACTTCTCCTTTGTATTTAGTCAAAAAAAAATTAACATTGTTATTGTTCATGAATATTTTTTATAACATTGCATCAAATCATAGAGGCATCATGATACATATTTAAACCTATTTTTATCAAATTTTTTATTCACCTCATTCATACAAAAATGTGCATACAATTCAAATGATTTTCAAAGTGTTCATACATCATAAAATAATGAAACTTTGTGCATAAAATTTCATATCATTAAAAAGTTTCATTCAAATTTCTGAGCACTTAAGGTTCATATATTATTGAGTTGTAGATTGAAAGAGAGGACCAATTGTCTATTGAAATTGATTCAAGAACAACTTTATGTATTCAAACTTGTTCAAATATTGTAATTGATCACCAAGTGTATGGTGACTTAATTTGTAAAGAAAGTGTGTGTACTTTCTAAAAGTGTTTCAAATAAAATGTAGTATGTTTTCTATTTGTGTTGTAAAAGGTTCTTTGATTCTGGGAGATTTAAATTCCACCATAGTGTTGGTGTTTGTGAAAAGGTCCTTTGAATTGGGTTGATTCAAAGTCCACCATAGGTTTGATGTTAATGTTAGAAGATTGTAAAAGAAGTCTTGGTGTGAGGTTTGTACAAAGATCAAACATAGTGAAAACTCCTTCAAGGTGTGAAGGGACTAGATGTACCCTTAAGTTAGAAAGGGGAACTAAGATTAATATCTTGTGTTCATTTACTTTTCTACATTTTTTTTCTAAGTTTATCATTGTTATTCTGAAAAAAAATAAAAAGAAAAGAACATCGCTTAAGAACGAGAAAAATTCATAAAACCTAATTCACCACTCTTAGGTTACCCTATGTAGTTACATCTTCTATCTCTTTTCAATTGTGTTTTGCAACTAACAAGATTCTCTAAGTTGTGTAGCAATGTTTTGAATTAACTCTCTAAGAGATAAATATCATTTGTGGGGAGTGTATTGGATTTAATTTGAAGAGACTATTTTTATGAAAATGTTTTGAAAATATAAAAAACTTTATAGGGTTATATTGACTTTCCAGACATTTTTTAAAAGACTACTTACAATAAAGGTCAGCAGGTCATAAAGATAGGAACTTAACTTTTTGAGGAGGAAGAATAGGAGCTAGTCGACCAACTTATTATGAACGTCGACTTGTTCACTTTGTCTCCCTCCGATATGCATGGTATAGATATCAAAATGGTGATCCATCACCTCGCCATCTACCCTTATACCAGACTAGTGGCGTAAAGGAAGCGGGAAGTTGGTAAGGAGAAGATAACCGCCATTCATGAAGAAATGGGGAAACTATCCGACGTTGGATTCATCACAAAAACAAAATACCCTAACTAGCTAGCTAATGTGGTTCTGATACGAAAAGCTGACAATAGATGGTGCATGTAGGTAGACTTTGCCGATCTGAACGCCGCCTGTCCTAAAGACCCATACCTGCTACCAGACATCGATCGCCTTATTGATGGATCATCAAGCTACTACATGTTGAGCTTCATGGATGCATACTCAGGGTACAACTAGATTTGGCCTGACCCCATAGACACTCCCAAAACAACCTTGTTAGTTCTTGTATTGGCTGGAATTTTGGTAAAACAAAGTTGAACAATGTTGATGTCATATTTCTGATGTCTTAACATTGGTTCCTAACATTAGTTGTTGCAGGGTTGGAGTTTTATATGCTGATGTTAAACTTGATGTCTTGACATCAGTTATCAAAACATCAAAACATCAGGCTGTGATGTTTTAGGGCTACGCGTAAAAGTTTGTTTTGAGAAGATTTGTTAGAGAGATTGTGTGTGAATATCTTGGAGAAGATATTTTCAGTTGCAATCAGATTTGGAGCAGATCCTGTTGCTATGTTTAAGGGCTGTTTAATTTAAAAAGATTTGAAGATCAAATCTGTTTTAAATTCTGTTTTTAAAAACAAATCAAATCAGATATTTGGAAGATGTCCAAGCCCAAGTCAGAATTCTATTTAAAGCAGCCTCAACCCTTGTTGAAGATAACGAAGACAAGAGAGCAAAGACTAAGAGTCAAGTTAGAGTTTTCGTGTGTATTTTGTAAGCCTTTCATGGTTGAATAGGTGTTACTATTTTGGGTTGTAAGTGTATTCACTCTAGAGCTTTTAAGCAAGAGTGTGTTATTCTTGATCAAAGTTGTTAAGCAAGATCAAGGTGTGGTTTAAAGTGTAATCTTTGGATTGTGTCACTGAGGTGATTTAGGGAGTGAGTGGTTTCTCATATCTAAGTGGTCTCTTAGGTTGAAGTGTCATTGGGTAGTGATTAAGATTAGTAGATGTCAACTGGGATTGTTGAGTCTGTAATTTAATACTACTAACAGTGAATTTCCTCCCTGGCTTGGTAGCCCCCAGACGTAGGTAGTTAGACCGAACTGGGTGAACAATTCATTGTGTTGATTTACTGTTGTTATAGCCTTGTTCATATTAGCATATTGTGTTATTGTGACATCACACTTAACTTCACACATCTGATACCAGAATTTCAATTGGTATCAGAGCAGGCATCCTGCTCTGCATCTGGGTGAGATCTAGGGCTGATACTTTCTGGTGCAAGGGACAAGGAGAGTGGTGGATTTATGAATAGACCCCCTATTCTAGATGGCTTTAATTATGACTATTAGAACCCACGGATGGTTACCTTCTTGAAGTCATTAGACAGCAGGGCTTGGAAGGCTGTCTTAAAAGAATGGAAAGCACCTGTTATTGTTGAAAAGGATGGTACAACAAAGCTGAAACCTGAGGAAGATTGGACCAAGGAAGAAGATGAGCTTGCACTTGGAAATTCAAAAGCCTTGAATGCCATCTTTAATGGTATTGACAAGAACATCTTTAGGCTGGTAAACACTTGTGAAGTAGCTAAGGAAGCTTGGGATGTCTTGAAAACTACTCATGAAGGAACTTCCAAGGTCAAGATGTCAAGACTTCAACTGTTGACTACTAAATTTGAAAATCTGAAGATGAAGGAGGATGAAACCATTCATGATTTTCACATGAATATTCTTGAGTTGTCCAATGCTTCTAGTGCTTTAGGAGAAAGAATGACTGAAGAGAAGCTGGTAAGGAAGATTCTCAGATCCCTTCCCAAGAAATATAAAATGAAGGTGACTGCTGTTGAAGAAGCTCAAGACATCAGCAAGATGAGAGTTGATGAGTTGATTGGTTCTCTTCAAACTTTTGAGTTGGGGTTGAATGAGGAGCCTGAAAAGAAGACCAAAAACATAGCTTTGGTGTCTAATACTGAAGATGGTAAGAAGGAGTGTAATTTTGAAACTCAGGAGGAACAGTCAAATGCTGTTGTGATGCTTGGGAGACAGTTTAATAAGGTGCTAAAGAGAATGGACAGAAACTATAGACCTAATGTTAAGAACATCACATCTGACAACAACAGGTCTAGTAATCAAGTGAAGAAAACAAGAGATAAAGAAAAGTCCAATCATGACAAAGGAGTTCAATGCTATGAGGGTGAAGGTTATGGTCATGTCAAGAAAGAATGTCCTACATATCTCAATAAGCAGAAAAAGGGGTTATCTGTTTCCTGGTCTGATACAGATAGTGAAAGTGAAGAAGAGAATGCCAAACATGTTAAGGCATTGACTGGAATATGTGCCTCTGATGGAGAATCTAGTGATGGTGAATTGACCTTTGAAGAGCTGGCATCTTCTTATCAAGAGCTGTGTCTGAAAAGTGAATAGGTCTGTCAAGAAGGGGAGAAGCAGAAGAAAATTATAATACAGCTTGAGACTAATAAAGTTGAACTTGAGAATGAAGTTTTGTTGTTAAAATCCCAGCTTGATCAAATGTCAAAATCCATCAGAATGTTAAATAGTGGAACTGACACTCTGGATAAAATACTTGAAGTTGGAAAAGGGGCAAGTGATAAGACTGGTCTAGGATATGAGAGTGAGAGAAGATATCTGCAGAGGCTAGTTCTTCTGGGGTTAAACAGAATATTCCTCGTCATCATGAAAAAGGACATGGTTCTGGAATTTAGAAGGTTGTCCCACACCTTGGGCCATAAAATAATGGAAAGGGTTATGGTCCTGTACCTAAGAAGTTTTTGCCTCAACCTCAAGGAAAGCCTCAGGTTTCTGGAGCTAGGCAGTATATGCCTCCTCAATACCATAGGAGGATGCAGGCTTCTAGTTTCAAACATAACATGTTTCATCCGATGTCTCAACATCAAGGGAAAATGTATGGTTTTGGACCTTGTCGCGGTGAAAATTAGATACCATAGTTATTAATGAACTAGGATCACATTTATTTCGACACCGACTTTGATTTATCCAAAGGAAAGGTTCAAGGTCAAAAACCTAAAGGGGGAGATCTAAGGTTCGGGGGTTGGTTACGCCTAGGGAAGGTATTAGCATCCTAAACGTCCATAGTACTCTACGGGAACCTCTCGTTTTATTATGTTATTTATTTCGCTTGCTAAGGGTATTATGCTAAAGGTTAAGAACCCTAGGGGTTAGTATCTAAGTATACTCGATAAGGCATCGCACCTTACGCCTACGTATCCTCGGGTGTAGAATCAGAGTATGCGTAGTTCTAAGAAGAGGAACTTCTTGACAGGGTCAAGGTTCCAAGAGGGAAGTAAGATTTTGGGCAAAACCTTACATAGAGTACGATGACTCTAAAGTTGTAGGATGGTCCAAGAGGGGTAGGTTTGTAAATGTTCATGGAGGACATTTACTCGGAGTATAAAAACTCCGATCCTAAAGCTAAGGTTTTTAAGTGTCTATAACGAGACATGGAGTACGAAAACTCCAGATTTGAGGCCAAGGGATCTAAGAGTTAGTCTTATGACGGTTTAGTCAATATTAGTGACCTTCCTTTGGATTTAAAGGGGGATATAACCGATATAAATAATTTAAAAATTAATAGCAAATTAAGATATAATAATTCAGGCAATTATATAATAAAAGTAAAAAACATAAAACCATGATTTAAACTTCAACATATAAGGCAAACAAATAGCATTCAAACAAGACATTCAAATCATGCATCATATATGTATTTGCGGAATCAACGAGATTTAAACATGCAATTAGAAAATTAGAGACGAACACGATATGAGAGGTTATAAGCTTATTTTAATTGGGAAAAGAACATGATATAAATCAAAGGATTATTATGTTGAAACGATGATTAATTTTAAATGACCTTATAAAACAAACTCTTATTAAAAGTTTATTAATTAAAAAAAAAATTTGCACCCGAAAATTTATTATGAAAATTATATTTTTGATGATATATTTATAAAACCTAAGTTGTTATAAAAAAGTTATCTTATATAAAAGGAGAATTAAATTATTATAAAAGGAACCATATTATTAAGTTATTATAACAAAAACAAGTTATATTATTTTTTTACAGCAAAATATAAATTATATTTTATTATTTATTTTTTTCAACGAATTAAAATTATATTATTTTTAACAAGTTAACCTTTATTTTATAACAAAACAACAAAAAGAAGATTATGTTTTAAAAAAAAGCAGATTATGTTTTATTTTTTAAAAGATTATGATTATTTAAAAGACAGATTTGATGTTTTATTTTAAAAAAGATTAATTGATCATATAAAAAAACAGAATTAATGTTTTATTTTAAAACAGATTAAGAAAATAGATTAATTGATTTTAAAAAAAGATTAATTGGTTTAATAAAAAAAACGCATGCACGGCATTTAGAAAAAAACCAAAATGAACAAGACCCAAATCAATCTTTCTCTCTTGTTCGTACCCATCCTCATTCATTTCTCTCAAAATCGAATTAGCGAAAAATTCCCTCTTTGAAACCCTAACGGCACAACATGCATAATCGACAGAGGTAAACAGCAAGACAACAAATTTCAGAAGTGTAATGGCAATTTAACATGGATGCGGGAAACGAAAGGTAAAAGGGATTTAGGATTACCTATCGGAGACCCTCCGATGAGGCTTTCAGCGGCGGCGCGGGATTTGAAACTAGCCTTCGTGTTCCAGGTGATACCCTTCTTTATCTGCGCTTTGAAACTTGCGTGCTTCTGAGTTCTTTAGGCGATGATGAACGCTCTTGGTGTTCTGAGCCTCGATCGTATTGTTTAGAATGCGTGGGATTCTCGTTGCTTTTTCGTCAATTTTCTATGTCTCTCTTCTGCCAAACCCTTGTCCCTTTTTATAGGCCGATGATGAATTAGGGAACTTGAAAATCTTGAATGCTGATTGATAATGTGTTAAATGATTTTATCTGATTTGGTTGGATTTAGAAGGTTTTTGAAATATTTGAATGGCCTGATACGATCTGATTGTGATTTGAATTTTCTGAGCCCTGTTGCTGACTGTTTTCCAACGTGTCTTTAGTGAATGGTTTTAGAAAGTTTTGAATTGTTTTGGGTAATTTGATACGATTTGATCTGAAATATTTGAAAAGAAAATCTCTGTTTTGGGTGCGATCTTTTACAATCAAATGATTTGAAATCTTAGATTAATCCCAATTAGAAAGAATTGAAGTTGGCGGCGTCTTTACGATGTTGCCCTCAATTCTTAAATTTGAAGATAGTGAAATCTCTCTAATTCCAAAAATATCTCTGAGGCCAAACTTTTTAAGATTTTGAAAGAATAAATGTTGGGAAATTGGTTTTGGAAGTGTAATTATGAGGGTTTTGGAAATTGGTGATTGATGATGGTGATTTGGTGTGAATCCTATTGTTCTAATATTGGAATCACGTGGGATTCTATAACTTCACATTCCTTACAAAACAATCATGTTGTAAATATCAGTAGGAAATGATTCACAACACTGTCTGCATTTTTATGTTTTCCAAAACCATCAACTTCTGATGTCATGTAGTTCTTTTGCAGGATTAGCAATCAAATGACGGATTGAAACCGGATAGTCCGTAGTGGAGGTTAATTCTCTATGGTTTCCCAATAGTGCAGCCTAAAGAAATCTTGACTTCGGGGCCTGATTAAGAGTAGATATTTGGCAACATCAGTGTTGCTTGGCCCATAAGCACCATCTGTAGAAGTATCTTTGAGATTTCATGCTTTTTGAATTTTGTCGACCTTGCGGGATTGTTTTGATCTTTTATGATGATGATTAGTTGTGTTTGTAGGGCTTGGGCTTAGATGTGATGCTTGTTGTTAGTTGTTTATGCTGTTACATCACTGAAATTGCTCCATGATTGAACTGGTACGACTCGTTGAATTTTAAAAATAATATGCACATGCTGTAGGTTTGTAGGATTTCATAATTTGTGTTGTTCTTGTAGTGTCATATGTTTCAAAATATTCACATTTGTTTGAACTCGATTCGCAGGGCGTGGCCGCAACACTGGCATTATCATT
The DNA here is from genome assembly GCA_022829125.1 of Lathyrus tuberosus. Taxonomy (NCBI): domain Eukaryota; kingdom Viridiplantae; phylum Streptophyta; class Magnoliopsida; order Fabales; family Fabaceae; genus Lathyrus; species Lathyrus tuberosus. Next base: position 2,640,375 of record JALAZF010000535.1, read on the forward strand.
TCTCGTGGTGTCTTGAGACACCGAGGGCGGAGAAGATATCTGCGAACATTCAACCGACAAACTGTGATGGAAAAAACTAACCTGGTGGCCATGGAAGCTCAGTAGCAGGAGCTATATTTCTAGTAGGTATTGATTGATGGATATGTTCCCTGATTGATTTAAGGCACCATGGGCTTCCCTGAAGCCTTCTGATATTGAAGCATGGATCTGAGCCGTTAGCATCACTTGGCGCGTAGGGCGAGCACAATAGCAGCTAGACGACCGTCGACAACTCCGTTGTTTTAATCTGTGGCAGCAGCGAGCTGCTTCCTACTTGTGTCGTTATTCAGACGAGTTACTTGCAAAGAGGATGGCTTAAAATATCATTGCAGCCACCAAGTGCATCACAGAGAGCATAATCATGACATTGTCCTTTTTGTTGTGACCGGAATAAATTCCATTGTTGAGTATTTTCCAGCCAAGTATGTTGCTTGATCCGTCCGGATGCATTCAGCGAGATATAACATAATCGTTGTACAAATAGTATGTAAAGTAGCTCTTGTTAGCATTATTCTCAAAAGTGAAATTGTAGATGTAGTTGGCCCAAACTAGATATCTGTCCATTCCAAGAATCATTTGTCTAGTACTATTGAGTTCTATTCCAAAGTATCAAGTACAAACCGGTTTCATTAGGATCTAGTTCAAACCATTTGTTGAATCATCATTGTTCTTCTACGAAGCAAGATAATGAGGCCTCTTAATTATCTTGTCGAGTTTAATTTTGCCATCAGGAAACCAAGTGTCTGATGAAAGATCAAAACGTTGCCAAAGTGCTTCAGATGCTGATGCATTAGGCTTATTACTTAATATAAGATTTCCAATATCTAAAAGGACAGCAAAATATAGAATTTGAACTAGTAGAATTCAAATCTGTTGACCGAACTATAGTTTGAGACTAATACCATCAAAAATAAATAAACTTGGAAGCACTTGTTAGAACTGGATTGTCTTTATTTGCTACCCAAGCATAAGTCCCTAAAGATATCTTTTGGTACCACATGCCTATGTAGTTCTTCACAATTTTGAGCTTTCTTGAGGTATTAATTTGAATTTGAATCTTGTGAATAATTTTAACTCTTGTACACTTTGGAACCTTGAAATGAAATTTGCAATGAAAATTACTTGAGCTTAGCATGTTAGCATGTGAAGTCCAACTTGAAATTTAAAATGTGGAAAAAGTGTTGGAATTTTGAATGAATCTTGATTTTGGATTTGGAATTGATTTGAACACTTTGAAAAAATTATGAAACTCTTAACAGCGGCCAAACTTCTTCAAAGAATAACGCGCCCGAGACCTCTTGAAATATCACGTCGCTACCAGATTTGATATAGCATGAACTGTGTCATAATACATTTAGCCCAACAAACTCAAGTTTGATATTAATGCCACATCTTCAAGAATAAACATATAAAGATTCCACAAAAAACTCGTCTTTGACTTTTTTGTGGTATGGCCATAAAATCCATCCGAACAAAGTCTTTCTCCAAGAATAGCCCATGAATGAGAAAGAATTCTAGAAGTGGAGCCCAGATCAAAGTAGAAACCACAGGACCACTTTGAGTCAGGCGCAACTGGTCATGCTCTGAAATGCTTAACTTGGAAAATGAATACTACCTCCACTTGAAAATACTGCATCTACATAAACTAGTTAGTCACACTAAACATGCACACAAATACCGTATGACCTAAGGATGCTATGCAAAAGAAAAGGGATCTTAGGGTCAAAAATTAGGGTGCGACAGATGCCCCCTATTTAAGTTTTTTCTATCCGGAGATAGGGAGATTGAAATCTTCGTCTCGACGAGATAGGAGAGACTTAAATACAAACATGCACAAAATTTTTTGCCCTAAGATGCCGCCAAATGCACATGATATGGTATGAAATGATACGAAATGCAAGACAAGGATTCTGTGAGGGATAATGTCACAGAGGATAATTGATGTTAAGACACAACGAAAGAAAGATCCGACGAGGACGACTCAGTGGGACAAGACACCACGGGGAAAGATCTAACTCCACTGAGGGGAAGGGGACTACCAACTAACAATCACAAGGCAGCTTAAACATAAGGCAAAAACCTGAAAAGAGGGATAACTTACTACCAATAGCTGGTAGCTTAAGCAAAGGTATCCAGTTGCAATAAAAGGGCGTGTATTACCTACTATCCCACACAATAGCCTAAGCAGAGGTAATAAACTGGGGAAGACGGATCACCTACTGCCAACTTGTGGCAGCCTGAGCAAAGGCGTCCGACCAAAAAAGTGTGTCACCTACTATCAAACGTATGATAGCCTAAGCCAGGTAAACACAAGAAGGAAAGATGACCTACTACCACCACGGTAGCCTAAGCGAGGCATCTGACCCAAAATACAGACGTATTACCTACTATCACACGATAGCCTAAGCAGAGGTAATAGATTGAAGAAGAAGGATCACCTACTGCCAACTTGTGGCAGCCTGAGCAAAGGCGTCCGACCAAAAAGGTGTGTCACCTACTATCACGCATATGATAGCCTAAGCTAGGTAACCACAAAAGGAAAGATGACCTACTACCACCACGGTAGCCTAAGCGAGGCATCTGACCAAAGAAGGGTGCGTTACCTACTATCAAGCATGTGATAGCCTAAGACAGGTAGACACGAGAAGGAAAGATGACCTACTACCACCACGGTAGCCTAAGCGAGGCATCTGACCCAAAACACAGACGTATTACCTACTATCCTACGATAGCCTAAGCGGAGGTAATAGACTGGAGTAAGCTTCAATGATCGAGATGATGATTCAGCTTCCTTACATGTTCTGCTTAGGAATTGTAAATACTTTCCCATACCTCGAGGTTGTATGTCACGGGAAAGTCTTGAAAATAAGTGTTGTGAGGTTGTTTACCTCAAACAAAGTCTTGAATTTCTCACCCTCTTCAAAGAGATATCATCTGGAGGGAATAGCCTGAATAATGGATTCACTGGAGATAGCCATTGTAAGGCGATATTGCTGTAGTTGAAATTTAAGTGAAGTAAATAGAATTCTTGCAACGGGAGTTCTCAAATAAAGAGAATGCCTGCAAAGTCTTCAATAAGTTTCTCTGACGAACTTTCGAGGAGATAACATTTGATGGAAAATGAATTGATAACCTTGATAACTTCGCTGGGGATAGACAAACTATCCTGAGGAGACTGCCATTTGTCGTAGAAATCTTGATAACCAAACTGCTCAAATAAAGAGCTGCTACATGTTGTCTGGGTGTAAATCCCTTGAAATGTAGTAATCATTGTTGGAGAAATAATTTATGTCTTCCATAGAGATCTTCAAGCAAACTCTTCTTTGGGTGACAGAGTGCAAAATAAATGCACGCTTAGTCCAGATTCAACGTCTCAGAGACATCCAAAATTTGTGATTGTCAGGGACCAAAGTTCAATCCAGGAAGTAACTGGAGAGAAACGGTCAAACAAGGACTCCATCCATTGAGAATTGAACTCAACGGGTTTATCTTTATCCAAAAATGGAAAAGAAAACTAAAGCAACCATCTTCCACGAGGATCGAGCTCAGTGGGGAATTAGAAAGGGTGTGCTCTTTCTGCCTAGGGCTGACGACTCTACTTGGAGGGAGCAGACAAACCCAGTCACTTGAGGATAATCGCGGCCAAAGTGACAGAACAAAACAAACAACACAAAATGCAAGATGCAAAAATGCGCAAATGCCATGAATCTACATGCAAGGAATGCCATGCTATGCTTATGCTTATGCTGACAAAACAACAACGAGAAGCAAACGGGAGACGAAAACAAGCAACTCGATATGAATACTCGGCCAATCTTGGCAATATAAGAAGCATCACTGGGGATGAATGGAAAGCCATAAATGGAACCAAATCCTGCTTCAAAGCTTCAAACTTTCTCTGGGGAAAAGAGAGCACTCCACTTGGGGATGAACATCGTGATTTCACTTAGGATTGTCAAGATGGATTCACTGGGAACAAATCAATCTTGTGATTGAAAATACTTCATGGGGATATCCGTTGAGAACTGAAGTAATCTGAATAAGAGTTGTAGCTGGACAAAATGAACATCCACTTCCTTGGGGAAATTTTGATCATTCAGATGAAATCTCGAGGGGATGAAATAAACATCCGTCTTCACTGGTGAAGATTGAGATTGTCTAATGAGGAGTGAAATAAACACTCACTTCGCTGGGGGAGGTTGAAACCGAAGAAGTTCACCGGGGATAGTCGTGATTACCTAGAGTGAAACTTACTGGGGAGTTGCCACATTACCTAGGATAAATACCTCTTGAGCCATGGCTTATGGAGACTGTCAAAATCCCTTTTAGAGTCCATAAATCAAAGTAATCCGCCCACGAGACAATTTGAAATTTATTATCAAAAGATAAAAAAATCATTTTTGCAAGATAAAACAATTTGCCAATAAATGATAAAAATCGCAACTTTATTTCATAAAATGGTGATAAGCAAATTGCATGATTCCATATGTTATTACAATGTCGGAAAGTGGTAATAAAAGAAATTACATCAAAAACAAAACAATGCTATTTCTTAAATGAACTTGAGTTCCCCGTGTTCTAGGCCTCTTGAAGGTCTCGACTTTAATTGTTGTAGTAAGCTTCGACGAACCGAACTGAGCCAACTTCTCTTTGCCTCTAAGTGTAGTACTTCTTAATTGCATCCATGTTCATAGGATGAGTGATCTCTTCTCCATCCATGGTGGCTAACATCACAGCACCTCCCGAAAAGACTTTCTTGACGACATATGGGCCATCATAGTTAGGAGCCCATTTTCCCCTAGAATCAGTAAGGAAAGACTGAATCTTCTTAAGCACAAGGTCTCCCTCTTTGATCTCGCGAGGTCGAACCTTCTTATCAAAAGCCTTCTTCATCTTCTGCTGGTATAGTTGTCCGCGACATAAGGCCGTCAACCTCTTTTCTTCAATCAGATTCAACTGGTCATATCTGCTTTGACACCATTCAGCCTCTGAGAGCTTTGCTTCCATCAGGACTCTCATAGAAGGGATCTCTACTTCCACTGGGAGCACAGCTTCCATACCATAAACAAGGGAAAAAGGGGTTGCCCCTGTTGATGTGCGTACCGAAGTACGATATCCGTGTAGAGCGAACGGGAGCATCTCATGCCAGTCCTTATAAGTGACCACCATTTTCTGAATAATCCTCTTTATATTCTTGTTTGCCGCTTCGACTGCTCCATTCATCTTTGGTTGATACGGAGAAGAGTTGTGATGCTCAATCTTGAATTCCTCACACAATTCCTTCATCATCTTGTTATTTAAGTTCGAACCATTATCAATGACAATTCTACTCGGCACACCGTATCTGCAGATAAGCTGGTTCCTGATGAATCTGACGACCACCTATCTAGTAACATTTGCATATGAAGCGACTTCAACCCATTTGGTGAAGTAATCAATCACAACCAAGATAAAGTGGTGTCCATTAGACGCTTTCGGTTCTATCATACCGATCATATCGATGCCCCACATGGAGAAAGGCCATGGAGACGAGATGACATTCAGGAGAGTCGGTGGTACATGAATCTTATCAGCGTAGATTTGACACTTGTGGCACTTCTTGGCAAATTTGTAACAATCAGCTTCCATTGTTATCCAATAATAGCCTGCTCTCAGGAGTTTCTTTGCCATAGCATGCCCGTTAGCATGGGTACCAAAAGATCCTTCATGAATTTCAGTCATTAACATATCTGCTTCTCGCTTGTCAACACACCTCAGCAGGACCATGTCGAAATTCCTCTTGTAAAGCACATCATTGTTCAAGAAAAAGTTGCCAGCCAGTCTTCTCAAAGTTTTCTTATCTTTGTTAGATGCCCCAGGCGGGTATTCTTGCTTTCGGAGAAACAACTCAATATCATAGTACCAGGGTTTTTTATCAATAACTTCTTCTACTGAGAACACATAAGCAGGCCTATCAAGGCGCATAACATTAATCTTAGGACATTCGTTCCAGCGGTTCACCACAATCATAGAAGCCAGGGTCGCCAAAGCATCTGCCATCCTGTTCTCGGTACGAGGAATGTGATGGAACTCGACTCTGTTGAAGAAAGGAAGTAGTCCATTCTCCCGTGATTTCGTATATTACTATAGCAGAATCGCCGTATACATCCAAGTTCTTGATTCTCAAATCCATCGCCTCTTCAAGGCCCATGATGCATGCTTCATACTCGGCCTCATTATTCGTACATGGAAAAGTCAATCTTGAAGTGAAAGGGATATTAGATCCATGAGGAGTCACAATAATTGCCCCAATCCCTTTAGCGTAGTTGTTGACAGCACCGTCAAAAATCAAACCCCACTAAGAATCCGGTTCAGGCCCTTCATCTGGTAATGGTTCTTCACAATCCTTAATTTTCAAATACATCACATTCTCATCAGGGAAATCATCTTCCACAGACTGATGGTCTTCAATGGGTTGATGAGCTAGGTGATCCGCTAAAACACTTCCTATAATTGCCTTCTGAGTGTGGTACTCGATATCGTATTCGGATAACAACATCTGCCATCTGGCAATCCTTCCCGTCAGAGCTGGTTTCTCAAAAATGTACTTAATGGGATCCATCTTAGAGATCAACCAAGTGGTATGATTTAGCATGTATTGGCGCAAACGTCGAGCTGCCCATGCTAAGGCGCAACAAGTCTTCTCTAGCATTGAATATCTGGATTCACAATCGGTGAACTTCTTACTGAGGTAATAAATGGCATGGTCTTGCTTTCCTGACTCATCCTGTTGACCGAGCACACATCCCATGGAATCTTCTAAAACTGTCAGATACATGATCAAAGGTCTGCCCCTAACCGGAGGAATCAAAATAGGAGGCTCCAAGAGATACTCTTTAATACTATCAAATGCTTTCTGACATTGTTCAGTCCAAACATAACCTTGTTCTTTTCTGAGAAGCTTGAAGATGGGTCCACAGGTGGCAGTCATATTAGAGATAAACCGAGAGATGTAGTTCAAGCGCCCCAGGAAACCTCTGACCTGTTTTTTCGTAGTCGGAGCTGGCATTTCTCGTATAGATTTAACCTTGTCCGGATCCACTTCAATTCCCTTCCGGCTGACAATGAAACCTAGCAGTTTTCCTGAGCGGACACCAAATGTGCACTTGTTAGGGTTCAAACAGAGCTGATACTTCCTCAAACGCTGAAACAACTTCAACAGATGTTCGACATGGTCTTCTTAAGTCTTGGACTTGGCTATCATGTCATCTACGTAAACTTCAATCTTTTTATGCATCATATCATGGAAAAGAGTAGTCATAGCCCTCTGATATGTTGCGCCAGCATTCTTCAAACCAAACGACATAACTCTGTAACAAAATGTGCCCCAGGGTGTGATGAATGATGTCTTTTCCATGTCTTCGGGAGCCATCTTGATTTGATTGTAACCTGAAAATCCGTCCATAAAAGAGAAAATCTTATACTTTGCAGTGCTATCCACCAGCATGTCAATATGAGGCAGAGGGAAATCATCCTTCGGACTAGCTTTGTTCAAATCTCTGTAGTCGACACACATGCGAACTTTACCATCCTTCTTCGGCACAGGCACGATATTGGCTAGCCACTGCGGATACTCAGATGTAACGAGAAAACCTGCATCAATCTGCTTCTGTACCTCTTCTTTAATCTTCAAGGCCATATCAGGGCGAGTCCTTCTGAGCTTCTGCTTGACCGGCGGACTTCTGGCTTCAAAGGTAAACGATGCTCCACTATAGCAGTGTCAAGACCAGGCATATCTTGGTAAGACCAAACGAACACATCAACATATTCCTTAAGTAATTCAATCAACCTTTCTTTCACACTAGACATAAGTAAAGCTCCAATATTTACCTCTTTACGGGATTCTTCTGTACCCAAATTAATAACCTCTACTGGCTCTTTGTGAGGCTGAATGGCTTTATCTTCATTCTCAAGTAACCGGGATATTTCCTCAGGGATCTCTTCTTCCTCTTCCTCGGCTTCGAACACAGGAAATTCAAAGTTCGGAGAAGGCATTGGGTCATTGTTTTTGATGTTCAATTCGTGCAATAATCTGCACATGTGATGTGATTTTATTTTAGATTTTCCGAGTGAAAGTGTGTGCACGAACGTGCAAAGTGATTTTAAAGTTGTGATTACCATTTTCCTTAAAGTAATAATAAATGGAAACAGAAAATAGGAAAGCAAAATGATAATTTATTGATGATAGCAAATTTCAAACAAAGGCCCCAACACAAAATCACCTTTGCATTGGGCAGAGCAAAGGGAATTATGAAAAGTAAAGCCCACACACAAATGCTATCGCCTTGGGCAGAGCGAATAACTAAGACAAATGAAACAACAAAACAATTACTTTGATAAAGGGATCACAACAGGAACATTAACAGCACTCCAATTCCGGGCCATTGCCCCATGCGTCACAAGATTAGGCTGATCTTTGACAGACTCATCTTCAAGGATGGCACTGGCTTCATATTCAGATCCTTGGGCTTCTGGTTAAGGAGGAAAGAGAGGAATGAAAGCATCTTCAGAATCATTCTCCGCAACATTTACCTCTGGCGAATGGATAGTCCCTCCGCTGTGAAACACATTCTTGATAGGGGGAATAATCGTATTTCCTGTGGGAGTCTTCTCGGAATTGTTACCTTTGAAACCCAAACCTTTCTTGTTCTTATTTTCAGGCAACACCAGCACCTGCCCCCACTTCCCTTGAGGGCCACTTTCTACAACCTTTAGCGCGTCTTTAAAAGATGTCATAGTAACTCCGTTACTCTTGGTGTTGTTGTCAGCGATCGAGAGAGCTTGAAATTGAGTCCCCACCTCTTCTTCCGCCTCGACATAAGAAAAGGAAGAGAGTTGGCTCACCACTAAAGCCCTTTCTCCGCAAACTGTGACTAACTGTCCGTCACAAACATACTTCAGCTTCTGGTGTAGGGTAGATGTAACCGCTCCAGCCTCATGTATCCATGGCCTGCCTAGTAAACAGCTGTAGGCGGCATGAATGTTCATGACCTGAAATGTGATTTGAAAAACACTGAGCCCAATAGTCATGGGTAAATCCACTTCTCCAATCATGGTCTTCCTCGAACCATCAAAAGCTTTAACAATAACACCGCTCGGTCTCATTGGTGGTCCCTGATAAGTCAGCCTTGTGAGAGTCGTCCTTGGCATCACATTCAATGAAGAACCAGTATCAACCAAAACTCCAGATAACATGTCATTCATGCAGTTTATTGAAATGTGCATAGCCAGATTATGCTTCTTTCCTTCTTCAGGTAACTCCTCTTCGCAGAATCCCAGATTGTTGCACGCAGTAATGTTACCCACTATTCCACTAAACTGCTCTATAGTTACATCATGGTCGATGTATGCCTGCTCCAGTACTCCTTGCAATGCCTGCCTATGGGCCTCAGAGCTCATCAGCAATTGTAACACGGATATTTTAGACGGTGTCTGTAGCAACTGATCCACCACCTTGTATTCACTTCTCTTGATCATTTTTAGAACCTCATCAGATTTGTCTACAGAATCATTCCCACTGGATTGCCCCAGAGTCATATTCTCTATAACTGGCTGCTCAGAAGGGACCTCTTTATCTTTTGGTGCCGAGAAAACTTGACCACTCCTTGTAATTCGGCTAACATCAGCAATGTTGACTACAGATGATAAATTAGGCAAAGGCACCTCCTTACCATTTTCAAACATAGTAGCGTTATACCTGTAGGGAATAGCCTTGCTGGAAGTATAAGGGACTGGTCCAGGTACATTAATAACCAGGGGATTAGCAACAGTCTTCCGGCTATCATAAGTAAACTCAATTCATTCCAGATCTTTGATGTGGGGAACTATCACAAATACCTCTTCATCCTCATCTGTAAGACACTCTTGGATCATGTTCACATTGGCCGCTCCATGCTGTGGTAGAGGATTGTTCTGCACATTTGGGTTTGAATCTTTGAAAGTTAGGATTCCACTCTTGACTAATCTCTGAACGTCAGCTTTCAACCCATAACAGTTCTCAATATTATGGCCTGGCGCACCCTGATGATACGGACAAAACTGATCAGCTCTATACCAATAAGGAAGGTCCTTAGGCACTGCTGGTGGGGACTTAGTCTGGATATGGCCCTTTTGCAACAACGCTGGAAAGAGTTCTGCGTATAACATAGGGATCGGATCAAAATTTGGTTTCCTTACCACACGACCGGGGCTGTTGAACGGCTGTCGGGCTTGTTGAGGAGATGGCTGATTTTGCTGACGATATTGTTGTTGTGGCGAAGCAGGTGGAGTTTGAGGTGGCGGTTGATAAGGTTGTGCAAACTGTGGTTGGTAAGATGGAGCATTGATAACTGGGGTCACAGCAGCGACCTGCGGGTGTTGCTGATACCTTCCTTTCAACCGTCCTTGGTGCACAACACTTACTTCTTATTCTCTCTTTTTCCCAAAATTACTTCCATACTTCTTGGCATTGCTAGAAGCACTTTCTTCTCTCACCAATCTTCCTTCACGGACACCTTCTTCCAAACGCATCCCATATTTACCATCTCAGTAAAATCACTAGGGGCGCTTGCTACCATTCTCTCATAGAAAAACGGGCTCAGTGTTTTCAGGAAAACTCTAGTCATCTTCTTCTCCTCCAGAGGTGGAGTAACTTGAGCAGCGAGTTCACGCCAGCGCTGGACGTACTCCTTAAAATTTTCTCTTTCCTTCTGGGCCATGGCTCTCAACTGGTCTCTATCTGGTGCCATGTCGACATTATATTTATATTGCTTGATAAAAAGCTCACAGAGGTCATTAAAACTGCGGACCTTTGAACTATCTAGCCCCATGTACCACTTGAGGGTTGCGCCAGTCAAACTGTCCTGGAAGTAATGTATCAATAAGGGATCATTATCCTTATGAGCAGACATTTTTCGGGCATACATAACTATGTGACTATGTGGGCAAGAATTTCCTTTATACTTCTCCAAATCAGGGAGTTTGAACTTTGGAGGGATCTTAACATTAGGAACCAAGCATAGCTCAGAGGCACTCTTTCCGAACAGCTCCTTCCCGCGAAGGGCTTTGATTTCTTTCTTCATTTCTAGAAACTGGTCCTGGAAATCATCCATTCGCTCTTCCATTCCAATACTCTCACTAGGGTCCGCATGAAACACAACTTCTTCCAAATGAAAAGGAGTAGCATTCACCACAGGTGGTGGCGCAGTCATTACAGCAGTTATGGTAATAACTTGAGATACAGATGGGCGGTATCCAGCTGGAGTAAAGTTAGGAGGCATACCCCACGGGTATCCAGGAGGCATGGAATATTGAACTTCATTTGTAGTGGGCACCACTGGGATCGGTGCTGAATTATCTCAGAGATAACAGTGTTGTGTGATGTCGTACCATGTGATGGCTGATTCTGAGCAGCCATCAAAGCTTCCATCATCCCATTGATCTTCTCTAGACTTTCTTTCAGTGTTGAAACCTCTTCCCGGAGTGCTCTGTTTTCCTGCTCGAGTTGATCCATTCTTTTCTTACGACCGGCTCGAGTGTTGTATCGATGACTCAGCTTGTCTTCTGAAAGGAGACACGGATAAGAACCTGGAATGCAAAGAAATGCAAATGCAGATGCAAATGATGCGTATGATGCGACATGCACTTCAAGGAACTCAAAAGTGTGTTTCAAATATCGTAATCGGAAATTTATTTTATTTAAACTTTCATAACAACGATACACCTTCAGGGCTTTATTATAATAAACAAACAGAATAAAAAAAAAGGAACTAGGGCTTCGATCTACTGGATGATGCTCCATTTCTTTCACTGAGTTCTTCCATCAACTTGTCAATCCTTTCCTGCAATGTGTACTTGTCCAGTGTCAGCTTCTCCACTTCTGCTTTCAGTCTTGAAACTTCATCTAATTCCACTACAGGAGGCTTGGGCCGAGGATACGGCATCGTCAAAATGAGGGCTCGTTTGCATGACCACTCCAGGCAAGATTCTGTAACTGTGCAGTCGGGGTTTATTGTTGCAGTCATCCCTTGTCTGTTGATTCGACGCCAAGAAAATAGAATCTGAATCTTCAGCTGAAGGTCTTCTCCCTCATAGAGGAAAATTCTTTTCAGGTTCTCTGGATCAGGTATTTCATTCATCAGATGTCCAAGCTGGCGACGGGCGAGAACAGGGTTGTAACGGGTGCATCCTTTTGTGCTAAGAAGAGGCACATTGGAAAAATCTCTACAACTGTGAATCATGGGAATTCCTCCGTACATTGGATCATGCCAAACAATATCCGAGTGAGTGAGAGCCATGAGTTTAACGGGCCATTCAGAAACATTTTTCACGTCCCAAAAGGCTGCGGACCTCGGTAGGTGCAAAATAAACCACCTATAGAGGATAGCAGTGCAGCAAACAATCTGACCTTCTCCTTTCAGAATCTTTGAATGAATCGAGTGGTATGCATTGGCCAACAGTGTGGGAACAGGATTCTTGAGCATGAAGATCCTGATCGCGTGGACATCGATGAAATTCTCAACATTTGGAAACAAGAATAAACCATAAACCAGCAATGCGAAAAGATTCTCGAAATCCCTGGTACTTCCTTTGTCGGCGAATTCTCGAGCTTTCTCGAATAAGAACTGAGCAGGCAAGTCGTTGATTCCCCCTCTGAACGTCATGTGAGTCTGGATCTCTAACAGCTTGATGCGAGTCACTCTTGCAATGTTTTCCTGACTGGGTCTTCCTTCTCCACCGTAGAACGGGGGTGAGTCTTTGACGGGGATTCCCAATAAAGCAGAATACTCCTCCAATGTGGGCATCAACTGTAAATCTTGAAAGATGAAGTAGTGGTAGATTACATGGTAGAGTTGAACCAGCGTCTCCAATAGACCAGCAGCTACTTGTACCTGCAATAAAGAGAGAATCTGCCCATGCTTTACAGCGAAAGCCTCTGGATCCTTTATCCGACCTCCTAGTTCCCTTAATCGTTCCACATTAAAGACCCTGAAGGTGTATGGCAGAGTTCCTTTCCTTCCAAAATCCATTTTACGATATCTAAAAACAACAATTTTGAGTTCTTTGAAGGAAAACAAAGGAAAGAAAGAATGCGAATGAGATGAGATGCAAAAGATTCATGGAACTTGACTATTTATAACCATAATGGGATATAAAAAAAAATGCATTTTATTAATCATAAAAAGTCGGTTACAAAAATTAATGTCTGGAATACCGAAAGACGAAACTGCTAATTAAATAAAATTCATTACAATGATTTAGCACACTTTTCAAAAACCATAACGGAGTAGTTAAATAAAAACTAAGAAAGATCTAAGGAGATTCTCCTAAAAGCCTTGTCTTGAGCTTCTTGTTTTCCTCTTCTATCTTCTTGTTTTCCTCTTCTATCTTGCTCTTCTCCAAGATAAGCTTGTCGACCATTAACTTCCAAGGTGTTGATTGAGGTTTAGGATGAGGTAACTCTTCTTGTGCTTTCCTCTTTTTGAATGAAGTGAATTCTTCCTCTTTCGCCTTGAGTTGCTGTTGAAGTTCGACATTCTCTTCCAAAGCTATGTGGTGCTTGTTCTTCCAAGCCTCTTCCATTTGTTGAGATTTTTCTAAAGCAATTTTCAACTTGTCAGCATCAGATGTAAAGTATAAGACCGGTTTTTCTTTTAGAACCATTGGATCTTGACGGCGATAAGGCATCTTCAACTCAACGGCCCTTCTTTGAACCCATTGGAGATAAGGTTCCAGAGAGACATAATCAGGCTTCCCTAAATTATGCAAAGCCTTCTTAATCTTCTGATCCCAAGCACTTAAAACTTGTTCCCTTAAATCCTTTCTCAATTTTTCGTCTTTGAAATAAATGTTTTCCACTTGGGCGCTGTCAGGCTTGTCTCTTAGAGGGAACCCTAGTTGTCTTCGCGCCAAAACTGGATTGTAGCTGATTAACCCTTCAATGCTGAGGAGGGGTACATTGCCGAAATTTCCACAGTTGTCTATAATAACCACCTTATCAGATAAGTAATTATTCCACTCGATGTCAGAATGAGTGACCGACATTATCTTTTGTGACCACCACCCCTTCTTGGGATTCCAAAAGTCACGTGCTTTAGGCAGGTGCGAAATAAACCACTTGTACAACAGAGGGACACAACAAGTAATCATTCCCTTTCCACGAGCATTCCTCGTATGAACGGAATAATAAGCTTCAGCTAATAAAGTCGGAACCAGATTCTTCTTCAGGAAAATTTTAATGGCGTTGAGGTCCACGGAATTTTTGAAACTTGGGAATAAAAGAACACCATAGATGAGTAGGGCGAAAACCACTTTGAAAGCCTCCTTATTTTGATGGTCAAAATAATATCGGGCTTTGGTGACCAGAAACTCTGCAGTAAAACCGGAAGTTTTCCCTTTTGCAATCATATTAGCTTTAATGTCAGCTAAATCCAAATGTGTATACTTAGCAATTTCCTTTTCATCAGGGTCATTTATGAAGATGGGAAATGGAGACTTGTCCCGAATAGGTGACCCAATTATTTGAGAGTACTCTTCAAGTGTAGGTACCAGCTGATAATCTGAGAAAGTGAAACAATAATACAGTGGGTCATAAAACTGGAGTAATGTAGAAAGCAGCGTCTGATCTACACTTGTATTCAACACATATAAAAGCTTCCCATGCTTTCTTCAAAAATTTTCCTCATTTGTTATCAAAGCTCCCAACCTCTTTAGATCATCCAAGTCAGGAATTTGAAAAGTGTACTTCTTGGTATTCCTTCTTTCGGTATCCATAGTATCCCTATAAAGTTCATAAATATAGTCAAGTCCCATGAATCTTTATGACATGATGCTTATGAATGTATGCAACACAAAGCACACTCAAGCAAAACAAACAAGCAAAGAGTCCTAGGTTTAAAAGGTCATAGCATGAAGTCAAGGTCTACCCATCCCATAGGAGTGTACTATAGTTTCAGATGTACCTGCCGAATGGGTTCTACAAAGTTCCTAGAGTCTACAATCCATCTTTCGGATATTATCGATTTTCCAAATCACTTGGTAGTCAATAATATTCTCAAGAGAATCTCGTCTGAGTGTAGTATCGCGTAGCAACTATCGCAGAAATAGACTCCCGCATAGTCCCTACACTACCTAATAGGCCAAGTTGGGCTAAAGGTAACTACGATCCCCAGTCCCGAGGGCCTTTAGATCGAAACCATACCGTCTTCACGAATGAACTCGTTGGACAAATATTTTATTCGAGAGGGCCTAGACTGAGTGGTGAAGTCTCAATTTACTTTTTCAGGAATCGACTCCCTCAAAGTGTCATTGAAGTCTCACCGTTTTCCTATCTTAATTTCACTCTAGTCCGGGTGTAGGACTTTGTCTCACCACACTGAGTACCCAAACCTGGACAAAAAGAAAACCAAGCAAGCAAATAATAATAATAACATAAATAAACGAGTTAGGGGAAACCCTCGATAAAAAACATTATTTCATCCCCAGTGAAGTCGCCATTTCTGTCGCGGTGGAAATTAGATACCATAGTTATTAATGAACTAGGATCACATTTATTTCGACACCGACTTTGATTTATCCAAAGGAAAGGTTCAAGGTCAAAAACCTAAAGGGGGAGATCTAAGGTTCGGGGGTTGGTTACGCCTAGGGAAGGTATTAGCATCCTAAACGTCCGTAGTACTCTACGGGAACCTCTCGTTTTATTATGTTATTTATTTCGCTTGCTAAGGGTACTATGCTAAAGGTTGAGAACCCTAGGGGTTAGTATCTAAGTATACTCGATAAGGCATCGCACCTTACGCCTACGTATCCTCGGGTGTAGAATCAGAGTATGCGTAGTTCTAAGAAGAGGAACTTCTTGACAGGGTCAAGGTTCCAAGAGGGAAGTAAGATTTTGGGCAAAACCTTACATAGAGTAGGATGACTCTAAAGTTGTAGGATGGTCCAAGAGGGGTAGGTTTGTAAATGTTCATGGAGGACATTTACTCGGAGTATAAAAACTCCGATCCTAAAGCTAAGGTTTTTAAGTGTCTATAACGAGACATGGAGTACGAAAACTCCGGATTTGAGGCCAAGGGATCTAAGAGTTAGTCTTATGACGGTTTAGTCAATATTAGTGACCTTCCTTTGGATTTAAAGGGGGATATAACCGATATAAATAATTTAAAAATTAATAGCAAATTAAGATATAATAATTCAAGCAATTATATTATAAAAGTAAAAAAACATAAAACCATGATTTAAACTTCAACATATATGGCAAACAAATAGCATTCAAACAAGACATTCAAATCATGCATCATATATGTATTTGCGGAATCAACGAGATTTAAACATGCAATTAGAAAATTAGAGACGAACACGATATGAGAGGTTATAAGCTTATTTTAATTGGGAAAAGAACATGATATAAATCAAAGGATTATTATGTTGAAACGATGATTAATTTTAAATGTCCTTATAAAACAAACTCTTATTAAAAGTTTATTAATTAAAAAAAAATTTGCACCCGAAAATTTATTATGAAAATTATATTTTTGATGATATATTTATAAAAACTAAGTTGTTATAAAAAAGTTATCTTATATAAAAGGCGAATTAAATTATTATAAAAGGAACCATATTATTAAGTTATTATAACAAAAACAAGTTATATTATTTTTTTACAGCAAAATATAAATTATATTTTATTATTTATTTTTTTCAACGAATTAAAATTATATTTATTTTTAACAAGTTAACCTTTATTTTATAACAAAACAACAAAAAAAAGATTATGTTTTAAAAAAAAAGCAGATTATGTTTTATTTTTTAAAAGATTATGATTATTTAAAAGACAGATTTGATGTTTTATTTTAAAAAAGATTAATTGATCATATCAAAAAACAGAATTAATGTTTTATTTTAAAACAGATTAAGAAAATAGATTAATTGATTTTAAAAAAAGATTAATTGGTTTAATAAAAAAAACGCATGCACGGCATTTAGAAAAAAACCAAAATGAACAAGACACAAATCAATCTTTCTCTCTTGTTCGTACCCATCCTCATTCATTTCTCTCAAAATCGAATTAGCGAAAAATTCCCTCTTTGAAACCCTAACGGCACAACATGCATAATCGACAGAGGTAAACAGCAAGACAACAAATTTCAGAAGTGTAATGGCAATTTAACATGGATGCGGGAAACGAAAGGTAAAAGGGATTTAGGATTACCTATCGGAGACCCTCCGATGGGGCTTTCAGCGGCGGCGCGGGATTTGAAACTAGCCTTCGTGTTCCAGGTGATACCCTTCTTTATCTGCGCTTTGAAACTTGCGTGCTTTTGAGTTCTTTGGGCGATGATGAACGCTCTTGGTGTTCTGAGCCTCGATCGTATTGTTTAGAATGCGTGGGATTCTCGTTGCTTTTCCGTCAATTTTTTGTGTCTCTCTTCTGCCAAACCCTTGTCCCTTTTTATAGGCCGATGATGAATTAGGGAACTTGAAAATCTTGAATGCTGATTGATAATGTGTTAAATGATTTTATCTGATTTGGTTGGATTTAGAAGGTTTTTGAAATATTTGAATGGCCTGATATGATCTAATTGTGATTTGAATTTTCTGATGCCTTGTTGCTGACTGTTTTCCAACGTGTCTTTAGTGAATGGTTTTAGAAAGTTTTGAATTGTTTTGGGTAATTTGATACGATTTGATCTGAAATATTTGAAAATAAAATCTCTGTTTTGGGTGCGATCTTTTGCAATCAAATGATTTGAAATCTTAGATTAATCCCAATTGGAAAGAATTGAAGTTGGCGGCGTCTTACGATGTTGCCCTCAATTCTTAAATTTGAAGATAGTGAAATCTCTCTGATTCCAAAAATATCTCTGAGGCCAAACTTTTTAAGATTTTGAAAGAATAAATGTTGGGAAATTGGTTTTGAAAGTGTAATTATGAGGGTTTTGGAAATTGGTGATTGATGATGGTGATTTGGTGTGAATCCTATTGTTCTAATATTGGAATCACGTGGGATTCTATAACTTCACATTCCTTACTATACAATCCGGTTGTAAATATCAGTAGGAAATGATTCACAACACTTTCTGCATTTTTATGTTTTCCAAAACCATCAACTTCTGATGTCATGTAGTTCTTTTGCAGGATTAGCAATCAAATGACGGATTGAAACCGGATAGTCTGTAGTGGAGGTTAATTCTCTATGGTTTCCCAATAGTGCAGCCTAAAGAACTCTTGACTCCGGGGCCTGATTAAGAGTAGAAATTTGGCAACATCAGTGCTGCTTGGCCCATAAGCACCATCTGTAGAAGTATCTTTGAGATTTCATGCTTTTTGAATTTTGTCGACCTTGCGGGATTGTTTTAATCTTTTATAATAATGATTAGTTGTGTTTGCAGGGCTTGGGCTTAGATATGATGCTTGTTGTTAGTTGTTTATGCTGTTACATCACTGAAATTGCTCCATGATTGAACTGGTACGGCTCGTTGAATTTTAAAAATAATATGCACATGCTGTAGGTTTGTAGGATTTCATAATTTGTGTTGTTCTTGTAGTGTCATATGTTTCAAAATATTCACAGTTTTTTGAACTCGATTCGCAGGGCATGGCTACAACATTGGCATTATCATTTCTCGTGGTGTCTTGAGACACCGAGGGTGGAGAAGATATCTGCGAACATTCAACCGATAAATTGTGATGAAAAAAACTAACCTGGTGGCCATGGAAGCTCAGTAGCAGGAGCTATATTTCTAGTAGGTATTGATTGATGGATATGTTCCCTGATTGATTTAAGGCACCATGGGCTTCCCTGAAGCCTTCTGATATTAAAGCACGGATCTGAGCCGTTAGCATCACCTGGCGCGTAGGGCGAGCACAATAGCAGCTAGATGACCTTCGACAACTCCGTTGTTTTAATCTGTGACAGCAGCGAGCTGCTTCCTACTTGTGTCATTATTCAGACGAGTTACTTGCAAAGAGGATGGCTTAAAATATCATTGCAGCCACCAAGTGCACCACAGAGAGCATAATCGTGACATTGTCCTTTTTGTTGTGGTCGGAATAAATTCCATTGTTGAGTATTTTCCAGCCAAGTATGTTGCTTGATCCGTCCGGATGCATCCAGCGAGATATAACATAATCGTTGTACAAATAGTATGTAAAGTAGCTCTTGTTAGCATTATTCTCAAAAGTGAAATTGTAGATGTAGTTGGCCCAAACTGGATATCTGTCCATTCCAAGAATCATTTGTCTAGTACTATTGAGTTCTATTCCAAAGTATCAAGTACAAACCAGTTTCATTAGGATCTAGTTCAAACCATTTGTTGAATCATCACTGTTCTTCTACGAAGCAAGATAATGAGGCCTCTTAATTATCTTGTCGAGTTTAATTTTGCCATCAGGAAACCAAGTGTCTGATGAAAGATCAAAACGTTGCCAAAGAGCTTCAGATGCTGATGCATTAGGCTTATTACTTAATATAAGATTTCAAATATCTAAAAGGACAGCAAAATATAGAATTTGAACTAGTAGAATTCAAATTTGTTGACCGAACTATAGTTTGAGACTAATACCATCAGAAATAAATAAACTTGGAAGCACTTGTTAGAACTGGATTGTCTTTATTTGCTACCCTAGCATATGTCCCTAAAGATATCTTTTGGTACCACATGCCTATATAGTTCTTCACAATTTTGAGCTTTCTTGAGGTATTAATTTGAATTTGAATCTTGTGAATAATTTTAACTCTTGTACACTTTGGAACCTTGAAATGAAATTTGCAATGAAAATGACTTGAGCTTAGCATGTTAGCATGTGAAGTCCAATTTGAAATTTAAAATGTGGAAAAAGTGTTGGAATTTTGAATGAATCTTGATTTTGAATTTGGAATTGATTTGAACACTTTGAAAAAATTATGAAACTCTTAACAGCGGCCAAACTTCTTCAAAGAATAACGCGCCCGAGACCTCTTGAAATATCACATCGCTACCAGATTTGATATAGCATGAACTGTGTCATAATACATTTAGCCCAACAAACTCAAGTTTGATATTAATGTCGCGTCTTCAAGAACAAACATATAAAGATTCCACAAAAAACTCGTCTTTGACTTTTTTGTGAGGTTTGGCCATAAAATCCATCCGAACAAAGTCTTGCTCCAAGAATAGCCCATGAATGAGAAAGAATTCTAGAAGTGGAGCCCAGATCAAAGTAGAAACCACATGACCACTTTGAGTCAGGCGCAACTGGTCATGCTCTGAAATGCTTAACTTGGAAAATGAATACTACCTCCACTTGAAAATACTGCATCTGCATAAACTAGTTAGTCACACTAAACATGCACACAAATACCGTATGACCTAAGGATGTTATGCAAAAGAAAAGGGATCTTAGGGTCAAAAATTAGGGTGCGACAGACCTAATAATGCTGAGCCTGGACCTGAACAATCTATTAAAGAACCATCTATTAGAGTGCAAAAGGATCATCCAAAGGAGCTTATCATAGGTGATCCTAAATCAAGGGTTAGCACTAGATCAAGAGAGGTTGTGTCAAATTCTTGTTTTGTTTCCAAAATTGAGCCCAAGAATGTCAAAGAAGCTCTGACTGATGAATTCTGGATTAATACCATGCATGGGGAGCTGGAACAATTCAAGAGGAATGAAGTGTGGGATCTTGTTCCCAGGCCTGATGGAGTTAATGTGATAGGCACCAAGTAGATTTACAAGAATAAATCTGATGAACTAGGAGTGGTCACCAGAAACAATGCCAGATTAGTTGCTCAGGGATACACTCAGGTTGAAGGAATTGATTATGATGAAACCTTTGCTCCTGTGGCAAGACTGGAATCTATCAGATTACTCTTAGGGGTGGCTTGTAATTTCAAATTCAAGCTTTTTCAGATGGATGTTAAGAGTGCCTTCTTGAATGGTTACTTAAATGAAGAGGTGTATGTTGATCAACCAAAAGGATTTATTGATCCAACATTTCTTGACCATGTTTACAAACTAAGGAAAGCTCTCTATGGTTTGAAGCAAGCACCAAGAGCTTGGTATGAAAGGCTTACTGAATTCCTGGCTGTGAATGGCTACAGAAAAGGAGGGATTGACAAGACTTTGTTTGTTAAAGAGGAAGGAGGAAAACTGATGATAGCTCAAATATATGTTGATGACATAGTATTTGGTGGGATGTCAGATGCAATGGTGAAACATTTTGTGGAACAGATGTAGTCTGAGTTTGAAATGAGTCTTGTTGGAGAGCTCAACTATTTTCTAGGTCTACAAGTTAGACAAATGGAAGACTCCATATTCATATCCCAGAGCAAGTATGCAAAGAACATTGTTAAGAAGTTTGGTCTGGAAAATGCTAATCACAAGAGGACACCTGCTCCTACTCACTTAAAGTTGTCCAAAGATGAACATGGTGTGAGTATGGATCAAAGTCTATACAGAAGCATGATTGGTAGCTTATTGTATCTCACAGCTAGCAGACCTGATATTTCTTTTGCTGTTGGAGTGTGTGCCAGATATCAATCTGAGCCTAAAGTTAGTCACTTGAATCAAGTGAAGAGGATTCTGAAATATGTGAATGGGACTAGTGACTATGGAATGCTTTACAGTCATGGATCAGGCACTGAGTTATATGGATTTTGTGATGCTGATTGGGCAGGGAGTGTTGATGATAGAAAAAGTACTTCAGGAGGTTGCTTCTTCTTAGGGAATAATCTGGTATCATGGTTTAGTAAGAAGCAGAACTGTGTGTCTCTTTCTACTGCTGAAGCTGAGTACATAGCAGCAGGGAGTAGTTGTTCTCAACTTGTTTGGATGAAGCAGATGTTAACAGAATACAATGTCAAGCAAGATGTCATGACATAGTACTGTGATAATCTGAGTGCTATCAATATCTCTAAGAACCTTATTCAACATAGCAAAACTAAGCATATTGATATACGACATCATTTTATAAGAGATTTGGTTTAAGACAAAGTAGTTGCTCTGGAACATGTTGCTACTGAAAAGCAGTTAGCAGATATTTTTACCAAGGCCTTAGATGCAAATCAATTTGAAAAATTAAGAAGCAAATTAGGAATTTGCATATATGAGGATTAAATGTGCTGGGAAGTGTCGTGTGCAGTTGTGATCTTTATTGCATATGTTTAGTTTAAAAGAAACTGAATTGTATTCAATTGCTGAAAGCATACAAGATTAGATTTTAGTACATCAATAGCAACATATAAAGGGTCTAAAGATTATCCCAACCCCCTGCATCAAGAAAAGTTTTCCAATCTTCATCCCATTCATCATCAGAAGCATGAAGTTGCACTGGAGGTTTTTTATGTTTTTCATCCTTGTCTCTGATATTTTTCTTGTTCTTGTTGCTCCTGAAGAAGTCCCAGCAGCTGTCATTGTTTTGTTCTTATTCTTCAGTAGATCTGGTTTCTTGACCTCCTGCATGTGGTTCTTCCATGCATCTTTGCTAGACTGACTCATACTTGTTTGTTATCTGGTGCTGTGAGAAGGAAGAAGGCTTGGATTTTATAGTTCTATAAGAATCCATTGTTTGTATTGCCTGACCAGTCAAAGTTTTTGGAATTTGTGTTTCTTGGGAAGCTTGTTATTTGACCATGTCTTAATGGCTGTCAGATCTTTGTGTTTGATGTAGTAGCTGTCCAATTATGGCTAAAAAGGGGGAGAGTTAGCCTATGTGTTGCCTAGTTGTCTGTTGTGGTTCTAGGCTTGGGAGTGTGCATGTTTGAACAGCTGGTATACTGGTTCTTGTTTTGAGGGGGAGTTTAGCAGATTTTGGATGTGATTGGTGCTGGTTGTGTTTTGGAATGTTAGGAGTATGAAGTTTTTCCGCTGCAGGTATCTCTGATGTTGGCAGAGATTGTTTTAGCCAAAATAAGCCAAAGGGGGAGATTGTTAGTTCTTGTATTGGCTGGAATTTTGGTAAAACAAAGTTGAACAATGTTGATGTCATATGTCTGATGTCTTAACATTGGTTCCTACCATTAGTTGTTGCAGGGCTGGAGTTTTATATGCTGATGTTAAACTTGATGTCTTGACATCAGTTATCAGAACATCAAAACATCAGCTGTGATGTTTTAGGGCTGCGCGTAAAAGTTTGTTTTGAGAATATTTGTTAGAGAGATTGTGTGCGAATATCTTGGAGAAGATATTTTCAGTTGCAATCAGATTTGGAGCAGATCATGTTGTTATGTTTAAGGGTTGTTTGATTTAAAAAGATTTGAAGATCAAATATGTTTTAAATTCTGTTTTTAAAAACAAATCAAATCAGATATTTGGAAGATGTCCAAGCCCAAGTCAGAATTCTATTTAAAGCAGCCTCAACCCTTGTTGAAGATAACGAAGACAAGAGAGCAAAGACTGAGAGTCAAGTTAGAGTTTTCGTGTGTATTTTGTAAGCCTTTCATGGTTGAATAGGTGTTACTATTTTGGGTTGTAAGTGTATTCACTCTAGAGCTTTTAAGCAAGAGTGTGTTGTTCTTGATCAAAGCTGTTAAGCAAGATCAAGGAGTGGTTTAAAGTGTAATCTTTGGATTGTGTCACTGAGGTGATTTAGGGAGTGAGTGGTTTCTCATATCTAAGTGGTCTCTTAGGTAGAAGTGTCATTGGGTAGTGATTAAGATTAGTAGATGTCAACTGGGATTGTTGAGTCTGTAATTTAATACTACTAATAGTGAATTTCCTCCTTGGCTTGGTAGCCCCCAGACGTAGGTAGTTAGACCGAACTGGGTGAACAATTCATTGTGTTGATTTACTGTTGTTATAGCCTTGTTCATATTAGCAGATTGTGTTGTTGTGACATCACACTTAACATCACACATCTGATACCATAATTTCAAACCTTTATGTCGAATTATGTAAACTACTGCTACAATGTCATGCCATTCAACCCCAAGAACGTTGGCGCCACCTACCAGCGGCTCATGGATGTTGTGTTCATCCACCAGATAAGGAAAACCTTAGAGGTCTACGTCGATGACATGATAGTTAAAACTATCGAAGGGTGCAACCAAGAAAAAGATTTGGAGGATGTTCTGTAGTTAGTCAGGAAGTACAATATGTGTTGACTCCTGCAAATTGCTCTTTCAAGGTTCATGCTAGAAAATTCATAGGTTTCATGCTAACGAGGAGAGGCATTGAGGCCAACCTATATATATTCCAAGCAGTCATCACAATGAGAATCCCCACTAATGTAAAGGAAATACAATAGCTTATAAGTTTCCTTGCCTCCCTATCTTGTTTCCTCTCCTATGCAGGTGATAAGGCTTTTGTCTTTTTCACCGCCTTAAAGAAGAAAGACTAATTTGAATGAACCTCTGAGTGTGAGGAACCTTTCTACAAGGTAAAGGACTTCCTCACATTGCCCTCCATCCTCACTCATCCACAGGAGGATTCGTCGCTACTCCTCTATCTCTCGATCTCAGATTATGCGATGAGCTCAGTGTGAGTACAAGATTTGGTTCTGTAACTTTATCTCTAAGTTTTGATGATATCAAATTGTATTTCTGTATGAACAATTTTGTACAGCTAATGGTTATTATTTGTGAGAACTTAACAAACAGGTTATGCTTCCGTAACACGACGTAAACTCAATAATTAAAGGAAAATACTTTGCCTAAGAAGCAGAACTCAATACGAGAGAATACAAAGTCCAGATGCTGATACAAAAGAAAAGGAGAACGAGTTCTGAAGATCTGAAGACATAGGTTCTTATAGAACGAAGTTCAGATGCTGAAGACTTGCGCTCTCTGATCAAGGTTCTGAAGACCTAATCAAAGTCTCTTCTCATGCTTCAATTAGATACTATCAGAAGCCTCTGAAGATATGAAGACAACGCACCGAGCAAACAAGGTTCTGAAGACCAAGTGCCAAAGACTCTGAAGACGCTGCTCTAAAGATCCGAAGACTTAAGAAACTCAAGGACCTAGCTAAGTTTTCCCTTCTTACTCATGCTCATGAAAAGCCTCTAAAGTCGAGAAGCCAAGAAGACAAAGCTACATAGTATAGTTGTACCGCAATTCTAGCGAAGATATCTTGGTAACAGTGCAACGGTACAATCGAAGACAGAAAGCGCAGCACGCAAAAGGTTTTATCTGTCCTCACGCTTCTAGCCGCCAGCCTACTTAGATATAATGATTACACTTCAACGGCTCTTTTCACACGGCTATAAAAGGAAGCAAAAGACTTGAAGAAAGACACACATGAACGCTACAGCAATACTTTTTCTTTCTGAAATCTTTCTTAAGTCATTTTGGTCAAAAACATGTTTACATTTTCAGCTTATATAGAAGCACATTTCTTTAAACGTAACTTGTTCAAACTTAGGTTTGTGTTCCTTGAGAAAGACCTTGTGGTGGTATTTCTTGAGAAGTCTAAGTCGTGTGTCTTAGAGGTTGTTCCTTGAGTAAGACCTGTGAGGTTGTATTACTTGAGAAGTCTAAAACTTGTGAGTTTTAGAGGTTGTGTTAGTCACCAGCGGTTTGGCTCGTGCATTGTACTGATTTGACTGAATAGTGGATTAAGACCACGTTGAGAGAGGCAAAATCACCTTGGCGGGTGGACTAGACTAACTTGAGGGTTTCTCAAGTGAACTAGTATAAACATAACATGTTCATCACTTGATTCTCAACATAGGTCACTACCATTAAAACGAAAGGGTTTATAAAAAGAATTTATTTTTAAGAAACAAGTTTATTTTGAAAAACCAATTCAAACCCCCCCCCCCCTTTCTTGTGTTTTTCATACCTTCACTCAGTTCTTGTCCAGAAGAAAGACAAGACAAATAGGCATGTGTATTTAGTAAGCAAGGTGTTAAGAGGTGCAGAATCATGCTATCAGAAGATTTAAAAGCTGACGCTACCCGTCATTTTCGTGGGTAGGAAACTGAGACTATACTTTCATGGTCACAAGATCTTGGTGAAAAATAACTATTATGTTTGTAAAGTCCTGAAGAAGCTCGATCTAGTAGGAAGGATGATATCTTGGGAAGTGGAACTCTCAAAATACAATATCCAATATGTTTAGATAGGAAGCATCAAATCATAAGCACTGACAAATTTCATGGCAGAATTTAGCTCGCTTGTAAACAAAGAGACACCCTCAGAGTGGGCGATATCTGTAGATATCCCCTCCAACGTCAAAGGAAGAGATGCTAGGTAGTCTAGGAACGACCTAGTGACATGCTCATTGAGCATGCATTAAGGTTCGAGTTCACCACAACAACAGTGAGGCAGAGTACGAGGCTCTTATTGGCAACATGGTTCTTGCCTTAGAGGTGGATGCCTCTAGACTGAAGGCCAAAAACGATTCCCAATTGGCCACCAACCAAGTCTACGGTCAATACCAGAAAAAGGAATCGCAGCTGATAAAATATCTGCAATCGGCACGAAGACTGTCCTATTATTTTACTTCTTTTGAAATAGAACACGTCCCATGTGAACATAACTTAATAGCATACATTTTGTCCAAGCTCGCCACATTGAAAACAACAGGGTTTAATAAAATTGTCATACAGGAGAATCTCGCATCTCTCATCATTTAGGCGAATAAGGTGTACTCCCTAGAAGTTGTCCCCGAGTCTAGCGGGATGTCACTCATATTGTGTGTACCTACATTTAGACGAATTTCCATTGAACGAGAGGGAAGCAAGAAGAGTCCAAAAACAGCCTGACAAGTACACCCTACTCACTGGAAAATTTTACAAAATGGAGAGGGCTTCTTCTATGTTGCGGTACCTAGGCGAGCATGAAACCACCCCGGTGCTTGAAAATATACATAAGGGAACCTACAGGAGTCACATTGGCGGAAAATCCATATCCCGCAAGCTACTAAGGCTGGGATATTATGGGCATACTCTGATGAAGGATAGCATCACATTTGTTAAGAAGTGTGATCAATGCAAGAGACATGCTGACTTTCACAATGCCCCGAATAAACGTCTTAAGTCGATGACTTCACCCTGATCTTTTTACTAGTGGGCGTGGACATCCTGGGCTTGTTTCCCCTGGCGCCAGGTCAACTAAAATTCTTGATAGTAGGAGTCGATTATTTCACTAAATGGATAGAAGCAAAAGTTGTTTTAAAAACCAAATGAGAGAGTTCGCTATTTGTATTGGTAGAAAATTATGTGCAGATATGGACTTCCCAGAGCTATTGTCTTCGATAATGGAACTCAATTTTCCAGTACTATGGTCATTGAATTTTGCAAAGACTTTGGAGTATAGATAAAGTTCGTATCCATTATACACCCTCAGGCCAACGACCAAGCAGAATATGCAAACAAAGTAATCCTGAAGGGACTCAAGAAGAAGCTTGATGATGGCAAGGGTTTATGGTAAGAATTGTTCCATGAGATATTATGGTCATATACTATACCACCTCACACTCCGCCACCAAGGGAACTTCGTTCGCTATGGTCTATGGAGCAGACATCATGCTACCTGTGGAGATTAACACGTCCTTGTGGTGATGATCCCAGTTTAATAAAGAAGAAAATAATGCAGGATTTGAATGTGTGGCGGACGTGGTCAAATAATTGATAGAAGTTGCCCATGTCTGAGTATTCGCGGCTAAACTTAGAGTTGTCATAAGATATAACTCCAAAGTTAGGCCAAGAGTGATGCAAGAGGGCAACCTCATATTAAAAGAAGTGGTTTTAGCCACATAAGAGGGAAAGCCACAACCAAACTGGGAAGGATCATATCGCATATTCTAGAAGCTCCCTCATAAGGTATACAAGGCGTAGGAGTTGAAGGACCACTATTTCTCAGAACCTAGAATTCTCTCCATATTAAATATTATTATAGTTAAATTGTTTGTAATTTCCTAATAGACGTCATGACTATGTACTTGTGATTAATTTCTTGAGCGTTTATTACCAACAAGGATATTTATCTAAAATATTTTTTATGTAAGACTTTATAGCGAAGATTCTTGCCGCCCTTTGAGGAAGTAATCGTTGGACTTTATAGCAAAGATCCTTGCCATCCCCTGAGGCAATATTTGTTGAACGTCATAAATGAACATCCTTTCTGCCCTTTGAGGCAATACTTATTGGACTTCTTAACGAATATCCGTGTCGCTCCTTAAGGCAATGTTTGTTCGACTTCATAGCGAAGATCCTTGTTGCCCCTTAGAACAATACAAATGAGCTACCCAACGCCTCCCTTGAGGGACTTATGATCTTATCAGCCAGGTTACATGCAACTTCTCATGAGGGACTTAGATCTCCCAGCTAAATAAACGCTCGCCTGAGGGACTTAGTGTTTCCTCGAGTGAGATTAGACACACAAATCACGCATAAGTGGCAAGACTGAAATCTAGCCTAAGAGACTTAATCACAAGTCTTGTCTGAGGGCCTGATAGAAGTTTCGCCCGAGAGGTTCGACGCGTCGCTTTAGGGACTTATGATCTCACCAGGAGGGCTACATGTAACTTCTCTTGGGGGACTTAGATCCCCTAGGATAAATAAACTCTCTCATGAGGGACTTAGTGTTTTCTCGGGCGGGATCAGACACAGAAATCACGCCTAAGAGATGCAACCGAAGTTTGACCTAGGAGACTTAATCACAATTCTTGTCTGAGGGCTTGATAGAAGTCTGATCCGAGAGGTTCGATGCCTCGCTTAAGGGACTTATGGTCTCATCATTCAGGCTACATAACCTCGCCTAAGGGAGTACGTCCTCAAGAAGTGCAGGGCCTCGGGATATTCCCCTGTGTTGTGGTCCAAAAACACTTCTTCCTCTATCAAAGGGCTTGTGCTTTAAGGACTGTGTAGTGTTATATTTGTAAAAGGACTTGGCTAGGGCGATGACTATAGGCCGCTCCCAAGAGAGGTGACAATAACATGCCACCCCAAGAAAGGTATCGCGTTGCCTCATGACTTTCCTATCACCCGGTCATGGGAAACGTGGGATCAGACGTTTTGTGGGCAGAGAGAAGTCAGGGTCATTAACTTACTCACGCCCCCTTGAAAATAGAGATTCAACGGTCCACCATTGACTAGATGAGCGATGACCTTTTCTAAGAGAACCATAGGCCTAAAAGGCCTTTCTAAACATGTCATTCATTTACAGAGCCTCTCAACTCACATGAGCAGATCCTCTAAACCATCACTAAACACCGCCATACAAGGCTTCTTGTCGTCGTGGGCAAGTCCTAACCACCATATAACATAATATACATACTAAGATCTTTGAGTGTCTCTATCCTTGTAGAGGCAATGCGTACACCTGTATTTTTTGACTAGTACAATAATTAAATTTTATTTATGTATTTTAATTTAAAGTACAAAACATAGGATAATGATACTAAAAAAATTATTCGTATTCATCTATACAAACTTGTCTATGATAGAAAGGGGATTAGCAACTACTACCAAATCTAGGGTTTACCATTGAATGAACACAAAACAAAGAAAGGAAAAATAAAATTCTGAATAATTTTCTCTACTTCATTCATAAAATTCAAGTGATTTAAATACAACAGATCCTAACTGGGTCAGCTTAAAAGGCCAGACCCAAAAGAGAAAAAAACTACTTAACAAAGCTGAAATAAAATTAAATTATTTGGACGCTTAATCCTTCATCCAAATGGGCTTTCTTGTAATACGAATGGGCCTACTATCATTACTATCCGGCCCAACGACAATCTTGTCCTCAAGATTGGGATTAAAAGGTATTTTAGTCGGTTGAAAAACGGAGGCCCATTTGGGAACCTGGTCTGGCCCATGTGAAGCTGGCAGATTGGGGTTAAGTGGACGGTTTAGTGAAGTGGGAAAGGGTTTTGTGCCAGATGGTTCAGAAGGGAGATGCATGCGTGCCAGCTGGAGGCGTGTGCAGTTGGAAAAGGCAGGCTTTTGCAGGTGGGAAGCAGTAAGGTGGTGGTAAGTGAGCCATCACGTGGCTCGAGGTCTATAGCTGGCAAACATTTAGATGGTGCAGATTGTGTAGTCAAAGCATCCACGAGATCTGACGGTGGAGATGGAACCACATGGGAAGTCTTGGGAAACCATAAGTCATTAAGTGGTTTGCTTTGAAACTCATCAGTACCATTTTCTAAACCCTTAACTTCCTGATCCGTATTCTCATAAGCATTTTTTTCTGAGTCCCTTCAAAGTGTTTCAAACACTCCTCTTGAACCACCACACCATCCAAAACATTTTATTCTTCTGTTGTTCGAACCATTGACCCTTGTTCTTCTTCTCTTTGAACCACAACGTTTTGTTCTTATTTTGTTCTAAGCCTTGAGCCTTGTTCTTCTTCTCTTTGAACAATATCACTTTGCCCTTCTTCTCTACTAACCTAGTTGTTGTTGTTCGAATCCAAGCATGCATGTGGGTTCTAAGTGTTGGAATCGGTACCGTTAGCTTCGTCGGCTAAAATTTCATCAGGACCATGAAGCTCCGGTGGGATTGGAGTGAAGTGAGCCTTAGGATCATTTCCATGGTAAGCACGGAGTTGAGAAACATGGACAACTGGATAGATCCTTGAAGAGAGAGGGAGGTCCAGTTGATACGCCACTTTGCAAATCCGCTGTTGAATCTTGAAGGGACAAAAATAGCGTTTCGCAAGTTTGTGTGAAACACGCTGTTGGACTGATGATTGACGATAGGGCTGAAGGTGTAACAAAATGAGGTCGCCTTCTTGAAAGGTACAGTCAAGACATTTCTGATTACTCTGAGTTTCCATTCTCTTTCTGGTTCCTTCGAGGTTGAGTTTAAGTGTATGCAATATTTCATCTCTTTGTTGCAGGGACACCTCTAACTGAGGAATGATGGTCGATCCGTGGCGGTAGGTGAGCAAAGGCGGAGGTGGTCGTCCATAAAGGGTCTCAAACGGCGACATTTTGATGGACGAGTGGTGAGAAGAGTTATACCAAAACTCAGCCAAGTGTAAGTATCGGAACCACTTCTTTAGATTGTCACTTGTAAAGCAGCGTAAATACGTTTCCAGGAAACAATTAACTACTTCTGTTTGCCCGTCTGTTTCAGGGTGGTAGGCCGAGCTATACTTCAAGGTGGTGCCCTGTGCTTTAAACAACTCTTTCCAAAAGGTGCTAAGAGATAGTGGATCACGATCTGAGACAATCGAGGAAGGAAGACCGTGTAAGCGGCACATCTCAACAGAAAAACGAAGTGCCAGATCCTTAGCGGAGAACTTTGTGGGAAGAGCAATAAAGTGAGAAAATTTTGTTAGCCGGCCACAGACAACCCAAATCACCGTGTGTCCAAAAGAGTTTGGTAAGTGAGTAATAAAATCCATGCTTAGTTCATCCCACACAAGCTTGGTATATTTAGCGATTGTAAGAGTCCTTGTGATTTTTTTGGCATGTACTTGTTTTGTTGGAAAACTAAACATGTTTTAACAAAAGCTTTGGTGTCTTTGTAAATTCCAGGCTTCGCGAAGGTCTTGAGTGAAAGGTATGTAAATTTTGTCTTTGTAATAGAGAAGGCCATCCTTAGAGTGAAAAAGTGTTTGCATTGAGATATCTGTTTGAATTTTCTGCATAAGTGTTCTACCTTCAGCAGTTGATTCATAATAACCTTTTAACTGTGTCAGAAGGAGCAGAACTGGGGAGGAAATGGAGAGAATGACTGCAGCATCGTCCATTTGTTTGCGGCTCAGAGCATCTGCAACCTGATTAACTTTTCTAGGTTTGTAAAAACTCTCAAAATTAAATCCTTGTAATTTCGCAGCCCACTTCTGTTGTTCAGGGGTTTGAATAGTTTGGACCAACAAATTTTTTAAACTCTTTTGGTCAGTATAAATGTGAAATTTCCTCCCTATTAAATATTGATGCCACTTTTTGACAGCTTTTGTAATCGCATACATTTCGCGGACGTACACCGAAGATGCTTGTAGGCAGTTGCAAAGTTTCTTGCTGAAGAAAGCTAAGGGGTGACCTTGTTGTGACAACACTGCTCCCACGGCTACTGCTGAAGCATCAGTCTCAAGGACGAAGACTTCGGAGAAATCTGGAAGGCTTAAAACCGGAGTTTTTGTCATTTTTTAAAATTGTATAAGTTGTCTCAGCTGCTGTACTCCAACATAACTTAGTGGAACTTAATAGATCGGTGAGAGGAGCGGCGAGAAAGGCATAATGACGAACAAATCGTCAATAAAAGCCGGCGAGGCCTAAAAAAACCTTGAGTGCCGTGAGTGAACGAGGCGGAGGCCAATCCAATATAGCTTGAATCTTCGAGGGGTCTGGGGTTACACCTTCACTTGAAATGATATGACCTAAATAATCAACACTAGGGACAACAAAAACACATTTGGATAATTTGGCATAAAATTGATGGGATAAAAGTAAATCTAAAATCAACTTAAGATGTTGGGCATGCTCTAAAATGCAAGAACTATAGATTAAAATGTCATCAAAGAAAACTAAAATAAACCGGCGTAAAATTAGACGAAGTAAGTCATTCATTGCGGATTGGAAAGAACTAAGTGCATTTGTTAGGCCGAAAGGCATCACTAAAAACTCGTAGTGTCCATCAAACATTCTGAATGCAGTTTTGTGTGTATCCTCCGGTGTTACCCTGATTTGGTGATATCCAGATCGAAGATCAATCTTAGAGAAAATAGTTGCTGATCCCAATTCATTAAAGAGTTCATCTATGGTGGGTATAGGAAAACGGTCTCTAACGGTTACAGCATTAAGTGCGCGATAATCAACACAAAATCGCCAACTGGCGTCTTTTTTTTAACTAATAGAACTAGGGAAGAGTAGGGGTTGTTGTTGGGTTTAATGATACCCTCTTGAAGCATATCTTGGATTATGGTTGTCATGGCATCTTTTTGGGAATGGGGATATCTGTATGGTTTAACATTAACAGGATGGGTGTTGGGTAGAATGGGAATGTGGTGATCATGGGGTCTAGGAGGGGGTAAGCCTTGAGGTTTTTGAAAAATAGCAGCAAAAGACTTGATAAGAGTGGAAATTTCGTGTGGGAGGGAAGTGGGTAAGTAATCAAGGGTAGTTATGTTTTGTGGTGGGGGTTGAGGCTCTTGTTGTATGGTGGGTTGGTAGAGTAACAGGTGAATGGATGCAATTGAGCCAGTGTGGAGAGGATGACAAATGTGATTGTATGAAGAGGGTGATGGAAGGACTTAGGGTCACCCGTAATAGTGATGTCATTGTTGTGATATGTGAAGGAGATTTTAGGGATGGAGAAATCAGCCATGAGAGGACCTAGAGTGCGTAACCACTCTGTTCCAAGGACAACGTCAGCCACTTCAATAGGAAGTAAGTGGAAGGTAATTGTGAATAAATTGTTTTTGAGAGTGATAGGGACCTATGGATAGAGGTCTGAGCATAGTAATTTAGAACCATTACCGACCATGACTGAAAAATTTAGGATTGGTTTAGTTGGGAGTTTGAGATGATTGGCAATGCGGGGTTGCAAAATGTTGTGAGTACTGCCCGTGTCAATCAGTACTGTGACTGACAGACCCCGAATGGATCCATTGAATTTAAGGGTTTTTGGTGAGAATTGGCCACTTGCAGCTTGGGGGGATAGTTGAAAGTAAGTTTCCTCCGGTTCAGCAGGAATACTTATTTCATCAGTAGATTTAGTGTTGTTTGGTATGTATGATTCCTCATCATCAACCATTAACAAGAGGAATTTTCCTGAAGAACATTTGTGACCCGGAATGAATTTTTCGTCGCAACTAAAGCATAAACCTTGTGCGCGACGCTCTTGGAGTTGAGCATTAGATAAACGGTGAATTGGTAGTTTAGATGAATGGGAGGGTAGAGGTAGTTTAGTTGGGGCGGGTAATAGGGCAGTAGGTTGGAAGGGTGGGTTCGGTTTGGTATATGGGGTGGAGAAAGTTTTTTGAAACTTCGGCTTTGCCTCCCTCAATTTGGATTTAATCAGCTTTGCAAGCCCAATGGCTTGGGAGATAGAGGTAGGTTTATAGATAGCAATTTCGTTTTGAATATCGGGAATCAACCCAGAACTAAAGCAATTTAGTATAGCCTCATGCGATAATCCAACAACTTGATTGCCCGATTTTTCAAAGGCAGCTTGATATTCCACAACAGAACTAGTTTGTTTCAGTTTAAACAATTCTGCCTGATGATTTTCAAACGTAGATGGTCCAAATCGCAATTCCAAAGCTCTAGTAAAACTGAACCAATCGGTTAATAACTGACTTTGATGCATCCATTTAAACCAGCCTAATGTTTTACCTTTCATATAAAAAGACATCATGGACAACCTATTTTCAGGTGGTAATTGGTAAAAACTAAAAAATTAGTCAGCTTGAAATAACCACTCCAAAGGGTTTGAACCATCAAACATAGCAAACTCTAATTTTGGGGTACGAAAAGGGGGTAAAGGTGGAATGTGATTATATGGGATCTGTTGGGGAAATGTGTTTGTATAAGGAATGTTCTGTGGAAAACTAGTTGGGACAAAAGGGTATGACATAAAATGTGGTGGACGTTGTGTTGTTGGTGTGTGTGAGGCTGAGGTGGCGTTGGGGTGTATGGAGGTCGGTGAAAATGTAGCAGATGTCGCAATGGTGTGAATGTTGGAGAGATCACGTTAGAAACAGGTGCTGTAACCATGGGTATAGAAAAAGGTAGCTGAGTTATACCTGAAGAACTTGTTGTTGATGTAGCAGCAACAGCAGATTGTGATGTCTTTTGAGTGAGCAGTTTGTTGAGGGTTGTCATGATTAAGTCATAGCGGGAATCTGAGATCTGCTTATTGTTCTCAATTCTAGTGTTGATAGCACCCAGATTTCGTTGGGTGTTTTCCAGATCTGTGTGAACTTTGTCAATTCTCTCATCTAGATCTGTATGTATTTGGTTAATGGCATTATCTAGGTGGATGTGAGAGGTTTAGACAGCTTGTTCAACGATTTCTTGAGGGGTGGGTTGGGGTGGTTTAGGTGGAGGAGCCATGAATACATAATGAAAGCACCAATGATAGAAGGGGAATTAGCAACTAGTACTAAATCTAGGATTTACCATTGAATGAACACAAAATAAAGAAAGGAAAAATAAAATTCTGAATAATTTTCTCTACTTCATTCATAAAATTCAAGTGACTTAAATACAACAGACCCTAACTGGGTCAGCTTAAAAGGCCAGGCCCAAAAGAAAAAAAAAAACTACTTGACAAAGCTAAAATTAAATTAAATTATTTGGACATATAATCCTTCATTCAAATGGGTTTTCTTGTAATACGAATGGGCCTACTATCAGTCTAATAAACTTAAACAAACTTTTTTATGGCTTGAAACTTAATATTTTTAATTAAATAGACTTATAAAAGATCTAATTTTTTCAGATCTATCTTAGTCTCTCTAACATATTCTCACTCCTAATTGTTTGTGGTATATTTGATTTTGGTAATCTTAAGTTTATTATTATTGTTTTAATTTTTTTTACTCAAATTGATTTAATTAATTAAGGTTTTTACTTTCTTTTAAATTAAAATCAACGCAACAATTTAATTTAATTTTTCACATTTTTACTCTTTTCACTTTCTTTTTTTTAACCAAAATACACTTAAAAAAAAAAGCATACCAGTAAAAATAAGATAAACATTCACGTTCTTGACAAAATGTCCTGTCATATTTGTCCATTCACGTGCTACTGGTTTTCAAGAGAGAACATGAAACAGAATGATTGTGGCTACCTAAACAATTCAGCAAAAAGCAAAGAAATAATTATAGTCAAACAACTTTAGAAAGTTTAAAAAAAGTCTTATGGGAAAAGCAAAATTGGACTTGTATTTTATGATTACTAATTGGTCACCATTATTTTACTCATAGGGGTGAATGAAAAGCATCAACTTGTTTCTGTTGCTTGATGTTCAGAAAATGTTGACATTTGAGACAATAAAATAAAACATTTAAAAGGTTTATGCAGCTTTTATCTTTTGTGTTTTGAGCTCTATGCAATGTCAAATTCTTCACTTCTACTCCACTACCTTAATAATTGCTTTTCTAATGCCATCAATTTAAAATTAATAAACTTTTTTTATAATGTAAATTTCTTTTAAGAGTTTAAATTTTTTTTACTTATATATATATATATATATATATATATATATATATATATATATATATATATATATATATATATATATTCAATTTATTAAAAATTAAAATAATTAACTTTTTTAAATATAATTTTTTATTTTTCTTAACATTTAACTCTAATAAAATTATTGTGGTCTTAATAAAATAAATTAAACTCAATCAATTAATCACATTATCTACTCAAGTAATTGATCACATAGGTAATGAAAATGTATAAATTTTCAAATTTCCAAATAAATATTAGAAAAAATAATTTAATTTAATTTTTTTTTAAATGTAGTTTGGTTTGCATAACTTTAAGGACTCGGAACAAAATGCATGAATCACATTATGTTCTAGTATATTGAAAATTTATTTTTAAAATAAGAAACTAGAAAAATAATGAGTTATTTTAATACAACAAAATGGCAATTTTTGTGCTTAAAACAAACTTTCATTTTTAAAATGAGAAATTCAAATCATTTTTTTTTTGTTTGTTAAAAGAGACATGATATATATGTGGTGAATCGTGATAATCACTTTTATATGAGAGACTAGCTAGTACAGTAAAATTTGATTAAAAAAAGTTAGTGTTTTGTGTGCTTCTGCCCCAAGTTTCAACAATGAATCAACTCTCACCTAACCCCAAACATTAACTCACATGTGCTACATGTTTCATACTACAATATTGTTTTGGTATAAATTGGAGACCGCAGACACAAACAACTAAGAAACATGCAATTAAGGATAACATAATTTATTGTACAAATAAATACTATTATTCAAGTAATGCACTTCTGACCGGTTATACTATTTTACATTGAATTAGTTTGCTAGATTCCAAAAATAATGGGTTTGAATTTTAAAATTAAAGTCTATATTTTTTTTGTTTTTTTAGCAAAGTTTTAAAAAGTTTATTATTTATTGAGATTAACTCGTATAGACTGTGGGTAGTTCATTAGACTTACGTTGTTTTAAATTTTAAAAATTTTATATATATATATATATATATATATATATATATATATATATATATATATATATATATATATATATTATCATACTTTAAAAGAATACATTGATTTTTTTCACCTCATTAAATTTTATCTCTATTTTATTTAATTTTTTTTTTAAATATTATACATTAATATAATCAACACTTTTTTCTTATATTCTATTAGTTTCTCTTATGTTAAATATTCGAATATTATTTTATATAATTTAGATATGTATTGTATTTAAAAATATATTATAATATTTATAAAAGATAATTTAGTATTTAAAAATGTATTAGATTTAAAATAATATAATTTTAAATTTTATTTATAATAAATATTATGACATTTTTATTTAAAAAAAATTCTGTTTATTAGGTAGTTCGAAGTCTATTTATGGTTGGACTCAGATAATACTTTTCAAATCCATACTAAATATTGATTTTTTTTACACCAGTTCTAAAAAGCTCGAATTCACCGCGACCGACCGACTCATTTAAGACCAAATAATCCATTTTAATAACTCTAATTTGATACATAAACAAATTGGTTTAGTTTTCATATTTTATTAATTAAACCTCTAATAACACTTAATTAGTTTAATTTTAAACTAATTAGGTACAATAGAGAAAAATGATAGAGAAATAGAAGTCAAAAGAATGGAATAAGTAAGTTCAAAACACGAGGGGGAAAGGAGGTGAGGTTGAGCAGTAAAGTCACATGGGGCCATCAGCCCATAATGGTTAGGGTAGCGGGACCCCTGCACCCTGTCTGTCTAGCTTTAGGATTTTAATTTATGAATAATTTGTGTTTTCGAGAGTCAGTGCAGTGCTATCTACAGCTATTTATTTTTGAAATTTTTCTTGTATTTTGCACAACAGTTACACTACTTATTTGTTTCTATTTACATTAGTCTACGGTAGATATATTTTTGTTCATTTTAATAATGAAATACTCCAATTTTTACTTATTAAAAACATTAGTTCATTTTAATGAATGTCACTTTATTGTTTAATGTTTTTTTAAGATTAAAAAATATATTATAACAACACTAAATAAAAATACGTCCTCTAAATAAATCTATGAATGTTTTTAATATTTTGAGATACGGTTTGGATTAGTTGAATGGTTTTGATTAATAAATTAATTTTGATGGGAGGTATTGAAATTTTCAACTCGTCACTAGTTGTTTATCAGCTAAATAAATGGATTAGGATGGTAAGACCAGTGTTTTAAAAATCGAATTGAATTAGTCGGTCGGATCAGTCGAACTAGAGATCGGAGAGTTTATCGACCTGGTCTGAATGCTGGATCGAATATGCTATTAAATCAGTGAAAACCAGCCAAAATCGCTAAAATCGGTGAAACGACGGTTTTGAAAAACCGGCGATTTAAATGCATGTATTTTTTTTTCTTCATAATAACAATATCATTTTGATAATTTATTTATTTTAAATAAAATTAAAATATAAGTTGACTTTATTCAAAATTTATTTGAAATAATTTTTCTTGGTTTGTAATCTGATATTGTTTAAAATTTATTTGAATTTGTATTTTGTACTGTTTAGTCGTGCGTGATGACTACGTCAAGAGTTTGAATTTAAAGAATGAACTTATGAAATTATGATATTTTAAAATTCTGTATGTGTCGTGATATTTTTTAGAGACCGAGTCATCCGGTTCGACAGATTTATTAAATATATAATTTTTTTATAGAGACCGATTTATTCAACTGAGTTATCGGTTTAATCCAGTTTAGTCATGCGGATCGACCAGTGACTCAATGGTTCGACCAATAAATCAACAACCTAATACTTCCACCGGTTTGATAACTGGTCCGATTTTTAAACGAATTAAAATAAAATTGAAATACTCTTCTTTACACACTGTTTTATTTATAAGTCATAATTTATTTACTATTTATTTCCTCCAAAGAGTAGAAAGAGGTAAGTTAATTAATACTATAAACACTTTAGTTTCATAAATTTTGACTTTAAGTACTGGTATGTCATAATGTGAACTCGTTAACTTTTTAATTTCATACTGTTATTTATTTGTTGTTTTATTAATTTTCTTCAATAAAATAGAGAGAGGTAAGTGAATTACTATAAGTTTCATAATTGTGACTTTAAGTATCTCATAATGTGAAATCATTATCTTTTCATTTATATAGTTATTTATTACTACTATAGATTTTAATATGATTGAATATGAATCATATTCGGATTCATTGATGACATATATTGATGTTTTCAAAATGTCTTTATTTCTAATTATTTTTATACATTTTATATTTTTTTGTAAATATTTTTATTAATGTTTTTAGAAAAAATTGACGAGGTCCACCTTCGAATCCGTTGCCTCGTCATAAAAAGAGGCGGGTTGAAATTTTGAAGTGTGTCTATAGTTGATAATTAATCGAACCAATTCGAATATAGTATAGAATTTGAATCGACAATTAAATCATTAAATTAGTTTGATGAACCAAATGATAAATATGAGAAGGAAAAAAAAAAACTAAGTTCATTAATTAAATGATCTAACTTTAAATTATATATAGTTCTTCTCGTTAGATTCATGAACCAACTCGATTATATAAGAGAATTATTATTAGGGGTGGCAAACGGGCATGTCCGCCCCGTTTAGGCCCGCCCCGCAAATACCCGCAAAAAAAAAGAGCGGAGCAGGGCGGTCATAGTTGATGATGTGAGCCTAAAACTTATGCCCACCCCGCAAAAACGTGAGGGCGGGCGGAGAAAGCCCGCGAGCACTGCACTTTTTAAGCTTAAAAATACAAAATTTTATATAAATGTTTGTGGCAGCAAAAGCCCGCGAAAAAAACGGAGCGGGACGGGACGGACACATTAGAGGGTGAGGGCCTAAACCTTTGTCCCACCCCGCACTAAAGTGCGGATAAAACGGGCATGCCCAACAGGCCGGACCCGTTTTGCCACCCCTAATTATTATATTGTCTCTAAGAATAGATTTAAAAATTTACTCAAAATCTTAGTCATATATTTTCTTTTAATTTAACAGTTTTAATTGATAATTTATATTCCCGAACAAAATATTTTTAAAAATAATTATACAAATAAAATCAACATATATAAATAATGCTTTTTAAGAAAATAATTTAAAAATCAACATATATCTTCTAATTAAAAAATATCTAATAGTTTTTTGTGTGTATTATTTCATTAAAATGGTAAGGATCTAAGTGGTGTAATTATTCTGTGATGATAATGTATCAATTTCTAGTAGTTTTTGGTGTACTATTTCATTAAAATTGTAAAGTTCCTAAAGAATAAAAAGAACTTGTGAATTTTTTAGACAAATTTAAACTTCAATCGAGTAGTTTTTTAATTAGACTTGCAAATGTATTTCTTAAAAGATGTGTAGTTTTTGAATTAATAGATTTTTGAGACAAAACTATATTCCAATCATATAACCACTACGTTAAACAAGACTTTAGACAACGCTTTTTTAGGCCTTAGACAACGCTTAAAAACGCTGCCTAAGCTAGCGCTGGCGTAGGTAAAGACAGCGCTTTTTAATTACGAAAAAGCGCTCTCTAAAGTATACATTAGAGGGCGCCTTTTCAACAAAAAGCGCTGTCTAAAGGCCCTTTAGACAGCGCTTTTTTTAAGCGCTATCTAAAGTATGACTATAATTTTAATTATCAATTTTTCTATACCTTTAGAGGACGCTTTTTCAATAAAAAACGCTGTCTTTTAAAAGCGCTGTCTAATGTATGCCTATAATTTTAGTTATGAATTTTTCTATGCCTTTAGAGGGTGCTTTTTAGGAAAAGCGCTTTCTGTTGTGAACTATAGACAGCGCTTTTTCTAGAAAGCGCTGTCTTTTCTCCACGTATAATTTTAATGATTTTTTAAAAAAATCCCATTTTAACTATTTTTTTATGCAGAAACCTGTATAATTCAAGCCATTTCAATAAACCTGTATATTTCACATTTCCATTAACAATTTCTAGTATGGTTCATTAACCATTTCCACTAATCCCATAAATCACATAAACCACATAAACCATTTCCATTATAATTCAAGTCATTTACATTAACCATTCACAAAACTTACAATTACATTCCAAAATCACATAAATAACATAAACCATTCACAAAACTATACAATCCCATAAAATAAACCATTCACAAAACTATACATTCACATAATCCCATTATCCTATACCTTATATGACTTTTTTTCCAATAAGGTATTCGCACAATTCCTCCTTAATTTCTTGCAATTTATCCTTCATGTAATGAGAACACGCGTATTCATCAAAGTACTACATAACAAAACAAAATATGCATGATTTAGTTAAAAATAATAAATTATATGACATATCCGATAAATATTAAAATAAATCCTATGTTATAAATCCATGCATACCGTAATAGGAATCTCTAATCGATCCATTTGAAGGATTTCTCTCATAAACCTCAAAACGAAATACCCGCAGTCTATGCCATTACGCTGACGAGGGCACTACACATAGACAAACAAATAAGAATTAATATACAGTTGTTTTGTGTTATCAAGTAGCATCACTAATAAGCAACATTGTGAAAATTAATATACCTTCTGAGCTTCATTTTCATCATATGTCTCGTGTGTGTCGTCATGGTCACTAGCCATTTCACCTGTAAGAAAGAAAAAAATAAAAACTAAATGACAAATATAAAAATCCATAATCCATAATCCATTGAATGATATAAGCTATATATAACATGACAACTAATTAATATTATTGAATGATATAAGCTATAATTTTATAACTAGTACCTTTTTCACTAACGTCTCTTTCTTTTCTTGGTTGGAATATGTTCTACCCGTCTCTTAATAACACGGACGGT
The DNA here is from genome assembly GCA_022829125.1 of Lathyrus tuberosus. Lineage (NCBI taxonomy): Eukaryota > Viridiplantae > Streptophyta > Magnoliopsida > Fabales > Fabaceae > Lathyrus > Lathyrus tuberosus. The sequence goes on from JALAZF010000535.1 coordinate 2,682,354, forward strand.
TGGATTGATCTAAATACCATCCATTGCCCGCCTTTAAGTTGTACAACTTTAATACCGAAGACAATCTTGTGAATTTGGTGCAACCATTATATAACGGTTTCTCTGCATCGCTTACCAACCTCTCAAACATTTTGGGACAATCCTTAAGATCTTCTTTAAGTGCTTCTGCAATCTCTTCGACTCGATCAGAATCGTATGTATCTGTGTCATTGTCGTTTGAAGCATAGGTCGTATTATCCCCCGGTTCAACATTCCCGTTAATGTTCTCACCATGCAAATTCCAACATGTATAACTTCTATCAATTCCACTCCTCATTAAATGCGATACCAACTGAACCGCGTCAACCCGACTCCCAAAACAACAACCCAAGCAAGGACATCTCATTCGACTGGGGTCTTTGGCGTGCGCAACAACAAACTTAACGAATTCCGATACCCCATTCTCGTACTCTTTCGACAATCGACTTGAAGACATCCATTTCTTATCCATAGTTATACTAATTAAACTAAACAAAAACAAAAATAAAAAATATTTACCTGTAGGGATGTAAACAACTTTTAGACCCACACAGTGCCCAGATAGGTTAGAATTACCAAGATCCCCCTGTACACGTATCATAAAATGAAATATTATTAATTGACCAATTATGAGTCATAACTTGATAAGTGGCAACATGTAATCACAAACAAGCAACATACTTAACAGCAAGCATACTTAAACAAGTAACCAAGCATACTTAAACAAGTAACCAAGCATTAGAGCAATTCATCCTAAACCTAACAAGATTCAAATCTAAGCAATACCTAAACAAGTAAACATGCATCAACTTAAACAAGTAACATTCATACGATAACCTAAATCTATCAAGAATCAAGTTTAAATCATACTTAAACAAGTAATCATCACATCACAAAGATAATCATCAAAGCAATTATTGAGCAAGATAAACATCTCATGCAAAGACAAATATCATGCTTTCTTTGACCATGCAATACAATAACTATCATAACTCCACTTTCATGGCTCTATATATCATAACTCCATCAATACAATAACTATCAATATTACAATAACTATAATACTTTCTTTAATCTAGAATATATAAACAACAACTAATGAAAATAGAAACAACATGTTCAATATTAGTCATTCTAAACATGTTCAAAAATAAACATCTCAAAACTTTATAACTATGGTCATTACCCATATCAACACTACACACAAAATAAGTCAGAAGTATGCAACTGAATAATACACAAAATGGAAGTATGACTCAGGAACTCCGAACCACCTCAAACAACACCTGTACTACGACGGCAAAATGGTAGCTAGTGACAAGAATGAAAACAGAACAAAAATTGTACGATGAAAACAAGAATGAAAACAAGAATGAAAAGCGTACCTCTTCTTCGTTTCGTCTTCTTCTTCACGAAAGCAATGGCGAATGAACAACCAAACTGACGGAAATACGTGAACGACGACAATGACGAACAACGACGGCAATGGCGAATGAACGACGACAATGGCGAATGTACGACGACAATGGTTTCAGTAGAGAAGAACGATAGCAAGGGTTTCAGTAGAGAAGAACGGTCGAGAGAAGAAAATGAAAAGAAATGTCTGAAAATGATTAGAAATTGTTTTATATTTTAATTCATAAATGACTTTAGACGGCGCTTTTAAAAAGCGCTTTCTTAAGTTCTACCTATAACAGCGCTTTCCTCAGAAAGCGCTTTCTAAGGTGGGGAGAATTTAAAACCTATAGCAGCGCGTTTGCAAAAGCGCTGTCTAAAGTGATGCCTATAGCAGCGCTTTACAAAAAACGCTTTCTAAGGTGGCTTCCATTTTAGGCATTTAACAGCGCTTTTAAAAAGCGCTTTCTAAGGTTAACCTTTAGACAACGCTTTTATAAAAGCGCTGTCTAAAGTAATGCCTATAGCAGCGCTTTACAAAAAGCGCTTTCTAAGGTGGCTTCCATTTTGGGAATTTAACAGCGCTTTCTAAAGGCTGTCTTTTACATCGCTTTTTTTAAGCGAAATTTTTTAAAGACTTATAGCAGCGCTTTGTCCAAAAAGCGCTGTCTTTTTTGCGCTGTTTTTGTCCAATTTTGGCGTAGTGAACTTTTATGTTATTTCAATTTTTTTAAAATATAAAATATATAAAAAAAGTAGATTTTAAAAAATGGCTTTTAAATTCGTAAAACCAACGAGCTGGACATAATGAGATGAATTTAATGAGTTGAATTAAGTTGTTCGTGAACTTATAATAAGTCATGTTTGAGTATGAAAATGTTCGTGTCGAACTTGAGTCAAGTTTTGAGCTGAACCAATTTTTATCGAGTCCAGTCGAGCTGAGAAAAATTCGACTTGACTCGACTCATTTTTATCCCTAAATGTGTCGTTATTTGGCCCTCCATTTTTAACACGAGTTAATGACGAGGCGGATTGAAACGGAGTGAGTTGATCATTTTGTCATCCTTAATAATTTTGAGTGTGTTTGACTAAGGAAAATTAAAGACGAAAAATAATTCTTTTATGAAATCTAAAATGATTTGACCAAAATATATTTTTAAATAAAATATGTAAAATTGTTTAAATGATTAAAATCTATAAAGTATTTTGTGCAAGTTGAATTTAAAGAATTTTAAATAACATTTAAAAGTAAGAAATTTGAAAAAAATTCTCTCACTTTATACAATGTGAATGCCAAAGTTTTTATTATTAATCTCTCAACATGCTCCCTGTATTTTTAAATTTTCTAAACTAGTACCTAAAATTTTCAAAAATGGTAAATTAGCCCTTAATTAGGGGGGTGCATGGTTGGTTATTTTTAGAAACCAAACCATAACTATTTTTAAACCAATTAAATGGTTTGAATTCATAACCATAACCACATTTCAATTAAAATTGATTATAAAACTGGTTATAAATTTGATTATGGTTATATAACCAGTTTAAAACCGGTTATTAATTTATTTATTTTATGTTTTCGAAGCATCAGAACAATTATCCACCATCCAATTTATGATTTATATATTCATGCAAATAATCATCTTGCCTCGTCTTCAATTCTTATATGAAAATCCAATTGTAATCAGTTTTCTTTAAAGATTGTTAGAGTTGTTTCTCCATTAAAGGTGTGTTTGGATAGCCTTATTTGATCTTATTACTACCAAAAGCTTTGTGACATTAGGAGACTTAATCAAAATAGCTTATGACGATTTTCATAAATTGTTTTGAACTTAATTTTATAAATTCTTCAAGATAGCTAATGAAAATAATTTATAACAGATATAAAAACAATTTAAATTTATTTTATCATTTTTATAAAAATAACTTAAGCAAACTTATTCATAAGCGCTTATTTTGATAAGCATTGGTGTTATAAGCAGCAACTAAGTTGTTTATCCAAACAAGCCCCAAGTGGCTAAACCAGCCTATATAATATTTATAACCTAGTGTATGCTCATAGGAACAATTGAAATTTCAATACACGCAAAGTTTCACTAAATGTGATTTTATGAAATGAAACAGAGTTTCATTTTCTTTCAGATTTTCATTGAATGATACTTTTCTAATAATCTTCATCACTATCATTAATAAGGTACACAACTGTAACACAAGCATAGGAAAGTAATTGCAAAACCTTGTTAGCGTCAATATGAAGCAGGTAGAGTTCATCTTTACAATTCAAGAAAAAACGATCCAGTGTTGATCGAACATGCACTATTATTATATCATCAAACAAAATGATGGAAGAAATTCACAATCCAGAATCTCAACGAATCAATAGAATTTCAAATTCACCATTCAGAATCTGAAATGAATCAGGTAAAAAACAATGAAGTGAAGTTAAATCTTTTTTACAAAAATTAATTTATTTTTTCACAAATAATTTATTGTTTCTAAAAAAATTTAAATTTTGATTAAAAAATTAAAAAAATATATAATTGAGTTGAAACATTTGGATTTTTGGTAATAACCGGATTATAACCGTATCCAAAAATAAAATATGGTTGGATAACCAATCATTAATAATTAAACTGGTTAATAACCATTTTATTATATCCGGATATTTTAAATGGATTTGGATTTGGTTATGGATTCGGGTCGCATAACCGGATATTTTGCACACCCCTACCTTTAATAATTGGCAAAATATCCTTTTTGGTCCTTTAACTTTATCTCGGGGTTCATTTTGGTCCCTTAACTTTAAAAAGTGTCATTTTGGTCCCTTAACTCTTCAAAACGTTCCATATTAGTCATTTTGTCTTATTAGCGACGAATTTTAGCGATTGCTTTTTGAATTTTTCCGTCGCTAATAAGACGAAAAGGACTAATATGGAACGTTTTGAAGAGTTAAAGGACCAATATGACACTTTTTAAAGTTAAGGGACCAAAATGAACCCCGAGGTAAAGTTAAAAGACCAAAAAGAGTATTTTGCCTTAATAATTTTAAAATTTTACAAATCCCTACTTTAACTTTTAAATTTTGCAAGTTGATCATATTTTTCAAATATTAAATATTATAAAACATTAAAATTTTATAAAGAATGACCCTAAAAAAATATAATACTCTATCCAACAAAAAAATTAAAAATAAACGGTTTAATTGAATCATTTGAATTATCTAGAGTTCTAAATTTCTTATCCACCTCACTCTCCATCAACCCATATTTATAAGACAAATCCTTAAACCTTAAACAACATAATATTACGAACACCTAATCAACCTTGATCACACTCACAAAAAAAATTGTTTTAAGTAATCTAATGAACCTTATGAATATCCTCGCTAAATCCTATAAAAAATTTAAAAAGAGACTCAATATTTGAAATGATACCTAAAGAAGCATTGAAAATGAAAAGAAAATAAACTAAAAATGTGCAAACATTGCTTCAAGAGGCGACATAGACTTTCGCCAGGAAGTCTAGCGTGCAAGCTTTGGAAGTTTGTTTTACAAGTGGTATTCTTTTTTTAAAAAAAAACTTTTGGTGATGACAACTATTATCTTATGATGATAACTGATGATGCCAAGTCAAGCATAAACAATTAAAGATACAAACATAAGTATTATGGATTGATGGACTTGACTATCCGATGATGACAATCAAATGGAATTTAACTCAAGCCTCGTCTCAAGTAAACTCAAGTAAGTGTCTAAAAGAAAGAAAGTATCTAACAAAGTATTGAAGTACAAGGAAGCCCTATGTTGATTAACTTGAATGAATACTTTGTAATGCATAAGGTTGTTTTCATAAAAGTTCATGCCTAAATCACAAACACACACACACACACGCACACACACACGCACACACGCGCACACGCGCACACACACACACGCACACACACGCGCACACACACACACACACACGCACACGCGCGCACACACACACACACACTTTTCAAATTGATTTTTCTTGAGAACATATTTTCAAAAATGCATTGAAGTCGTGCCAGATGACTTGGAAGATGTCTGAAAAGCTCTGGGAAAAAATTTGTCTTTTCCAATTCATTGACACCTTATCCTAATCGATTGGGAAAGTTAAAAAATGCACCCTAATCGATTAGGACAACATCTTAATGATGGGCAAAGGTTATATATATTTTCTTTCCATTTTTAAATTGGTAATCGATTATAATGGAGGCAACCAAACGATTGAGACATGTTGCCAATCAATTGGCAAGTCATAAAATGTCTTTAAAGTTGTTTTTGTTTTGATTCAACCTTTAACTTATGAATAGAGGTCCTTTCCCTCATTTTAAATCATCCAGAATTGAGTTTCATTTCATACTTCTCTCTCTCTCTCTCTCTCTCTCTGTCTCTCTGTCTCTCTCTCTCTCTCTCTCTCTGTCTGTCTGTCTGTCTGTCTGTCTGTCTGTCTGTCTCTCTCTCTCTCTCCCCTCTCTATCCCTCACTCTCTCTCTCTCTCTCTCTCTCTCTCTCTAAAACTCTCTCTTTATTTACTTTCTCTCGATAAGATTTTAGCCTAAGTGCTTTTCAAGAAAGTCCTTTTTGCAAGTGAAAAGTTATATTTCTGGAAGGGTAGATTTGTAACTTCTCCAAGGAATTTTTTTTATACCTTGGTTGAATATTTTGTTCTATTAAGGATTGTTTGTTTAGGTTAGATGATAAAACACGTTAAAATCTTTGGTTTGAGGATTGTGTGATCAAACCCTAGTTTACCTTCGAAAGCTCAGTCCGTGATAAAAACTTTCATAGACACTTAGTTAGCCTGTGGTAAAACCAACTTTAGGTTAAAGTTTATCCCGATATTAAAATCTTGATTAGATTGGAGATTAGCCTGGTATTAAAATCTCATTGGTTATTGGTTAGCCCAATAAAAAACCAAGGGTTAAGGTTTGTGAGCTCAGCCCAGTATTAAAAGCTGACAAAGTTTGTTTAGAAGTTTGAAGACTAACTGCTCCAAGATTCTCATGGGATCATGGAGTTTGGAGCTGAAATTTGCAGGGTTTAGGGTTGAACCAGAATGTCTTCGACAGTTAGCAAGGGGAGGAATTGCATGAACTGCTTGCGAACATGACGATGATGCAAGATGAAGCTAATGATTTTGAGTGGATATCGTAGACTAATGATATTTCATTTGTTAATTCTGGTTATGAGGCTTTAGATTTCAGGATTGTCGTTGTCTTGATTTTGAAAGGGAAGCGAACTGCCGCCAATTTTTTGTGGGAAATTTCGGCCCCTTCGAATGTGCTAATGTTTGATTGGAGATGGATTCTAAATAGACTCCCAACTAGAGATCAAGTGGTCATAAGGAGGATATTGTTTGATGATAGAGATAAGTGATGTGCGCTTTGTTTTAAGGATGAAGAATATAAACATCATATTTTTTTGTTGTTTTAAGTTTAGTAGCAGAATTTGGGCAGCAATAGTACTCATTAGGATTGGCCCAGATTTAGGAATTACAGTAGATGATATGTTTTCGTTTTCGTTTAACTTTCAGAAGGTGAAGGATGAGGAGGATCGTATAATGTTAAGCGTTATTTGGTTGGCGGCTATTTGGAACATTTGGTTTATCTGTAACGTCGTTATGTTTAAAGGCAATATTCTGAATTTTGAGGAGTGTTTGTCGACTATCAACTTTAAAGCTTGGGAATGGTTACATGTTGGTTATAACTCTAAATCTTCCTGTAGCTTTTATGATTGGTATACCTCCTCTTGTTTTGTTTTAAATTGACTGGTTAATCTGATTTTTTTTGTAAGGGTTTCAAAAACCCCTTGTACTCGATTTTTTTCTTATCATAAGGTTTCATTAATTATTAAAAAAATCATATGTTTATCATATCAGACTTCGAACAACATACAAGTGAATTAAAAATTATATCTTAACTCAAAATCTTAAATTAATTATTTAAATTATCTCACTTATTTGAATTACCTTACAAATAAACATTTATTCAAAAAGAAAAAGAATAAGGGATTTTCTGGATTCGGGAATTACCTAAACACACTCACTATATCAATACATCAGATATATAGATAGTGTTCAATTAAGATTATATGATTCAAATTTGATTTTAAATAAAATTAATATCTAATATTTTTGGGTTATCATATCTTAATTATATAGTCATCAATACATGTAAGAATTCAATATCCCTTATCCTCTATGTGTATGAATGTGATATCCCTTAACTATATAAAATCTAAATTCTTTAGGGAAAAAAGTTTTTAGATGAACATTTTTTCTTTAAAAATGAGATTTCATTTAACAATCTATAATATAGGAACATTAGTGGTTCTGGAAATCCACTTCCTAACCCTTTCATTTAGCAAGCCAACTCAGCATTTGGGGGGTATTTAGTGTCTAAAACCAACAATTATCAACCAAATCAACACTTACTTGAATCCTAATGACAGTCTTTGTCATAGTTACACATGATTGTTTCAAAATAGTAACCAATACATTTTGTTTCCAACCATCACCAGCTGGATGGTACGTTTCTTTCCCTCTCTCCGTCCTTGTCTGCTTTCCTTATTTCTCTTTCTTTCTCTTTCTCTTTCGCTTTCTTTCTCTTTCCCTCTGCAGAACCAACTTCATCTTCTTCCTCATATTCTTGCTTCTCCTATGTGTTTGGGTTTTTTTGTCAATGTTTCTGTTCTGAAACTTCCAATACGGCCCAAGCTTCTTCGTTCCACACCGCCACAAAAACCTAACACAAGCACCGGAGCAAAAACATTGGAGTTACAACAATGGAAACCAAACGCCGAAGCTGTATTCAAACCCGTATCAAAGCTCGATCTTACACAAGGTTGTCCTACTTCTGATTTAATGTTAGGTTGTTATTTGCTTGTCCATCTTGAAATTTACTTTGATGTTTTTGAGTCTTTAGTTCTTCAGTCTTTAGCTCCTATTATAGATTTCATCCTTTTCAAACAGACTTTTAACAAACATTGTTATTATTTTCAATGACATGTTTTAGGTCTTATGGTTTCCGGTGCTATAACATGAGGGTTTTCATAAGGTACATCGTAATTCTTTGTCTATGGTTAATTATATTTTAGGAGAACACATATTAGTTTTTAAAAGCATAACATTGATTTTTAGGTCTTATGGTTTCCGGTGTTGTAACATGACGATTTTAACTATTGTTTAATTCCTAAATTGACAAATAATGGAAGTGAGATGTACGGGACATCAATGGTGGACCTGCGATAAGAGAGTCAATGGGAGTTTCTCAACACAATATTCTTTGTGTTTGAAGCAGTGGCCTATATGCAGGTATGTTACAATGCCAGTTGAAACCATAGAACTTTCACAATGGAAGTGATAATTGTATTATAACGAGATCTTATTCATGATATATAATTAATTTGAAATCGTTGACAGATTAGATGATGCGACCATACAGACAGAAGCTGCCCTTTTGATTATAAAGGTCTTTATAAGGTAATGTGATGCAACACAAATTGTGATATTATTAAATGTGATGATGGAATGTACACCTTTTTTATTTCATAAACATTACTATTGCATTTGTTTTAAACCTGAACAAGTTGAGGATTGAAACATGAAAGATTGCGAGTATACATTTTGGTTCATCCATGGCATTTTCTTTGTTGAAGAATTAAACAAGGATATATGTACTAAAATATCTGTCAAATCAATTTTAGGAGTGTACAACATATTATTCAATATCATTTATGTTTCAACTGAATACTATGAAACTTCATAACTGTTACTTTTTGTTTAAGATTTCGGCTATTTAATGGTTTTATTTATATTAAACTTGCAGAAGGATGTAACGAATCCGTCGCATTCTGGCTGGACGTGGTCAGTTAGTGCTGATGTAGAGAGCTTGGCATGGGATCCACATGTTGAGTACCTTTTTACTGTACGTTATGGTTATTTCTGTCCCCTGTATATTTCTGAAAAATTATACAAACTAAGCATCTTTTCTGATAAAGATCTACTCACTTCCCCTTATGCTATTATTATTTATTTATTTATTAACCGATTATTTTTCTGTTAGATGAATGTTCTATTTTGATTTCTTGAATACATAAATGCTAAATCACCACCAGTAATATGCTAAACATTTCTCTTCACAGATTTCCACACTGCAGAAGTAACAAGGGTAATGCTAATGAATCATAGCATACTAGCTATGCTGCAAAAGTTGAACTATAGGGCGACATTTGATGTACTTTAGTAAGCGCATGAAATTTGTTAAAACAGTAGATGGACAACATTAATGATATCAGACTGATAATAATTCATGGATTTAAGGTTTTATTTATATGGTGAGACAGCTTGACAACCTCTACTACATTTTTCTTAGCAGAATAACTGAATGTTTTTGTTTTCTTCGTAGGCTGTTTAATCATCATTACTTTGTTTTTGTTTGATGATTGTTGTTGGAGGGGATTGTGTGTTTTTTCTAAGCTTTTTGTTTTTTTTGGATCTCAGTTGTTGTTGTTTGTGATTGGATTTTGATTTTTGATTGGTGTAGGTTGAAGTGCAGGTGGAAATGGATCCTGGGAAGCTGTTCATTGGAGGGATTTCCTGGGATACTAATTAAGACCGACTCAAACAGTATTTTCAGAGGTTTGGTGATGGGGTTGAAGTTGTGATTATGAAAGATCATAGCAGGGGACGTGCTCGTGGTTTTGGATTTTTTGTTTTTGCTGATCCTTCCGCTGCCGAACGAGTTGTTGTTAAAAAAAATGCCATAGATGGTAGAACTGTAAGTTTGCTATAATTGATAACTGATATATGTTTATTTGTCACTATTGTATCACTTTCTTTTAGTGACCGAAATGAATTATGATTTGTTGTCCTTTGTCGGGAAAGATCGATGCATTGAGCTGCAGATTCATTTTGCTAGAAGCTTTATAACTTCGTTGTGATAGTCTTTAATTGGGTTTTACTGTCATCATGTAGGTTGAAGCAAAAAAACATGTCCCTAGAGATGATCATAACGTGTTTATCTCCAGGTCATGATAATAGGGTTGTTCCTAAGCAGTTCTCTCCATGTCCAACCAGAGGCCAGCTAGGAGGATTTAGTTACGATACTATTAATAGGGTAAGTAGTTTTTCTAATGGTTTCGCACAGGGATATAATCCAAACCTCATTGGGGGACATTGGGGGACACATACTTAGAATAGACAGTAGATTGAGCCCTGCTAATGTCGGCCGTAATGAATATGATTAGTTGTTTGAAACTTTGTTATGCCTATGATTAGTTGTTTGTTGTCTCACTTGACGATACAATTAAGGCTGGTTTCATATAATGTGAGGCTCGTGACGGGCATAACATGGCTAATATTCATCCTTTCTAACTTCAGAAACAAATGGATTCTGTATTTGATATAGTGGCTTCCCCTGATGAAATTCAACCTCAATATGTCGGGGATATTATCATACAAGGAAATAGTATAAACATATATTATATTGTTGCAATTCTTGCATGGCTTAAGAGGCATATATGTGTTTACTATGCTTAACTTTCATATTTTTCTTTGATACAGGTTGGAAAATTTAATCTGAAAATTTTACGATCAATTATTCTATCTGGATATTTATACATCACCAGTGTACTTACGGTCCAAACCTCCATTAGTTTACTTTGCATACATAACAGGTTAATACGAACAGGATTTCGCTTTTTTGATAGAGACATGGCCGACACTACCGGGTGAACCTCCAAGTATTAGTGATAGCGATGTAGATTATTGGGTTCTTTGCTTTTTTGTTCTTCAAGGTGAATATTTATTCTTATATTTGTTGTGTACTGGTAGTCAATAAACTTCTATTTTATATGTTGAATTGTAGTTTTCGTCACACTTCAATGCCTTAATTTGGTGATCTTTCAATGTCAAAATAAGAAAAACTTTTAGTTATTGTACTTGATCTAAATTGGATGTGAGTTTGATTAACACGTGCCTTTAAAAACTTTTAGTCAAAAGAAGTTTGGTGGATTGACATTTCTAATAGAAATTGATTTCATTTGGTCTATGAATCACATACACCGAATAGGGCACCAACACCGGTACTGTTTGACAAAAAATATGTAATCACATGTTTCAGTTTGGTGTTTCTGTCATACATCAGCCATATCTTCCATACATTCTAACCATTTGTGTAGAGCATTTACCAAATCCAAATTTTGATAATGATTGACATAGACTGATGATTGTTTACAGGGAGAAACAAAACCATTCAAGCATTTTTCTCACCGATACCGTACTCTTTATAAAGCATCACAAAGTACTTCACCCTTTTCGTGTTCTATCAAAAGAGCTTCATCACACATCATTCTCTTGGCCTCATATTCAGTATACGGTATTGCTATATATCTCTTCTGCCCCATAGATAATTAGATATAAGCTTACCCGTCTTTGGTCACTCAGTCGCTGTTTTCAAAAGTTGTTTATCTGACATTATAATGATCTTTATTTTTCTCAGAAATATATACACCGCAATACAAATGGCTTGAAATGGAGCTACCAAAACTTACAACTATCATTATATGCAAGGTGAAACAATGAGAGTAATGTACGACCCATGGTTTGTTAAGTACAAGGTTGAGGTTGTGTATGCTGGCCATGTCCTTACCTATGAACGTGTTGTAAGTGCTAATATACTTACAAGCTGGTCAAAGTAGTTTGTGTTATAATCGCATTTCAGAAATTTTTTCCATGTTCTGGTAGTTTCAAAAGTAGATTTATCATTTTGTTTGTTTGTCAGGAACGTTTCTCGAATGTTGTGTATAATATTGTAAATGGTATTTGTACTCCTATAAAATATGAATCAGCTCCTGTATACAAAACCATTGGAGATGGAGGGAACCTTGAAGGCTTAGCAACCAACTAAGGTCCATGCATAAAACTTTTCTGTCTTATGTAACACTTTCTCTATTAATATTTTTGTCGTTTTAAGGTTCGATAACAATTTCTTTTATCTATAATATAGGAACATTAGTGGTTCTAGAAATCCACTTCCTAACCCTTTCATTTAGCAAGCCAACTCCGCATTTGGGGGGTATTTAGTGTCTAAAACCAACAATTATCAACCAAATTAACACTTACTTGAATCCTAATGACAGTCTTTGTCATAGTTACACATGATTGTTTCAAAATAGTAACCAATACATTTTGTTTCCAACCATCACCAGCTGGATGGTACGTTTTCTTTCTCTCTCTCCGTCCTTGTCTGCTTTCCTTATTTCTCTTTCTTTCTCTTTCTCTTTCGCTTTCTTTCTCTTTCCCTCTGCAGAACCAACTTCATCTTCTTCCTCATATTCTTGTTTCTCCCATGTGTTTGGGTTTTTTTGTCAATGTTTCTGTTCTGAAACTTCCAATACGGCCCAAGCTTCTTCGTTCCACACCGCCACAAAAACCTAACACAAGCACCGGAGCAAAAACATCAGAGTTACAACAATGGAAAACAAACGCCGAAGCTGTATTCAAACCCGTATCAAAGCTCGATCTTACACAAGGTTGTCCTTCTTCTGATTTAATGTTCGGTTGTTGTTTGCTTGTCCATCTTGAAATTTACTTTAATGTTTTTGAGTCTTTAGTTCTTCAGTCTTTAGCTCATATTATAGATTTCATCCTTTTCAAATAGAATTTTAACAAACATTGTTATTATTTTCAATGACATGTTTTAGGTCTTATGGTTTCCGGTGCTGTAACATGAGGGTTTTCATAAGGTACATCGTAATCCTTTGTATATGGTTAATTATATTTTAGGAGAACACATATTAGTTTTTAAAAGCATAACATTGATTTTTAGGTCTTATGGTTTCTGGTGCTGTAACATGACGATTTTAACTATTGTTTAATTCATAAATTGACAAATAATGGAAGTGAGATGTACGGGACATCAATGGTGGGCCTGCGATAAGAGAGTCAATGGGAGTTTCTCAACACAATATTCTTTGTGTTTGAAGCAGTGGCCTATATGCAGGTATGTTACAATGCCAGTTGAAACCATTGAACTTTCACAATGGAAGTGATAATTGTATTATAACGAGATCTTATTCATGATATATAATTTATTTGAAATTGTTGACAGATTAGATGATGCGACCATACAGACAGAAGCTGCCCCCTTTGATTATAAAGGTCCTTATAAGGTAATGTGATGCAACACAAATTGTAATATTATTAAATGTGATGATGGAATGTACACCTTTTTGATTTCATAAACATTACTGTTGCATTTGTTTTAAACCTGGACAAGTTGAGGATTGAAACATGAAAGATTGTGAGTATACATTTTGGTTCATCCATGGCACTTTCTTTGTTGAAGAATTAAACAGGGATATATGTACTGAAATATCTGCCAAATCAATTTCAGGAGTGTACAACATATTATTCAATATCATTTATGTTTCAAATGAATACTATGAAACTTCATAACTGTTACTTTTTGTTTAAGATTTCAGCTATTTAATGGTTTTATTTATATTAAACTTGCAGAAGGATGTAACGAATCCGTCACATTCTGGCTGGAGGTGGCCAGTTAGTGCTGATGTAGAGAGCTTGGCATGGGATCCACATGCTGAGTACCTTTTTACTGTGCGTTATGGTTATTTCTGTCCCCTGTATATTTATGAAAAATTATACAAACTAAGCATCTTTTCTGATAAAGATCTACTCACTTCCCCTTATGCTATTTTTATTTATTTATTTATTAACCAATTATTTTTCTGTTAGATGAATGTTCTATTTTGATTTCTTGAATGCATAGATGATAAATCACCACCAGTAATATGCTAAACATTTCTCTTCACAAATTTCCACACTGCAGAAGTAACAAGGGTAATGCTAATGAATCATAGCATACTAGCTATGCTGCAAAAGATGAACTATAGGGCGACATTTGATGTACTTTAGTAAGCGCATGAAATTTGTTAAAACAGTAGATGGACAACATCAGTGATATCAGACTGATAACAATTCATGGATTTGAGGTTTTATTTATATGGTGAGACAGCTTGACAACCTCTATTACATTTTTCTTAGCAGAATAACTGAATGTACTGACTTAGCGGAATAACTGAATGTTTTTGTTTTCTTCGTAGGTTGTTTAAATGCATTACTTTATTTTCGTTTGATGATTGTTGTTGGAGGGGATTGTGTGTTTTTTCTAAGCTTTTTGTTTTTTTGGATCTCAGTTGTTGTTGTTTGTGATTGGATTTTGATTTTTGATTGGTGTAGGTTGAAGTGCAGGTGGAAATGGATCCTGGGAAGCTGTTAATTGGAGGGATTTCCTGGGAAACTAATTAAGACCGACTCAAACAGTATTTTCAGAGGTTTGGTGATGGGGTTGAAGCTGTGATTATGAAAGATCGTAGCAGGGGACGTGCTCGTGGTTTTGGATTTTTTATTTTGGCTGATCCTTCCGCTGCCGAACGAGTTATTGTTAAAAAAATACCATAGATGGGAGAACTGTAAGTTTGCTATAATTGATAACTGATATAAGTTTATTTGTCACTGTTGTATCACTTTCTTTTAGTGACCGAAAAGAATTATGATTCGTTGTCCTTTGTCGGGAAAGATCGATGCATTGAGCTGCAGATTCATTTTGCGAGAAGCTTTATAACTTCATTGTGATAGTCTTTAATTGGGTTTTACTGTCATCATGTAGGTTGAAGCAAAAAAACATGTCCCTAGAGACGATCATAACGTGTTTATCTCCAGGTCATGATTACAGAGTTGAGCCCTGCTAATATCGGTCGTAATGGATATGATTAGTTATTTGAAACTTTGTTATGCCTATGATTAGTTGTTTGTTGTCTCACTTGACGATACAATTAAGGCTGGTTTCATATAATGTGAGGCTCGTGACGGGCATAACATGGCTAATATTCATCCTTTCTAACTTCAGAAACAAATGGATTCTGTATTTGATATGGTGGCTTCCCTTGATGAAATTCAACCTCAATATGTCGGGGATATTATCATACAAGGAAATAGGATAAACATATATTATATTGTTGCAATTCTTGCATGGCTTAAGAGGCATATATGTGTTTACTATGCTTAACTTTCATATTTTTCTTTGATACAGGTTGGAAAATTTAATCTGAGAATTTTACGATCAATTATTCTATCTGGATATTTATACATCACCAGTGTACTTACAGTCCAAACCTCCATGAGTTTACTTTGTATACATAACAGGTTAATACTAACAGGATTTCGCTTTTATGATAGAGACATGGTCGACACTACCGGGTGAACCTCCAAGTATTGGTGATACCGATGTAGATTATTGGGTTCCTTGCTTTTTGTTCTACAAGGTGAATGTTTATTCTTATATTTGTTGTGTACTGGTAGTCAATAAACTTCTATTTTATATGTTGAATTGTAGTTTTCGTCACACTTCAATGACTTAATTTGGCGATCTTTCAATGTCAAAATAAGAAAAACTTTTAGTTATTGTATTATATCTAAATTGGATGTGAGTTTGACTACCATGTGCCTTCAAAAACTTTTAGTCAAAAGAAGTTTGGTGGATTGACATTTCTAATAGAAATTGATTTCATTTGGTCTATGAATCACATACACTAAATAGGGCACCAACACCGATACTGTTTGACAAAAAATATGTAATCACATGTTTCAGTTTGGTGTTTCTGTCATACATCAGCCATATCTTCCATACATTCTAACCATTTGTGTAGAGCATTTACCAAATCCAAATTTTGATAATGATTGACATAGACTGATGATTGTTTGCAGGGAGAAACAAAACCATTCAAGCATTTTCTCACCGATACCGTACTCCTTATAAAGCATCACAAAGTACTTAACCCTTTTCGTATTCTATCAAAAGAGCTTCAGAACACATCATTCTCTTGGCCTCATATTCAGCATACGGTATTGCTATATATCACTTCTTCCCCATAGATAATTAGATATAAGCTTACCCGTCTTTGGTCACTCAGTCGCTATTTTCAAAAGTTATTTATCTGACATTATAATGATCTTTATTTTTCTCAGGAATATATACACCGCAAAATAAATGTCTTGAAATGGAGCTACCAAAACTTACAACTATCATTATATGCAAGGTGAAACAATGAGAGTAATGTACGACCCATGGTTTGTTAAGTACAAGGTTGAGGTTGTGTATGCTGGCCATGTCCTTACCTATGAACGTGCTGTAAGTGCTAATATACTTACAAGCTGGTCAAAGTAGTTTGTGTTATAATCGTATTTCAGAAATTTTTTCCCTGTTCTGGTAGTTTCAAAAGTAGATTTATCATTTTGTTTGTGTGTCAGGAACGTTTCTCGAATGTTGTGTATAATATTGTAAATGGTATTTGTACTCCTATAAAATATGAATCAACTCATGTATAAAAAACCATTGGAGATGGAGGGAACCTTGAAGGCTTAGCAACCAACTAAGGTCCATGCATAAAACTTTTCTATCTTATGTAACACTTTCTCTATTCATATTTTTGTCGTTTTAAGGTTCGATAACAAAATTTTTTTATTGAGCTCAGTCTGATTTAAACATGGTTTGAAAACATGATTTCAGTACGCTATACATTCCAATTGCATTTTGATGAGCTGACAACTACTACATATTTATGTTTCAAATTGATGTATTCTTGCTGAAGTGATACAAATAGGTTGTCTCAATATTCGGTGTGCGTCTTATGGTGCTTTGTTGATGGTTTTAATTCGTGTCAATGATTCGACATCCCGATAATATTATGAATATGATTTCGGTGTTTCTTTGAATTCTCTTTTGTGTGATTTGTTGTTGATTGGTTATGCAACTTTGACATTTGTTGCTATTTTGTAGCAGATGCTTCCTGACAGTTAGAGTACAAGTGTTGCTCATTAAGTACAACGGATTCCAGCAAACAAGCAAGGCGTAACGGTAACCACCGTATTTAAGTGTTTTGTTTAAACACTGATACATTTCTTTCAACTGACATCAGCAGGAAACAAATTTGGGTATGCTCCTTTTTACTTCAATGTCCATGATTTGATCATTGTTTTGTTGCATTTTATGTGGTGATTTTTGTTGAGTTCGAGCCAATTCTAAGATCTGCAATGGACGCGAACAATGTCTGCGTTTTTGGTTATGGTAAAACCGGCACAGGCAACACATTCACCATGGTTAGTGATGTCAACATTGTGTCCATATTGTGTCTGAAATTCTGGTATGACAGATCCCAGATGTCCTACAGGATGTCGAGACATCTGGTCTGTTATCAACAACATATACAAGATATAGACAATTAAAGAAGTTGCTGAAAAGTAAAGTGCACACAAGAATTGTTCACCCAGTTCGGTCTAACAACCTACATCTGGGGGCATACCAAGCCAGGAAGGAAGTTCACTATTAGCAGTATCAATTCATAGACCCTACAATCAACACACCCGTTGATGATCTACTCACTTAATCACTACCCAATGACCCTTCTACCTAAGTCCACCCTAGATAAGAGACTCCATCTCACTTCCAATCATCGCAATGATGTCTAGCAGTCAACACCTCAGCCACTGCATCAACAACTTGATTTCCAACAACTCTTCAATCACAAAAAAGTAAAAGCCACACTTCAAGAAACACAATCATCATTGCTTAAAAACTCATATATGATTGACAAATACAACTCAACTAAACAGTCCAACTCTAAGTACAAAACAGTACCAGAGTGGCTCACAATTTCACACAAACCCTAATGATCTACATTTTGGACCCGTGCTTATTCTAGGTTACAAGCATTCTATTTATAACTTTTTCCCAACTAGATTTGGGCTTCTAATCACAGCATATCAGCTGCTACAAATCTGCAAAAGATTCCCCTATAAAATAGGTCTTCAATCAAATTCTTCCTAATTTATCTCCACAATTAGAAAGTCATTACTCTTCAATATTCTTCTTGATTCTGACTTGAATCTTCCAAACCTATAAATTAGCTCCACAAAGGATACATAATATTTCCAGGATCTTATGTATCTTTTAAATCTTCACTTTTTAATTCAGCTGCAAGATCTTCTCCATAAGAATACGAACAAATCTCCAAATAGTTTCCTAAAAAGTCTCCAAGATCCATTTTATGAAATCCAATTAAATCTGCACTTTGTTCCTAATTAATCTCCTTGACCTGTGTATAATGATGAGGTATATCCAAAAGATATCATCAGATCAAATCAAATCTGTCAAGAGATATACAATAGTAGCACCTGCTGTAACAGACAATGATGTTGTGACATCTCGTTTGCCATCTTGATTAACCATCACAGAGCAGCAGTACCTTTTGTACCAGATCAAGATGTTTTGTCATGACATTCCAAAGACAGCCACGTCACATCACCTTAAACATTCAGGTTCAGTGAAGTGCTCATGACATCTCAGTCACACCATTACAACCATGCACTCATACTAGGTAGGTGCAGCACAACATGTCAAGACATCACACTTGACATTTAACTAATATGACAGAAACTGAACATAGCCAGTTAGTGAAGAACAACATGTCAAGACATCCTACTTGACATTACACAACCTACAACTAATCTGTTATGGAAGATACACATACAGCATGTTAAAACATCTTCAGTGACATAAGAACTAACATAAAGGTTTTAACAAAATTTAGCCAACATACATACTGCATAGCTGCATAACTAACAATGTCCATCTGTTAATTAATGTTACTACTCAAACTGTGCCTGTGTAGCAGTTAGCTAATAAAAATATTATCTAATGTGTGTTTTGGTTTCTGATAGATTTTGAAGTGGCCTTTATATTGATCCATCTGCATCAAGTTGCACTAACATGCATAGATTTTCGGAATGCTCCTTTATTTTCATATTCCAAATCATTCGTAGAATTTTGCCTGTCATTAATGGACTTAAGGTACCTACATTAATATCTCAAGTTTTTTATCCATAATCTATTTTATGCATACTTCAAATTTTCTTTAATGCCCAATCACATTATACATTGTGTTTGCAAGTAAATGGGATTCTTTACCATCACCAGTCTTTATTATTCTGCCTTCCATTATTCCAACTATACAGTTTCAAGTGTATTAATGCATTTCCATTTCCAATGTAGGGGGAAGCTCCACAGTCACAACCCTCATTATTTTACCCTTCCTTCTATTCTCTACTTCAGACACCACTCTTCAGAAATACCCAACTTTTTCTATGGCATCCAACCAAAATATCCAACCCCACTACTACGAAAAACCCATTTAGCAACGGTTGGAAATGACATATAATGACGCGGGTGAAGACGTTGTTATGTAGATTGTCGTTGTAAGTTAGCTGTTTCTACAACGGGCTGGAAACCGTTATTGAAAGATAGGGCGCGAGCCATATATCACAACGGTTATGATAATAAACCGTTGTAATACATACACTTAGGTTCTGGGTTCGAAACCGATCAGCAGCGAAATTATATAAAACATAAATTACTTATGATATCGGTTACAATAGATAACCGTTGTTGTAAGTACCCTAAGTTTATTATATTAAATGTAGATTGCTTGTTTTCCAAACACCTCACTAAATAAATATACATGGATTCAATTTGATGAAGATGTCTATAATCTGCAAATTAAACTGTTCTTGAAAACCAACTTAAACAAACCAATGTTGTTTTCTGATTGCATTCGTCTCATCGTGCATTTCATGCTCTTTTACATATATTGTGGTTTATTGATTTGACTCCTTCGATATATCGCTATATTCGATTATAGTTAAATTTCCATAAGATCAACAAGACATTGGATAATCTGCCCCATCTTTGATTTAACTATAATGGAAGATGGCGATGCATCTAAGGAGCCAAATCATTATACCATAATTTATATATAAAAGAACGTGAGATAAATGATGAGAGGCATGTAATCAGAAAACAACATTGGGTTGTTTAAGTTGGTTTTCAAATACAACTTAATTTGCAGATTATAAGTATCTATGTCAAATTAACTGAATGTATTTTAAGTGAGGTTAGTGAAACAAACAATCTACATAGAATATAATAAACTCAATCAACATTCTATACCAGATCCAGATATTATAAACTCATATAATACACTTGCTATTACCACCAGCAAACTTTAAGTGAGGGTTAGTTAAACAAACAATGTAAATAGAATATAATAAACTCAAACAACATTCTATACCAGATCCAGAAATTATAAACTGATATAATACGCTTGCTTCCACCAGCATCATCACCCTGTACCATCCCCTTAACCTGAAAGGAAACAAAGCAAACTTCAAAAAATGAGCATCCTCAGTTGAAAACAAACCCTAAAATCATAATCCAGTGAAGCGTAAAGAGAGGAACGGGAATAACACACATTTTAATGAAACTAATCGCGGAATAGGAATCAATTATGATCTTGAACTAGTTTGGGAAGCAATGAAAAAGAAATATAAGGAGGAAGAAGCTTACACAAAAGCTTCATACTTCTTATACTTCTTTTCATTGTTTCTAAAACTAGATAAAGTTTGCTTACACTGTTGTTTCTTCATTTACTAACATCTTGTTCGTGATGCTATGAAAAAAAAGTATAAGGTGGATGAAGTTTCCATCATAGCTTCATGCTTCTTATACATTTTTCCATAGCAACACAAACACTAAGAAGTTTCCAAAGTATATGGTCTTTGTTAAGGTAGTGAAAACGAATCTGAAAAAATGAGAACAATCAACAAAAACAACATGCAACAAACAAGATAATGGGAAATATCTAATAATAGATGGAAGAAGAAGAATACCTTAATGTATGATTCACGGATAATGGTGAAAGCGAAGAGAAAAAATGGGTTCTAGGGTTTCACTTTGAAGGCAACGACGTTACTGTCAATTAAGTGAAAGTTATTTTGCTTATATATGGGTAAAAAATTTCATAACCGTTAGCAATAAAAACCGTATAGATAGGTATTTATTTATTATAAATATATCATGACGGTTAACTAGAATAACCGTAGTGATAACCCTTTTATCTATGAATTTTAAAATAAATAAAAACCGTATAGATAGGTATTTATTTATTATAAATATATCACAACGGTTGACCAGGAGAACCATAGTGATAACCCTTTTATTTGTGAATTTTAAAATAAATAAAAAAGAAAAGGTGCGCCTTAACTTCTCACTTAATGCATCTGCAGTTTAAACATCAACAATGTAATTCACAATGGATCTGCAGTTTAAACATCAACAATGTAATTCAAACCCTAATTCAACTATTACATTTCATAATAAAGTAAACACTAAACATAAAGGAGACAAGAAAACATAACATCTTGATATTTTCAGAAAATATCTCTGATTTCAGTTTGTTCTTCAAATTCTTGTTCTTTTTCTTTAAATCCTCATACATAACCTTCAGATAACCCACAGCTTCCAACTCTGACTTCATAATGCTCTCATCGTCATTTCTATCTCTTTCTCTCCACGTCGTCATCCCATATGAACAAATTACATGTTTCATCACTCCTCCAAAATGGACATCTCCAAAAAAGCCTTCCTTTATTTTGTCCCTTCTTGCATTGATACGAAACCATACGACCATCACAACCACAAAAATTTCCAGATCGAGATTTTACACTGGAAGAAGACGTAGAAACACCTTTGGATGATTTTGTCTTCAAATGTGACATTGCAACACCTTAAAGTAGAACACTTTCTTGTTGTTGTTGTCTTCTTCCCGACAATGGTGACGGCGTTGGTGTTAGGGTTGTTTCGTCTTGTTTCTTTTTTCAATGGATAAATTGATATATACTTGGTGTTTAAAATACATAAAAAGAAGCTTCAGTTTGTAACAACGGTTTTAAGAAAAAGCTGTCGTGATATCCTTATTATATTTTAGTTAAATATTAATAAAACTTAAAAAGGTAGCATTTACGTCAAAGGGATAAACTATTTGAGGACGATGAGGTTCGAACCCATGATAACTAGATTGTATCACCACGGTTTTCATAACAACCATTATTATACCCTTGAGATTTCTAATTAAAATAATGCGCGCGCATCCAGTACGCACTATAAGAACGGTGTATAGGATGCCGTTGTAAACCTGGCGTTGTTGTTTGGCCATTTTGTAGTAGTGCCCCCTGGCCCTATTCACGTCGAGACGACAACTGACCAACCACCTTCTCCAGAGTTGAAACGACCTCAGTCTGTCCATCATCCTGTAGACCCCCAACTAACTCTACAGTTTCAGGAAATAGTTTTACTGGAGCATATTATTCCCACTTATATTATATGTCCCTTATTCTTTCATTCTGATTAAATAGTTTAATTTTCTTAACGTCAACAGACCCAACAACATGTCGAACCTGCGGTCCACCTACAACCTGATACTCAGAACCGACCACCTACGGAGGTTCAACCATTGCCGCGTTCCGAGCGCCGTCAGCCGCACCAACAGGGACCCCACTTTCAACTAACTCTGCAGGTCCCCCCGGTACATTTCAGTTTTCCATCCATATCTCAGACGATCTGTAAATTTTTTCTTTTCATGTTAACACACACAGTATGTTCATTTTGGATGAACTCAGTTCTCCAATATCCCACAATACATCATGATTTCAGTTTTGCCTGCATATCTGTTGACAATACTTATTGACTGGTTTTTTTTCTACAGGTCCACAACCCTCCTGCAGTTCGACATTCAAGAAAGAGGAGAAGAAGAACGACTTCAGCTACATTCGTGAGCCGAGTAATTTATTTGGATTCAGATGATGACCAACAACCTGACTACGAACCGGTTGATTCCGATGATGACGATGAGCGGGACTATACATGGGAGAACTTTATGTATGGAAGGAGTTACACAGATAGTGATTAACTATGCAAGTTTTATTTCAATTTGTTTTAAGTCATTCAATATGTATTTTGTATTTCAGTCCAAACTCAACTTTAGTTTGACCTGTACTGCTACTATTCGTATCCCATGAACTTTATTTCAATGAACTTTTTGTCTTTTTCAATTATAAATCACAAATTTTGAAGCATTACTTTTAATTGCATAATTTAATACAAGAATAATTAAAACTCTATTTAATATTAGTTTTTGATTTAATACACATGAAAATAATAAATTATCAAAATAAAGATAATCAACTATTTAATTATTATTTTAGATTTTAGTTTATAATTTATTAACATTATATAGTTAAAATAATTGTGTTTTTTTTATCTTCTATATACAACAACATTCATTATTAATTTCTCCAAATATTTCTTTAAAATATTCAAAGTATAAATATTTTATTTCCAAATGTTTTTTTTCAATATTTTAAGTTGCTGTTATAAAAGATTATTTATATAGTGTTTTCGATTAAACACTGAAATATAAGTAACTTAATAATTTCAATAATAAATCTTTAATTAATTTATCTATAATTTCAAAAAACTATATAAATAATAAATGTATGACTTACTATGCATTTATTTATTTTTATTTTGTATTTTATTGTTGCTTATTATTTATTTTAAATATGTTCAATGTATTTTATTTTATATCCTAAGAAGTTAACCATAAACATTCATATCAAAACTGTTAATGTTTAAAAATAAGTGTGATGACTAAAATAATTTTCTTAATAATAAATATGTGTTTTTTAGGTTTCTAATATTTTCAAAGTCTTTAAAGTAACTGGTTAAAGTAAATGTTACTCTATTTTTTTAATCCACTGTCTTTAATATTTATACGGGACTAAAAATTATTAAGCTTTTTTGTAAGTTAGCACAAATTATAAACGGTGGACAAATATAAATAATTAAAATACGTTAAATTACACATTACGTATACTAACACTAGTACCCATCAAAATCCACTGGTATCTATACCATAATTGTTACCAACGCACATGTTATTATAATTTTTGTGCAATTAAAAAATTAAAATTTTTTATATTTTAAATAATATATGATTCTAAACATGGGCAAAATAAGTTTATTTGTTACTAATAATTTTTGTGACAATTAAATTAATATTTACAAATACTAAATAATCACATTAATAGTTTTATCAATAATTTCAAAATAAATCAATATTTATGCTTCAAATATACCATTTTTTTCATACTTATTTATATACGGGCAAACTATAAATATGCTCCAAATACATATAATAATAAGTTTTTATTTCAACAAATTAACTTGTTTGGTTAAATAATAATGTTTTTCTATTTTTGTTTTTCTTATTACATTTTAACCAACTATCTGTGTAACACACCAGTCTTCGTGCGAACGCACGAGTATCTACGTCAGTATCCGTGGGAACGCATTTGCTATTATACGGGGTCAAATTCGTTGTTGATTCTAGCCACTATATTATTATATCTTTTACAAATACTCCCTTCGGTCACAATTATAAGGCAAAATAACTACTTTCACACGTATTAAAAAAGTTAGTTAAGTGTAATTAATTTTCTTGATTTCATGTACAATCAAAGTAAAATTTACGATAATATCCTTAATTTATTTGATGAATCAACTTTCAACAGTAAATGCTTTTGAATTAAATAAAGGGTATAATAGTAATACAAGTATTAATTAGTCTAAAATTTAATGACTTTTGCTTATAATTGTGACCAAGATTTAAGGGGTTTTTTTTTTGCTTATAATAGTGACCGGAGGGAGTAATAACTTTTTACTTTGACAATTTAAATTTTTTATTTGAAATAAATGCGCTTACCATACCAATACACGTGCGAATGTACGGGTCTCCCACTAGTTATGAATTATAATAGGAAAGTTATTAGTGAGATCTATCATTTTTCTAGCAGAAAAAATAAATAATATGATAGTACTAGTATTTATCAAAGTACATACTTAAACAAAAAAATATTACTAGTACGTTACACACACCCCATGAATGATGCCCGAACTCCCAACGAATCTACTACTAATAAAAGACTAAAATTAGCTTAATTTTGATTTGTTTGCTTGCTTGCTTTATTCTTACTATCGGGACGGACTCATGCTTGCTTAAATTCTAACTTGTTATTATGACTTCTCACTTTTTAAGGTTTTACTATATTCGATTCGTACTAGGTATGGCAAGAAAACCCGGGCCCGCCGGGGGTCGCCCGGACCCGACTCAAAATTAACGGGGGAAATCTGATTTGATTGGGTGCGAGTGCGGGTAAAACCCGGGTTGTAATTGCGGGTGCGGGTGCGGGGGCGGGGGGATGCTACTACCCGCCCGCCCCCGCCCCCGCCCTCGCCCGGTCTTATAATATTTACTTTAGTACCCATATTTAAATTATTTTATATCACACTTATTCACTTTTGAATAAGTAATTAAAAGACCTCATTAGTCATTTTTCACCATTCACTCAAACTCACATCTTTAGAAACAAGTTTATTATTAAAATGGTTAAGTTTTTAATAAAATTGTTAATTTTTATTACTATATAAAAAAAAAATTTGCGGGTGGGGGCGGGTGCGGGTGCGGGCAAACCCGTTTTTATCGGGAGCGGGTCTGGGTGTTAAATTTTCACCCCCGACTGAGTTTGGGGGCGGGGGCGGGTCTATAACAGGGAGGCGGGTGCGGGGCTAGCTAAACCCGCCCCCGACCCACCCCGTTGCCATGCCTAATTCGTACTCATACAAATATGGTGGTGTTATCTTTCATAGTCAAATACCTCTCCTTAGAGGTGGACAAACAGTCGGGCTCGGTTGGATTCGGGCCCAAACATTCAAACCATACTAAACCGTGGGTGTTAAACAACGGCCCAATTTCGACTGAAAATAATTTCGGTTTATTCGATTTTTAATTTTTGGTTTGACGGGTTATTCGGTAGAATATAAACGGTTTGGGTCTTGACAAATATTTGGCTCAATTAAAAAATAATAATTTTTAAAATATTTAAAATATTTTTAATAAGTGACAAGCTCTTAATTTTCATTAAAATGATTGCAACATATCTAATTCAATGAAAATAAATCATTAATTCATTACATGCCAGAATAAAAATAATATATCTAAAAATACATTGGTTACATCATTCAGCATAAGATTAATATAATATTAAAATCACTTTAAAGCTAGTAATTTCACTATTTAAAATCCATATTAATTACAATCCACAAAATTAATACAAATAGAAGCACACATGATAATCACCATAGCCATCACAAAACACAAATTGAAGCCATATCCACCAGTTAACAAATAGAATAAAAATACCATAATTTTTTAGAAATAAAAAGGTAAAACATAAAATCTCATTTCTTGTGTTCTAATTCCAGCATAAGCATTTAGAAGAAAAACAGATAAAAACATTAGACCATGAAATTAAAAGAACATAAGAACACAACCATTTTACTTGAGATAACGAAAGATACGAAAACGTGATAACGAGAAATCGTATCGTATTTTATAGCTCATTACGCATTTGTTTCGTTTATTTTATTCGAGTTTTATTAGCATTTAATATGTTTGATGTGTTTTGCAGTTAATAGCTTCGTCTGTGAAAGAATCGGGCAAAAGATCGAAAAAGAGCAAAAGAAGAAGAAAATTTGGCAAAGAAGTGAAGATTCAGCACTTTACTGATATGGCGCTCGCCATCCCTTGATGGCGTTCACCATGACCTTGCCTGCCACGTCAATTAAAAAGCCCATGACCATGGCGTTCGCCATGGCCTGGTGGCGTTCGCCATTGCTGCGCAGTTGCAGAATTTAAAAACTGCAACTGCTATGGGCAGTTTTGTTTTCTCCTGATTTCCCTTCACTTCTCATGCACGTTTTGGCAGTTATCTTTGGAACTTTGCTCTATATATAGAACCTTTCACTCTTGTATTTGATATCCGGTTTTAGACGTGGAAGCTCTGTCGAATTTCGTTTAGGCACATAACTACTTTTAGAGCGACAATTACTCACATCGAGGAATTGTCGCAAAAACTCTTGTAATTTACTTCGCTGTTGTATTTCTGATTTCGAACAAGCCTTCCGGCGTTTCCTTTTTGCAATTCAAGTTCAGTTTTTATTTCTACAGGTTATTTATTCTTGCTTATTTTTATTTTGAAATTTACAATTCTTGTCTTGCATGCTATGTATGTTTCCATGTTAATCACCATAATTATGCTTGTAATTAAAACCGAAATGCTTTGCTAAATCTGTTTGGGTTCGGCGTGTGAGGAATGTCGTTACCGACGGGACTCCGTAGAAAATGTAGGCGTGACTTTATGTGATTGCATGCTAGTTTTGGTTTTTGTTTCTATTCTTCATGTTTTATTATTCCGACACGAAAGTGAGGGATCTGCTAAGTTCAGACCGATAGCCGAGAGTGTGAGGAAAGAATGGATAGTAGAAACTAGGCACCAATCCTAAAAACAGCGAGAGTGCTTTAGGCATCGTTTAGGATTTCATTAGCTTCCAAAATACGCTTTTCAATTAAAACGGGCGAGTGAGAGCAAAATCCTGTGGTTGTTAGGTGTGGCTTTTGTCGATAGCGCGAGAGTGTGAGGCAGAGTCTTTTAGTTAGTACTTCCTACGGAACGAAGTGCAGTCGTAATTAGCACCGGATTTCTACAAGTCCCCTAGGTACGCGGAATCCACATTCCGGACTCGTTTTTGTATTATTTCCTAAAACCTCTAGAATTAGTAATTTTCCCTTTTTTCGTGTAAATTCCGTTAACTCTTAGCCTTAGCTTTACACTGTAACTTTAGATTGCATTGGTTTGATTATCCCTTCCTTGTGGGTTCGACAACCTTAATTAAAACTACGCGAACAATTGTATACTTGCAGTCTCAGCTCGACGGCCACGTTAGTGCCCTCGACGCACATCAAGTTTTTGGTGCCGTTGTCGGGGAAGGTTGATTTAGTTAATATTGTGAACCCTTTGTTGCACAGTATAGACTAAGGCACCAAAATTTTTCCTTTTTCTCAAATTCACTGATTGTATGCGAAACACCCGTTCTAAGGGCGGCAAGCTTGAGCAACCAATTGACGATATCGAACATTTCATTAACTTAATACTTCGAATTAACGAATTCCAAATTAAGTATAATCTTCCTGAACCTGAAATCCCTTATCCAGAATTACCGATACCCATGGTTGTGAACCTGCCAAACCGTCCTCTTAAGGATTACGTTGTCCCATTGCAAGATAAACCGCATAACAGCATTGCTGCCCCAGCTATCAATCAAAAAGATTTTGAACTGAAACCCTCATTGTTACAAGTCGTTCAACATAACCAATTTTTTGGAAGTTCCCTAGATGACCCGAACCTTTATTTATCAATGTTTGTGCAATTTGCTGATACTGTAAAAGCAAATGGTGTTCGTAATGATGCCATAAGACAACGTATTTTTCCTTTCTCTTTAAGAGATAGAGCTAGATCTTGACTCCAGTCTCTACCATCTAACTCTATCACTACGTGGGACGAGTTGAAGAAAGTATTTTTAGCCCGATACTTTCCGCCGAGCAAAACTGCTATGTTGAGAGCCCAAATTAACGGTTTTAGGCAGAAAGACAATGAATCTTTATTCGATGCTTGGGAAAGATACAAGGACATGCTAAGGCTATGCCCGCACCATGGACTTGAACAATGGTTGATAATCCATACCTTCTATAATGGTCTTATTTACAACACAAAGCTAAATCTGAAAAATTTACTAGAAAATTTCATCGCAACACAAACCCAACAAAATAAAGAGTTTGCCAACCAAAATGTGCACACAAGTGAATTGTTGAAGCAGATGGCAACTAAGCTTGACGCCATGGCTACCCATAACAAAATGTTAGAAACCCAAATCTCTCAGGTAGCCCAACAACAAGCGACAGTAGCAGGCCCTGCAGGAACATTTCCTGGACAACCACAACCAAACCCGAAAGGACATGTTAATGCTATTACATTGCGAAGCGGAACCGAACTAGATGGACCAGTGGATCCAAGGCTTCAAAACCCTGCCATGTATCAAAATCCTGGTAAAGGAGCCGAAAAGGTAACAGAACTGAAAGATGACAAAAATGACAAAAGTGAAGAGGCCGAAGAGAGAACAACACCTTATGTGCCTCCACCACCATATAAACCACCAATACCTTATCCGCAAAGGCTTGCTAAGCCTAAAAACGAAGGACAATTAAAAAATTTTATGGAGCTTCTGAAACAACTCAACATTACCATACCTTTCACAGAAACTATAACACAAATGCCTTCGTATTCCACAATCCTTAAAGAAATCCTGTCAAATAAGTGTCGCAACCTGCGAAAAAACAACCGGTGAGAAAACTAGAACAGAAGAGTCGCCACCGAACGTTATTTATCCCGACGCAAGGAAAGGAAACGATCGAAGAAAACTTGAAGAGAGAGAAGACATGGTCATCGCAACCATAGTCCGGGTTCGGGAGTCGGTTATGCGAGGGGAAGATATTAGCCCCCCCCACGCGTCCATCGTACTCGATGGGATCCACGCTTGTTGTCTAATCAAAGGGTGAGTTATCCTAAAGTCTACGGCTAAACAGAAATGGAACGGGGAAAAGAAAAGAAAAAGGTGACTCAGTAGGACATCATCGTCCTAGGCCTACGTATTCCCTCATGCAATGGGAAAGTCAGAGTCAACCTAGTTCGACGGACTACACACTAAAGAGGGGAGGTTGCTCGCCAAGACATTGCCGTCTTGTGCCTACGTATCCTTAATCTAACCAGAAGGAGGAAATCAGAGCATTCGTAGTTCGTCCTAACAAGGTCTTAGTGTTTTTTATGAGCGACGTTAAGTTCGCGTCCGGCAGTTAGGGTCGATGCCTGTTTGCGACTTTTACGGAAAATAACGTGCTCTTTTCTGAAAATGATTTGAAACTTAACAATCCCGAAGGATGAAAAAGATTTGAATTTGGTTTTGTGTTTTTTAGACAGAAGTGGATTGAAGTTAGTTCGTAACTTGCATTGCACCGAGTCTATGACGTAGGAACGAATGCATAGCAAATCATCCCAGATGGGACGTCCACCAAACACTCTAGAAAAATAAGAGGAAACCCCTAATTCCTCATTTCCCACATACAAGGCTCATGCGCAATACACGTTACTTTTATTAAGTGTCTTAGAATTGTTATGAGATGAGAAGAGAAGACTCAAGTCGAAAAGAAAACGCTACGGGAATTCTATCCTAATGTTGTCATGCAAAGATGGCCCTAAGGTTGAGGTAAAAGGGGAAGATTCTACCTAATGTTAGCATGCATGGTTTGAATCCTAATGTATATCCTATTCCAAGCTTAATCAAAGATTAAGTTGGACTAGGCAATCCTAAGAGAATAAGCGAAAGCAAGGCAAAAACCAAGGAAATAAACCAAAAACAGTGGCTACAACAGCGCTCCAGCACCTGCATAGCGGTAAATTCTAGCCAATACACCAAACAGCATTTAACAGCTCACATTTCAGCACAAAAATGGGTGTAAAAGGCCAAACAGCAGCACATACAACATCGCATATGCATATAGACAGCAGTGGAAAACAAGGCAGCATGCATTCAAAAATGATTCAAACATGGAATAACGAATCATGCATCAAGCATTACACATTCTTCAATCAAACATGATCACAATCACACCACACACCAGGGTAAACATCATGAAAGAATGCACATCACTTGACAATTTAACAAATTAATCCAAGCATGCACTTCATGAAATTAAAAGCAAACAAGCATATGCAACACAACTCCAGCAACATAAGCAATAATCCACGATGAACATGCTCAAGAAGTGTGTGCAACGTGTTCATCGCATCAAGAAATCGACAAAATAATCATGAACATTCATCGATGAAAAACCAAGAATCGCGTGTCGGAAAATCGTGTTCATACAATGGTGTGAAGTGTAACATCATGAAAACAGTCCACAAATATGCGTCATATCAACCCATGAAGATTAAAAGTGAAACGGGATCGAAACATGCTCAAAAATGCACAAAAACCACACTCTGTAGTAATGTTAATCGATTAACCATTTGCAGTGCAATTAGGTTAATCGATTAACAGCCCTTAAACAGTAAAATTTACACAGTTTAATCTATTAACCTAATTGCACTGCAATTGGTTAATCGATTAACACTGTTCTGGCAGCAAAAAATCAGTTTGAAAAATCACTTTCCAGCAGCAAAATCACTTATGCAATCACTCCAAATGATCATGTAATCAACAATACACGAAAATTAAGTTCAAATACAGTATTCAAACATCATTTAGATCCAATAATCATCAACATTAAGAATCAAATTCAAGCAAATAGATCAAAATCAACAACAACCAAATATCTACATTGTATAAGTTGGAATTAAGCTAGATTAAGCATAGATCTAAGGAAAACCAACCTACAAAGCTGATAATTGCTTTGGTAAGTGTTGCAAACAGAAATTGATGAATCCAAGCAAGAAATTCCAAGATCTATGAGCTCCTTGCAAGCAAAAGCTGAAAATCCAAGCAATAAGATAACAATGCTCTAAAATCACTTCCAATAAGCACTTCTGAAATTTCAGATCTAGATCCAAACGAAAATCACTAATGGAAAGCAAAAATGAAGTGGTAATGAGAATCTTTAGCTCAAGAATTAACAAGTTCCAATGAAGAACTTGTTAATCTCTATGGAAGAGCTTTGAGTGTGGTTGAAAATGGAGGTTGAGAGTGAAAAAGTGAGAGAGAATTGAGAGAGAATTCTGAAAATTGAGAGTGAAAAATGATCAAGGTTATGTGAGGTTTGGAGTTGATTAGATTAAATAACCCCTAGGTTAGGAGTTAAGTTTGGGTTTGAAGTGAGGCTTGATGGGTGGAAATTGGGGTGGAAAATGAATTAGGAAAGGAAATGAGGAATTAGAGTGGAAAGAATTTGAATTTTGGATGGAAAATCATTCTCTCTAGATCCTTCTACTAGTGTAAAAATGAAATGGGGTGATTAAAATATGAATTAGAAAGATTCAGTGCTGAAAAATG
This sequence comes from Lathyrus tuberosus, assembly GCA_022829125.1. Lineage (NCBI taxonomy): Eukaryota > Viridiplantae > Streptophyta > Magnoliopsida > Fabales > Fabaceae > Lathyrus > Lathyrus tuberosus. The sequence continues at coordinate 2,714,758 of JALAZF010000535.1, forward strand.
AGGTATTTGGGCAAATTTTACCTTGGTTAATCGATTAACCATTTTCAGTACAAAATGTGTTAATCGATTAACACAAGGAAAATTTGAATTTGGCGCTTTTTGGAGGAAAACTTGGAGAATTTCCCAATTCCACTTGTTCTGAGCCGTGTTAGACCTCTGAAACTTGCCATTTGATATTAACATTGAAACACACTTGAAATATGTTGTGAACTCTGTTTTGTACTCGGAATACTGCCGAAAATGATCGTCTGGTGCTGAATTGCTGATCAAAAAAATGACTGCCAGAGCTTCTGATTATCAAATCATCTAATGAGCAAAATAAATGCTCAAAAAGACTTTGAAAGGTATCTGCTTGGCCCTAAACTTTGCTGGAATTTCTTTTGAACTGGATGAGCTGCTGAAGCGCGAGGAAATACCTTGATCCCATGCCCAAAAGAACCATGCAAATGCAGAAATGACGATGCAAAAATGAGATGAAACATAAGCGAGTTAGAATTAGAACATGAGGGCAAATTTTGGGGTGCTACAGCTGCCCCTATTCAATCGACTTGGCCCTGAAAGGATGATAGCAATAACTTTCAAACATTCGAGGTACACGGGGATTGAATACCAAAAGAACCCAGAAATTTGAAAACAGTGGGGGTAATGAAATAAAGTGTTTGCCAACCGAAGGTGGACTATGCTGAAAAGGAAGACTGACCGAAGGCGCTCTGACCAACAAAATAATACGAGGACGAACAAAGTCGAACTCGAAAAGAAAGACCATCCGAAGGCGCTCTACCCAACAAAAGAATACGAGGATGGCCGAAGGCGAACTCGAAAAGGAAGACCGGCTGAAGGCGCTTTATCCAACAAAAGAAAACGAGGACGACCGAAGTCGAACTCGAAAAGGAAGACCGGCCAAAGGAGCTCTACCCAATAAAAGAAAACGAGGACGGCTGAAGGCGAACTCGAAAAGGAAGACCGGCCGAAGGCGCTCTACCCAACAAAAGAATACGAGGGCGGTCGAAGGCGAACTCAAAAAGGAAGACCGGCCGAAGGCGCTCTACCCAATAAAAGAATACGAGGACGGTGTTGATACAGTATTAGGGGGGGTGTTTTTATCGTCTCCACAAGGATTGCCGATATTAGATGCTTGCCGTTCAATAGTCACAATGTTTTAAGTTCACAAGTTTGAAATGGTTCTCGATTTCGGTTAACATTAATTGGTAGCAAAGAGTAAATTTGTGGCAAAGAGATTGTAAGGTTTTTAGAAAAGCACGTCAAGGTTAGGTTTCACTAATCCTTTTCATATATATCCGATTAATCACGCATATGAACTTAGTTCCCGACCAATACAACCGCGTATCCTCTCGACTAAGTTTATGTCTAAAGCAAAGTCGTGAGTATCGTTGTTTAGACCGTTAGATGATGTCTCATGCTAACAATCGAAACAACAATCGTTAAGATCAACACAAAGCAAATAACAAATCCCAAATCTATGTCTAGAGTTTGGTTTTTAAGAGATGAAATTATTAGGTCATGATTTGTAGAATCTATGTCTAGAGCAATACAAACCACACATAAATCATTAAGAGCAAATAACTTCATCTATATTGATCCAAAACCTTGTTCATATACAAAAGATCAAAAGACATACATATTATCAGGATCAACTACATCTAACCTCAACATAAGAGTGTTTAGTTACTCATTCTCATGGTAGCTTGGATGACAAGTTTCAAGAGGAGATGAATGAACATCCAAGTCAAATAATCGAGAATGGATGTGACTTCAACTTCTCAAGGTGAAAATTCACTCTTGGATGATCAAAAGACAGAAAACTATGTTTTTGGGTGAAAAATAGCCAAAGATCCCTTCAAGAAAAGTGAAAAATCAATTTATACAACACATAAATTCAGCAGCCTTCGCCTAGCGAAGGAATCATTCGCCTAGAGAATGTATTAAAACATGGCACCTTAAGTGCCTCAGACTTAAACCGCCCACAAAAGTTATCGCGGGTTCGCTAGGCGAACAAAATCATTCGCAAAGCGAGCATTCGCCAAAACCTTCGCCCCAGCGAATTTTGGGTCCTTTCGCCCCTGCAACTTTCTCCCTCTCTTTGCTGGAAGCTTCGCCTAGCGAGCAAAGCAGCGAACCTTCGCTGGCTCCCTCGCCACAACGAATTTACCCTTTTTTCCTACTGAAACTTTCTGCCTCTCTTCGCTGGAACACTCGCCAACGTTCGCTAGGCGAACCTTCGCTGGTGACATCGCCAGGACTCGCCTAGCGAAACCTGCTGTTGCTTTCTTGCTTCTATGGAAACTTGCATCCACTCCTTGTGTATTACATTCTTGATCATTTCATGCCTATTTCTGCACACTATCACACAAATTACAAGCACCACAAGTATATTCCAATGTTTGAAGAACAACACAAATCACCACTAAAATCAACAAGTTAAACATGGAAAGTAATGAAAAATGCCAAGTATTGAATACAAATATGTAGTATGTTTGACATCTAACAAACTCTCCCCAACTAACTCTTTGTTTGTCCTCAAGCAAAGTCTGCCACTTATTGAAAAACAAGAGGATTTGCTCGAGTGTAAAATTCAACCAAGACCAGATAAACGGCTCAAATAAACAACAATCACAACAAAGCAACCATTACACAATCCTAGCATTTATAATGTAAAAGAACTTGACTCTTAAACAACTTCAAACGATGTTTCAAGAGAGAACTAAATTTTCATGCACATGTCAATCTAACACTCCACTTCGACAAAGGATTGAAGGGCAATGCGCATACAAGCACGGGACAATTTCACTCAAATGATAAATGATGTAAATACTAAGCAATTCATACAATATCAAAATGATCACGAAAGAAATCATGGAAGCACAAGATCACTAAGGGCTTTCAAGGTTGTAGCTTGGTCGGGTTAACAATAAAGGGACATTTCTAACGGCCATTGAATCGTAATTGCTGATGCAAAAGAACATTCACTCTACAAAGTATTCACAACACCTCAATTTCATTCACCAATTTTTCTTTATCACACCTTCTCAAACTTCCTTGCACAATTATTGGATCTATTTTTTTCCATGCAAGCATTCTTTTCTCATTTGTACACACATATTCACATACTCTTCTCTTTTCATGCTTGCTTAAATGTTTTCACAAGTTTGAGCAATTCACCAATCCTCCATTCCATTCTCCCCAACTTATTTTCGACTTCAGTTTCCACGTTCAAGAAGAAGAATTTTTATAAGCTCTCAAAAATTCAATGATGACCTTGATTTTTAAAACATGTACAACACCAAGTTCATCACCGAAAGAGATCTAACAAATTTAGGCACAAAGGGGCTAACAAATTCTCACTACTCACGGGTAAATTACTGTTAAGAAATGGTTGTTCTCAGAATCAATAAGTGCCTTGATCATTTCTAATATTTCCACAAAATCACACACATCACAAGATGAAGCATGAATTAAAAGTATAAAACAAAATCTATCATCAATCCAATGCATATAATAAAACCTGGAGGTTTCTCACTTTTGTGATTTTTGGAGCTAAATGACATAAGCAATCAATACATTTGTAACAAGAAACACAATTTCCAATTGTACAAAGACACAAATTATACTACACTCTAAATTCTAGAACTAGGTAACAATGTACCTTGCCGACAATATCATGCTTAAATTACTATCATCGCCATCCAACTTGGGAGAATCTTCTTTTAAGATCAAGAATCACCAACCTAAACTTCCAAAGTTCCATCAACAAAAGAAAGAAACATTAAATATTCACAAGCATACCAACATAAAACAATAAAAGACATATTAACATTCAAAGAGTTGAACATTCGTAAACTGAAGAATTCAACTCTTAACACATAAGCATACCAACCATTTAAGTGTCGAGCATTCGTAAACTGAAGAACTCAAAACCTCACAAAGTCAAAAGTACTAATACTAATAATAATAGCAATGTACTGGTGTGAACACACCTACAGAGTCAAAAGTACCAACAAAGGGTACATAAACATCATACAACCAAAAATAATCCAACACAGTGGATAAAGTACATCACTACTAAACTGAAATAAAACCAAATACAATAAAACATGATAAAACTTCACTTTGTAGCACAAAGGAAGTACAAAAGTCTGAAATCAACAACATTAGTCCTCATCGGACACCTCAATCTCCTCAGAACCGCCAGCAGAACTAGTCACCTCCTCATCATCATCATCACCAACAATCTCCTCACCAACCTCCCCATCCTCAGCAGCATCATCTTCACCCCCTCCGAAAATTGGCCTGCCCTCAGGCCAACCAGCATGTGCTAGGAACTGATCCCTAGACATCATCGAGTGATCAGTGGCAGGGTCGCGAATCTGCAACTGGAGTACCTGCATAGAATCATGAAGGTCAGTCATGGCGCGCTGTGAAGCCGCCATCCAATCCCAGTTGTATTGACAATCTCCTGCTGAAAAGGATAAAAGGCCGGTGATGCTGATCCAGAAACTCCACCATCCCCTGCGCTAGCATCAGTACCAACACTAGAAGATTCTCCAATTGCCCCTCTGGGCTTACAAAACTTATCCACATATCTATCATCTATCGCCGACGGAATCGTGACCTGCCTGCGTGCTGGTATATCAACTCCAGCATGAGCACACAAAGTCATAATGAGACACGGAAAAGCGAGCGGGGCATTCTTGCGAGCCGCAGTACCTCCAAGACCACTTAGAACAATGGCCTTGATCTCATCCGCAATAATACGGGCCACGTCAATCTCTATATTCGTCTGAATGCTATGAATAAGATGAGCCAAAGGTATAGGGATGGTGCTATGGTGTGACCTGGGCGAGATGTTGATAAGCACAAAAAGCAAGATGAGTTGGACCAATGGCTGCATATCCACCCTTGGGAATCTAATTGCAACCCCGGACGAGTTACGCTCAACAACTTTACCCGAAAGGAGTAAATCATGGGTCATCTTTGGAATGTCACGGTGAAGATGCAAGTCCCGATGATAAGCATCTAACTGACTATCGGCCAATGGTAACGGATCACCCAGAACCGTATTAATCGTCCTCCTGTCAAATCTCACAACAGCCCCCCTCACAAGAGAGGTCCAGCTAAAATGCTCCCCATCATCGGGAAGTGCATTTGCGTAAAACTCCCGGACAATCTCTGCATTATACCCATCCAAAGGTGTCATCAAACGACCCTATTTCTTTTCCACAAAAAGTGCATCCACTGTTCGGTAACTCCCACGGTCGCTTAGAATGAACCTCTTCTCAGCCAAGATATGTTTTCTCTCTAAGGTTTCGTAGCGGGCCGCCTATTTTGCTCCCCTGAATCTAGCCTCATCAAATCGAACTGGTACCTGCCTTGAACTTGAGGTTTTTCTTTTCTTTGCTAGGTTGGTCGCCAATTTCGGTGCCATCTGCACAAAACAATCAATAAACCAAAACAATGACAAACCAACGCATTAGTGAACCAAGGCAACCCAGCAGAGACCTACACTGCATAAAAAAAATAATTAAATTTCCTTTTGTTTGCTCCAGGTGTCGCTAGGCGAAGGCTGGCGAACATTCGCCCCAGGTTTGCGAAGCGAATGCTGGCGAATGCTCGCGCAGGCTCACGAAGCGAACACAGTAGCGAACTCACGAAAATGCAGAAAAAAAACTAGTCCTACAATATCAAACAACCAGTCCTACAGCAAATTCAATTTTAAAACATCACCCTATTCATAATGCTTTGTTTATATACAACATGCAACACAAAAACAAAATGAACAGAGGTACATGAGTTATGAAACCCTAAGTGATTTACATCCAAAATCCAAATCATTATCTAAACTAATGTCAAATAGAAATAAACAAGGAAAAGGTGAACAAACCTGAACTTTGCACGTGAACAAGGAGGAACTAGGAGAAATGAGCAGGAAGGGACAATGGGTACAAGAAATCTTGCGCGGTGAGAAAGTTTTGAAAATGGAGGGAGAGGCAAAGTGAGCAAGGAAACTAGGGTTTCCCTCTCATAATTCTCAGACAAGTTGGGTCATGGGCCCAATTGATTGGCCCACCCAAAAATTTTTCCCAATTTTAACTGATGTGGCAAAATCAGCATGACCTGTCTCGCTGGGTTCGCGAAGCGAAGGTTCCAGTGAATGCTCACCCCAGGCTCGCTAGGCGAACGACACCGAACATGACAGAATTTTTCAAATTTTTCTGCATTTGACCACATCTTTCAACACTCCAAAACTTTAACCAATACCACAAAAAAAAAACAGCAACAAAGCAGTAAATACTTACAATGTTGGGGTGCCTCCCAACAAGTGCTTGTTTAACGTCGGCTAAGCTCGACGGTCCAACGCAACCTCAAGGATCGCGAAAAGGAACGACGGCGGGATTCCGCTCGAAATCACCTCCTAGATAAACTTTCAACCTTTGACCATTAACAATCCAATTCTCCTTTGACGTTGTGTCTTCAATTACAATTGCTCCATATGACTTGATTTCCCGAATCCGAAATGGACCCGACCATTTAGACCTCAATTTACCTGGAAACAATTTCAATCGAGAATTGAAAAGTAGGACCAGCTGTCCCACTTCAAACTGTTTGATCACAATTTTCCTGTCATGGTAAGTTTTGACACGCTCTTTATACAGCTTATTGGAATCATACGCCTGGAGGCGCAATTCATCCAATTCATGCAATTGCATTTTTATTTTGTCACTGCTCAGAGTTGGATCAAAGTTCAAAAATTTCAAGGCCCAAAACGCCTTATGTTCCAACTCGACCGGTAAATGGCTATTCTTACCGTAGATCATTTTAAAAGGAGTGAGACCAATCGGTGCCTTAAAAGCTGTCCGATAAGCCCACAAAGCATCATCAAGCTTATTTGCCCAATCTTTCCTTGAAGATGAATTTGTTTTTTCCAAAATTCATTTTATTTCTTGGTTCGATACCTCCGCTTTCCCATTAGCCTGAGGATGATATGGTGTTGCAACTTTGTGCTTAACACCATATTGCTCCAAAGCTTTTTCAAGCTGAGTGTTGCAGAAGTGGGATCCTCCGTCACTTATCAACACTCGAGGAGTACCAAATCGAGCAAATATGTTTCTTTTCAAAAATTTTACTACGAATTTTCCATCGGCCTTAGCACATGCTATTGCCTTAACCCATTTGGAAACGTAATCAACAGCGACCAAAATGTACTCGTTAGAAAATGAAGATGGAAACGGTCCGACAAATTCGATTCCCCAACAATCAAATACTTCAATTTCCAACATATTTTGTAAAGGCATTTCATGTCGCTGTGAAATTCCACCGCTTCTCTGACATTTGTCACAACTTTGGGCGTGCGCATGCGCATCTTTGAATAAAGAAGGTCAATAAAACCCCGATTGAAGGACTTTTGTTGTCGTTCTTAACGCGTTAAAATGTCCTCCATATGGAGAGTTGTGACAATGCCACAGTATGTTCGTGGCTTCATCTACCGACACACATCTTCTCAAGAGGTTGTCGACACCAAGTTTAAACAAATGTGGTTCATCCCACACAAAAGACTTGGCGTCCGACAAAAATTTCCTTTTTTGATGGTGAGTTAGACCATCCAGTATCAATCCGACGGCTTTGTGGTTAGCCATGTCGGCGAACCATGGTCTAACCTGCACCCTAAACAATTTTTCATTTGGAAACTCCTCTTTGACCTCACATTCCTTATTGGTCACGTCAACGTTCACAAGGCGAGATAAGTGATCCGCCACCAAATTCTCGGATCCTTTCTTGTCACGAATTTTTAGATCAAATTCTTGCAACAAGAGGATCCAACGAATTAGCCTCTGTTTAGAATCGGGCTTGGTGAGCAAATACTTAATCGCTGTGTGATCCGTGTAAATGACAACTCGCGACCCAATCAAATAGGAACGAAATTTTTCCAATGCATACACTATGGCAAGCAACTCTTTTTCAGTTGTTGCATAGTTAATTTGAGCTTCGTTTAAAGCTTTGCTCACATAGTGTATCGCATGAAAAATGTTTGTTTTCCTCTGACCCAAAACTGCACCCACCGTATAATCACTCGCATCACACATTAGTTCAAAATCCAATTTCCAATTAGGTGCGATGATTATGGGTGAGGTGGTCAAAATTTTCTTTAAAACATTAAAAGCCAACATACAAGATTCATCAAAGTCAAAAAACCTATCTTTGTTGAGAAAATTGCTCAATGGCTTTGCTATCTTCGCGAAGTCCTTGATGAACCTCCGATAGAATCCCGCATGTCCGAGAAAACTTTGGATGCCTTTGACATTTGTTGGAGGAGGCAACTTTTCAATCACTTCAATTTTGGCTTGATCAACCTCAAGACCTTTGGAGGAGACTTTGTGTCCCAACACTATTCCCTCTGTAACCATAAAATTGCACTTCTCCCAGATTAATACCAAATTCGTCTCAACACACCGTTCAAGCACAACCTCTAAATTTCTCAAACAAAGATCAAAAGACGCTCCAAAAACGGAGAAGTCGTCCATGAAAACCTCCATTGTCTTTTCAATAAGATCGGAGAAAATAGCTTGCACACAACGTTGAAACATTGCCGGTGCGTTGCATAGACCAAACAGCATCTTTCGGTAGGCAAAAATTTCAAAAGGACAAGTGAATGTTGTTTTCTCATGGTCATCCGGGTCCACTGTAATTTGGTTATACCTAGAATAACCATCCAAGAAGCAATAGAATTGTTGGCCCGACAAACTTTCTAACATTTGGTCCATAAAAGGAAGTGGAAAATAATCTTTCCTTGTCGCGGTGTTTAGCCTTCTATAGTCTATGCACATCCTCCACCCCGTCACCATTTTTGTCGGGATCAACTCATTTTATTCATTACGGATCACGGCCATTCCTCCCTTTTTTGGCACAACATGGACCGGACTTACCCAAGGGCTGCCGGAAATCGGGTAAATCATACCGGCATCCAAGAGCTTTAAAACCTCCTTTCTTACTACTTCTTTCATTGTTGGATTCAAACGGCGTTGCGGTTGAGCGACCGGTTTGAAATCATCTTCCATGAATATGCGATGCATACAATAAGAGGGACTTATGCCTTTAAGATCAGAAAGAGTCCTTCCCATTGCTTCTTGATTTTTCCTCAAAACTTGAATTAACCGGTTTTCCTCATTGTCAGATAAAATGTTGCTTATGATAACAGGTTTATTACAATCGTCATCCAGAAAAGCATATTTCAAATTCGAAGACAACACCTTCAATTCAAGTTGAGATTTCGCATCACTCACCTCTTTTTTTAGCACTTCCTCTTCACATTCCCAAGGTTGCAACTCTTCCAAAGATTCAAGTTCCTTTAAGCATTCTTCGAGTGCTCTTTCCTCTTCATCGGAGAATACTTCCAAGGAATCATCAAGAGCTCTTTGCAAAGGGCTCACAACATTAATTTGTTTTGTGACATCCATAACCACTTCTTCCGTTGCATCTATTCTGAAACAATCACTTTTGTCGTTTTTGTGTTTCATGGCCTCAAATAGGTTGAAACAAACCTCCTCATCTTGGAATCTAACCTTCATGAGACAGTCGTCCATATCAATCGCCATTCTAGCAGTTTTCATAAACGGTCTCCCAAGAATCAATGGAGCGTCTTCATCTTCCTCCATTTCAATTACCACGAAGTCAATAGGAAATAAGAATTTGTCCACTTTAACCAATACATCTTCCGCTACACCGTGAGGACGGGTAGTGGATTTGTCTGCGAGTTGCAATGTCATTTGAGTGGATCTCAATTCCATGTGTCCTAACCGCTTCACAATCGACAAAGGTATCAAATTAATACTAGAGCCCAAATCAATCAATCCGTTGCCCACACAGATATTTCCTATAGTAACCGGCAAGGTGACTCGTCCTGGATCACATTCTTTCCTCGGGAGAGTACGTTGAATGATAACGCTACAACTAGCATCCACCATGATGATCTCTTGATCCTGGTACCTCTTCTTTTTCGTGAGAATATCCTTCATAAATTTCGCATATTTTGGCATTTGCTCCAAAGCTTCGGAAAATGGAATGTTTATTTGTAATTGTTTGAAAATATCCATAAACTGAGCGTAGTGCCTCGCACTATCTTTCTTTGTAGGAGCATGAGGATATGGTAAATGTTGGATTATAATATTTTTCAATGGTTCTTTTCCCTTCCTAGTTCTTTTCAATTTTTCTTCTCTCTCTCTTTTTCCATCATTCTCAATTTTTTCCTTCTCATTTTCAACTAGAACACCCTCAACATTTTTTTCTACTACAATCTCTTCCCTATCTTTTTCTTTTTCAACTACAACCTCCTCCTCCTCTACAACTTCACCTACACCCATGTCAATCTCTCTTCCACTTCTTATTAGAATTTCCTTACAATGCTCTTTAGGATTTGGTAGAGTATTTGTCGTAAAGTTTCCTTTTTGTTGGTCGTCCAATTGTTTTGATAATTGTCCGACTTGTGTTTCAAGATTCCTTATGGCCGCATCGGTATTCTTCTGATTGGATATTGAAATTTGCATAAATTGCGTGAGAGTGTCTTCCATCTTCGTATTTCCAACGGGAGCTTGCGGAGGTTGAGTGTAATTTTGGTAAGGTTGACGGTTTGACGGTCCGGCTTCTTGTGGTCTCCAAGGTTGTTGATAACCTTGGTTACCCCGTTGTTAGTAACCTTGGTTGCCTTGTTGGTAAGGAGGTCGGGGTTGGTATCCTTGATTTCCAGCATAGTTTACCTCCTCCACAACCGGAGGACAATATCCGGTAGGATGGTCACCTTTACAAACTTCACAAACCAAGACTTGTACATTTTTACTCGAGGAGTCATGAATTTCTTTAAATTGTTGAGGAAGTTTAGACATTTGTTTCGTCAACAACTCAACTTGCTGGGATAATAACTTGTTTTGAGCAAGTATAGCATCATTGGTTCCCAATTCCAAAACTCCAGGAGTCCTTTGAGAAGGTCCACGGTTATGACTTCCTTGATGGTCATTCAAAGCCATCTTATCAATAATAGCAGTGGCTTCTGCAGCGGTTTTTCTCAGCAAGGATCCACCAGCGGTGGCATCCAACAAGGTTTTATGCACAAGTTAAAGTCCATTCCGAAAAATATGAATTTGAGACAATTCATCAAAGCCATGCCCCTTGCATTTCCTCAACAAAGATTTGAATCTCTCCCACGCTTCATTGAGAGATTCGTTGGCACCTTGTATGAACACTGCGATTGCGGTCTTTGCCTCCATAAAACGAGTATGTGGGAAAAATCGCTCAAAAAATTTTTCTTCAAGTGCATTCCAATCCGTCATTATTGCCGTTGACTGATCAAGATACCATTCCTTGGCCTTCCCAATGAGGGAATGCGGGAATAATCTCTTAAACAGAGATTCCTCTTCAGCTTCGGGCGCACCAGTTGCTCCCGCAATCTCATAGAACTTTGTCAGATGTGTAAAAGGATCCTCATGATCCATACCAGTAAAAGGACTTTGATATAGCAGTTGGAGAATACCAGTCTTCATTTCTGAATGACGACTGTTCTGCGCATTGCGAGCAAACTGTGCATTGTGTCTCGGACTATTGGTTCATGGTCTAGAAGCAGGTGGTGGTGGTGGTGGTGGATGTTCCATAGCTGGAAGTAACTGTGGAAATGGTGGTGGTATAGAAGTCGAACTTCCCTCTTGTTCTTGCTTTTGTCTCGCTAGTTGCCTCCTTCGTCTCGTTCTACTATTGATTCTACGAGCGGTTCTTTCAATCTCAGGATCGAACAGAATTTGGTCCGCCGGTAGTTTCCCTCGCATAAAACAAAGTCTGTACACTAAACAAAACAAATTAACAAGTTCGAGAAAAAGTTAACAAGCTTAAAACAACACAACTATTACAATGCTTGCAATATCAATGAACAATCCCCAGCAACGGCGCCATTTTGTTGATACAGTATTAGGGGGTATTTTTATCGTCTCCATAGGGATTGCCGATATTAGATGCTTGCCGTTCAATAGTCACAATGTTTTAAGTTCACAAGTTTCAAATGGTTCTCGATTTCGGTTAACATTAATTGGTAGCAATGAGTAAATTTGTGGCAAAGAGTTTGTAAGGTTTTTAGAAAAGCATGTCAAGGTTAGGTTTCGCTAATCCTTTTCATATATATCTGATTAATCACGCATATGAACTTAGTTTCCGACCAATACAACCGTGTATCCTTTCGACTAAGTTTATGTCTAAAGCAAAGTCGTGAGTATCATTGTTTAGACCGTTAGATGATGTCTCACGCTAACAATCAAAACAACAATCGTTAAGATCAACACAAAGCGAATAACAAATCCCAAATCTATGTCTAGAGTTTGGTTTTTAAGAGATGAAATTATTAGGTCATGATTTGTAGAATCTATGTCTAGAGCAATACAAACCACACATAAATCATTAAGATCAAATAACTTCATCTATATTGATCCAAAACCTTGTTCATATACAAAAGATCAAAAGACATACATATTATCAGGATCAACTACATTTAACCTCAACATAAGAGTGTTTAGCTACTCATTCTCATGGTAGCTTGGATGACAAGTTTCAAGAGGAGATGAACGAACATCCAAGTCGAATAATCGAGAATGGATGTGACTTCAGCTTCTCAAGGTGAAAAGTCACTCTTGGATGATCAAAAGACAGAAAACTATGTTTTTGGGTGAAAAATAGCCAAAGATCCCTTCAAGAAAAGTGAAAAATCAATTTATACAACACATAAATTCAGCAGCCTTCGCCTAGCGAAGGAATCATTCGCCTAGCGAATGTATTAAAACATGGCACCTTAAGTGCCTCAGACTTAAACCGCCCACAAAAGTTATCGCGGGTTCGCTAGGCGAACAAAATCATTCGCGAAGCGAGCATTCGCCAAAACCTTCGCCCTAGCGAATTTTGGTTCCTTTCGCCCCTGCAAATTTCTGCCTCTCTTCGCTGGAAGCTTCGCCTAGCGAACAAAGAAGCGAACCTTCGCTGGCTCCCTCGTCACAGCGAATTTACCCTTTTTTCCTACTGAAACTTTCTGCCTCTCTTCGCTGGAACACTCGCCAACGTTCGCTAGGAGAACCTTCGCTGGTGACTTCACTAGGACTCGCCTAGCGAAACCTGCTGTTGCTTTCTTGCTTCTATGGCAACTTGCATCCACTCCTTGTGTATTACATTCTTGATCATTTCATGCCTATTTCTGCTCACTAGCACACAAATTACAAGCACCACAAGTATATTCCAATGTTTGAAGAACAACACAAATCACCACTAAAATCAACAAGTTAAACATGGAAAGTAATGAAAAATGCCAAGTATTGAATACAAATATGTAGTATGTTTGACATCTAACAGACGGCCGAAGGCGAACTCGAAAAGGAAGACCGGCCAAAGGCGCTCTACCCAACAAAAGAAAACGAGGGCGGCCGAAGGCGAACTCGAAAAGGAAGACCGGCCGAAGGCGGACTACCCAACAAAATAATACGAGGACGGCCGAAGGCGAACTCAAAAAGGAAGACCGACCGAAGGCAGACTACCCAACAAAATAATACGAGGACGGCCGAAGGCAAACTCGAAAAGGAAGACTGGCCGAAGGCGCACTACCCAACAAAAGAATACGAGAACAGTCGAAGGCGAACTCGAAAATGAAGACCGGCCGAAGACGGACTACCCAATAAAATAATACGAGGACGGCCGAAGGCGAACTCGAAAAGGAAAACCGGCCGAAGGCGGACTAACCAACAAAATAATACGAGGATGGCCGAAGGCGAACTCGAAAAGGAAGACCGGCAGAAGGCAGACTACCCAACAAAAGAATACGAGGACGGCCGAAGGCGAACTCGAAAAGGAAGATCGGCAGAAGGCGGACTACCCAACAAAAGAATACGAGAATGGCCGAAGGCGAACTCGAAAAGAAAGACCGGCCGAAGGCGGACTACCCAATAAAATAATACGAGGACGGCCGAAGGCGAATTCGAAAAGGAAGACGGCCGAAGGCGGACTAACCAACAAAATAATACGAGGACGGCCGAAGGCGAACTCGAAAAG